>CM057459.1:667750000-669152500 GCA_016271365.2 Neoceratodus forsteri | reverse complement strand
TAAAACCAAGGGAAATTCCAAATATCAATCAGTTCACAATAAACAAAAATCAGTTATGAATAATTCAAAACAATCAATGACATCAAAATTACAAAGAAAAGCTGAACCTGAATAACGGAAATCATAATGCTAGGTTAGGCATACCATGTATCACAGTGTACCCATAAATGCTGTACTTTCTCAGGAGTAAAACGCTTTAGATCCAGTTGTTTCATATGCTGTACTGAGCGTTGAACATTATTCAATAATTCTAAATGAGTGACATTCCTTTGTTGTAACACTAACATACGACGCGACTGCCCTAGAAAATACCTAATAGTGGTAAACACTACATAAATTGTATCTTTATGGTATCTACCAAAAACAATATTGTCTGGCCCATACAGTAAACATGACATGTAAGAGCAGAAAAATGTGGCTCTGTCCAGACAAGTGACAGATAATCACAAAAGGAGTGAGCATAAGGACATTCTAAATATAAATGTTGTTGGGTTTCAGGAATTTGTATGCAAGATACTCTGGGGCAGTACCTTTCTGAAGTTTGTTTGTGTTTATGATTTGCCTTCGCCTCCAAATGCCCAAAATTACTCAACCAAGTGCAGTCCCACACAAAGGATGGGATTCTAGGGCTGCTCAATTATTTGAGGCTATATGGTAGTTTTGCTGCAGGACAACAAGGAAATTCAAGTTCTGCTTGGCATTCAGAGGCCAGGATGGCTGAGTAAATTCCTTCTGTCCATTGTTAGAAGCTGGGCAGGGGAGATGCCCCACTTGATAGCATTATTAATACAGTCTCTGCCATACTGTGGTATTTGGTTAGCAGTGGGCAAAGACCTTGTGTTGTTGGTCTCCCAGGGAGTGAGGCAAGGAAGTAACCATGTATTAACTAAATGTCTCCAGGCCTTATCACCAGGTCTTAAACTAGGACTGATATTAAAAAGCTAGAAACAAACTAACATAAAAGGCAACAGGGTGAACCATTCCTACTCCACCTTTATCAATAAGGAGGTAAGTAACTTCTCCCTTGACTGGGTTCAAGCGTGAGCCCCAAAAAAGACTGAAAGAAAAGGCTAAACAATCTTGTAATAACTACCTGTGTGGGAGGAAAGACATAGTTGAGATATAGAAAGATAGGAAGCTATGAAGTTTTAATTAACACCACCCTTCTTTTCTTTGAAAGTTGTTGCCCTTTCCAGCTTGCCACTAATCTACCTGTCTGTACTATTATATCCTCCTAGTTCAGCAGAGAGATATCCCCAGGGCCAAATTATATCCCAAGAATAAAAATGGGGTCAGCTGACACTAAAATGCTAGTCTGCAGTCCAGTGTGCGGCAGAGGGGCAGGACCAAGCACAACTCCGTTACTTTTGACAGTGTTTATCTTGAAACCAGAAAGACAGGAAAACTGAGCTAAAATAGCAGTTAGAGCAGCTTCTGAGAATCTTGTAGCCAGTGTCAAGACCAGGTCATCCACATAAACTAACACCTTAATTGGTGGGCGTGTGTCAGGGAGTGCTGTAATACCCACCAAATCTTCACTAGCTGTAATAAGCCTGAGTAGAATGTCTGTGTCAAAGACATAGAGGAGCGGGCTGAGTGGACACCCTTGCTTCACAACCCTACTTATCTTGACCTTCCTACCAAACCATCTATTGACACTGGGACAAAGGTAAGACTCACTATATGTGACTCGAAGCCAGGTCACAAAAGCATCTGGTATTCCAAAGGCAGATAGGGTGGAAAACAGAAACCATTGGGAAAGCCTGTCAAAGGCTTTCTCCTAGTCTAACCCAATAATATATCCCTCCGTACCATCACAGTCGCCCCTAAACAAAAAAAAAAAAAAAAAAGTTCCCGTAGTATTAGAAAATTGTCATGCTATTTGCAACCCGCTACCGCACATGTTTGATATGGATTAATTAGATAGTGTGCTACTTTAGCTAATCTGCCTAATAGAACTTTACTTAAAATGTTCAAGTCCATGTTGAAAACAGTCAGGGGGTGCCAGTTCCCAACATCTTGTTGGGCACCTTTCTTATGGGGAAGAACTAGTACTGCATCCAACACTGATTCAGAGTATTTGGAGGAACTAAGGATGTGATTGAAAAGAATCACACGTGCAGGAGACAGATCATCTCTAAAGGTTTTATAAAACCCTGAACTAAGGCCATCAGACCCAGGGGCAGTATGGCAGGAAAGATGAGCTATTGCAGCCTCCACCTTCTCCAGGGCTATGTCTTATTATGATCTGAGCACCCCTCTGAAACTGGGGCAATCCTAAAGAAGCCAAAATGCTGTGCACATCTGGTTCAGGAGGGGGGGTTGTCAAACAAGTGGGTAACATGGATTTCAACCACATTCAGATGCTCTTGAGGGGAGTGTACTATTCGTCCAGAAGGTGAATTCAGTTCCGTAATAATCCTGTTGTCAGTTCTATGCTTACATTCCTAATATGGATCTAGAGTCCTTCTATACTTGTGTCCCAAATCGAAGTTCCTGTTGCAGGGATTTGGCTCTATCAAATTGTAGAGCTGTCATCTGCTGTTTAATGTTGCTAATCTGTGCACTAAAATCACGTTTGATGAGTTCTGTTTGGGAGATGAGGCGCTGAAGCTGGTGTCGGAGCTGTGAGTAGTCAGTAGTGGCTTGAAAGTGAGCCTTTTGCTGAAAAAACTTACGCCAGGACAGTTTGGTGTCCTCCCACCACTTAAACATCCAGATAGCATTCCACAACTGTGAGTTTGGCAGCCCACTCTTTTTTCCAGGCTTTCAGTAAGCACTGACTCATTCAACCTCCACTGATTTTTGTTACACTGAGGGGCAGACCCTCATGAGATTGTCAATCTAAGGGTCGTATGGTCTGAGAACTCACAGGGGCGGGAAGAAATGTCTATAATATCTAATGCTGGTAACAAAAATATAAATTCTACGCATGTCAGAAGAGGACCCCTAAAGTATATGTATCCCCCTGTGGGATAAACTTTTTTATAAGCATCAATGAGACCTCAGGTGCATAGGATATGGTGTAAGGATGAGGAATTGCTAAATAATTTATCAGTTCAATGTTCTCTATCTATCTAATCTGGAGAGACCACAATTGAAGTCCCCTAACCAGAGGATGAGACATGAAGTGTGCAAAAAAGGCTGAACTTCCTTAAATAAGGCAACCCTTTGAGTCTTGGTCATTGGAGCATATATTGCTAGGATACAGAATCCTGCAGAGCAGTAGGAAACATAGAAACATAGAATTTGATGTCAGATAAGGACCGCTTGGCCCACCCAGTCTGCCCATTTCCCTCCCTAATGGATAAGCTGCAGATCCTAGTTAACCAGCAGCCTACTTCTTTCTACCCCAACCCCCTAGAATTGCCTTATGACTGTCCCATGCATGCTTGAATTCAACCACTG
The DNA here is from genome assembly GCA_016271365.2 of Neoceratodus forsteri. Lineage (NCBI taxonomy): Eukaryota > Metazoa > Chordata > Ceratodontiformes > Ceratodontidae > Neoceratodus > Neoceratodus forsteri. The sequence continues at coordinate 669,149,092 of CM057459.1, read as the reverse complement.
TTTTTGACTCCACAACCTCCTCCGAAGGCTGTTCCATGCATCCACAACCTCTCTGTGAAAAAATACTTCCTTACATTACCTCTGAGCCGCCTCTATCTTCAAATTGTGCCCCCTTGTTCTTGCACACCTCTTTTTTTGAAAGATGCTACCCTCTTGGACTTTGTTGATTCCCTTGAGGTACTTGAAAGTTTCTATCATGTCCCCCCTCTTCCTCCTTTCCTCGAGGCTATACATATTAAGCTCCTTTAGTCTCTCTTCATATGGCTTCTGGTGCAGACCCTGCACCATTTTAGTTGCCTCTTCTGGGCAGCTTCCATCTTGTCTGTCCTTGCGGAGATTGGGTCTTCAGAACTGCACACAGTACTCCAGATGGGGTCTCACCAGCTGTCTGTACAGAGGGATAACAACTTCCTGTTTTCTACTGGTGATGCCTCTCCCTATGTATCCCAGTATCCCCCCAGCCCTCCTTACTGCCCTCTCACATTGCTTGCACACCTTTAAGTCTTCTGATATGACTACCCCCAGGTCCCTTTACATTTTTGTTGTTGTTAGTATCTCACCCCCCATTGTGTACTCTTCTCCTGGGTTTTTGTTTCCCATGTGCATTACCTTGCACTTCTTAGCATTAAATCTAAGCTGCCATACATTTGACCATTCCTCTAACCTTGCCAAGTCCCTTCTCATCCTTTCCACCCCACCTTGTGCATCAACTCTGTTGCAGATCTTTGTGTCATCTGCAAAGAGACATACTTTTCCTTCCAGTCCCTCTGCAATGTTGCTTTTAAAGACATTGAAGAGGACCGGTCCTAATACTGAACCCTGCAGCACCCCACTAGTAACCCCCCTTTACACTTTGTGTCATCTGCAACTCTGTTGCAGATGACACAAAGATCTGCAACAGAGTTGATGCACAAGGTGGGGTGGAAAGATGAGAAGGGACTTGGCAAGGCTAGGCATCTAACATAAGTGCTCTGCCAGGATGTATATCCACCAGCCTGGAGACCTGTATCCAGGGCTTGGAAAACAAAATACCCACACCATCACAGGTGTCCAGGTGCATGGTCCCAGGGACCATTCTTTGGAAGCTTGTTGTAACTTGAAAAGTGTTTTTAAATGTGTATCCTGCAAGCAGATGATATCGCTTTTGAGGCCTTGCAGAAAAAGCATTGCACCAGACTGTTTCAGCCCACTTTTAATGCTGTTCATGTTGATAGTGCTTATAGACAAGTTTTGCATAATGATGGTTAGGAGGGAGATAAAACACAAGAACAGAGAAATAGCCACCTAAGTAGTCTTGGAAATGCAACGCTGCCTAGTTCGTTTAGCAATAGACCCTTCCCCCTCCACCTTCTGTATCGGTGTTAGAGGTAACAGAGGAGGTATCTCTCTCATCTTCCTTCGAGTCCCTATCAGTGCTATCTACAGTGAGAGCAGAATATTTGTTCCCTTTCCTCCAGGATGGGGTGCTAGGGCCTGCAACAGTTCCTGCCTGTCTGGGTTTCTGTGGCCATGCTTTCCCTTGCCTGAGACATTTCTTTGGAACCACAACCTTAAAAACTGCATTGTTATTCTCGGGGACGTATCCTGCTGTCTTGCTTCCACTAGCATTGGAGGGTTTTCAGAGTCAGGTGTAGAGACTGGGACCACCGGGCCTGGAGGCAAGGATGCTGGGGGAACTTCTATGATCTCCTCCTGGTCAGGGGTAGGGGGGTCCTTTATTGTTTAGTCAGTAGGGGGCTGTAATATTATCCTGTTCTGCAACTCTTCTAGTTTGCTGGTGCTGGATCAGGTTAATAAGGCCTTCATGCGAGGGGCAGTCTTTTTTGTTGTGTGAGGTGCTTGGGCAGCGGCCATAGGCATGTCCCGTGTGCTTGTACAAATTGCACTTAAACAGGTTCAAGCAGGCAGAGGAAACATCCCCAAATTCCAGACAGTGGCTGCATCCTGAGGTGTCACACGTTGAACTCAGGTGAGCCCTGGATCCACATTTAAAACAGGATCTAGGTTGACCAGTGTAAAAAAAATTGAGCCCCGGTCTCTTCCCAAGAAAAAGGAGCTAGGGAGGTGTACAGGCCCTGAGTTAGTGGAGTGTAGTTTAACCTTCACCTGCCATCCACCATCCCAAATTTGTTCACTGTCCAACGTTGTAGTACAGTAGGTTTGCCAAGGATCTCACAACATTGCCTCAGTCAAAACAAAATATCTTCAACATGAACTCCTTCATTCTTGAACATGACTGTAATAATTTTTACTAGGGGCTTGGTAAGGGGGATGGCATGGAATGGGATCCAGGCAGGGGTGTTTTTCATGGTCTGATATTGGGCCCAAAATCTATCCAGGCTGGAAATGTTTTTGAAGCCAATGTCGTAATTGCCATTCCCTAAACTGATCCAAAAATTTCAGAAAAGAAGTAATGCATTGAGTTTTTGAGTAAGCTCCGAGCAATGTATACTCTACTAGGAGGATCCTCCAAACTGCCTTTATACAGAAAGCAGACCACATTACGCCTAGGGGCTGGCTCTTTCTTGGTCAAAAAAGAGGTCCGATAGTTTAAACAAGGGATCTCAAATAGGCCCCTTTAGCAACATATTCACAGGTTCTGAAAAAATGGTGGTGTTCTCAGGCAAAGGTAATACAGGAGGCAAATCAACAACAGTGTTAACTTCAATTACATGTTGTGGTACCACAGTTTCTACGTTATTAGCAGTAGTATTTATATCAATAACAACAGAACCAGAGTCATTACCCTGGGGAGAGGTGGAGCTCGTGTCGATCTTAGTGTTGGTGGCCACTGGCAGAGGTGATTTGGCCAGCATGTCCTGATAAGAATCCTCAGTGTCAGGTGTCCATTGTCCAGAAGGTTCGTGCACCCAGCCCGCACTCTCAAGGGCTTTCTTCGGGGAACAGTCAGTAGAACCGATGTTAGAGTTTATAATGTTCCCCGAGTTCAAAGAATGTTGACGATCCGAAAAGGACTAGGTAGTTTCTTGTGGAGGTGGCACTGACACTGTAACAGGGAGAGGACAAGCAGGTGACTGAGGGTTTGATTTTTTTTTTCCTCCAGGCCCCAAACGCTGTCTGCAAGACCGCCGAGATGTGGAAGTGGTAGCTGAGCAAGGAGGCTGTAGGTACATGGGTTCCAACCTATTTTTACTGCCAGCCTCAGTTGCATCAATACTCTGCTGCTGTTCTGTTTTAGGGAGAGCATCTGCTACCTCCGAAGTTGTAGCAGCAGTTGGCAGATGAGTCATCACCAGTTGAGGAATCATATCAGATTTGACAAGGGAAGCTGACGGGCTGACAGCCATCTGAGACAGAGAACTCAGTGCGGTGTCAAGCTCTTGCAATTTCTTTAACTGTTGAGTTTTTTTCTTGCCACAAAAGGACAACCAAGTCGGCAGCTTTTCCTGTGACACTGTACCAGCCAGCTGCACATAAACGCCAGGCTGTAACTGCACAGAATAGGGCTGTGTTCCAAGCCCAGGCCCGTTTTCAATATCTGAAGAACTCTGTAATGCAGGGTAATTTCCCGCAGTCAGAAGCAGGTCCGCAGCAACCTCTTATGTGGAAAAGACAGGGGAGTAGGCTGTCTCCCCTGCTGTCCCAACATCCATCTTCACCAAGGTCTCAGACAGACTGGCTGTCTTGCAAAACGGCCAGGGGTTCCCCCTGCTGATGAATAGGGGAATTTCCCTGGTGTCCTGGCCAAATTTCCCCCATTCACTAAAAATACCACTAACCACTTAATCTGGTTCAAGGTCATTTGGCATTCATCTGTATCCCCCTCCCTCAGGCCGTGCCTGAAAATAGGCAGAATTTGTCTAGTGCACTTACCCGGTCAACAAAAACTAAATAAATAAAATAATTCCTATTCTGCTGTCTCCATTGCTAGGCAAGTTCATAACTGTTTAAACTGGGACTCTTATTGCACCCCGGTGTGGGGTCTTTTCACCTCAATGTTCCAGGTACTATTTCTAAATTTGTTTGCAACTTACAGGTGGCAGGGGACATTGGGGGAAGGAACATGGGACATCAGTTGATATGCCATGGCATTAAAGATAGTAGTAGCTGGTAGGGGGTGCTCTAATTCAAAGTGCCTTAGTGTTAACAGAATATGTGGCTAGTGAGGGGGTTACTAATCCCAAGCGCCATTCCAATAAAGTGTTATGTGGCTTGTGTGTGTGTGTGTGTGTGTGTGTGTGGAGGGGGCCTAATCCTGAGCATGATAATTTATGAGGCTGCTATACTATGGGGGGGTGGTATAATGTCAGCGCATCTTGTGGGCAGCAAGCAATATCACATTATTTTCCCCAAAAGCTGAGTGCCACTTACGGCAGAGTAGCCTAACTTTCGGGGAGGGGGGGCTCTTTCACTTCCCACACTAGTGGTGCTGAGACCTGTCAGGAACAAGGCTGAATGAGGGGCTGCTGGTATACTAGGGTAGAGAGGGGGCAGAGTTGACTGATCTTTAATGTACAATCCCTCTTACCTGACAGTACAAGGGGGATGCCTTGGGGGGGTGCAGGTCAGGAGTGAGTGATTGGGACACTGTTTGCCACTGTTGTGCCTCTAAATAATCACTCAATATGCTGAAATTTGGGGGGGTGGATGGTTTGATGCTCATCTCAGGAGGAGCCAAGTGACCATCACAAACACCAGTACTCCTGAGCATGGGGGAGTACACCAAAAGCTCCTTTCTCTAACAGTTTTAATCCCATGAGGATTGCCTTGATACACAGTTGTGTTATTTTAATGTGTACTGTAAGTCTAACAGCCTGGTTGGCTGTTGTGCTGATGAGTTGAAAGGGGAATGTCATGCTGATGGAAGGAGGGAGGGGGGTAACCTAAACTTTCAGTCATGGTTTATAAGGCTACATCTTGAAATGTCCATGGTTTGAATATCACTGTAAAGGGCAACCAAGACTTAACATGTCTAGATATGCAGGGAGGACAAATCATCTTCTTGCAAGAGACACATTTGATAAAAGAGGAAGCAGAAAAACTTGGGAAGTTGTGGGGAGGTCAGGTGTTTGAAGCCTCATATTCCTCTAAGAAGAGAGGGATTGCAGTCCTTTGCAGCAAGGGGGTAAACTGGGTCCTAGAGCAGACAAAACTGAAAAAAGAGGGAAGGTGCATATTAGTAAAGGTAAGGCTTAATGGGGCTCCGATGATTCTGAGTACAGTACACGGCCTGAACAAAGATGATGCCCATTTCATTCATAGCCTGGCCCTGGTGATTCTGGACATGGGAATAACGGATGTTCTGCTAGGGTGGGATTTGAATCAGATCCTAGACTTACTCTGTGACATGCGTGGAGGGAGAGTTAGGCAAGAAAAGTCAGGATCCAAGGCTCTCTTAGCCATGATGGCTGATCATGATGTCTGGAGGGTTGGACACCCGATCCATAGGGATTATACATATTTCTTCCCAGCTCATAGTACAAACAGCAGGATAGATATGTTTCTGACATCTGGCGCCATACTTAGAGATTACTCCCCCATTATCTTCACCTTCTAGCCAGGGGGCCAGCACTCAGAAGGGAAAAGGCGGAGAAGCAGTGTAAGCCTCCTGAGAGATGTTGGTTTTAAACTGTGGCTATGGCAAGAGGTTAAAGCCTACCTGATGGACACTGCACTGGGGCAATGTGGCAGACAAATGGGTCTGGGATGGGTTGTAGATGCACCTCCGAGGTCATAATATAACTTATGCTTCTGCCAGCAAGAAAGGGAGGGGTAAGGAGATGGAAGCTCTTGAGCAGAAATCTACTAAACTGGAAAAGAAACCTAAGGAAAGGGATACATCACCTAAGCTGCTGCAGGACGTGAGGGTAGTGCAGTATAAAATCAATACAAGAAACACACAACAGGTGGAGTTTGGCCTGTACCGCACAAGGTAAGCCTACTGGGAAAGAGGGAGAAGGTGGTATATTTGCTTGCCTTAAGAAGATGATAGCAGAAGGGAAGAGCCCATGAATAAGGAGACCGAGCTGACAGTAGACTCAGAAGGAATCGACAGAACATTTTGTGATTATTGCCAGTGGCTGTATGCTACTAGGGTGAAACATGGAAACACTAATGGTGGGGCAATCAGAATTCTTAGCCTCAGTCACACTATTCACGTTAACTGTAAAACAGTGTCAGGACCTGGAAGGACCAATTACAGTGCAAGAGATGCAGGAAGCAAGAGGTAAGATTGAGGGTTGGGAAGCAGTGAGGCCAGATGGCTTCCTGGCAAAGGTTTACAAAATTGTTGGGGACCTGATCAATCCTCTGTTGGCAGACACACTCCAAGAGGCATGGATGGAAAAGGCATTGCCAGAGACCATGAATAAGGCCACCATCACACTGCTGGCCAAAAATGATAAAGACCCTTACCAGTGCTTCACCTACCACTCCATCTCTCCTTTAAATGTGGACTACAAAATAATGGCCTCGATTTTGGCAATTCAGATTAACAAAGTACTGCCACTTTTAGTCCACCCAGACCAGGTCAGGTTTGGCAGGAAGAGATGGAGCAGATCACAATAGGTGACTGGTCAATCTGATGAGGGCCAGAGAATCTTGGTTGCACCCTGTGGCAGCTGTAGCATTGGACACGGAGAAGGCATTCAACTCTGTCAAATGGCCTTACTTAACAGAGGTATTGAAAACCTTTGGGTTGGTTGACACATTTATCATATGGGTCCAACTTATATACACTGCCCCACAGGAGATCAATGGGAGACTGTCCCCTAAGCTCCACTTATGGCAGGGAACCAAGCAGGGGAGCCCCCTATCCCCTGCATTGTTCATCCTGGCTATTAAACCATTGGCACAAAAACTGAGGGAAGGCAAGGACATCCAGGGGTAGAGGTTGGAGGTGAGGTCTATTAATCCATGCTGCTTGTGGATGATATTCTCATCCTGCTAAAAGAATATGCATAATGCCATAGCAGCCCTGGTTGCATTACTTAATAAATTTTCTGAATTGTCAGGTCTTAGGAACAGCTAGGGTAAGACAGAAGTTATGGCCTTCAGCTCCAGGTGTGCTACTTTAAATCTGCAGGGGGGTGGGGTTGCAGTGGGCTTCTAAACCAATAAAATACTTAGGAATCTTCCTCTCCTCAAGATAGAAGGACTGGCCAGCTGCAAACTTTTGTCCACTGATCAAACCTCTAAACGAAGAAACAGGATGATGGAAGCGCCTTCAACTTGCATTATGGGGGAAGTGCAGACTCTTCAAATAATGGTCCTCCCCAGGATCCTCTTCCTAATCAGCTACCTTCCACTGCACATCCCAGGCATGATTTGGAAGCAGATCACTACCCTGGTACAGGGCTTCTTATGCAAAGGGGGCAGACTCAGGCTATCAGCACTTAAGATGATGGCTCCATGGACTAAGAGAGTGTTCAGAATACCTTGGTTAAAGTGATACAACCTGGCTGCAGGGCTTAGATGGGTCTGGATGTGGCTACATGCTGATAAATTGAAAGGCATAGCCAGGAGATTACCCCTTGAGTTGCAGCTGGGGGAAGGATACCCCATCCATGCATTCATTTTGGGATTATGGAGAGACAGTAGGAATACTGTTAAATGTCTGTGGGACGTTCTTCTCTATCTATGGCCCCTATGGTGTAAGCCAAAACTGCAGGTGGAGTGAGCCCAACTAGCATGGCAAGAATGGGCAGTAGGGGACATAGAACAGGTGGGAGACTTTTTCTCCCATCTCAAGAATATTCAAGGATTTCTCACAGCTGAAATCGAAGGCCTGCCTCCTGAAATCCCAAATGTGGACATACTTGCATCTTCGGCACTTACTGACATTATATGGTATATTGGTTCCCAGATTCAGGTGCCTACTAAGAGGACTTGGGAGGACAGAACTGGACACATTAGAGGTGATCAGCTTGAGGGTCCCTCCCCGCAAAGAGAGGCATGATATACCAGAGGCTCCTAAAAGAGTACACACCATCCATGGCAAGGTGAAAAGAAAGATAGGAGAGGATACTTGGCCATGAGCTTACTGAACTAGAAGGGGAAGTGTTGGGGAAAATGCTTATGGTGCCTGCAAGGATACTGGGTAAAGGCTGATTCAGCTAAAAACCCTGTACTTATGGTATGGCATGACAGCAATGCTGAAAAGAATGAATTTGGTAACAACTTCAGAGTATTGGTGATGTAAGAACCATGAAGGCTTATTGCTACATATCTTGTGGCTTTGCCCGGCTTGCAGACCTGGTGGGATCAAATACTAAAACAACAAGAGACGAGACACCATCCACCAAACGCTCCAGATTGAGAGGATAAATGGCTAAAGTGTTTTAATGCAGATTCGTTCAGTAAAAAACAAAATAAGCAGCAAAGTACCATGTAGGTGTGCAACCCACTCATACTAGGACTGACCGGTTATGCGTATGCGTGCTTTCTCAGGGACAGCCTTAACCTGAATAGCGTGTACTTAAATAATACAAATCATTAAAGGTGCAGTGTACCCATTTGTGTTACAAGAATCAAAAATAAAGGTTAAGGTTAAAAGTAACAGTATAAATAGCTCATGATTTTTATATGCAACTGGCTATAGCTGTGTTCGATGGATTACTGTGTTAGAGCTAGAAATTTACACTGGACAAATTGATTCTAGCAAAAAAGGGGGAAATTAGATAGTGGCGATATTTTTATAAGGCCCAAAATAAGCTTTGTATTGTCATAGAAACTTCCCAGATGCTTAATAGTGGCTTGGCTGGAAACAAGGCAAACAATATATCATTTCAAATCACACTTAATTTCAGTGTGACTTAATGAAAATAAAATACATAATATTAAAGAATTAATATTGTGGAACACTGTAACCGCAGTTCATTAGAGAAAACATGTCACTATGTAGAACTGAGTAAAACTTTCACTAATTCATTTTTTAGTGATTCACTTTCTATTTCTTTTTAAGAAAGGTATAATGTCAAGATTTTCATTCAAACCTGGGGGAAATGGTGATCCCAGCTGGAAAATCCAGAAAGTCTCTCTGCAGAGTAGCATATTGTCCAGGTCCTCCCCCACCTCCCATTTGGGGCCGAGTGATACTTTCTCTGTGCCACAGACGGAGAAATTATGTGGATGTATATCATGGCCACGTATAATGTGTTTAGCTAAAGCATTCTTTTCGTTTCTACACTTTTTTTGGGGGGGGGGGGCAGTTGTTTAACCAGGAGTGGATGTTCACAGACCCTAGTTTTTAATGAGTGAGTGGTTTTCCCAACATAGAAAGCATTGTATTGGCAGGTGGCCAGATACACAACCCTGTTATAGAACAGTTTGTAAACTATCTGATACAGAACGTATCAGCTGAGTTCACAGACGTAAACTCTTTGGTTTTGGATATTACACCACAAAATGAATAATGACCACAAGGGTAGCAACCCATTGGTGGTGCTGGCAGCCACTGGAAGGAAGGATTAGAGACTGGTTAAAAAGAATGAACCAGCATGTCAGATGAGTTCTTACCATGTTGGTACACAAACCTAGGAGGTGTTAAAGCAATTTCTTTTAATGCAGGGTCCGTAGACAGAATATGCTGATGTTTCTTAATTATCGCCCTGATCTTTTTAGAGTTGGTTCCATATGTGGTAATGAAATTTATCTTTTACAAATCCTGCAAGTGTTTGGATAGGAATACCCTGCTGTTGGCTTCTAGCTGCCACCCTCACTACACCATCAGGAACATACCTCATTCACAGTTCCTTAGGGTTAAAAGGAACCGTTCCCATGAATCGGATTTTCTGCAAAGAATGAATGAAATGTCTGCAAGATTTATACAGAGATACACAGTAAGAAGATACTGTCCTCCTCAGAAGAAGCAACACACAATACACCATGTTTAAGTTTGTTGGAATACAAATTTAGGCCATTGCAGGATTTGGAACAGATACATTTTATTATCACATATGGAACCAACTCAAAAAAGATCAGGGCAATAATTGAGAAACACTGGCATATTCTCTCTACGGACCCTGCATTAAGAGAAATTGCTTTAAAATCTCCCAGGTTTGTGTACCAACATGGTAAGAACTTATCCGACATGCTGGTTCATTCTTTTAAACCAGTCTCTAAACCTTCCTCCCAGTGGCTGCCATCACCACAGGTGGGATGCCACCCTTGTGGTCATTATAAATTTTGTGGTGTAATATCCAAACCAAAGAATCCACATATGTGAACTCAGCTGATACTTTCTGTATCAGTTTATGAACTATTCTACAACAGGTGGGGTTGTATATCTGGCCACTTGCCAGTGCAATGCTTTCTATGTTGGGAAAACCACTCCCCCATTAAAAACTAGGGTCTGTGAATATCTTAGTGATATAAGGTGTAGAAAAGAAAAGAATGCTTTAGCTAAACACATTATGAGTGGCCATGATACACATCCACATAATTTCTCCTTCTGTGGCATACAAAAAGTATTACTCAGCCCTGGGGGGGTGGGGGGAACTGGACAATATGCTACTCTGCAGAGAGGCCTTCTGGATTTTCCATCTGGGATCACAGTTTCCTCCAGGTTTGAATGAAAATCTTGACATTATGCCTCTTCTAAAAAGAAATAGAAAGTGAATTACTGAAAAATGAATTGGTGATGGTTTTACTCAGTTCTGCATAGTGACGTTTTCTCTTATGAACTGCGGTTACAGTGTTCCGCAATATTAATGCTTTAATATTGTATATTTTATTTTGATTATGCCACACTGAAATTAAGTGTGGTTTGAAATTATGTATTGCTTGCCTTCTTTCCAGCCAAGCCACCATTAAGCATCCGGAAAGTTTTTATGACAACACGAAGCTTATTTTTGGCCTTATGTGGCATAAAAATATTGCTACGAGATAATTCCCCCCTTTGTTTGCTGGAATCAATTTGTCCAGTGTTAATTTCTAGCTCTAACACAATAATCCATTGAACATAGCTATAGCCAGTTGTATATGAAAATCATGAGCTATTTACACTGTGACTTTTAACCTTAACCTTTATTTTTGATTCTTGGAACACAAATGGGTACACTGCGGCTTTAATGATTTGTATTATTTAAGTACACGCTATTCAGGTTAAGGCAGTCCCTGAGGAAGCACGCATGTGCGAAACCATCGGCCTGCCACAAGTGGGTTGCACACCTACATGGCACTTTGCTGCTTATTTTGTTTGTTGCAGAATGAATCTGCATTAAAACGCTTCAGCCATTTATCCTCTCAATCTTGTGTTTTTGGTGGATGGTGCCTAGTCTCTTGTTTTGGAATTATCTTTGTACACGTGGCATATTAGAGCTTGGAGCCACCCTTATTGCTTCCTTGGGGTCAAATACTAACCAGACTAGAACAGACCATGGAATTTAAAGTAACTAAGGATGCCTCACTCATTATCTTGGGTAACACCAAGAGGTTACTGAAGCATCATAAGCCTCAACAGCTCTGGTTTTTGGCAGCCATTATGGAGGCCAAAAGACTAATTGTTAGGCAATGGCAGCCAGAAGAGATTCCCACCCTAAGTCAATGGGAGGACAACATGCATAAACTGGAAGGGTATGAACACCTCTCATGCCTAGCAATAAGCAAAAGAGCCCTCTTCAAAAACTCATGGGGCCCCTATCTGGCTTCTACTAGTCTGGACATGCAAACTGCTGTGTGGTGGGGAATAACCCGGGGGCTGGCCCCAGTAACTAAGTAAAGGACTTAAAACCATTACCAGTATTGTAGATGGGTCCCCAACCTCATAATCTACCAGCATGGCAGAATTGGGGGGTGGGGGTGGGGGGCTCGATCTAGGGCCATCTGAATAACCTACACTAGCACACAATATGTATTTCCTGTCTGTTTTAGTGAATTCCTAATTTGAAGTCTGTTTTATTGGAGGCTGTTGAAGAGCTAATACTGTGTTACTAATGGTGCAGGGTTGTGGGGGCAGGCTGCACAGAGGCACATGATGCAACTTTGGAGACATACCTGCAATATATATAAGTAGAGTTCCAGTATACTATTTAAGTCTATAACCCATGGCACAATTATGTGTCCACTCTGGCCAGGATGGGAGATTTCCTTGATGAATTAATTATATGCTATGAATTTAAGATAAAAACCTCAATGAGATATACAATTAAACAAAAAAAAAGCTTGAAAAGGCCTTTGTTCTCATGAAATAATACAACTGAGGAGGCTAATGAACTTCATAAAGGCCACACTGCCTTCAGGCATATGGTTTTATTCCTTGGGGCTTGTGGTTTTATGAGCTCATTAGCCACCTCTAATGTATTATCTTCGTACACAACCCATTTCTAGCATTTACTTTCTCTATTATAGGGGTGTGGTAACACCCCTATAGTTATGGTTGAGTAGGCTATTTAACGTCAAAGCCCCAAATTTGCTCCTTAATAACTTTGGCGTTTAACAAAATAGCCCAACATTTATCATGCACTGCCAGACATTCAAAGTCTCAAGACTTGATAAGTTTTGTGATGGCATTTTGTATCTTTTTCAAGATACTGAATGCCAAAAAAACGGGAAAAAACATGATTCCCTATAATTAACATTGGGTATTTTTTGCTCTCACCTACAGCCTAGACCATGTGGAATTTTTAATGAAATTTTCAGAGTTGAAGGGGCCCATGCCAAGGGTGTGCCTTTGGAAGGTTTGGTAAAATATTATTATTATGCTGTTCTAAAGTTATAACGATTTTTAAGTTAACATTCCAGTGCAGCTGGTTAAAAAAAAAAAAAAAAAAAATCGCAAAAGGTAAAAAAAACTATTGCGAAAGATTAAAAAAAAAAACATATCGCAAGCAGTTATTTGCATGATTTACTTGTCGTGGGAGGGAGGACAGTCAAAATGGCCACCATTTTCTTTTTACTGTTTAAAGCTGCAAACAGTAAAAGTACATACAAATTATATCTTTTTAAACGAACAAACACCTGAACCTAGCTAAGAGTACCCGTTTAGCTAGACTGTGGTGTTTGCTTCTAAAGTTATCAAATACCTTTTCTGGGCACCCAAAATCCTGGGTTTTGAGACTGACAAGTAAGGGGACTCAGGGAGAAATAATATCAGTTTGGCTATTTGTTTTTAAGACCCGGTGCCTATCAAAAGCACATCAACTTATACTTCTACAAACATGAGCTGATATTTTTCTGATGGACTACATAAAGGCAATGGCCTTCGTTTTTGCCTTTCAGTGCTCTGCTGTTATTTGACTAAAAACATACTGTATAAACTCAAACCCTGGTCGTTGTGATCCATAAAAGAGAAGTGGAGCTGCAAATGCGAGTTATGTCTGACTTGGTACAGCCAGAGAGCTCTCTTGCAGCTTTCAGTCACTCATGAACGAGAGCTATAGGGGGAAGACCATAATGACTTTGGCTGTGTGATGCTTTTATTAATTGGGTTGCTCCATTGCTTGTTTATTTCACTTCAGAGATGAAAATTTAAGAATAGCAGCCTTGCCTATGTAGCTTGCCAGCTGCCCTTTTGCCAGGCCTGCAAGAATATCTGATTTGTACTGCCCGGACTGGAAAGCATCAGTTTCTGACTGATGGGACCTGACTGTGTTAGGATCTGACTGTTAGGACCAGCAGGTATCAATCTGTGACTGATCTGACTGTTGAGCATCAATTTGTGACTGAGACAGGTGGGCATCAGTTTTTCACTCATTGGACTAGTAGGTATCAAATTGTGACTGATGGGACCATTTGTGTACAATGTTCAGATTGGTCAAACTGGCGGGTGTCAGTTTCTGGCTAGTTGGACATGCGGGTATTAATTTCTCACTGATCAAACCAACAGCAACAATTTTTGAGTGGTCATTCCAGAGTGTATTGATTTCTGACTGACTGGGCCAATGATCAATTTCGGACTGATCAGACTGGTAAGTATGAACTTCTGACTCATTGGACCAGTGTGTCAGTTTCTGAGTGGCCTGATCAGCGTGTATAAAAGTCTGACTGGTTGGACTGGCATGTATTACTATCTGACTGATCAGATTGGTCTGTATGCAGACTGGATTGAGTAGCCTGGCCCAGCGCCTGTAAATATTGAATTAAGCTGCTTGGCTTCCTTGTATCAGTGTCTGACTGATTGGCTCACCTTATCAATTTCTGGTTAATTGACCTGGCTTGTGTTCATTTGTGGCTTGACCAGACCGATCTGTTATCAATTTCTGACTGATGAAACCAATGTGTACTAGTTTCTGATTCATTAATTGAGTGTACTAGTTCCTGACTGATCGGATCAGCCTGAATGAATATTGGACTTGGGGTACTGCTAAGTATCTGAGGCTTACACATTGAGGAGTGCACCTAAACACCTGGGGACATTAGACTATTGCTGAAGGTAACTGGCTGCAGATAGTTTCTTTTAATAGGATGTGCAAGCTGCCTGGATATAAGAAGGTTAAGCAGGGGAAAAAAAGAATACTAGTACTGTTTGCTGCCACTTCATTCCCTTACCCACTCTTTGCTGACCTATATTTATCTAAAATAAATTTTCAGAAGCAAATGGTGCACAAACCTTCAAATGTTTGTTCACATGATCATTTTTAGCTTTCAGAGTGCAGAAAATAATTTCCGAGGAAATAGGATTTTCTTACTGTAGGTTTTCTAATAACCAAGCTCCTTTGCTTAACTGCCTATTACTACATAACTTATAGAAAATTCTTCATCATATTTTAATATCAAGTTGTAAGTCTCATCACTTGCGAAGCATTCCACTGGCTGGGATGTCCTTTAAGAAATATCATTATTTTCACATTCAGATGGCTACAACTGCAAATGATGGCATTTCAGTAGAGGTTGTGCGAAAATCTAGAAAAAGGGAAAGGAAACCGGTCGGTTTCAAACTCTGTAATTTTATGCTGTCTTAAGAGACACTTGGTTCCCATATATGATAAATTTAGATTACGCCTACAAGGTAAAATGGGAGGTAAAAAGTCAGCAGCTATAGCAACCAAAGCTTGCAGACGTAGTAATGTATGAGTAGCCCGATGGCGAGTATACTGTCTGGGTTTGGTTCTGTTTTCTGTACACTTAAATTGATCAAAGTGCAACCTTGTGGACAAATGCAAACAAAATCTGCAGGTCACTGGGGAGGCAACACGGCAATCACCTTTCACTACACAGACTAATACGCCATTAACTTTGGAAATCACAGATTGAGGTGAAAACAAGTATGCCTGTCTGTGTCTGAACAGATAGTTGAGGATTAACTGAGTCATTTGATAATTTGTTTTTTGTACTCTACCTGTGTCATCAGTCTATCCGCACCAGTGTTCTCTTCATCTTTAAAAACGATGTCAGAGTTGTAATTCAGGGTCAGCTATTTAGATCTTTGAGTTCCTGTCGATCTTTCCTTCGTATCTGCCACTGGCCCCTAGGGCCTTCTCTGCCACACTGGGGAAGAACAGTTTGCAGGCTAAAGGGGGTCAGTTTTCTGTGGGGTCTCCTCCTCTTGTAACACCTACCTGGTCTTCCCACCAGCAGAGAGGGGGCTAAGAAGCATCCCAGCAGCACAATTATTAACAACAAAAACATATCTGTTAGTAACATAGATATACTGCTGTTGTTCAGAATTCTGCTGCTGTTACCTGTAGATGTTAGTATGCCTATAAAAAGGCTATTTGGATAGTGACGTGTCAAAACGCTGAAAGCAAAACATACCAGTGACTGATTTATTCCAAGTGAACGGAAGCAGGATGACATGACTGTTATAGGAATTCTTTCATTCAGTGTGGCCATTGATAGTTTGATACATGTATACATAGATTCTGTCTGCAGATAAGGACTGCTAGGCCCATCCAGTCTGCCTGTTTAAGATTCCCAATGAAGTGTTCAGTGACCCTATCTGGTCATTGGCTTTAGCTTTTTCTTCCTATCTCTATTATTCCTTTGTTTCTGTCCCATGCATGTTTGAAGCCCCCCACTGTACAAGCTGCTACCACCTGTTGGGGCAGGCTATTCCATGCATCCACCACCCTTTCCGTAAAAATGAACTTCCTGACATTTCTCCTTATGTGGCCACCCCTCAGTCTCATGTTGTGCTCTCTTGTCCTGGCACTACTATTAATCCAGAATATGTTGTCCCCTTCCACCACTTTTAATGCCCTTGAGGAAGTTGAATGTTTCTGTCATGTCACAGCTCTCCCTCCTTTGTTCCAATGTGTACAAATTGAGGTCCCTCACTCTCTCTTCGTAAGGCCTGTGATGTAATCCCTTCACCTTTTGGTCACCCTCCTCTGCACCATCTCCATTTTGTCAATGTCGTTTTGAAGATGTGGTCTCCAGAACTGTACACAATATTCAAGGTGAGGTCTCACCAGGGTCTTGTACAGTGGAACTATTACCTCTCTTCTTCGGCTTGTGATTCCCCTTCCAGTACACCCCAACATCCTACTGGCCTTTCCCTCTCCTTTGTCATCTGCCTAACAGCATTCAAGTAATCTGTGATTATGACCCCAAGTCCCTCTCCTCCTTAGTTACGGCCAGCAGCTCCACCCCCAACCTGTAGCTCGCCCCAGGGTCCCTGCTACTCACATGCATGATTTTGCACTTATTTGCATTAAACCTTGGCTGCCATGCCCCTGACCATCTCTCCAGCAGTTCCGGGTCTTTTTTCATCCTTTCCACCCCCTCCGGTGTATTCACCCTGTTGCAGATCTTGGTGTCATCCACAAATAGGAAAACCTTTCCCTCCAGCCCATCTGCAGTGTCACTGATGAAGACATTGAAGAGGACTGGCCCCAGAACTGACCACTGAGGTACCTCACTGGTCACCTCTCTTTCATCTAATTGGGCTTCATTCACCACTACCCTTAACCAGTTTCCAATGCAGTTCACCACCTTACATCCCAACCGCAGGCTGCCTAGCTTGTTGACCAGTCTCTTATGTGAGACCACATCAAAGGCTTTGCTGAAATTGAGGTAGGCAATATCTGCCTTCCCCCCACCGCCAGATCTACTGCCTTTGTCACCCAGTCAAAGAAATCTATCAGATTAGTTTGACAGGATCATCCAGCAGGGAACCCATGTTGCCTGGGATCCACCAGTCCATTTGCTTCCAGGTGTTCTACTAGTCTTTCCCTAAGGAGTACCTATTATCTTTCTGACTACAGAGGTTAGACTAACTGGCTTGTAGTTCCCTGCTTCTTCTTTACTACCGCGCTTGTGAAGAAGAACAATGTTTGCCCTTTTCCAGTCCTCTGGGACCACTCCAGTGTCTAAGGACTCACTGAACAGTGCTGCCAGAGGGACTGCCAGTTCAGTCCTCAGTTCCTTTAGGACCCTGGATGTATGCCATCTGGACCCATGGCTTTTTCCACCTTTTGCTTTGACAGTTCTTCTAGGACCCTGTCCTCTGTGAATGGACTAGTGTTTACCTCCTAATCCTTAGCTCTTTGAAGTCCAGCTGTGGGCCCTGTCCATTCCCTTCCACAACATTTAGGATCACAGCTTTTTCCCAGTCTCCCTCCACTATCTACCCCGGCCCCTCTAAGCTTTGCTACCCCCCCCCCGCCTTCCTTCTCTCACTAATGTGCCTGAAGAATGTCTTGTGTCCTTTTTTAACTGATTGAGCTATCCTGTCCTCTGTTTGCACTTTAGCACTCCTTACTGCCTTTCCTGCCTCTGTCAGACACTTCTGGTACATTTTCTTGTCTTCGTCCCTTCATGTCTCCTTAAACTTCCTAACGGCTAGTCTTTTGGCCACTATATTTTCTGCTACCCCCCCCCCGAACCAAAGTGCTTTTCTTCTCCTTTTACTGTTATCTATTGACCTAACACATTGTTTTGTTACCTCCGCTATAGCATCCTTGATGTGTGCCCATTTCTTCTCAATGTCCCTGCCTATCCCCCTCTTTTCCAGGGTTTATTTTTGCTGTTGTCCCATACTGGTAAAGTCCACCCTTCTAAAGTCTAAGACTGTTGCCTTTGTATTAGTTGACTGGATCCCTGTGTCCACTTTGAACCACACCATATTATGGTTGCTAGACCCTAACTGACTTTCTACTCTAAGATCTGCTACCCTGTTCCTGTTGGTCAGTAGCAGATCCAGGATTGCCTGGTCCCTGGTAGGTTCCAGAACCAGTTGTCTAAGGCCAGCCCCCTCAAAGGAGTCCACGAAATTGTATGTCCTAGCTGAGGCTCCTGCCAGGATGGACCAGTCTACCTCCGGCATGTTAAAGTCTCCCATTAGCAGTACCTCCCCCTTTGCTGCCATTTCATGCTTGTTTTCTAGCAGCTCCTTGTCAGTTTCCTTGGTGTGAGTCGGGGGTCTGTAAATGACCCATGTGCGAATGGCTGGTCCATTGCTTGGCTCAAGGTTGACTCAAACTTCCTCCTTTTGCTCATGCCTGTTTTGAATTTTAGTCGTCTTTATGCTCTGTTTGACGTAGAAGGCACCCCTCCCCCCTTTTACCCTCCTTATCTTTTCTGAGCAAGGCATAACCCGTTAATCATTTCCCAGCTGTGGTTGTTGGTGTACCATGTTTCTTTCATCACAACTATGTCCAGATCAGCCTCTGTCATTGCAGCCACCAGGTCTGGGATCTTGTTCCCCAGACTGCTGGCATTTGTGTGCATGACCTTTCTTGATCCTCCTCTCCAAAGTTTGTCAGTTGTTCCAAAGTGCTGAGGGACAACTGTTGTCCTGGGTTAGGTGTGTGCTTTTGTTCCTTAATCATGCCCCCTCTCCCCCAAGAGCCATTACACATGGGCATGTGTAAATAAAAGGAGCCCCACCAAGGTTTAACACGCTCTGAGCAGGGTTCCCAAATTCAGTACCCCCCCCTCCAGCTCCCTCTGTGTGTGGGTTTATTACATTACTGAAAACCCTTCCTGGGCTGAGACCTGCTACAAGATGACAAGATAATCATTTGTCCGACTCTGTTTTGAAATGGGGAGCAAGAGGAGGATTGCACCTGCATTGGAAGTTAGAGATGACAGTCACTGCAGGTTTGAATGAAGCTGTTGAAGTTCTCTGTGTAGGCTCAACACACATATCTTCAGTATGCCAATACTGTGTTTTAAAAACATAAGTGTAGTAGTCAACCTGTGAAACTCACTCTATTTTATGGTTTTATTTCCACAGAATCGATTCAAATTCATGAAGACTACCCGGCCCATCGGCGCAGCAGTAGGTTTACCGCTCTGGCGTCTCCAGTTCAGGTATCTGGAGGTGAGCCGGGGGAGAAGGATAGAGTGCCCATCGGCGCTCTCCTTCTCCGGGTTGGGGAGGATTGCCTGTCCCGCTGTTCTGCCACCACCTGGATGACCACAGGCGTCGGTGCAGCTGAGACAGCCAAGTGGGGAGGGGAGGACGCAGACCGAGAGTCGAGGAGGAGATTGCATGTCATTACGTGCCTCACCCATTGGCTCTCCTCGTGTGTCTACGTCGGGGTGGGGAGAGGACACCAGAAAACCAGGAAATACCCCGCGGGACTCCCAGTAGACGGAGCTCCTGGCCACGATCCCCAATGCCCCTACTGGCGCCAGTACCAGCATCTCGATGAAACATAGACATGTCGAGGTGTAAGGCCCCACCCGTACCGCCTGAAGAATATCAAGGCTCCATGGGAGGATGGACTGCACTGGTCGCCAGCTAGTAGGAGCGGGGACGAACAAGGCCATTGGAGACTCCCGAAGAAACGGAGTTCAGTGGCGTGAAGGGGGCATAAAGAGAAAAAAAAATGAAATTCATGAAGACTTAAGATTTCATCTGACAGTGTCAGGCAAAGTAACCAGTAATTTCCCTTGCATCTGTCTGAGCAGCTTTTCTGTTTTGAGCTTTGCAGTAGTAGAGTACTTTGTCAATGGTACACAGTGGCAGTTTGCTGCTAAGAAAAATACCATTATGTGTGTGCTGTTGATTTTGGTTGGTTAAGTTGTTTTTTTTTTATTGTTTTTTTTGGGGGGGGTTAAACCGTGAGGACAAGAACCACTTTATGTTGTGTAGTGACCGTCTGGTACACACACACACACACACTCTGCAAATGCTCTGTTTATCAGATTGGAGCACAAGGCATCCTAGGCTAGGTTTCACCTGATTGAAATGTAACATTATTAAATAGGTGGCTCAGTGGAGGAGTAGAGAGAAATAATACATTTACAGCTGTTCGTGACCTGCATGGTAATACAAGAATCTTTAATTGCTAACATGAAACTACATACGGAAGCTACAAGTCCATAATGAAAGCAAATGTTACAAGATGTGCCGGCTTGTATCCATACACCATAATGTTTGACAGAACTGCATGTCTGTCACTAGTAATTAACTCTCTAAGATGCTGTTGAAAATAATCTGTCACTGCCACCCAGTTTCAGCTGCTCCAATATCATCTGTCATCTCCACTAAAACCCAGCTTAAATACATAATTTCCCAACCCCTAATCCCCTTGAATGTTTGTAATAAATGTGTAAATAGAGGATGACTGACGCATCATACCACTCACTTTCTCTGCCAGTCTCTGACTGAATGAATCACATATTAACTGAACAAGAAACAGCGGATCTGTATATTTCCTTCATGGAGGTGGTGTAAAGATCTAGAAAAAGGGAAAGGAGGCCCATCAGTTTTGAACTCTGCAATATTAAGCTGTTTTAAGAGGCACTTGGTTGCCATATATGATAAATTTATAGTGTATTATGCCTACAAGGGAAAATGGGAGGCAAAAAAGTCAGCAGTATAGCAACTCAAACTTGCAGCCACAGTAATGAATGAGTGGCCCAATGGTCAGTATACTGTCTGGGTCCGCTTCTTTGCTCTATACACTTGGTCCTTTTACACAGTCAACTATGTACTTCTGTGAGTGGTGCAGAGCAATTACAGTGTTACCTTGCTTGCCATGTACTTGCAGTTCGCACCAGTGGAGAATTCGCTGTCCTAAGGTTCCCTGCTCTTCTAGGTTCGCTGTTGCTTTTTGGCATGTCACGCCGTGCTGTGGAGGCCTGTCTGCTCCGCCCTTCTCTCACTTCACCCCCCTCCTCTCTCTACTCTCGACCTGCCTCGCTGCACCTGTTGCCTTCCTGTCCCTCCCCTTACCTCTGTTTTAAATATGCACCTACCCCCACAATGTTCTACCTCCTCCTCCTCTTTGCCCCCAACTCCTTTTCCTTCAGCCTGTTCCCTCCCTCTACAAAGCTATGAGCTGAATTGCTCCCATTGTTACACTGGCACTCTTCCTTAAGAAGTTAACTCTGCCTCCAGGGGACACCGCCTGACTACAAATCTGCACCTCCTCGTGAGTGTGCACTGGGCCCCGCTGTCTGCCCATTACTCGATGCTCCTGCTGTACCTTCACATCCACTCCACAGCTTATTCCTTCAAAAAAAATAATTGCAAGCTCTCCCTCAGGGAATTATGCCTGGCAACCCTGAAACTCTTGCTCCTCCTTCTGCTACTATCTGGTAATGTTCACCCCAACCCAGGCCCGAAGACAGCAAGGGTCTCCACCCAAACCAAGCATGTGGGCGCACTCTCAATCATATGCCTGAACATCTGCAGTTTACTACCAAAGCTTGACCAGCTGCAAGTCTTCGCTAGCCTTCGCCGTCCGGATATTTTGGCAGTGGCCGAAACCTGGCTCACCCCCTCGGTGCCTGATCAAGCAATATCCCTCCCAGGCTATAATGTCTTTAGGCTCGATCATAAATCTAAAAGAGGGAGAGGATGTGCATTGTACCTAAAAGACAATCTTCTGGGGCATCCCTGTCCACGCGGCCCTACCGACATGCTCAGCACTGATACTGCACCTCAGAATACTACTTGGTGCCCGTAATAAAGCCCTCTCAGTTGTTACCATTTATATCCCACCTAAAGAGCAAGGATCTGGCCTCCACTCTGTGCTGGACCTTGTCAGATCACTACCTCCTGACTCCGAAACCATCCTGCTCAGTGATTTCAACATAAACTGTCTGGGAGCTGAGGCGGGGGCTGTCAGGGATTCTGTCATATCGGCAGATCTTACCCAGATGCTTGACTCCCCAACTAGAAAGAACTATAAACCTGGAACCAGCACCCTACTGGACTGGATTCTGACCAGCCACCCCTCTCAGATCACTAACTCCATCATCCTGCCCAACTCACTCAGCGACCACTCCCACATCAGTTGTACCTGGTCAAACAAATTCTGTAACCCTCCCCCAAAAAAATCATTTTCAGCAGAGTCCTATCTCATGGTCGTCTACTGTAACCCACCTCAGATCACACCTACTCTGTTAGGACTGGTCTCCCATTCACAGGGCCACTGACACAAACTCTACCCTGGACCAGTTCATCCACATCTTTAATGAAGCCTGTAACATATATGCTCCACTCAAAAAGCTCAAAGTTATATCTCTCTGCAACCCGTGGCTATCAGGTGCCCTCCTAAAGAAGTTAAAACTTAGGGACCATCTTTGGGGAACTGGCTAGATCCACCGGTAAGCAAGTTGACATCCAAAATTATAAAAGCGCACAGAATGATTGCACCAAATCCATACATCAACAGAAATTGGACTATTTACAAGAAAGCCCTGACTGACGCATGGGAAAATGGGAGCGCTTTCTGGAATAACATAAAGGATGTTACTGGGAAGCAGTCCAGATCACCTCTGACCGTGCTGCTGGTCAATGGGATTACCACACTGGACCATAAAATCATTGCTGAGACTTTTAACAATGCGTTCACTGACCTTAGCAGTGTTCTGTCCTCTGACTTTTTCAGTGATGATGTCACACTTTTATCTGCTGATCCCACTCCAACCACCACCCCCCCTTCTGCTTCAAAGCAGTAAGAAAGAATGTAGTTCTCAAGTACATCTCCAAAGCCATCAGCAACACCAGAACAAGCGCTGATGCACTTGACCTCAAGCTTCTGTCTGTCACAGTAGAAGTAGTTCTGGGGCCTCTTACCAGGATTTTAAATCTCTCCCTCCCTCTCTTAGCCAGTTCCCAGACAAGTGGAAGTCTGCCACAGTCACTCTGATCCATAAAAATAGGGATAGGACCACACACGGGAACTACCGCCCAATCTCTATCCTTCAACCTCTCTCTAAGGCACTAGAACGGATAGTAGCAGACCAATTCACCGACTATCTGGGCAAATACAGCATTCTTTGCTGGCAGCAACATGGTTTCAGAAAACGGCACAGCACTGCCACTGCCCTACTTGAGTTCACAGGTGCCATCCATAACTCTCTCGACAATGGTCTTCTAACTGGAGCAATCTTTATAGACCTGACCAAGGCTTTTGATACCATCCACCATCGCCTTCTGCTTGGCCAGCTACAAAACTCTGGGCTCTCCACTGAATCTGTTGTCTGGTTCAAAAGCTACTTTGGAAACCAGTCCCAGTGTGTGAAAATTGTGCATGTGCTCTCCGATACTAAAGCGGTCCGCTCTGGTGTTCCCCAGGGCTCTATCCTGGGCCCCCTATTTTTCAGCTTGTTCCTCAACACACTCCCGGACTCTTGTGCTCAACAAATCATACTGTAAGCTGATGACGCGGTCATCCTTGCCTCCCATCAGGACCCAAACCACCTGCAGTTAAACCTTCTGCTTGGTTTCACCACGATTGAGAACTGGCTCGTAAAACATAAGCTGATCCTTAACCAGAAAAAAACAAGACCATGATTTTCAGCAGCTCCCATAAGAATCTCCACCTCACCATAAACACCAGCCAAGGTGTCCCACTGGATCAGGTCTAAACCTTCAAATATATTGGGGTCACCCTAGACTCCCACCTATCCTATGCTGCCCACATAAATAACGTTGCCAGAGCTGCAAACTCCAAACTGGGCTTGCTGTATCATCACCAGTGACACGTAACCCAAGATGCCTTAGCAGCTACTGTCTGGAGCTCCATCATCTCCTCAATTGACTATGGCCTTGTCATCTACGGCTCTGCTACTGCCACAGCATTCAGATGGGTAACTACCACCCTAAACAAGACCTGTCATCTCATCACTGTTGTAAATCATTTCACTCACACATGCAACCTTTACACTCAGACAAATTGGCTGCAACTTGAAAATTGAATAAAATACCAAACTTGTGTGACTACAGAGAAAATCCAGATGGGCCTTGCTCCACCAGGAGTCTGTACCCTCCTACAACCAAAAACCAGCAGTCGTAACATCAGGGGATCAAAGCCACAGCTGTTTCAAATTCCTCACTGCTGCACAACACAAGGCCGAAGATCTTTTGCCTACAGGGCCCCCACCTGGCTAAATGGTCTTGCTAGTGACACTAGCTCTACCACCTTGCTCGGTGCTTTCAAATCCAGGCTCTGCAACACCCTCATTGCCTCCAGCACCTGTGACAGCCTGTGCTAACAATCGGCACTCCCTCCACCTGTCCCCACCATGTAGGGCCTTGGCCTTCTATCGCATGTGCCCACCCGGGCCCCCTTCTTATGCACTTATCCCCTGACAACGCCGACTTGGCTGCTTCCCCCCTGCCCCCCTCCTCACCTCTCTATCTCCTCCATCGTTTCCTCTGCCGACCATCTGCTAACCCTTTTCTTTTTCCCTTCCCCCCTTCTTCCAACTACTAGTCCCCTTCACAGCATAGTGTTGATTGTGTATTGTCTCTAAACCAACCTCAATGTTTTTTTCTTGCAATTTATGTTGACTACTGTGACTACTGACGTGGAACCTTTGTAAAGAGCCTTGACTCAAAGATAAATGTAATCCTAGAACCAGTAAATAAATACAAATCAGTCTATCCATCCCAGTGTTCTCTTCATCTTTAAAAATGATGTCAGGGTTGTAATTTTTTTTTGGGGGGTCAGCTCTTTAAAGAAGGACTCTGGCCAAAAGTGATACATTGCAGAATTAGAATAAGCATACCCCAATAAATCTCATATCATACATTAGGTTTCTATATTACTTCATTTTAAAATTATGAGCTGTTTTGTAACTCAGATTTCACTACCTGTTCAAAAAAGCCTGTTTCCCTGAAGAGCCACTGATGATGTCATACCCTGAACTCAGTCTGGTCCTGCCTGTCACCAACCTTATAGGACCTATTTCTCCAAAATTTAAGAAACTGTAGCTATAGTTGCCATTTAAAAAAAAAAAATTGACATAGGGTTGAATGTAGTGCTTACATTTCCAAAATTTTCAGATGCATGGTACTGTACTTTAGAACACCTCAAGAGGTGGTTTTGGAATGCAGCACCGAACCATGGTATAGACTGTCAAGGTGGTGCACAATTTTCAAACGTTGGGGGACATGCAGTTTCACAGTGTGGCAGGGTTGTACCATCTAAAAATTTGATGGGACACTCAATCTCAGAATGTAACAGGGACACACATCAAGGAGTTTACTGGGGACTGGCAATTTCAGAATATAGTGGGGATGCATGCTGTTGGAATGTGACAGGACATATCGTATTATTCTGAAATTGCCAGTCCGTGCCACATTCCAGAATTGCACTCACCCACCATATTTCAGAATTGTACATCACATCCCCACCACATTCCAACACTGTGCATCCCAGCCACATTCCAAAATTATGCATCCCTGCACATTCTGATATTGCACATCTCTGCCACATTCTAAAACAGTGCATCTCCACCACATTCCAAAGTTGATTTTCAATGCTACATTCCAAAATTGTCACTGCCACATTCCCAAATTGTGAGTCACCACCATATTCCAATATTGAGCGTCACTGCCACATTCCAAAACTGCATCACCATCATATTCTGAAACTGTGAGTCATCGCCACATTCTGAAATTGTGCAACATTGTCACATTCTGAAATTGTGTCACCACCACATTCTGAAATTGTCACCACCACATTCTGAAATTGTCACTGCCACATTCTGAAATTGTGCGTCACTGCCACAGTCTGAAATTGTGCATCACCACCATATTCTGAAATTTAGCATCATTGCCACATTCTGAAATTGTGTGTCATTGCCATATTCCAAAAATGTGCATCACCACCACATTCTAAACCTGTGCGTCACTGCCACATTCAGAACCTATACGTCACCACCACATTCCAAACCTGTCACCACTGCATTATGAAACTGTGCACCACCACCTCATTCCCAAGATGTGCTCCACCACCACATTCTGAAACTGTGTGCCATGCCACATTCTGAAACCGTGTCACTGCCACATTCTGAAGCTGTCACCACCGTTTTCCAAAACTGTGCATCACCACCACATTGTGAAGCTGTGCGCCACCGTCACAATCCAAAACTGTGATTCACCTCCAAATTCTGAGAATGTGTGCCACTGAAACCTTCAGAGACTGTGCGCCACTGCCATATTTCAAACCTGTAAATCACTGCCACATTCCGAACCTGTGCGTCACCACCACATTCTGAACCTGTGCATCACTACCACATTCTAATACTGTTCATCACTGCCTCATTCCAAAATTGTGAGTCACCACCACATTTCGAAATTGTGTCCCAGCTGCTTTCTGAGATTGTCATTGCTGCATTCCACAGTTGCAGTCTGGTGACATGTCAAAATCTCATACCTGCAGTGTTCTAAAAATTGCACACAACTTTGTCATTCTAAAGCCATGTTTGCTGTTACATTTCAACCCCCGTCGCATTCTGAAGTACTGTACGTTGCATCTATACATTATGGAAGTGCATGCGCTGAACTACCCAGTGTCAGTTTTCTTTTTTCAGATGTTTACTACAACTTCAGTTTTAGGTAATACAAGAGAAATAAGTTAGGGAGGACTAAGTTGCGAGTTCAGATTATGACATCATCAGTAGCTCTTCTCTGAAACTGGCTTTTTTGAACAGGCAATGAATTAAGAGTTACAAAATGACATGTTCATTTTAAATGAAGAAATGTAGAGATCTGATTTTTGGCATGAGACTGATTGAGGATATGCTAATCCAAATTCTGTATTTATTGATATCAGAAATTTTGGCCCAAGTCCCTCTCTCCCCGAGTTCCTGGCAATCTTCCTTTTATATCTGCCACTGGTCCCTATGGTCTTCTCTGACACACTGGGGATGAACTGTTTGTAGGTTAAAGGGGGCAGTTTCCTGAGGGATTTCCTTCTCCGGTAACCCCTGGCAGGTCCACACACCAGCACAGAGTGGGCCAAGAAGCAGCCCAGCAGTACAATTCTTAACAGCAGAAGCATATCTGTTAGTAACATAGAGATGCTGCTGCTATTCAGAATTCTGCTGCTGTTACCTGTGGATATTAGTATGCCTATAAAAAGGCTATTTGGAAAGAAACCTGTCAAAACACTAAAAGCAAAACATACCAGTGACTGATTTATTCCAGGTGAATGGAGGCAGGACGACATGACTGTTTTAGGAATTATTCCATTCATTGAGGCCATTGATGGCTTGATCCTCCTCGCCGAAATGTATCAGTTGGTCCAAAGTGCTGAGGGACAACTGTTGTCCTGGGTTAGGTGCATGTTTATGTTCCTTAATCATGCCCCCTCCTCCCAAGAGTCACTCCACAAGGGCATATGTAAATAAAAGATCCCTACCATAATTTAATACGCTCTGAGCAGGGTTCCCAAATTCAGCTCCCCACAACTCCCTCTGTATTTGAGTCTATTAAATTACTGATAACCCTTCCTGGGCTGCGACCTGCTCCAAGAGGACAAGATAATCATTTGTCCGACTCTGTTTTGAAATGGGGAGCAAGAGGAGGCTTGCACCTTCATTGGAAGTTAGAGATGACAGCCACTGCAGGTTTGAATGAAGCTGTCTGTTATCTCCGTGAAAGCTCAACACACATCTTCAGTATGCAAATACTATGTTTTAAATACATAAGTATAGTATTCAATCTGTGAAACTCACACTATTTTATGGTTTTGTTCCCACAGAATCAGTTCAAATTCATGAAGACTAAGATTTACTAACAGTGTCAAGCAAGGTAAACAGTTTCTCTCATCTATATAACCATTTTTACAGCTACAGTGGGCGGAGCCTGCAGACGTTTTGCATGTGCAGAAGGAGTGATGTCATGTTTTTTGTCCGTGGAACTGACTGAAAGTGTAAATAGTCTCCTCTGCCTTACACTCCGACAAGAAATGTTTTCCGCCTTCAAATAAATATGCTTGCATGTTAGTCAGTGGTTGCAGGGCACTATTTTCTTCTTAAATAGCCATCATGATTTTTTTTTTTTAACTCTTAGCATGTCAATATTTGGCTCTAACAGAATGGACAAGTTGGGCATAAAATTAAAATAGAAAAAAAAGGATCAAGCAGGTGCCTTTTCCTTTGTCAGATACATGCAGACAGAAGGTCACAAATCCTGTATGACAAGTTCATTATATGGATGTTTTCCATGTAAAATAGAAATGTTATTATCTTGTCAGTATCATCATTTGTAGCCAGTAAACTATTATTTACGTCGGTACTGTAAACAACGGGTTTTAATTCAGAAATCCAGTCTTGATAAATTTAGTTTTTTTTAGCAGATCTGTAAAATTTGTGTCTCTCTGATGTAAGCGTGCATAGCACAGAAACAAAAGGGGTTTGCCTGATTAATTGTTATTTGCATAAGAAGTGGGCGTGACAGTGGCATGCAAGAGTGGTTTAACAGTTGTTTTTGGGCCATTCTGGGACCTGACATTTAACAGTGATGTGTGAAGAGAATAAAGTCTTGTGTTTTATGCATTTGAATAGGTTTAGTGCTTTGAAGTTAAACGATATAAATATATTATATATATATATATATATATATATATATATATATATATATACACACACACACACATAGTGTCATAGGCACCTGAAAAGGAAGTAGATACTACTGAAATATATGGTATTCTGATTTATTTATGTGTAAGATTTTAAGTGTAGTTCTGCCTAGGTCACAGACACATAAGCTATAAAAAGTACATTTAAGGATGGATGTATTAGTCAAAGCTTGTAGTAACAAAGCAAGAAAAATAATATATTGTTTTTTTTTTTGTTTTTTTTCTTTCAATTGTTTAACCAGGAGTGGCACACTAATCTGAAAGCTAGTTTACAGTGGCAGCCTGGGAGCACATGTAAGTTAAGTGACTTGCTCAGGGACACCCAGTATGGAAGTGGGGGCTGTGGGATTCAAACCCAGATCTCCAAATTTGCAGCTCAGAGTCTTAAACCACTGTGCTATACTGCCTCCCTAGTTATGGCAGTCATCTCTTTTATGGTTCATGATGTTGATGTAGTAAGCAGCAGTACATTACATTGCAGGTGTAAAATGTCAATAAGTTGGTCATGTAGTAGATGTGCTGAGCAGTTACTGAAGCAAGAAATGTATTTAGGATAGTAAAATGTTCCTGTTAGAAAACTGAAATGTGTGACATTTGCATCACAATTTCAAGGAGGTCCTTATGGGGTGTCAATGTACAATATAAAGTAGTTATAGTTTTCAAGTTGTCTGAGTATTTGCTTTGTACTGCCACTGTTACTAAATATAAATTATTCTATGAAGGAAATTTAAGTTTATGTAACTGTCTAAATATATTAAAACATTTACTTGTCCTTATAATGTAATGCATTAAATGCTGTTGCTAGGTTAAGAAGTCACATAACAGCAATAGAAATGAGAACAATGGGATGCATAGGAATTTGGATAAAGTATACATTAGCAAGAGCAGTGTCATGATTTCGATGTTTTTAGTTTCACTCCAGATTTTCAACATTACCATTTTTTTCACCTCCTCATAAACAGTACAGCTGTCATTTTTTACAGCATGTTCAAATGTGTTTTTGTACCTGTGGTGGCAAATGGCACAGTCACTGTGCAAAATCACCTTTCAGCTAATCAACTGATAGTGTTCCTGTTTATGCGGTGGGGTCACAAAAAGCCCATGCTGAAAACTTGAAGTGAAAATACCAAGAAACGTCCAGGACATTAGGGTTTCTGATCATAACTTCCTGCTCTGTAGGAACTGACAGGCATAAGGGGTGTGATTTGGGATTGTCAACAGTAATGCTTACGCCATTCCACCCCCATCCCCACCCTGTAGCCAGTGATAGGTATCAAGATGTGCCTTTGACTCTTCAGCCCCATTCTCTTATACTGTACCCATTCCAGCATATTTCCTTATGGAATGGGGTGAGTATAAAGTTTGAACACCCCAAGGCACACTTCGACACTTGTCTGTGAGCATTATGGGCAGTGATCCAAAGGCACACCCCAATTCCTGTCCATCTCTGTGGGTTGGGGGTGGGGTTGACATCACTTCAGTACTTCACTGCCATTCCTATTCTGCCTATCTGTCTCTCTCTCTCTCTCTCTCTCTCTATATATATATATATATATATATATATATCTATATATATATTAGAGGTAGAAAACTCCGTTTAATGCATTAGTTAGGGTTGTTCCACAGCGACAAAAGTGAGGAAATTCGCTGTTAGGGTTGAAAACCCTAACTCCGAATTCACCCCCCCCCCCAGCACCACACACACACATTCAAGTATGGGGGAGGACCAAGTCAATACAACCAATGACAGACATCCAGCAGCAGGTGACAGAAATAACAAACAATTGACTAAATGTACTCCGAGACATCCTCACCCACCTGACCAGGTACTGCATGCTCAGTGGAGATCAACAGCAAAACTGAGGCCATGTACACCAAGCGTACACATCCCTGATTGCAGCTGCACGCAGTACCACACTTAGTAGTTGCATGGCCTTAGCTACCGATGCCCACACCACACCACAACTGGTACTGTGCCGTTATTCAATATAAATGCTGAAGGTGCATGATGACAGTTGTAGAAAGGTTTTAACACTAATGAGTATACATTAATTAAGAGAAGCACATAAATTAATTACAAGACACTAGCATGCTCAAAATAAAAGTAGTGATACATTTAGTAGGTGATTTACATAGTAGTACATTTGCTGCAATGGTTTACTCAACATAGAGAGCTGATGTAAGCGTGTGGAAAAGCATTGCCTGTTCAAGCTGTGAAATTCGTATGCCAGTATCACATGCATTCTTACTGATGAAGGTGTACTGCTGATGTACATACATAGACCTTCAGTGTGTTTCAATATTAAAGATGCAGTAAGTATTCTTTGTAAGAAACATTGTAATTGCATGGATCAGGCCAAGCAACTTCTAAATATCATAGCACTACTGAGCCAACAATGATGTACCTGTATCGGAGATGTATATAGGATAGATTTTCCTGTAGGCACTTACTGAGTATGTTGTACCTGATAAAGACAATCTCATTGCATCTGTGATAACTAACTTATTCAAATAGTAATACATTTACTATTGTTGCAATGAGTGATCTATGCCACTTATGGACACAGTGTGATTTTTTTTAACAGTTGTTTCATACTCAGGCTGTATGCCTACTGTTTGGGTTTTGCCACACTTCTGTCACTGATGCCTTCAAAGTGATAACTATGTTAATTGTGGTACAACAGGAATCAAGTAGGTATGGTGTAGATATAAACAGAATGTCTTTTAGTATTGATTTAACTCACAATGGGGTAAGTGTACTAGGACAGCAGGGGTTATCCTCTGTCACTGACTCTGTCAGTTATAATCACACTAGGGTTTCGATGACTGTAATGATCAAGTTACACTGTTCATCTTCATGAGTTCATATTCACAGCCATTCTCCAGTAACTAGACAGTGTATGGTGTAACTGGGTGGGACACTGTGTTACAAAAGCTGCTGCAGTGCCTAGCAGAGGGAGTATCTACTCATAAAGACAATTAAGCAATAAGGCATGACCAACAGTTATGTCAAATGGTCTGTTAATCACCCTGTAGGGGTTTAATGTTGAATGAGGCATAGCCGAGTGCCACATGTCGCTAGACAGTGATAAACTGACCATTAACATAATACCTGGGAGTGGCTTATTGCTATCATAATAAAACTGTTTTTTAAACAACATTAAACCATGTTCATCATATGGTTAGGCTCTACATGTATGTTAATAAAAACTAAACATAAGGCTGTTACAGTGTTTACAGTCAATTAGAAAGCTGCATTTCTCAAACCCTTGTTATAATCAGAGATATTATACCTGTACAACTCCTTGGTTTTGCTGAACTCTATTGCTCAGGTGGCCCACCACAAGTGGTGTGGTCTGGTGTGAGAGCATCGGTGAGTAAGGCCATGCAACTGCTAAGTGTAGTGCGTTGTGTGCAGCTGCAATCAGGGATGTGTATGTTTGGTGTACATGGCCTCAGTTTTGCTGTTGATCTCCACTGAGCATGCAGTACCTGGTCAGGTGGGTGGGGATGTCTCGTAGTACATTTAGACAATTGTTTGTTATTTCTGTCACCTGCTGCTGGATGTCTGTCATTGGTTGTGTTGACTTGGTCCTCCCCCATACTTGAATGTGTGTGTGTGTGTGTGTGGTGCTGGGGGGTGAATTCGGAGTTAGGGTTTTCAACCCTAACAGCGAATTTCCTCACTTTTGTCGCTGTGGAACAACCCTAACTAATGCATTAAACAGAGTTTTTTGCCTCTAATTTCCCTTCTTTTTGAGAATGATATTGAGAAATAGTGAATGTAATGCTGTGGGCCCCGCGCTCCCGCCACATGGTGTCTTGTGGCATAGTAACAGGAGCAGTAGCGCAAACAGAAATGCTAACAGTGGCACACATGGTAACACAAGAGCGAATGAGAACAGAAAGGGTAACGCACACGATGGCGTAGATGGGAACGGTGTGCCACGTGATGTCTTGTCACATAGTAACATGGTGCCTGTAAATGGAAATGTCAATGGGCATGGTGACGCAAAGTGAAACAGAAAGAGAAACAATGCAAGTACACACAAATGGCAAAAAGTAACGAAGCATAGGCAAATGAAAGCATACGTGGTGGCATTGGGGTGTGCATTGGGATCATCAGCCCTAACTCTCACCCCATGACATGTGTAAAGCAGCAGAAGTATAGGAGAATGGGCTGAGAGTTAGGACCCGATCCCAAGTACACCCCAATGCCGGTTGGGGGTGGGTGGGGTGCAAGGGGTTTTAACCTAACAGCAATTTCCTCACTTTTGTCGCTGTGGAACAACCCTAACTAATGCATTAAGCGGAGTTTTGCCTCTAATTTCCCTTCTTTTGAGAATAACGAGAAATAATGAATGTGTAATGCAGTGGCGGAACCTTCCCCGCATAATCTCGGTGGGCTGATGATGGGGCCCTTTGAACCAGCTCCCGGCACATGATGTCTTGTGGCATACTAACAGGGACAGCAACGTAAACAGAAATGCTAACAGTGGCGCACATGGTAACACAAGCACGAGTGAGAACAGAAAGGGTAACGCACATGGTGGCATAGACGGGAATGGTCTGCCACGTGATGTGTTGTCACATAGCAACATGGTGCCTGCAAACAGAAATGTCAATGGGCATGGTGATGTAAAGTGAAATAGAAAGATAAACAGTACTGTAGACAGAAATGGCAAAAATAACAGAAGCATAAAGCGCAAATGAAAGCATAAAGGATAAGCATGGTGGCGCGAAGGCGTCAGCGGTAAGTGAAAAACGGGTACAGATCCATAAGCGGAAAGGGCAACAGTAACAGTAATGTAAGCGCACAGGCTGGTTTTCCCCAAAACCTGCATAGAGAAAGACAGTGAGTACAAATAATGTATGCATAATAATGAGTATCGGTGCAGAAAATGAGATCTTGGAATGCTAAATACATTATATCTCAGGAACCGTACGACGTAGGAAAAAAATTTAAAAGTCATATTATTTACAACTGTCCTGGCTAATTAGAATGGGGGCTAAGAAATTTTTGGACAAAAAGTCCGTATCTCGCACCGTTTCCGAGATACGGGCCCTGAAAGGTGCGGCGAACGTCATAATGTTATCCTATGGGAAAAAAACAAAAGTTTGGAGCACCATAACTTTGCCTCCCTGTAATGTTTTTTCACCAAACCACTGAAAGGCACATCTGTGGGCTGTTGGCGGTCTTCCTTCCAAATTTCAGGAAAAAAGACCAAACCGTTATTTTGCAGCAGGGATCCAAAGGATTTCTGTAATGCGTCGGGCGCTGTAATGTTATCCTATGGGAAAAACTCTCAACTTTGTAGTGCCGTAACTTCGCTGCCGTGTAATATTTTTTTAATACAACACTGAAAGGCACATCTGTGAGATGTCGGCTCCGTTCCTTCCTAATTTCAGCCCAAAACTGTCACTGTCCCACAGATGGAAAACTACTGTCGCAATTTGCGAAAGCTTTCTCAAAAAAGTTCGACACTTTCGTGAACACGAAAGTAATTTGCGAAAGTACTTTTTCCAGAAATTTGAAAAACATATTTCTGGGGTGTTTTACCATAAAATAAAGACATGGCAAGCATCCTCAGGGTCCGACTAGGTGAATACAAAAAGAATTAGTTTGTGAGAGGGTCCCAAATTTAAATGCCAACCATTTTTCTGATCACCAACTGAAAACAAAATAGCCGATTTGCGAAAGTAAAAATGCATTTGCAAAAGTGTTGAACTTTTTGTTAACTTTTCCCATTGACTTATAATGGGAAACTGTTTTTTGAATAACTTTTGAACCGTTTAATATTTTTTCACGAAATCTTCAAAAGGCACATCGGGGACCCTGGCCGCACGTTCCCTGAAGATTTCGGACTGGTCGCGCAAACCGTACGACCTGTAGGCGTGACCGTAGAATTCCAGAAAAAGCGTAAACGTGCGCACAGATCATGCTTAATAACTCCACAGCTGTATATCCGACCACTACAAAACTTGGCAGATCCCAAGGCCTATGGTTCTTGATCATGTATTCCAAATTTCAGCCAAATCTGTCAAACGGTTACAAAGTTATTAAGGTGCAAAGTTTTGGGGTTTAACATAGAAATGGCTCCTCAACCCTAACTATGGTAGCACTACCGTGCTACCATAATATATATATATATGTGTGTGTTTATGCAATTATCTATCTTTCTATCAATTGCATGTATCACTATTTTTACCTATTTCTAAAACAAACCTGCATATCACATTGGCCTGCACTCTGAGCACATACTTGTGAAACTATGCATATTTGTACTTCACTTCTGCATAGACCTCATACTTTGCTAATATTCCCATTATCACAAGCATAACTGCCTTGCCCTTATCAAAAGTGACCACCTCTGAAAGTTACTATCACATTTTGTCTGCTAACAGTCCATCATTACACCTGACTTCCTGACATTAACACATTGCTTAAATATAACTTACATCACCTCATGGACAAAAACTATGTTTATCTTAAAAAAAAAAAAAAAAAAAAAACTGTGTAAATAATCCCAAGGCTGAACATATGCCAGCCATTACTTTTTCATGTACTGCCACCTTCTGTACCATCTTGGGGATTTGCATGTTTCCCATGATGCTTTGCATTGTTGAGATATGTGCAATTGTGTTTTCTTTAAAATTTGGCTGTCCAGACAATATCATCTGGGATAACACATACCTCAGTGGCATTTGCTCTGGGGTTCTTTTGTAAACCTATGTTGCTTCCTACTCCTTCCATTAAAATGTACACCTCCATGTATTTTCCTAATAATGTGTATGCCTTCCTAAGAATAGAAACTAAAACAAATCTTAGTACTTATAAATCATTGTGTTGTTTCTTCATACCTCCTT
Source organism: Neoceratodus forsteri (assembly GCA_016271365.2). Taxonomy (NCBI): domain Eukaryota; kingdom Metazoa; phylum Chordata; order Ceratodontiformes; family Ceratodontidae; genus Neoceratodus; species Neoceratodus forsteri. Next base: position 669,113,549 of record CM057459.1, on the reverse strand, counting down.
AACAATTCCACACAACTTCACTAACTTCATTATGCAGCCGTGGTGGGTCTGAGCAGATTGTTTTTTGTTGTGAGCTCTGTAGTAGTAAAGTACTTTGTCAGTGGTACAGAGTGGCAGTTTAATACTAAGAAAAATAATACCATTATGTGTGTGCTGTTGATGTTTATTGTCTAGGTTCTTGTATATTTTTTTTGTGGGCGGGGTGAACTGTGAGGACAAGAACTACTTATGTTCTGTAGGACACGGAGCCATTTCCACCCACACACACACACTATCTGCATATCAGGTTGGAGCACAAAACAGTAGACTAGGATTCACCAGATTTGAAATATAACATTTTTAAAGAGGTGGCTCAGAGGAGAAGTAGAGAGATAATACATTTACAGCTGTGTGTGACCTACATGATAATATATGAATCTTTAATTTCTAAAATAAAACTATTTACTGAATTTGCAAGTCCATAATGAAAGTGAATGTTATAAAACATACCTCGCTTGTATTCAGACACAACGTTTAAGACTGAACCGTATGTCTGTCACTAGTAATTAACTCTCTCTAAGATGCTGTTGTAAATAATTCAACTGTCACTCCCACCCTATTTCAGCTGTTCTAATATTATCCGTCATCTCTGCTGTTAATAATTCTTAATTGACCAACCGCCATCTCCACTAAAACCCAGCTTAAATACATCATTTTCCCAACCCCAATCCCCTTGAATGTATGTAATAAATATATAAATATAAGGCGACTGGCACATCCTACCATTCATTTCCTCTGCCGGCCTTTGACTGACTGAATTAATGAATCACAGATCAAATGAAAAAGGAGCAGCGGGTCTGAGTATTTCCTTCATTTAGTCAGTGTCCAGCTGAGAAGGGGGAGAGGTGGGATGTGGCAGTTGATGGTCTGTTTAATTTATTACGTACATTCAAGGGTATTGGGGTTGCTGGGAGGATGGGTTTATGCCAGTGCTGGGGTCATAATGATTGAATAGTGAAGCTGGATAACACTGATGAGGCTGAAATTGTGTGAGAGTGGGGTTGAAGTCTTCCTACTTCCTGATCACAGATGTTGATGCACGTGAATGCTGGGTACATAAAATACAAAAACACTCCTGCAAATTTGAATTTATAGACAAAAGTTGTACAGAATCCTTACATTGCTTATTTTGAAGTCTCTCATACAGGTAATAAATATATATTTCTTCCAGTAGTAGACCTATACTTTTGTTACAGAAAGAAAATTATGTTAATTTTCAAATCAGGCAGTTTTAAGATTGTGTTATAGCATTTTTGAGAAGATTAACTTCAGGCAATGCAGATAGTTTCTTTCCAAAGTGTAATGTTAAGACTATAGGCTATTGTTCATGTCTCCATTTGATATTTCAAGTCAATCAATCAAAATCTTTATTTAACCAGGTGGGCACCATTGAGCAAGCTCATTTTTGAGGTGGACCTGGGATTATCATACAAATGAAGAGTTAACGCAATGAACAACAACAGATACAATGCATAGACATAACGGCAGAAGGCATGTGTAGATACAGGTGCAAGTATAAGTGCAGGACACAATACAAAAGAACATTATGCAGTCAGTCAAATTTGTACAACACAGATGCATTGGAGAACTGGACAACAAATGATGTTGCCGGCAGAGGCCAGTCTAGTAAAATCCAACCAACGTGTCCAACAAAAAGTCAGAGTAATTGAGGTGCATATAATTAGACAAGCAACGGTATTGCTGGTAAGGACCAGGCTCTGTTAGGTTCGCCCCGGACCCACAAGGGGATATAGCAGGAAGATGAAGCAAAATATGAGGGGAGGGAAGGGGAAGTAAGTTAAGAGGAGCAGGGGATGGGAATGGGAAGTGGCCAGGACCAGGAGTATGTGAAAGCTTGAGAGAAGCCAAGTCCATGTTTCAGATAATTAAAAGGGAGGGCACAGGAGTATTACAGGGAGGGTGGGGGGAAGGGGGTCAGTCGGTGAAAGGGGATAGGCCCTAAGAGCAAAGGCAATGGGTATTCAGAAAAAGGAACATGGGACCCTCCTGTTAAGGTTAACAAACACTCGGTTCCTTACTGTGGCTCAAGTATAGAGTTTTGGAGGCTAATGGGATTACTTATTTTCATTTTTTTTGCAGCTTGTTCCACAATTGAGGCAGCACACAGCTAATGGAGGCCTGACCAAAGCGGGATCTGGCCTTGAGTACCTTCAGCGTAATGTAAGAAGCACTTCGCAGTGCATAACTTCAGTACAAGTCACATTAAACTGTTCCCTCATTTCACTTGTGTAGCATTGTTCAATGAGCTTCCTAATCTGTGCAGTGTTTAATTCAATGAATTAAGTAAAAGGTTAGTACTGGTTTGCATCTAGCTGGTTTGCACTATAAGCTTTATTTTCAGCTGAGTGCTTGTGAGTTTAATTTCAGAAGGCAGACTAAACAACTCTTAAGGAATGCTGTGATATTTATAAACAATGCTCTTAAGGAATGTTATGATATGTATAAACAATGCTCTTAAGGAATGCTGTGATATTTATAAACAATGCAATGAAAATGCAGCTACTGCCATTTCACGAAACAGTTACAAGTGAGTTGAATAGGCAGTGGAGGATGGCTGGAAAATAGTTGAAAGCTTCAACAGTTTGAATTGCCACTGCAGTAGCATCAAAAAAAAATGCTACACCATGAGTTGATGGAACAGTTTAATGTGACTTGTACTGTACTTTGTAGGCATAGTGGTAAGCAGTCTGAGATATAGTCAGGCAGTTTGTTGAGGAGGACTTTGTAGGTCCAGGTTGCGGCGTTCATCTGTCGTCTGAAGCTGAGAGAAGGCCAACCTACTGCTGAGTACAGTAAACAATGGTGGGTATTGTAGGGAAGGTCCGTTATAAATCTTAACTCATTCTATCCTATTGTCACTTAGAATGTTCAGGTGCCCTCTGCCTGCTGCTAGAACACATGTGTGCCTGAAGGGGTTTTAGATCTGCAGCATTCATACAAACGCACTGTGCTTAAAGCTACACATCTTAAAAACCATGCATCCAATTTTAAAACTGTAAAAAAAAGTTTTTCAGGACAAAAAGTTTTTGAAAATGAGTGAGGTTTGGTAATGTCTATTTTACTGGATTTAGTGTTGTGTAAGGTTGTTTTCATATTTTAATAAATTCTGATGATTTTATCTAAATATAATTATGCTCCGTTTACTTAGTCATGCAAAAATATTAAATTTCTGTAAAATTGTTGATTAAAATACTTAAAAATATACAATAAACGTCTGTCATTGTCTAAATATAAATGTTGCAAGTTTTTTACCATTTTTTTTAGTCAGAAATCAATATCTGAATCTCTTGTTATTACAGTTTGAGTTTTTTGTTCCACTCCACTGGTTGGAATTTTTGCAGTGTTCAATTCTTCCTACCCACTGATTTTAGTTTATGAATCTGATTATCAATTTTTTTTGTTTTTCCCCTAGTTTAGTAAGAACATATTTACACATTACCTTAGAAGGACATATCAGGAAGTGATGCAGGAAGGAAGTGCTTTGTGAGGTCAAATGATGTAAACAGGAAGAACACTTCCAGTGTGGGTCAGTGAGCTGACACAGGAAATGGAGACATTTGTTAGTGCTGGAGGGCTCTCTATGATTAATTGCATATGTGCTGTAGTTAAAATGTATAATTTCATTGAAATAAACTTTTATTTTATTTTTGCAATAAAATCCCATAGTAAGTATAGGAAACTGTATTTTATTTGTGCTGTTTGCTTTATCATACTGTAAATGAAGCATGATGTTCATGTAAAGGTTCACAGTCTTTCAGTAAACATCATGTTACATAAATCTGTGTATTATTTAATTTCCTGGCATAGTTTATTTTTTGGTGTTGTATTATGGGATGGTTTAAGGTGAGGGAATGACTGTATGAGAAAGCACTGTGTGTTAGTGGTGGGGGGGGTCTGCATTCATAATACAGGCTCAGATGCACTTCATATGTTCTGGGGAAATGAGAGGGGCTGTATGCATCTAATAATGGTGCTAACAGACACTGTAGATACATTATGGGTATATGTATAGGATGATGAAATTGCTGAAAAGGCACTGGTAATTTAGGGTATACTGTGTCATAGGGAAGGGGTGGTGCTTGCCCTACCAAGGAATGATGCTCATAGGCACTGCAGTCATTTTGTGTCATGAATTGGCACCTGTCCTTGGGGTATACTCAGTTGTAGGGAAGCAGGTGGGGCTGCCTGCACCTGGTAATGGTGTTCATATGCCATGCAGAAACATTGTGGGTACTCATACAGGGTGATGACAAGTCACACCTGTAAAGGTTGTGTACTATGTGCTGTGTCACATGGTTTGCCTGCATACATGTAATATGTTGCAACATTCAGTATGGTGCACTGTGTGGGTGGGAAGGAGGTGGGTGTGCCTGCACCATGGAGTGATGCTCATTGGTGCACATGTGTACTGTGTGCTATGTTTCATTTGAATGGACTGTATACATCATACACTGGCACTGATCACATCACAGTGCATCAGAGGTAAGGGATGGTCTGAAGCATTATGAGCACAAGGGACTAAAGTGGTTGTGGAGTGATTCGAACTTGAATAGAACATTACAGTGCATCTGAGGGTAGTGTTGGAATGAATCCGGATGTGTACAATGGACTACACCATGGTGACTGAGGAGGGATCCATATCAGTAATGCACATCACAGAGTGTCAGAGATAAAGGTTGGACTGAAGACTGATGAACAGATGGACTAAATCAGTGACTCTGGTGGATTTGAACCTGAACAGCACTTTACAGTGCAGTAGAGGTTGGGGCTGGACTGACACCAGATCAGTCAATGGGCAACACCATTGGCTGTGGAGGGATCTGAACCTGAAATGCATTTCACTGTTCACTACAGTTTGGAGCTCGAGGGATGCATGATAAGGAGATAGATTTTACAAGTGGCTGTGGAGGGATTTGAGCCTGAAGAATACTTTACAGTGTGTCAGAGATTGGGGCTGAACTGATGTCATATGAATTGATGGGCTACACCAGTGGATGTAGAGGGTTTTGAACATCAAGTGCACTTCACAGAGCATTATGGGATTGGTCTGGACTGATACATGGTAAGTCGATGGACAACACCATCAGCTGTGGAGGGATCTGATCCTGAAATGCACTTCAGTGTTCACTACAGTTTGGGGCTCGAATGACACATGATAAGGAGACAGATCTTACAAGTGGCTGTGGAGGGATTTTAACCTGAAGAACACTTTACAGTGCATCAGAGGTTGAGTCTGGACTGACGTCATATGAGTCGATGGACAACACCAGTGACTGTGGAGGGATTCAAAACTGATTTGGCCTTTACAATGCATCAGAGATTGGGGCTGGACTGATGCCAGATAAGTTGAAGGCAACACCATTATTTTTTCATTTTAAACAATCAGCAACTGCGTATTAGGAGAAAACTCAAGTGCAGAGCATGAGACAAACATGCTACTGACCCTAACCCACTTATCATCCATACAGAGGGAGCAACATGCCACATAGATTTTAATATAGCCATAATCCGAACATAAACTCTTTAAAAGTAACAAAGGTGCTGAATTCATGTGACCTCATCTAGTACATGCACAAAAACACTCTCTCCCATCAGGAATGCCAGCCGGATCCATAAGATGTGATCACAGGATGACCAGAAATTATCCCAAAATGAACAAAGTAACAACTATGAAAACTTTTATCATAAATAAAAATAAAAACAAATAAAGTAAATACAGATTACAAATCGAGGTTTTGGCACCGAAATGAAGTGAGTATTTTAGGATAAGAGCAGCACCTCCATCTTGAATCTAAGTTTCCAGTCACCATGCTCTTCCTGCACCAGTGTGTGCTCTGACTGGTTAATGGAAATAGTGATGGGTACAATGAGCATAGAGCAAGCATGGCAACAGTGAGGATCAATATGACCAAATGGTGATGCATTACAGAGCTAGGCCGGGTGCAGGTGAGGGCTGTCACCACTAACTGAAACATCAAAAAAAAAAAATCACTGTACACTCCAGAGCCCAGAGAGCCACTTTCCCTCCAGTGACTGTTGTAAAAAAATACGAGTCCTTGCTTGAATGCTAAATAAGGATTTAGTCTAATGTTTCACACACATTGAATAGAATAGTGGAAGACACAACAAAAGATCTCGTGCAGGTTCCTGGTGCTCGACTAACTAAGGCTTCGTCAGTGGGATGGCGCCTGCATCTAAGACAATCCCTTTATACCAGTTAAATTCAGAACTGATGATGTCAGAAAATCCGACCAATCACAGAGCTCGATTTTAAATACAGAAATATTCAGCTCATTTAGTGGTATAAATGGACTAACAGTTATAACAATCATGATATCAGTGAAACATTGTTGTGAAAAAATGCCCCAAAGACAAAAAAATACACCAGAGTGGTGACAGCCAATCGGATTGCTCGAATAAAAAAAAATTATGAAATTAATTATAGTGTAAACCTAATCAGCTTAACATGTTACACTAAAACAAGATGATTTGTTATTCTGATACAAACTAATGGCAGAATGAACATAATACATTTTCACATGCAAAAATAAAGTAAATTTATTTATTTATGTATTAAGGCTTGTTTTCTCAAAAATAGCCAATGGGAACACATATTATATTAGGTAAAATCAGTAAGGGTACGATGTCCCCTATTAGCTGGTACAACTCAATTCATCAAATGTAAACAAATGCTTGAGCTGCACCAAAAGAAAGATATGGACACCAATTGGCGTCATCAGGCACTACAGCAAATGATTTAGGACGCCATATGGCGTCATCAGGAAAAAGAGGTATGTTTTTTGATGACGCCATATGGCGTCATCAGGAAGGAATGAGTTAAGGCTCTGTAATAGAGCGTATCAAGTTTCATGAGTACACTGGCAGGACCCTGGATGTAGAGAAAGTCAGCATAGTCTACTAGGGAAAGAAAGGTAGTTTGCACTAATCTCATCTTGACGTCCCTAGTGAGGAGGTTTTTTATCCTAAAGAGACTGTCTCTGTCTAAGTTTCTGTGACAGTTCTTCTGTATGTCCTAGGAAGGAGAGTTTATCAAGCCATACCCCCAGATACTTGAATTTGGGTACGTACTCCAGCTGTTCACCAAGTATTGTGGTATTCGGGGGAAGAGTCCCAGATGTGGCTGGATTTTATAAATTGGGAAAGGGCGAGAGAAACATTGCTTTAGTTTTCTTAGTGTTCAGGAGTAACTTCTGGTTTAGCAACTGAAGCTGAAGTAGATTGAATTTTGTCCTGGAGATCTATAAATGCCGCATCAGGGGAGGGTCTGCCGATGCAGAGCACTGTATCATCCACGAATAGATGAATATGGGCCTTTTTTAGGGTGACATCAGTTCTGTTGATAGAGAATGTGAATAACAGAGGACCTAAGAGAGAGCCTTGGGGTATACCCCTCAGGAGGGCTTTTAGAGGTGAGACATTCCCATCAGCTTTTACTTGTTGCGAGCAGCCTGTAAGGTAGTTATTGAACCATTTGAGAGAAATGGCATCTAAGCCAATATTCTGGAGGGACGAGACAAGCAGGCTTTGCTTAGGTCCAAAAAGACTGCGCATACAAAGTTCTTATTATACAGTTCACCATGCCAGTTGTTGGATACTTTGGCTAGAGCTGAAATTGTGCTATATTGTGCTCGAAAGCCAGATTGAAATGGGTTGATCAAGTTCGCTGACGTTGGGTATTTCCTAAGCTGAGAATTCACAATTTTTTTGCGCATCTTGCACAGGACTGGGAGAAGTGAAATTGGCCTGCAGTTGTTAATGTCACTGGGATCCTCAGATTTAAACAGGGGGATAACTTGGGCTGTTTTTTCCAGATGGAAGGAAGGTCACCCTGAGAAAGGGATAAGTTAAACAAATGTATAATAGGCACCGCTAGGACACAGTAGACCACCTTTAAGAAGCAAGGGTCAGTGAGGTCGGCACCTGCGCTTTTCCTGACATCTAGCTTCAGCATGAGTTCTTCAACTTCTTTCAGAGAAGTAGGTTGAGGAGAGAAGATAGAGGTGGAGAGGGTGGTTCCTTGGTTATTAAAACCAAGTTGCGCACAGAGAGCATTGGCTGGAGAGGTATCGAAGGCTAGCCCTGCAGTGGCAAATTGGCTTTTGAAGGACTCGAGAATTGTTGGTTTATCGACAATAGTGGTAGTGCCAACTGAAATTTTGGTAGGCAGTGAACTACCAGTAGTATGGCCTTCTAAGTCTTCAATTATTCTCCTGAATTTGGAAGAACACTTAGATGAGAGATCAAGTTGGGAGCGGTAATAACTAGCCTTTGCTTCTCTGACCTTCTTGGAGAAGAGATTCCTCACCTTCCTGAAAAGTTCCAGTCATTTGGAAGTTTAGTCTTCTGAGCAGTTTTCCAGAGTGCATCCCTGTGCCGCAAGGCATCCTTAAGCTCATTTGTGAACCACCGGCAGGACTTATTTCTGACACGGACTTTAACTATTGGTGCAGGTTTATTAAGAGCACCAATCAGGATGTCTTGGAAAATGTATGCAGTAGCCACAGAGTTGGCTAGATAAAAGTTCTGCCACAGCAAGGAAGAGCCTAACTTGGTAATGAATGCCCGGGGATCAAAATTTCGACAGTACCTCTTGTTTGCGAATTTGGGTGCAAATGAAGGAATATGATTTGATCAAGTAGAAACAGTATGAGTCTAAATATTCACAAATAATATTGACAAATGAAACACAGAGTTATGTGTTTTACATATTTCTATTTAGTGTGCTTTAGTACACACACACACACACACACACACACACACACACACACATTTTTCTTAAACTTGGCTTCATTGGGATTTGGAACATCAAAGGAGTCACTACATAGCATTCCATTCTGTGACCTTTGACTTAATAGTCTCAGAGATGGTTGGCTATTTCTGGTTGTATTTCTTGACTAATGGCTTCTTTGTAACACATATGTTTAAAAAAAAAAAAACATTTTCTCTCTGCTTTTTAAAAAGTGAGCTTTCTTAAATAGCTGCTGACGCCTCAAAGAAAACTTTGAAAAACATATTTGGGTGCAGTTTAGCTGCATGCTATATATATATATATATATATCAATAAATTTCTCCTCCCTGTTACTGAGAAATTTGCATGGAAATATGCTTTATATCCCTTAGAGTTCATCTGCCTCTGTATCTTACTCCCTATTCATGACATAGTCCTCTGTTGTGACATCACAATCTGTTGCCATGGAAGTAACTGTGAGGTCACAAGCAGTGCTCTATGACTTCAGGTAAACAGAAAGCAACAGGAATAGATGAACTCTTCAGGAACAAAGATCCCGTTTTCATGTAAATGGCCTCTTTACTAAATAGTGGGGAGGAGAAATACAGAACTAATGTGAAATACAAGTTGAAGAGTTTCTAAATATTATGTTTTTGTTAAAGTTGTCCTAATGACGTCAGCTGCTCTTTAAATATATACCATTTCTTCTAAAGAAGACCTTTGTTGGAGGCTGAAACCTTAAGGTTTTTCTGTAATCTCTGTCGGTCCAAGAAAATGTATTAAATCACCTAATTTGTGCATTTTGTTTTCTTAAAATCAGAGTTGTGACACTTTGATATGATGTAGTGTGGTTGAAAAAGAAATGGAGGCTAAAGGCCTCATCTCTTGCAGGTGTTCAACAATTCAATTTGATATTCAGAAATTCAGTTTGATACGTGAGTGAATAATGATGCAGTTGCTTCAAAAACAGTGAAATAATACAGAGGCCAACGCTAGCATATGTTTTTCTCCTGAGACAAGCCTCCCACGAGAAACCATGAATTCAGTCTGTAAACTGGGTGGTGGCTCTGTCAGAAAGAGCTGTGATTAATGCACCTGTGACTACTGCTAAAAGTTGTAACACTTTTTTTTATCACTTTCGGGATGAATGGGATTCATGCTTCTGTCCCGTAACTGATAAATACACAAAAAAAAATCACAACTTTTAGCAACAAAGATGTATTATAGTCTTCCCGACTTAGCAGCCACTTAAATATATGAAGGTTTAGGAATGTATGGTTTATTATGGAAATTAAGTTTCAGGAGAAAAATAAATACAGGTCAGTTGCCAGATCATGTCAAATTGTTAAAACTGTTTGTTTCTTTGAAAAGGAAAAAAAAATAGTTTGTTCTGAGACCACTATATAAATCTACTTGAAATCCCAAATAGAGTAAAAAGTAAAGATTAGGACTTGGTCATGTTATTCTGGCTAAAACTTTTCACAAGCCCTTTCAAGGATGGAAATTCAGCCTTTTTCTTAATATTGTTACAGCCAACACCTCATCCATTGATTAAAAATGTACATCTTCCAACATATTGAAGAATAGTTGCTAAATTAAAAAAAATATGGAAAATGGGATGGAAATCATACCATTTGAATTATGCCTCCCCTGCACGCTAATTATGCTGTCATTGGGCAAATAGCAGTGTTGTAGAATGTAAAAGTTTAAATTAGTCACTAAAAATAAAGTTCACAAAAATGGAATACAGTGCATACCAGTGGACCTATGTTTCTTTCAGGAATAATTACTTTGTACTCATAACTTTGCTTTTTAAAAACATTTTTGCACAAACAGCAGGTAATATCTCACTTGGCACCAACCTGAGGACCACATGAATGGTTACTGTTACACCCCTGGAGTGCTCAAATGTTAGATGAACAAAATATGCACATGGAGGCTCTTCACAGTTCTGGAGCTGTCTTTGTCTGTCTGTCTATCCAGCTATCTTTTGAGTATACTGTTTACATTTATTTATTTAGTTTTTGTTACATGATCATAACTCGTGAACAAGGATTGTGGAAATGTTCATAAAGAAATAAATACAATGACATAGGGTTGAATAATTTTCATGGTACACATTTAAGTGATGCACTAAAGTACAACACAAAACTTGTAAAATTTACATTTTCCATTTGCACCAAAATGGAATTCTTGGGTGGCACTTAAATGCTGACAGACTCTTCCCTTGGTGCAGAGCCCAGAGGGACCTGCATGAATTGGGATACAATTCCACTATCTCAAAAAGAAAGGAAATTCATAGTAAAAAACATCATTAATGCACCAGTTAGGGTTCCAGTTAATGCCACAAAAGTTGAGAAATGTGGCATTAGGGTTTCCAACCCAGGTTAGTGTCAGTGGCTTAGTTGGCTGCCCACTTGACTCTGAGGCCAGAAGAACAGTAGGTTTTAAGTTCAAGCCTTACACCAGGCACTTGGGGTAATATCCCAGTACTGACACTGAAGGGCATGAGGGGATGCTGCACTCCTGAGATGCCGTCTTTCAGATGAGATGTTAAACTGAGGTCCTCTTTGCCTGTACTGGTTATTGTTCAGGTGAACATTAACGATCCCATGACACTTATTGAAAAGAGTAGGTGAATTTCCGTGGTGTCCTGACCAGATTTACCCCATTGACTAAAAATACAACCAGTGGCTTAATCTGGTTCAATTTCAGTTGGTTCTCATCTGTATCTCCCCCTTCCCCTGGGACAAGGCTGAAAATGGGCAGAATTATCTAGCTCTCCCTTCTCAGTCAACACTAACTAACTCCCCACCCCCAAGTAGCGAAAGGAGAAGACCACACAGGCAACCACAGACAGCCATCATCAGGTAAGACAAACAACATACAACTGTTTCCAGATTACACAAATGCAGTAGCACTGATGTGCTACCTTCGTGGATTTGTATCCATGACATGTACACCACAAGACATATATACTCACTTGTCACTGCAGGTAGAAATCCACAATACTCAAATCACAACACTGCTTTTATGTACAGAAGCCCAGGCACCTGCAGCCAGATACAAATCCATGCTATGCAAATTGCAAGGGTTAAACTGGGCAGGAGCCCACAGGAACTCACTTTCACCATCTCTTACAAAACCTGTATGATTGTCTTTCTCCATTGGCTACTAAAGGAGAGTTCCTCCACCTAGAATTGACAGTTCCACCACCAAGAAATCTAGATGCAAGAGTTTCCCCACCTAAACATTTCCGATTTAGGCACTACAATCACAAGATTTCTTTTGTCTACATGCCTCTATGAGACCTGCCCTTCTGTAGCCTCAGGTAGTCATGGACACTGTAGGACATGCACACAGTTGATGGGACTGCACTTCAGCAGTTAAAGGTGTAAGATATACACACCATCTTCGGTCTCCAGAGGGGCAGACACCACAAAATCCATGACACCAAAATTGCAGCAGTGCTCCTGTCTGCAGCAACACATGCCCTTTAGTGTCCTGCACTTCTTCAGCAACAGCTGTAAGACATATACACCAACACCTGGCTCCAGAAGGGCAGGCTCCATGAATACAGAAGTACTATTAAAATGTGGGTATCATGGTTTCAGCAGCAGATCTAGAAAATTTTCAAGGGAGTAGCAGTTGTTCAGTTATGTAGCTGCATGTAAAAAATCAAGCATTAGCAGGTCACATCATGAGTACCTCTGGCTGCAGAGGTGCTGGCCCCCAGGGGCATTTTGGAGACACACATATTCATGCGTGATGTATCTCTCTCACTCACACACACACACACACACACACACATACGTGTGACTGCATAAGCATAGGTCCCTATGGGGCCTATATTTATGCATTGCAGATACAAATCCATGAAGATGGCACATCAGTGCTATGGCATTTTTGTCATCTGGAAACAGTTGTATGTTTGTCTTACCTGATGATGGCTGTCTGTGGTTGCTTGTGTGGTCTTGTTCTTTTGCTGCTAGGAGGGTGGTGGTGGGGAGTTAGGGTTGGAAACCCTAACACCACGTATCCCTACTTTTGTGGCATTAACTAGAACCTTAAATGGTGCATTAATGAAGTTTTTTTCATGAAGATATACACACATATACATATACATACATAGATATACAGTATATACACACACACATACAGTATATACGAATATATATATATATATATATATATATCTATATTTCCATGGAGTGTGCGATCAGATACCAGGTGCCATTGGTGGGAGTCAGGGACCAGGAAAGAGCCACATCTGTGGCTTAAGGAGTCAGGGACTGCACAGCTTGGAAGCCGGAAGAAGTCAGGAACAGTGTGGCAAGAAGAACTGGGAGAAAAGGATGATTTTTGGCCACAGGAGGAGGTTTGCCAGAGTGTGGTGTGCCAATCTGGCTGTGCTAGGGAAACCAATCAGGATGCGCACCCGGGAGCCAATCAGGAAGAGCAGCACCTGATTTGATCAAGCAGCTGAGGTATAAGAAATGGGCCCAACTGCTCTCCTGTGGGTCAGTTGAGTGTGCGGTCAGGTGGCGAGTGCCGTTGGTGGAAGTCGGGGACCAGGAAAGAGCCACATCTGTGACTTAAGGAGTGAGGGACAGCGTGGCTTGGAAGCCAGAAAGAGTCAGGTGTAGTCCGGTGTATAGCAGCAAGAAGAACCGGGAGAAGAGTACTATGTCTGGCCTGCCCACCCATTCCAGCCCCGACCTCTATTAAATGGTCAAGGTGGGAGAAGCCAGGGGCACGGAGCGGCAAGGAGCCAAGGGCTGGAGAGCAGAAGAAGGCGCCACCTTCTCGGGGAAGGAACATACAAAGGTGGGGGCCAGGAAGGAGCTGAATGCTACCCAGACTTCGGGAACTAAGGCTGAATGCAGATGGTGAGTCAGTCTGGCATTATTTTTATCTACAGGGGTGAGGGTGAGAGAGAGAGGCATCTTAAACTGTATTTTGGCAAACTATACTGTATCTGTGGTGCATGTCACCTTAGTGGGAAGGTATTTTAGGAAGGGACTTGAGGAAAAAAAAAAGGAGCACTGCATTCTTTTCTTTGTATTGTACTGTAAGTTCATTTTTGAGGGGTAGGACTAGTTAAAAGCGCACAAATAGTACTAGTTAAAAAAAAAAAAAAACTACTTACTGGTAGTACTGTATTCCTTTTGCACTATCCTTACCTGTGAATTAAGTACTGTTTAAACATGGGTAGAATAGTGGGCTGTAATGGTTGTGGGCAGTGGTTTGGATGAACATTTTGTGGAAACTTGGAGGGTGTCCAATCTGTCACAGGCTAAGAAGGCTCGAGGAGGAGTTGATGTGGCTTGATAGGGAGTTGGAGAGGATGGGAGGAGGAAGGGGGCTGCTGGGGTGAGTGGGCTACCCCAGGGGGTAACATGAGGGCACCCCATGGGATGAGCATTGGGCTGAGAGAGGGGGGATGGGGAGAGGTTGTGGGAGTAAACTGAGCAGGAACTAGGCACTGTATGGAGGGCTGTAGTCAGGAGGGAAATGCTAATGCACAGCAAGGCAGTTGGAACAGGTAATAGGTATGTGGTCCTAGTGACATTGGTGGAGGAAGAGGTGCAGAAGGATTGCCAGGATGGGGCTGGAGAGGGGAGTGGAAGGAACAAGGGATGGAAGTAGGTTGGAGGAGGGAGCAAAGGATAAAGGGAGAGGGGCACAGCTGGGAGGACGATTGAAGGGAGCAGAGAGGAAGGAGAGAGAAACAGGGAGGAAGGAGGATGGGATAGGCGGGGGGCACCAGGAAGGTTGGGAGGGTGGAGGATAGGGATGGAGCAGGAGGGAGGGGGACAGATCAAGGGTGGGTAGGGGGGCCTTAGGGGAGGGGCAGGGATACAAAGGTGGATGATTCCAGAGATAGGTACCTTTAGTAGTAGGGCAGGGGTAGAAATGAGGAATGATGAAGAGGGGATACTAGTGCTGGGGGATTCCATACTAAAAGGGATAAGATGGGGCAGTAAGGGGGAAAGGCATAGTTGTATATGGGTGGAGTCCATACCTGGGTTAAGAGCGGGCAGGGTGGGGCATTCAATTCTGAAGTGCGCAAGGAGGGGTAGGAGGAAGCTGCATCTTGTGTTGCACGTGGGCACAAATAACTTGACGGGGGAGATAAAGGAAGTTGTGAGGAGAGGTTCGAGGAACTGAGTAGGGTATGTGAGGAACCGGGGGAATTGGTGGCCTTCTCAGGGGTGCTCCCCATGCTGTTTACGAGTACGGTGAGAAAAGGGAGGATCAGAGAGTTCAGCACATGGCTGGGGGAATGGTGTCGATCCAAGGGGTATGGATTAGTGAGGGGCTGGGGAGGTACCTGGGACAACAACGACCTATATGCAGGAGGTAGGCTACACTTGAACGGGGAGGGGAACATTAAAACAGGAGATAGAGGGGTACATTGCAGCAAAGGTGAGTTTAAACTAGGTGGGGGTGGCGACTGGACAGCTGGTAGGCAGGGAACCCAGAGCGGGGAGCCCAACTAGGCCACCCACCAAGATAATAGGGGAGGAGTCAGGGAAGAGGCATGGGGGGACATGGAAACCCAGGGTAAGGCAAGGAAGGAAGGAAATGGGATGGAGGGTGGTCATGTTGAATGCAAGGAGCCTAGGTAATAAGTTAGCAGAGTTGCAGGCTCTCTTGGTAGTGAGGAGGGTGGACATTGCTGCCATCACAGAAATGTGGGCTACCCAGTACCAGGACTGGGATATGATGATCCCAGGGTACAAAATATTCAGGAAGAATAGGGCTTAAGGGAAAGGGGGGGCGAGGCAATCTATATTCGAGAAGGGATAAGTTGTATAAAGGAGGAGTGGGAGGAAGGCAGTATGGAGGCCCTGTGGATGCCGCTTCAGGACTTGAGAGGTAGGACACTGAGGATGGGAATAGTGTACAGACCACCAGTGCAAGGGGGAGGACCTGGACAAAGAGTTAGCTGAGCAAATCAGAAGGGTCTGTAGGAAGAGGAACACAGTGGTGGTGGGGGACTTCAATCTACCTGGGGTGGATTGGAGCACTCCAGCCACCAAGAGCGCAAGGGAGCAGGTTATACTAGAGGCATTTCAGGACAGCTTCCTGGTGCAGTTGGTACGTGAGCTGACTAGATTGGAGAGGACTGTGGACCTGGTACTTTCAGATGGGGAGGCTGTAAGAGATCTGGGGGTGGAGGACCCTCTGGCTGGGAATAAGCACCACTCAGTGTGGTTCACGCTCGATATGGGTAGGGAAACTGAGGTACAGGGGAACCAGGGTGATTGATTTTAAGGGAGCAGACTTTAGTAGAATGGGGAAATTTGGGGTAAGTATCTGGCAGGCATTCGTCAAGACATGGATGCTAGTCAAAAGTGGGATATTATTAAAAGGGGTCTGATGGAGGCCACTGGGACGTGTACAAAGACACAGAGTAAGAAGGAACTCAGGAGGTTATGGAGGGTGTAAGGGCCAAGAAAAGTTATTTCGGAAACTCAAGAAATTGGGGGAGGGGGTTGATACGGGGGAGGGTGATAAGGAGGAGGAGTATATGAAGAAGTCCAGGGAGGTTACCAGGCTAGCCAGAGCAGCCAAGGCCTCTAGAGAACTGAGACTGGCACAGGATATTAAGGAAAGAGAAAAGAACTTCTTCAGATACATTAGAGAAAGAAGGAAGAACAGAGACCAGATTGTGAGGATTGGGAAGGGCGGAGGGTGGGTGGAGAAGTGGGGGGGGACAGGCAGAGGCATTAAATGAATACTTCTGTTCAGTGTTTACAAAGGAGAAAAGGGGCAGATACCCCAAGAGGGTAGGGAAGGGGGTAACTGATGTAGGGATTGCAGAGGATAGGGTTCTGGAAGGATTGAGGGCACTAAGGGTGGACAAGGCACCGGGACCAGATAGCATTCACCCTAGGGTTCTCAGAGAGCTAGCAGAGATCCTGGCAGGGTTGCTGATGGACCTGTTCAATACCTTCTTGAACACAGGATGTATGCCACAAGACTGGAGGATGGCTTATGTGGTGCCCATTCACAAAAGTGGACCCAGGGATGAGCCAGGCAACTACAGGCCAGTGAGCCTCATATTGATCGTGGGGAAGCTCGTGGAGACACTCCTAAAGGAGAGGATGGTGACCTTCTTGAAGGACAGTGGCCTCCAGGATGGTCATCAACATGGGTTTGTCTCTGGCAGATCCTGCCAGACTAATCTGATTTGAGTATTACAACTGAGTGACCTGTGAACTGGTCAAGGGACATGCAGTGGATGTCCTGTATTTGGACTTCAGCAAAGCCTTTGATTCCATGCTGCATGGGAGACTGGGGGGGGGGGCTGGAATACATAGGGGTGGGAACAAAGATAGTCAATTGGATCGTCAGCTGGCTGAATGGAAGGCAGCAGAGGGTGGTGGTGGTAGGGGAACTCTCATCACCAAGGGAAGTGACGAGCATGGTGCCACAACGATCCGTACTGGGACCGGTGTTGTTTGGGATATTCATAGCTGATATCTCACATGGGTCCAGAGTAGGATCAGTCTGTTCACAGCTGGGGTTCAGTGCCGAGAAGTGCAAGGTACTGCTTTTCAGAGCTAGAAACCAGGGGAGGAGCTATTAGCTGGGAGGGGTGCAGCTGGAAAGTAGCGAGGAGGAAAAGGATCTGGGGGTGCTTTTAACGGGCAGCATGAACAACTCATCTCAATGCAAGAAGGTGGTGGCAAAGGCCAGTAGGATGCTAGGGAGCATACCAAGGGGAATCTCCTCAGGGAATAGGGAGGTGATCCTTCCCTTGTAAAGGTCTCCGGTCAGGCCTCACCTGGAGTACTGCATGCAGTACTGGCACCCATTCTTGAAGAAGGACACCAAGTTGTTGGAGGGGGGCAACATAGGGCAACAAAGATGATCCAGGGGTTTGAGAGAAAGTCCTATTGGGTTAGATTAGCTGAGTTGAACATGTACTCTCTCTCTGGAGGAGAGGAGGGAAAGGGGGGATATGATTGGAACCTTTAAATACCTTAAGGGGGTAAATAAGGTTAATACAGAAGGGGTTTTCCAGCTTAAAAGAGGGAGAGATATGAGAGGGCATCAGTTGAGGTTGGAAAGGGAAGATTCAGGAGGGAGATCAGGAGACATTTTTCATGGAAAGGGTGGTGGACAGGTGAAGTGTGCTGCCGAGGGAGTTTTGTCTTGTAGAATGGTGGGTGTTTAGAGGGTTGGGACAGGGCAAGGGGGTGTTATGATAAAGAGGGGTGGGGAGGTGGGACAGCTGCAAGTTGAGGAGCTGGCTGCACAATCGAGAGCAGACTCCATACACACGTAATGTCTGCTTCTGGTGGCATTTCGTGTTCATAGGTGTGAGTGTGTGTGTATGTATGTATATGTATATATATATAATATATAAAATATTATGGTAGCATGGTAGTGCTACCATAGTTAGGGTTGAGGAGCCATTTACATGTTAAACCCAAAATTTTGCACCTTAATAACTTTGCAACCGTTTGTCGGATTTGCCTGAAATTTGGAATACACGATCAAGACCCATACGCCTTGGGATCTGCCAAGTTTTGTACCAGTCGGATACACGGCTGCAGGTTATTGTGATCTCGCGTAGCATTCTACGCTTTTCTGGAATTCTGTGGTAGCTCCTACAGGTCACACAGTTAGCACGACGGCCCAAATCTTCAGGGAACGTGCTGGCCGTGGTCCCTGATGTGCCTTTCAAGATTTCGTGAAAAAATATTAAACTGTTCAAAAGTTATGGCAGTCCGAACTTCTGTTTTTTTTTCCCATAGGATAACATTACGGCATTCGCCGCGCCTTTGAGGGCCCGTATCTCGAAAACGGTGCGAGATACGGAGTTTTTGTCGAAAAATTATAGCTCCCTACGTATAAAACTAGCCAGGAAAGTGATAATACATATGACTTTTAAATTTTTTTTCTATGTCGTACAGTTACTGAGATATAAGCAATTTACTATTACAACTACTGATTTTTGTGTTCAGAGAGTCATTATTTTACATACATTCTTTCTGCTCACTGTCTTTCTCTATACAGCTTTTGGGGAAAACCAGCCTATGCACTTACATTAGTCTTACCATTCCCGTTTCTGCTTGCGATTCCATACCCGTTTCACTTACAGTTCACGCTTACGCCACCATGTGCAAGTATCGCTTATGCTTTCATTTACTTGCGGGTTTGCTTGTTTTTAACATTTCTGTCTATAGTACTGTTCCTCTTTTGTTTGCTTTGCATCACCATCGCATTATGATTTGCGTTTGTGGGCACAATGTTAGAATGCGACAAGACATCACCCCCGCGCTCCCGCCGCTGCATTACATTCACTATTTCTCATTATCATTCTCAAAGAAGGAAATAGAGGCAAAAACTCCATTTAAGCATCATTAGTTCCACAGCGAAAGCGAGAATTGCTGCCAGGTTGAACCCCCAGCACCCTCCAGCCCACTCCCAAACTGAATCGGTGTATTGGGTCATCGGTCCTAACTGTCACCCCATTCTCCTATTCCTCAGCTTCTTTCCACATGTGATGAGGTGACATTAGGGCCGATGACTCCCAGTGTGCACCCCGATTCCAGTTGGGGGGGTGGGCTGAAGGGGTGCAAAGGGGGTTTCAACCCTAACATCGAATTTCCTCGCTTTTGTCGCTGTGGAACAACCCTAACCGATGCATTAAACAGAGTTTTTTGCCTCTAATATATATATGTTTGTGTGTGTGTATATACAGTATATGTATATGTGTGTGTGTGTGTGTGTGTGTGTGTGTACTGCAAAAACTACATTAGTGCACAAGTTACAGTTTATTAAGCCACAACAGTGGAAATGCAACATTAATGTTTTTTGAACCATTACTCCTCCCCCTGTCCACCACTCCTGTGAACCCCATTGAATACAATTCCAAAACAAAACCCAGGTTTCATACATGTTTAAACATCATAAATAAATATCATAGGATGAGGAATACAGTTCCACCCCTTGATGAGCATTGTACTCATGTGTTGTGGGAGACAAGGTTGCAGGATACAAGCCTGGGGCAACATGATTATATTATCTTCTCATGTATCACATTATTTTATACCATATTATATTGTCTTCTCATACCGTGTATCAAATCATATTATGTCATATTATATGATATTACATTGTTATCTGTTATATTATATTGTATTATATCAGATTATATCTATTGTCCTGCCCTTTGCAATCTAAAATCATTTCATTCAACAGCAGAAAAAAAATCACCTTGCAATCAACACCCAATTCCTCAAGAAGTAACACCCAGCCCCCACCACCACCAGTCCCATTGTACCTTTTATCTCCTGGAGTGTGGGAGTATTTGACAGATGAAATAATAAATCCACTGGTACCATGTTGCAATCAGTGTTGTAAAAAGATCATTCGGTGTCAGGATAGTGTACTCCGTTTGGGAACCAGTGTTTTGGCCCAAGATTTAAAATGTGAGCACGGTGTTCATCTAACAGCAATGTCCACACCCAATTCATACTCTGGTTACATGGACAAGCAACAGTGGCAGAGACAGATGGGTCAGGCCGAGTTAGGTATGGAAAGTGATGGGTAAAGGTGGTTCATGCACGTCATCCAGCCAAGATGGGTGCAGCAGCCTGAGTCAACTGATGCATCCATTGGTACCAGACCGGCACTGTATTTCAACAGGTCCAGCAACCAAAAGCCAGAGCCAGGCCCAAAGTACACACCCCAGCCAGTTTTGCTGAGTTATTACATCCCACTTCAAGCTGTCAGGCTTTCTTCCTGCTTCTTCAGGTGCTGATAGTTCCAGAGACATCTTGTTTCAAATGCAATTTCTTGGACCCAGGTATTTTTCATGTCTTTTGAAAAAAAGGGTTCAGTATTGGGTCCAGTCCTTTTTAATGTCTTCATCAGTGACATTGCAGAGGGACTGGAAGGAAAAGTATGCCTTTTTGCAGATGACACAAAGATCTGCAACAGGGTTGATACACAAGGAGGCGTGGAAAGGATGAAAAGGGACTTGGCAAGGTTGGAGGAATGGTCAGACGTATGGCAGCTAGGATTCAATGCAAAAAAGTGCAAAATAATGCACCTGGGAAACAAGAACCCAGGGGAAGAATACACAATGGGTGGGGAGGTAGTAACAACAACAAAACAGGAAAGGGACCTGGGGGTAATCATATCAGATGAACGTAAGGTTAGCAAGCAATGTGAGAAGGCAGTAGGGAGGGCCGGGGATATACTGGGATGTATAGGGAGAGGCATCAGCAGCAGAAAACAGGAAGTTGTTATCCCTCTGTACAGACAGTTGGTGAGACCCCATCTGGAATACTGTGTCCAGTTCTAGAGCCCCATCTCCATAAGGACATAGACAGGATAGAGGCAGTCCAGAGGAGGGCAATCAAATGGTGCAGGGTCTGCAAGAGAAGTCAGATGAGGAGAGACTAAAGGAGCTAATATGTATACCCTTGAGGAAAGAAGGAGAGGGGGACATGATAGAAACTTTCAAGTACCTCAAGGGAATCAACAAAGTCCAAGAGGGTAGCATCTTTCAGAAAAGAGACTTGCAAGAACAAGGGGACACAATTTAAAGATAGAAGGAGGGTGGTTCAGGGCAGTGAGGAGTATTATTTCACAGAGAGGGTAGTGGATGCATGGAACAACCTTCCTGAGGAAGTTGTGGGGTCTAAAACTGTGGGAGAATTCAAGAATGCATGGGACAGACATAAGGCAATTCTTGTGGGGGGCAGGAAGATATAGGCTGTTGGTTAACTAGGATCTGCAGCCTATCCTATAGGTAGGGAAATGGGCAGACTAGATGGGCCTAGTGGTCCTTATCTGCCGTCAAAGTCTATATTTCTATGTTTAAGCTGAAAAAAAGGTCTGCTGATGTAAATGTGCAGTTTGCATGTTTTCAGTGTGTTCTTATATAATCTTCTTTATTGTGTTTTTCTTTCAATAATCATTAGAGTTTTCAGAGTGTTCTTTCCAACAAAAAAAAACCACTTCTTTTACTCATAACTTTGGTATTTTTTAACATTATTGCCCCAAACATGATTCCTATCTTAGCACTCCCATTCCCCCATGATCACACAAATGGTTAGTCAAAAATCCTCCAAAACATTTATTTTTGGGGACTACTGAATTTGACAGTTTCCATGACCACTTAGAGTCTTGTAAGCAGTACAATTCATACAAAGCTGAAGTAACTTGTGGGACAAACCACTTATGAACAAACTCTGGCCAGAGCCGGTATGTCTGCAGCTAAGCTGACTGAGGAACACGGCACTGTCCGCCATGTCCAAGATGGCCACTGGAGCTCAGTGTGCATGTGCGAGTCATTGTGCATGCGCAGAAAACACCTGTGGCCATTTTGGACACTGAGGACATTGCTGTGTTCTACTGACCAGGCTTTTAAATTGTGCTGTGAACACGCAATGATCGCCATTCAGCTCCGCTATTTAAAAGTCCGGTCAGTATCTTGTAAGCTTCCTTCTCTACAGTACTTGCAAGATGGCTGCAGGGCTACACCCACTGCAACCATAAAAAATGTGTCCAACAAATGAACTGTGGATGTGTAAAGTCTTGTTCATTTTAGTAAATAACTAAATAACGAAAACGTTATCACTTAAGCCACATATTAAAGAATCATACTTGGGGCAAACTCTAACGTAAAAGGTCATGTTTTGCTGTTTTTGTGCTGTCAGTAAGCAATAAAAAGATCAACCATATGTTTTATTTTCAAACTGCCCAGCTGACTCTTACCAAATTTATAGGATCCAGACATGCTGAGACTGGCAATTAAGTAGGCCAGATTTCAGGTTCTTCTGGTTAGGGGTGGCAATAGTATTAAGGTGTATAAAATCAGGGTTTAGCATAGAAGTGCCATATTGTACTGCATATTATACAGGTGTGTAAAATGGGAAGAGAACATTCTTTGTCCTGATTTGTCATTAGCCGTTCATCTAATGCATAACTAAAAACAAGTGCTGGCAACATGGACACAGCACCCATATTAAATTCATGTGCAGTTAAGAATGTTTATTTTTATCTAACATATTAGGTGCCACCATTTTTTTTTCAGGAAACATGGAAACATAGAATTTGATGCAGAAAAGGACCGCTTGGCCCACCTTGCCTGCCATTTTTCTCTTTCTGCTATATCATCGCAGATCCTTGATCTGTCGTATTACCCCCATGTCTTATCACTAAAGTTCCATTATGCCTATCCCATGGTTTCTTGAACCGTGTAAAAGTTTTTGCCCCCAACACCTCTGCTGGGATGCTGTTCTGCGCACCTACCACCCTCTCTGTGAAGAAGTACTTCCTCACATCTCCCCTGAGTCTACCACCCTCCAGCTTCATAGCATGTGCCCTTGACCTTGAGCATCTTTTTTTTTTGAAAGATACTTCTCTCTTGAACCTTATTTATACCTGGGAGGTACCTGAAAGTTTGTCATATCCTCCTCCTCCCTCTGCTCCTCCAGTGTATACATATTAAGGTCCTTCAGTCTTTCCTCATAGGGCTTTTGATGCAGACCCTTCACCATTTTAGTTGCCCTCCTCTGGACCACCTCGACTCTTTCTATGTCCTTCTGGAGATGATGAGGTCTCCAGAACTGGACACAGTACTCCAGGTGAGGACTCATCAGTGATCTATACAGGAGTAACACCACCTCCCTCTTTCTGCTGGTGATCCCCTCCCTATGCACCCAGCATCTCGCTAGCTCTCCCAGCTGCCTTGTCACACTGCCTAGCCACCTTTAGTTCATCAGATATGATAACTCGCTGTTCTCTTTTCTGTTTGGTGGGTGTCAATACCTCTCCTCCCATTTTGTACTCCTCCCTTGGGTTTCTGTGCTCCAAGGGCATGCTTTTGCACCTTTTTGCATTGAAGCCCAGTTGCCATACCCTTGACCACTCCTCTAACCTTTCAGATCCCCTCTCATTCTCCCCCCCACCCAAGTGTCTACCCTGTTGCTGATTTTAGTGTCATCCATGAACAGGCACACCTTCCCCTCCAGCCCCTATGCAATGCCACCAATAAAGACATTAAAGAGGACCTGTCCCAGTACAGCTCCCTGAGGTACCCCATTGGTCACCTCCCCTACTTCAGAGTGAACTCTGTTTACCACCACTCTCTGTCTCTTATCCCTTTCCACTTTCTTACTCAGTTTAGCACCTTTGGTCTCACTCTTAGGCTACCCAGCTTGCTTACTAATCTCCCATGTGGGACAGTGTTAAAGGCCTTGCTGAAGTAAGCCACATCCACTGTTCCTCCCTGATCCAATTTTCTTGTCACCCAGTCAAAAAAATCTATTAGATTCATTTGACAAGACCTCTCCCACACCCCCACAATGAATCGATGCTGTTTCATGCCCTGTAAGACTTTGGATTCAAGATAGTCCACTATCCTTTCCTTCAGTAGTGATTCCAATAATTTCCCCACTACCAGAGTCAGGCTGATTGGCCTGTAGTTGCCGGCCTCCTCCCTGCTACCACTTTTGTGAAGTGGGAGTACATCTTCCCTCCTTCAGTCCCTCAGAACCTCTCCTGTCTCCAGTGAAAGGTTGAATGGGACTGTCAGAGGTGCAGCCAGCACCTCCCTGAGTTCCCTCAGTATACTTGGATGGACCCCATATGGCCCCATTGCCTTATCCCCCTTTCAGATTTGTGAGTTATTTTGGGACTCTCTCCTCTGTAAATGGACTAATGTCCACTTTCCTTCCTTCAATGCAACTGTCACGTTTCTGTGGCCTCTGTCCTTCCCTTTCTTCTGTGAACACTGAACAAAAGTATTTGTTCAAGATGTCTGCTTTTTCTTGGTCCCTCTCCACACAATCCTCCCTTCCCTTCTTAGTCTTACAATCCCTCCCCTGGTCTTTTTCTTTTGCTTACATACCTATCTGGGCTGTTATCTCCTCTGTTTGTGCCTTTGCGCTCCTAACTGATTTCCTGCCTCCCTCTGTTTCTCCAGATACAGCTCTCTCTTCCTCTTTCCGTGTCATCTTATGCCTCCTGAATACTAACTTTTGAGGCATTCCTCCATCTTTTTAAAATTGGCCCTCCTGAAATCTAGGACCCTTGCCCTTGTGTAGCTAGATTCTGCCTCAGTCCTTATACTGAACAACACAGTATAGTGATCACTGGTCCCCAGTTGGCCACCCACCATGACTTCTGTAGTACTGTCCCCGTTAGTACAAGGCCCAGTATTGTCCCCTGGCAAGTGGGCTTCCTAACTAGTTGCCTGAGGAATGCCTACTGCAGGGAGTCTGATGTCCTTGCTCCTAGCTGTAGCTGGGATGCTCCAATCTACATCTGACAGACTGAAGTCTCCCACCAGCAGCACCCCCCCATTTGCTGTCTTTTGGATAGCTTCCCCCAGAACCATATCCAATGGAATAGGTGCACCTGGGCTATAAGGCAAGCTAAAGCCAACTATTATCAAACCACCCTTGCTTCCACTTGGGGCTCATCCCGTGTCTTCTGAGACAATATGAAGGAACTCAATGGAAAGACCCGCTCCCCCCACCATCACAAATGTCCATTGATGGTTCCGTCACCACTGACCCACCCCATATAGCCGAGTGCCTCAGTAAGGCTTTCTCTGATCTAAGCTCTGTCCTCCCCAACTACTTTTTCGATTCCATCCCTGTATCCACCTCCCCACCCTAGATTGCCCCCCTTTCTACCTATGTGCCATATCCCACCTTGAAGCCAGGCCTCATCTGCAAAAAGCCCTTACCAGCAAAAACCCCAGCTGTAATCTCCTGCAGTCCAGGATCCTCCGATTAGTCCTGGACACTTTTCTAGCCCCTCTCACAGACCTCTTAAACCAGTCACTCTGTCTGGGCCAGTTCCTAAGTGCTTGGAAAATAGCAGAAATCACCACTATCCATAAGAGTGGGGATAGAACCTCCCCAAACAATTTAAGGCCCATCTCCATTCTCCCTCCATTCTCCAAAGCACTTGAAAAGATAGTGGCCAATACAGCTCTCCAAGTACCTAGCCAGATATGACCTGATGTGCCCAGAACAACACGGATTCTGCCCTGGACACAGTACCACTGCAGCCCTTTTGGAGTTCTCCCAGCACCTCCACTCTGCTCTCGACTCTGGTCACGTTGTGGGTGCAGTGTTCATTGACCTCTCCAAGGCCTTTGACACTGTCTGTCACCCCCTCATACTTGACTCCCTCCACCAACTTGGCTTTTCACCTGGCCCCTTGATTGGTTTACCAGTTACCTCTCTACCAGATCCCAGCACATGAAGGTTAACGGCACCCTGTCCAACACCCTGCCGTTCACTCTGGAGTCCCCCAAGGTTCCATTCTGGGCCCCATTTTGTTCAGCCTCTTCCTCAGTACTCTTCCCAGCTCCTGCTCCGGCAACATGCTTCTCTACGCCAGTGATGCGGCCCTCTTTGCCTCACTCCCTGATCCCACAGCTCTATAGGTATCCCTGCAACATACTTTCAACCAAGCCGAAAAGTGGTTCATTGACCACCAGTTGGTCATTATTCATTAACCTCAAGAAAACCAAATCCATGCTCCTCTCTCACCACCAGAATAAGGCCAAAAATGCCCCCCTCTGCATTCTCTCCAGTAACCAACACCCTCTAGAGCAGGTGTCATCCTACTAATACTTGGGTGTCACCTTCGACTCAGCTGTTACCTTCCACGCCCACATCAATACCCTATCCTCAGCTATAAATTCTTGGATTGGCCTTCTCTATTGACATAGAGATTGCTTCCCCCAAACCACCCTCCAGTTTGCTATAAACTCCTCCTTCTGTCCTTAGTCGAGTATGGTCTACCCATCTGTGCAGCGGCTGACAACACTGCCCTCGCCAAAATTCAGACCTCGATAAACAAGGCCTGCAGGATCTTGACTGGTGCATCCCTCCGCACTCATACCTGCCTGCTCTATTTGTCTGCCAACCTTCTCACTTTGAGGAATGCTTGCGCTACCAAACCTGCCTACTTGCCAAAAAAACCCTGCTAGGTCTCTCGCCCCCCGGGGTCACTGCATCATTGCAGCACGCATCCACGTCTGTTGCCACCCGCAACACAGCTAAGACCACCTTCCAGGTCCCCCGTACCAAGACCTCCTTAGCCCAAAGGTTCTTCCACTACTGCGCCTCTAACTGGTTCAACCCCCTCCTGCAACCTGTCTCCAATCTTCCCAAAATTGGTTCATTCAAAGTTGCTCTCTGTAACCACCTTTTTGACTCCCAAAGCTGCAGTTGCACCAAAATACTGTAATAGAGGGGTTCCCCCCTATCCAGCCCTCTAATTGGATAAGGTCCACTGGACTGCTGTTTCCCCCCCCTACCCCTTTCTCTTCCCCGCCCGCTGTTTTCCCACACAGGTATTCTCCCTGGTACGTCCAGGGCAGGACCCTTGTTTTATTGTGATACTGTTATCTCAATTGTAACTTTTGTGTGAAACTTTATCTGTAATCCATTGCTGTAAATGAGTCTTTCTGTTATCTTTATTGCACCTGTATGTTACCACTGTTGTACTCACACTGTAACATGTTTACCCTCCCTGCGACGAGATGCCTTTGTAAATGAGTCCACAACTCAAAGGTTGTAAATCCGACTTCTGCAATAAATAAATAAATAAAACAACTCTCCCCCACACCCATGCTGGAGGTCTGTAGGTCATGCCAGTGCTAATATTAGCTCCATTCCCTGTCTCAAGGTGACCCACAGTACCTCCGCCCCTCCCTGCATTCCCTGTACCTCTGTCGCTTTTATGCTGTCGCTCACATAAAGAGCAACTCCTAGCCCTTTTTTCCCCACCCTGTCCTTCCTGAACAGAGTATAGCCTGGTATGGCTATATCCCAGTCATGGTTCTCAGTGCACCATGTTTCTGTAATGGCGACAATGTCTAGATCAGTCTCTGCCATAATGGCCTCTATGTCCAGCATTTTATTTCCCAGACTCAAGGGTTGGCTCACATGGCCTTCCAACCTTTAGTGCCACCCTGCTTGACAACCCCCCTTTTGCCCTGTCTCCTTACCACCTTTGTTCACATTCCCATCTTTCTTCATTACTACTAACGTGTTTACTCAAAATACTCAACAGCCTCACAGGGTCAGTATCCTTTTACTCCTCTCCAACTGAATCATTTTTTGTAAACAGCCTCAATCATTTTTTTTTTTTCATTCTTTCTCTTTAGTCTCTATATGATAAAAACTAAGCCTAATCTCAGTCCTGTACCCATCCATCCATTCACCAAGTCCTTTGCACATTCCTGCCAATTACCCTCAAACAGCACCCACGTGTACAATTTCTTAGTTTATACATTTGAATCCAATTTCTTTTTGGGTATGTTGTCAGATGCCCTGCAGATCATGTCAACCATACCAAGTACTGCTTCACGCTAACAGTCTACAGCCTACTGTTGTTGTTGCTTGTTAATAAATTCCAAAACTGTTATCATTTCTCATCAGTGTGCTCGTTTTTCTGCATTGTAACTTCTGGAACCCTACTCAGTCCAACAACCAAATCAGATAGTAAAGAAAATAAAAATACATAAAAACGACTTTAAATAACCTTATGAATTGGCTCTTTCAAACACCCACTCCCTGCCCTCTCCATCTAGCCCAGTGGTGCAAACCGGAGTACTTTTTGTCTCTACTTCTTCATGTCAACTGACATGAAGTTAAGAAAACAAAGTAACATACACAGTTATACAGTATGTCTTAACAGAGTATTTGTTTTATTAGTACAACTGCAACTGCTGGACAGTGAAGGCAAGAGCTGCTGAATACTATGGACTTAATTTTCGAACAGCCCTTAAGTGACACAAGTTGCATTGCTGTAGGGCTGTGGTGAACTCTGGGTACATCAGGGACTCTGTGCCCAATTTTTTTAAAAGGGAGGGTCCTTGTGCCAAAAACCCAGCAGTTTCTGCAACCGCAGGCTAATGCCAAACATTTGGCGCACCTGTGGAAATTCCCGCAGGCATTCCCCCTCCACCCTGCACAGCACTAGAGGGGCCAGGATGGTTGTGGGATAGTGAATCTGCATGCCAGGAGGGGCCAGGGAAGAAGGGGCACGGGGTGCCATAGGGGGCATCAGAGAAACAGCAGGCATGACAGTGTGTGATGTGGCACCCAGTGGCGGTACCATTTGCAGAGTGATACAGCCGATGGGATGGGATCACTTGAAGAGGGAGTTTCAGGAACACAGACACTGATATGCTCCAGGTTGACACAGCCCTGGCAGTTACCCCATCAGTGGTCACCTTGTCTAACCCTGTAGGGGGGTGGCAGCATGCCACAATGTGGGATGGTGGGTATGAGTGGACTGTGGCAGTGCCTGGAGAACCTTACCCCCATCACTAGCATCCCTTATCATGCAGCTCCAGCTTACCACCTACAGGATTATGTCAGGTAGCCACCTATGGGGCAGCTGCCAGCACAGTGCCCACCTGAGGCCACATCACTGTCTGTCCCTGGACCCCCCCCAAGTGGTCCCATCCCATTAGCTGTGTGGCTCTGCAAATGCCACACCTGCTGGGTGCCATATTGGACCCTGTCATGCCTGCAGTCTCTGTGGCACCCCCTGTGCTTCACCTGCCCCCAGCCACCTACTTTCAGGTCCCCCCCCCAATCACCAGTGTGTGCTTTTGGCACAAGCCACTTAGACCACCTCCTGGCTAGTCTAAGTGGAGCCCCCTGTTGCGTCCATGGAGGTGCTTTGAAAATTGAAAATAAGGGGTTGTGCAGTATTACTGCGGTGCAAGCCTCCTTGCAACCTGGCACACAGGCACTTCTGTTGTAAGGGTAGCACAGGGTGGCTTGGGCACAAGGCATCCCAATTTCGACGCAACCTGCATTTGAAAATTGGTATTGCTGCAAAGTTTGTCGCAAGATGCCACATGTGTCATACACCTTTGGCATGGGCACCTTGCATCAAACATCAGCTTTTGAAAATCAAGTCCTATTTATGTATGCATTATGGGAGCCACATCTTTGTAGCCCCTTACCTAACTGCTGTTCAAACACTGAGACCGTCAGTCCAGTATTTACTCCCCCTTGTGCTGCAAACCTCAGTGGGGTCTCTGTCCCTGTTCTGCCCACTAGTACAGAAAATGGGTTCGATTTTCAAAAATCCCTTACAGTAACACAAATTGCATCACTCTAGGGCTGTGCTGAACTCCAGGTGGGTCAAGGGTCCCAATTTTAAAGCAGGGGGTTCCTTGCACCAAAAATCCAGAAGTTGCTGCAGCCGCAGGCTAACACCAAACATTTGGCGCACCTACGGGAATTGCCACAAGGATCTGGCCCCTTGCCACCTTGTACAACACTAGAGGGGCTGGGATGTTTGAAGGTGGTGGTGAATCTGCATGCCAGGAAGGGGACGGGGGAGAAGGGGCATGGGGGAGTGCCATAGAGGATGTCGGAGAGACAGCGGGCATGACAGCGTGCGATGTGACACCCAGCAGAGCTGCTGTTTGCTTAGCCATAAAGCAGATGGGACAGGACTGCTTTGGGGGTTTCCAGGGACAGTCAGTGACATGGTGCCAGGTGGGCACAGCCCTGGCAGCTGCCCCATAGGCGGCCACCTTGCATAAGTCCCTTTCTGCCTTAATCCGCTCCTCCTCCTCCCAACCCTGCTTTAAAGCCTCCCTGTGGGGCTTCTTGAAATCTGCCTCTGCCTGTCTCTGTGCCTCCTAGTCCACCTGCTGAGGCTTATATTTTTCCCCTGTGTATTACTGAAGTGAGCGTGGCTCCAGCGTTAAAAGTGCACTTCTACCAGCTTGATATAAAAATAGTGTCAATTTTGCTCTGGGTCTCCCTGCCCACCTGTCCCAGAGTGGTACCCTGCCTAATCTATCCCTGTCCTTCTCCAGGTCTCTCTCCTGCACTTA
Organism: Neoceratodus forsteri; assembly: GCA_016271365.2. Lineage (NCBI taxonomy): Eukaryota > Metazoa > Chordata > Ceratodontiformes > Ceratodontidae > Neoceratodus > Neoceratodus forsteri. The sequence continues at coordinate 669,082,872 of CM057459.1, read as the reverse complement.
TGTACCTCTCCTGTTAACCACCTAGCCCCCACCCCCGAAGGATAATAGCTTACCTTATATTGACTGCCCTGTTGAAAATGTCTATACTAGTCTGTATTATGCTGTTATCTACCTAATCTAATCTATTATGAATTGTATGTTGATATCTAAACATTAATTCTGAAGTTCACTTTCCTGTTAGCTACCCATCATTCTGTTATGCCTAAAGTTCTTGTATGTTAGTTTGACTCTTCCTGTTGCTGCTGATTGTATGTACCTTGTAATCCTCCCGGGTCGCACCTGAAAATAGGCACTTGGTTGTCTAGTGTGCTTACCGGTAAACAAAAGCAAAAAAATAATAAATAACCCTGTTAGGTGGGAGGCAGCCTGCCACAATGTGGGAGGGTGAGTATGAGAGGACTGTAGTAGTACCAGGAGAATGTAACCCCCACCAATGTCATCCCACAAGCTGCAGCTCCAGCTTACCACCTACAGGGTTATACCAAGTGGCCCCTACGGGCAGCTGCCGGGGCAGTGTCCACCTGGGCCGTGTCACTGTCTGTCCCTGGAACCCACCAAGTCGTCCCATCCCACTGGCTGTAAGACTCTGCAAATGCCACACCCGCTGGGTACCACATCACACCCTGTCATGCCTGCTGTCTCTCCGATGCACCCTATGGCACCCCTGTGCTGCTTCTGCCCCCTACTTTGAGGTCTCCCAATCGCCAGTGTGCCTTTGGCACAAGTCCTTTAGACCACCTCCTGGCTATGAAGTCCCCTGTTGCATCCACAGAGGGGCTTCAAAAATTGAAAATAAGGAGATTGTGCATCCACACTGTGGCACAAGCCTCCTTACAACTCGGCATAATGGCACTTCTGTCACAAGGGTGGCACAGGGTGGCTTGGGCATAAGGCATCCAAATTTCAAAGCAGCCTGTGTCTGAAAACTGGAATTGCTGCCACAAAGTTTGACGCAAGGTGCTGAATGTGTCATACACCTTTGGCACAGGCATCTTGCATCAAACATCAGCTTTTGAAAATCAGGCCCTATTTATGTATTCATTATAGGGCTTCCACATCTTTGTAGCCCCTTTCCTAACTGCCATTCAAACACTGAGACCTTCAGTCTGATATTTACTCCCCCCATGTGCCTCAAACTTCAGAAAGCCCCTAGAGCAACACAAGTTGCGTCACTTTAGGGCTGTGGTGAACTCCGCATGCATCAGGGACCCTGCACCCAATTTTATAACTGGGGGCTCCTTGCTCCAAAACACTTAAGAGTTGTTGCAGTCGCAGGTTAGTGCCATCTGCGGGAATTGCCACAGGGATCTGGCCCCCTCCTCCACTTTGCACAACACTAGAGGGGAAGGGATGTTTGGAGCGGTGGTGAATCTGCATGCCAGGAGTCATTAGAGAATTGAAGATAGCGATCACACTGAGCCAGCCGTCTGCTGCAGTTCAGTTATGAGTTAATTTATTTTACTTTTAGAGTTTTATTAGTCTTTGTTGATTTTTCTTTTATGTAGTTAGTTATAGTTAGGGACACTACGTGAGTGAGACTAGATAGTGAAGTGTGTCTCAATGTTTGTATTCAGTCAGTTTGTTTTGACACTAACGCTAGTATTCCTGAATGCTAGCCATTTATTTTACCGCTCTCTGCTTCAGGAGAATTTACCGCTTGGTGCTGTAATAGCGCGAGATATATTTAAGCAATAAGGAATGACAAGGTGTGTGTTATTTAAGCAATAAGGCACTCCAAGGTGTGTGTTATTTAAGCAATAAGACATGACAAGGTGTGTTATTTAAGCAATAAGGCACGATAAGGTGTGTGTTATCATGTAATAACGTCACTCCTGGGGTGGGTTGAAGCACAAGGTGAAGCAGAGTGCTTCCACCACCCCAGGAGTGACGTTATTACACAATAACACACACCTTGGAGTGCCTTATTGCAATTATACAATGGCTCGATGTTGTACAAAATAAAAATAAAAAATTTAAAATGTTTTTAGTAGATTTTTTGTGTTTCTGAAGAGACAACAGTGATCCATCAAATGGTCCAATAAATCAATGCAGTGATGTTATTGTGTAATAACATCATTGTCTCAGGCACCCACTGACCAATTAGAATACAGGAAATTTCCTTGCCATTGTATAATTAAGCAATAATGCACGACAGGGTGTGGTATATCGTGGGATATCGTCACGCCTCGGGTGGTTGGGCACGAGGCCGCAGGCCGAGTGCGTCCAACGATCCGAGAAGTGACGTATATCCCACGATATACCACACCCTGGAGTGCATTATTGTTATTATGAACTGGATTAATTGATATTTTATGCCTTTAATACAAAAAGTTAAGTTTTTAATATTTTATTATTGTTTTATATGTGTAGGTAGACATTTAAAAAAAAAGTTCGTGAATTTCATGTTTTGGCCAGTAGGTGGTGCTGTTGCAGGAGGATTTTGTTACAGGCTTAATTGTTGTGGCATTGATCCCCCGCCTCCGGAAGTTTAGTTTACTGAGGTACGTTAATATTGGTTTTTTTTTTGTTGAGGAAGTGAAGATGAGTCGTGCCCTACTTCTGAGGAAATGGAGAAGGTAAGGGTCAAGCCTGAGGAGCGGGTTGTAGCTTTTGCCGTTTGGCGCGAGGCAGTGAGGCGAGCGGTAGTTGGTGCTCACGAATGAAGCAGTTTCGGTAATAAAAGGGAGATTTTTTTTGTTGTGTTTGGAGCGTGTCTGGTTTCGGCGACCTGTATGGGGGGGGATGTATTTTTTTTTTTTGGCCTGTTAGTTGTAGTGGAGGTCTGACTTGCTTCGCTTGTGGGGAAGTGGAGAAGATTGCGCTGGGAGTGAGCAGGCTGGTGGCCGGAGGTTTTCCGAAGCCGTGATGATGTAGCCCGATATCATCACGGCCTCGAAACCCTCTCGGCCAATCAGGTTGCTCGAACTACGATCGCCGGTTCATAATTAGCTTTATTAGCGGTATTGTCCTGATTTTTGCCAGCCTTTTTCTGCACCTGAGGGAGAAGACATGGTTCATTTCTACTCTTGGAGTTGCTGGAGAAGATATGGGAGCAGCCTAGTGTGGTTATCTTCTACTGGAGGACACTAGTTGTATTTGGACTGGCCGGTGTTGTTTGATGTGAGCTGCATTAGGGATCGGTCACTGAGGAGCCTGAAGATTTGTTGATTCACTGTGTGTCTTGAACCGGGGACTGTGTGTATTTCCAAGGATGATTAGTTTTGCTCCTTGATTGGTGCGAGGGGGCCTGGTGGCTCGCCTGGAGGTAGGTGCCCTGTCCGGGAACACTGTCCGAAGGGTGGGCACTGTCCTGATATCTTGAGGTTACTGAGGGGTGTCTGACAGAGGCTGGGCACTTGTTGAGGGCTCTAACCTGGGGGTACGCTCATGGGGGGTGTCTGTTTTCGGGTGTGGCTGACCCGATGCCCGTGGTTGAAGTAGACTCTGGTCATCATTTTAGAAGATTCTTATTCCCTAGGAGTTTTACACTACCGTTCTTCTGGTAAAGAACTGGTGTGACCTTTGTTCGGCATGAGTGCAGGCCAATGCGGCCTGTCTGAGGGCAGCTCTCGATCCGGGTTGCCCCATAAGGGTGCATTGACTGAAGGGTGAACATAGACCGTTCCTTGGGATCATCCAGGGGCATCTGTCGGAGGTCGGATGGTGGCCGGGTGCTCTAGCCTAAGGACACCCGGATTGGGGTGGTTGTTCTCTGGGCAGGTGCAGCCAGGGACCTGCAGCGGTGGCTGATTGTGAATCATCCTGAACTGGGACTCATTTGCTGGACTTCTCCTTTGAAAATTTTGGATGCAGTTTTATCAATCTGGGCTAACCTTAGTTTCCAGAGTTATCATACATAGAAACATACAAAAAAACAGAATTTGACAGCAGATAAAGACTGCCTGGCCCACCCAGTCTGCCCATTTCCCTACCTAATGGATAAGCTGCAGATCCTAGTTAACCAACAGCCTGCTTCCTCCTACCCCAACCCCCTAGAATTGCATTATGTCTGTCCCATGCATTCTTGAATTCCCCCACTGTTTTTGACTCCACAACCTCCTCAGGAAGGCTGTTCCATGCCCACAGCCCTCTCTGTGGAAAAACCTTCCTACATTACCTCTGAGCCGCTCTCTATCTTCAAATTGTGCCCGTTGTTCTTGCACACCTCTTTTCTGAAAGATGCTACCTTCTTGGACTTTGTTGATTCCCTTGAGGTACTTGAAAGTTTCTATCATGTCCCCCCTCTCCCTCCTTTCCTTGAGGGTATACATATTAAGCTCCTTAAGTCTCTCTTCATATGTCTTCTGGTGCAGACCCTGCACCTTTTTAGTTGCCCTTCTCTGGACTGCCTCCATCCTATGTCCTTGTGGAGATGGGGCCTCCAGAACTGCACGCAGCACTGCAGATGGGGTCTCACCAGCTGTTTGTACAGCAGGATAACAACTTCCTGTTTTCTACTGGTGATGCCTCTCCCTATGCATCCCAGTATTCCCCCAGCCCTCCTTACTGCCTTCTCACATTGCTTGCCCGCCTTTAGGTTGTCTGATATGACTACCCCCAGGTCCCTTTCCATTTTTGTTCTTGTTAGTATCTCACCCTCCATTGTGTACTCTTCCCCTGGGTTTTGTTTCCCAGGTGCAATACTTTGTACTTTTTAGCATTGAATCTAAGCTGCCATACACTTGACCATTCCTCCAACCTTGCCAAGTCCCTTCTCATCCTTTCCACCCCACCTTGTGTATCGACCATGTTACAGATCTTTGTGTCATCTGACATCTGATTTGGAAGGCAGTGAGTGAGCCTCATTGTGCTTTGATTTTACTCAATAATTTAAACAGAAAGATTGTGGTGGTGAGAGGACTACAGTATTTGGGCATTTCTCTTGTGGGTGAGAGTGGTGGTGAGAGCTCCATCCTCGCACTTAATTTTCATTATAAAGTGTGGCGTGCTTTTTTGACTGATGGTGACCAGTGACTCACTATACTGGCCACTATAAATTTCACATCTGGACAGTGAACTTGGTCAGATAGTGACCTATTCTCATTCAGTCTCAAGACTATTACTGTTTTGTTATTTGTAATATCAGTTGGGGTTAGTTTTGTAGTATATTTTGGGGCGGGTTGGGAACTGTGTGTTTGATTTGAAAGTGGTTTGGAAATTGTTAGTGTGAGAGTGTTCAAATTTGTGGTTTTGTTTTGTTTTTATAGTGCTGGAGAATGTGCTGGGAAGGTTTAAAGATGGTCAGGAAGTATTCCTCCACTAGGCTCAGGGAATTGTGTACTTTTGAATACCCCCCCCCCTTACCATCAGACACCTATACAATGTGTCGAGTTTTTGGGATAGTTAGGAGACGAAGAAGAAGGCAGAGAACTGGTCCTGGTGGGGGAATGGAAAGGGAAGGGCGGATTGAGCTAGTGGGGACCAGGAGAAGCCCTGGGACAAAATGAAGCCAGGACAGATGTATCCCCTGTCTTGTCCCCATAACCAAGGGATCCACATTAAGTGGGCAGGAGCCGAGGTCTTCTGCTACAACCTATCCTACTTGGGTGGTGTTATGTAATGCCAGATCTATTAAGAACAAGACAGCTACTATAGCTGATCTTGTTGGAATGACAGATCTGGCATGCATCACCGAGACCTGGTTGGATGAAAATGCAGGCCCTGTATTGTCCTTTGCTGTCCTGGCCAGATTCTCGGTGATGCACTGTCCAAGGCTGGATTGTAGGGCCGGGGGTGTAGTCATTATACTTAAGATGGAACTGGGCCTTGTGAATGTGCCAGTGGGGCCCACCAGATCTTTAGAGTGTATCTTGGGAGAGGCTGCAGGATACTCCTCATCTACTGTTCACCTGGTGATGGTGGAGAATTCCTGAAGTAGATAGCGGATTTCATCGTCAACATGGTGTTGAAGTCCCCCAGATGGTTAATTCTGGGGTACTTCAATGCCTGGGTCGAAGATGAACAATTGCAATTTGGTCAAAATCTCCTCTAGCTAATGACAATGCTGGGCCTCACACAGGTGTTTACCTCCACCCCTCACATAGAGGGTTACTCGCTGGATTTGGTGTTCCTCCTGGGGATGGAGATCATGGATCTGGGAGTGGAACCAGTCAGTTGGTCTGACCATCACACCATAAGTTTGAGTTTCAGGGCTCCCCCCAATGGGCCTGCCCCTACGGAGGTGGTCCAGTACCGCCCTTTAGGGGGGGTCATCCCAGCAGGTCTGTCTGCGGTGCTGGACCTATTGGGATTGTCAGTTGAATGCACGAGTCCAGGGGATCTTGTACTGGCCTATAATAAGGTGGTGGGAGATGCCCTGGACATGTTTGCTCCTGTTCTTGTTCGACCATTCACTCTTCGCCCAAGGACCCCTTGGTTTGATGGTTCCTTGAAGGAGTTGAGGCAAGTTGGTCAAAGGATGGAGAAAGCATAGTGGAGGTCTGGCCTGGATGTTGACAGGCTTAGATTCATGGAACATTGTAAGGGCTGTCGATCAGAAATCACCCATAAGAAGGCAGAATTCCTGTCCAGGGATATTTCTTCTGTGCAGAATTGACCAGCTCAGCTCTTCTGGACTGTTGACAGATTGTGCAATCCATTCTGTCTCCAACCCAGAGGAGCCTTTTCTCAGGCCTAATGTGAGGAGTTTGCTCGATTCTTCACAGATAAGGTTGCCAGTATCAAGTCTGGTATCAGCCCGGCTCTCCCTACGAGGGACTGTGGAGGTTGGCAGGAGATGGTGAGCATTTCGGTATGTCTGGAATGACTTTAGCCGACCGAAATGCATAGTCTTCATGAAGATCATCCAGACTTTGCACCCAACCAGTTGTAGTTTGGATCCTGGCCCTACATCACTATTAGTGGGTTGTGTAGATGTTATCTGCCTGATCCTATCTGAAATTGTCTGGAGTTCCTTGGAGAGGGGGGTCTTTCCTGATCCCCTACAAGGAGGTGGTCGTATGACCACTCCTAAAAAAAAGATCCAGACTGTCCAACTAACTACCGGGTCTGTCGCTAACCTACCTTTTGTGGGTAAGGTTATTGAGAAGGTGGTGAGTTGCAACTGGATGATCACCTTGTAACCCACAATGTCTGTAATGCTCTACAGCCTGGATTTAGGAAGAGACATAGCACAGAGACTGCCCTTGTCTGGGTATTGAATGACCTCCTAATAACGAGAGATTGAAAGGTTCATACCATCTTGGTCCTTCTTGAGCTCTCTGCAGTGTTTGATATTATGGACCATGGTGTGCTTTTGGAGTGCCTGCGGCTTCTTTCTGGGTTGTCAGATACAGTCCTCAAATGGTTTCAATCTTTCCTTGCGGACAGGTCTCAGAGGGTGGTCACTGGAATTTATTCCTCTGATGCCCTTCCCCTGTCCTGTGGGGTGCTACAGGGTTCCATATCGGCACCCATGTTGTTTGCAGTGTATATGCTGCCATTAGGAGATATCATCAGGCCATACGGTTTGGTTTTCACTGCTATGCAGATGGTACTCAACTGTTTATGTCCTTTCTACCTGGGCAGGTTGGTTCAGTCTGTGTGCTAAACATCTGTCTCAATGAGATCAAGGACTGGATGAGCACCAGCTGGCTGAGACTGAACCTGGACAAGACTGAAGTGCTCGTAGTGGATCCGGGTTGTCCGGCAGAGGATTTGGGGACTGGATAGATGTCAGGCTTATGGCTTGTTGGTGTTCAGCTCATTACCTCAGACTGGGTGTGTAACCTGGGTGTTATTTTTGATGAAGCTTGACCCTGAAATCTCAGGTGTCGGCCATTGTTAAATCCTCATTTTACCATCTGAGGAATATCGCCCGGGGTGAAACACCTGGTTCCACCAGATGACCTGCCAACATTGGTCCACACCTTCATCACCACCCGCCTTGACTACTGCAATGCCCTCTATCTAGGGCTTCCAGGGGTTGATATCCACCACTTGCAGCTAGTGCAGAATGCTGCGGCCAGGCTTTTGAATGGGTACATCTAGGGCCAGTCATATTACGCCTGTGCTGCGCAGACTGCACTGGCTGCCTGTTCAGTGGTGGGTCACCTTTAAACCCCTATACGAACAGGGACCTGGCTACCTGCAAGATCTCCTGACTCCCTACTGCCCCCTCCGTCCTCTCCGATCCGCCGACGATGAATTGCTAGTGATTCCCTGGGTTTGTTTAAAAACATCTGGTGCCTGTGCTTTTTCCTTTGCGGCCCCCTACCCTGTGGAATTCTCTACCTTGTCTGTTAAGAGAATGCCTGACCATCGATAGATTTAAAACTGAGCGTAAAATGTATTTTTTTAATTTAGCTTTCCCAGACGAATTTTAATTTATTGATGTGTTTATTGTTAGTGTAAATTTTATATTTGTATGTTGTATTTTAATTGTGAAGCACCTTGGTTCTGGAAAGGCACTATATAAGTAAAGTTTTGCTTACTTGGTTACTTTACAGGAGGGGAACAGGGGCAGAAGGGACATGGGGTATCATAGAGGGCATCAGAGAAACAGTGTGCTTGACAGGGTGTAATGTGTCATCCAACACAGGTGTCGTTTGATGAGCCATACAACAAATGGGATGGGACTGCTCCGGGGGGATCTAGGGACAGACAGTGACATGGCCTCAGGTGGGCACAGCCCTGGCAGCTGCCCCATTGGTGGCCACCTCACTTAACCCTGTAGGTGGGAGGCAGCCTGCCACAATGTGGGAGGGTGGGTTCAAGGGGACCGTGGTGGTGCCCAGAGAATGCAAGTCCCACTGTTGGCATCCCTCAACCTGCATCACCAGCTTACCACCTACAGGCTTATGCGAGGTGGCCACCTATGGGGCAGCTGCCATGGCTGTGCCCAATTGGGGCCATGTCACTGTCTGTCTCTGGAACCCTTCCAAAGAAGTTTCATCCCATTGGCTGTATGGCTCAACAAATGGCACCCCCACTGGGTGCCACATCACACCCTATCATGCCTGCTGTCTCTCTGACACCCCCTATGGCACCCTGTTCCTCTTCTTCCCCCGGCCCCCTACTTTCAGGCTCCCCCAATTGCCACCATGTGTTCCTTTGGCACAAGTCCCTTTTAAACCACTTCCTGGCTGGTCTAAGTGGAGCCCCCCGTTTTGTCCATGACAGGGCTTCAAAAATTGCAAATAAGGGGACGGTGCAGCCCCACTGTGGCACAGTCCCCCTTGCAACCTGGCGCATGGGTGCTTTCTGTCAGAAGGGTGGTGCAGGGCAGCTTGGCAGCAAGGCATTCCAATTTCGACACAGCCTGTATCTGAAAACTGTGATTGCAGCAAATTTTGATGCAAGGTGTCACTTGAGTCAAACACCTTTGGTGCAGGCACCTTGCACAAGACATCAGTGTTTGAAAATCAAGTCCAACATATCCATTAAATAGAGAGCACACAGAATTAGTTATGCCATTGGCAACAGCTCTGCACTAGAATTCCGGTGGGTTCACCCAGGGGCCAAAATCAAGCAGTAGTGCTCTTGTTCATGCTAGCCCTCGCCTTTCTCATTAACAGCCCAACAGACATTAATGCACAGTGACATTCAAGAACAATTAAATAAACATATGTGAGCCATATACTTACTCAGTATAGCTGGCCACTAACTAAAAACTAGTGTGTGTGTGTCTGTGCATGCGTGTGTCTATGGTGGGGGTGAAGTGGATTAAACAAAACCTGAACTACAAAAAGGGACACAAAAAAACTGCAACTGTGGAAGCTATAGTAAGACAAATGTCCTAAATAACAAATAAAAAATGCAGCCAGCTCATGCAGGCAGAGGAACTATTTTATGTAAGATTTTGACAATTTACTTTTCTATTATTTAAACATATCAGTTTTAATTTTAGCATACATTTTAAATATAGTGTCCCATTTTATAAGCGCAATGAGACACTCCAGGGATAGGTTTGCTCACCGGTGCAGCAGTAGGGTTACCGCTTGCAACACTGATGACCTGTATTTGGAAATGAGCATGGAGCATCAGAGGATCAACCAAGGAGAGGTAGGATGAGCATCCCACAGATATTTCTCCTCCTCCGGGCCGGGGGGGGGGGAGTTGTGGTTCCCCAACATGCGAGTGACACCCAGTGGAGACTGGATGTAACCAGCTGGGACCACAAGCAGGTGGTCAGAGATGATGACAGATGTCTGTGGGATGTGTGCAGGGGTGCACATGACCTGCACTAATGTTGTTATATGTTTGTGCCTTCAGGGGGAAATTAAAGTGGAAATCCCTCAGGCCGGCAGGATAGTGATGCTCCTAGACCTCCACCCAAATGATGCCCCAAGTGTAAGTCTTTGCTAAGGCCTCAGGTGGATCATGGGCTCTCATTTTGGAGAGCCCCACCACAAGGGGTAAGGTGCTGGCCTCCCAGACTGGGCAGTCCAGGTACAGATAGGGGGATACATTCCCACCCGAGCTCCAGGTAGCATAAAGAAAGTTAAAAACCAAAAAAAAAAAAAAACGCTCTGAGGGGTGTGCATTAGACAGTTCTAATGCATGACTGGCGCTGAAAGCACTTGACCTGTGGACTTATGCCTTAGAACTGTCTAATGCACACACCCTATTGGCTTATTGCTTAAATGGTGGGTGATATTGCCTGTATGTTTGGGCTGAATAGGCAGTTTAATGTTAAATGCCAGATTTTTTTTTTTTTGCACCTAAACAATGTAGCTGCTCTTGGTTGGAATAACCCAGTCAGTCCCGGTGCCAACTCAGAATAATTAAAAATACCACCAGTAGCATTATCTAGTTCAGTAATAATTGGTTTCTGTCTGTATTCCCCCAGTTCAAGCAGAAAATAGGCACAATGGCTTAGTTCTCTTTTCATGGTCAAAAAAAGAAAAACTAGAATAAAAAAATAATGTTGGTAAATAAGGTGGGGACAGGGCTGGGAGATGAGTTGATAAAGCAATAAGGCATGACCAAGGTTTATGTTAATGGTCTGTTAATCACCTTCTAGGGGTGTACTGTGGCATGAGGTGTAGCCAAGTGCTACATGCCTCTAGAGGGTGATTAACTGACCATTAACATAATCCCTGGGAGTGCCTTATTTCTATTATAATAAAAAATGTTTTTAAACAGTGTTAAACCTTGTTCAGCATATGGCTAAGCTCTACATGTATGTTAATAAAAGATTAACATAAGGCTGTTAAAATGTTTGCAGCCAATCAGAAAGCTCCATTTCTCAGACCCTTTTTATAATGGAGATTAGTATGCAGAAGAGGAGGATTATAGTAAACAGTTCATGAAGTCCTTTCACACACCAGCTCAAATGGAATATCCTGCCACCCCTTTTTTTTTTTTTTTTTTTACAGTTAAACTTTTTTATTAATTTTTCATAAGATACACAGACAAACCTCTTACAGTACAGTACAATGTGAGGATTTTTTTTTTTAAAGAAATTGAGGCAGCATATAATAAGAACATTTCTACAATAATACAAGGAGCTTTTGGTTTAAAATATAGTAAACAATACAGGTCATGTAATTAGCATATACTTGACATTTGTAGTGAACTTAAAGCGGATAGTATGATTAGATATGGTTTATATTAAAATGTTACATAATTATATATGATGCTGCAAAAGGGAAAAAAGTACATACGTAAAAGGATTGTGGAGTAATAAAGAACGATTGAGAAAAGATATATAAGAAGTTAAGAAGAGAGAGAGGGAAACTATAAAATAAAAAAAAGGGGAAAAAAAAGCGAGGCTACAATGATGTATCAGTACCACCCCCTTTTTTCAAAGTGCCTGTCAAGTCTAACTTTACAGGTACAGTGGGATCAGTCAGAATTCAGTGCAATGTCCTGAGTTACTACAAGACACAAATGATCAACTGCCACTGAAACTGACTTGTGTACTGCAGTAACTCTGCTGCAGAATGCTGCAGTATTGCATGGCATCTTGACAGCTCCGCTGTGGTTATACTGTACTATTAGATGATAACCCTATTCTGGAAGTCAGTGTGTTAACTCAAGGGATTTGGGGGTGGGGAGTGGGGGAAGTCAAAAAAGCACACACATAGTACAGTAGTAAGGTGACAAATTCCAAAAGTGTAGTCTGAAGGATATAATACCAATTGAGTATCCTAGTGATTAGAATGCATTGTGTTTCCCACCTTTCTTGTGAAGTCTGTGTATGAAGCTTGGCTGAACATTTTCTTACCTCGTACACTTATTTATCACACCTTGCTTTTCATTGTAACAGATTGCCACATCACAACTGTCAGTTGATGACAATTTTAATTTTTTTTTGTACTGAGATAAATAAATTCTAATTTAATAACCTGGTATTCAGTACATGGAATAACTAAGATCAAAAATTATACTAAAGTCAAATATGGAAAAATGAGGGAACATCTGGCCAAATGGGAGAGAAAAACTGAGCTAAATAGTTTACCTGTAGATACAGTGTGGGAAAAAATAAAGGGGCACCTGGATTACTGAATTGAAGAATTTGTTTCTGTTAGAACAAAATATAACGACAAAGGGAAAGTCCTGATATGGTTCAATTATGGCATTAAAAACGGATTCGAATCAAAAATAATGCCTACAGAATATAGAACCAAATTAACAACTGAAGCATGGGCAATATGTAATCAAAAATTAAGAAAATGCAAACACCTAATTAAAAAAGCAAAACAGGAGGCAGAAATGCATCTGATAACCAAGGTGGGGAACAACAAAAAAAGCATTTTATAATTATATAAATGGACTTCGGGGAGACCAGCACAAAACTGGTCCATTAAAAACTGATAATATATGGATAAAACAAGACAAGGACATGGCAACAGAATTTAATAAATTATTTTTGAGTAAATACCAGCCAAAATGTAAGTGTTTGGTAGAAACAAACAGTCCAACTAACATAGCTATAAATGAGGGTGAAGTCCATTCTAAGCTGGGTGAACTCAATATTAACAAATCTCCAGGCCCAGACAATATCTACCCGTCTACTAAAAGAATTGTCCAAAGAATTAGCAGGTCCTTTAGCATTACTATTCGGCCAATCTATTTCAAGTAGGCAAGTAATAGGAGAATGGAGAAAGGCCAATGTGACCCCTATTTATAACAAGCATTTGTCAATGCTGAATGCTTGCTTGCTGGCATTGGCATTGGTAGTGCAGGAGTTAGAGAGATGCATAATAGGAATGGCAGTGAAGTATTGAACTAACGCCAACTCCCACCCCCACCCTGCAGAGATTGAAAGATGTTAGGTGTGTGCCTTTGTGTCATTGGCCGTAACACTCATGCCATTCCACCTCCTTCCACCCTGCAGAGACGGACAGGTGTCGCGGTGTGCCTTGGAGTCTTCAGCCCTTACGCTCACCCCATTCCATAAGAAAATAAGCTGAGATGGGTGCAGTATAGAAGAATGGGGTGAATGTTAGGGTTGAAGACCCCAAGGCACACTTTGATGACTGTCACTGACTGCAGGGTGAGGGTGGGGGTGGAAAGGCATGAGAATTGTGGCAGATGACCCCAAGTCACACCCCCAGCGCCTGTCAGTCTCTACAGGTTGGGGTATTATAGTTGGAAACCCATTATGCCCTGGGTGTTTGTTTATATTTTCACTCCAGATTTCAACATGGGCTTTTTTGGGACCCCACCTCATGAACAGTGGCACTATCATTTCGTTACTCAATCCTGAAAGGTGATTTCGCAAAACAAGTATGCTATTCTGCGCCACAGGTGGGAAAACATATTTCAGGCTGGATGAGAAAAATGACAGCTGTACTGTTCGTGAGGAGGTGTGAAAAAATGGCAATGTTGAAAATCTGGAGTGAAAATATGAAAAATGTCTTGAAGTTATGAGGTGCGTAGAAACTGGACAACGCACACCCATAACACAATCATTTTTTGAAATTTTTTCACCAAATTTTCAACATGGGAATTTTGGGACCTCACCTTATGAACAGTGGCACTGTGATTTTGTTAATCTGTCCCAGAACTTGATTTCCCACAGCGACTGCGCCATTCTGTACCACAGGTATGACAACACATTTTGGGCAGGATATGAAAAATGACATCTGTACTGTTCATAAGGAGGTGTGAAAAAAATGGCAATGTTAAAAATCTGGAGTAAAAATATAAAAAATTGGTGAAGTTATGAGTGTGCGTAGAAACTGCGCAATGCATGCTCATACCACAGTCACTTCTTGTAATTTTTTCACCAAATTTGCAACATGGGTTTTTGGGGACCCTACGTCATGAAAAGTGGCACTGTCATTTCATTAATTGGTCCCAAAAGGTGATTCTGCACAATGACAGCGAAATCACCTTTTGGAACTGAAATAACAAAATGACAGTGACATATTCTAAGGTAAGTCCCAAAGACTATATTGAAAATTCAAACCCTAATCTAAAATGGTTGAGGTATCAACCTAAGTTGAAACCCCATTGACTCCATTATACAGCACTTGCCCGATTCCTCGGTTCGGCTTTGAAGAGTGCAGACATGTCCCTGTCCAGAGAAGATCGCTGCTTCTGACCTCTGGAGGTAAGTATGGGTGGGGGAGGGAGGTGGGTGCTCAGTGGGAAGAGGAAGGGGAGACTGGGGAGACGACGGTGGACTGTGTTCTTTTTTACAGGTGTTAAAAAAAAAAAAAAAAGACACCGGGGGGACGGTTTTCTTTCTTTTACAGATTTAAAAAAAACAAACATTTTGGCACACTGGGGTGGGCTCCCAGTGTGCCACAATAATGGTGGTGGTGGAGGCATGCCGACACAGGGATTGGGCAACCCAAGTCTGCAAATTACTACAGACGTGTTTGGGTGGGGTGCATCTGACACCGGGAGTGGGCATCTCAGTGTCAGAAACATTTTGGCATGCTGGGGTGGGCTCCCATTGTGCCACATCAATGGATAGAGAGGGGATACATGCTGACACGGGGATTGGGCACCCCGATGTTGGCTTTCCTTGGAGTATGTGGTGGGTGGTAGGACCCATGGCTCATTACTGCAGCTGCCCCTTTGCTATGGAACAAACTACTGGCTGAACTCCGTTCCATTGACACACTTCAGTTTCAAGTCCCGCCTTAAAGTCTGGTTCATGGCAAACTCATCCTGCTGCTGCTCCCTGGGGTCTGACACCAACCCACACTAGTCAACTCCCCAGCCCAGGGGTTACCCACCTATCCACACTAGTCAACTTCCCTGTCTACAACTGTTGTATTGTATTTTCCACAGTAATATTTGACTTCCTTGCCTGTACATATTGAATATATATTTTTTACTGAGTCACACATTGTACACTATGCCTATGATTTTTGTTTTGTACCAAATCTCCTCATGTCCGATATTGAAACCTTGTGTTCACTGTTCTCAAATGGACCTATGCATCAAACCTGTATGTTGTGCTTACTATTGTTGCTTGTATCAAATCTGTTTCATGTGTATTACTGTTACCTTGTACTCCACTGTCACCCTGCGCCATGCGTTATGGCCCGGGCCGTGCCTGAAAACGGTCCCTGGGATCAGTGCACTCACCCGGTTATCAAAGTCATAAATAAATAAAAATAAATAAATAAATTACTTGTTTCACCAGGAAAGGCACACAGAATAAACAAGTTGTTGGCGGATAAGGACCAGGGACAGAGTGCTGGGCGGCAGCAGCAGACAGTGAGGGGGTAGGTGCCACTGCAGTGACAAAACTGTTCATGACTGCAGCGGTAGATTCATTTCAATGCCTTGGCTGTCTTTGAGGCTGCTGTCATTGGCAGCTTCCCCCTTGATTGGTGGCTGAAGGACACACCCAGTAAAGCATCCGCTGCATTGGCCACAACACTGACACACCTCTGAAATGTGGTACTGTCACAAGATGTTTCTTGCTCATGCGCTGCATGCATGCATACAAACAAACATAAGAAGGGTATGAGGTATGACCCCACAAACTATAGGCCGATTAGCTTAACCTCCAATTCTTCGTAAATGCATGGTGCGGTTTGTAAAGGGCTTAATCGAGGTTCGGGGGAGCTGCTAGGCCACTGTGATATATCCCAATATGGTTTCACACATTCTAGATCATATCAAACCAATCTGTTACATTTTTTCAAACCTGTAAGTAAGGCCTTGGATTGTGGACTCCTTGTGGACGTTGTCTACTTGCACTACGCCAAGGCTTTTTACACAGTCCCATATAAGGAACCGCTGGAGCAACTCGAAACCATAGGATTTAGCAGTAACATCATTAAGTGGGTGAACTCATGCTGGATGGGAGAAAACAGAGGGTCCTAATCAGGGGTCATAATTCAGATTGGGGGAAATGTTAGTAGTGAGGTGCCCCAGGGATCTGTCTTGGGTCTTACTCTTTTCAACCTATACGTGTCATTAATGGAAACCTCTAAACTCTCTTGGGTTGGAAAGTTTGCTGATGATACAAAGCTAGGTGCTATAGTAGAAAATGGTAAAGCATGCCATCTACTTCAGGATGACCTTAATAAAATATCACATTGGGCCAGTAGCCATAAACTACATTTTAATGTCACCAAATGCAAGGTAATGCACTTTGGCAACACAAATAAAATGAAGAAATACAATTTAAATGGCAGCCAACTTGACGCAGATAATAATGGAAAAGATCTTGGAGTGGTCATAACAAATGATATCACCTTTACAGAACATATTCAAGTGGTAACAATCACACAGGAATGTGGTGTGCATATTTTTATGAAACACATACAAACAAGGGTGAGAAAGAATGAGTGACTCAGCTGGGACTTGAACTCAAGCTGCCCGGAATACCATTCCGATTACACTAACCAGCTGCGCCACTGAGACAACTGGAACCTGGAATGTCCCTGGGCACATTACTCTTTCTCAAATGCATAACCAAATGGCAGCACAAGTCCCAGCTGAGGCACTTATTCTTTCTCACCCTTGTTTGTATGTGTTCCATAAAAATATGCACACCACACTCCTGTGTGATTGTTAGAAGTAAATATTTGTGTTGCCATTGGGTTGTGCATTTGAGAAAGAGTAATGTGCCCAGGGACATCCCAGGTTCCAGTTGTCTCAGTGGCACAGCTGGTTAGTGCAATCAGAACGGTATTCCGGCTGGCCTGGGTTCAAGTCCCAGCTGGTACTTAAATGGTAACGGCAAATAAAATTGTGGGTTCCATCTTTAGGTATATTAAGAGTAGGGAACCAGAAGTCATTATACCTCTGTATAGGGCTATGGTCGGGCCACACCTGGAGTATTGTGCCCAGTTTGGGCACCATACAAAGTGGGGGACATTGTGAAACTCGAGAGACTACAAAGGAGACCTAAAAAAATCAATAACATGTCCTACCTGGAGCATAGTGAAAGATTAAAAAATGTAATCTTTTTCCACTTGAGTATAGACGCTGCAGGGGGATCTCTGCATGGTATTTAGGGCCTTCTGAAATCAAGATCTTTGGGAGTGCCTTGAACTGCAGGCAAAAGGAAGAAGCAAAAACTTAAGACATAATATGCAGTTCTCTGGAAAGAAGTATACTACTACCAAAAGAGGAATGTGGTGTAACCAACAAGTAGTCAGTGTTTGGAATGCATTACCACAGGAAGCCGTTTAGGTTTTTCCAACTAATTAGTTGGCGAGTTCATTATGGCACAAGCTTTTGACTCATAGTAATCCTATGAATCCTAATTTATTTACACTGTTTACGAGACCAGTAATGATACAAAAGTAAAAGGAAAAAAAATTAAAAGCATGAATGTTTTAGTGCAGTTGTCAACATATTTATTTAAAACTTTAGGAAGTGACAAGTTATATTACTTGTTTACTATGGCTGGACTGTTTAAAATATTTCTTATTTAGAAACAACATGTTACAGTTGAGTATATGGCGATATCGTGTAGTATGTATTTTATGGATCTATAATATTACAACGGCTTTGTAGATGATCAGTTAACTTAAACTTAACTTACTGGTAAATGTGGGCTAGGATGACCTGTCTTGTTTTCAGCCACATCCCAAGGGTGCAGGAATGTTAAACAGACAGTTACAAGTTACTGTTTAACCTTACTGATACAATATAACTGATAAAACAACATTGCAAAGTACAGTCCATTGAAATAAGTTACAGAGTGAAGTACTGTATTACAAGCTCAAGTTGCATTAGTTAACAGTTTATCCCTTAGGCCAGTTAAATAAAGAACTTTTCCTACCCACATTCAGTGTTTAGAAGCACAACCTCCAACTAGCAGTTTCTGGTATGATTACTAATTTTCAGGTACACAGTTCACCTGACATCTTTTGTGGAGAATATGATAATAATACACTGTAAGCCTGTTTGTTTTCAAAACCTGTTTTTCATGCTTTGGAATGGAGTACCTGTTGCTTGTAATATTACTGAATGTGAAGAACAAGGATTAATTTCCCTGCAAATGAAAAAAAGCATTTCCCTCATCACAAGCACATAAGCGTGAGCTTTTGTTTCCCCAGCCACGTACAGATCCAAACTTGACCATTTAAAACACAGGCAGGTACACAGGCAGAAGCATAAGAAATATTGTTTTAACACTCAGCACGATTGTTTAACCAAATAAAAAGGGCACCAACCTCACAAAATGATATTTGACTTTTTATGTGTTTTGTCTGAGCATTTTGTTTTTATTTGCAACTACCATTTGGATTTTATAATGCCAATCGGTCTAGGAAGAACTATGGACATGCTGTTAAGGTTAGATTTACTATTGGAAAACAGTCTTACATCATGTCATAAATAATAATAAAACACCCCTTCTTTGAGAACTCTCAGATTCTCAACACCTCGTTAGTTTGGTGGCATCAGGAAGGCACTCAAGCTTCGCTCTCATGCCCTGATGTCACTAAACTGACTCGGTGTTGAGAATCTGCTCATTTTCAATGGGGGGGGTTAACTATTCTATATGGAGGCTGCGATGTGCCATTGTTATCCATAATACATTTGTTTACCCATAAACCCACTGTAAAACTGATGCCACAATCCACTCTGTCTGTGCTGACTGCTGCAAATGTTAGTGGGACAAAATCTGGTTCCAGAGACTGTTTGTGAATATCTTAACTCAACATAAGCACTTAGGAATGGGAACGTACCTATCATGTTCTGCCTCCATACTTACTCCTACTCCCATCCCAACTGGCAAATTCAGGCATATTGAGCATTTGTCTGTTCCTTGTTGCAGCACTTGGTGCAAACAGATTGCACTATAACATTGTGGCTGCAGCAACATTTAAAACTATGAATTATAGTTAGATACAGTGCAGCACCCTGTAGGAGTTGTCACCAAAAAATAAAAGATATCAAGTGAACTGGGCACCAGGATATTTGGAGCCCTGTCAGAAACTGCTAGTCAAGGTTGATTCATTTGGAGGCTAAATGCTGCAGGCATAAACACTTTCATTTAAGCCTAGATGTAATTTATTCCTGATTTTCATATGTAGGAGGAAATATATGAGAAAGACATTTGACCTACTTTGAATTTGATCTGTAGAATGATAGTCAGGTAGACAGCTCAACAGACAGCTAGATAGATAGATGCAGACACACCATATGTGCAATAAAACACCTAAGCAGTTTCACAAACAATGCAGTATGTATCCACAGTCCCCAACCTGTAGCATAGTGCAGCTAAGCAAATTGATTAACTTGATGGGACTTTTATAGCAGACAGTACCCCAGGTTTCACTTAAGTTGTAAAGGCAGGAACTTTCTCACAAGTTCAAGGCACATGGTTGCTAAGTCACAGGAAATTTCCTGTTCTGTGCTGAGCAGGAATACCTGAGACCAGTTTGCACTTGCTAGGTAAGTGTTGTATGTGGGGAAATATACATTTGTGAGGGACTAATTAGGTCCATAACCCATGAGCCTGAAGTACAAGTGGGAGTATGAGCTAATTAGGCCCCCTAGATGGTATATTCCCCCATACACCACACCCACCTAGCATTTATTTTACATAATACAGTAAGATGATTTTCTTTTGTTTAGATCACTTTTATGATCATTTCTGGATTAGCCTCTGCATGATTTTGTCCCTCCCAATTTCCATAGTGTAGGGATGTTTTTGTGTTGGGCATTGTTTTGTCCCAGCTATGTTTCTATAGTGTAGGGGCCTAATACACAAGAGGTGCTGCTGTGGGGCTTGGTCCCTTAGTAACCATCATGATCTGCTGTTTAGTGAGCGGTGGTCTGGTGACTGGTGGTCTAGTGAGCGGGGACCGATGGTTTGTGGAATGGCAGTCTGGCTGTGGAGCAACAGTTTCTCTGTAGAGTGGGGTCATATTGTCACATGGAGCATCAGAGCAGCATGGAAGGCTTGGATGTGAGTAGCAGGATCTACTGCTTTGAGCCATTGGATTTTTGTTGTTGCAAGAGCAGAGTTTATTTATTTATTTTATTTTATTTTTTTGAGAAAGGGCAGGCTGAGGCTGTAAGTCGATGGCAGGTACTGTCAAAATTATTTTTCTACAGTGGCAGTATCAGTGTGTTAGATTTTATTATTTATTTTTTCTCAAGGTGCCCATAATCCGCATGCATCCATTTGAGGAAGCAAACGGTCTATGCAGTGGGTGGGAGCGTGGCTGTTTGAAAAGACTTGCTCTTCCACCAAGGGGGAAGTCGAAATGCCATATTAGGTTCAGCTTTTTTCATTGTAAACATGTTTCTGTTTGTGGGAATAGTGTGTGGGAGGGGTAGTTTGTTGTGTCTGGTGGTGGCAAGTGAGTTGGGTAGAGTACAACGAAGGCAGGTTGCCAGTAGATATGTCTGAAAGGGTGCTGAACAGACATTTGTACAGTGGGTGTCCAAGTGGTGTGTTGGAGCTGGCAGTTTCTGCTTCTCTGTGTTGAGAACAGAGTGCTTTTCAGTTGATGTGCTGCAGTCATGTGTGTGCCTGGACTTCATACATTGAGGTTATACTCTGATAACCTCACTGTCCTAGGCACACACTGACCAATCAGAGTCTAGGTTATTTTTTTGCCATTGTACAGTAGTTGGTATAGAAATGTTGCGTGGTGACGAGGTATACCTCGGAACTTGCGATACAGACAGTGGTACTGAGTTATGCGTAGTAAACGTGTCAGCACGTGTTAAGTGGTATGCTGAGTTCTGAAATAATCATCCTCATTGTCAGCACTTCAAATGCACCAGGTGGCACTGTTTCCATCTAATGCATGCTTATGTTTTGTTAATTTCCAGTAGGTGTCACCACAGTCCATGCTGTATCTCCGATTGCTGTCCATTTAAAAAAGACAAAAAAAAATGGTGGTTTATTGGTGCATTCCCATCCCTGGTCTGTGATCCTGGTTCAGTTATCCCTCCCACTCCCTAATGCCAATGTGACCACTGATTCTGGGACCTTTAGCCACCCACCATGATCCCTGCATGTGGCAAAACACAGCTAAAAATAAAGAAAATACAACACTGTGGCTGTTGGCAGTGCTGCCTCAGATTTAGCATCCCTTCTCATTCAGATGCTACTGTTTCTGTTCTGTGATGCACTGCCTAGTTATTACTTAAAAGTTATTGTCATGTTTTCTACCACATTTTTATGTTTCTCAACTAACTGCTCCAATTTCCTGTGTGCTACATTTACCTTAACTTAAATTTGATCAGCCATAGTCTGCACTTTTCAGTTGTCTCTGTGACTGAATGTGATAATTTCATTCTACAGTATGTTCCTTTTCTGAAAATAAAGCATAGGTATTTTATCTGAAGTGGTCATTTTGTTTGAAAAATAAGGAGATTATCTGTCTGTAACTATTAGTGCTTGCCAGGTAAATGCCATCTTTGGATTTTTTTTTTTGAAGGGGCAGGGTGTCTGACAGCAGTCCTTATGTACGGTTAGCATCTTTCAGCTAGAGGCTAAGATTTGTGAGCTGTGAATTAAAAAGACTCCTCAGCATCAGTATCTGTGCCTATTTTTATTGAAATTTTATGAATGTAGATTAGAGAAATAAATATCTGTTAGCTTTCCAATCTATTGATATAAATGTCAGCATCTCAAAATATATTATTGCATGATTAAAAAAAAAAAAAAAAGGAAAGAAGTTTTCTGAGGTTAACTTTCTAAGTGTGACAAGGTTGTGGAACTTGTATTGTAACATATCCAAAACAAGTCTCCCACACTGTTGTGCCATTACTGTCATAAGCGTATAGTACAAAATATATAGTAAAAAGATGTCCCTCCCTTGTTAAGTGACTCCCTTCTGCTGTGTAGTACCTATGTCCCCCACCCCCACTGAGGGGGAAGTGTAAATGCCGTATTAGGTTACAGCTTTTTTTCATTGAAAAAATGTTTGTTTGTGGGAATACTGTGTGTGTGTGGGGGGGGGGTGTCACAAACCCACTCAGCAGGTCAGCTCTCTACTCCCAAAGTGCCAACCTCCGAGCACAGTCTTGTGAACAGTTAACAGAAACAGGGTAACCCTCCTGTCTGTTTTGTGGGTTCGAATAAACCTTTGCTCTCAGTTCTGGATGGATTCAAACTGTGAACCTCTTGCTAGCATACCCAGTGCACAGGCTCAGATAATTCTGTCTTCGGGGGGCCATATATCTTTGCCTACGGGCACCTAACCAGGTGTACAAAATGAACCCTTAAAAACTCTAATAAAGACCTCAGATTACTCTTGCCTTTTCCAGTTTGGTATCACAATTCATGCTTATGCACAGTGTCTGCTTTAATCACATATACTTCACTTGTTAAAGAAAAGAAATTCAAAGACAGACCAAGTAGGCTCTAAAAACAGAGTTTTACTAAAATAGATAAAAGTATGTAAAACATAAAATACAGAACTATGTATCACAAGAACCATACAATCTTTTAAAAGAACAAGGTTTTAACAGTGTAATTCCTACTACAGTACTTATATTTTGTCTCTCTCTACCTGTATACTTGCTTAAAGTGCTCAGAGATGTTTCTTTGTCAGAGTGTAGATAAAAGTGTCTCTGAAGGAAAACAGAATCTGTTTAAAAAACTCTTTGCCAACCCCTTTTGTGTGAGGTCACCTAGCTCCTCCTCCTCTGTTTATGAAAAATCATACACCCAGGATATTTTATCATATCAGAAGTTAAGATAATAAGGTTACATCAGCAGAAACTCCTTTCCCCATGTGACTTCCCCCAATCAAGTCTGTAAATTTCCTTTCATCTACCAGCAGTATCCTCTCACACACAGACATCAAATCATTTATGATTTCGCACCAGTGTGCTGTAACCTGGTTTCCTCCTTGAAATGTCATAAAATGGATACTGATTTCCCTCTTAGCAGTTAAAGCTATATTTAACTTAGAAAAGCAGGAGATTCTTGATTAAGGCCTGTTCTAGTCTGTAATTAGCTTCTGGCCTTCCAGGTAACACCTTGTATCTAAAATCTGTGTGTCGTGTGTGTGTGTGTGTGTGTGTGTGTGTGTGTGTGTGTGTGTGTGTGTCAGCTCACATGCTGTCTCAGCATCTCTCATGAGAGACAGTCCATAACACATTTTTTATATTACAAAAAATCATAGTGTACTCAGAACTGGCTGTCCACATGTCACAATCCTCCCCGCCTAGAATGAATTTGGGGGGTCTATCCCCGGCATTGGATGAGCTTCCCAAATCCGTTCACTCCTTATACACGTGAAACAGACCATCTGAGTTCTGGTTTCTGGCTCCAGCTCTATGTACAATTGTCATATTATACCCTTGCAAAGCAAGTCTCCATCTTAGCAATCTACCATTGTTTTTTTCCCATCTATGTCAGCCAAACCAGGGGGTTGTGGTCAGTCTGCACCACAAAATGCTGCCCATACAAGCATGGCTCCAATTTCTTTAGGGCTCACACTATGGCAAGACACACTTTTTCCACAGTGGAGTATGCCTGCTCCCTGGGAAGTGACTTCCTGCTCAGGTACACTACTGGGTGATCTGTCCCTTGGCTTAATGTCTGACTCAGTACTGCCCTAATACCCACGTCTGAGGCGTCACTCTGAACAATAAAGGGTTTTCTATAGTCAGGACTTGTCAAAACAGGAGCACTGCCCAGTGCCTCCTTTAGTTTGGAAAAGGCTCAATCACAGGCAGGGCCCAGGTCATTTTCTTGGGCATCCTTTTCTTTGTCAGGTCAGATAGGAGAGCAGCCAGGGCACTGCAGTTGGGTACAAATTTTCTGTAGTACCCTGCTGTCCCTAGAAAACCCCTGACCTGCCTCTGTGTTTCTTGTCTGGGCCACGCCTGGATTACCTCTATCTTTATTTGGTTAGGACGGAGCTGTCCCCGACCTACCACATGCCCAAGGTATGCCACTTCTACCATGGCCACCTGGCACTTCTTGGCTTTGACAGCGAGCCCGGCACTTTGTATCCTGCCCAGCACTTCCCTAAGGTGGGATAGGTGTTCCTCCCAGCTGGTACTAAAGATGGCAGTGTCATCCAGGTATGCTATGGAGTACTCCTCAGCACCATTTAACTCCTGGTTCACCAACCTTTGGAAAGTGGCTGGGGCGTTCATTCTAAAACGCATCACTTTAAATTCAAATAAGCCTATCAGAGTGATGAAGGCCGACCTTTCCCTAGCTCTGTCCAGCAACTCTACCTGCCAATACCCCTTGGTTAGGTCAGTCGTCGTAAGGTAGGTCGCCCCTCCCAACTTGTCCAGGAGTTCGTCCATCGGGGCATCAGGTGGGCGTCCGACTTTGTGACTGCGTGACTGCATTCAGTCCACACAGAAACGAGTAGAGCCATCTGGCTTAGGCACAAGGATTACGAGTGAGGCTCAGGGGCTATGGGATCTCTGGATTACCCCTAAATCCATCTCCTCCACTTCCCTCCTAATGTCCTTTTGGACAGCCTCTGACACCTGATATACTGTCCGCCATATGGACATCTGTATCCCTGTCTCCACATCGTGTGTTACTAAGGGGGTTAGTCCAGGCTTGGCGCTAAACATGGGGCAAAGTCTGCTAAAACCTCCCTTACTTTCTGGATCTGGTCTGGGGTCAGCTGGGGAGACAATTTAACTGCCTCCACAGAGGACTCCAGCTTACTTTCTTCCAGCAAGTCCAGAAGGGGGTCTCCCTCGTCTGTCCCCTCCCCAGGACTACACACTGCAAACACCATGTCAGCCCTATTTGCATATGGCTTCATCATGTTTACATGGTACATCCTTTCTGTCTGTCTTCGGTCAGGTAACTCTACAATATAATTCACATCATTTACCTTCCTAACCACTTTGTACAGTCCTGCCCACTCAGCCTGCAGCTTGTCTTTCTGGACCGGAATAAGGACCATGATTTTCTGACCCACCATGTACGAGCGAGCTCTGGCTCTGCGGTCATACCACACTTTTTGTTTCTGTTGGGCAGCTGCCAGGTTGCTCTGGGCTGTCCCCATAAGCTCCTTCAGCCTTTCCCTAAACTTAAGGACGTAATCCACAATGGGAGTTCCCTGGGTGATGTGCTTGCCTTCCCAGTCCTCCCGGATCAAGTCTAGGGGCCCACGTACCCGGTGTCCATATAAGAGTTTGAAGGGGGAAAATCCTGTCGACTCTTGGGGCACCTCCCTGTATACAAACAACAGGTGGGGAAGGTATTTCTCCCAGTCCCTCCCATGCTGTTCAGCAAACGCCCGAAGCATTGACTTCAGGGTACCATTGAATCTTTCCACAAGCCCATTGGCTTGTGGTGATACGGTGTCGTGCATCTCTGCACCACCCCACACTTCTTCCATAAACATTTCATCAGGTCCGACATGAAGGAACCTCCTCGATCGGTGATAACCTCCTGCGGAAACCCAACACGGGAGAAAATCCCAAGTAAGGCATCTGCCACTTTGTCTGTCTTCAGTGAGGATAGGGCTACTGCCTTAATCCACCACAGTCAGGATGAATATCTTCCCTGAGGAGTTGGGGGTATTTAAAGGCCCCACAATATCCATTCCCAACCTCTAGAATGGCTCCTCTACTATGGACAATGGAATCAGGGTGGCTTGGGTTTTCTTGCCCACCTTCCCTATTTCTTGGCACCGGTGAAGAGACCTGCAAAACTCCTTCACCTGCTGGGTGAAGTTAGGCAAATAGAAATTTTGGGCCAACCGCTGCATAGTGTGCGCGATTCCCAGATGACCAGACAAGGGAATATCATGTGCAATCTTGAGCAACTGCTCATGATACCCTTGGGGAACGACAAGCTGCCTGCCTAGCACCCCTCCCTCTGTCTGTACTGCCTGAGTATACATACGTCCATTTTCCCAATAAACCTTATGTCTGCCGTCACCTCCCTGTGCGCCATCTGAGTCTGCCAAAGCCCTCAGCTTCTCTAAACTAGGGTCACTTCTCTGAGCAGCTGCGAACCCCTCACACATTCCCAAGGCATGGGACAGGTTCCCTTCAGTCGCTAAACTATAGTCTCTAGCACTAGCATCAGGGCACTCACGATCACTGTCAATCCCAACCCTCTGACAATGGGTCACCCCTCTCTCTTTGGAGTAATCCTCTGTAGCTGTGTGGTTACTTGCTACTGGGGAAATTTCTACCCCCTGTTCATTAATCTCCCCATCTGGAGACACAGGCTGGGGAGCCAGCCTCTCAGTGGCTTCCACAATGGCTTCTATGGTTAAGAGAACTACAATTTTCCCTTGTTGTTTGGCTACGGGTAACTGCACATACCATCTCCTGTTTGAGATTGTTGCCCAGGATCATGTCCACTGCTAAGGTTTTGGCTACAGCCACCTGTTGCACAGTTCCCCCTGTTTCACCCCAGTCTAGGAGAATACTAGCGAGGGGCAATGTTTTCACCTCACCAGTAAAGTTCTGTACAGTGACTTATTTATTGGGTATAAGCTGACCAGGCCCTACTAGATCCCCCTTTTACCAAGGTCAGGGATGCCCCTGTGTCCCTTAACCTTTGTGTCTGTACACCATTTACCATGACTGGGTGCATATGTTCCCTCATGTTCACTGGCATGCTTCTAGGGACACAGAAACAACCCACTTCCTTTCTAGTACCATTCTGCATATTATTGCTCATTCTTTTGGGACACTGTCTGGCAATATGCCCAGTTTCTTTACATAACCAACATACGCTTCTCTCTTCAGAGAAATCTTTTCTCTGAAACCTGGGGCTAACTGGTTTCAGTGGAGGCAATGAGGGTTTGGCTGCCCTGAAGAGCTTTCCCTTTCTGCACTTCCGCCCAACCCATTCGCTCTCAGGCGGGTCTGCTCTTGGCATAGCAGTCCGAGAGTTCAGCAGCCTCTTGCACTGTTTTGGGATCTTGGTCCTCCGGCCAGGTTTTTAGCTCTGCTGGGCATGCCCAATAAAACTGTTCTAACAAAATCACATTTTCAGTTTTATCAACAGAGTTTGCCTCAGTTCCTTCCCACCAATATTTTAAAAACTGATGTTGTTTCGTGACTAGCTCCTCGTCGCTCATGTCAGGGCTTCTCCTGAGCTTACGGAATTTTGCTGTGTATGATTCAGCAGTTAATTCAAATTTTTTTAACATTGCAGCTTTAAGTTTGCTATATTCATCACTGTCCTCATTGTCCATTTGACCCAATGCATCCCGAGCTTTCCCTGTAAGTAGCGGGGATAGCTGGAAGCGCCAGGACTCTCTAGGAATTTTAGCCTGAATACAAACTTTTTCAAAAGAATTTAAAAGGGCATCCATATCCTCCCCCTCTTTAAATTTGGCTATCAATTTGGAGTTCAATTTGTAACCCAGTCCTGCAGTCCCAGTTAAACACAAGCCACTTACCTGCTCTGGTGCCACTGGTTGGTGTCGTAGCTTCTCCAGTTCATGTTGCCTCTGGCGCTCCTGCTCCACACGGTCTGCATCTCAGTGTTCTCTTCTCTCTTCTTCTCTGCAGCTCGCTGGCACTCACACTTCTCATGGTCTGCCTCTCATTGTTCACGGTCCACCTCTCACTTCTCTCGCTCCCTCTCCCTCCGGAACTCCAGCTCCATCCTGCGCAACTCAATTTGCAGCCTGAGTACTTCTGGATCCAGGATACTGGTGACCTTCCTGTGCTGCTGTGGCCCTTCGCTGACAGTGGCCTTGTTGCCCTCCTCATCGGATCTGGACACTGCACTAGCCACTAGCCCTGCCATACTCGAGGTTTGGTCCTTTTCAGTCACGGTCTGTGACTCGATGCTCTGCGTATCTGCTACCATCAGGGCATCCACTAGGTTCTGTTTGTTGGCTTTCGCCTCGAACGGGACTCCTCTGTCCCCACACAACTGCTTTAAGTAGTCTACAGTGTGCCTGCTGTAGTTGGAAGCCATCTTCCCTAACTACTGCTACCCTGACTTGCACTTTAGGAAGAAAAAAATAAAACTGGTAGGAACTTGACTGTACGCCAAGTGATATAGTTCTGTCTCCTTTTTTTTTTTAAATAAATCACTGCCTTTTTCTTTCTTTGCAAGTGAGCTGACAGTCTCAAGCTGACACACTGAACAATAAAAGCTTGTAATACCAAATATTGCACCGCTGCCAATCAATCTGTTACAAACCCACTCAGCAGGTCAGCCCTCTACTCCCAAAGTGCCAACCTCTGAGCGCAGTCTTGTGAACAGTTAACAGAAACTGGGTAACCCTCCTGTCTGTTTTGTGGGTTTGAATCAACCTTTGGTCTCAGTTCTGGATGGATTCAAACTGTGAACCTCTTGCTAGCGTACCCAATGCACAGGCTCAGATAATTCTGTCTTCGGGGGGCCAGATATCTTTGCCTACTGGCACCTAACCAGGTGTAGAAAATGAACCCTTAAAAACTCTAATAAAGACCTCAGATTACTCTTACCTTTTTCCAGTTTGGTATCACCATTCAAGCTTATTCACAGTGTCTGCTTCAACCATATATACTTCACTTGTTAAAGAAAAAAAATTCAAAGACCGACCAAGTATGCTCTAAAAATAGTTTTACTAAAATAGATAAAAGTATGTAAAACATAAAATACAGAACTATATATCACAAGACCCATACAATCTTTTAAAAGAACAAGGTTTTAACAGTGCAGTTCCTACTACAGTACTTAGATTTTGTCTCTCTCTACCTGTATACTTGCTCAAAGTGCTCAAAGATGTTTCTTTGTCAGAGTGTAGATAAAGGTGTCTCTGAAGAAAAACAGAATTTGTTTAAAAAACTGTCTTTGCCAACCCCTTTTGTGTGAGGTCACCTAGCTCCTCCTATGTTTATGAAAAATCATACACCCAGGATATTTTATCATATTAGAAGTTAAGATAATTAAGGTTACATCAGCAGAAACTCCTTTCCCCATGTGACTTCCCCAATCAAGACTGTAAATTTCCTTTCATCTATAAGCAGTGTCCTCTCTCACACATACATCAAAGCATTTATGATTTCGCACCAGTGTGCCATAGCCTGGTTTCCTCCTTGGAACATCATAAAATGGATACTGATTTCCCTCTTAGCAGTTAAAGCTATATTTAACTTAGAAAAGCAGGAGATTCTTGATTAAGGCCTGTTCTAGTCTGTAATTAGCTTATGGCCTTCCAGGTAACACCTTGTATCTAAAACCTGTGTGTGTGTGTGTTTGTGTGTGTGTATATCAACTCACATGCTGTCTCAGCATCTCTCATAAGAGACAGTCCATAACACATTTTTATATTACAAAAAGTCATAATGTACTCAGGACTAGCTGTCCACGTGTCACAGGGGGTAGTAGGTTATTGTGTCTGCTGGCAGCAAGCTAGTTGGGTAGAGTATATTGTAGGCAGGTTGCTAGCTGGAATGTCTAAAAGGGAGCTGAATGGACATTTGTACAGTGGGTGTTCAAGTGGTGTGTTGAAGCTGGCAGTTTCTGGTTCTGTGTGTTGTGAGCAGAGTGCTTTTCAGTTGATGTGCTGTGATCATGTTTGTGCCTGGACTTCGTAAAGTGAGGTTATACTCGGATAACCTCATTGTCCCAGGCACACACTGACCAATCAGAGTCTAGGAATGTTTTTTGCCATTGTATAAGAAATAATAATGCATGGCAATTATTTACTATAATAAAAGTCAATGCACTCGATTCACTGAATGGTAGACTAGAGGGGGCCATGGAGGGTAAACTGACATTTTTATCATTTAAAAGTTCAACAGTATTGGACCTTGCATTGTGGAGAGGCCCACCAGAATTTTGGGAAAATTTAATAATACAAGAAAGAATGGAGGGCGACCATGTTCTATTACTCCTTTATGGCAATAAATTACCCCTTAAAAACACTCTAACCAAAAATAAGGAAGAACCCAAAGGAATGGAAATCGGATATAAAAAAAAAAAGTTACGCTGGTCAGAAACCTTAGAACACCAGATTAAAGATAAAAACATAATTTTCCTGTCAAATTTAACAAAAATAGTAGATAAACAGGAGCCTATAATGACAAATAATGCCCTGCAGGAGTTCTTTTCATTCATTGGAGGGTGACCTGTACAAGACGTGTACACATAGGAGTTGGGCTACCTGGACCACAGGATGGTTTGATAGGGAATGCAGGAATTAGAAGCAGAATTACAAGAATGATGTCCAAATAGATAAACCAGATATATTAAAAAATGCGTAAAGTATTACAAATTATTCCTCAAGAGAAAGAAAAGGGCATTTCAGGAAAAACAATGGGAATATATGATTACTGCTATTCAAAGCAGGGATACAAAATTATTCTGGTCCTTGGTCACAGATGGATACAAGGGCCTTACAAAGGAGATTGAGAGTTACATCCCCACAAACACCTGGGTTCAATATTTCATACACATTCTATAAGACCCAACAAAAAGGAACGACTGGTTGCCCCTACAACCTAGTATAGTAAAGGTAAGTTGTCCCCAATAACATCTTTAGAAGTTTTAGCATCAATACAGCATTTAAAAGTGAATAAGGCTCCAGGCCCAGACAGGATACCAGGAGAAGTGTATACATGTATAGATGAAGAATGGGAAAAATGATTAGTAAATTTCTTAACAGTTGTTTTCTGGGAAAATATATTCCCCGCTCATGCAGATATGTCATTATACCACAACTTAAGAAAGGAGATAGGAAGGTCCCGAGTAACTACAGACCCATTAGCTTAACAGATATTATAGAGAAAATATTCTTCAGAACTATAATTAGCAGACTCTTGATGGAAATACATAGGGTGGGTGATCTCTCCCCTCTTCAAGCTGATTTTCAAGAACAACTCTCAACAATGGACAATTGCTTTATACTACAACATTTATTTGAAAAACATGTGAGCTTACAGCACCAAAAAATTTATGCTGCTTACATAGATTTCTTGTCAGCTTTTGACATTATAAACAAAGATAAACTATGGGCCCTAATGCATTTCTGGGGTATATGCCCAGTTTTAATCAATATTATAAGATTATTATATACAGAACTTGGGCACACGTTAGAGTGAACTTCACCAACAACCTATCTGAGAAATTTATAACTAGTACTGGTGTAAGACAGGGATGCATTCTTGCTCCAACCTTGTTTTCAATATATATAAATAAATTACTACTAAATGTAGGGGAATTTCAGTCTGATTCCCCCAAAATAGGAGTTGACAATTGTCCAGCATTAGCTTATGCAGATGATGTGGTGTTACTGTCATTAACTCTATCAGGTTTACAAAACAAACTCAACATACTAACAGGCTTCTCCAAAGGCATGCCCTAAAAATCAGTCTGGAAAAATCAAACATTATGGTTTTGGGGGTAAATATTCCAAATATAAATGGTATATTAATTTAGTACCAGGGAAATGATGAGTAATTATCAATATCTAGCTCTAATATTTACACAGTCACTCTTCTGGAAGCCAGATTGTGATGCACTGCTAAAAAAGATCAGTAACACTATTCTAGCCATAAAGAGATTTGACGTCAAATATTGGGAGGGGGCCCTATATCAGACCTTTACTGTGAACAATTGATGCAAAGTACAACTCTCAGTTATGATACGGGTCAGCATTATGGGACTATATATATATATATATATATATTTATCTATATCTATATATTTACAGTATATATATATATATATATATATATATATATATATATATATATGTACGGTAGTACTACCATATTAGGATTGAGAGCCATTACATGTTAAACCCCAAATTTTGCACCTTAATAACTTTGCAACTATTTCACGGATTTGTCTGAAATTTGGAATACACTATCAAGACCCATACGCCTTGGGATCTGCCAAGTTTTGTATCGATAGAATACACGGCTGCGGAGTTATTAAGCATGATCGGCTCGTGCGTTTACGCTTTTTCTGGAATTCTACGGTCGCGCCTACAGGTCGCACGGTTTGCGTGACCGGCCCGAAATCTTCAGGGAACGTGCGGCAAGGGTCCCCGATGTGCCTTTCAAAGATTTTGTGAAAAAATATTAAACTGTTCAAAAGTTATGGCAGTCCGAACTTCTGTTTTTTTCCCATAGGATAACATTACAGCGTTCGCCATGCCTTTGAGGGCCCGTATCTTAAAAACGGTGCGAGATATGGAGTTTTTGTCAAAAACTTATAGCTGCCTTTACATATAAAACTAGCCAGGAAAGTGATAATACATATGACTTTTACATTTTTTTTCCATGTTGTACGGTTACTGAGATGTAAGCAATTTACTATTACAACTACTGATTTTTGTGTTCAGAGAGTCATTATTTTGCATACATTCTTTCTACTCACTGTCTTTCTCTATACAGCTTTTGGGGAAAACCAGCCTGTGCGCTTACATTACTCTTACCATTACCGTTTCTGCTTGCGGTTCTGTACCGGTTTCACTTACCGTTCACGTTTACGCCACCATGTGTGTTACCCTTTGCATTTTCATTTGCGGTTGCGTTTCCGTTGTTTTTAACATTTCTGTCTACAGTACTGTTCCTCTTTCTGTTTCGCTTTGCATCACCATGCGCATTACGATTTGCGTTTGTGGGCACAATGTTACAATGCGACAAGACATCACCCCGCGCTCCCGCCGCTGCATTACATTCAGTATTTCTCATTATCATTCTCAAAAAGAAGGGAAATTAGAGGCAAAAAACTCCGTTTAATGCATCAGTTAGGGTTGTTCCACAGCGACAAAAGCGAGGAAATTCGATGTTAGGGTTGAAACCCCTTTGCACCCTCAGCCCACCCCCAACTGGAATCGGGTGTGCACTGGGAGTCATCGGTCCTGTCACCCCATTCTCCTATTCCTCAGCTTCTTTCCGATGTGATGGGGTGACACTTAGGGGCGATGACCCCAATGCGCACCCCGATTCCAGTTGGGGAGTGGGCTGGAGGGGTGCAAAGGAGGTTTCAACCCTAACATCGAAATTCTCGCTTTTGTCGCTGTGGAACAACCCCAACTGATGTATTAAACTGAGTTTTGCCTCTAATATATATATATATATATATATATATATATATATATATACACACACACACATACACAATTAGATTGCCACTCAGATTTTTTGACCTGCCCTGGGTTTTCTGATTACCAACCATGTGCATTTTGTTCAGGCAGAGGTGGGGTTGGCTAACCTGAAGGTAATGGCGGAATCTCATCTGGTCAGTTTCTGGCTGAAGGTCAGCAAATTACCAAAAAAGAGACCGACAAGAGAATGTTGGGAAGAAAAAATACATTGGGATCAAGAGGGAAGTTGGAATTTGAGCTGGTTATCTGCCCTTAAGAGAATCTTGGAGTCTGTTGGGTTTGTAGATCTCATTGGCCTGGCTGAAAGGAACATTGAGATTGTGGATCAATATAAACCATACATTAAGAACTTGCTTGCCACAGCATATAGATTTAATGACTGGAAGAGGTTCACACTCTCCAAATTTGCACGATGGTACACTACCAATGACTGTGTTCATATGTACCCATACTATCTAGACATACTGGAAAAACCCATTACAACATAAGGCATATGCAAGACACTGATTGGAATTTTTTTGAGTCAAATACACTAACAGCCAGATTCTGCAGATTGACAGACCCAACATTATCAACATGTTATTGTGGTGGTGGAGACAAAGAAAACTTATTACATGTTGTCTTCAGAGGCCCGTAGTATAAACGAGCTAGAGATAAAAGGTTTGGTAACATATTTTTATCTTTAAAAGGCACTGATGTAAATGACATTTTAATGATATTATCCACTGCAGAGGATGATTTTATAATTAAGAGAATGGCTAACTTCCTCATGACAATACAAAAAGTAAGAAAAAGGATAATCAGATCAATTGTTACATAATGATTGTCAAAAATAACATTTGCACTTTTTTACTTTTTTTGACTACTTACAGTGGGCTATCTTATTGTATTTTATTCTATAAAAATGTACATATTTTAAATGTAATTTTAAATGTCTTGTAATTATCTTTTGATTAATGATCGAACAATAAAGAACACCAATACTGTCTGGGTAGTCCAGGGAAAGATAAAGCAAAGCGATCATTAAAAAACAAAGCATTCATTAAGCTGCCATAGATCACAGAGATGTGCGAAGTCTGCAAAATTCACACATTTGAAGAGTGATTTCATGAAATTCATGGCCTCAGATTGCATGAATTTCTCCTTGAAATGTGAAATTTCACCCACAAATTTCACACTTTGCCCGCAAATTTCATGCTTCTTGGTTAAGGTCTCTAAATTTCACTGAAAACTTTGAAAAAATGCACAAAGTGAATTTCGATGGTCCAGCTAGAACTCTGCGAATTTCACAAAGCTCAAATTTTTGGTGCTTTGCATGGAATTCACGGGCAAAGTTTAACTTCACAACATCTCTAATCACAGTCACAGGTGGTGCAGTACTACTGCTGCATAGTCCAGGGGAGGACAAAGCAAAGCAATCATTAAGTTAACATAGGTCATGGTCATGGGTGGTGCACATCTTGCTGGCTGGGTAGTCCATGGGAAGGTAAAGCCATCAGTAATTAAAATACATGCAAGTTGCCATAGGTCACAGTCATGAGTGGTGCTGTACTGCTGGCTGCTTTGTCCAGGGTAAGGCAAAGGAAAGTAATCATTAGTAACAAAAAAAAAATACAGTTCTATATGAAAGTATACAGTTGGCAGCAAAAAGAGGAAAGAAGTAGAAATTCCATTAGGCTTGTTTCTCATTCATTGCTTTATTGAGAGATGACTACTGACAACACACTGCCCAGTAAAAGTATACAAGTGTCATCAGGGCTCGAAATAACCGGCTGTCCGCCTGTCTAGGACAGCTGGTTTTTACTTGGGACAGCTGTTTTTGCCTACCTGCCTGTCCCTGGGCACAGGCGCTTTACAGGCGAGCGCTTTACTAGCGCTGAATCCCTTTTTTTCCCCCCAGCAAGTTCCGGGGGTGC
Source organism: Neoceratodus forsteri (assembly GCA_016271365.2). Taxonomy (NCBI): domain Eukaryota; kingdom Metazoa; phylum Chordata; order Ceratodontiformes; family Ceratodontidae; genus Neoceratodus; species Neoceratodus forsteri. Next base: position 669,047,606 of record CM057459.1, on the reverse strand, counting down.
GCTGGGCACTAGGACCCAGTGGAGTTTGGAGCCAAGGAGGAGCCGTGGACGAGCCGCACAGTCGCACACATACCCGCTCACCCACCCAGCCTGCCCATCACTGCCAATGTCAGGTGACTTACCAATTCTTCAGTCACCTGACATCCTTCTGTCTGCTCTGGTGGTGCGGGCGGGAAGAACTGAAGACAAATGGGCATTCTCGTCAACCGCACATGCGTAGATTACTGTTGCACATGCGGGGTTGACAACGTAGTATTCACTCTGCTCACTTTCAGCGCAGTTCTCATAGGAGAACAACGTCGAGAGCAGAGTGAGTTTTGTAGCTAGCTCGAAGGCTGATTAATTTTAAAAAATACCCAGTGACTGAAAAAAAAAGCAGCTCTCAGGCTAGCAGAGGGGGGAAGGAGAGGAGAGAACTGTTAGTCTGGGACTCGGGAAACTTGAACTTACTACCTGTAATCTCTCTCTTATAAAAGGGGGAAAGTAAAAAAATAACACAGCTCAAAACAGAGTTAGGGCAGGAAGGAAATCTGAATATTAGGCAGGGGCTGTTCTCTCCACATGGTTGAAAGAGCAGTGTGGGGGTGCCCCTTCTGAGACAGAATTAAAAATTATCTCTTTCTATCACTGATTTTGTGAAGTGAAAAAAAGGACTTCTGCAAATTCTGAACAGCCCTTCTCAGGGCTCTAGCATTTGGGGGCTCAGTTTGTGTGAATCAGTCCTGCTGGTACTTGGAGGAGGAGAGGGGAGATAAACGAGGGGGATTCTTAAGTCTCAAAGTGAAAAAAAGGACTTCTGCAAATTCTGAACAGCCCTTCTCAGGGCTCTAGCATTTGGGGTCTCAGTTTGTGTGAATCAGTCCTGCTGGTACTTGGAGGAGGAGAGGGGAGATAAACGAGGGGGATTCTTAAGTCTCAAAGTGAAAAAAAGGACTTCTGCAAATTCTGAACAGCCCTTGTCCGGGGTTTTACAGGAAGGGAAAGAAAAAACTAAACAGACTGTTCACGCCTTCTAATATCTCTGACCGTCACTTCACTGTAGTGTCCACTGTCTTCCAGAGTGCTTACTGTACTTTAAATTCGTACTAGCTAAGTAAACCAAAAGGGGAAAAAATGTCTTTGTTAAAGTTTGGCTTTAAAAAAATTACAAGAAAGCCTTTAGTTTCAAGCCAAGAGGGAGGAGAAAGCTCGGGTTCTTCTATGTGTACTGCTTCTCCATTACTGATAGACTCAGTAGCACTAACTACTCACCCCACCATTGTGGCCACAGATGTGACAACTTGTAGTGCCAGTGCTGATATGCCAGCAACTCTGACTACTGTTGAAAGTGGCGGGAGTCCTGGGGCCAAAAGAAAAAGGGGGTTCCAGGAGACCTGGAAGAAAAATAGGGAGTGGCTACTATATGAGCCTGATGCGGGCATGACCTGCTCATACTGCAAAAAATACTTAAAGGAGACAAACACTTTCATGAGTGGCTGTAAGAGCATGAGACTTGAAAATGTATGAGCTCATGAACTCTCCAAACCTCATAAATTAGCCAATGAAAAAAATACTGTGTCTAACACAGACCCTTCCAACTTAGCAATAGAACGAGGAATAATACAAATGGAAAAAAATGAGGCGACACAAGTGGAACATTTGTTTAGAACAACTCTTTATTTGATTAATTCAGAACGCCCATTCACAGATTTCCCTGGCATCTTAGAATTACAACATGTAAATGGTGCAAATGTCAGAGTCAGTTATAGAAGTGACAAACAGGCAGCAACGTTCACACATTTTATTTCAGAATCAATAAGGATAAAAGATGCAAAACTGGTTAACAGTAACACTTTCATCTCTGTCCTATGTGACTCGAGCACTGATGCCTCAGTAATAGAAGAGGAGGCAGTCTATATTAGGACAATGGAAAATTTCCGTCCAGTTAACAAATTTGTTTCCCTTCAGCCAGACTCTATTCCAAATGGTGAAAGCATTTATAACTCAGTAGGTGATGCCTTAGAATTCAGCTTGGACTGTAAAGACTGGAAAGAAAAAATTGTTGCTTTTGGATCTGTCATGTTGGGTAAAGTGACTGGGGTGTTTGGCAGGATTTTGAAAGATGTACCTCATTTGTTAGGTATTCAGTGCAGTGCCCACAAGTTGGAGTTAGCTATAAAGCAATCAGCAACATCTATTCCATGCATGAAAACAACAGATGAAGTCTTAATGGGTATCTATAAAATATATCATAAGTCTCCCAAAAACTGGGCCGGTCTCAAAGAGTTAGCCAGTAATATGAGGTACACCATTCACAAACCAGTTAACGTGTCAGGGACCCGGTGGGTTGCACACAGAGAAAGGGCTCTGTCTGTTATTCTGTCCAGCTATAAGGCCTTAGTTGTACATTTACAGCACATTGCTTCCACACCAGGGCAAACAAAAGATCAGGCCAGTGGGTTGTTCAAAACAATAAGTACTGTGAGTTTTGTCCTCTTTTCTCAGTTTCTGGCTGAATACGTTTCTGTCATGATGGCCTTCAGTCTAACTCTACAGAAAGACAGCTCAACAGTAGAAACAATAGTCGGCAAGGTTGAAAGCACGGTGCTCTGGCTAGAGAACTACCCTGCACAGGATAAACTTGACAAAGTCTGTAACGAATTGCTGTTGCTCCCTGACTCTGACACAGCTGACAGTGACACTAGCACAAGTCGACTGACAGGCTCAGCCACTACTCAGGTTCAGTTCCGTGGATCTGATATCTTCCTTAATTTAGAAAGGGTATATTCTATAGATAGAACCAAACAGGCAGTGTTGCATGATGTTACAAGCCTTCTCTCATCAACAATTGAAAGTATTAACTCACGATTTTCCAATTTTAAAACAGACAAAGTCCTACGGTCATTCAGTATATTTAACCCATTACAGTTACCAGATAGTGACCACCAGCTAGCCCTTTATGGCAATGAGGAAGTCAGAACCCTCACAGAGCACTACAGTGACCTACTGAAGAAACACAATAATAATATAAACTTGATTGAAGCGAAATGGTTAGAGCTTAAACCACTTATGAAAAAATCACTGAATGAGCTGTCTCCAAATTTCACTATTTGGATTTCTGCCAAAAAATTCTCCATAATGATGCACATGAACAGCGATTCCCTGATATTCTGGTCTTAGTCACAATAGCTCTACTGATCCCAACCCAAACTGCAGTAGTTGAGAGAGGATTCAGCTTGATGGGCAGAGTGAAGTCTGACTGGCGGTCCTGTCTGTCTTCTATGACTACATCTGAACTAATGCGTGTCAAGCTGTCAGATGCTAGCATTGCTACATTTGACCTGCAGGATGCCATAACACTATGGTTCAAATCTGGAAAACAATAGAGAAGACCTCATGTGAGACCATATGGCTGCAGACTAGATTCAAGTTCTGATTCAGAAATAGACTAGACTCAATCAGTGTTTTACCTTGAAAAATAACCCCCCAAAAAGCAACAGTTTTCTCTCTTTCCACTTTACAGTCCATTTTATGTTTTAGGTTTAAAATTCACCTCACAAAAATGTGGACAGGTAAAACTTTGTCCGGACAGGCAACATTTACATTCCACCTGTCCCTCGGACAGGCATCTCAAAAAAATGATTTCTAGCCCTGAGTGTCATCATCAGTCATATTCCTTACTTTTCAATTTGTTCATCATCATCAATAGCTAAAAACAATTCACCACTATACCAGCGAGCTGTGCTCTGGATATCTGTATCATCAGTTTGTATTCCACAGTTGTAGTAGCAAAACATTGTTGAGCTGCTGAATATAGTTAGTCAGTAACTGTTGAATACAGTCAGTCACTAACAGTGACAGTAGGACTTGGAGTCACTCTTAGGGAGCTGTGAAGGAAGTGGTACTGGTCATTTGGGCCTGTAGTTGTGGGAGTCAAAAAATACAAAAAGGAAAAAAAATGGATGAAAGTGTTCGGGCAAATTCTAGCTGTCATGTAGGCACTGCAGCTTTAGGCACCCAAAAGTGAGGGCAAAAGGGCAGGTTAAGCAATTGTCCTACACTGGGCCAACAAAATTAAACCCCAACAAGTGTTTCTGGTAAATCTAAAGTGTCATCTTCCAAGTGAATTATTGAGCCCAATAAAAAGATGCATCTACTGGATCAGTCTCCCCCAAAAAGGTTCTTTAGTTGAAACAAAAAGGTTAGTGGGCACCACCTGCAGAGGCACTCCCAGGAATGGAACAAGTGCATACTATGCTACTGTTAGTCCCTCAACATCTGATTCCTCTGAGGCTGAGCCTGATGAACGTAAAGAAGATAAAGATGATGAAGAAGGCAATTTTACCAGAGGGGATGGAAACTGCAAATCAAGAACAAGTAGAAGTAAATGTTTCTAATTCTATGGTTGAGGAGGGGGACAGTGGGTTAGAGGAAGGGAACAAAGCACAACAGGAAGAGTCCCAAGAAAAATCCAAAAGAAAAAAAAAACTAAGGTGACTAAGCTGCAGTGCCTACTTGGCAATAAAACTAAAAATATATATTTTGTTTGATCATTCTTCTTCATTAGTGCTTAAGATGAGTCAGTGGCAACATGCGGAATCAACAGGGGTTAAAAAAAAAAGGCATGTTGGGAACTTCAGCACTGAAAAGGCACTTAGTTGGATGTCATAACATTAATGAGAAGTCCACTTTGAGAATAGATGAGAAAGTGACAGTGATGATATCTCACTACAGTCAGGGGTAACTGATAGATGAAAGCAGTGGCAGCCCCTGCAGCAATACAGAAAACACCACCAGCACTTCCATCCACTTGAACAATTCTAAGTCCTACTGCTACTGGTAGTGGCCAACTGCTCAGAAGCCCCATCCTTCAAGGGAAGAGTCAAATATCCCTCAAACTACCCTGCTGCTGTTACAATAATGAAGAAAAGAGATGACAACCATTGACTTGCTACCATATAACGTGGTTGAACATGTAGGATTCAGGTGGCTGCTTGAGTACATCAAGCCTCGATATCATATACCATCGAGAAAATACTTCTCCTCAACAGGGATTCCAGATCTCTACAATGTCAGGTGTAGAAAACTAAGGCAAGTTTTGGCCAGTGTGCTGTTGGGAGGGTAATGCATCTCACAACAGATATTTGGATAAGCTGTCAGCCTGAGCCCTTCATGTCTGTCACTGCACATTGGACATCTTTTGATAATTCTTGTGGGGACAGTGAATCCCAATTTGCTTTTGTAAGAATGTTTTATTTTCCATCTGAACATAACTCATACAATATCAATGAGGACCTCAAACAACCAATACAGCAATGTCTCACATCACAGGGATTGTCATTTGCCTTTATTGTTGCAGATAATGGGTTCAACATAAGGAAGGCCTTGGATGAGGGAGACTTTGTTCACATCTGCTGCTTTGAGAATTGTTTGAATTTAATAGTTCTCAGTTTTATTGATGAGAACTGGGACATTAAGGCTCTTTTTAGCACTGCTAAAAGAATGCACTCATTTCAGTCACTCAAGCAAAGCCCATCACTTGTTTCAAAAAATACAAGAGGAGCACAATTTACCTTAGTACAAACTGATCCAAGACATTTCTACTAGGTAGAATTCAACCTTTCTTATGTCCCAAAGGCTGCTGGAACAAAAGAAAGCTGTCAGACAATACTCCTTGGAAAACCAAAATTGGTGATACAGATGTCTGTATTACACCACCACAGTGGGGCATGCTGGAGTTTGTAACTTTACTCCTCCAGCCATTTGAGTAAATCACCAGAGAGGCAAGTGCAAACACAGCAACTCTGAGCCAGGTGATACCCTTAATAAAAATTTTAAAATTCAAATAGAATCTGATTAGGGAAAATTTAGAGGACACAGATAGTTCCATCACACATGCTGCCAGTGGTGCTGACAGGTTGCCCACCAGAATACAAAAAGATGAATGATCAGAAAAGTTGATGATGATGAAAAACTACATAAAATGCTTCAGTCAGAAAACAATGTTAAAGCAACAATTTTGGACCCATGACACAAATCAAAGCAATTATTGAGTGATGATGACAATTCTTTTGAGGTAAACAAACAAGGAATAATTGAAGTGTGTGCCATCATGGAACAGTGTACAGCATCAGATTCATAGTCTTCATCACAACACAGCACAGCATCAGGCAGCCCCTCCTCTGGTATTCTGACTTTTTTCTCTCTTCTTATTTGGACACTGCAGCAGGATAGTCTTCTTCACCGCCATTCAAAAATAGCAGCACTGTCCCACCTGGTTCAGTTTCAGATCTCTGAAGTCACTAACAAGGTACATCTGTCCAGAATGATTGTTTAGTTCAGCTGGTAATGTTGTAACTGACGCAAGATCCTGTTTGACACCAAAAAACACTGAGGGCTTGATTTTCAAAAGATGAAGCAAGGCTTCTGTTAAGCCCTGCATTAACCCCATTCTTTGGCACAGTTGCACCTGTCACCTTTGATACAACTTCACCCGATTGTAGTACATCGGGCACAGTTGTGACACTTTTCATACTTTACAATGGCTTGTGCCCAAATATGTGGCACAAGCCCCATAAAAACGGTCCACAGCATGATGCAAGTTAGACGAGGTGGGAGCTCATCTAACTTGCTATATTTGGCACATGGCAGTGAAAATCTCAGTTAGTGCCAGGAGAGTGCCGCAAGCCTCATGCACCGTATGATCAGCGCACCAGGGGCTTGCAGCATTCTTGGGCTTCTGAAAATTGAGCCCTGAACATTTGACATTCCAGAAAGTCAACATTCCTCACTTTAGTTTCAAATATGATACCTGAATAAAACATTTGCATAATGACTCTGAGCAGACCCTTTCCATTAAACACTTTCCCATTGTGCCTGAGGTGAAAAATCTTTTGTGATTAGGGACTACTTACAATGATGCACACATGCGATAAGTCAGGTCAGATTCAGGACAGGCCACAGTAGACCAGGATTACCTGAATGAACACAAACGGCAGCATAAAAAAAATCATGTCAGTGGATCTGAGTCCATATAATACAGCTAGCAACTGCATTTCACATCCCAAACTTATTTGACAGTACTGTTTATCTGATCCAGAAGGTAGGTACTGTTCCCTACTACTACTTGTCAACAACTGTGTAAAAAATGTATTATTTATAGACATGGAACTAGTGACCGAGGGCATGGAACAAGTTATAGTAGACGGGTTACCAGAATGAACTAATCCCATATATCCTAGTGTGAATGGTACTAGCTGTGATCAACTAGACAGTAGAGAAAAGGATCTTCCTGACAGTATTGCCCCTAGGCAGGTTTACGTACTAGAAGATTCAGTGGTTAAATATTTAGAGTTATCTGTGGGAATGACAAAGAAAACAGGAAATGTAATATCTTTCGAGGAGCTGAAATCTCTGCTATACAAAGCATACTTCAGGATTTACTGAAAGATTCTGGCTCAAACTGGTTGGTCATTATACATACCAATAGTATAAACAAAAAAGGACTTTAAGAAATCAAAGATGAGTTTATAGGGGTGTGTGATAGAATAAAAGCACTAAGAGGAGTTTTATGTCTATCAGAAATCCTTCTGGTACCCAGATATGGTTATAGTAGAAATAAAAAAAATTAAACAAGCCAACAAATGGTTGCAAAGATGGACACTGAGCAACAGAATTCATTGCTTAAAACACTGGGACATTTTTAAACCAATAGCAGTTATTTCAGCTGGGACAGCTTACACTTAAGTCAAATAATAACTGCAAGGGGATGTTCACCAATGTCGGAAACCTTGACATGTCAAAGGTTTCTCAACTTGGGATGTTAATGCAGAGGGACAAGCTTGACATAGTGGCCATATTGGAAACAGTCTGATGATGAATGATAGTGCATGGCTTAAAGAAATCTCTGGATGTAATCTATTTTATAACAACAGGAAGGGAAGAAGAGGTGGTGGGGTGTGCTTGTACATTAAGAATGGTATTATATGCCAACAACTTTTTGCTGATAATAATGAAAACAAAACAGAGTATCTGGGTTCAAATTCAGATAAAAAATAAAAAAGTACTCTAGGTAACTGCTATTGACCATCAAATTCCACAAAGAAATACACAGACTCCCTAATCAAAGAGATAGCAGCAGCCACTGAATTAAGGGACATAATCATAGTAGGGGACTTTAACTTCCCTGGCATTTCACGGGACACATTAACAGGGTTTACTTGAAAAGAAAGCCTATTTTTGTGCAATGTAATAGCACTTGACCTTGCCCAATTAATAACTTGCCCTACAAGAGGTAACATCTTGGATGTGATGTTAACTAATATGGATACACATATAGCTAATGTAAACACCACCTGCCCTATAGGGGGGCAGTGATCATAAAGCAGTACTATTTGACATCAGAGCAAGTATATCAAGGAAAATAAACTTTGTATAAATGATTATAACAAGGCAGATTTCCGTACAATCAGTACATACTTGGGAAGTATCAATTGAAGCCAGGAAATGTTTAAGGATTTAGTACAAATGTGTTGGTCAAAATTAAAAAAACATTGCAACTTGTATGTACCTAAAAGGGAGGTAAATGACAATAAAGGTAAAATTCCACCGTGGCTCACCAAATCTGTCTAAGACAGATGGCCTCCAAAAAGAGGGCATATAAAAAATGAAGAACTCCAGTAGTACTCTAAAACAAGTTAAATATAAAACAGAATTGGCCAAACTTAAAGAGCAGCTGACGCCTTTGGGAAAACTTTAAAAAACATGATATTTGCACACAGTTCAGCTATTATTTCATGCATCTTCTATAGATTTCTATAGAGTTCTCTTCTCCATTATTTATTACCGAAGAAGTTGCCACATAAAAAACATCTGTATCCATTACAGTCCATCTCCCTCTATAGTTATTACCTACTTGAAATTATAATACCTTCTTGTGACATCACAGTCTGTTGCTATGGGAATAACTGTGATGTCACAAGCAGAGTATTATGACATCAGGTTGGGAAGAAGTAGATGAACCTTCAAGAAGCAAACATCCTACCCTCATGCATATGACCTCAGTAATAAATAATGGTGATAAGAAATATAAAGTAAAGAAAAATATACAGCTGCTTTGTGTCCAAATATTCTATTTTTTCAAAGTTCTTCTTGAGGCGTCGGTGGCTCTTTAAGAAATTAATCAAGACAGAAAAAAGTAAGGTCGAAATGAGAATATCACACACCAAGTATAATCAAAAATCCTTTTATTCTTATATTCTTACATAATTGCAGGAATGCCCCTAAACAACTGGATTCAATAAATCACAATGATAATATAATGACTGATGATCTCAAGTTAACGGATATTTTTAATGACTATTTCTGTTCTGTTTTTATCCCCAAAGACATATATGAATTACCAGTAGCACCAGGGAAACCTATGAATCCTATTATCTTTACTAGAGAGGAAGTTCTGGCCTCCGTAAAACATCTTAAACCTAAATTCTCCCCATGTCCAGACAGTATAAGTCCTAAGTCACTGTTGGAGATTGACAATGTGCTCTCTCTCTCTCTCTCTCTCTCTCTCTCCTACTCCTTGACAATAATCTCCAACAAGTCCATAGAAACAGGATTACTTCCTAATGGCTGGAAGGCATTAATCATCATTCCTATGTACAAAAAGTGTCCAAAAAATAAGACCAATAACTACAGATCAATTAGTTTGACCTCGGTTTGTTGTAAAATACTTGAGAGACTTGTTAAGAGTAAAATAGAAACTGAAATAAAACATTTGGGGATGGTGGATAAGTATCAACATGGGTTCACTGATAATCACTCTTGTACAACCAATCTTATTACATTTTACAATTCAGTGAGTGAAAGTATCGATAATAACAAACCAGTGGATGTTATACTACTTGACTTTGGCCAGATTTTCATTAAAGTGCCTGACTTTGGCAAGGTTTTCATTAAGGTGCCTTACAAAAAATTAATCTTAAAACTAATTACATTAGGTCTAAACCCTATAATCACAAAGTGGGTGCATAATTGGCTTAACTACAGGACACGGATGGTCAGAATTTGAGGCTGTATGTCCAAGATGGGAGAGGTTATAAATGGGTTCCCACAGGTATCCGTGCTGGGACCAACACTCTTCAACATATTCATAAAAGATTAGTGAGAACATAAATACCTGTAATGCCATTACAAAATTCACAGATGATACTAATTTGGGGAATGAAGTGGACTCTGCCCAATCTGTAGAGATCTGAAAAGGATTGAACTGTGGTGCATGACCAACAAAATGTTAAATTATGACAAATGTGTCGTACTCCACTTTAGTGCTAAAAATCCAAACTATGTGTACAGCCTGAATAACCAAATGTTAAAAACATCAGTAAAAGACAGAAATTTAGGTATCTTACTCAACAATAAACTAATATCAAAAGATCATTGCAAAAAAAATGGCACAAACTGCAAATTCACTTGTAAACAAAGTCAAACGGACATTTGTAAACAGAAGTCAATACTCTATCATCGCTTTATACGGAACATATATTAGACTATACCCAGACTCAAATTCCCCATTTGGAGGCCCCACCATATTGGGAACATAAAGTTGTTGGAGTCGGTACAGCGATGAGCTACTAAGCTAATACCATCTCAAAGAACTCTGCCATATGAGACTAGATTTCATAGGACAGGCTTAGTCTACAGGAAAGAAGGGCAAGGGGGGACTTACTGCAACTTTATAGAATACTGAATGATAGTGATTTTGCATAACAATGTGAATTAAAATATGCAGTAAGGAATGTTAAAACTAGAAGCCACAATAAGCAGCTGCACATATTGGCCACTATGCATGAATGGGATAAAGTTACGTGCCACAGGCATGTATCCCACCTGCAGAGCTCCTCACCTGTGGACAGATGTGCACCTGGCTGCATTCATGACTGCTGGTCACCTGTCCCTGGCTGCACCCCCCCCCCAGTATGCAGGTTTGCACGGGGTGGATGGGGGGGGGGGCAGAGTTGTAGTCCCAGCTGGGCAGCCAGTCTAACACCCTGCCTATGACCCAGAGTGGATCCCCTGTGCATGATGGTGCAGGACCAGAATCACACCAGCTGTACCTGCAGGATTGCGCAGGTGGTCACCATCAGTGGTAGAGGACCCCCACCCTAGAGGCAACCCCATCACCAGGAGCACAGCTGTTCCCTCAACACAGTGGAACACCCTCCCCAGTCCCCCAATGCTTGCACTCTGCCCGCAAACACAGTGGTGCTCCATCCCCAGCATTGCAGCCCCCCAGGCACACAGTGGGGCACCAGCCCAGGGACTGTGGTACCCCAACCCACACATGTCCATGCCCCCCCCACAGCACTGACCACACCACTCCCATCCCCCCAGACCTGGCTGGTGGTGCTGTGGGACAGCAGGCGGCCCTGCCCACTGAACACCCCCTCCAGTGCTTGCACTGGGGAAAGGACATGCATGTGTTGGGGGGGGGGGTCTCCATGCTGCAGAGATGGGGGTTCCATGTGTCGGGGGAAGGGGGATCTGGACCAGTTGCCATGCCGGAGGGGACCCTGTGGGTGCACAGGCATTGCTGCGTAAAGCTGTTATAGCAGGGTCCCCTGTCGTATCCTGACATTCCCTATGCCCCCCTACATGGTGCACTGCATGCCTTTGTGCATGCTGCATATTGCAGGCATGCCCCCCGATCGCCCCCAGCGTGTTGCTGTCTGCACAGCCGGGGGATTGGGTGTGTAGGGACTGCCTGCACCATTTGGTTCATCCCATTCATGGGATGCAATGGGTGCAGAGTGGCTACGTGCCATGGATCTGTGCCGTGTAGCCACTCCACGCATTTTTGCATATGGGCCACAGAGAGTGAATACATGCAAAAGAGATGGTTTCTTTACTATAAGGGCTGCAAAGGTCTGGAACTCATTACTGCAGGAGGTGATTGACTCAAAGACCTTACCAATATTTAACCATGTTATGGATAAACGTCTAAATTGGGCCAGAAAACACCACATCTAATTCACCCACTAGGAGTGGGAGCCACTCTCTATGGGCATTGCCTTCTTGTGTCTTAAACCACCAAGTAACCACCTGACAGTACTGTAGGATGTCATTAATACTATAGTTACTGTTTCAATTTTCTTGCAACAGATGGCTTAGATGAAGCCTCCGTGCTCTTCTTTGGATATATTTATTTCTAGGGACATGGATATGTTGTTCATCCACACTATCTGGCAGGTTCCTTGCCGCTTTAAATCTTGCCGGAAGGTCTTCAAGCTGGCTCCTCCCACCCACCCGGGTGGTAAAACTCTCGGCTCCGCCCCATGACGCCAGATCTTCCTTACCGCTTGGAAGCTCAGGTTCCCTCCTTAGCGCTCTGCATTTTCAACTGGTTCCTGATTTTTCGGTTTCTCCAAATTTAGTTTGGAAGTTTTCTAAAACTTCGGTCTTCTTCCCTCGCTGCTGTGATGGATATTTAGTTTCCCGGCTCTCGGAGGCGCCGGGGAATACCTCCAGGATGGACCCGCACTCCACGTGCATTTACTGCCTCGACTTGGACCATGATCCTCAAGTTTGCGAATTTTGCTGTGCCCTTTTGACCAGCATCCTGGAGGATCGTGAGGCCCGTTTGGGGCTCGGGCGACCTGGAATTTTTTCCGCGCCGGAAAAATCTTTAGAGGCTCGTCGGGCGGTGTCTGCGTCGGCTGTCTTGGCTGAGCAGCTCGATCTCTCTTCCTCCATGGAGGAGGCGACAAGGCTGCCCCCGCCGGTCGGGGCTTATCCTGCTCTCTTTGAGTTCCTCTCATTACAAACAATTCAAGGAGCTTCGTCAGTCCCTTTCCTCAAAGGGAGAGGGGCCTTCGGGACCTGCCTCGGCCCAGGTCAATGGAGTTGCAGGGTAAGTCCCATCGTCGGCGCTTGCGGGAGCGGGAGAGTTCCCCTTCCCCTGTCTGCCGACTTTCGACTTCGGTCGAGGTTGCGGCTCAGGCCACTGGCTTCATGGTGTCCCCGTCAGGCCAGCCAGCTGTGACCCCTGTCGACGTTGTTGAGTCTTCTCTCGACCCGTCACCCGGGCGGTCTACTGCAGTAGCTGTCAACCCTTCGCCGGTTTCCCCGGTGGAGACCGAGGTTCTGCCTGCACCTTTGGGGCGACAGGCCTCTGTCTTTTTGTCCGAGCCGAGGGAAGAGCGGGTGTCCCCCGCTCCTTCCCAGACCCACCCTCGGTTTCCCCGAGGATCTGGGTCTCTATCTCGGTCCTCTTCTCGGTCAAACCGCTCCCGCCGACTTCGGCGGTCTCGGTCGGGGCACTGAGTTAAGTGGCATTACCGTTTCTCCTTGTTTCCCTCCTCTGATGAGGAGTGGCTTCGATGCAGATGGCGTCGACATTACGAGGAGTTCATGTGGCAGCAGTTGCTATTGTCCGGGAATCAATCGACTCCGATTCATTCCCCGTCCAGCAAGCAGCTGCCGCCCGAACGGCCGACGCAACCGCTGGCTGCAGTCGAGGTGCCCACTTCTGGGCCGGTTGTTTGTCCGAACCTTGCTGCCCCACCGATTTCGGTGGAACCTCGGTCGGGTCACGACCTGTCCTGCAGGTTGTCTGTCACCCACACTCCCGCCCGCCCTTGTCGGGTGAAGAGTGGCTCAGGCCTGAGGCAGCTCTTTGCAGACCCTTCAGAGTCCGATGACTCCTCCATGTTCCCCAGTCGGGAGGGCCTGGGGTCCTCTCTGGACCGCTCTGTGGATGACAGCCCATCGTCCTTTCTGGGTCTGCTTCAGCTCATCTCGGAGTTCACCCGGATGCAGCTTGAACCCGTGTCCAAATGGGCCTCTTATCCCCCTGACGGAGATTCTAGACTGAGGGGGTTCACCCTCGGAGGCCTTCCCGGTGGCCGAGGCCATTGTTGGCCCAGCCTTGGAGCTCTGGCAGCGGCCTACTTCCTGTCCTGTGCCCTCGGCCAGGATGGCCAGGAAGTACTCTGTCCCTGTCGGTTCTTTGGCCGGTTTTTCGAGCACCCCTCCGCTGAGGGGTTAGTTACCGATAATGTCTTCCAGCGTTTTGTGAATGCTCAGGATGTGGATAGGCCCACCGACAAAGAGTCCAAAAGGATGGGCTATGTCGGGCGCAAGGTTTACGCCACGTCCTCCCTAGGCCTCAGACAGGCCAGCTTGGCTGCACTGATAGCACATTTTTCCCACGCCCTTTTGGGCTCCCTGGATGAGGTGCTCCCTCATCTCCCGGCTGACCTGCGGACCACGGTCCAGCGGGTGTGGGATCAGGGTAGGGCGGTGGTGAAGCAGCAGCTTCAGACTGCTCTGGACTTAGGTGATTCCTGTGCCAGGTCAGTAGCGGCCGCGGTGGCCATGCACCGCAGGGCGTGGCTGAGGATATCCTCTTTCTCAACAGATACCCAGCACAAGTTGGCGGACATCCCCTTCTTGGGGACTGACCTCTTTGGCCCTGGAGTGGAGGGACACTTCCAGGGGACCGAGAAGTCCATTGCTACTCTGCCCAGAGGGACAAGGGCTGCCGGCAGCCTTTTCATAAGCCCCTTTGTCCCTCGGCCCCTGCGGCTCGACCGGCCCATCAGCACCAGCATGAGGGCCAGCAGGCTTGTGCTGGGCATCCTGACCCCAAGCCAGCGGCTTCCTCCAAAGAGAAGCAGGGAGGTAAAGGCTCAGGAGCTCCCTCGGCCAGTCCCTCCTCCAAGCCTGCTCAGTGACGGGCTGAGGGTGCCGTCCCCGGCCTTGTCACCCCCTACCTGGGTCCCCACGTGGGGAGACAGCTCCGCCCCTCCTCCGCCTGGTCCGCTTTCACGGACCGCTGGGTGTTGGAGGTGCTAGGGGAAGGTCCTGCCTCTGGATTGCAAGCAGGCCCCACCCTTTCAAGCCGTTGCCCCACGGGGGGCCATGGGGTCCACAGCCTTGCTGTCAGCCCACCGAGCCGACTTGCCCTGCCCCTTGAGATAGAGGTGATCAGGAAGGTGGCGGATCCTCCTCCAGACCCTGGGTTTGTGTCCAGGTATTCCTGGTCCCCAAACGGATGGGGGGGGGCTTGCGCTCCAACCTTGATCCTCACAACGGGATGGTCACTTTGACTCAGATATCTCATCCTCGGAACGAGGCATGTAGCTCTTTTCCTGGACCTCCAAGATGTACTTTACACTTCGATCCATCCGTTTCTTGGGAGACTCCTCCGTTTCTAAAGTGGGGATCTCTTACCAGATTTCAGGCCATGCCCTTGGTCTCTTCTCAGCAGCATTCCTGCGGCACCAGAAGAGATCGATACCCAAATGACCAGCCTGACTGCAACCCCTCAGGGTGGAGGGGACGGTCAGAGTTCTGTCCCTCTAGGTGGCTCTCAGACTGGTCTCCTCTCTAATGGAGCCGTGTTGGAACTCGTGTCTAAGCGAGTGATCCTTTCTTCAGGACGAAGCTTGACTCTTGAGTCTGAGCTCTGCTCCCGGCAGACAGGGCCGAGGTTTTTCCTCCCTTACCTGGTCATGTCTGACTGGACAATTGCGCCCTGCCCGGGACTTCCTGCACCTCCTGGGCCTTGCGGCGGCCTGCACCATTGTGGTCTGTTTGGACCCGCCGGTCCATGTGTCCCCTTAATGGGGGCTGGCCAGCCAGCGGTTACAACGCTGCAATCCTTTGGACCAGTCCGTGACAACAGCCCAGGGGTTGGGGAACGCTGTCCTTCAGACTGTTCCAGCTCATCTGCAGGAGAACATCCCGTTCGTCCGCCCCGAGTCGACGGTCTTCTCTGACCGATGCATCTCTGATGGGTGGGGGTGCCCATCAAGGGGAATACAGAGTGTACCGCCTCTGGTCCTCTCGGGAGTCTTGATGTCATTCCAACCTGCTGGAGCTCCAGGTGGTCCGCTTAGCTCGCACCGTTCGCTCTGTCTGTGCGGGGTCTAGTGGTTTAAGTCCAGGCGGACAATACCATGACCATGTGCTACCTAACCCGCCAGGGTCGGATGAGCCCCTTGCCATTGTGTGAGAGGTTCTCCGCATTGGGTCTTCGCTGCAGCCAGGAGGCGGTTTCCTAGCCATTTCGATGGCAGGAGCCTCCAGCACCCTGGCTGATGCCCTAAGCCGGATAAGGGCTGCGCCTCATGAGTGGTCTTCCCTGCCGGAGGTAGCACAAGATCTTTCTCCCTCTAGGTCACACCTCGGGTGGATCTTTTTTTCCCTCCAGGGAGAATATGAGGCTGAGACTGTCTCATGCCCGCCCCCTCAGCAAGGTTCGCTTTAGGGGATGCCTTTGAGGCCACGGACCCCGGGCCTCTTCTCCCCTCTCCCATTTCCCTTGACCCACAGGCAAGGCGAGGAGGGACTAGGCGCAGGTGATTCTGGTAGCCCCAGACTGGTTTGCCAGCTCTGGTATCCAGCTCTCCTCAGTCTCAGCCCCAGGCTCCCGAGGTGGCTTCCAGCCCGCCCGGTCCTGATCTCTGTTGTTAGGGGAAGGTATTCCATCCGGACCTTCAATCCCTGCACCTGGCAGCCTGGTCCCTGTGTGGCTAGTGGCCAGGCCTTGGGTCTTCCGGCAAGGTCCTCGACGTTGTTGAGGCGTCCTGCCAGGAGTCGACCAGATATGCTATGCCTTCAAATGGAAGAGTTCTCCATTTGGTGTTAGGATAGGGCCTGGTCCCCTCTCCTGTTCCTCGGCGAGCATTCCGGACTACCTGTGGTCCGTTTTTCCTCTTGAGCAAGGGCTTCGGTCGACGACCCTTAAGGTGCTTCTGATAGCCACCCCTGTCTTCCGGGCGTGGGCCGGAAGGTAGTCTGTGGCGCAGGAAAGGTGGTCTGGCGCTTTCCAAGGCCTTGATCACACTTCCCCTCCTGGGAGAGTATCCCCATCTCTGTGGGATCTTGCGCTGGTATGGGCTTAGCTCAGGGGCAAGCCATTCGAACCTGTGCACAGGTGCGATTTCCCCACCTGTTGTGGAAGAACACCTTCTTGGGGGCTACCATGCTAACCAGAAGGCTGGGAGAGCTCCAGGCGCTCCTTTGAGTCTCCCTATCTGGTCTTCCACAGGGACAAGGTTGTCCTGCACCCCACCCGAAGTTCCTTCCGTAGGCAGTGGCGGAGTTTTTCCCTAACTGGGTATTGTCTCTGCCAGGGTTCAACCCCATTCACACCTCTGAGGCCACATATAGGATCCATTGGGACCCTAATTTAGCGCTTGCCTTCCCAGGGAGCGTAGGGCTGAAGTGCAGGAGAGGTTCGCCAGCTGTTTGTCATCTACGCTGAAGCCACACCTGGCAGATCTGCAGCCAAGCGGACGATGAGCGGGTGGGTCACCTCCTGCATAGATCTCTGCTATAGGTGGGCGGGCATGGAGCCTCCCAGAGGGATAAGTGCTCATTTTACCCGCCCTTCCACTGCATCGGTGGCTGCTTCAGAGGATACCCCTGTCCAGGATATCCGTAGGGCTCCTACCTGGAAGCTGGCATATACGTTTTACCCCCTACCACATCGACCTTGGGTCATGCAGGGATGTTGGTCGGGGCCTCGGTTCTCCAGTCTTTATTCCTAAGTAGGGGGGTGGCCTTAACTCCTCCTCCTGGAGAACTGCTAGGAGTCTGCCAGATAGTGTGGATGAACAACATCCATGTCCTAGAAATACAGGTTACTCACCTGTAACAGGGAGTTCTAGGAATGGTATATGTTGTTCATCCACCCAACTCCTGGCTTCCTGGCTTCGACGCACAACCCACTTCCAGCAGGCTAGATCTGGCATCATGGGGGGCGTGAGGAGTTTTACCACCCGGGTGGGTGGGAGGAGCCAGCTTGAAGACCTTCCGGCAAGATTTAAAGCGGCAAGAAACCTGCCAGATAGTGTGGATGAACAACATATACCATTCCTAGAACTCCTGTTACAGGTGAGTAACCTGTATATTTTTTCACATCCCTCTGTCCATATATGGTTGCGATTACTGGAGAAAAATGTTACTAAATTCATTAATTCATTTCTTTCATTGCTTGTAGTATGATGTAGCACTACATCTTGGTTACAGTAACTAGACTGAAATTATATTTTATATGCTTTTATAATGTACTTGGCACTGGCCGGCAACTGTTTCTTGGAAGTAGGAAGGACATATTTATAATTGTGTGTTGTCAGGGGCACGTGGCAGTTGGAAACTATTTTATTTTATTGACTGCACTGCACTTGACTGATGTTACTGCCTGGGTGGTGGTCAGTAAGAAGATATCTTTCATTCCTTATTTAAAGGATGCTGAGTGCTGAGTAGAAGCAGTAACAGAAAACATTACCACCTGTTGGACCTGGTGGGACCTTATCACAGTACACTGGGACATGCAATGCAGCTGTATCATATGGGTAGGGTGGTGGGCTCCTACTGCTGCTCACTTATCATTCATTAGCCATTTATTTATTTGGCCTGGTCTGCTCTGGAACATCCATAAATAAATATACCCACTCCTCCACAAGCAGCATTAATAAAAAAATACGTTAGTTGTTTATTGGATGGTGGTAGGTTTGGACTTGCATCTGTCTCTCTGTCGCTCTCTCTTGCTCTCACAGCGCACCCACTGGCCCAAATAGGTATTTCTCCAAGGGAGGTCACAAGCCATGGCGTGAAGCTACTTTTGCTTTGTTTTAGCAGTTTACATGTTATACAAATAATTAAATTATTCACTTTGAACCTCTGTGTTAAATGTCGTAGAGTTTGGCCTCTTTTATGCATTTTATCACATTTTTAAAAGTATTTACAAATAATTAGAACTAGTCAACCCCCCCCCCCCTTGTTCTGGTTCTTATTTAATAAGGGTCAGAACTTCACCTAGTTCTCCCAGCCCTACTTCATATGATCTTTTATGATTCCATTATGTTTTTTGCAAGATGAGCTGTTGTAATGTATGATCTTACAGTATATTGTTTGCAAAGTTTAAAAGGTAAAACAAAAAAAAAAAAAAAGTCACGGTGAAAGTAAATAAAACAATCTATTTTAGTAGGAATAACTGTACTAGTCTATTTTACAGCAGTTATTTATGTAACAATTTTTTATGACTCTATATTGTATATTGCACTGATTGCTTCTGTGTTTGACCTGTGTTCTGATACAGTAAATTGAACTGATTATACAGACAGTTAAATATGAGTAAGTAAAATAGCATATGCATTCTCTGGCACAGAATTCTGAAGTCCTCCATGCAGTATATTGTCATTTGCTAATGTTGTTATCCATGAGTATAACGTAGCATTAGATTTTTTTCAAATGTATATTCTTCCATAATGCGCCTTATAAACCTTTGTGTTATACTATTTTACAGTCAAATTAGAGGTGACCGCATATTCCATCAATTGACGACTTTCTACCCTAGTAGCAGAAAGGGATTTTTTAACCCTCAACTCTACAGGCTTCACTTGTAACAAATCTTAGGTTGTCCTTCTCTGACTTACTGTGAGGACTTGGCCAGGTTCTCCCACCCACTTTACCATCCTCATGGAGCTGCATGTAGTTGCTGATCTATCAGCCCTCACTAACAGCAACTAGATATCTGCCCCGATAGCACTGTCCCAGACATAGCTGACATGATACAGTTCTGCAGCAGGCAATGGTAGGCAGTAACGCAAGCTTTGCAAAGATCACTTGCATCAAAAGGAGAGCAATGCATCTATTAAATGTCAGTCCATGCAGCAGCATGGCTTCCATGTTTCAACTACTCTGGATACTGATGTAGTGCTGGTGGTGGTGATAATAAGCAATGCTGCCACAGTCAGTCCTGCACTGCAGAAGTCAATACAGGCCAACAGTGCTTTATTTCACCAATTCCTACTTCAATGCAATAAATAGAAGGAAACCCACATGTCCCTTTAAATGCCCTTATCAGTCCCATTGATCCACCTAATCCAATTACGTGGATTATAATTTGTTTTGGGATTAACACCAGCCCAAGCAATATGCTGTTGACAAATGGGACATCAAAGCCTGGCAGAGTTTGTTAAACATTAAATATTACTTTAACCCGTCAAACTGGCCAAGAGGTCATATCTGAATGGTTAGGTATTTTATAATAACGTATACAGATGTTCATCGTATGTGTGCCTAGAACACACACATACTCACTAGCATGATAGCCAACCACTCACACTGACAGCATTGACTTCAGAGTCTTAATGCAATACATTGGAATGGATAACCCAAAATGTATTTGCAGTTGCAGAGGTTTACAACTAGCAAAGCTAAACTTATTTTATAGCAACCATATGTTTTTATATGTAGTAATACTTTGAGTGCCACTCATTCGTCAATTCCACTTGCTCTATCTTGAAAGGATCCTGGTTGTTGATGGTGTGCATCATTAAGCAAGGCACTCAATAGATTTAGAGGAGCTTTAAAACTGTACCTGAATATATATAGTATATCACCATACCTGGATACTTAAAGGGACTGTGTACTTGAGTCGCCATGCAGTCAGCCATGTTTCCTCTGCCACCCGTTTTAGCAATTTGCCTCTGTTTTACTATTTTCAATCAGCATAAATGTGTTAACAATGTATTTTACAGACCTACGATTGCAGCAACCTAACCTGCCATTTTGCCCCACATTCTGTTGCACATCAGGCTCCAGTGTCAGCTGTGCTGACGTGCCTGCCTAACCAGATGACAACCATTGAATGGGGGGCATAAATGTTTACTTTTCTAAACTATTCAGTTGCATTTATGCACAAGTGCTGATGCTGTTTAAAAGATGATAAACGGGCATAATGGAATCATTTAGAAATTAACATACTACAGAAGTATTACCAGCTAATTGTAGGGCTGCAACTGCGTGTGGTGCTCGGTGGCTGCCAGCAATCACAATGCAGAGAGTATGCTGTGGTGAGGCATGCATGGCATTGCACTTGTCTGGCACAGCTCTCTGTGGGGCGGGGGCAGAGGGTGTGGAAATGGACGGCTGCACAGAAAAGTACAAAAGCTACAAAAAAAAAAAGTCATTTAAGATGCTGTGAAACATGCGGTCTCACCAGTTGGTAAGTTGGCATCCTTGGGACATGTTCAGTCTCAGAAAGTAGTATTTTAGGTAAACACTCCCCTTAAGGTAGCAGCTGTGGAAGCACTCTGGTGTGTGTTTTTGCATGTGCACGTGCGCGCGCTACCGGGTCACAGCATCCTCCTACAGGGATTTGACTAAACAGTTGAAAGACCAGGAACTTTCACCTACTGCACTGGCAAACATATCGGCCTTCCACAGATTAACATTTGCCGCTTATACTTCAGATACTGCCGCTTGTTCTTCAGGTACTGGGCAACCATTCAGTGGAAGTTTTTTTTTTTTCTCCAGAAGAAATTATGTCTGATTACAAGTGATACACCATTGGGACGTTACAAAACTATTTAAATCTAGTCATTGCCTACTTCTAGTATTCACCATATATCCAAGATGGTCTCAATTCCCAAAACAAACTATGTATGGAAAGCAGAAATACAATTACTATATGTGAATAAACAAGTGTTTTTTTTGTGTGTGTGTGTGTGTGTGTGTGTGTGTGTGTGTGTGTGTGTGTGTGTGTGCGTGCGTGTGCGCGCTCCCCGGCAAAACAGTACATTGGAAAAGGTTATGCTCCCTTTGGTGATTTACTTTTCAAATGCAAATATTTGATTAGGTATATTTGCCTTTTAAGTGCTTTGATGAGCAGGACATTTTGCCCTCTTTTTTTTTTTATTTCAAAATGTTGTACTCCCTGACATCATTTCTAAAGTTAACTATAATAATTTGGAAGTTTATCTCATATAAAACTGTTGCATATAGTTTATTTCAGTTGGAAAATGGGAAGAGCAATAAGTTAACTGAATTATAGTTAATCTAAATTTTTTTTTTTGATATATAACTACAAAATACTTAGTACAGTACCATTAGTTTATACATATTTTCTCCCAAAAATGAAAATGGGCAGGTGCATGCAAGTTTTCTGGGGAAGAAAATTTATGAAACCAGACTACTGTAATCATCTTGATGTATTGACAGTGTTTTTTTCATCCCTGCCCTGCCCCCTTTACTTTTCACCAGGCTCTGCCAATATATTTTTAATTTAGAATTATTAGAGCCTAAGGAAATATGGAGGAATGGAACTAAACTATGTTACAATCTTTTATGATCGAATACAATTTCCCACAATATTTATGGTGCGTTACCTTTTCCTTCCTCATGTAACCATGATTGTACATGATCCCCTACAATCCTTCACAGTCTTAAGATTGAACCTCCGCTCCCCCTTCCTCTGTTTTACACCAACCAGCTTTTGTGTGAAGCTTTAAAACTGCACCATGTATATCACCATACCTGTATTCTTAAGGTAGTAGCTATGGAAACACCCTCATGTGTAAGTGTGAGCAAAGTGCTATAATCACGTTGCTGTATTGACCACATATTTTTATCCCTCCCCTGCCCCCCACACACACATTTCACCTAGTTCCTCCTTTATATTTTTAATTAGAGTTATTACAGCCTAATAGGACATATGGGCAAATTGAGTTAATTTGTAATATTACAATCTTTTGCTATTGAATATGATTTCCCATGATATTTATAGTGAGTTATCAATCAAAACTAATCAATCAAAATCTTTATCCAGTCGGGCACCATTGAGCAACAGGGGTTGAAATAAGGGGGCACTGAGCGCTAATTCGTGCTACTGTTTTGGTATTTAGCGCCTGCTTCTTTAAGAGGCAGCAAGTTAAGGGCGCTTCTGGTAGCTCTTCGTAGCGTAACTCTCTGTGGTACAGTGTTAGAAGGAGAGGTGTGTCTAAGCTGTGCAGCGTGAATAAACAGCACACAGGGCTGAAATTGGATGCCGACGAGTCAGGGAGCAAAAAAGGGAAAGGGTGTGACATATGAAAAATTTGTTGCTGGACGGCTGAAATTCAATGCAGAGGAGTAGGCTGAAAACAGAAGGGGCGTGGCGTCTTCCAGGAGAGCTGAAGAGCTGGCTGAAAACGGAAGGAGCCCGACGTCTTGCTGAAAGTCTGTCTCGAAGAGCTGAAACCATGCTGAAACTCCGCTGCAGAGTGACTGCACGTGGAGAAAGGTAGGGACTGGGGGGCTTATGTAAACAAGACAGGAGCTCATGAAGGAAGATGGTGTGGGAAGTATTTAAAGGGATGAGCACTCAGCAGTTTGGGAAAGAAGGGAGGAAGACTGCTGTAAACAGTCTGAATCAAGCAGCACACAAAAGGAAGGAAAGGGAGCTAGTTCTGATGTCACTTGAGCTGTGCTGTAGCATTCCAGTCTCTTATGCCCTTATTGCAGTTTCAGGTTTGCTGGAATAGGTACAGAGCATGGACATTTTGTATACAAGCCTATGAAAGTAATTATTTTTACATTCTCGGAAAGGAAATATTGTGGAGGTTACAGATATTGTGTTTGTGTTAACACTGCCAAGTATCCTTGGAAAGGAAGGATATATTCAACTACCACAACCCCCCCCCAAACCCCCTTAAAGTACAGCAGAGAATGCAGGTCAAGAAGTTGGCAGACACCCCCCTCCCCCCATGGCAGCCAGGTTACTGGGGAAAATAAAATCCTGATAAAAAAAGTACAACTTTGTCACTGAGTTCTAAAACAGAGTTCTTTCATTACATTTTTTATTTTGCAATTTACCCAGGATATACTAGCTGAAATGCTGCATCTCATTTTCTGTGGGGTCCTGATTCTACCCATTTCTGAGAGGTTAAATGACTTTCCCAAAGTCGTGGTCAGTATTGGGCTTTATTGGGATTTGAACCTGTAGTTTCCATATTCACAAGCCAGTGCTCTAATCACTACAGCCCACTGCCTCATAAGATACCCAACAGCCTCCTAAAAGACCGCATTGCCTCCATCCATATATTTAAAAGTAGCTCCTGGTCGGTCAGAAAGTGCCGATACCCAGGAGCTATTTCTAGCTCCTGACTGTTAAAACCTTATTTCGACCCCTGGAGCAAGGCTCATTTGCAAGGTGGACCTGGTCATGAATACATCAAAGTACAGTACAGAAGCAGGTATACAGAAAGCAATAATATACAAGGAAGAAAAAGTATATGCAGTGTATACAGTACAGTACAAGGTTGAAATGAATCTTTCCCCTCCCCACATAACCACGACTCTATATGATCCCCTATGATCCTGCATGATCTTAAAGTTTAACTTCTGCTCACCTTTCCCTTTTTTACTCCAACTAGGTTTTATGTTACCTTCAACTAAATGTGATCTATAAAATAAATCCCTATTTCCCTAAAGTGAAAGAGACTCTTGTCACATCTTCTGCTTGATATGAATTACATTCTTTGTATGAATAAAAAAATGAGGATAAATGATAATTACAACATGCACTAAGCTCATGGAGCTTCCTTCTGCCTCTTCATGTGGGATGCTTTGCACAAGCTTCAGAGGGAGGGCATGATCAGCCTATTTGTTTTGACCCATTGATCATGAGAACATTTTGCTTGATGTCATTATAGCATATCACATAAAATATGTTTTATTAATTTATCCTATTATTAGGTTACTGAGTTTTTGGTATCACTAGATGTGGTATCAGTGTCACGTGTGGCAGTCCCTTAGCCCTGCCATGTCACTGTACTGTACTTACTAAATTATGAGCACAATCCAGTACTACATTATGTGTACTATTGGGTACAGACTGCTCTTTACTATCAGAATCAACAGTGATGTGCTTTTTTTTTATAAATAGAATAAAGTGTGGGTGGTCTGTGTAATGAGAAGTTTACTAACACCCGAGGGGTTAGATGCTACATAAACCCCGACAGCGAAGCTCGAGGGGTTTGTGCAAAGCATATAACCCCAAGGGTGTATGTAAACTTTGAGTTTACACACAACACGCCATATTTTATTTTATATAATTGCTGGGTCTTCCCTTTTTTGTCCACAGCAATTATATAAAATAGCAGCCGTTCCCATTGCTGTGCTCCAGTTCGGTTTTCGGCCGATGAGTCCGTCGACAGATTTTCTTTTCTCGGCTTTTACATTTTGTTAAAATATTTCTGCTAGCACATATTTGGACAAAAAATCACTTTTTTTGTTTTTAAAGTGACTTACCGCCATGTTTCTCTGGTGGCAGGGTTGTGGGGAGAAGGAAGCGATGAACCAGGAAGGGCACCACTGCAATGGGTGCATGTGCAGAGTGAGGGGACTGTGCACATGTTTGCCGTTATAAATGCTCCTTTATAATGGCAAATTATGGCACGTTCTCTCTATGGTAAAAAGGGGAGACCCATTAATTGTATATAGTTTTCTTCCTTGTTTTTATCTATTTGCTTATGCTTGTGCTTAAAGCTTGAGTGGTCACAGTGGGAGAGGTGAAAGTGCTGGTGTTTTTTTATTTATTGATTTGCTGAAATCACAGTGTAATCAAATGCGGTTTCTGTCACCATGTTTGGAACCTACCTAATTTTTTCACTGTAACCACAATTAAAGTTATTGTTCCTTGCTTATTTCCTTGTGGTGTCTGGTAAGGAATTTATGCTCCTGACAGTGCTGTAAGTTTTGTCTGTCAGATTAATTTTGATTGGTCTGTGAGTGCAAAATCAATAAGCAGATACTGTCCCGTTTGTGTAAAAAAAAAAAAAAAAAATGGATCATGTACTGTATATAAAATATGATCTCTTTACTTTTATTACATAAAACGTACCAGGGACACAGTGTATCTCCAATTGCACAAACAAACATGCTGCATTTTCTATAAAGGCCTCGGTGACGCATTATATAACTTAAAAGTATGTGAGCACATCAAATAACGCTAGGACACAGGAGTGCTGAAATGATGTTACTAGACAAACGTCTTAAAAAGTAAGGACATTTATGGCAAAAAAAAACTATGCTAATGCTCATTAGCGTAGCTACAGTATATACCAGTGGTACAATCTTGACCTTGTATAAGGTACAATACCATTGATGTACGACTCTGTACCTGTAGACTGTCCTTGGGTCATGAGGGTAAGGAACATGGTAGAGTGGGTGGGAGTTAGAGATAAAATCCTAACTGCATATTTTAAAGTTCATGGGCATTGTGTTTACAACCTTAATAGTATATTTCCAGCCTTTGTGCAGTCTGCGTTTTTTAGCAACCCAAATTAAGCAACAAGATGCGACAAGGTGTGCATTGTAGTGGGATAGCAGCACACCTCAGGTGTGTTGTGAGGCATGAGGCATCGCCTAGTGCCTTCAACCACCTGAGAAGTGCAGTTATCCTACAACGCACACCCTGGAGTGTCCTATTGTGATTACAAAATCAGTCCAAGATATATATTTTTTTTTTTTTTGGGAGGGTGAAGAAATGCACCACAAATCAAAAAAGAAACATTTTACGATTATACAAAAAAAAAAGTTCAGCCACTTGAGCAAAATAGTCCTAGCACATCCAAGCACAAACATGCCACCTCAGGTTCAAATATTCTGCACATCAAAATGTATGTATTTTTATTTAACTCTTAAACCCTATTTTCCATAACCCACTCCCATGTATTCATTTTCTCACCTTTCTTTGTTTTTCTTTATATTATTCTCTCCCTTTTCCCTATCTTGTCGATTTTCTATCTTGCCTATATTCAAGAGATGGAATGTTTACTATGCATGGAATGCAGGAATTCAAATCTCTGCTCAGTTCTACTGGCAGAATGTTTACCTCCCACCATCATACAACAGAATGCCTCAGATGGAACCAGGACTTTTATTTTATCAGTGGCAGGTTAAACAGCACAGATTTCCCTACTAAGCAGGTGATGACAGGAGGGAGATTTTTTTTATGGTTAGGAAAGAAATACCATAAATTATAATTGTACAGTAAGTATTGTAGTGCTTCATTTTTGTAAGTTATGTATGTGTGTGTAAGTAGAGGATTATAAGGGCAAATAACATTTAATTATTACGTTTTTAAATGTGACAGTTTTATTTTTAGGGCCTAGTTGAAGATTTTTAGTTAGCAAAGGTGTCAGCCATGTTTGTGATGGCAGTCAGGAATGCATGGTTAGTATTGATTTTAGTGTAAAGAGGCAACTGGATCTTTATCCAGTGCTGTTGTGCTGAGATAGCAGCATTGGCAAATATGGCCCTCCACCAGTCAGGTTTCATGATTTTTAAAATTCATTTTATAATGAGCATCAACATTGTTTTTTTGCCATAAGTGTTATATCTACCTACAGTATCTCAGTGCTGTGGTTTAGGGCACTGAGCTGAAAACCTGGAGACCGGTGTTTGAATCCCACAACCCCCACTTGTATAATGTGTAACCCTAAGCAAGTCACTTAACTTTCTTTTGCTCCCAGGTTGCACATGGAAAGAAGATTCGGCTTAGTGTGCTTTTTCTGGTTAAACAATTTCCCCTTTCCTATCTATCTATCTGTCTATCTATCTTCATTGCAAAAAACTTCGTTAATGCACCTGTTAGGGTTAAAGCGACAAAAGTAGGAAAATGTGATGTTAGAGCTCCCATCCCTAACACACCACCCCTTCACTGAAGGCAGCAACAGGAAAAATCATTATGGTTTCAGCTCTTCTACATCTTCACAAATAAGGTGTGGGGTGTACCTTGGGGATTTCAACCTTAACCCTTACCCCATTCCATCAGTAAACAGGCTGAGATGTGTAGAGTATATGAGACTGATGTGAATGTTGGGGTTAACAGCCTCAAGGTACACCCCATGCCTGATTTGCAAAGATGCAGGAGAGGTGAAATTGTAATGTTTTTTCCTGTTCCTGTTGCTGCCTGCAGGAAGGGGTGGGGGTGTTAGGGTTGGGAACCCTAACACCATATTTCCCTACTTTTGTCACTTTTTAACCCTAACTGGTGCATTAACAATGTTTTTTGTAATGAATATCCTTACTTTTTGAAATAGTATAATCATGTACTCATTTGCCTTTGAGAATGCAGGGCTCCCTGGGCATTGCACTTCCTTCCCTCCATAGATGCATACAGCACATCTATGTTGGTGTGGAAGCACAGGGCCCTCTGAGACCTGCCCACTTCCATTTCTGGCAAAACAGGCATTTATTTACTTGGCTGGATGGCTTGTTAAATGAGAGGCCAACTTATACTGCCCTTGTATAAATGGTAATGCCACATCTGCAATATGGACTTTGTTACTGGTGCCTACACCTCAAAAAGCACATTAACCTACTGGAGAAGTTCCAGAGGATGGCTACAAAGATGATAGTGGATCACCACAGTGATGCATACTTTGACAGGTTTAGGACACTGAATATCTATCTATTCAGTACAGGACAATAGGGACATGATTGAGACCTTCAAGTACTAAAAACAGATAAATAACATGGATACGGAAGCTCTCTTTAACTTAAGTGGTAACCGTAGCATGAGAGGCCACAGTGTTAAGATGCAGACAGGGAGGATTAGGAGCAAACTGACAATGCACTTCTGCATACATAGGGTGGTGGACACTTGCAATGTGCTGCACTTCAAGAGGGGCTAGAATAGCCATGGGGGAATGTGTTCTCCATGAGTGAGTGAATGAGTAACTAGCTAGGCAGTCATGTTGGGATGGGGTGCTTATGATGTACTTAAATATAACCAAACAAATAATCTAGCACTCACCACCATAAAGGAAAGACACAGCTCACAGCAACTACATAATTAATTGTGCCAACTTTATTGTGGTGCTATCACTATAAAACACATCTTGACACCTTTTGGAAAAGGACTCATGCTGAAATGCATCAAGGCATATTTTAAAAAAGACTTGTACCGAAACACATTAAGGCTTTTTTTTTTTTTTAGTGATGGCTCCTTAATAAAGTTGGCTGAATAATTATATATTTGCCGTGAGCTGGCTGTTCTCCATGAGTAGTAAATATGGGAAGCATTGGAGGAGTGAGGTGGTGGAGCAGACCCAGTACATCAACCTCTGGACAGTGCAATAGGAGCAGACTACATAGATTAAATTGCCTTCTTTTCTTAGCTTCTTCATATTTTCTACTTTACCAAGCAAAAGACAAACTTTGAACCACATTGTGTGCGTCATGAACCAGAAGTAGTAGTTTTAATTACATTTTTTTGGGTTTGTGAACCAAACATAGTACTTTGGAGCAGACTATCTGCTTCAAGAACCAGAGGTACTAGTTGGAATCACATTTTCTGGACTGTGAACCAGAATACCAAGTGAGAACCACTTTTTCTTGTTTGCAAACTAGAATTAGTAGTTCAAACCACTTTTCCTGGTTTGCAAACCAGAAAATGTTTTGTTTGAACAAAAAAAAATGTGGTTTGAACCAGAAATCACTTGGAAGAGACCGTGAATTTGTGAAATATAAAATTTCAGCAAATTTCCCCATAAACAGTCTATAAAATCTTGCTTAGGGAAAACATTGTACATCTGATGTTTTAGTTCACTAAAACGATCACTTACCAAATCTTTTCCAACTTCAGTAGTAACAGAAATAAAGAAACAAGACAGTATCTGTCATGAACCAATAAAAAAAAAAAAGTGGTTTGTGAGAACCATTTTTGGTTCATGATGCATCAGATTTGTGAACCAAAAAACACTCTTGCAAACCAGATAGTTCTGGTTCATATGGGGCATCTGTCCGAAACCAATTTTTAAATCCTATAACTCGGGAACAGTTTAATATTTTTTCACCAAATCTTTGAAAGGCACTACCGCAGCTCAAATCACATCTACCCTAAATGTTTTGTACAGAAATTTAATACCGTGTAGCCTGAGTAAAAATATACAAAAAAAAAGAAAAACGTATTAAGTACAGGGAAAAATGTGACCCTTTTACAAAATAAGGGATGTCCAGATCTCGGAAGCCGCAAAAGGTGCCATCATGAAACTCTCCACATTTTCACAACATGGCACGTCAATAGAAAATGCAAATTTGTGGGCTGTTCTGACAAACATTACCAAAGTTATTAACCTGCAAAATTTGAGGTTTAACACTGAGCACCCAATTTTGACTTCGGTCAAAAATTTATATTCTAGGGACATGGATATGTTGTTCATCCACACTGTCTGGCAGGTATCCTTGCCGCTTTAAATCTTGCTGGAAGGTCTTCAAGCTGGCTCCTCCCAACCACCCGGGTGGTAAAACTCTCGGCTCCGCCCCATGACGCCAGATCTTCCTTGCTTGGAGCTCAGGTTCCCTCCTTAACGCTCTGCGTATAAGACTGGTTCCTAATTCTTCGGTTTTCCGAATTTAAAGGTTTTTTGCATTCTAGACTTCAGTCTTCTATCCCTCGCGGCTGCGATGGACAAATCAACTCCCGGTTTCCGGAGATGCCCTTGCGGGCAGAAGATGTCTCGGATGGATCCGCACTCCACATGCTTCTACTGTTTAGGCCTGGAGCACGACCCGCAGGCTTGCGACCTGTGCTCTTCCTTTTCGGCCTACGTCCTCGAAGACCATGCTGCCCGTTTACAACTGGGGCGTCCCAAGAAGCGTTTTCCTCCAGTGAAGTCAAAAGAGGCCTGGTCAGCGGTTTCCACGGTGGCGGGCTCGGCAGATCAGCTCGAGCAGATGATCGACCTCGAAGAGGAGGCGGCGCGGGCCGCTTCTACCTCGGCTGCGGCATTTGTCCCGCTCTCTCTCGGTGTCTCTTATTCAGCTTCTTTTAAGGAGCTTTGTCTGACCCTCTCTACTAAAGGTGAGGGACCAACTTCTGCTGGACTGTTTTCTCGGTCAAAAAAGAGGGACAAGGGTAAGTCCCACCGTCGACGCTCTTGGGAGCAGGAAAGATCCCTCTCCCCGAGTTGTCGGCCGTTGACTTCGGTCGACCGCTCGGCTTCGGCCATTGGTCTCACGGTGTCCCCGTCAGGCCAGTTGACCGAGACTCCCGTCGATGCGGTCGAGATTTTTCTCGACCTGTTGGACAGGTTGTCAGCAGGAGAAGCCGAGAATCCCCTCTCCCCGGTTCCCCCGGTGGGAGTTGAGGACCCTGTTGGCTTGTCTGTGCCTCCGGTTCCAGAGCCTTGAGTTGAACCCTCTCGAACCGAAGTGCGGTTCCCCGACACCTCCCTTTTGCGTCCTCGGGAAAGCCGAGGTTCTTGGTCTCGACTTCTCCGTGGTCCAGCCGATCCCACCATCATAGGCGGTCTCGGTCTCGGCACCGCTTCAAGCGGCATCGCCGCTCGTCCTCTTCCTCCTCCTCAGACGAGGGGAGACTTCGACGTAAGTTGCGTCGACGATATGAGGACCTCATGTGGCAACAGCTCCTTCTGACCGGGAACAAGCCGATGCCGTTGCCTTCCCCGGCCATTAAGTGGCTGTCACCGGAGCGGCCGAAACCTCGTTTTACCCGAGGAGCCTGTTCCCAGGCCGGTTGTTCGGCCAAAACCAGCTGCCCCACCGATCCCGGTGGAACCCCCGCCTCCACAGCCGTTATTTGGGGCTCCGAACAAGAATTCTCGGTCGGCTCAGGGACTGCCCCATAGGCTGTCTGTCACCCTCACTCCCGATCGACCTCGGCAGGTGGAGGGTGGCTCAGGCCCGAGGCAGCTCTTTGAGGACTTTTCCGAGTCCGAAGGCGATTCCTCCCTTTTCTCCAAGCGAATGGACTTGGAGTCCTCAGGAGGACAGTCTGTGGACGATAGCCCTTCGTCCTACCTAGGATTGCTTCGGCTCATCTCGGAGTCCACCGGGATGAAGCTCAAACCCGTCTCTAAGTGGGCCAGGTATCCCCTCACGGAGATTCTGGACGAGGGGGATTCCCCTACGGAGGCCTTTCCGGTGGCCGAGGCCATAGTGGGCCCGGCCTTGGGCGCCTTGGCGCTCTCTTCCTGCCCTGCGCCTTGGCCAGGATGGCCAGTAAGTGTCCCGGTCCCTACCGGTTCCTTGTCCGTTTTTGAACACCCTCGGCCGAGGGGTTAGTTACCGACAGTGTTTTCCGGCGTGCCGGGAACGCTAGGGATGTGGACAAACCTCCCGACAAGGAGTCCAGGAAATTGGACTATGCTGGGCGAAAAAGTCTACGCTGCGTCCTCCCTCTGCCTTCGCCAGGCCAGTTCGGCTGTCCTCATGGCACATTTCTCTCATGCCCTGTTGGGCTCCCTGGACGAGGTCGTCCCTTATCTTCCCGCGGATCTGCAGACCACGGTTAGGCAGATGCGGGACCAGGGCAGGGCAGTAGCCAAACAGCAGCTTCAGACTGCTTTGGACATTGGGGACTCATGCGCCAGGTCTGTGGCGGCCGCAGTGGCTATGCGTTGTCGGGCTTGGCTGAGGATATCCACCTTCACTCGGATACCCAGCATAAGTTGGCGGATGTCCCTTCTTGGGGACCCGACCTCTTCGACCCTGGGGTGGAAGGTCACCTGCAGAGGATCGAGAGAGTCCAATGCTACCTTGGACTGGGTCTCATCCGCTCAGAAGGACAAAGGCGCAAACCACAGCCCTAAGCCCTTTCATCCCCTCTGCTCTGCGGCGTCCGGCCCAGCAACGTCAGGGCCAGCAGGCTCGAGCTTGGCATCCCAAACCCAAGCCGGGACTTTCTCCAACAGGAAGCAGGGAGGTAAGGCCCAGGAGGTCCCTCGCTGGTCCCTCCTCCAAGCCTGCCCAGTGGCGGGTTGAGGGGTGTCGCCCCAACCCCGTCACCTCACCCCAGGTTCCCCATGGGGGGACGGCTCCGTCACTTCCATTCCGCCTGGTCCATTATTACCACGGACAGGTGGGTGTTGGAGGTGGTGGGAAAAGGCCTGCCCTTGGAATTCAAGCAGGCCCTGCCCTTCAGAGCCGTCGCACCTCGGGGGGGCATCGGGGTCCGCAGCCTCACTGTCGGCTCGCCGAGCCGACATCGCTCTCCTCCTCCAAAAGGAGGTGATCAGGGAGGTAGCAGACCCTCCCTCAGACCCGGGGTTTGTGTCCAGGTACTTCCTGGTTCCGAAACGGACGGGGGACTGGCGCCCCATTCTCGACCTACACGACCTAAACAAGTTCCTAAGGTCTCGGACCTTCAGGATGGTCACTCTGGCTCAGATAATACCATCCCTGGAACTCGGTGTGTGGTTCTGCTCTCTGGACCTGCAGGACGCGTTCTTTCATATCCCTATCCGTCTGTCACATCAGAGATTCCTTCGCTTTCGAGCGGACGGATCCCTTTTCGAGTTCTGAGCCATGCCCTTCGGCCTGTCTCCAGCTCCCAGGGTCTTCACCAAATGCATAGCAGTGGTGACAGCTTTCCTGCGGCGCCGAGGGGTCCAGGTATACCCTTACCTAGATGATTGGCTGATAGCAGCCCCCTCCAGACAGGAGGTGGAGCGGTCCAGAGATCTGGCCCTCCAGGTTTGCTCTCAAGTTGGCCTTCTCATCAACGAGGCCAAGTCGGAACTCGAGCCGAAGCAGGTGATTCTTTTCATCAGGGCAGAGCTCGACTCTCTTCAAGCCAGAGCACGGCTCCTGGCGGACAGGGCCGAGGTTCTTCCTCCTTTGCCCAATCATTTCTGGTTGGGCAATGCGCCTGCCCGGGACTTCCTGCGCCTCCTGGGTCTCATGGCGGCCTGCACCAGCGTGGTCTGTTGGGCCCGCTGGCACATGCGCCCTCTTCAGTGGGGACTGGCCAGCCAGTGGTCAGAACGCTGCGATCCATTGGACCAGCTAGTGACGGTGACCCAGGGGATGTGTAACGCTCTCCGGTGGTGGACCATTCCAGTTCATCTGCAGGAGGGCATCCCGTTTGTCCGCCCCGAGCCGACGGTCTCCCTGTCGACCGATGCCTCTCTAATGGGTTGGGGTGCCCATCTGGGGGAACACCAGGCGCACGGCCTCTGGTCCCCGCGGGAGTCCCGATGCCATATCAACCTGCTGGAGCTCTGAGTGGTCGGCCTAGCTCTCACCGCCTTTGCTCCATTTCTCCGGGGTCAAGTGGTCCGAGTCCAGACGGACAATACCACGACCATGTACTATCTAAACCGCCAGGGCGGGACGCGCTCCATGCTTCTATGCAAGGAAGCTCTCCGCATTTGGTCACTCGTGCGCAGCCTGGAGGCAGATCTCCTAGCCATTCATGTGGCAGGAGCCTCCAACACCCTGGCCGATGCCCTAAGCGGATAGGGGCTGCATCCCACAGTGGTCTCTCCTGCCGGAGGTAGTACAAGATCTTTTCTCCCATTGGGGCACACCTCAGGTGGACCTGTTTGCCTCCAGGGAGAACGCGAAGCTGAGGCTGTTCCATGCCCGCCCCCCTCAGCAGGGCTCGCTGCAGGGGGATGCCTTCTCGAGGCCGTGGACCCCGGGCCTCTTCTACGCCTTCCCCCATTTCCCTTGATACACAAGGTGCTTCTCAAAGCAAGGAGGGACAAGGCGCAGGTGATTCTGATAGCCCCAGACTGGCCCTGCCAGTTCTGGTACCCAGATCTCCTCAGCCTCAGCTCCAGGCTCCCGAGGCAGCTTCCAGCTCGCCCGGACCTGCTCTGTCAATCAGGGAAGGTGTTCCATCCAGACCTTCAATCCCTGCACCTGACCCTGGTTCCTGGGCTAGAGTTCCAGGCCTTGGGTCTTTCCACGAGGTCCTCAATGTAGTTGAGGCGTCCTGTAAGAGTCGACCAGGAAATGCTATGCCTTCAAATGGAAGAGGTTTTCCATTTGGTGTCAGGGCAAGGGCTTGGACCCTTCCTCCTGTTCCTTGGCAAGCATCTTGGACTATTTATGGTCCCTTTCTCGGCAAGGGCTTAGGTCGACGACCGAAGGTGCACCTGGCAGCCATCTCTGCTTACCGGGCACGGGCCGGGGAGCAGTCGGTGGCGCAGGAGAAGGTGGTCTGGTGCTTTTTCAAAGGCCTTGATCACATTTCCCCTCCGGTTCGAGAACCTCCACCTCCGTGGGATCTACTGCTGGTACTGGCAAAGCTCATGGGCAAGCCATTCGAACCAATGCACAGGTGTGAACTCTCACCTGTCGTGGAAGACCGCCTTCTTGGTGGCTATCATGTCAGCCAGAAGGATGGGAGAGCTCCAGGCGCTCTGCATCGAGTCTCCTTACCTGGTCTTCCACAGGGACAAGGTTGTCCTGCGCCCCCACCCGAAATTCCTTCCGAAGGTGGTGTCGGAGTTTCACCTTAACCAGGTGTTGACTCTGCCGGTGTTCTACCCCAATCACACCTCGGAGGCCGAATACAGGCTCCATACTTTGGACCCTAGAAGGGCGCTCGCTTATTATAAGGAGTGCACGGCTGAAATTCGGGGAGAGGTTCGCCAGCTGTTTGTCACCTACGCTGAAGTCGCACCTGGCAGACCTGCAGCCAAGAGGACGATAAGCAGGTGGGTCACCTCCTGCATAGATCTCTGCTATAAGTTGGCGGGCATGGAGCCTCCCAGAGGGATAAGAGCTCATTCTATCCGCCATACTGCTGCATCGGTGGCTGCTTCCAGGGACGTCCCAATCCAGGAAATCTGCAGGGCTGCTACCTGGAAGTCAGCACACACCTTCATCACCCATTACCACATCGACCTTGAGTCACGTCGGGATGCTGGTTTTGGGGCCTCGGTTCTCAGTCTCTCTTTCCCAAGTAAGTATTGGGGTGTCTTGCCTCCCTCCTCCCGGAGAACTGCTAGAGTCTGTCAGACAGTGTGGATGAACAACATATCCATGTCCCTAGAAATACAGGTTACTCACCTGTAACAGGAGTTCTAGAATGGTATATGTTATTCATCCTACAACTACCTCCCCAGCCTGACGCACAACCTGAGCTTCCAGCGGGCCAGATCTGGCGTCATGGGGCGGAGCCGAGAGTTTTACCACCCGGGTGGGTGGGAGAAGCCAGCTTGAAGACCTTCCGGCAAGATTTAAAGCGGCAAGGATACCTGCCAGACAGTGTGGATGAACAACATATACCATTCCTAGAACTCCTGTTACAGGTGAGTAAGCTGTATTTCGTGCTGTCTGCACACACCCCTCACCCTGCCTTTAGCATACATTTTTTAAATATATTTTTTTCTGTGGAGTGGTACCACCTCCAAATGTATTGCCATGGTGTCTAGTGGCACCCCACACCCTCCAGTGACCATTGTAAGCCTGTTGGTGGCCAGTGGTACCCTCACCCTTCCTTGTAAATTTCAGCCTATAAATTAGAAAATGGTCCCTCACTGACCTGCTTTCTTTTTAACCTGGAAGAAAAACAAAGTTCCGACACCCAGCACCCCCATTGAATACCCCACATAGCCTCACTCACCTAACATGGCCCCACACTGAAGATACGCTCTCTAAATGAGGCTGCTTCATGCTGCTAGAACTGCTGACAGCTACATGACAAATAAGGTAACTGTGGTTCGAAGTATTTCTGACCGCAGTTACCTTATTTGTCACACAACAGTCACCGGTTCCAGCAGCAAGACACATCCTTGATTGGAGGTGCATCTTCCAGTGTGAGCAGATTAGGTGAGTGAGGGTTTGGGGGGGTGCGGGGAGGTGGGCGCACAGTGGGAGGTTGGGTGGGTGTGCATGTGCGATCGTCATTGAACTTAAAATCTAGGAACCATTTTCTAATTTACAGGTTGAAATTTGCAAGGAAGGTTGAGGGTACCACTGGCCACCAACAGGGTTACAATGGGCATTGGAGGGTGGGGGGGTGCCACTAGACACCAGGGAATTACATTGGGAGGTGGCAATGATGTAGCTGGATGAGAGGTGGCTGTACCACTCCATAGGAAAAAAAAAAATTTTTTAAATGTATATTAAAGGCAGGGTGACAGGAGTCAGTAAACACCAGGAATATACATTTTTGGCAAGGGTCAAAATTAGGGTGGGGGGTAACACTGACACCAATGACATGGGTGATGTGCCATGGAAAAAAAGAAGAGAAATCCTGGACCCTTTCATAAATTACAGGCTCTAAGTTACATGGAAGGGTGAGGGTGCCAGTGGCCACCAATGGGGCATATCATTACAAATAATTCAGGGATCAGAGGGTAGGGGGGCCACTAGACACCAGGGATATACATTTCAGGGTGCTGCTCATTTACAGGGGGGTTCAATAATCGGCAGCAACATCTATATTTTTGAAATTTATATTAAAGGCAGTCTGAGAGGTGTCAGTAGACACCAGGGATACATTTTGGCAGGGGTCAGAGTTGGAGGAGGAGTTCCACTGATACCAATGACAAGTGTTATGTACCACTGGAAAAATGGCAGGCTGGGGGGTGCCACTAGACACTAGGGCTATTCCCTTACAATTAAGGGGAACTGGATGTGGGGGGTTCCACTTGGCACCAGGGAAGAGAAAAATGTGTTTATCTAAAACAATATATGATCAACTTATGTATGCATAGGAGCACAGGGTCCTTCGGATCCTGCACCCCCACAGGAAAATGTATGGAAGCGCAGGGTCCAAAACACATAGATAAATAAGGATAGAAATATACTATCTTAAGAAGTAAGGAAATAAATTGTAAATTACTTTGTTAATGCTCCACTAAGAGTCAAAGCGACAAAAGTTGGGAAATGTGGCATTAGGGTTTCTAACCGTAACATCCCACCCTCAAAGCAGGCAGGAAGGCAGGTGTGGGATGTACCTCGGGCTTCTCAGGCCTAATGCTCATCCCATTCTCAAAGTCTACACATCTGACCTTATTTACAAATGGATTGGGGTGTTTGGATTGAGAAGGGAAAGACACACCCCACACCTGCTCTCCTGCCTGCTTTTTTTTTTGGGGGGGGAGACCCTAACGTCACATTTCCCAACTTCTGTTGCTTTGACCCTAATGGAGCATTAACAAAGTGTATGTGTGTGTGTGTGTGTATATGTATGTGTGTGTGTATGTATATATATATATATATATATATGTGTGTGTGTGTGTGTGTATGTATGTATGTATATATATATATATATATGTATATATGTGTGTGTGTGTGTATGTATATATATATATATATATATATATATATATATATATATATGAAGAAAGATGTGCGGATATATATATATATATATACACACACACACACACACACATATACACACTAGATTAGATACATTTTTTATTTTCACAATAGCAGTCTAACCTCGGGTAAAGTATTGAGTGGCCTTATAAGACCCAAATGATTTGCTTGAGGTGAAACTGCTCAAGTGAAAATAAATAATTTATCCCCTTAAGTCCCCACTGCATATTTCATTTATGCAATAGGCAAGCACCTTGTGAGATATTTAACTTTTATTAGTTTTAAAATGTTTTTTTTTTTTTTTAAATAAATAATTTAGGACATTTTGCCAAAGTAGTGTTAGTTGGTGTTTTCTTTGTGCTGTTGCCATGAGCGTTGCATTGATGCGCTGGCCCATGCTGACACTGCTGCATCGTCGCTCATTTGCTGAGGTAGTGGCTCATTCAAAAAATTTTAAGTAATATGATGCAGCGGCATTTAATGAACGAGTAGGAACTGACATCATCTTAGTGTATTGTTTAGTTGGAGCCAGCTGGGGTCAGCAAGCTGCAGTTGCTATTTACTCTTTTTTATTTGCTTGTTAGTTTTTTAAATTAGTGCATTACTGTTAATGGGGTACTGGTGCCAGGAATGGAGCAGAGATACTGAGAGTTAGAGAGCAAACACTGCAGACAGCTGCACAGCACGTGGATGAACAGATTAGCATCTTTGGAGGGACAATTTTTAAACTTTTAATAAAAGGTACTGTTATTTCTTCTGTTTGGTAGGAGTGCAGCAGAAGGCTCAGGAGAAGTATAACGATAGAGTGGACTGGGACGTGACAAAGCTGAACTGAAGAAAGTGATCAATCAAGTGGGGGACAGCAGGCAGGTGAGTGGGTGCAAGTTGATCAGCATGCAGTTGTAAAAGAAAGCGGCAAAAAATGGTAAAATCTGGGTATTTTGTTGGTATGTTTCTTGTGCACTACTTGCTATGTTTGCTAGAGTTGTGAATGCTTTTTTGGGGGGTCATTGCTTGCAGTATGGTAGGTTGCTGCAGGGTACTGTGTAAATGAAAAGCGACAGTATGGAAACAGCCCTAGCGGTTGGGTGAGTAGGCTTGGGGAAACAAGTCATGATGATGTGTCTGTTGTGCACAAAAATGCATCATGACATGCCTGCTATGTACATAATGCTGATAAAGAACCTACTGTGTACCTAAACAAAATATATTACACAGTGCCTTGAATATCAGCATTTATGTAATGGATTTTGTGTCCATGCCTATTGCTTGACTAGGAAGGGAACCATCCTGGACCTGATCCTAGCCGATGGGGAGCAGGCCAAGGACCTGCTGGTGGAAACCCCTTTGGCTGTTAGTGACCATTCCATGGTGTGTTTCACCTTGGACATGGGAAAGGTGAGGAACCAAACAAATACCACGGTAATGGACTTTAGGGGGGAAAACTTCAGGGAAATGGCAGATATCCTCAGGGAGCATATAAGTAAAATCAGACCTGGGATGGACATGGAGAGGCAGTGGGAAATCCTGAAACTGGGCATCTTGGAGCCACGAAAACCTGTGCCAGGTCACAAAACAAGATGGCTAGAGCTAGGAAACCTTGCTGGTGGACAAGAGAAGTACAGGAGGAAGTGAGGAATAAGAAGTTGGTCTTTTGAAGGTACTATACAAATGCTCCAGTAGTGAGGCAAACCGTGAGGAGTACCATAGGATATCCAGGGAGGTTAACAGAAGGGTTAGAACTGCCAAGGCTGATAAAGAGCTTAGATTAGCAAGCGGGATCAGGGAGGGGGGGAAATAATTCTTTAGATGTGCTAGGGAGAGATGGAAGGGTGGGGCAGATAAGTAAGCTGAGGAAGCAGAGGGAATGGGTGGAGGGGTAGAGCAGGCTGAAGTGTTAAATGATTATTTCAGCTCGGTCTTTACCAGGGAAAGAGATGGGCCATTGTCTCAGTGAGGGGGATGATAAGGGGCAAGGGGGGGGAGGCACTCATCGATGGAGAGGTCCAGGTAGAGAGGGTGAAGGAGGTGCTCAAGTCCTTGAGGACAGATAAAGCTCCAGGACCAGATGGCATCCACCCCAGGGTGCTAAAGGAACTGGCGGATATCCTAGTGGCTCCAATGATGGAACTATTCAATTCCTCCCTCCAATCAGGATGTGTCCCTCTAGACTGGAGGATAGCCCATGTCATGCCCCTCCATAAGAGTGTACCTTGGGATGAATCGGGGAACTACAGACTGGTCAGCCTGACATCCATATTGGGGAAAATGATGGAGGCCATCATAAAAGAATGGATGTTGGAGTTCCTGGAGGTACATGGTTTTCAGGATGATCACCAACACAGGTTTGTCTGGGGGAAATCATGTCTAACTAACCTGATAGAATTTTTTGATTGGGTGACAAAAACCCTGGATGGGGGAAAGCTGGTTGATGTTCTACACTTAGACTTCAGCAAGGCTTTCTATTCTGTCCCATATGGAAGGCTACAGTAATTTCAAAAATGAAGAAGCTAGAGGTGGGTGACAAACTGGTGGGGTGGGCAGAAAACTGGCTGAAAAACAGACAGCAGAGGGTGGTGGTAGAGAGTGAAGCCTCGACACCCCAAGGGGTCATCAGTGAGGTCCTACAGATGTCACTGTTGGGCATTATCCTTTTTAATGTGTTCATTGCAGACACTGAGGAGGGGGTTGGTCGCAAAGTGAGTTTGTTTGCTGATGATTCTAAATTGGGGGCTGAGGTAGACAGTGAGGGGGGAAGAAGGGCACTCCAGGATAACTTGGGGAGGATGAAAAACTCACACGTGGCAGCTAGGGTTTAACACAACCAAATGTAATGTTCTGCACCTTGATGTTGGGAACCCTGGGTATAGCTACCACTTGGGAGTATAGCTGACTGTGGCAATGATGATCTGGGGTGATGAATGATGCCAAATGGAATCACTTGGATCAGTGTAGGAGAGCAGCAACTAAGGCAAAGAAAATGCTTGGGTGTATAGCCGGGGAACAATGTCCAAAAGAAGGGAGGTTAAACTTGCCCTGTACACCTAGCTAGTGAGGCTGCATCTGGAGTACTGTGTGTGGTTCTGGCACCCCCGCCTAAGAAAGGACAACACTGTGCTGGAGAGAGTCCAGTGAAGGGCGACAAGGATGATTAATGGTCTGGGAGGTTTGTCATATGGGGACAGACTTGAAGAGCTGAACATGTACTCATTGGAGGACAGAAGTGATAGGGGGATATGATAGACACCTTCAAATACCCGAAGGAGGTCAACAGTTGGAACAAGGAAGGGAAGTTCACATTGGGGGGGCTATGAGAGGTCATAGTCTAAAGTTGGCAGGGGGGCAGTACAGAGGTGAGGTGAGGGGGCATTATTTCATGTAGAGGGTAGTGGCACCATGGAATGCACTGCCAGATGACCTGGTAAAAATGGAAACTGTGGGAGGTTTCAAGAGGGGTTGGGATGGACACAGGGGCATGGTACAGGTTGGAGGTATGGTGCACACCAGAGGTATACAGGGAGGGGAGTGTGGAAGTGGAAATAAGGGAGGGAGGTAGGGCAGCTGCTGAACACTACCAGTGAGCTGTGTCTGGCAGACATCATTCAGTCCCTGCTAATAATGTTGTAATTGCTAGTCAGCCCTTAGTAATTTTCTTTTGTGCTCAGTATATACTTGAACTGGTCTTGCACTCGTCCTCCCTCACTATGCTGCTTCCTATCCTTCCGTGTCTGTCCCTCCGCGGTGATTACCTTCTTGCCTACAGGCATGTACTAGGAGCGCACAGCAGCTTGAGCTTTTCCCTTTCTCTCCTCCCTGTATCCTTTTACACAGTCCTATGCCCACTCCTTCCCTGCCTGTCCTTTTGCAGCAAATACTCCTTCGCTCACAAACATGCACTTGGCACCATTGTAGCAGGGTACTGCAGCTTGTTCTTTTCTTTGCTACCACCTCGACCTTCTTTCACCTCCACATTTTAATTCTACCAAGCGATTGCTTCCCCCCATTGTCTCTCTAACCCTCTATGTACATTAGCTTGCTCCAGTAACCGTATGACCCTCACCCCCAGAAGGCTTCCTTCTGCCCTCCTTCCAGACTAATCTTTATCACCTCCACACCGCCATCGTTTCCAGCCCATCCCACCG
The DNA here is from genome assembly GCA_016271365.2 of Neoceratodus forsteri. Lineage (NCBI taxonomy): Eukaryota > Metazoa > Chordata > Ceratodontiformes > Ceratodontidae > Neoceratodus > Neoceratodus forsteri. Next base: position 669,005,622 of record CM057459.1, on the reverse strand, counting down.
TTGAGTGCTCCTCGCCGTCCAGCTTAATTCCACTAATTTTTTTCTACCTCCTTCCTTTCAGGTCCTGCTCTTAACCAGGACTACAAGCCAACCAGTGGCTGTGACATAGCTCCTCCAGCCGGCGTCCGTTCCTCCCAGCAACCCACCCAGCCAGCCTCTCTCACAGACTCTTTGAGGTACGAACTCAGGATTTCACAGAGCAGACAGCTCATTGGCCCTTAGACCACATGGCTTAATAGCCATTGGAGGCTACCACTTCTCCCTTCCTCACCATTAGTTAACCTGTTAATCTTTAATCCTCTGTTATTTAGCGCAGTTGTTCTGTAGCGGAGCTTTCCACTTCAATTACTGGTTTTAAAAGTATTTTTTTTCCTGCTCATCCACCCCAACCCTGGCCTCCATTAAATAATCTAAAGCACCTCCCTTCCCTTACACCTTTTCTCCTATTGGTTGTTCTATAATTAGCTGTTTAGCCCACTGGCTGAAATATAAAACTGCTCATACAGACTGGCTACTACTGCTCATAACATCTAGACACCATACACACAACCCACATCAAACACTGTGCTTTGGTCTGGATTAGTATACCACCAACACTGCATTCCACCCCCCCCCCCCCAAATGTACCACGTCCATTAACATAGGCCTATACTAATAATTGGGTGCAGAGCCCTATATTCCTAGGGTAGTATAATTTTAATTTTAATTTTCAACTCCTGACAGCATGTTAAAGCACCTCCACTGCCTGCCCATGTTCTCTATTCCTGCACCACTAGTCTTCTGCTGTTTTTTCACCCATGCCTACAGCCCATCCTCACCCATGCTACCCCCACTACATTGGATCTGCACAGCAGATCTCAACGTCAATCTTACTACCTCTGCAACTGGTACACACCCTTACCCATTCCCTCCTCTCCCGTTCTCCCACAGCTTTGTGAACTACCTCTGGAGTCGCCCCACAACCATACTTTCCTTGTGCATTACTGCCCCTCATCCTTGGCTCATTCAAATGTCACTAATTTTCTATGCATTACATCCAACCTTCCTCCACTACACCAGCAAATACATAGTATGTATCTGCCCCCAACGTAGGTGATCCTACTCTAAGCAAAGCAAAATTACTGGGCAGATGGATCGTATGTGTAATCCTCCTGCTACTAGTCTGCGCTGGTAATATTGAACTAAATCCCAGTCCGCCGCAGACTCTTGCCTCACCATCCATCTTTGCAGCTGCTAAAGGACTGAAATGCATTCACATGAATGTGTGCAGCCTCTTGAAAAAAATAGATTGTGTCCATGCCTGGATCACTCACACAGACATGGATATCCTTGTAGTTTCTGAATCTTAGTTAAAAGCATCCACCCCCAACTCGGCCTTATCCCTCCCCTCCTATAACCCCTTCAGGTGTGATAGAGCTACCAGGGTTGGAGGAGTAGCTATTTATGTCAAAGATAGATTTATGGGTTTTGAGATTGTTCCCACCAGCTCACCCAAGGAATTCAAGTCCATTTTGCTAAATATACCTCTATCTTCCACTGAAACAATCACAATAATAGGCTGCTACAGGCCACCTTCTGGTGGTTTGGAGCTCCTAAAACACCTGCTCAACACTGCTGATTCAAGACCACATGAAATCATAATTAGTGACTTGAATATCGATTGGCAAAAAACTTGCAACAAAAGCCTACAATTCCTAGAGTTCTGCGATGAAGTCAGCTTCACCCGACTAGTATCGGAGTGCACCCATCCTAATCCTAAGGGTCTCTTCAGAGGGGTCCCTGATCAACCTTATATTCACAAATAGGCCTCACAGGATCACACATACTGCAGTATTTCACAATGATGTTAGTGATCACTACACAGTGGTCTGCATTAGAGGACAGACTATACCCAAATCAAAGTCTAGATTCATATGGAAAAGGAGTTTTCGCAAGTTCAGTGTATCCCATTGTCTGACTGATCTCAGCACTATTAACTGGACTGACTTCTATCTATCCACCGACATCAACATTGCATCTTCACTTTTTAACAGAATATTATGTAGCATCATAATTAGGCATGCCCCATGCTAAAATGCAGAGCCCAAAAACTCTCTTGCCCTTGGGTTACAGCTGAACTTAAGACTGCGCTAAAGGTGGACCATAGCCAGGCAGACCAAGCTTCCCTCGGACTGATCAACCTTTGGAACCAGCAGCAACAGCTGTACAAAATTGATCAGGACAGCAAAAGCTAATCATTTTCTATCTGCTTTTCACTTTGCAGAGGGTAACCCCAGTAAATTCTGGCACATCATCAAACAGGCTGAAGGCAGCAAACCATCCTCTTCATTACCTGCTGAGGTCTCCGTTAAAGGCAAAATCCTATTCAATAAATCAGACATTCTGTAGAGTTTTAATAACTACTTTGCTACAGCAGTTCTTGCATTCTAATCTTTCAAGGCAGTTACCCTTAAGTCCAGCTCTCCAAACAACCACGGATACCAACCAGCAACCATTTCTCATTTACCCCTTTCTAATTCAAAGGAGATAGAAGACCTCCTACTCCACCTTGATGTTAAGAAAGGTGCTTGCGTCAATGGCATAGGACTGTACTTCCTTAGAATTGACACCATATTTCTAACAGCCCCTATTATCCATCTATTCAATCTCTCTCCATAAGCTCCCACACGGTACCTGATGCATGGAAAATAGCACAGATACTCCCTCTTTTCAAATCCGGTGAGCCCACAGATCTAAACAACTATTGCCCTATCTCCATTTTACCCCTGCTCTCTAAACTACTCGAGAAATTAGTAAGCACCCAATTAAGGGACTACCTCACCATATCAGACCTAATAAACCCAGTCCAATTTGGCTTTAGGCCTGCCCATAACACCACTACTTCCCTAACTTCTGTCACAAATGATTGGCTCCTTGCTATGGATAAGAAACAAGTTGCAGGGGCAGTCTTCTTGGACTTAAGCAAAGCATTCAACACAGTCAATCATACTTTGCTCCTCGACACTCTAGACTGGCATGGTATCTCCGGTCCTGCCCTATCCTGGTTCAGCAGCTTCCTAACTAGTAGATTACAACACGTGAAGTCAGATGAATTCCTCTCCTCTCTACTACCACTCACAAGAGGAGTACCACAAGACTCTATCCTTGGGCCCCTCCTTTTCATGATTTGTGTAAACACTATCGGACATAATACCAGCAAGGCAAAACTTCACCTGTTTGTCGATGATACGGTAATATATCTATCCAGGCCTTCATTAGCAGAAACCCGTGTAGAACTCCAATCTGAATTTAATCTCCTACAATGCAGCTTTGCCAAATCCAAACTACTTTGGTTTTCTTTTCGTTTAGGAGCAATGTACTTCTATTCCGACCACCTGACACACATTACAAGCGCCCTCAAAGCTTTGCCCCTATCAAAACCCTCCTAAATGATGATCTTGAGGTAGTCAAATTTAAATACCACGGTTGCGAATTAGACTAACACCTAAACTTTGCCACACATATAGAATCCCTTACAAAGAAACTGAGACAACAAATTGGTTTCTTCCACAGAAGCAGATCTCTCTTTATCACCAATGCCAGACTTCAGCTGGTTCAATGAACGTTCATCCCCCTACTTGACTATGCAGATATATTATATGGTGGCTGCTCTGATCCTCTGCTTTGCCAGCTAGACACGCTGTATCATAGGGCAATACGATTCATAGCTAACCGTCATTGATGGACGCACCATTGTGATCTATATACCTCATTGGGTTGGACTTCCCTGCACACTAGGCGTCTTATCCACTTGCTTATTTGGCTATATAAAGCCCTCCTGTCTAAACTACCCCCTTATATATCAAACCTCTTTCAGCGATCTGCCTGCTTATACTCTTTGTGTAGATACTCCTACATAATGTTAAATGTCCCCATCTCCCGATCTCATTGCAGTGATATGGCTATAAGCCATGCTCTCCCGGCTGCCTGGAATAAAGCCCAGTCCATCCTAAAACTTCCAAACCTAATTCCCCTAAACAACTTTAGATCCTTTTTTTTTTTTTTACTTTATTTATCTCCACTCCTGGAGGACTCCTTCCAGCAACCTCGGGGGTTCCCAGCCTCTACCCTCTTCCTTGACTAGTCCTATCCCCTCGTGCCACCAAGCACCACCTCCAGGTCTGAACCCTCCGGAGGTAGGGCCGCCCTATCCAACCAGGGCGCTCTGTCTATAGGGCAAAGTGCCCGGCACACGAGTCTGCCTACGGAGAGGAGAGAGCCTGGAATTGGAAGTGTGGGCTTTGGGAGGACAAGGTGCCTTCATCTATCCCCAGGGATGGGGTTTTTATCTCTTTTTTCTGTGTTTCCTGACCTCCTGCGGAGTGTGGCTTATCAAGGCAACGTAATGCCGCAACTCCACCCCCAGCATTCGCAGCATCGCTACGTTGGGAGCCCCTGATGGCCACCAGAGGCCGTTCTGAGAGCGATCACATCCCAAACCCTCTGCGGGAAGAGAGAGCAGTTCTACGGACACTCAGTCTTCCCCCCCTGCTGTCCCCCAGTGGCCCGGGCTCGTTCCCGAACCCGGATCACCGGCGTGGCGCAAGATGTGGTGTCCAGTGCCTCAACCCTCAGCACCATTGGGCTGGCTCAACTTTAGATCCTTGGTTTTTAATAAATTCAATGAGGTCTGCACCTGCCTTTAAGAGGTGTCCACTCTAAATCCCATGGATACATCATTCACCCCACCCCTCATATACCATGAATACTCAAATTACCTCACCCATCACCATCATTCAATCCTTCCTCCACCTCTACCTATGACTCTTTTCTACACCTTCTTCCTCATCCGCATACCCATGCCCCATAGCTCCTCTCTACCCCTCTTTTGCACCCTCTTCCTGACCCCTCTTACACGTTCACTGCCTTCCTTACCCCCTTGTCTTTCAATCTCCACCTTCTCCATCACCCCATCACCATCCCTTCCCCTCCACTCCCTTCTCTGCCCACTTTCTGTTATCATTACCTCCTCCCAGCCTTCCCAGTACAACTCAACCTTCAATGCTCCTTCACCTTCCTCCCCAGCAGTTCTTGTTTCGCCCTAGCTAACAGTCACCCTCCTGACACATATCTGAACCCCCGGCTTAATACCACTACCCAGTACCTCATAAACTGTTATCTCCCTAATGTATGTTGTCTTTTTCCCTATGACCTTGTATTATCAGCAATTATTGTATATAACTTGTATCTCATCCCCCTTAGCCTGTCATTATGCATTTACTGTAAATAATTGTATTTCAATCTCCATACCTGTATTCACCCTTACCTTATTAACCTTAATTTTATGTAAACTGTAAATAATTATATATACTGTTACATTGTTTTTTTTTTTTTCCATCAGTACACATTGTGTACTGATATCCACACAAGGACCTCCTTGTAAATGAGCTTGCTCAATGGAGTTTTTTTCCTGTAAATAACTGAACTGAAAAAACGTGATAAACCGTTAGGCCTAATCTGCTGGCAACTATGTATGTATGTTTATGTATATATATCTATATATAGATATCTATATCTACATACTGTATGTAGATATAGAACAAATTTTCAGCATAGCTGTCTTATTACCCCACCACATGTGCCCACTACAGAAAATGTCCAAATCCCTGCTAAAATGTAATTCTGCTCAACTGCAACACAATTCTGTGCCACAGGTCCGAAAACACATACTGGCCAGGATTTGAAAAATGACAGCTATGACATACAGTACATGAGGTGGGGTAATAAGAAGGCTATGTTGAAAATTTGGGGTAAAAATACTTAACGTTTCCGAAGTTATGAGCAGTCATAGTGAAATTGTAACGGATTGTCATATCTTTGGCATTTGTACATATTTTGACCCCAAATTTCCAGCACAGTCTTATCATCACCCCACCTCATAAATCCCCATAGGTGAACATTTTCAAATCCATGCGAAAACACATTTCAGACAGGATGTGAAAAATGACAGCTGTACTGTTCATGAGGTGCTGTGAAAAAATGTCTGATGAAAATTTGTAGTCAAAATATTAAAAATTACCAGTTATATGGGTGTGTCAAAAAATTCAGCGATCACACGTAACTCAGGCATTTTTAGGAATTTTTTCACCACATTTTCAACTTGGTCACTTTGGGACCCCACCTCATGAACACTGGTAGGAAAATTTTGTTATTCAGTCCAGAAAGGTGATTTCACTTAGTGACTGCAAAATCACCTTCTGGGCCCAATTAATGAAATGACAGTGGCAGTGTTCATGAAGTGTTGTCCCAAAAAGGCCATGTTGAAAATTTGATGAAAAAAATTCAAAAAAATGGCAAAGTTGTGAACGTAAGTTAAAAACATCTTTGAAATACGTTATACAGCACTTACTTTGATTCCTCAGTTCGTGATTCGGCTTTGAAGAGTGCAGATGTGTCTTGGTTCACAGAAGATGACAGCCCAGGACCTCCGGTGGTAAGTATAAGGTAAGGGGATGGTGTGGGGTGGTGGGTGCTCAGTGAGATGGTTAGGATGGGAGAGGGGGTCAGTGGCAATGATGAGGGACCATTATTTGTTTGTTTCAGGTTAAAAAATAAATTAGACGTTGCGGGACAGTTTTCTCTTTTATTTTAAGAAACAAAATAAATATTAAAAGTATTTGGGGACACTGGGAGCAGGCTCCCCAGTGTCACACTCTACCGGGGGGGGGGTCTGAATCCTGATACAGGAATTTGGCCCCCCGATGTCAGCAAAATTAGTAAAACAGCAGGCTGGGTGTATCCGACACCAGGACTGGTCATCCCGGTGTCAGATTATTAAAATATAATGTTAACATGGAGATAAGGGGGGGTGCCACTAGACACCAGGGAACATTAAATAACCTAACACTGCCACACAATCAAGCTTCAAGTAGGATACGGTATGATTTGCAAACCACTGAAGTGTGCATCATGGCAGCAGTACCTGGTGGTTCCGAAAATGGTCTGTAACATAGGAGACCAAAGGTTGTTCATCCCGCCCTGTTTTACTGTGTAAACATATGCAAGTTATGTGCTTCCATTCTCCTGATTCCCCCTTACAAATAAGTAACAAGGAAGATCCCAAGGAAAATGAGATACTGCAGCAGGGGGAACAGCACAGAATTCATGAGAAAGGATCCTTTTTTGTGACTCATGATACAAAAAAGGATTCCTCTTTCATATCATGTGGTCATGAAAAAGGATTCCTAACAGTAAATAAAACACATTTCCAGGCTACATCTCTTAACATTGAGGTACAGATTGCACCTAAGGGGGTTCTGATCAGCCAGCTAGGTGTGGTGGTCTCTCCCTCTCCAGGATGTCATTTTTGTGTTTTTCGAAATTTTTTTGTAAAACGGGAAACAAAATGGTGGCTCACGAAAAAGGATTTTTTCTCATGAAATAGGAACGGGTCTCACGAGAATGAATCCTTTTTCAAGAGAACAAATTCTTCATCAGTTTTTCTTGCTCTAGGCTGAAAAGTGATCAACCCTTTGAAAACAATGGGTAATGAAAAACCTAATAACTTTGCGGCAGATTAATATTTTTACACAAAATTAAACATGACTTTTCTGTTACCCAAGCTGGTTCTACCATAAACAAAATCACACCACAATTCCACACCATTTGGATACAGGGTGATGAGAAAAAAAAAGCAAAAAGTGGTGGCTTTATAACTTTTTCCACTGTACAGATATCAGAATCTACACAGCCAACCGGAATGAAACTTGCCACATCAAGAGATCTACCCCATGGGACAGGGCATACAAATTTTAAGCAAATCCATTGATGGGTTGCAAAGTTATTAAAGTGCAAAATTTAAGGTTTAATATTTAACTGCTACTCATCCCTAACTATAGGAGCACTATCACGCCTGTACATAGATTATAGGGGCATGTTAGAGCCCCTGTCGTTAGGGTTCAATGGTCACTTCTATGTTAAACCCTAAATTTTGAACTTTAATAACTTTGCAACTGTTTGACTGATTCACATGAAATTGTGCATGCACCATCGAGGACCAAAGATCTCTGGATTTGGCAAGCTTTGTTGTAGTTGGATGTGTGGGTGTGAAGATATGGAATGTCAAAAATTGTGTAAATTACAATTTTTTTGTGTAAATTCTTTGTCACGCCATTTCTCAGAAATGAATTGAGGGTTTGATCTGAAATTTTTAGGGTATATCAGATCGCAGATGTGCCTTATGAAGGTTTGGTAAAAAAAAAAATATTAATTTGTTCAAAAGTTATTAACATTTCAATTTGTCCATTATTTCCTATGGGAAAATTAGATGTGCTTTGTGAAACAAACGCTGCCGTGAAAGCAGTTTTCATTGTCGAAATATGGAATGTATTGTCTGGATTCTGCCATTTTGTTTTCAGTTAGTGAGGCAAACTAATTTAAATATTTCAAAAAATACTGCAGTTTGTAAACACCAACAGTTTTGTTGACCTGATTGGGGCCCGAAGAATCAGATTTTGGGTTCAGTTTGCCCCCAAAATGCCCAGAAATATGTTAATTGTGTCCGTGGACATATCTGAGCCACAAATTACAGCAGTTATTTCATGAAACAAGGGGTAGTTTGTGCTGCAAATTCCCATTATTTCCCCAAAACAAGGAAGGATGTTTCAGGGAACAGTTTCCACAATTTGCTGCACATACATCTGCGGAAGAAATAAAACTATTTATTTAGGGTCATTTGGGGGGCAAACGTTCCTCTGACCCTGATTAGATAAACACCTATTGGTGTTTACCTAATGCAAGTATCGTTTGCTTGTATAGCCTCTAAGGGGAAGGGGGCTGAGGTATGCTAATATACATTTTTCTACATCGGGGTGCCCACTCCCGTGTCAGCAGTAGAGCCCCCCCCACCACTGAGGATCACTGTGGAGCCCACTCCCAGTGTCCCAAGATATGTATCCACCCCACAGCAGTGTGGGACACCAGGGAGCCCACTCCTAGTGTCCCAAAATATGCGTTCATTTACAACCTGTAAAAAAGCAAACAGTCCCCCGTTTTTTGTTTTGTTTTGTTTTACCTGCAAAAAAGAAAAAGTTCCCTCATCATCCCCATCATCCCACTCCAAATCCAGACCCTCCCACTGAGCACCCACCACCCCACATTCCCCCCTCATTGTCTTATACTTGCCACTGGAGGTCATCGGTTGTCATCTTCTGTGGACCAGGACACGTCTGCAAGCTTCAAAACTGAACCGTGAACTGAGGAATCGAGGTAAGTGCCGTATAATGTATTTCAATAGCGTTTTGAACTTACGCTGATAACATTGTCATTGTTGTGACTTTTTGCACCAAATTTTCAACATGGCCTTTTTGGGACCCCACCTCATGAACACTGTGACTGTCGTTTTGTTGATCAGGACCAGAAGGTGATTTCGCTGTTGCTGAATGAAATCACCTTTCAGGCCCAAATAATGAAATTTCAACAATCACACAGGAGTGTGGTGTGCATATTTATGGAACGCATATAAACAGAGGTGAGAAAGAAATGTGTCTCAGCTGGGACTTGAACCCAAGCCACAGAGAATACCGTTCCAGTTGCACTAACCAGCTGCGCCACTGAGACAGCAGGAACCTGGTCTGTCTCCAATCACATTGCTCTTTCTTAAATGCACAACCCAATGGCAACACAAATATTTATTTGTAACAATCGCACAGGAGTGTGTTTTGCATATTTGTGGAACACATACAAACAGAGGTGAGAAAGAAGCAAGTGCCTCAGCTGGGACTTGAACCCAGGCCGCCTGGAATACTGTTCTGATTGCGCTAACCAGCTTTACCACCGAGGCAACTGGAACCTGTTGATCAGGCCCAGAAGGTGATTTTGTGGCCACTGCGTGAAATCACCTTTCAGGCCCAAATAATGAAATTTCAATTTTAGTGTTCACCAGGTGGGGTCTCAAAAAGACCATGTTGAAAATTTGGTGAAGAAATTCCTAAAAATGCCAGCGTTACATGCACTCCTTGAAATCTTTCTATGCATGGTCATAACTTTCGTAATTTTCAATATTTTGATGCCAAATTTACAACATGGCTATTTTTTTCACACCACCTCATGAACAGCACAGCTGTCATTTTTCACATCCTGCCCAAAGCATGTTTTTGCACCTGTGGCTCGGAACAGCGTTTTGGCAAGGATTTTAAAATTTTACCTATGGGGTTTATGAGGTGGGATCATAAGAACACTATCTTGAAAATGTAGGGGCAAAATATGAAAAAGTGCCAGAGTTATAACATTTCATTGGAAATTCGCTACAGTCGTAATTTTGGAAATGTTAAATATTTTTGCCCCCAGATTATCAGCATAGCCTTCTTATTACCCCACCTCATGTATGTTACAGTTGTCATTTTTCAAATCCTGCCCAAAATGTGTTTTTGTACCTATGATGTGGAATGGCATTGCAGTTGCTCAGAATTATGTTTTGGTGGCAATTCAAAAACATTTTGTACCGGGTACATGAGGTGGGGTAATGAAATGGCTATGCTGACAATTTGGTCACTGTTGTCCTATAAATGGAAATGCAGGGCCCGTACATAGATCTATGGAGGGATGAGAGTGCAGGGCCCAGAGTACCCTTCACTCCCACAGACAAATAAGGATATCATTATAATATCTGAAAATGTAAGGAAATTCACTGGAAAAAAAACTTAATGCATCAGTTAGGGTTTTTTCTAAAGTGACAAAAGCAGGGAAATGTGGTGTTAGGGTTTCCAACCCTAACATCCAACCCTGCAGACACTGACAGGCATTGGAGATGTGCCTTGAGGTTGTCAGTCCTAATGCTCACCCCATTCTCCTATAATGTGCCCGTCTCAGCTTATTTACTTATGGAATGGGGTGAGCATTGGGGCAGATGATCCCAAGGCACACTCCTGACACCTGTCCGTGTCTGCATGGTGGGTGGTGGTGTGTTAGGGTTGAAACCCTAATGTCACATTTCCCTGCTTTTGTTGCTTTAGTAAGAACCCTCGCTGATGCATTAATGAAGTGTTTTGCAATGAATAGATATAGATGTAGCTATAGATATATATATACTGTGTGTGTGTATATGTGTGTGTGTGTGTGTGTGTGTGTATATGTGTGTGTGTATATATATATATATATATATATATATATATATATGAAACCAAACTGTTAAGAATAAGCTGCTTTACACACCTGATGGGGTGCTGTGACATCACTAGGCATGAGAGTGAAGCTCACATGCCTTACTGGTGTCCCAGCACCCACAAGGTGTGTGTACCAGTGAGTTTGTCACAACTTTTTTTTATTCTTTATAACATGTTGGATAGTGTTTTTTTAGGCATTTTACTTAACTTCTGTAGATCAGTACGGAGAAATCCCGTCCAGTAAAAAATGAAAGTTCAGACCAAAACTCTGTTTGCCACACTGTTTGAATCTTTGTGTTTCTGATAGCATGCTGCTAATGGGAACAGCTGAGCTTACAAGTGGGGTTATGATGAACATTGCTTATTTGTAATCATTCTCTAAAAGTTGTTCTTAATGTATGTTAAAGCAGTAGTATTTGCTAGGGCACAAAGTGGTTCTGTACTAGAACTCAGCTTGCGATTGTTGCCAGTCTTTCAGACACTTGTAAGGATACCTGGATGCTACCACCTCTCAACGAGACCCACACTCTGAGTATCAAGTCAGAATCCCACAGAACCATTGCCCAGACGGTTCAGTGATACTTACCAAAGGGAAAATGCCCCCCATCACCACTGAGACAACTCTTCAGCACCAGATCACAGCTTTTGTCAATTGCCCTAGTTAACTGTATCAGAAACAACTCGGCTTGAAGTATATAAAAATATTATTTAATACTCCAAGAAATTTACATGTGTTACAGAGTAACGCACAATAAGGCTGTGAACACTACAATGTATCTACAGAGATAAAAAAAGAAAGGTTTTGGAAACAGAAAACACACAGAATAACCTAACATGTATGTCTAATAAGCAGAGTTGACTTTTACCCAAATGGGGAACTAGGTAAGTAAAGGCAGTCTCGAACCCCATGTTCCTCACTCAGAGTCCCAATCCTTAGTGGTTTGGCAGGACTAATCACAGACCCCAAAAGCTTTCGGCTGACCAGCCCACCAAACCGCATCTTCCTGCATTTCCCTCTGACATCATAGGTTTGGCCAAGCATTTTAATTCCTAGTGGACAACCTCTCTGTAAAACTAGTACAAACTAGATTTTCCATTTCCTAGCCAAAGTTTGTGGATTGTAAAATTCATTCTTTGTTCTAACCCAAATCTGCCCCACACAGAGTATCTGCTCCTGTCGTTACCCACAGCATCTCCTTTAATATGGAAAGAGGTCATCTTTCTTTGCAGAGTCTCAAAAGAGCCACCAGTTACTGAAAAGTAACCCCTGCTGTGTGATAAAAAACAAAAGAAATCTGATGACAGGAATTCCAAACCCAACCTCTCTAAGTACCCAGAACTGGATTTTTAAAGTTACAGCTAATTCCTTCTCTCCTGAATTACTTACTGTGTCTAAACTGTTTTAATGAAAATTAAAACTCAAAACAATACATTAAAAGTTGCTACAGTTAGCAAAAATGTTTGATATATTATGGTAGCACTGTAGTGCTACCATAGTTAGGGTTGAGGAGCCATTTACGTGTTAAACCCAAAATTTTGCACCTTAATAACTTTGCAACTGTTCAACGGATTTGGCTGAAATTTGGAATACAGAATTAAGACCCATTCGTCCTTGGGATTTGCCAAGTTTCGTACCGGTCGGATATATGGCTGTGGAGTTATTAAGCGTGATCTGCATGTGCATTTACGCTTTTTTTGGAATTCTACGGTCGCGCCTACAGGTTACATGGTTTGTGCGACCGGTCCGAAATCTTCAGGGAACGTGCAGCCAGGGTCCCCAATGTGCCTTTCGAAGATTTCGTGAAAAAATATTAAAACGGTTCAAAAGTTATTCAAAAAACAAGTTCCCATTATAAGTCAATGGGAAAAGTTAACAAAAAGTTCAACACTTTCGCAAATGCACTTTTTACTGTCGCAAATGGCCCTTTTACTGTTGCAAATCAGCCATTTTGTTTTCAGGTAGTGATCAGAAAAATGCTTGGCATTTAAAATTGAGACCCTCTAGCAACCTACTTCTTTTTGTATTCACCTAGTCGGGCCCTGAGGATGCTAGCCATGTCTTTATTTTGGGGTAAAACACCCCAGAAATATGTTTTTCAGATTTCTGGAAAAAGTACTTTCGCAAAGTAGTGTCACACTCTCGAAAGTGTTGCAAATTTTTGCGAAAGCTTTCGCAAATCACGACACTACTTTGCGACACTATGCTCAAAATAACAGTAATTCTTTGGCAGCCTGCTACAAAAGAACGGTTTGGAGTTTTGTGCTGAAATCTGGAGGGAACACAGCCGACATCTGACAGATGTGCCTTTCAGTGTTTAGCTGAAAAAATATTACACGGTGGCAAAGTTACGGTACTCCAAAGTTGACGCTTTTTCCCACAGGATAACATTACGGCATACGACGCATTGCAGCAATCGTTTGGCGCCCTGCTGCAAAATAACGGTTTGGTCTTTTCGGCTGAAATTTGCAGGGAACACAGCCAACATCCCACAGATGTGCCTTTCAGTGGTTTGGTGAAAAAATATTACAGGGAGGCAAAGTTATGGCAGTCTGAACTTCTGTCTTTTTCCCATAGGATAACATTACGGCATTCGCCGCGCCTTTCAGAGTCCGTATCTCAAAAACGGTGTACTGTGGGCTAAGTACAAAACTAGCCAGGAAAGTGATAATACATATGACTTTTAAATTTTTTTTTTATGTCGTACAGTTACTGAGATATAAGCAATTTACTATTCCAAGTCCTCATTTTTGTGTTCAGAGAGTCATTATTTTGCATACATTCTTTGTACTCACTGTCTTTCTCTATACAGCTTTTGGGGAAAACCAGCCTGTGTGCTTACATTACTGTTTCTGCTTGTGGTTCTGTACCCGTTTCACTTACCGTTCACATTTACGCCACCATGTGCGTTACCCTTTGAGTTTTCATTTGCGGTTGCGTTTGCATTGTTTTTAACATTTCTGTCTACAGTACTGTTTCTCTTTCTATTTCGCTTTGCGTCACCATGCGCATTATGATTTGTGTTTGCGGACACAATGTTACTATGTGACAAGACATCACGTGGCGGGGCTCCCGCTGCCGCATTACATTCACTATTTCTCATTATCATTCTCAAAAAGAACAGAAGTTAGAGGCAAAAAACTCCATTTACTGCATCAGTTAGGATTGTTCCACAGCGACAAAAGCGAGGAAATTCCATGTTAGGGTTGAAACCCCCTTTGAACCCCTCCAGCCCACCCCCCCCAACTGGAATCGGGGTGCGCATGAAATGTCGGTCCTATCTGTCATCCCATTCTCCTATTCCTCAGCTTCTTTCCACATGTGATGGGGTGACAGGGCTGGCGACCCAATGTGCACCCGATTTCAGTTGGGGGCTGAGGGTGCAAAGGGGTTTCAACCCTAACATCGAATTTCCTCGCTTTTGTCGCCATGGAACAACCCTAACTGATGCATTAAACAGATTTTTTTCTCTAATATATATATATATATATATATATATATATACACACAGTATATATGTAGGCAAAAATGTATTTGACATTTTTGGATTCATCTTTGGTGTATTTTCAGTTTTCTCAGTTATTTTTGAAACCAGCTTTTCAAAGCTTATTTTATAATTAATGACTCACTTCATTGAAGGTGGCTGCCACTCACAATTTTGAAAAATCTCTTCTGTTTAGATTACCTGTTAAATATACATACTAGATTCATATTGTTGCTTAAAAAAATATTGTGCTAGCGCATTTCTCATGGTAAACAGTACAATAATGTATCAAGGTATTTAGTTTTTTCATGGTGGGCATGGCAAGGGAGCTTCTGAAACCTTCAAAATCCCATATCTTGGTTCAGGAATGAAAGAAAAAAAAAAGGACAGACATGTTTGCTTGTATGGTGTTACAAGTTTGAACACCAGAAAGATTTAATTTTCAATAGGGCCCTGCTTTTACACATCTTTTACTGTATTTAGCCTGGAGGGCACATCTAAGCTACAATATTTTGTTTTCACTGTTTCCTTTTAGTTTTTCACAATTTCTTGTTCCTGTCTTGTTTGGTGGCACCCCCATCCATCACTGACCTTCTCACGTACTTACCGATTATCACCCACAGTGGTGGGTAGCCAGCTGTGTTGGTTCTGCAAGAGTCTGTTGGGGGTGCCGGCTTATACAGCTGACATTTGCCTCCTGCCACATGATACTCTTCTCTGGGGTACTGGGGATGCAATGAGGTGATTGTGCATACTTGCAGTGTACACATGTGTGACAGGCATCCAGTCGCAACCTTTACCCTCCTGCTGTTCCTGACTGTGCTGCCAACCAGTCTCCACCATTCTGCAGTCACACAGTGGGCACAGTGTTCTCCCCTCTCCAAAGAAGGAAAGTAGTACCTGGTATGCTCAATCCTTACTCCCCGAGTCAGCCCTTGATGGCTAGTGCCCATTCCTGTACACAAGCAGTAGCACTATTGTTGTGTTACCAAGCTGGCTTGTGTTCTTCCTTATATCCTTTTTTTAAAATGTGTTTTCTCAGGATAAGCCAGCTACGATGTAACTCTCATTTTCAGTCAGGTCCTTATTATTACTATTTTCACACTGTGTTTACCCAGAATACCACAGCTACATGTCAATTTCTCTCAGTCATTTTGTTCTGCAGCTACTCACCTCAGACTATTGGCTCCAGTGTCAATTGACTCCCACATCAATTCGTCCCCAGAAATTTGCCCCCCAGCATAAATATTGTAAAATAATAACTTGGGTGGGCACAATTCACCTACCAGATTAGTCAATGTCCTTGAGGGTTGTAGAAGTGGAAGTCATACTGTAATTGTTGTTGGAGTACAGTATAATATGTAGTGGGAGTGAACTGTCCAGGAATGAACTGAAGTGGGAGCTGATTGACATCGGAACTAATAATCCAGGGCAAGTTGTCGCAGAGTGAAATGACTGGGATGAAGTGACATATTTCTGGATACCATAGTAAAGATGCAATATCTTGTTTTCAGTGGGGGCATTGGTTTTATCCATTTTTATAATGCATTTACCCAGGCTAGGCCAGCTGAGAGGCAATATTGCATTTTCAGTGGACTCTGACATTTTTGCCCGATATTCCAACATAGTCTTTTTATGATCTTCTGTTATGATTAAGACCATAGAAAATCATGTTTCAGAGACAATTTGAAAAGTGACAGCTGTCTTGTTTATGAGGTGAGTTTAACACAAGGGATATGTCAAAAAATTTGGGCCAAAATGGGCTGGTTTGTGGTCCAGCTTTTTTGATTTTTAAATTGTATTTTCCCAGAATAGGCAAGCTGAAATGCAAACTCTCATTTTAGTGGGGGTCCTGTGTGTTCTCAAGTTTTACTATGTATTTACCAAAGATAGCACATCGAGATGCAGTATCTTGTTTTCAGTGGAGGCCCAGATTTTACCCATGTTTACAGTGTGTTTAACTAGTATTGTGTAGGCCAGCTGAGAAACAGTATTTCATTTTCAGGGGGCTATGACTTTCTGACTCCAGATTTCCAGTATAGTCTTTTCATGACCTCACGTTATGTTCAAGACAGGTGGAATGTTTTAAATCCAGTCTAAAAGATGGTTTGCTGAGCAACTGCAAAAACATGTTTTAGAGGAGATTTGAAAATGACTCCTGTCATCTTCATTGGGGGTGGGGGGGTTAACACAAGGGATATGTTGAAAATTTGGGGTCAAAATCTGCAACAATAAAGTTATGAATAAACATTGGAGATAATCAACTTTTCTGTACAACTTGGTCTTTTTTTCACATTTTGACCCCAAATTTTCAACATAGTCATTTTATGACCCCATGTTGTGATCAAGATGGGTGACACTTTGTAAATCTCATCCAAAAGGTCATTTGGTGGAGTGGCTGCAAAAACATGTGTTGGACATGACTTGAAAAATGATACCTGTGATGTTCATGAGGTACGGTAACACAAGGATTATTTTGAAGATTTGAGGGCAAAATGTGCAAAAATAATAAAGTTATAAGTAAACTCTGGAAAAACTCAACATTTCTTCATAACTTTATTTTTTTACATTTTGAACTCAAATTTTCGGCATGGTCTTTTTATGTCCTCATCTTATGATCAAGGCAGGTGGAAATATTTTAAATCCTGCCCAAAAGGTGGTTTCACAGAACAACTGAGAAAACATGTTTCAGAGGGACTTATAAAATGACATGTTCATCAGGTGGGGTAACAAAAGGGCTACAGTATATTGCACAGTTGGGGCCAAAATCTGCAAAAATCACACATTTATAACTATACACTGACAAATGCAACGTTTCCTCAAAACTTTGTTGTTTTTGTAACATTTTATCCTCAAATATTCAACATTTTCTTTGATGACCCCACTTTATGAGTATGACAGGTGGAATTTTTTAAATCCTGTCTGAAAGGGGATTTTAGAGAGCAACTGTGGAAACATGTTTCAGAGGGATTTGAAAAGTTTCACCTACTGCACCTTGTTCATGAGATGGGGTCCCAAAAACACAACATTGAAAATTTGGTATAAAAATACTAAACAAGATTTGGCTGTGCCAACAAGGCTGATCATTATTTTTATGTTTGCTTGTGTGCGCATCACAAAGCAAACATCTTGTTACAATAAGGAGATTTTCAGAAGTGTGTCACTGTTGAGTCCAATGCAGCTCAAGCTTTAGTGGGCTCAGCAGTGACAGGTCAAGGATCAGCCAAGCTGATCATGCAGCACTCTCTGCTTGCTGGACAGAAACTTCTCATGTTTCAAAAGAGTGAGTCACTCCTATCACCACCCAGCAAGCAGAGAACATCCCACACTACCACCAAGCTGACTCAGTTGCTCACCAATAGTGTAGTTAGTACTGGGTTGCAAACATTTTCCTACCCAGAAATACTCATTTTTAAATTTACAATTAAGGCAGCCACAAAAATACTCCAGTAAAACATTGCAGCAGGAAGAGATCATGACTTTTAGACTGGGCAAGAGGTTTCTGAGCATGGAACTCAGAAACCTAAGGGAACCTGCGGTCTTTATAGTTCATTAATTAAAAATGCTTGTTGGCCAGCGGTTGTCCATCTTCCAGAATGAGGAGAGTGACAGTGACAGAAAAGTACTCCTGCCGGGTTGTGCTGGTGTTCTTTATTTAAGGTGTATAAAATGGTAGGGTGGTAATTTTCACTGAGTTACCCAAGTGGTTGATGCTGAGCTTGTGGTGAACCCCTGTTCTGTTATATTTATGGCCTTGTGAATCTGACCCATTTTGGCTCATCCTCCTGCAACAGAGCAAGTATTGGGCCTCACTCGGTATGCACAGAGGAGACTTGGGCAGTCGCTTGAGTTTGTGACTTCCCTGCAGAAACCCTAAGCATTTTATTGTGGGATGCTTTTTGATTTTTTTAATGACTCATGGATTAGGACTTCTAGACAGCTTCAGGCCCCAGTTTCCAACCCTGATACGAGCCTTTTCCTACCCATTGAGGCTCATTTTTAATTTACAAGTAAGGGAGCTGCAAAACTACTCTGGTAAATCACAGCAGGGGAAGGTCCTAACTTGTAGCCCTGGTGGGACGTTTTGGAGCATGGCGCTCAGAACCTACAGGAACCTGCAGTCTTTAATTCATTTATTACAGATATTTAGTATCAGTCAGGGGCTGTCCACCTTCCAGATAGAGAAGTGTTGGAGTGAAAGAAAAGCACTTCTTCCGGGGTGTGCCGGTGTTCTGTATTTATAGTGTATAAAATGGTGGGGTTGTTTTTTTCATTGAGATACCTTAGCAGCTGATGTCAATCCAGTGTTGAACCCCAGTTCTGTTATGTTTACAAATTTATGGACTCTGGCCTAATTTATTTTCTCATCCCGTAGCATGGCAGGTATTGGGCCTCAGTTGGTATGTACAGGAGAGAGTCAGGCAGCCACTGGAGTTTGTGATTTCCCTGCAGTAACCCTGAGTGTTTTCATTGTAGGGACTTTTTTTTTAAAGATTTTTTTTAAATGTTAATGAGACATGGATTAGAACTCGTAGCTAGCTTCAGCCCCCACCCGCGGGTTTCAGGCTGCATGTCAATTCACTCAGGTTAATGTGCTCCACAACAACTCACAATGTATTATTGGCTCCAGCGTCAGTCAGCCCCCCCATAAAAATCGTCCCTGGATAATTCACTTCCCCGAATAAATTTCTAAAATAACTCCAAGGGGGGTTACAGTTCATGAACAAATTGTGCAGGGAACCAAATGACACCAGAGGTAATAGCCCAGTGTGAGCTGTTGCAGAGCACTGGGACGAATTGACATGTCACCCCGGTTTCCAACCCTGATTTGAGACTAGTTGCACCTGAAGATTCCAGCTGCTTTCTTCTCCCCTTCTTGAGTGCAAATGTGTGTGTGGAGGGGCAGGGGAGTGAAGCAGTGGAAGTCAAGTCTGTCCTACAAAAAGGTCATCTGCCCAGTTCCAATTATCACTAAAGTTCAGCATGTCAGGCTCTAATCCCTTGTTGCCTGAGCAGTTGTTCTATAATTTTATGCTTCAGATAATCTTGAAAGGTTGATATGGGTACGTGGGCCAGAAGAAGCCTGTGTTTAAAAAGTGCCTTTTTACCATACCCTCCTCCCCTGCATATCCCCCTCTACTCAAGCCCCTGACATGCCCGATAAGTAGGGTGGATGGAGGTAAAATCCTGTGATTATGTAGCCTCTTACCTGTGGTGGTCTCCTTTACAAATTTTAGTAAATGGCCATGTTTGTGGCTTTATCAGTCCATCTCTCCTGGTGTCTTCAAAGTGCTTTTTTTGGTGGGCAGTTGTGCCGCTAGTCAGTTTTCAGGTGATCAGAAGGTGAAATTAGTATGAGGAAATGTATTTTTTATGTTTGCTTGCACATGCAGTGTGAAGCAAGCATCATGCTACAATATGGCCACTTCAGGTGTGTCTCTATCGGGTCCACTGCAGCTCAAGCTGCAGTGGGCTCAGCAGTGACAAGCCAATGATCAACCAAGCTGGTTGTGATAGTATTCTCTGCTTGCTGGGTAGAAAGTTCTCATAGTTCAAAAGAGTGAACTGCTCCTATCATCACTTAGCAGGCAGAGAACTTCCCCCAGCCAAGCCAGCTCAGCTGCCCACCAGAAGCATCATTAGTACTAAGCCTCTGGGTCTTGAGCTCCAAACCTTTTCCTATTCAGTGATACTTATCTTTTAATTTACAAAATTAAAAGTTTCATTTTCAAATAATTCCAAACTGCTATCCATTTCTCACTCACCCTGGCTGAGCAATTGTGGGGGAATGGATATATATTGGGAATAATACACTCCCTGCTGGCTTGCGACTGTCCTTTGCAGAGTTTTCAGAGACCTGGTTTCACCACTGTGGTAATGCCCTCTTGAATCCTCCCTCACCCTTCCCATAGTAAAATATCACGCGCATGATGCATAATCTAATACAGTAACTGCACTTCTGCAGCCATTTCGTCTTGGATTTCCCCCCACATAAACACACCAATGCTCTCTCTACTCCTCCCTCTCCCTCCCTTCCTTTGATGCCAGATGCTTCACACACTATGTCAGGTTCACCTCCAAATTCTGGGTTGGCTCTCTCCTTTCTACCTCCGTACCCTCCTTTCCTCCCCTCCCTCCTACACCCTCCTGAACATTGATTCCCATCCCCCCATAGGAAAACTTTGATGGGCCAAGCTGCCTCCTATCGTTTTCCTAAATGCTGGTCCTACCTGTCCATCTATCCTCTCAATCTTGTCCTTCTCTTCCCTCAAATCCCTTCTTTGAGACCTTGCCACCTCCTCCTGCACCTGTTCCTGATCCTTGACCCCTTGTATTCAATCCTCCGGTGGTGGTGTTGACCATTTGGCCCCCCACCCCCACTGTGAGAAAATTTTCACCCCCCCCCAGGCTAACTGTGCCTTAATCAGTAATCCATCTGGTAATATTGTGCCCCCTTAGCCCACCTCCTGCACTGGTTTTGCTAGCTCTCACTCTAGCAGTCTGAGTGGTTCTAATGCTGCTATTATTTGACATTGCTTTCTGAACTAATTATACTTGCATCTTAATTTGCATTATATCTCATCTTTATTTTTGTAGACCTGCATACTCTACCTGTAAATTGTGACTGCACACTGTTATTTATTTCTTTTACTGTGTGTATTACTGTACTTATTTTATTACTACTGCACCTTACATTACTATATGTATTTTCTCTTGCACATCTTGTACTGTATACTCCTCTTCCCCCGTCCACCGAGGATGCATCTGGAAATGAGCTGTTACAAGCTCAGTATGTCTTTCCTGGTGAAATGTCTGATATAAAGAAATACATATATTATCAGATAATCAACAGTCTTAACTAAAAGTTACGATTAATAAACTAGCAAAACTTATAATAAACAGGGCAAAACTGAAATGGGGATCAGGAAGTAAAGCAAATATAATTTGTGTTGGAAAATCTACAAAAATGGTGACTTTGGTTCCGGTGCCTTTGAGTATGGATGTTTAGGAGCTTTGCTCTGCTCCTCATTGCCATTTTGTGCTTCATCAGATCGATTAAATACTCGCTTGTTGGTACATTCATTATAGAGGCGTCTTTTTGTTACATGGTTAGAATGAGGAAGCAGAAGAACTTTACTTGTACCACTGCTCCTTCAGAGATAATTCCCATGACGCAATCTACTGATTTTTATCAGCTGAACTTGGCAGAGTTTGAATCATTATCACCTCCTTCTACCACGGACCCCACAGTTTTGGCTATCCCACAAGAACTCTGGGCTTTCCAACTCAAAGCCAGATCAGTTTACTCAGGGCTTAAGACATCTATTGCCTCTCTGGAGGGGTAAGTCTCAGAATTAACTGCTCATACCTCTGAAGCTGACTCTGGATTGGATTGGGTAGAGGGAGTTCTTGGCAAGGTCTTGATAGACAGTCAGTAACTAACAGACCAGTGCAAAGACCACAAGAATCACTCGAGGAGAAACAATCTAAGGTTGTATGGATTTCCAGAGGGTGATGAGGGGTCTGAAGACATGGGTGCTTATGTAAAGTCTGCCTTTACTTCACTCTTAAACATTAGTGATCTCCTCCCCATCCTGATTGAATGGGCACACTGATCCTTAACTGCAAAACCTGTTTTGCATGAGCAGTGGCCCCTGACTCATAGTGGTACGTTTTTTAACTATGCTATCAAGCAAGAGGTCCTGTGCAGGGTCTGGAAGAGAGGTCTGCTTCTTTACAAAAACAGTCGGATTTTATGTGGATAATTTATTTTGTTTGTTTGAGTCTCAGATTACAATACCTTTGAGCAATAAAAGTCTTTTACAAAGGTTCCATGTCAGTAGGAATAGGACATAGACATACAAAGGTAAATATTTAACAAGGGTTACAGGTAACATCATGTTATAAATTGACTAGGACATAAATAGAATTTATACATACAAGTAGGCACTCAGTGTAACAGTACTGGACGAAGAGTCAGATGAACCCACAAGAGGGGGCAGCCTAGGAGACCTTGTCAAGGTTGTAAGAGTAGATAATGGGGGGTACTAGGTACAGGTAGAGGGGTATAATGAGAGAGCAGTGGGAGAGTGGGAGGGAGGAGAGGTGGAGAGGAGAAAGAGCAGTGAGAGAGGAAACATGGGGATAAAGCATGAGTGGGGGTGGGGGGTGGGACCAAGGCTTACTAATTGGGGTAGGATTAAAATGCAGGGGAAGTATAACACTGAGTAGAGGTGATGGCTTGGTGAAACAATCACAGCTACTGTTAGCTGTGAGATGCTGATGGAGTTTGTATTTGAATGGGCCCAATTTTAATTTGGTAGAGGTATCTCTGTACAGTGAGTTGAACCAGAGGGGTGCCCTATAAAGAAATGAACGTTGTCCATGTGTTGTGCGGCATCTAGCAATGATTTGTCCCTTGCCATGCAAGCCAGAAGAACTTATACCCCTTTATTCAGAATTTTGAGAGTGCATAACAATGTTTGCTACTACCTACCCTGTCCACAATTTAATTCATTTTCCGAAAGGTTCTAAAGTCTTTGAACTGGAATCGGCTTTGCAGGAATTGAAGGCTTATAAGCTTATCCCTGCAGAAGAATCTGTGGATGTCACTGAAGCCTGGGATTAAAGGGAATTACTGAAGGAGAAACAGAACAAGGTCTCACCTTCTGGTAAGAAATGGTGCACCGAGACCTCTCTACAGGAGATACCTGCTATGCTACAAGCTTTCAGGTGGGCTAGTTCTACATGAAAGTAAGGGACTGGACACTTATTTGTTTTCTTTTTCCAGGTCAGTTCTCTTCTTATTTTTCTCAAGTACATGGGACTTGAAGCCTTTTCTTCAGTCGGATTCCAGAAGCTCTCCGGACCTAGGTTTCCACACTGGCGAAACGTCTGGGTGAACCCCACATACTTATCTAACCCTCTCCTTTATTTTCTGGTTTGATTTATCTTGATCTTATTTTCTTGTATTCCTTTCTCTTTGTTTGGCTGGTGTATCTTATTGTGTCCTCTTTTTGTTATGTATACAGTAGCTTATTCTGTTTGAGTTTTTCTTAGTTTTGATGTCATTTAGTTGCTTTGGCTTGGTCCCTTTTTTATAGTTTTGTTTGACCTTTATTTTGTTTTGCTAGGCTCATTTTGTTCAGTTCTGGTTATTTTCTCTGTTTCTTTAATGGATTCTAATTACTTTGCCTTTAGCATCTGGGACCAGAAATGGCTTTTTGAAACCTATACCAGAGGACCTGCCTCCAAGATTGTTTTAGAACTGCATTTACATTTTTTAATCAACACGGGACGTAGCTTCCTTATCGTCTCTTGAGGTCTCGTATTCTGCTTTGATGTATCAGCTTAGAGTGACTTTTCAGGCCAGTTGCATTACAACCTGTTGCTGTTTCAATTATTTTGGGATCATTTGTTCTGTTGCTTTGGTTGGACTTTCAGCCACTCGCAAGTCGATGAAATGTAGACTGCATGAACTATAATTACAGTCTCCTGGTGGAGTTTTTTTCATTTAGACCATTTGGAATATGCTTATATATCTTTTCTATTTCAAGTCCTCGGATTCCACTTTCTTTCCTTTTAAGACACCTCTATTTTTGGTCACATGGAGTGCTTTAATATATGAGGAGGATACTGTTCATCTATGAGTGTGCAGGTTCATAACTATAACGGATTATGGATTGGGGGAAGGTGGTGGGTTGTTGAAATGTTTTTTTTTTTTTTACAATGGCACACACTTGGGTTGATTGTGGGGTTTATCTTAGCACTGCCTATCTTTTCTCTTAAAGCTTATTCATATTGATGGTGGCGAGGTAGCTGCTAAGATGATTTGTGGAGGTTTTCCACCCTCCCTACTCACTTGGCTCCTTTGGAGCCTGGGGATGTGTGTTAACATCATTTCTCTCCCCGTAGCACCTTTTAGTCTTTGTGTGCTAGCTAGAAGCCCTTTGATGTTTGTGTCTCCCTACTTTGGAAGTCCTTGTTGTTTTTCAGCTTGTTTGTCCGAGATAGTTTGACTATAAATATATTGTGTAGGTGGTTCGGTTTAACTTCACAGTTATTACAGCTAGCAGAAGTTTGCGTGTTTCTAGTTAATATACAGGTTGCTTTTGCTTTTCACAAGGGGACGGTTCTATATTGTCCTAAGGTTTTGTTACATCAGATGATGCTTATATTTATTTTTTACCCATTTAATGTTTGGGTCCCAATACCTGGTTCTGGTTACCCTTCATTTTCTTTTTTCTTGAGGAGGACGGCTTTCCACATGGGATATTCTGATTCTGACTTACCTTTACATTTGTCTTGTGGCTTCACTTAAAATATATGCTCAAAATGTAAATGGTTTAAATAATCCTGTGAAATGTTCTAAAGTTCTTTCCTATAAAAGAAGTTTGATCCAACCTTTATTTGTTTACAGGAGGCGCAGTTGAATAGAGCAGAACATGATAAATTGTTGAAATTTAGTTTTACACACGTAGTGGCCTCCTCTTATGGGGCAGGGAAGCGAAAAGGTACTGCTATTTTGATCCCCAAGTACACTATATATTTCATAAAACATACGTGGATTCAGAAGGTTGCCTGGCCCTTCTGGGAGGTTAGTATCAGGGGCGCACTCTCACTTTAGCCAGCATCTGTTTGCCTCCAGGGGCTACACCGGATTTCAATCATTCCATTTTTAAACGGATAATAGAATTTCTCTAGGGCACTTTAATTCTGGCTGGTGACTATAACATGTACTTTGATTGGAAGGATTCAACTAATCCAAATCCCCTCATAAATCCAACTCACAAGACACTGGCTAATGTTTGACACTAGGATCACCCTGTGGCAGCTGTGTGTGAGCTGCCTGTGAGAGCTTAGAGCTTAACAATTCCTGTTTCTGTTTTTCTTTGTCCATTTTGTTTTTAAACTTTTAGTTTTTGCTTATTTTAGCTAGTTTTATAGTTTAGATTTAACTAGGGCTTTACAGTGAGAAAAACTGCAATATAAAGCATTATTTTTTGGGGTTATAGTTGAGGTGTTTGGTGCTCATTATTGTTGGTTGCTGTAACTTTGGACACCTTATTGCTAGCGTTGACAAGGATCGCTAGCAAATTTTCAAATCTTTTTAGGTCCGTGTTACTCCCTTATCTATAAGCAGGCTATTTTATTTATTACTTTCTATGCCATGGCTGGCCATTTCTCAGTAAGGCCGTGACTGATGCAGAGTTCTGCCTGGAACTGCTAATACTACTTGCCTGGCTTTGTGCCCGGATTTGTTGTTCAGGGCCTTGTTGGAGTGGGGTCCAGCGTGGAGGTGGCGTGAGTTAAGTGGAGTCATGTGGAGCATGGACTAGCTGCTGCAGTGACCACCACAGATTAACGATCCAGCTGGTGGCATGGTGAGAGCACAACCAGAGCTTCAAATGCTAGTGGATCTCTACATTTGCCTGTAGTCTGTATGCAGTCTTTTCCTCATTCAGGTACTTGCTTCTCTAGCTCCTAGAGGGACGGCTGGTGCATTTGGGTTGTGTTGGGCTTCCTCGGGGGGGGGGGACAGTAATAGGGGTCTAACTGGGGGACTGACTCTTAGTGGCTGTGTTGCATAAGGAGATTTTGACCATCAGTGGGAGGTTAGGGTCTCCAGTGCCACCCTGACCTGGGTGGCCTTTATCAGCCTTGACTGTAGCTGGCCATCATTCTGGGGGAGGGGAGAGTGAAACATAGAAACATAGACTTGGACGGCAGATAAGGACCGCTTGGCCCATCTAGTCTGCCCATTTCCCTACCTACAGGATAGGCTGCAGATCCTAGTTAACCAACAGCCTATTTCTTCCTGCCCCCCACAAGAATTGCCTTATGTCTGTCCCATGCATTCTTGAATTCTCCCACAGTTTTAGACCCCACAACTTCATCAGGAAGGCTGTTCCATGCATCCACTACCCTCTCTGTGAAATAATACTTCCTCACATTGCCCCTAGACCCCCATCTTTAAATTGTGTCCCCTTGTTCTTGCACATCTCTTTTCTGAAAGATGCTACCCTCTTGGACTTTGTTGATTCCACTGAGGTACTTAAAAGTTTCTATCATGTCCCCCCTCTCCCTTTCCTCAAGGGTATACATATTAAGCTCCTTTAGTCTGTCCTCATTGGCTTCTCTTTCAGACCCTGCACCATTTAGTTGCCCTCCTCTGGACTGTCTCTATCCTGTCTATGTCCTTGCGGAGATGGGGTCTCCAGAACTGGACACAGTACTCCAGATGGGGTCTCAC
Organism: Neoceratodus forsteri; assembly: GCA_016271365.2. NCBI lineage: Eukaryota > Metazoa > Chordata > Ceratodontiformes > Ceratodontidae > Neoceratodus > Neoceratodus forsteri. The sequence continues at coordinate 668,978,746 of CM057459.1, read as the reverse complement.
CAACTGTCTGTACAGAGGGATAACAACTTCCTGTTTTCTGCTGGTGATGTCTCTCCCTATGCATCCCAGTGTACCCCCAGCCCTCCCTACTGCCTCCTCACATTGCTTGCTAACCTTAAGGTCATCTGATATGATTACTCCCAGGTCCCTTTCCTTTTTTGTTGTTGTTACTACCCCCCCCAATTGTGTATTCTTCAACTGGGTTCATGTTTCCCAAGTGCATTATTTTGCACTTCTTTGCATTGAATCCTAGCTGCCATACTTCTGACCATTCCTCCAGCCTTGTCAAGTCCCTTCTCATCCTTTCCACGCCTCCTTGTGTATCAACCCTGTTGCAGATCTTTGTGTCATCTGCAAAGAGGCATACTTTTCCTTCCAGTCCCTCTGCAATGTCACTTATGAAGACATTAAAAAAGGACTGTACCCAATACTGAACCCTGCGGTACCCCACTAGTAACCCCTCTTTCTTCAGAGTGGACTCCATTTACAGTTACCTTCTGTGTCCTGTTGTCCAGCCAATGTTTTACCCAGGCTACCACCCTGGGACCCACTCCCAGGCTGGTTAGTTTGACTATTAATCTTTTGTGAGGGACTATGTCAAATGCCTTCCTAAAGTCTAGGTAGGCCATGTCCACAGCCCCTCCCTGGTCTACTACTTTGGTCACCCAGTCAAAGAAATCTATCAGATTCGTCTGACATGACCTTCCCGCTGTGAACCCATGCTGCCTTGGGTCCTGTGCTCCACTGGTCTCTAGGTACTCAACTATTCTTTCCTTCAGAAGTGACTCCATCACTTTCCCTACCAGAGGTCAGACTGACAGGTCTGTAGTTTCCTGCCTCTGTCTTGGTCCCACTTTTGTGAAGGGGAATCGCATCTGCCTTCCTCCATCCCTCGGGTACCACACCGTCCTCCCATGATTTATTAAAAATAGTTGCCAGTGGTTTCACTAGTTCCCCCCCTTTATTCTTTTAGAATTCTTGGGTAAATTCCATCAGGCCCCATTGCTTTGTCCACCTTCAGTTTTAGGAGTGGCAGTAACTTCTGGGCTTGAGGCTGCAACTCAACTGGGGGTTATTGCCTGAATAGTCCTAAGACCAGAGGGGCATGGTCTAGTGGATTGTGTGTTCCTCCGAGGGTCCTAGGGGTTTATACTAAGGTGGGAGCTGGTGGGCTTTCCCTTGTGTACTCCAGATTTACTGGTTATGGGCCCCCAGGGATGCTGTGTGATAGTTCTAAGGCTGTGGAGTTGTGAGCTGGGTGAACACTCCTTGAGTGACTGAACAGTCTGCTCTGTCTTTGGCCAATACATCAGCAGCATCTCATTTTGGGTTAGAACTCTGGTCTGACATTTGGGACTTGGGAGGTAGTAAGAGTACCACCAAAGACTGTTTCTCAGTTATCTTAATTTTTGTGTTGTTGCTAATGGGAGAAGAAAGCAACCTTGTCTAGTGACTGTATGAACTGAGTGAGGGTGAGAGTCTCACTTGGTTTAAAACAATTTTTCTCTGAAGTTTAGGTGTGCTTCTTATACCTGGACACTGACCTTGCATCGGACTTCCTAAGCACTTTATTTACCTATTATTATTTGATATTGTATTTTGGTTTTTATTGGGTTGGGGTGGGAATTGTGTGTTTTGATTTGAAAGTGGTTTGGAAATTGTTAGTGTGAGTGTGTGAATTTAATGGTTTGGCTTTGTTTGCTTTTATAGTGTTAGAGAATGTGATGGGAAGGTTTAAAGATCATCAGGCAGTATTCCCCCACTAGGCTCAGGGAATTGCATTCTTTTGAATGTACCAATTTACCATCGGAGACCTATACAAGGTGTCGAGTGTTAGGGATAGTTAGGAAGCGAAGGAGATGGGGGAGAACCAGGCCTGTTGGGGGAAGGGAAAGGGGAGGGCGGATTGAGGTAATGGGGACCAGGAGATGCCCTGGGCCAAAAAGGAGCCATAACAGAGGTATTCCCGGTCTTGTACCCATACCCAAGGGCTCCACAGTAAGTGGGCAGGAGTTGAGGTCTTCCTTGACAACCCATCCTACTCGGGCGGTGTTATGTAATGCCAGATCTATTAAGAACAAGACAGCTATTCAGTGTTCCACACTGCGTGAAAATATAGAGCGGTGGTAAGGGGAGGAGCCACAGGGGCCGGGGTCACCGGGGCGGAGCTACCGGTGGGCGGAGTCAGTCGCTCGGGATGCAATAAATGCATAAGAAACAAGAAATAAGAGTAATATGATGATCTGGAGGCCTCTGTAGTATGCAGCAGCAAATAAAAAGTGTGATAAAACATACTGGAGAACCTCTGCATTCTAGTTGCAGGCCAGCAATAGTTTGTGAGAGTCTTAACATTTTGGTGAGGCCATACTACAACTCTTTACTAGTGCCTGCAAGGCCAAGATCTAATCTTCGGTTTTGCAGTCCTGCCCAATGAGCTGCAGCTTCCAAATAAGGGAAACTGTCAACATCGGGGCCCTCAATTGAGATAAGCATAAGTGCATTTAGCACACTGGCACTTAATCTATTTCGTTCCTGCGTTTTTATTCGATTCAGTGCAGAAAACCCCCTCTCACAATCTGCAGTTGACATGAGTATTATCACTGCCAGCTCTGCCAAAGTAGATATGTTTGGATACAGGTCTACATACTTAGTAGTTAGAGCGTGCAGCACATCAGAAATAGTCTTAAAGGCCATCTTTTCTGTGAACATGAGACTACGCAGAGAAGCCCATTCCAGTGCAGAAGCATCTACATCCACAACAGTAGCATACTGACCAAGAATAATCTCAAGGCTATCACTACCATACCCTTCCAACTGTTCAGTATCAACTTCCTGTATCATGCTGGGGTCAAAGATACTGAACGCATCCAAAAGTTCTGTGCTTGGAAACCTTTGCTCAATTTGAGCAATTAGGGCACTAATAAACTTGTCATGCACAGAGGTTGTGAAATGATTCAACTGTGGTTCGCTAAATGGCAAGTTCAGGCCATTATCATTCAGGAGTACTAGTTCATGCGAAACGGAGGAGAAGTACTGACCAGGTACCAGTAGGCGTGCCCTAAGAATCTCTAAAGTGGAATGTAAATGCCTCTTTATATCAGTAAAATTCAGAGCTGATGTTTGAAAGCATTTAGATAAGATGCTAAGGTGTGGAAGTATGTCACATCATGCATAAAATAGAGAAAACTCTGTTTTCCACCATTTTACTAGGCCCACAGCTTGGGGATCATGCCTTTCAGAGGCCTCTCTATGCAAGGACGTAACAACGGATGGGAAAATCTTCCTTAGTGTGTCACATGCTGCATCATGGGACAACCACCTAACTGCTTTTGCCTGTTTAGGCTTTAAAACAGGGGTTTTCCATTGCCTGCTGAATTTCTTTCAGGGCAGCCATGCGAACAGCAGAGTTTTCATAATATCTGTATAAGTGATCTAGTGTTTGATTAAACTTTTAATGACGTTCACTTCATTTGCTGCTGCCTTTACAGCCAGGCCTCCTGGTGAGCCATACAGTGATTTTCAACAAGAATTGGGCTGACTTCTTTCAGCTTTTTAGCCACCCGTTTGCCTGCCCAGCATAACGGCTGCTCCATCACTGCCTAACCCTGCAAGATGATCAACCGAGATTTGATTGTTATCAGAGAACTCCAGCATTTTTTTAACAATTGTGTCTGCCTTTCCATCAATTAGTTCCTCAAGTCCCAGGAAAGAAGCTCTGGGTTTCCCTTCTTTGCAGTACATACCATACAAAATGAGCTGCTTCATAACAGCAATATCAGTTGTTTCGTCCACTAAATATGAAAAAAATTTGGCAGCCTTCAAATCTGCAAGAACTGATGATCTGACCACCTCACCCAGAGAGAGAACCATTTCTCTGACAGTTCGATCAGAACGATATTTAACAGCATCAGCAATGTGTATATTGTCTAGGTATTTGCATCCCAATGATTTGGCGAGATCCAGCAGTGAGCCATATTTCGCTGTGTGAGGCAGCTCATTTTATTAGCCAGTACATGCAACGTAAGGGATGCCACAAAAGCTTCTTGTTCCAGGGTCATGGCCTGCTGCATTGCCTGCTCTATTCCACCTTTGAAGCTGAAATTTGCAGTTAGCTCCAGTTCAGCAGCAACAACGTGAACTGAACTGTTCTGATGCCTTTTATAGCATCTTCTCTGAATGTCTTACACCACTGAGTACCCAAACTGTTCCTGATTTGGGCATCTGTTTATGTTTTATGCAAAATGCACAAACGTGCCATCATTTTCTTTTGTACTGTAACCAACAGTATTTGTTAAGCCAGCCAGTATAAAATCCTGTTGCTCTATGCTTAGAGGTGTTTTTTTCTGTATTACAGGAGGAAGTGGAGGGAGTTTTTTGGACAATGACATCGATATCAACTGGACCAACTGGCATTGTCCCAATCATCGACTCACAATTGTCATCTTGATCAGGATGTTTCCGTTTTTGAGTTAATTTGAAACCAAAGTTAGTTAGTTTCTGCATTGTGTACAATAAAGCTTTTTTTTCCTAATTGTTGTCGTGTGTTTATTTGTCAATACAGAACGAGAACGTAATGCTGGTTGAGCCCCAAATATTTTTTCTCACACAAATATTTTTTTTATTCCCTGAATCAGGGTTCAGAACAAGTGACCACTGACGGAGCAAGACTGCACAACCTGACTAGTGGGACAGACTCCCTGGTGGCACAGTTAAGGAGACCAGATTTTTTTTTCTCACACAAATATTTTTTTTATTCCCTGAATCAGGGTTCAGAACAAGTGACCACTGACGGAGCAAGACTGCACAACCTGACTTGGGACAGACCCCCTGGTGGCACAGTTAAGGAGACCAGATTTTTTTTTCTCACACAAATATTTTTTTTATTCCCTGAATCAGGGTTCAGAACAAGTGACCACTGACGGAGCAAGACTGCACAACCTGACTAGTGGGACAGACCCCCTGGTGGCACAGTTAAGGAGACCAGATTTTTTTTCTCACACAAATATTTTTTTATTCCCTGAATCAGGGTTCAGAACAAGTGACCACTGACGGAGCAACACTGCACAACCTGACTAGTGGTGCAGACCCCCTGGTGGCACAGTTAAGGAGACCAGATTTTTTTTCTCACACAAATATTTTTTTTATTCCCTGAATCAGGATTCAGAACAAGTGACCACTGACTGAGCAACACTGCACAACCTGACTAGTGGTGCAGACCCCCTGGTGGCACAGTTAAGGAGACCAGATTTTTTTTTCTCACACAAATATTTTTTTTATTCCCTGAATCAGGATTCAGAACAAGTGACCACTGACGGAGCAAGACTGCACAACCTGACTAGTGGGACAGACCCCTTGGTGGCACAGTTAAGGAGACCAGATTTTTTTTTCTCACACAAATATTTATTTTATATTTTTAATTTTTAATTTTTATTTTTTTATTTTATTTTTTATTATTTTTTTGTTCAGAACAACCGGACTGGTGGAACAGAGACAGTAGACCCCCTGGTGGGAATATGTGGGCTTCTGCTAGCTTTATTTTCTTTTTAACTTTTTTGCAGTTAGTAATTCTCCCCTTTTTTTTTATAAAGCAGCACTCAGAAGAGAAAATAATGCCTAGAAGGTCCTCTAAATCTCTCCCACCGCCCTCCCCTCACTCACAACCCCACTCCACAGCAATGCAGAAATAGTATATCTATCAGGCTCAAAAGAATAATAACAGTCAAGCTATCACACACACTACTGGCTCTGCAGTGCTACACTTATCTTCCCTTTTTTTCTTTTTACAAAATTCTGTTTTTTTTTTTCAAAGCAGCAAGAAAACCAAACTGAGGAGTGAGCTGCCTAGCACTAGTCTCTGTGAGACCACTCTCTCCCTCCGCCCCCCCCCCACTCACGACCCCACTCCACTAATGCTAGTGCTATTAAAAATGCAATCAGGCTGAAAAATGTGCTTAAAACTGTCTGACAAGCTGCTTGGTAAAAACGCAACCAATGCTGAACACAAAGTCAGAGATCCACTGTCGACGCAAGACTGAAGCCGAATGTAAAGCTCCAAAGTGACAGTCTGTACTTAACTGGGACTTACCCAAAGTAAAATAGCCTCTGATAGGCAAGTCAGCTGTCACTCCCTGCAGATTTGGCGCCTTTCCTCCCGAGCGACCTGGTGACCATCGGAGCAGTCATCACATGATCGACTGGACTGCCAGCACCCGAACTGTGCAACCTCCCAACGTCACGTCACTGCCAGCACCCAAACTGTGCAACCTCCCAACGTCACGGACGTCACTGCCAGCACCCGAACTGTTCAACCCAGTCCCACTCGCGTGCAATGCAAGGAGCAAGGGTTCTCGTACTCGCGCATGGTCCTAAGCGTGGCAATGGCGATTTAAAGCACTACAGGGTTGACTCGCGCATGGTCTCCAGATGCGAAGTAATGGCTTTAAAGTGGACACAGGCAGCTTTAACAGTGGCGGGACTTTAAAATGAGAGGCGGCCATTTAAGATAGCGCGCCGGCCTGCCTCTCAGTTGTAATGAATGGGGAACACTGGCTATTATAGCTGATCTTGTTGGAACAGAAGATCTGACATGCATCACGGAGACCTGACTGGACAAACGTGCAGGCCCCGTATTGGCTTCTGCTGTTCCGGCCAGGATCTCGGTGATACACTGCCCAAGGCTGAATCATAGGGGTGGGTGTGTAGACATTACATTTAAGATGGAACTGGGCCTTGTGAATGTGCCAGTGGGGCCCACCAGATCCTTCAAGTGTATTCTGGGAGAGGGTGTAGGTTGCTAGATACTCCTCATCTACCATCTACCCAGTGATGGTGGAGAATTCCAGAAGGAAATAGTGGATTTCATCGTCATCGTGGTGCGGAAGTCCCCCAGATGGTTAATTTTGGGGGACTTCAATGCCAGGGTCGACGACGAACTCTCACAATTTGGTCAAAATCTCCTACAGCTAATTATGATGCTGGGCCTCACACAGGTGGTTACCTCCTCTTCCCATATAGGGGGTCAGTCGTTGGATCTGGTGTTCCTCCTGGGGATGGAGATCATGGATTTGGGGGTGGAACCAATCAGTTGGTCTGACCATCACACCATAAGGTTCAGTTTCAGGGCTCCTGCAATGGGTCTGCCACTATGGAGATGGTCCAGTACCATCCTTTAATGGGGGTTTCCCCAGAAGGTCTGTCAGTGGTGCTGGACCTATCGGGATTGTTGGGTGAATGCATGAGTCCAGAGGATCTTGTACTGGCCTATATTAAAGCAGTGGGAGATGCCCTGGACGTGATCGCTCCTGTTCATGTTTGACCACTCACTCTTCACCCAAGGACCCCTTGGTTTGATGGTTTCTTGTAGGAGTTGAGGTGAGCTGGTCAAAGGATGGAGAGAGCATGGTGGAGGTACAGCCTGGATGTAGACAGGCTTAGATTGATGGAACATTATAAGGGCTATCAATCAGAAATCACCTGTAAGATGGCAGAATTCCTGTCCGGGGAGATTTCTGCTGCACAGAACTGACTGGCTCAGCTCTTCTGGACTGTTAACAAATTGTGCAATCCAATCAGTCTTCAACCCAAAGGAGCCTTTTCTCAGGCTAAATGTGAGGAGTTTGCTTGATTCTTCACAGATAAGGTTGCCACCATTAGGTCCAACATCAGCCCTGCTCTCCCTATGAGCGACTGTAGAGGTCAGCGGGAGGTGGTGAGCACTCTGTCTGTCTGGATGGACTTTAGCGGGCTGGAATTCAGACAATGTGAAGATCGTCCAGACTTTGAGCCCAACCAGTTGTAATTTGCATCTGGACCCAACACCCCTATTAGTGGTTGTGTAGATGTTATCTGCCTGATTCTAGCTGAAATTGTCTGGAGTTCCTTGAAGATTGGGGGGGGGGGTCTTTCCTGATCCCCTTAAGGAGACGGTCATATGACCACTCCTAAAAAAAAAAAAACTCTCCTTGGATCCAGACTGTCCAGCCAACTACCAGCCTGTCTCTAACCTGCCTTTCGTGGGTAAGGTTATTGAGAAGGTGGGTGCGTTGCAACTGAATGATCACCTTGTGACCCACATTATCTATGATGCTCTCCAGTCTGGATTTAGGAAGAGAGACAGCACTGAGACTGCACTTGTCCAAATATTGAATGATCTCCTAATAGCGAGAGATCAAAAGGGTCGTACCATCTTGGTCCTTCTTGATCTCTCTGCAGCGTTTGACACTGTAGACCATTGTGTGCTTTTGGAGTGCCTGCAGCTTCTTTGTGGGCTGTCAAGTACAGTCCCCAAATGGTTTCGATCCTTCCTCATGGACAGCTCTCAGAGTGTGGTCACTGGAATTTATTCCTCTGACACCCTTCCCCTGTCCTGCGGGGTGCTGCAGGGCTCCATATTGGCATCCATGCTGTTCTCAGTGTATGTACTGCCATTAGGAGATATCATCAGGTGATACAGTTTGAGTTTTCACTGCTATGCAGATGATACTCAACTGTATATGTCCTTTCTACTCCGGCAGGTTGATTCAGTCTCTGAGCTAAACAACTGTCTACTTGAGATCAGGGATTAGATGAGCACCAGCTGGCTGAGACTGAATCCGGACAAGACCAAATGTTGGTAGTGGACCCGGGTCATGCGGGGTGTTTGGGGGCTTGACAGATGTCAGGCTTATGGCTTGATGGTGTTCAGCTCATTACCTCAAACTGGGTGTGTAACCTGGGCATTATTCTTGATGACTACTTCACCCTGAAATCTCAGGTGTTGACCGCTATTAAATCCTCATTCTACCATTTGAGGAATATCAGTCTGGTGAAACACTTGGTTCCTCCGGATGACTTGCCAACATTGGTCCACACCTTCATCACAACCCGCCCTGACTTCTGCAATGCCCTCTACCTAGGGCTTCCTGGAGTTTATATCCGCCGCTTGCAGGTAGTGCAGAATGCTGTGGCCAGGCTTTTGACTGGTACATCTAGGGTCAGTCAGATTATGCCTGTGCTGCTCGGACTGCACTGGCTGCCTGTTCAGTGGTGGATCACCTTTAAGGTTGGCTTGCTAACCTTTAAAGCCCTACGTGAACAGGGACCCTGCTGCCTGCAAGATCTCATGACTCCCTACTGCCCCCTCCTTCCTCTCCGATCCGCCAACGACAGATTGCTAGAGATTCCCAGGATTCATTTAAAAACATCTGGTGCTCGTGCTTTTTCCTTTGTGGCCCCTACCTTGTGGAATTCTCTACCTTATTGGTTAAAAGAATGCCTGACGATCGATAGATTTAAAACTGAGCTGAAAACATATCTTATTAATTTAGCCTTCCCAGACTAATTTTAATTCATTGATGTATTTATTATTTAGTGTAAACTTTATATTTGTATGTTGTATTTTAATTGTGAAGTGCCTTGGTTCTGGAAAGGCGCTACGTAACGATTTACTTTACTTTACTTACTATACTTTTGCTGAGAAATGGGTTGGGTTGATGCCTGGCGAGCTACTCATCCCCAGGGATTAGGCTACTCTCATTTTTCCCTACCTCATAATGTATACACTAGAATTGATTACTGCCATGTTCCCAAGGAATTGCAATATAACACAGAAGACTGTAAATTGCTTCCTATTTTTTTTTCTGACTATGCCCCCTATTTTTACATCTACAGTGGGTTCCCAAAACACAGAGGATTTTGGTGCTTTAACAATTACCTTTTGAATATTACTTCCTTTCAGGCTTTGGTTAAAGAAAAGATGGCTCGAAATTTTCTGAGAAAATGATTTAGAAGATGTCTCTCGAGGGATTTTATGGGATACATTGAAGTCAGTCCTTCAGGGGGAAATGATTAAATTCTCCTCTCACTACAAAAAAATCCCAAATTGAAGGACCTGAAGGCCCAACATGCCAGTGTGTGGGGGGGGGGATGCTACGGTTTTCTCAATATTACAGGCCACAAAACAAAAGATACAGGAGATCCGGGGTATTTTAAAACAAAAATATTATAAGGCAGGATCTCGATCAGCTCACATTTTAGCCTTTAGACTTCAACAAAAGATTATCCATTCTATGGTTACCCAAATACGAGACCATAAATCTGGCTGCCTACTACACCAACCTCATGATATGCTGCAAGCTTTCCACTCTTATTATCAATCTTTATACGCCTCAGAATCTTTATCTTCACCAATGGAGATACCTATTTTCAAAACCTGAAACTACCTGCCCTTTCTTTAACACAGATGACTGTTAGTCGCCCCAGTAAGAGAGGAAGAAGTTTTACAAGCAATCAAGCAACATAAATTGGCAAAAAGTCCTGTGCTGGATGGGTATTATGGTGAATTTTATAAATCCTTTCGGCAATTACTCTTCCCCACTTTATTTGAGAAATGTAAAGAAGTTTTTGGTGGCATTATGTTGACATCCTGATACACATAGGGACTAACTATCTCACCAGCCGGTCAGTTGTGGAGACCAAGGAACACCTGACCAGGCTGGGTGAAAAACTATCATCCATTTCATCTAGCATCTCCTTCTCCTTCTTCTCTGAGATCCTGCCAGTCTGGGAGAGGGGGGCAGATGGACGGAAGGTCAGAGAAGGGGAGACAAGGGAGCTAAACATGTGACTCAAGGGCTGGTGCCAGGAAAAAGGACACAAATTTGTAGGGAACTGGCAACAGTTTTGGGAGTGACAGTTCTTTAAATCTGATGGACTGCATCTGACTAAGGAGGGAGTCAGTGCATTGGGGCAGAAGTTTGATGTTTTTGTAGAATATTTAAACTAGCAAATGGGGAGAGGGGTGCAGCACCCAATACGTCGAATGGGAAGAACAACCCTCCCCCTCAGCTAGTGGTCAAACAGGAGTTCAGCATGTTTGTAGTTCATTTGCATCACCAGGTAAGGAAAAAGTCTGGCTCCCCATACGGCCACTGGAGAAATGCCAGACCTCGCCCAACAACTAACGCACCAAAATCTGGCCAATAGAAAATCATGTACTCAAATGCTCACAGTCTGGGAAACAAGATCCCAGACCTGCGGGCAATAATGACAGAGGCTAAACTGGGCATCGTAGCCATTAGTGAGACATACTTTACCAGTAACCACACTTGGGAGACTTCAGTACCTGGCTATGTACTGTTCAGAAGAGACCGTGGTGCAAAAAGGGGGGGTGGAGTGGCCCTTTATGTCAATGATAATATCAAAGTTACAGAAATTCAGAATACACATAAGGAGCCAGAAGAACTGTGGGTCACCCTGGAAACAGGAAATGGGACAGCCATACGTACTGGGGTTGTGTACAGGCCTCCAGACCAGGGGGAGGACATAGACACATTACTGTTAGAAGATATACAAAACAGAAAAGCTGAAGGGGAGGTTCTGATAATGGGAGACTTCAGCATGCCAGATACAGATTGGCCAATACCATCAGGCATCAGGAACATCTACCAGAACTAGACACATAGTGGATTCCCTGCAGGAGGAGGAGGGCCTCAAACAACTGGTACAACAACCCACAAGAGACAGGGCTATCCTAGATCTAGTACTGACTAATGGAAAGGATTACAGATCTCCAGGTAGAAGGTCACCTGGGGGCCAGTGACTGTCACATGATATGGTTCAGTTTGGCCACTAGAACTAAATCATCCCATTCCAAGGCAAAAATATGGGACTTCAGAGGAGCTGACTTTGTTAAGATGGCCAACAGAGTTAAGCTAGCCCTGGGAAAAAGAAATACAGGTGAGGGGTACAGACAAAGTGGGCAAGCATTGAAGATGCAATACTTGAAGCAACATCCCATTGTGTTAGAGAGAAAAGGAAGTACAAAAGAAAAAGGAAACCACTTTGGTTCTCAAAAGCAGTAGCAGAAAAGGTCAAAGCCAAAAGGCTGGCCTTCAGGAAATATAAAGAAACACAGCAGGGTGAAGATAGGGAGGCATGCCAAACTTCCCTAAGCGAAGCAGGGAAGGCAGTAAGGCAGACAAAGTCCCAAACCATGGAAACACTAGCACAAACAGTAAAAGAAGGTGACAAGACTTTCTATAGATACATTAGTGAAGGGAGAAAGTCCAAAGGGAGTATTGCTAAGATCAAAGGAGAGAAGGGGGCATGTGAGGAGGAGGAGGACCATGGAAAAGCATCTATCCTAAATACATACTTCTGCTCAGTATTTACTGAAGAGAAGATAGGGCAGGGCCCACAGCTCTGCACCATGGACACGGGGGAGGGAGGTGTGCACTAGTCCCTTCACAAAAGAAAGGGTCCTACAAGAGCTCGATAAGCTCAGGGTGGACAAGGCAGTGGGACCTGATGGCATACATCCCAGGGTATTAAAGGAGCTAAGGGTGGAACTCGCAGAGCCATTATCAGAACTGTTTAGTGAGTCTCTGAGCATAGGAGAGGTCCCAAAAGACTAAAGAGCTCATGTGATCCCGCTCCACAAGAGTGGTAGCAGGGAGGAGGCAGGCAATGTGAGCCTCACATCCATCCATCGTGGGTAAGCTAATGGAGACTATCCTGAAGGAGAGGCTGGTGGCCCTCCTGGAGGCCAAGGGACTACAGGACAGCAGACAGCATGGCTTCATACATGGCAGATCCTGCCAAACCAATCTGGTCGAGTTCTATGACTGGGTAACTAGGCAACTGGACAGGGGCCATGCAGTGGATGTCCTGTATCTGGACTTCAGTAAGGCATTCGACTCGGTGCTGCATGGAAGGCTGGGAAGGAAGTTAGTAGGCACAGGGGCGGGTGCAAAGCTGGTGAGATGGGTAGGAAACTGGCTTCAGGGAAGGCAACAGAGGGTGGTGGGTGGGGAGCTCTCACACCCAAGGGCAGTGACGAGCGGTGTTCCACAGGGCTCGGTGTTGGGACCAGTGTTGTTTGGGATATTCATTGCAGACATATCATGGGACATCAAGAGCAAGATCAGTCTGTTTGCTGATGATACCAAGGTAGGTGCGGTGATGGATGACCTAGGGGGATGGCAGGGGTTGCAGGATGATCTGGCAAAGCTTGAAACCTGGTCAGACACCTGGCAACTGGGCTTTAATACCAAAAAGTGCAAGGTGCTGCGTTTTGGGATGAAGAACCCAAGGAGGAGTTACCAGCTAGGGGGAGTGCAGCTCGCCCAGACAGAGGAGGAGGAGAAGGATCTGGGTGTGCTCATTACAAGGTCAATAAACAACTCTGCACAATATAGGAAGGCAGCTGCAAAGGCCAACAAAATGCTGGGTTATATTGCAAGGGGTATATCCTCGAGGAGGGAGGAAGTTATTCTGCCACTGTATAGGTCATTAGTTAGACCACACCTGGAGTACTGCGTGCAGTACTGGCGCCCGTATTTGAAGAGGGACATTAAGTTACTGGAGGGGGTGCAGCACAGGGCGACAAAGATGATCAGGGGGCTGGGGGACTTATCATACGAGAGGAGGTTGAAGGAGCTGAACATGTATTCACTGGAGGAGAGGAGGGACAGGGGTGACATGATTGAAACCTTTAAATACATGAAAGGAATAAACAAGGCGAGTACAGAGAGGGTGTTCAAGTAAGGAAGGGGAGGGCCACCAAGGGCCATGATATGAGACTGGAGGGAGGAAGGTTCAGGAGGGAGATGAGGGGACACTTTTTTACAGAGAGGGTGGTGCCTGGGTGGAATGCGTTACCTGCAGAAGTGGTATGCACTAGAACAGTGGACTGCTTCAAAAGGGGATGGGACAGGACAAGGGGGAAGGTTAATGAAGGGGAAGGGTGGAAGGGAGGGGCAGCTGCAGAATAAGGGGTGCTAGCTGCACATTTGAGCAGTCTTGATAGACCTCAGGCCTTTATCTGCTGGCAAATTTCTTATGTTCAGTAACTACAGACCAGTCAGTCTTACCTCAGTAGTGGGCAAGATTATGGAAACACTCCTAAGGAAGAAGGAGGAGAATAATAATAATAATAATGATAATAATAATCAGCATATATATATATATATATATATATATATATATATATATATATATTATAGTGCTTTTCATACATCCAAAGCGCTTTACAAGCAATGCTAGACTGGTAGTGAAGTGACTGAATGTGTGGTGGTGGCCATATCCCACATCACCACCCGCACACAGCCTGGATAATTGCATGAAGCGGTTTATGGGAAGGGGAATGTTGGCCAGGACACTGGGAATGTTCCCTACTCTCTGTGAAGAATGCCCTGGGTTCTTTTACTTCCACCTGGACACCCACCAGGATGGGCAGAAGGGACCTTGGTTTAACATCTCATACGAAGGACGGCACACCCCAGCAGTACAGCACCCCCCAATACTGCACTCGGATGCCAGCGATTTTTAGGTGCAAGTCCAATCCCGGTGTGGGACGAGAACCCACGACCTTTTGGTCCAGAGGCGGATGTGCTACCAACTGAGCCATGCTGACACCAAGGAAAGGATAGTGCAACACCTGGAATCCATAGGAGAACAGGATCCAAGACAGCATAGGTTTACAAAAGGAAGGTCCTGTCAAACTAATCTCATAGATTTCTTTGACTGGGTAATCAGACTGGTGGACCAAGGGGGAGCAGTTGATGTCACCTACCTTGACTTCAGCAAAGCTTTCGATACTGTTCCACATAGAAAATTGATTAATAAGCTGGGTAGGCTCGGGGTGGGTCAGACGTTGGTCAACTGGGTGACAAACTGGTTGACGGGCAGAAAACAGAGAGTGGTGGTAAACAGTATACAGTCAGAAGAGATGCAGGTCACAAGTGGGGTATCTCGGGGATCAGTCCTGGGGCCAGTCCTCTTCAGTATCTTAATCAGTGACATTGCAGAAGGACTGGAGAGTAAGGTTCGTCTGTTTGCAGATGATACCAAGATCTGCAACAGAATAGATGATCCAGATGGGGTGGGCAGAATGAGAAGAGATCTGGATAAACTAGCAAAACGGTCAGAAGAGTGGCAACTGGAGTTTAACGGAAAGAAGTGCAAGATCATGCACATGGGGAAGAGAAACCCTGAAGCCACCTATAGGCTGGGAGGGGAGTTGCTGGCAGTCACAAGGGAAGAAAGAGACTTTGGCATCATCATCACCGATGACCTGAAATCATCCAAGCAGACCACTAAAGCAGTAGGTAAGGCTAGAGGGATGTTGGGGTGTATTAGTAGGGGTATCACAAGTCAGAAGAGGGAGGTAATAATCCCTCTTTACAAGACACTGGTTAGGCCCCATCTGGAGTACTGTGTGCAGTACTGGAGGCTACACCTTCACAAGGACATTAATCAAATTGAGGCAGTCCAGAGAAGGACAACTAAAATAGTGCAGGGACTGCATCAGAAAACATATGAGGACAGATTAACAGAGCTCAATATGTATACCCTAGAGCAAAGGAGGGAGAGAGGTGATATGATCGAAACATTCAAACACCTTAAGGACATTAACAAGGTGAAAGAGTCTAACATGTTTCAATATAAGAAAAATAGCAGGACAAGAGGACACAGCATGAGATTAGAGGGAGGCCGATTAAGGGGTAATGTGAGGAAGTTCCTTTTCACAAAAAGGGTGGTGAATGCATGGAACGGCCCACCTCAGAAAGTGGCGGATAGGAATACAGTGCAGGGCTTCAAACAGGCATGGGTTCAGCATAAGGGAGCAATACAGATGAGTATGAATAGATAGGTCATTGACAGAGCAAAGCCCGATGGCACATTCGTAAGGCAGAAAAAGAAATGGGCAGACTAGATGGGCCTTGCGGTCCTTATCTGCCATCAACTTCTATGCTTCTATGTCTGTACAGCCCTCGTGGGGACTGGCTACCATTTCTGCCATTCCTAAACCTGGCAAAGATGCTTCCCATTGCTCCTCATATCGCCCAATTTCTGTTTTAAACATTGACTTTAACATTTTGACTAGTGTTTTAGCTAAAAGGTTAGAACCTCTGCTGTTGGATTTAATTGATCATGATCAAACCAGCTTTATTGCCACTCATCAGGCACAGGATAATATTAAGCATTCTTTACATATTCTGTATCATGCCATCCTGTTGAAGGTTCCATTTCTTTTGTTAAGTTTAAATGCTGAGAAGGCCTTTGACCAGGTGGCATGGCCTTTTTTGTTGGCTTCATTACAGAAGCTGGGTTTCCCACCTTTATTTCAAACCCCGATTTCACATATTTACAGTTGCAATCACGCAAAAGTTGACCATTAACACGATTTACCGAGCTGTGCAAATGCAATTCCCATTGAATAACATGTATACCGCTACCGCGCAGTGATATGCGATGCGCGGGAACGGTCAACTTTTGTGTGCTCACCTCTGTATGACCAGCCCAGGGCATATGTAAAAGTTAATGGCCTAGTTTCTGATACTTTTTCGCTCTTTTGGGGAACCCGACAGCACTGCCCAATTTCCCTTTTATTATTAGCCATATATTTAGAGCCATTGGCACAGGTCATTAGGCAGAATGATGCTATACAAGGTTTGGAATTGGGGGGGACCTCAGAAATTGGACCTTTACACCAACGATTATCTGATCTAAATGACTGCCCCTGGGCTTTCTTTACCCCCTATGGGATGTCCTTGCTTGATTATGGAGTAGTGGCAGGGTATAAATTAAATGTTTCGAAAATGAAGTATTACAGATAAAGTACTCCTCTTCTCAGCAGATTCGGCATAATTTTCCTTTTAGATGGGACCTACCTTCTTTAAAATACTTAGGGGTTCAATTGACGTCTGACTCCAAGTCTATTACGAGTTCTAATTTTGGTTTACTGTTGAGACAATTTATTAAAGATCTTGAAGTATGGTTAAACATATGCCTTCCATTGATCCAGAAGGTTGAGGCCATTCATATGAATGTGTTTCCCTGTTTTCTTTGTATTGCCCAGACTTTACCTATTTCTTCTCCTCCACTGTCCTTTTTCCAGGACCTCCAAAAAACTGTTAAAGGAGAAGACTCCTGTATATTTATGATTTGGATATGTCTGATGTATTTATTATACATTACATCAAGTACTGTACATATGTTAATAAGAGAGCAGCCATTTCTGTTGTTGCAGCACATATCTAGAGCTTGAGGCTCTGACACAAGGTAGTAAAATGTCAAGCAAGCCCCCATTTACATGCAAATGAGTCACTTGTAATACAGCCCCTCCCATTCATTGATGTCACTGCAGCAACAGTGCAGAACAATACTTAAGGGTATCAATGCTGTCTAGCCTGATTTTTAGTTTAAGTTTGCAATGGTTTAAGGTAGTTCTGTCATGCAACTCACACGGGGAGTAGTACCTGTAGCCTTAGTACTGTATGTGTAGAACAAATAATACATCTAATAGTATTACATTGACAGGAAACAAAAGCTGTTTCTCTGCACTACTCATTTCTCTCTGTGAGACAGTTGTAGCATGTTGTGGAAAGCAGTAGACTGAATCAGTCAATCAATCAACCAATCAATCAATCGAGCAGTCAATCAGTCACTCTGTATTGAACCAGGTGAACACCCTTGATAATACAAGGTGAGCCTGGGCAGTTTACCAAAGGATCACACAAGACTACACACATCCCCTTTCAGCAGCCTGAAAGTGGAGAGCTAGATCATTTACTTTATAAAGTGTATTGTTTTACATTTCAAATGCCCCTTAAATCTGAGTTTCTGACTGGAAATACCAAGACACAGAATGCATATGACATCGGAGTAGTGAGCTCTGCTAAGCAGTTACAGAGCACTACAAACACTGAGGCTGATTAGTTTCTTTACCTACAACAGCTGAGGTGTAGAATCTGATTTGTAAGGGACATCCTGCTTTAAATGCTGGCATTACAAAGTGTTGGGGGGCTGCCACAGCTTATCCTTAGTACCTTGAAAATGAAGTGCTGTAGCTCTCACATCACTGCTAATGATTTATAATGGGAATTGGGGCACTTTTAAAGTCATGGACCTGAGGGGCCATCACAGTTTCCAAGGAGGTTAGGAGAACTTCTTAAGGGTTTGAGAGTAAGGGACTCTAGCAGGATTTGAACCAGAGTCCCCCGGTGATTGTGCCTATGCTTTAACCACCAGATTACCCTTCTTCCATATGTTGAAGCTTATGCTTTCCTGGTAACCTATTCCTTGTTATAGCTGAATTCTTTATTGCCTTACAGCAGCCATCCAATCACTGACTGCCTAGTTACAAAGGGAAAGGGACCTATTTGCAAGATTGTTTCTCACTGCTGGTGTCAATCAAAACAGAGACTGTTAACACACACACAGCATAATACAACAGCTGTATAGTACCACTTAAAACTCTTGTTGTACCCAGAGTCATTTGTTGGGTAAAGTGTTTTTGCTAACAGAAACAGTAACACAACACATACAGGCACTTCCATATATGAATACTGTATATACCTCAAATCAGTGCTGCATCACACTTACATGGTCCTAGTCCCTATTAGACCTGCACTTCAGGATGTGCACAACACTTAAAGGGTTCCTCCATTACTCAAGTGGGGAACCAAACATTGTGGATTTGGTTTACTGGTGGAACTGCATTTAGTGCAGCATCATTATCTGTTGCTCTGATGACATCATTATCCAGCAACATTGATGGTAAAATGGAGGGCAAACACATTGATAACTTTTGAGGGCTGTATATTTTTATTTATAATCTAGATTTGGACAGCAATAGGACCGCTGGGAACTGGAGGAGACACACAACAGTTACACATAAGGAGTTGGGAAAATATTGGTGTGGAACTATGGGAGACTTCCTCTTTAAGATGTTTTTGTGAAGAACTTGTCAACCTTGTGTTCGATACTTGGTGTTGCAGCATCCTAAAAACCTGGGAGGCTTAGCTTTATCAGATTTTGAAAGATATTATAAGGCAGCTCAACTTCGCATCATGCTATATTGGCTTATTCCTTCTTACCAGGCATATTGGAAAAAGGTAGAGGTGGGAGAGGAAAATTTGATACATCTCCCTAAGATTTTGTTTTTGTATCCCTCCCTACCTCTATCTGAGATATCACATAATCCATATACACTAAATACACTGCGGGTATGGATGGCTTTTCTAAACTCTAGCTCATTTCGCCCCACAGATGGCCTTTATATTCGCTCCCTTACCTGTCACTTTTTACCCAAGCCTGTTTAGACCATGGCTTCCGAAATTTGGAATGAAAAAGGTTTGCATTTAGTGGCTCATTTTATTCACAACAATACCCTGTTATCATTCTTCGACCTACAACATTTCTACTTTTTATCTGAGGGGGATAGTTTTCGTTTTACCCAAGCCATCACTTTTATGAAACATATCTTATCACCCTCTCTCTCCTGAATACTCCCTTTCCTTTGATAGTACAGATAATCTTCCAGGCATTAAATGGCTCTGCCTCTCTTTTACATTTACATTCTCAGTTATATAAGGCCTTATCCCAATTGATAATGGTATCTGTTCACTTTATATGGAAAAGATGGGAGGTTGATCTCCAGATTGCTATTATAGAGGAGGACTGGGAATGGTATTTAGCTTCTTTGCATTCTGTTACACATTTCTTCCTTTGGAAGGAAGTCTCTTGGAAGTTGGATACCAGGTATTTCATTGTCCCGAAGGCTCAGCATAAATATCTTCTGTCAGTGCTAGGTGCTGGAGGGGTTGTGGCTACTCCCCAGCCTCACATGGCCATAATTTTTGGGAATGTCCACTTTTGGTGAACTGCTATACAGGTGGAATTAGCAGACTTGTTTACTTACCCTTTTCATTTAACACTCCACATTTTCTTTTTCTCTGATTATGAATGTCTGCTCCCCCCCCCCCCCATCATGTAAACTCTTGACAGTTTGCCTTCTGGCAGTGAAAAAGTCTGTAACAAAACAGTGGTGCTCTGATAGGATCCCTAGTATAACTTTATGCCAAGATGTCATGATTCAAATTTATTATACTGAAAAACTGACAGCCCGGGTGAACCATACTGTACAGGTCTTTGACTCATTTTGGAACAGATGGGTTATATATACAGTGTGAGTGTGTGTGTGTATATATATATATATACACACATACACATATAAAATCACACATGCCCACACAATGCAAAGCATCATGGGCTGCTTATGCAAATCACCACAGAATGTTATGCTGGTCCAACTTTAAGCAGAATTGTATGGTGCCGAAAGGCCTCTCACACAGTTTGCAAAGGGTGCTAACAGATGACAGACACGTGTTTCGTCCTACCAGGACTCATCAGTATGCCTCATCTGTTTGACACCCCAGTGGAATGTACCAGCTACCCTAAGACAGTGTGTCTTGGATATGTTGTAGTGAACACATTAAAATAAAAAAAAACTATTTAAAAGACAAAGAACCTCTGTGCGCAAACACTGAGGCAAGGGTTACCCCAAAGGGCATTTGGCTGGGAAGCCAAGTTTCAGGAAAATACAAAATCGCACATGCCCACACAATGCAAAGCATCATGGGCTGCATATGCAAATCACCACAGAATGTTATGCTGGTCCAACTTTAAGCAGAATTGTATGGTGCCGAAAGGCCTCTCACACAGTTTGCAAAGGGTGCTAACAGATGACATAGACGCGTGTTTCATCCTACCAGGACTCATCAGTATGCCTCGTCTGTTTGACACCCCAGTGGAATGGACCAGCTACCCTAAGACAGTGTGTCTTGGATATGAACCCTTGCCTCAGTGTTTGCGCACAGAGGTTCTTTGTCATATATATATGTGTATGTCACGCCAAACAGCTGACTTTGTTCCCTAGTCTGCTATATTCTAAAGTAGGAGAGGGTGATGACTATTTATGCTCAACTTTGATTTATACTGTATCTCTTACTATTTTGGGTTGTTTTTCTTAACCTCGTTAGTGAGGTCTTTTTACAGGTGTGCGTTTACTATGGGACCCTTACCTCTTCTCTTTTTTTATATACAGGATTTTGATGGGGGGGGGTTACTTCTGATTTACTTTTCAAGCTTAGTCTTTAGACCTCACCCTGTTATATGTTTCTCCTATTTTGCATTTGTCTGGTTTTCCTTTGTTCATACGTTATTGTCAAGCAACCTCTAGTTTCAGGTTTTTGACCTATGTGGTTGTATTTTACTGTTTGTTCTTTCTCTGTTGTTCTATTTTATGAATTATAATCTGTATTAGTTATAAGAAAGTTTCATAAAGATTATAATTAAAAAAAAAAAATCTACAAAAATGGTGTAGTCTCAAAGTACCCATTGAGGCCAGGCAAAGTTCTGGTCCCAGTTTCAAAGATTCAGAAACTTTCTCTTTTCCTAATCGTTTGGTCAAAATCCTCCCCCCAGCTCAGGCTCTTGTACTTTCTTAATGGCCAAGAATTTGAAGGAATGTTCTCCCCGGTCACTTTGGTTTGCAATATGTTTGACAAGAGCATTATTTGTATCACCTCTTTCAGCTGCATGCATATGTTCTTCTATGTGTGTCTTGAAGTTGCACATTGTTTTGCTAACATAAAATTTTCCGGATGAGCGTGATACCAAATATATTACTCCCATAATACCACAGTTATTAAATGATTTCATATAAACCATTTTCCCACTGTTGGGGATGATGAACTGTTTAACTGTTGAAATTCGGTACAGTATTTGCATTGGCAACTTTTGAAATTGCCTGAGGTCAATGGATGTAACCAATTTTTGTTGCTTTGTACAGTTTCTGACTTCCACAGACTGTTGGCCAGTTCCTCCCTGATGGTGTGTGCTTTTTTATATACCATCATTGGTTGACTGGAAACAATGTCCTCTACATCCTTTACTGTTGATAGCACCTGCCAATTCCTATCCACAGTGTTGATTAATTCTGAGGCCTGCACACTATACTGTGTTACAAACAAGGCCCTATTTTTCCCGTTCATTTCTGTTTTTGTTTTGTGCAGAGGGTCAGCTGGTAACTGTGAGGCTGCATTTATTTATTTAGTTTTTGTTTACTGGGTAGGTGCACTAGCCAGAGGCATGACTATTTTCAGGCATGACCCAGGAGGCTACAAAGTATAGTAGAAAAACAATGACCATCACAGTGTCTTGGCAGAGACAAAATCAGGTACAGGAGGGCTTCAAGTCCTATTCAATAAGAGTTGGCCCAGATGGAATAATACAAGGTACAAATAGTTAATGCAGATACAGTAATGTAAAGGCAGAAAGCAGTTTAAACAGGCAATTTAACAAAGATGAGCAAATGTCAAGTACAATATATGAACAAAGTGAAAATTAGTAAAATAGCAGTTATACACAAAATGAGGAGTGTGGTGCTGGTAGTACATATGAGTACAGTCTGTGGCAAGGCAATGATTAATTTGAAAGCAGTTTGACAATGAAAGCATAGTACAGGTTACTAGACAATTTTGGTAAGTGCCATGGAGATTATAGCTTGGAACCAAATAAGTGCAAGAAAACAAGTCCAGTTGATGAGGATTGAGACAGTAGAAGGTAGGACTGAGATAGGAGAAATGGTGAGGCAATGCCCCAGAGACAAGTAGAGTGTAGAGATCATAGTTCATGAGATGGCAGGACATGTGGAATTAGGAAGAAAGTTGGGTGCCTAGGGCAGTTTGAAACACGTGCAGGAGTCAAGGTGAGTAAGAAATGCCTGATACTTCTTTTTAAAGAGGGTGTGACTTGGAGCAGTCTGTTCATCAAGAGGGAGGGAGTTCCAGTGCTTAGGAGCAACATGGGAGAATGCATATGCGCCCTTAAAGGTTTTGCATCTTGGGACATCTATCAGGGATCTGTCAACTGAGCAAAGGCTGTAGGAGGAGGACATCGGGAGCAGCATAGAGGGCAGTGAAGCAAGGGTATTGTTTCAAAAGATATTATCCATCAGTGTGCCAAGGGAGAGGAGCCTCTGCATAGTAGGTGTAGGCCAGTTTAGGTCAGCGTACAGTTGGCAATGATGTTTGAGCCACGAGGAGGCAGAGGCATATCTACAGATATTTTTGTATGTTGTGTCCCATTTCTTAAGAGTCGCCTTTTATGCATTTAGGTAGGTGATGGCACCATATGTGAGTGAAGGGAGTAACATGCCACAGGCAATAGCCAATCTTGCAAAGTGTGTAAGGACATAGCTTGTTTGTTTCCTCAGTAGCATGCACTGCATAACATCTTTCTGTACATCTCTCAGAAAGCTCTGGTGCTCTGTTTTTAAAGGACCCATTTAGGGTTCAATTTTGTCTGACCCTGAGAAACTGATATTTAGGAGTGTTCTTCACAGTGTAGTGAGGGTGGCAATTATTGGACTCAGCAATATTTTATGATCAACTTTCTTGCAAAAAAGGTCAAGGGCCAATGTGCCATCCACCTGTTTCACAGTCTGCAAATCCCCCCCCAAAAGTGGATAATTGACCTCTCATTATTATAAACGTAGGCCAGATGTTGCAGATATTAAAAACCTGTCCAATTCACTCTCACCTCCCACCACACCATCAGGATGTCATATATATATATATATATATATATATATATATATATATATATCATTTCCAGACATCCGCTGGTCAGAAAAGGTTTATATTCTGAGCCACACAAAGTCACTCTTGAGTTTGTTCAAAAATAAACCTAAACTTGGCTGTTGTGGGGAGCAGAGCCCAAATTAGCCTTTTTTGGGTGTATACTGTATATAGAGTGTAAACAAACTAGGCTGTACTGGTACAGCGCTCAGACTGGGCTGTACTGGAGGTACAGGGCTAAGACAAGACTGTCCTGGGGTACAGATTTCAAGCAGGACATACAGGGAGTACAGAATCAAAGCTGTGCTGTGCTGGAAGTACTGGTGGTACTGAATCCAAGGTGGCCTATACTGGGGGTATGGGGTATAGGGTCCAAGCTAGACTGTACTTAGGGGTGGCTACAGATTTCAATCTGGGCTGTACTTGGGGTCCAAAGTCCAAGTTGGGCTGTACTGGGGGTCCAGAGTCCAAGTTGAAATGTACTTTTGGTACATAGTCCAAGCCAGGCAGTACTTTGGGTGCATAGTCCAAGCTGGGCTGTGCTTTGGGTCGATAGGCCAAGCTGGCCTGTACTTTTGGTAGATAGTCCAAGCTGGGCTGTACTTCGGGTCATAGTCCAAGCTGGCCTGTACAGGAGGTGCAGATGCCAAGCTGAGCTGTACTGGGGATATAGAGTCCAAGTTGCCTGGGCTGTACCGGGGGATTCCAAACTAGACTTCATTGTTTGTACTAGAGTGAGACCATTTCTGAACTGTGCTGTATTTGGGGTTGAGAGCCCAAACAGAACTGTACTGGGAGTAAAGAGTCCAAACTGAGCTGGCTGTACTGTTTTTACAAGGGTGAGATACAGTCAGAACCAGGCTATACAGCATCAATATGCTGAAGTTAGACTGAACTGGAACTGGACTGCACTGGCTGTTCTGTGTTCAGATGGAATTAGTTGTAGGTGGCTTTAGTGGTGTAAGTGATTTTCACTGCACCCGCTCCCCCACCTTCTCTAATGCATTCACACAAGAAGTCTGTTTCAGATACTGTTTGTGCTGCTGAGGTTTGGATATGGAAGATCCTAGATCTTATTGTGCCAGGCTGCAGGGCCTCTGTGTGGTTGCCATAGAAACATAGAAGGGGTGAACAATGTTCAGGAGGGGGAAGTATCTTTCACAGATGGAGGAGTACCTGGCCATGGGGGCACACTATTAAGCTTGATGGGGAGGTTTAAGAGGCATGTGAGGAAATGCTTCTTCACAGAATGGATGGTGGACACCTGGAATAGCTTAACAGAAGAGGTGGTGAGGGTGAAGACAGTGGGTAGTTTCAAGCAGATATGGGATAGGCACATGGGTTATAATAATAAGCAAGGTAGGAGGGAGGGCTACCTGTGACCAAATAGGGTCCAGTTTGTAGTAATAGGCAGGGAAAATGTGGCAGACTAAATGGGCCTACCATACCAATCCTTTTCTGTGGTCACATTCTATGTTACACTGCAAATGCAAGCAAGCAAACATTCAGCACTGACAAATGCTTGCTTGTTATGTTATCTTTGCCTTGCCGTCTCACCAGTCCCACTGTTAAAATAAAAGAATAATGCACTCCAGGGTATGTGTCATGCTGGGATAGCGTCATGCCTCAGGTGGCTGGGCACAAGACCACAGGATGAGTGCATTCAATACCCAAGAAGTGCCATTATCCCAGCACGACACACACCCTGGAGTGCATTTTTCCTATTACACAATGGCTCCTTTGTAATAAAATACAAAAATAGGTTAAAAATATGTTTAGAATTTATTTTTCATTCGGTTTTTAACTGGGCAGACATACAAACTAAATAAAAATAGTGCAACCCAATTGTTTTGCCCAGTAGGTAGAGCTGCTACTTTTTGGGTTTGGTACAGTCCCCTTGTACTACAGCAACCCCCAAAAAAAAAACACTCAAATACCTCTCTTTGGTAACTTCTGTATCATTTGAGTTTAGTTTATCCAGTTCTGCGGCCTGTCCTGGGACCAGGCAAAGATGTGTTTACCTTTTTGTTGTATTTGTTTTTAAAAGTGAAGCCACAATGTGCCAAAAGCATTGTACTAGTCAAAAGAAGCCAGATGGAGACTTCTGATGTTCCATTACACTCTGTAAGTCGCTGTGTGTCAGAACAATTGAGTACATGTCTTACTATATTTTTATGATGAAGTAAAGTTATTTTATGTATTTTGCAAACAGCGACTATAGGCGGCTTTATGGAGAAATGGATAAGTGCTGATGAGTGCTGAGGAGTGAACGTGAGCTGCAGGCAGAGACAGTGAAGCCGCTGGCATGCAGTAGCTGTTTTTTCAGTTGAATTACTTTTAATAAATAAATCACTACAGATGCTAGGGAAAAAGATGATTTGTACGTGTCTGTACAGAAGACAGTAGCAGTTTCTAACAATGAGATTATGGGCAGCCAAGTGGGATTAGTGAAGCCGGCTGGTGAGCAGGAAATTTGAAAGCAGTTGGCCAATTGTGTCTGAAGCCGATGGTGATTACAGCTTAATTTAATATTCACTTGTTTTAATTCTAAATTGTGCAAGTAGCACAAACAATAGGTTTCAGTAATGTATCTGATACATTATTTTTCCTGGGGTTTTGGCCTCTATTTGTGAACGTGGGAAGGAGGGATTTATGTTTAAAGAAAAAAAGGGGGGTGATCCTGGCAAACTTCACAGTGTCCATGCCAGGTGTCGGCAGTTTGGACATGGCAAGTGCAGTGATTTCTTTTACTTTTGATGCAATCTTGTGTGTGTCAGGACTAGCTCTGTGATATAACATCATGGGTCCAGCCCCAGACTGACCAATCAGAGGCCAGGATTCTTTCTTGCCATTGTATAATTGTTTATTTATTTATTTATTTATTGAGAATTTGGAAAATACCTTTGAGTCAAAGACTCGTTTACAAAGGCTCCATGTCACATAAAGTAGAACATTACAACAGTAATCACAATTCAAAGCAGGACTCAGACTTGTTACAGAAAATACAGTAAAAGACTAAAGGTCAGAGCCTAAGGCATATTAGTACAGGTCTAAAGCAGCTTAGTATATAAGCTCTAGATATAGCGCTAAACAGGCAACTTGGGTAAGGGCAAAAAGGGGGGGAGGGGTCAATGACAATTGCAGGGGTTAGAGGACTATAGATGGTCTCTGAGAAAGGTTTTGAAGAGGCCAGTTCTATTTTCGTTAGCGAGTGCACTGGGCAGGCACTTCACCCAGGAAGGGGCCCTGTAGCTGAAGGACCTTTGGAATTGGGAGGTTCAGCACCTGGGAACCAAGAGGAGGTACTTGCCAGAGCTTTGAGTGTTTCTGTGTGTCAGGGCTAGCTGGATTATTGGGGTGAGGCCAGAGGGGGAGAGACCAAAGGCGATCTTTTTGGCCATGAGGCATGTGTGGAACCGGATTTTCAAACAACATGAAGTCTTGCTATATTATGACATATGCAGTATAACCCCAGGTTAGAACTGCTCCAGAGGTGAAAGAGTTAACTTCCATGCAGGGCATGGAATCTTGAGCGCGAGCTCGGTTGAACACTCTGTCTGTTGAAGCTCAAACTTAAACTGTCAGATTCTTTACTCCTCACTGAACAGTCGCCCGAGATTTCTCCTGCTGCTCGGTTTGTTTGTCGGTTTTAAAGTGTAATTTCGGTTTATTTTACCAAATTTAACCGTAGTCGTCGGTTCAAGCTCTGTCTGTGGTATTGTAAGTAATAGATAGGCTTATTTATTATTTTTTCTTCTGTGTGGAACTTGTAAACGCTTTTTGGTTCGGTTTGAACCGATCAGAGGGTTTCAAAATGACTTTCTAGCCCTTTAGAGTGCGGTCTCCGGTTCTTATCGGTTCTAAAAACGGATTTTATTACGCTTTTTTCACGACTCCGTGATGGTTGGGAAACCGATCAGAGAGTCTTGCTTGGTGGATTGCCATTAACGGGCAAGTTTTGGTTAGGCTGGCACTATGTCTGGAGAAACCCAAAAGAAAACCGGACCCACTGGGTTTCAGCACTGTGGCTTCTGTGGGAAGCTTTGCCAAGGCTGACCCACACACCATTTGTGTATATTGTCTGGGGTTTGACCACCTCAATGCAGACTGCCAGATTTGTAAGAATTTTCCTGCTGCCACCGTGGAAAAAAGAGTTGGTAGGCTCAGGGAAAGGGAGGCCAAAAAGTCTGCTGACCCGGATGGCCAGCCCGGTTCGGTTCCAACCAAACCTGAGGGAGTGCCCTCTGACCAGGGCGATGCTTCCTCGGGCAAACAAAGAGCCAGCTCTGAGGAGATAGTTCCAACTAAAGGGCTAGAAGGTCAGCTAGTTTGGGGCCAAAAGTTCTTTCTCCAACCGCTGAGGAAATAGCCAAAGCTATTCAAATTGTCCAGTCTCTTTCCCCAGTTCCGTCCGAACCGGCACCATTGGGCAAGCGCCCGGTTCGGTCGGTTCCCTCAGTTCAAGATTATGATTTTGAAGATTTTTATGAACCAGGGGAAGGAGAGGAGGGGTACGAGGAGAGTGAGTGTGATTTTGAAAGTCTGGATGTGCCCATTGAACCGGACATCTCTCCAGACAGACCCTCAGGAGTATCCCCTCCCAGGCTATCTGAGTCCCCTTCTCATTTTTTGTTTTACAAGAAAGTTGCTGACACTCTGCAACTCCCTGTTGAGGAAGCTGTTGATGATCAAGAAGAGCCTGATTTTGTGGAAATGATGGATATTCCAGAGTCTAGAGACTGTCTATTCCTTGCATAAATCTTTTAGGAAACAGACAGTAAAAATTTGAAAACTCCTCATTCTATCCTCCCTGTGGATAAAAAGGATGGACAAGAGGTATGCTTTATCAGGCTCTGATACGGAGTTCCTATCCCAGCAGTGCAGCCATGTGGGGTAGTGCAGGCTGCAGCCTGTGACAAGGCTAATATTCCTCTAGCCTCTCACCCTCCTGAAAAGGATTCCAGGAGGATGGATGCCATGGCAAAAAGCAGTATATGGCAGCATCTTTGGGACTCAGACAGGCAAATTAAATGGCTTACGCAGCTAGGTACCAGAAATCCAGTTGGGATACTGTCCTGGCCCTAGCAAAACAGGCCCCTGAACAGCTTGCCAGGGAGCTGGAGCAGGTGGCTGCGGATGGTATTGAGGCATCCAAGGTGTAATTTCATGCTGCTGTAGACTCTAATGATGTTTCATCTAGAGTTACGGCTACATCTGTGTCTCTTCGCAGAATGGCCTGGCTCAGATGTACTGCCCTGTCACAGGATACCCAGTCTAAGGCTATGGATTTTCCTCAGTGTGGGAAATTCTCTGTTTGGGGAGCAGACAAGAATTATATGAAGAAAATGGATGAGTATAGACCACCTAGGAGTGCACAGGCCAAAGAAAGGCAAGTCACCTCAAAGGCAGCATGTCAGGGGCAGGCAGGCCTTTCATAGGCTGTTTTACCAAGCCCAGGCCTCCTCTTCTGCTTATGCCCAGAGGGGGTTCTTAGAGGAAGGGGCAGAAGGGGTCTAGTAAGCCTGCTTCTACCCTCAAACCAAAGCCCTGCAAACAGGCTCCTGATGGGGTAGTCAGGGCCGATTCTCCACTACCAGTAGGGGCAGGCTGGCTTACTTTGTCCAGGACTGGAAGTCTTTAACATCAGACAAGTGGGTCCTGGAAGTAGTAAGCCAGGACTGGTTCTCAGCTTCAAAAATTTCC
Organism: Neoceratodus forsteri; assembly: GCA_016271365.2. Classification (NCBI taxonomy): domain Eukaryota; kingdom Metazoa; phylum Chordata; order Ceratodontiformes; family Ceratodontidae; genus Neoceratodus; species Neoceratodus forsteri. The sequence goes on along the minus strand of CM057459.1, from coordinate 668,949,638 downwards.
AAGATGAGAGCCAGGTCTTTCCACCTGCAAACCCATCAGAGGCACTTGCCCTGAAGCAGAAGTTTTTCCTCCTGGCTCTCAGAGCCGTGGAAAGGGTTCTACCCATACACCAGGGCAAAGGGTTGTACTCCAGGTACTTCCTTACCCCAAAAGACAGGAGAATGGCGGCCCATTCTTGGATCTCGGTATCTAAACAAGCACCTTTTAAAACCAAAGTTCAAAATGGTGACCCTGGGGATTATTTTTCTTTCTAAGGCCAGGGACTGGCTAGCCTCCTGGACCTCAAGGATGCCTACTTTCATGTTCTCATCAGAAGCTCCCATCAAAAGTACCTCAGATTCAGTACGCCTCAGGCCATTACCAGTTCAGAGCAATGCCCTTCGGCCTCTCCTCGGCTCCAAGGATGTTCACAAAATGCCTGGCAGTAGCAGTTGCTCATTTAAGAAGGCAAAAGATTGCCATCTTTCCTTATCTGGGCGACTGGCTCATTGTAGGCCAGTCTCCAGAACAGGTCAAACTGCATTTAAAAGTAACCCAGCAGCTGCTTACATCTCTAGGTTTCCTTCTCAATCTTCCAAAGTCAGTTCTGGAGCCTGTCCAGCTTCTCACCTTTATAGGCGCAGAACTGAACACAAAAGAAGCCAGAGCCTTCCTTCCTCTGGAAAGAGCAAGGACCCTGGTGTCTCTGGCCTTCTTTTCACCCTGCAGGTCTCTCGACCAGCAAGGCATTTTCTACAGCTCCTGGGGCACATGGCTGCTTCACAGCAGTGGTGCAGGGAGCGAGATTTCAGATGAGGGACATTCAGTTCCATTTGAGAGCCTTTTGGTCTCAAAGGACAGATCCCCAACCAAATTGATTCCAGTGACTTCTAACCCTGATCCAGGCCCTTCAGTGGTGGCAGGATCAGAACAATCTGAGAGGGGTTCCTTTACTCCCCAGTCTCATTCCTTGACCCTTACTACAGATGCATCCTCTTGGGGTGGGAGCTCACATGGGCAACCTTTCCACCCAAGGGCTGTGGTCCCTCAGGAATCTCTGCTCCACATCAATTTGCTGGAGCTCAGAGCAGTTTTCTAGCACTCCAGGTTTTTCCACATCTGTCCACAACAAGGTGGTTCAGGGTCAGAACAGACAATACCACTACAATGTGGTACATCAACAAGCAAGGGGGCACTGGTTCACGGCCTTATGCAATCAAGCAATGAAGTTGTGGTCTCTGGCTTATTCTCTGAACGCCCTTCCAGGCAGTTCACCTCCCAGGCAAGGACAATGTCCTAGCGGATGCTTCCTAGCAGGATTTCCCAGGGCCATCACTAATGGGCACTGGATCCCTAGTACTGGAGGTAATATTTGCCAGATGGGGCACCTCAAATAGATGTCTTTGCAGCCCCAGACAATCACCAACTTCCCTTTTTCTGCTGCAGGCCCCCAGTGTTGGGCTCAGTCCCTCTGGATGCCTTTCTTCAGTTGGGAAGGGAAGTTTCTATGCTTTTCCCCTTCCCTTCTTTTCAAAGTGCTAGTCAGAATCAGATCTCAATCCTGCAAGATGATCCTGATTGCTCCAGATTGGGCCAGGCAGCCTGGTACTCACCCTCATGTCCTTAGCAGTCCACCCTCCCTATGTCTTCCCAGGAATCACAACCTGTTAACCTGTGCCTAGGGAGAGTTTGGTATCCGAACTCGGTCTCTCAATCTCAAGGCTTGGCTCTTGAAGAGTTAGAGTTTATTGACCTACACCTTCTCAAGGTGTATTGATATCTTGAAGGCCTCTAGGAAGCCTTCCACCAGGGCTACCTATAATTCAAAATGGAAGAGATTTTCCATATGTGTGCTGGTAAACATATTTCCAGAATCTGCTGGTGTGCCCACGATCCTGGATTATTTGGATATGAATCTTTGGGCTGAGACCAGCTACCCTAAAAGTGCACTTGGCAGCTGTGTCTGTCTTCTTGTCAGCAGGTAACCCTCTTCTTTATCAGCTCACCCTGTGTTCTCTAAGTTTTTAAAGGGTTGCTTCACACCAACCCTCTGCTCAGGGACCCTGCCCCTGCTTGGGATCTTAATATTTGCATCGCTCAGCTTATGCAACCCCTTTTGAGCTATTGTCTTCAGCAGAGCTGAAGTACTTGACTTGGAAAACTGTGTTTCTGGTAGCTATCACCTCTGCCAGGCGCATAAGTGAGCCACAGCCTTGTCAGTGGAGCCTGATTTTATCTCTTTTCATAGAGATAAGGTAGTCCTCAGGACTAACAGGAAGTTTTGCCTAAGGTGGTTTCAGACTTTCACCTTAATCAATCCATGTCTCTTCCTGTGTACTTCACTGACCATTCCTCCTCTGGGAGGAGATTGTGAGTTTAGATGTCAAAAGAGCCCTTAGTTACTATATAGAACGTACTAAGGGTCACAGGTTCGAATCCTCCAATTGTTCCTCACTTATGGTGAGGTTGGTAAAGGAAACCTGCCACTAAAAGATCCATTGCCAGGTGGATTGTCTCTTGTATCCAATTCTGTTATGAAAACTGGGTAAGGTTCCTCCCCAGGCCTGAGGGCTCACTCCACCAGAGGTACAGCTGCTCTCTGGCTGCTGCCAGGGACATTCCTATCCTAGAGATATGTCAAGCAGCTACCTGGAAAACAGTTCACACTTTTACTAAGCATTACTCCTTGGATATCCAGGCTAGAGGTGATGCTCGATTTAGCACAGCTGTGCTTCAGACTATTTCCCAAGTAGGTTCTGTCCCTCCTCCATGGAGGTACTGCTGTGTAGTCTGCATATGTCATAATATAGCAAGACTTCATGTTGTTTGAAGAAAAAATTACTCACCTTAGTAATGTTGTTTCTTCTAATGGAGTCTTGCTATATTATGACCTCCCCCCAAGCCTGCCCCTCTCAGAACCTCTGTTTTTGGGATGTGGGTGGGCAGTGCAATGTTGGTACTTCTTTGATGCCCACTTTATTTCATCCTTCTCGGGTGCTTAGGTGTTATGCTTAAATTTTCCTTCTTGAATCCCCCGACTTGAGTCTTTGTTTTGGGATCAAGAACAAAAAGGTGTTTTTGTAGTTAGTAGCCAGTAGCTAGTGTAGGTTTACGACTTCCACACAGAACCTTAGTGAGTTTTTGCTCGTAAAGATCTGACAGTTTAAGTTTGAGCTTCAACAGACAGAGTGTTCAACCGAGCTCGCGCTCAAGATTCCATGCCCTGCATGGAAGTTAACTCTTTCACCTACGGAGCAGTTCTAACCTGGGGTTATACTGCATATGTCATAATATAGCAAGACTCCATTAGAAGAAACAACATTACTAAGGTGAGTAATTTTTTCATATTGTCAAAGTTCAACCAGTTAGTGGAATTCTATAATGAGCATGTATGGATGAGGCCATCACAGCCAAGGACGAGGCAGCAGGCGCAGGCTTTGTTCAGGGAGAGTCAGAGTCTGCCTAGGGCCAAGGTGTTTGCAGCTCCATAGATAAGAATATCATAGTCAAGGAAGGAGAGGACAGAGGAGGAAACAGCGAGCCAAAGAGCTTCGAGAGTAAGATATTGTCTGAAGTGATAGAGGATACCGAGATGGACATTAAGGGCAGTGAACAGATAATGGATGTGCTGGTGGAAGTTAAGGGCCGGGTCTAGGGTGATGCCCAGATATTTAAAGGTATTCACTTGCTCAAGGGGGTCCGATTGGCAGTTAGAATTTGAAGGTAGAGCTCCTTCTGGGAGTTCAGAGGGTGTGAGAAGAACATAACTTTAGTCTTCTTGTAGTTTAGAGTAAGACGCTGTATGAAGAACCATTTTTTGGCTTCAGAGAAGGAGACTGGTGGGAATTGTGGAGTTGAGTGGGGTCTGGATTGGAGGAATACAGGATTGCATCATCCGTGTACAATAATAGATTGCCAAAGCAGGATGAGGGGAGGGAGTTAAGGAAGAGATTGAAGAGTAAAGGACCGAGGATGGACCTCTGTGGTACACCGGAGTGGACTTGTAGTCTGCTTGATAGGGCAGTACCAATTTTGACCTATTGGTACTGATCTGACAGGTAGTCGGTGAACCAGCCGAGGGCATCCTGTGAGAAGCCAATGTTAGAGAGTGTGTTTAGTAAAAGAGAGTGGTTGACAGTGTCAGACGCCATAGAGAGGTCAACAAAGACCAGACCAGTGATATGGCCTCTGTCTAAGGTGGAGTGGAGTGGACATGTGTGGTGAACTCCAAGAAGGCTGTCGTAGTACTGTGCCCTTTGCGAAAGCCATGTTGCTGTTTACAGACTAGGTCATGATTGTTAAGGTGGTTGGTAAGTTGGCCGGAGACAATGCGCTCAAGTGCCTTTGATGGGGGGATAGAGATGGGGCAGTAGTTGTTGGTAGCTGTACAGTCCCCGCACTTAAATATGGGGGTAATGGAGACAGATTTTCACTGAGAGGGGAATTTCCCTTGGTAGAGAGAGCAATCGAGAATGTGAGTGAGGGGGTGGATACCTCATGTAGTGTGAGCCGGAGGAGTCTCAAGTCTAAGGAGTCACTACTGTAATGGGTGTGGCTTAAGACTTTTTCTAGGTAAGGTTTGGTAGACGCAAGGGTGACGCATCGAAGATGGAAAGGAGGGGCTGCAGGAGGGGTCGGAGGGGAGCAGGTAGGGGGTGGGTCCGAGAAGATAGGAGGGAGGACATGGCTGAGATTTGTGAGGGCACAACTAAAGGATATGGCAATATGACTGGGGTCAGAAGACAGGCACCCATCAACCACTATCTGATTTGGGGGGGATTATGGTCCTTGCCACAGATATCCTTAATATTATTCCAGAACTTGTGCCCTGAGCCCCTGGAAGAAGTTAGGGAGGATTTGTAATACTCTGCTTTTGCTTGATGTAGAGCTCATGTGCATTTGTTCCTGGCCTCTCTGTACCTTTGCCTATCAGATGGCAGGCAGATCTCATTGGAGAGGTGCCATAATGAGTCTCGGGTCCACATCAGTACCAGTAGGTGACCAGTGATCCAAGGCACAGGGTTGCCTTTGACCATCCTTTTAGTAAGTGAGGCAAAAGAGTTACAGATAGCATTGAAGGTATGAATGAAAAGGTCGAGGGCTCGGTCAGTGTCAAGGGTATTCATTATGAAGGACCAGTCCAGCGAATGGAGGTGAGATTTTAGGAGAGCAAATTACCAGGTCCAAGTTTGCATTGTAGTATTATTTTGGAAGGGTTCTTTGGAGCTTTGCAGGACCAGGAGCAGAGGACTGGGGAGTGGTCACTTAGAGCATTTGGTAGCACGGTAGTGCTTTTGATCTTGTGGGGGTGGTTGGTGAAGACCAGGTCCAGTAGGGAGGATGACCCAGTGTGTTGGTTCAGGTGTGTGGGGGAGGAGACTACTTGTGTAAGGTCTTGGGTAGTTGCAGCATTGATGAGCTGGGCGACGGTCCTAGCCAGCCAATTGATATCGAAATCCCCAAGTGCAATTATTTTATTTTGTGATGGGAGGGTGGTAAGGTAGGACAAGACAGAGTGGAAGGCTACTTTCTGATTCCTGGGAGGAATGTATACCGCCATGATGAGAAGGGAGGTTTGGGAGTGTCCCAAGGTAAGTTTGAGTGTAAGGGCTTGGGGTCCAGGTTTCAGTGGAAGGGGGGGGAAGTATTTGACCATACAAAGTGTCGTAAATGTATATGGCGCAGCCTCCCCCTCTTTTACCCTGCTAGTCAGCCCGGTAGAGGTTGTACCCAGAGAGAGTTACCATTGAGTCAGAAATATGAGGGGAGAGCCAGGTTTCACCCACAGCAGTGACGTCAGGATGATGTTGTAGGTCCCATCCCTGGTAGGAGTTCCACTTTTTTAATAAGCTGCAGATGTTAATGGTGGCAATGTGTAATCCAGTGGCAGTGTTGTGCATGGGCGTGGATGTTACGAGCGAGCCAGAGTTAGGATGGAAATTGCCAGATGTAAGGAGGAAGAGGAGGGACCTGAGGATGGAATTCCAGGCCATTTTTTGAGATAGTGAGATATGCGTATGAGGGACCCATGAGTGCTTGAGTATCTTGGAATGGGGAGGGTAAGTATGTGGGGGGTAGCCAGTAAGAGAGGTAGCAGAAAGAGGAAGGGAGTCGGGTTCCAGGAGGGGTGGCAGACGTGGGGCAGAGAGGAGAACATAGGGTCATTTGTTCTGGGCCTTTCTGGTCATTGCTGGTGATCTTAGTGAAGGTGGGCAGAAAGGTGGCACCGTCCAGAAAGGAGGATGGTATCAGAGCATAATGGTTGCCTAGACAAGAGTCTCAACTGAATTGTTAGATGGATGTTAAGAGAGAGCTGCCAGGCAGACAGGCAGTTGTCAATGACATAGGGAGGTTGATAATCGGGGAAAATTGAGGGGGGGGGAGAATCAACACTAGGAACAGCAGAGCTGGCAGAGTCAGGAGTAACAGGAACATGGGAATAAAAGGAAGGAGGAGATCCAGGGAAGAGCCTACAGGAGGAGAAGAGGAATCTGAGCTGCCTCTGGTGGCGAACTGGTATAGTCTGCTACTGGAGAAGCGGGCTGATTGGTTCAGGAGCAGCCTGCAACCCTATAAAAGAGCATGCTCACCAAGGGTGGTGGCGGGGGTGGTGGGGAGCTGACTCAAAAGCGTCAGTGGGGCCTAACTATGTTTGTCCTACAAGCTTTCGGCCTGGCATTCTATTGTGTGCCATACCTGCGATGGTTGTTTTGGGGAGGGGGGTGACTGTCTGCAGCCCTCACGACCTCCGTGGACCCTCGCTGGATCCCGAGAGCAGGCAGCTGCGATGGTTGTTTTGGGGGATGGGGAGGGCGACTGTCTGCAGCCCTCATGACTTCCGTGGACCTCGCTGGATCCCAAGAGCAGGCAACTGCAATGGTTGTTTCGGGGTGGTGGGCGAGGGTGACTGTCTGCAGCCCTCATGACCTCCGTGGACCCTCACTGGATCCCAAGAGCAGGCAGCTGCGATTGTTGTTTCAAGGGTGGGGGAGGACGACTGTCTGCAGCCTTCACGATCTCCGTGGACCCTCGCTGGATCCCGAGAGCAGGCAACTGCGATGGTTATTTCGAGGGGAGGGTGACTCTCTGCAGCCCTCACGACCTCTGTGGACCCTCGCTGGATCCTGAGAGCAGGCAGCTCAGTTATATGAAGAGAACATTCATATCAGTTTTATAGATTTTTTGTATAAATTGCACACATGGAGGGTTTTGACACAGCCTACTGCTTTTCAGTAATGGTCCCCACCCGTGATTCAGTTCCACTCAGCACCAAGCTATTGGTTTCATCTCCCATCACTAAACTCACATATAGCCCCCTCTCCCATATCTCCATTTTTTTTTATTCTCTGATGGTTCAGATTTTCCACTGGATACATCAGATAGTTGGGGGAGGGAGACAGATTTTTTTATTCCCTGACAGGCTGGGTGGGCTTGGATTCATCAGGTTGTTGTGGGTCAAGAGGTATATTTTTTTAATTCACTGATGGTCTAGATTAGGCCCTGGAGTCATCAAGTAGGTGGGTGGAGGAGGAGGAAGAAGAATGGATATGTTTGTGCTGGGCACTAGATCCATTAGGTAGTTGGGGAAGGGGGGGTCCAAATTTGTTTTATTCTGTGATAAGCAGGGTTGGGCAAGGGACCCACTAGGTAGTTAGTGGGATGTGGACAGAGTTTTTTTTATTCCCTGGCAGATTAGTTGACCACCAGATTGCTCTGTTGTGCAGCAGACTGGGCTAGAGCTTGAATGGCAGTGTGATCCGTATGTGCATTTTGGGTAGAGTTCAGAGCCAAGATTGAGCACTGAGAGAAGGAAATAATGAGAGTGGAGTGGAGTGGTGAAGCCAGGATCACTGGCACTTAGGGTTACAGCCTGGAAAGTATGCCATCAGTCCCCCACATCCTTTCTCTTTTGCTAGTGCACTGTAGTCTAGAAGGGGCAGTGATGCTTTAACAGGTTGTTAGCAGCAGCAGTTTGGCAGCAGCCCAAGCGTTGTGTGTAGTGTTTGAGTCCCTCACTGTGACATGACTGGATGGGAAGAGAAGTGCTTTAGTACCCCACCTATTCTACCTTTCCCTCACTGCTTTGCTGATGCTCCTTTCTGTCTCAGTTTGGCGACAGATTCAAAACACTTCCTGGCAATGATCCCAATAGGAACTGATCTGCTATGCAGATAAACTCTAAAAATGTCAAAGTTATTAGTAAAAGATCAACATGTTAAAAAGCCATTATCCGAACTTATCTTGTTACTGGAAGCAGCAGAATATGCCTGGAGGGTGCTGAGAGGTTATTCGAGGTGGCAGGTTGGGGACCAGAGGGTCAGGATAGCAGCCGACATTTATGAGGAACCGATGAGGATAAGGGATGGTTTCCTCCTTTTCAGGAACTTTTGTGGCAGCACCAGGGGTGGGCAGCATGGTGTTGCATCATGTTAAGGGGAAGTGCTAGCCGACATCAGGGGTGGGCACCCCAGTATCAGACTGTTGGTGGGAGACAAACTGTGTCAGACTGTGGGTGGGGGTAAATGCCATGCAGGACAGGGGATACCAGCAGCAGAACTAGGCACCTACTGCTGGTCATGTTAAAAATGAAAGTATAGTACTTGACTGTCAGCACTGGGGTGGGCACCCTGGTGTCACCTTTGATTGGGAGGAATGTTATCCAGCACTGGGGCACTGTGTTCTTGGACTGTGGGGGCTAACAAACTGGACTGGGGGATGAATGCCAGACTAGGTGAGAGGGGGGGTATTGGTAGCGAGCTTAGGCACCCACTGCTGGTAACGTTAAAAGTGCAGGTCGGGTGGGAGAGGGGATTCTGGTGACAAAGTTGAATGAACACCTGCTTCCAGTTTAAAAGTTGGATCAGGCAGGATGGGGGTGAGACTGCTGATCAAATCCTGTTTGTATGCGAATGGTCTAAAACTGCATATGACAGGAGTAGCTTCATCCTCTCATATGTAAGAAGTTTCTGTCCATTAGCAAGCAGAATATCATCATCATCATCGGCCTCTTTCCAATAGGTTGCTCACAGCCTGGCCTCCACAATGCTCAACTAAACTGGCTCCCAAATACTCACATCTTCAAAAGCCACAAAGTGCTGGGACACTGACAATATGTTTGCTTGGAGTATGTGCAAGCAAACAAAAACTGATACATTGATATTTTTGATAGAAAAACATTATTGTAGAAAAATACATGGTTGTGATGATAGCCATCTGCTTGTTATTATTTGTATTATATTTTTGATCAATACATGTTTCAACTTCTGCTTAGAAACACAGGCCAAGTAGCAAAGCATTATGGAACATAGAATTTGAACAGAGAGAAAAGAAGATCTGTCCTATCCCTGATCCAGTGGAAAAACTATTTAAGAGCTTCCTCTTGACACGAGGTTGTAAACCAGCCACTTGTTATAACATATTGCATTTTTATGACATCAGGAGGTAAGCCAGCTCTAACAGTTACCTGTGAAACTTCTCACCACTAAAAGTGTCATTCAGGTTGTTCCTCTGAAGATCAAAGGGATAATTCTGGCCTGCCATAAAGCTGTGGCTCACTAAATAAAAAGTATATATATTTTTTTTAAGTGGGATGTTTAGCAATGTGCACATGCATGTGACTGGTTCAGAATGCAGGAATGAGAGTGACCTTACAGCCAGCATCACCACAGAGCTGTGGCCTCACAAGCTGGGTGGGACCTTTTTCCCCTCATGATTTGTCAAGCTGCAGAGGGAACAAGGCATACTTGTGTTTGGATTTTCAAGACGCGTTTACACTTGGACTCTTAAGAAGCACTTCTACTAAAGTTAGGTAATTTCAGCACCACTATTTATTAACTGAAACTGGGGTAGGATCAGTTACTCAATAAACAGGTGGTTTGTTTATACATGTCCTTTTCTTTTTATGACTGTACCATTAATGTTATATGTTCTGTGTTTTGTATTTTATTTACTATTTTTAATTCTAGTAAACTCTGTTTTCCTTGAAATCCTGCCTGAGCCTTTTTCTCATTTTGAGCGTGAATGATGGGACAGTGTTCATAATTCTGACAGAACTGTTAAGTGCTTATAGTGTGTTACCATATGCACCAAGGTAAGGAAATACAGTACCTAGGTCTCAGCTGAGTCAGAAGGGGGATTGTGAACCAGGTTATGTGCTTGCTGGGTTAAGTATTGCACTGCATTCCCCGAAGAGGGTGTGATATTTGTATCTGTAACCTGGACGTGCTAGTGAAAAAGGGTTCATATTTGACCCCAGGGCTCAAGACTGGTAGTTGTTCAGACCCAAAACAGACAGAAGGGTTACCCTGTTTGTCTTCTGTTCACATATTGCACTTTGAAGTTCGGCACTGTGGGAGCAGAGGGCCTGACCCCTGGAGTGCATTTATGACAGTGATGACTAAAAAATACTGCTGCTTTAGGAACAACTGTCAGAAACCATTGATAACACCTGCTAGCTGTGTCCTATATATAGAATAAAGTATGGGGTGGTGTGTTTAATGAGAATTTACACACACTCGAGGGGTTAGATGCTACATAAACCCCCAGAGTAAATATCAAAGGATTTGTGCAAAGCATCTAACCCCGAGGGTGTGTGTAAAGTTTGAATTTACGCACAACACCCCATATTTTATTTTATATAACTGCTGGGTCTCCCCTTTTTGGCCACAGCAATTATATAAAATAGCAGTTTCAGTGTGGCCACGCTCCAGTTTCGTTTTCATGCGGTCAGCAGATTTTGATTTTCCATGGTTGTTTTTTTGTTTGTTTTTTTAAATATTTTGCTATCCGCCTATGTGTAAAAGCAGTATTTCTTTATATATATATATATATATATATATATATATAAAACTTTTCTTACCTCTAGGTTTGTTTGGCGGCTGGGTTGCGAGTGAGCCAGGAAGGGATCCACTGCAGCGGACACATGCGCAGAGGGAGGAGAACCGTGCATGTGTTTGCCATTATAAATGCTCCTTTATAATGGCAAATTACACCACAGTCTTTCTATGGCAAAAGGGGAGACTCATTAATTATATATAACTATACAGTATATAGGATTTTACCTACTTAACTGAACACCCATTCCCGTTGTAGCTGAAATAAATCCAAGGCCTGCACTAGTTTGTTGAACTGATGACTGTGCTTTACTTCAGTAAAAGAATAACAGTTGATACTGATAAGAGTTGCAGGAAACTTGCAGTCACAGTACACAGACATAGACATTGGGGCTAGTCACCTCCTGCCCCTTGGATTGGGGAAATACGGTGACTGTGTGATCCCCCTCCAACCATCAAACATGGGAGACAACACTTCTCCTACTCAAGGAATGCTTAACATACAGTACGTCCAGGAAACCCTGGAATCTTCCTTTTGCTCCTGCTCTCCTTTTCACTGTTGCTTCACACCCATGAATGATTCACAAGGCTGGTTTGTTAGAGGGGGAGCCAGCCATAATGGCACAGAACTCCTCAAGATAACTTCTACTCTCTAGGCTAACCAGTGCTATGGGTGACCCCGTGTAAAGCGTAACTCCTTTCCCACTCCCCTCCAGCTGCCAGGAGGAATCCTGACAGATGCTTCACTTTTTCTGCTTCCTGCAGATCCCTTGTGCATGCCATGACCTGTGTTGCAAATATCTTACAGATGCTCCCAATTAAGCCCTCTTCAGCTCTCATAACCATCAAGAAGCCACCCTTGACAGAAACTACCTTGGTCCAACCTATTTCTCTGCTCCCCTCACTCTCTTTCTCGTTTCTCTCTCCCTGTGTCACTGGTCCCTGTCCATGTGACAGAATTTAATAGGCTAGAATTTCTAAAATGGACAGCATTCCACTTGGTTATTAGAGCTGCACAAATCTCCCAAAGCTGATCAAATGAACATGGTCCATGCAACCAGGTAAAGTTCCCAAAGTGCTCATATTTTCACATAAGTGCAACTTCGTTCAGCTGTAGAAAACTATTGTTTTATATTTAAGAATGAATGGGAGGAGTACTTCCTTTCAGTCAGGGCACCACTGTCTGTGCACCTAGATTCTAGAACTCCTTCCTATCCCTGGTCTGACGTGTCTCCTTCCACTCACTTTTCAAGAGGTCCCTCTGGGATTTCCTGTAGGCAAACCACACCTCTGCTCTTAATCTGATAGTCTATTCCCTCCCTTTTTTTGTGCTGGGTTCACCTGCATTCTCCTGTGCATGTACTTCTAAGGGTTCAGTATACTGACTGTGCACTCCAACACAGTGATTATATTGTTATTGTTGTTATTGTATTGTGTCGTATGGATTGCAAATGACCTTGATGTTTGTGTTCACCTTTGTGTATTGGATTTTTGCATTTCACACTGTATTTTGCTTTATGTTATGCCTTCATAGCCTCTGGCAACTTTGTAATCCCTTTCTGTATTTATTTCTGTGAAATGGCTTCCCCACTGTTTTGTTCCATAACTCTCCCAGGTTGTACCCGAAAATAGGAATTGTAATTGACTAGTGTGCTTACCTCATCAGTAAAAAACTAATAATAATAATAACAACAATAACAAGCACACAAAACAGCAGAATGGTGTAGCATCCCACAGTGAAGGCTTCTGGTTCCAAAACTGTTCATTCCAAGTGGACACTGCCAAACATAGGTGAGGCTTCCTGTTGTATCAAGGATAAGTGTGTTGTACATAGAATATTTGAGCAACTTTGCCACAAAATTGCTGGGCTGTAGGAAAAAAAGGCCTATGTAGGTCCAAACATCTGAGCCAATGATGCAGCAGCTCACAAAACATGACGGCAACTTTCTGTAAGGACTCTGCCAAACATGGATGAGGCTTCTTGTAAATAGTATAGTATTTATTTTAAATAATGAATTTTCTGTTTCATTGTTATATGATAAGTAAACATCTCTCACGAGGGAGGAAAATTAAATGTTTGTAATATAAGATGAAAGTCTGTTGGTTTGTATCATTCTAAAGACAAAACTGCATGGGCCCACCATGAGTGAAGGCTAGTGATTCCAAAAATGACATCCATTCAGACACTGTCAAACATGGACAAGGCTTTCTGTAATGTCAAGGATAACTGTTGTACACTGATTACTTGAATGTTGTGTAACTGTTTCCATGCCTTAACAGAATAGCCAAAATGATTACATACATTTTTGACCTCATATGTCTGAGAAGCGGCACAGTACAGCCTTTCCCGTTTTGGAATCCCTGAGCAAACAGATTTATACAGTATGCAAAGCATAAAACATGCATAAGTACCATCCTGAACTGCTTTTACAGTGTTCTTAGTATTATCTTAAAAATGGATCTAAAAACCTATAAACTCCATTTCTATGTATGCCCCCCCTTCTCTGTCTAGAGGTATTTAGATGTTAAGCTCATGGGGAAGGGGGCATGTTACAGCTGCCCTCAGACTTACAGTGTGTGGAGCTCGTACCCTGGAGTGATGAAGAACCTTGATCTTCACCAGCCTGGCCTTGCCAACTTCACCACAGGGATCTTTGTAGATGGTCTTTACCAGGCAGGACCCTAGATGTCTTCCTCAATGGTTCTGTGGTTCTATGGAAGCACACTTTGGAACATACTGGGAACATGGCTATGGAGGCACACTTCTTATAGCAGCAAAACAGTTCATCCAGACACAAGAGGCAAACACCAGAACTGCAGGAAACGGGGGATTCCATTTAATGAACAGTTAATAACATAGGAACAGTCACTCCATGGAGCAGAAATTCACAAACAGGTTGCTCTGGACCATGGGGTCACATTAGAAGCTAATAGGTGCTCAGGACCAAAAAGGTCACACTAGAAGCTAGAAAAGTACTCCAGACTGAGGGGGTCACATTAGAAAATAAAGTACAGGCAGCTACAGTACCTATGATGGAGGCAGCCCACAGTCCAATATAGGCAGCAGAACTCCAGGTTGAATCGGGCCTTTAAACACAGGCAGCAACAGTTCTCATCTCTATCCTCTATGAGAAGCATGGACCTCCAGGGGATGGTGGACCTAGCTACAGCCCCCCCTCCTGTCCACTCCTCCTATTTTAAGTCCAGGAACGCAAACCTCTGGAGGAACAGCTGTCCACACCTACAGCCACCCTCTCAGGCTGGCTCCTTTTGGGGCTCAGAGCCCAGAAATAAGCAGTCCAAGTGCAGGCGCTTACTAGGACTAGGGGCTGTCCACTACCCCTGGCCCCAAAATATGATCCCCTACTACATGTCTCTGTGTACACTGCACTGTCCGTTAAAGAAAACTCCCTCTGTCCCTTGAAAGGAGATACACTGCCAACCAGCCTCAACATGGGGCTCACAAATAAATGGCAGCTGCCACATCCTTTTCCCAACTGCTACATGATCAATCAAAAAAACAAACACAGTCACGTGGCCTGAGTCGGCGAATGCCCTGCTTTAGCCTCTTATTCCTCGCACTGTCACTCGAATATCCCATTTCTCTCCTCACTCTCCCTTTTATGCCCTCTGATAAACTGGTACCCAAAATCTAAGGTCCAATCTGGACCCTCCAAAAATGCACCAAAACTCTCTGCTTCCCGGTGCCCTGTGGGATGGGTAGTCCCAACGTAATCATTTACAGCTTGTGTCCCGCAATGCCAGCTGGCACCGTAAACTACCTCCCCTAAAAGAGCAGTTGCTCCTTCCACATGTCCAGTGTATGCAGTCCGCTATTACCGTTTACAATTAAATTATTTATTTATCCTTCTTGCAGTCCTGAGCCCAGCCATCCAGAACACCGGACGCAAGACTAAACAGTTTTTACAGAAACAAAATCCAAGAAGTTCAAAATCCAAACCAATACTGGAATGAGATTAAGTCCATAGAAAACCCTGTACAAAGTAGACCTATAGTACAAATGATAAGTAATAGTATAATGCAAAATTCAAAACAATCTGCTGATATTTTAAATACCTATTTCAGTACTTTACCCAACATAGATATACCAAATCAGGTAATTAAGATTGAAAATAAGACACAAAAAAAAGGTAATAGTTTGACCAGAGCAAAATTTAGATTCAAAATAATTAATTGTGCTCCGGTTAAGGCCTGCATAAGAAAGTTGAAAGTAAAGAAAGTGTGCGGCCCAGATAAAGTGGAAAGTAGATTGTTGAAGGATTCGTTAGACACAATAGCTCCCATAATTACTAGGTTGCTGAACTGGAGCCTTACAGAAAGAACATTTCCTACATCTTGGAAACAACTCAAAATTATACCAATTTTTAAGAGTGGCCAAAAAACAGATCTGGCAAATTATAGGCTGATAGCCTTATTATCTATCCTTTCAAAGATTCTGGAAATCTTGGTTCGAGAACAACTCTGAGAATATTTGGAGCAATATTCTATTATAACTAAGTAACAATCTGGTTTTAGATAGGGACACTCACTGACCTGGTAGATTTGGTTGCTGCCCCTTTAAACCATGGCCGGGTGGTGAGTGCGGTGTTCATGGATCCGTCAAAAGCCTTTGATACTGTAGATCATCAGGGCCTGAGTGCAAGACTACCAGAGGTTGAGGTGGCAGAAGACTCCTTACAGTGGTTTGACTCATATCTGGAAGGCCACTTTCAACAAGCACAGGTAGGGGGAGTACCTTGCCCCAGAAACAGCCTATAAACCAGGGGGTCCCTCAGGGATCAATATTGCGTCCAACCCTGTTTTTGCTATACATGAACCAGGAAACAAACTATATACAGAACACCAGTCTGTGTCTTTACACAGACGATACTGTATTAGTTACAATGGGAAAAGACTTAAAAAGTGGAATAACACTTACAAAAAAGATTTTAGTATCTTATGTAACTGGTTTACTAATTCAAAACTGGTTTTGAATGGAAAAAAAGTCCCAAGTAATGATATTTAATTCAATAGCTAGCAACAAGATAAAAAAGCAAATCAGTATCAAAACTACAAAAGAAGAGATATTATCCCAAACAAGTGAGTATAAGTACTTTGGGGGCGGGGGGTCTGGGTCGATATTAACCTAAATTTTGAATATCACATAAAATTATTGGTTAAGAAAGTAGACACTAGAATTGGAGCCTTTCGAAGATCGAATCACTGTTTAAGTTGTGGGATGCATCAGTCAGTAGCAAACCAACTTTTGATTCCCATAATAGACTATGGAGATCATATTTATGGTCTAGCAAACAAAACATGTTTATCAAAAGTAGAAAATCTATATAACCGAATAGCCAAATTTGTTTTATAGTGTACAACACACCACTGTAATATGTATAAACAATAAATTGGCTAGATTTAGAAAGTAAAAGGAGAATTAAGTGGGCTTATTTAAAACAAAGTATTTTGATTTGAAGAATAGCTCACCAGGATATTTCATAGAAAAACTAAACAAAAGAGATACTACTTTCATCCTGTATAAAAATAAACCTTTTAACTACTACTACTACTATTACTACAAGACCACCACTGCCATCACCACCTGGAGGCACAGAACAACTGTGCCGCCACACGGCCTGACCCAGCACAGGTCGAGACGGCAGGAGTAAGGTGTCTGGAGCCATGAACTGCACCATGGGGCTGCAAGGTGTGACTACCACCAGAGCCACAGACAGCTAGCACCAAGGGGAGACACGGAGCATGAAGCTTCAAAGGTAAACCCATTTGGGGGGCTTGCATCTAAAAGCAGTCAGGTTACCATGCATTAGTGCAACACAATGTATGATCATCCTGGTTCTTAAATGCATTACAAATCAGTACACCGGCTTAGAGGTTCTAGAAACAATTTGTAAGAAATGTTTCCCTTGCTTTCTCTATACTCCCAGTAAAAGTACCACAGAGTGGCTCTTTCTCTGACTGTATAGTAATTCTGTCACAGAAGTAAGTCATTTTAGTTTATTAAAAACTTTCAGTCCCACAACAGTCCAAGATGTGTCCCGACCAGGAAAATGCAGAGTCCCACATCCAAGCTCTTTACCATGAGTTTGTTGGCCATTACCATCTTTATGCAACTGGCATACCAATCCTGTCACAGAACTAAACTGAGTCCCAAACAGTCCTAGCTGTGTCCAGACCGAGAATGTGTGGAGTTCCGCATCCAGGCTCCATTGCTTCTTACCGTATCTTTGCTGCCGATGACACGCATTTCAGCAACAGTCCTGCCGTTGCCAAACACCTAATACCTCCCAATTACAAACTCCAAATAACACCCCAGTCATTTAAAATGTAAGTTAGAATACAACAAAATGAAATCGGGTGCTGACAGCGATGGGGAGGGAGATAAGAAGCTGGTGACTGTAAAAAAAAAAAAAAAAAAAAAACACTACAGAAATCACAAGTACAGTATCCTCAAGAGGAAGTAAACTAAAAAGCAAAATAGAAATATTATATAGTCCCAGCAAGTGGAGGAACTATTTCATTACAAATGTATGCAATTTATTTTAAATATTTGAACATGCTTATTTTTACGAACTTGTTACCTAAAGTTGCCCATTTTGTAACTGCAGTAATATACTCCAGGGTGTGCATCAGGTTAAATTGATGGGTAGCCTGTGATAATGGTGATCACTGTTGAACGCTTTTTCAAAAAGGGTGACTCAACCACGGTCCCTGTGCACAGGGCTACCTGGCAGGGTGGGTGACTGGATAGGGGATTCGGTGAATACAGCAACAGGATGTCTCTATGTATACATGCCTGGAGGGGGGAGACGGACCACATAGTGTGATGGGCGGAAGGGGAGGGAGGGTTTGTGGGGTGTAATGTGGTGGTGGGCTGCTAAGCTGTCTGTGTGGCTTGGTGGCTTAGTGGCAGGCAGGGGCTGGGAGGGTGCCGGGTTTGGTTCCGGGCACGCTTGTGGTTTTTGTGCCGCGTCAGGTTTATTTATTTATTTTTTTACTTTTGCACCCCCCCCCCCGACATGCAGCCCCCTGGAGTTGAGAATCCTTTAGTGTGGTGGTGGGGGGGGGGCTAAACCCTCTGCATGAATGAAGGAAGCCTAAGTCTTGGGTGCCCTCTTGCTGTTCGCCTGAGTGTACATCACCAAAATTTATTTTCAGAGATGTACACTCACCCAAATGGTGATCACCATTCCGCGATCACCGTTATAACATGGAACCAATTGATGCACTTCCCAGGTGGTTGAAGACACTTGACGTATAGCCTCATGTCTCACAGTGCACCCTGGGTGTGAGTCTATATAGATCAATGCAGACACTGTCAAGTGTTATTGCTTACTGATAACTAAAATCCTGGCATTAACAAGTGTGGTGTCACTGTCAGCCTCTTATTAAACTTCTGATGAAGGCAGCATAGCAGATGTTCTGCATGATGGTCTTTATCAAACTCACAGACACACAGTTACTTGCCTCTAGAGTTTAGACATCTCTGGTAACTTGGGGCTATTGATACAATTTAAAGCAGTAGAGGAGAAAGAAGAGGGGAAATCGACCCAGTGTATGGTCATGTCCATTTAATCTGTGGCCTGACCACTCACTAAGGGTGAGAGATGTAAGCCATTGGTAACTTCACTGTAGCTTCAAGGTGGGCCCCATGAATTTAATTTGGCTTCGAGAATCTGGCTTAACCACTTCGACTCCCAATACAGTGATTGGCATGGGGTAAAGGCAGATTAAAAATAACAAAGTTAAAAAGCCATGAAGTTAGCAAATAATATTTATTACTGTAGTTTATATGTGGCGGGTGGTGCTGGCATACCACTGCTGGAAACTGGTGTGACAGTGTGTCCAGCACAGTAGGACTGCTGCTCTGTGTCAAGCTACACTAATAGTTAATACTCATCACTGAGGTCAAGGCTTACACAACTACCCCCGTAAACTCTCCATGCCAAATATTTTGTTCTCCCTGCCTCTAAGACTTTCTGTATATAATAATATCCCTCCCCCCAATTTCCTTTTGTTTATATAATGAGAAAACATGATTGAACTATTTAAAATGCTGCAGAAACTGGTAACACTTTATCAGAACTGGCTGTTGCTGTACAGGGGATGGGTGCGGGCAGACTGTAGGCCACCAGGGCATGCGACAGCCAGTCCTGCTGCTGTATCTGGAAATAATATCTGGTTCCCACTGTTGTAGCTGCAGCTGACTCGATTCATAATCCTGCATCTGAGTCCACATCTAGTATTCCAGTGTGAGACCCAGATGCCTTCTGTCATACTTATTTTTAGTTATTTATATTTCAGATGCTTAGAAGAAACATGACTTATGATTTCTGACTTGTGGCTCATGAGTCACGCATTTGCTTTGACTTGTCACCTAATTTCCAATGAAGGGGATGTACATTCTCCAGTCTTCACTGTCTCTGTCCACATGCAACTTTATTTAACAGGCACAGGTTAATCCTAAATGAAAGATGTGTAAGAAAATAAGGACACAGAGTGGAATCGGCCAGGATCACAGTTTCTGCCAGTAACATGCTGCACAATACTACAGGAACACAACATAATCTGATGACAATTATTTCAATTTCTCACACAGGGAAGTGTGACGTGCTTATCACAGAACATTGCATTCTGTCTAACTCTGCTGTATAGGAGTCTTTCACGTATATTCAGATAGAATAGAAGTTATTTCTGAAAAGTATTCTAAACTT
The DNA here is from genome assembly GCA_016271365.2 of Neoceratodus forsteri. Lineage (NCBI taxonomy): Eukaryota > Metazoa > Chordata > Ceratodontiformes > Ceratodontidae > Neoceratodus > Neoceratodus forsteri. The sequence continues at coordinate 668,930,092 of CM057459.1, read as the reverse complement.
GAAGTTTATCATTATTTCTAACAAGAATGGTATCCTCTGAATATAATTTGCTGATGGAGAACACTGCTAGAAGTTGCCTTCGAATGGGACCAAGCAACACAAGGAAACTTATTTGTTTTCCTCATTGGTAGAGAACACATAGCCAAAAATGATCCGCAGAGGCATTGCAGATAGCAACTGAACTTGGGCACTGCCATCTTGTAACATCTGACCCAATGAAATACTAGAATAAAGGGATCAAGGAACGTGGGACAGAAGGTTTAGCAGCAAGCTAGTCAGGAGGCAGTAAAAGCTTTTCAGCCCTTCCTAACCCAATGAGGTCTCCAGGGCTGAATGATTGACAGCACTGTAGAGAGGATGTTTGCAGGCAACAGATGCAGCCCTGTTTCAAATTTGATTGAACAGGAGGAGCAGCTTCCTGTTAGGACTCCAGCAGGATATGATTTTCCTGCCCTTTCGAGCCAGAGTAGTCTGTGTTTGAAGCCTGACAGGTCAGCAGAAACAAAAAGAGACCAGCTGTAGGTAAGATTTTCAGAAACTGTCTGTCGCTGCAGAGCTAAGGCTCTGTAGAAGGCACTTCTATTTGCCCCAAGTGTGTTACTGATCCAGAGGGATAGGACTTTTGGAAGGACCTTTCTAGCCACATAAGATGTGAGTGAAAAGTCCCTTAGCAGAGTAAAAGCCCAGGGAAAGACTGGGGGTACTGCCACACAGCATGTCCACTGCCTCAGATCAGTGATCTGGATTCAGTTGCAGAGCAGTTTGACTTTCAAGGGACATAGTTGTATAGCTAGATTAGGACTTGCAAAGTCATGGCCGTGAACTGTGTAAAATAGCCATCATGGTGAAGACCTGAGGAATAGTTGAAGTCTTCGGAGCTTTGCTGCCATGGCCTCCCATGGTTTCACTTTGGCATCCATGTTTTCTCATTTGAGATTGTAAATAGCCTGGGGTTTTTGTACACATCTTCCTTGTGTGGTTCCTAATTAACACCACCTTCTGCCCAGCTGCTTCTATGGACTGAGAGTTGGTTTATGGCTGGATCATCACACAGATGAGAGGGGGAGTTGTTGTTCTATTGTATATCTGCTTCCATTCTGTTACATTGTAGTAATCCTTTCATTCACCTGGTCCCCCTCGTTGGCAAATCTGTCAGTCCAGGGGCTGGTTTCATAGGGTTTTAACTGTTTCCGTGTATGTGGTTTGTGATACAGTTGTTGCCCGACAGTTTCCAGCTATTTAGCAGTATTTCTAGAGGGACTCTATAGTGGCCCTCTAGTGATACTACAGGCAGGGAGAGTACTTCTGTAGAGCTCTCACAGGAATTTCAGGAAATATCTGGACATGTTAATTGACTGTAACTGTATTTACAGTGCTGTGTTCTGTTATTCTAATGTGTGGTTATGCCTGTCCCATAGGCAAACTGCAGACTTGCAACACACATGACTAACAACAGTTAACAAATTGTGGCATTATCAGTTAAAAACACCCTACTGACTGAACTGACTTAAAGGTATTTGGCTATTAAATACATCTAATTCACCACCATAACACCATAATTCTGAAGCTTACTTGCCTCATGTCTGTTAATGCCTTTAAAACCTTAACCACGAGAATGGTTAAAGAAATATGCAACTGTCGTAGGCTGTAAACCTGGCCTCTGCTAATGGTTCCCTAGTCTTTGCTCAGTCGCATCCCCCCCAGGCCTACCATAACACATACCCCTCCTACCCTCCCTTCCCCACAGCCTTCTTTCCTTTTTCCCTCTCAGATTTAGAAGTGGGTAGCCACCTTTGAACAAGTGATCACCAAACAGTGTGGTTCACGATAAACACAGCCATACAGTCAAGCCATACAAAGGCAAGAGTATTGGACTTCAAAAGGGCTGACTTTGGGAAAATGAGAGAGTGCCTCAGAAAGGCACTAGCAAACAGGCAAGAAGGAGGGGTGGAGGAACAATGGGGAGTAATCAAAACAGCCATCACAGAGGCAACAAGCCTTTGTATAAAGCAAATCAACAAAACACAACAAAGGAAAAAAAATGCTATGGTTCTCAAAAGAGGTGGCAGGGAAGGTTAAGGAGAAAAGGATAGCATTCAGGAAATATAAGGAAACACAGCAGGAGCAGGACAGAGAACTCTATCAGTTAAAGCAGAAAGAGGCAGGGAAGGCAGTCAGAATAGCCAAGGCCCAAACCAAAGAAAGGATAGCCAACTTTGTTAAGAAGTGGGATAAGACCTTTTATAGGTATATTAGGGAGCGAAGAAAGACCAAAGGAGGGATACTGAGGCTTAATAAAGGGGAGAGAATGTGAGCAGAGGGTGACAGCGAAAAAGCAGGGATACTGAATGAATATTTCTGCTCAGTATTTCCAAAGGAAGAGGAGGGGGAGGTACCTAAACCAAACAAGAGAAACACTCTGAAGACGGGGGGTCGATACCAGTCCATTTACAGAAGAAATGGTTCTGAAAGAACTAATAAAATTGAAGGTAGACAAAGCAATGGAGCCTGATGGGATTCACCCAAGAATTCTAAAAGAACTAAGGGTAGAACTAGTGACACCGTTGACTACTCTCTTTAACAAATCATGGGAGGATGGAGTGGTACCTGAGGACTGGAGGAGAGCAGATGTGATTCCTCTTCACAAAATTGGGAGCAGGACGGAGGCAGGAAACTACAGACCAGTTAGTTTGACCTCAGTGGTAGGGAAAATGATGGAATCACTTCTGAAGGAAAGAATTGTTGAGTACTTAGAGGCCAGTGGAGCACAGGACCCAAGGCAGCATGGATTCATGATGGGAAGGTCGTGTCAGATGAATCTAATAGATTTCTTTGACTGGGTGACCAAAGTAGTAGACCAGGGAGGGGCTGTGGACATGGCCTACCTAGATTTTAGCAAGGCATTTGATACAGTCCCACACAAAAGATTAATAGACAAGTTAGCCAGCCTTGGAGTGGGTCCCAAGGTGGTAGCCTGGATAAAAAATTGGCTAGACAACAGGACGCAAAGGGTAGTAGTAAACAGAGTCCACAGTGAAGAAAGGAGGGTTTCTATAGGGGTACCGCAGGGTTCAGTACTGGGACTGTTCCTTTTTAATGTCTTTATAAGTGACATTGCAGAGGAACTGGAAGGAAAAGTATGTCTCTTTGTAGACAACACAAAGATCTGCAACAGGGTTGATACACAAGATGGAGTGGAAAGGATGAGAAGGGACTTGGCAAGGTTGGAGGAATGGTCAAAGGTATGGCAGCTCAGATTCAGTGTAAAAGAAGTGCAAGGTAATGCACCTGGGAAACAAAAACCCAGAGGAAGAGTACACAATGAGGGGTGAGATATGGACAACAGTAAAAATGGAAAGGGACCTGGGGATAATTGTATCAGATGACCTAAAGGTGGCAAGCAATGTGAGAAGGCAATAAAGAAGGCTGGGGGGATACTGGGATGCATAGGGAGAGGCATCAATAGTAGAAAACAGGAAGTTGTTATCCCTCTGTACAGACAGGTGGTGAGACCCCATCTGGAGTACTGTGTGCAGAGCTGGAGACCCCATCTCCGCAAAGACATAGACAGAGTGGAGGCTGTCCAGAGGAGGCCAACCCAAAATGGTGCAGGGTCTGCACCAGAAGACATATGAAGAAAGACTAAAGGAGCTTAATATGTATACCCTTGAGGAAAGAAGGGAGAGAGGGGGCATGATAGAAACTTTCAAGTACCTCAAGGGAATCAACAAAGTCCAAGATGGTTGCATCTTTCAGAAAAAGGGATGTGCAAGAACAAGGGGGCCCAATTTGAAGATAGAGGCTCAGAAGTAATGTGAGGAAGTATTTTTTCACAGAGAGGATTGTGGATGCATGGAACAGCCTCCCTGAGGAGGTCATGGAGTTAAGAGCAGTGGGGGAATTCAAGAATGCATGGGACAGACATAAGGCAGTCCTAGTGGGGGGTAGGAGGAAGTAAGCTGTTGGTTAAGTTTGATCTGCAGCTTATCTGTTAGGTAGGAAAATTGGCAGGCTAGGTGGGCCAAGCGGTCCTTATCTGCCGTCAAATTCTATGTTTCTATGCTCCGCTACTCCCCCCTCTCCTCCCACCCTCTCGTCTAGTATCCTCCTCCCCTCCTACCTTGTCTTTTCCTCCAGCTTTGTACTACCAGTACTCCAGTAGTTAATGAACGCTGTCTTGGTCGTTTCTTTGCAGCTGTTATCTACCTTAAGGCCTTGCACTTTATTTATTGCTTTAGTTCAGTCACTGATATTTAAACATCTCAATTACATTTGTACTCTGGTTGTGCATTTTGCACACTTAGCCGCCATTATTATTTACTGTATACCATGTCTGTATAAACTCCATCTTGTTACTCCTGTATATGTTCTTTTATGCATATTTTACACACTGTACCCACTCTTATTACCAGTATCATGTATGTATATACACTGTTACCATCATGATTATGTATGTATGTATACTATGCTGCTACTTTGTTTGTGCTCCTGATATGTCTCAGGACCTCCTTGTGAATGAGCTTGCTCAATGGAGTTATTCCTGCAATAAACTTGAAACTAATTTGAAATAGAAAAGCTCACTTACCATGTGGTGTCAATCAGTTATGATATGTTCTGGTTGCTATGATGCGTTTTCAATTTTATATTTTCTTTTTTTTTATTATTTTGTTTTTCATTTTCCACAAGTTTATATTTTATTTTCTTGTTGGTATTCATGTACATCAGTTCATAAATGATATGCTAGTTCTTGGGATTTGCTATATGAAAAATGCTTCCAGAAAACATTTGGCATTTTTGTTAGTTTTTTGGTCTGTTCCCTCTCACCCCCGTGTTTGCTTTTTAATGCAGTTCCTGTTTCCTACATTTTCCATCTTCTCTATAAACCCCCCCCCCCCCAATTTATTTTGTATTTGGTCTTTTTTTTTTTACTTTATGCCAGTTTTGTGTAGCTATCTTTTATTTATGAATTTTCTATGAGTTTATGCTGTTAGCACTGGCAATTGTGATCACTAATGTCAGAATAGCTGCAAGAAATGTAATTTGGTACTTCTTTTGAGAGTTCTGTTACTGACAGATGGAAATTTATTGTTCCATGCTGATTTTATTGTTGGTGCCTTTCCATGGTAATTTTATCATTAGTGACTAGGTAACCGAGGAAGTGCCCAAGGATAGTTGTTATTAGGCGTGGTAATAAGTAGCAAGGCTTTTAATGTGCATTGTCACTGTTTAACAGATGTTAGACTGACAGCGATCAAATCATTCCTGTTCATGTTCACCTCCATATAAGAATTGAGCATTGCTGTCTCTGCAAGGTTTGCCTCAAAAGTGAATGGAACAACATTTTGGGAACTTCGTGCTGCACTAATATTTTTTAGTATTTATGGCTATAGCTGATATATCAATGATGGAACACAATTGTAGAGCCATACACCATAAAAAGTTGTTCTGCTGTAGTAGTGACATCTGTACTAAAGCAGAACAACTTTTCATCCTGTGTTAGTATGGACGTCACAGTACAAGCGACCCCATCAGTGCTTTTCATTGGTCAGTGGTGGGTGAAGAGTCGCGCTCATGAGCTGGCCGGTGGGAGGTTGTTATTGAAGTGTAAGCAGTGGAGTGGAGAAACTGGTTGTCAAAAACAAAAAAGCAATTCTGGACTTTTGGATACAATACATAATATAGAATAGTTTATGGTAGCCCAGATACACAATAACATTCTTCTGATACCTTGAGGTTATTATGACATCAAAGGGACCTCTTGAGCGTCACTGTCTAGGTCCTTGATGTCATAGTAACCACTCAGTGTAAGAATAACATTGTTGTGTATGGGCTACCATACACTATCCTATATGTTGTTTATTTTCAGCATCGAAATCACAATGTTATGGGATTCTACTGAGACCCACTATAAATAAAGTACTCAATTCTGATATAAATGTCATTAGATAATGTACTTGAAATGGATTTGTCCTGTCATTATACATACCATGAACTATTGTTATGCTTTAATCCCTGGTGGCACATGTCAAATTAAATGTTTTGTGTTAAAGTAGTATGATCAACAATGGCCATTCTCCCTGATGATGTGCTTGTATTGCAAAACTCTCCGGAGGTTTGTGTGTGCACGTTGGTATCTTCATGAAGGGGCTCTGCAATATGTAAGCCACTATGTTTGCAATTTAAGTAAACCCACCTTGCTGGCACTGTTAGTGCGTTTGCATTTTGTACTGTGGATGGTGCAGTATTTACTGCTGCTGAGACAGTAACAAGAGGTTATTGCAAAGTGGAAAATCACAGGAGTGCGGCACTCTCATGACCCTTCATTCCTACCCCTAAAGAAGGGTCACATGTTGAATCCAAAGCACCAGGCATTAGTGCTGCTACTTTCTTGAACTTTGGAATAAATCTCTGTATTTTTGCAGCCAACAGTATTTACTTTTTCTGTTATTACTCTTCTCCATGAGTGCTTCCCTGCTGGGTTTTCCTAACTTTTAAGTACACTCAATTACAAATTCACTCCAGACTAATGCAGATCAATTATGACATCATCAAACTGAAATACCAGCCTAGTTAATTAATTTCAGAATCATCATTTCACATTTGAAACTTTCCCACATCTGCTTCAAAACCATACAGTATGGTCATAAAAAGGTTTTCTTAACATTTTGCTTCACACCCCAGCACACCTAAAAACTTGCTCACTGGGTAACACGACAGACCCTGTTAGAGCCAAATACATACTGTGTGATGTATTGCAACTCTCTTGACCTTCCAATGCTGCAGTCCACTCAGCTGAGGAAATAGGTTAAAAGCAGGACTCCAATGAAAATAAGATGTTGCACTTCAGCTGGGATATTACAGATTTAAAAAAATTACAAAAATCAAGACTGCATACATATAATAAACAATTTAAATTCCTACCACCCCAAAGCAGACTTCATTGTGAAGCTATCCGTGTCACCTTCACAGTACTTGGTTTACAATACACAAAAATGCAGGAATTGCACCAATTAAGGAAATACTGGAGGTAAAAAGCAAACTCCAAAAAATCAATTTAAAGCCTAGAGAGGCATGATGCAATATTGTTTTCAATGCTGCATTGCACCTCTCTGGGCTTTGCATTTATGTTTCCAGCACAAAACATTGTTGAAACTAAAAAACATGTTATAAAAATGGCAAGAAAACCTCCTGGACCCTGAATGGATGGTTGGGACATTCACCTGTGATGTGATCCTGGCACAACATCATGAGAGGATGTCCCAGCACAAACAAGACAGTATGACAATAAAACATCATGTTGCTTGTACCTCTGTGACTCCAGCTGGCCCTCAGGTGACCTTAAAAATAGGGGATATGTGATAGACAGTGAAGAGACATTGTGTTTTATCTTCATGAGTGGTCAGGAGACATTGTGTTTTATCTTCATGAGTGGTCAGTGACCTCTTGACCCTCATGAGTGGTTTGCTACACATAAGGATAAATAGGTCAAGAGAGCAGAAATGAACAATAAAATGAGATAACATCATTGTCCATAATTTGTGTGACTAATACAATGCACACTGTCTTTTTAAAAACATAGTATGAACTACAGCTGCCACAGCTCATCAGAGCACTGAGAACGAGGTACACAGTGACGTACCCTACTGTAAGGATAAATGGAAAAGATGTATACTACTAGCAAGAAAATAAATGAGTCTAGCTAATCAAGAGTCTATGTTTCAGATGCTATTTTACCTTAATGAAATAGCAGTAATGTGCAATGTTTAAACAATACCTCACTCACACTGTAGCAAAAAGATGAACAAAATGGTTGATTTTATTAATTTATTTTAAACTTTGGTATCTGGGAAAGGCATAGTGAGCCAAGGCTCATTTCAGGTGCGACCGGGGGGACAATTGGGTTTACAAAAGAAATACAAAGAAATATATATACACATAGTGGATGAGTACAACATCAATGTAGGTACAGTTGCTGCAAAATACAACTAGTTTACAGACTACCTATACCTTATCTGCACAAACTAACACTGGTTCTTTATAACATCCTTGTTTTTAATACATATGAAATCCACTCTGTTGTGAGCACACCACTCTGTTGTACTGCAAACTGGCTTTATTGCTATACCGCAGGTTGTACAAAATCAGTTGGCATGCATATTTTAACCCTGCATATATTTTTGAATCCTTGTTTATAAGAAATCTACTGGAAGTGTTTTTGTAAGAGGAGGGACTAGCAGGGGATAGTAGGGAGGAGATATGGGGGGGGGGAGACTGAACCAGTATTTTCTTATAAAGATGATGGAGTGTAGATTGTGACAGTGGGCAAGGGGAGGGATGGCTAGAGAGGTGTAGACGAAGCAGTGGTGAGTGCGGAATGGGGAATTTGTGGTGAAGTGGCAAAAGGCCATTTAGGAGGGTGTCAAGTCTGAAGAGGGGAAGAGGTGGGGGCAGTACTGTAGACAAAATGTCAGCGCAGTCAGTCACAGGGAGGATTGTCTTTATTACCAGTTCACGACACACAGACAAAGGGATTTCTTGTTTCAGTACAAAACCCTGAGTTTAAGGTGGAGTTTAGAGTGTAAGGAGTCTGAGAGGATTGAAAAATCAAGCTTGTTGTCAAGCCATACTCTGAGGTACTTGAAAGTGGGGACCACTTCTAAGGAGGAGCCATCGGGAGTGGAGAAAACAGGGAAAGATGAGAGATGCAAGTTTTTGTCTTGACCCAAAGGTCATAGAGACTGTGTTCTTTGTGTTTACTTTCAGTTAGTTTGCCTGGAACCATTTTAATACACTGTTAAAATCTCTTTGGAGAATGGCTTCCATGTCGGGGACTGAGGGACCTGTAGTGAAGATGACCATATTGTTGGTGTACATGTGCATCTGAGGGTGTGTGCAGACTGAGGGGAGGTCATTGATAAAAAGAGAGAACAGGATGGGTCCCAAGATGGGTCCAGGGGTACCCCCATCAGGATTGGGAGGGGGGGGGATCCCACCTGAATTGACTGCCTCCTGCTCATCATATAAGAACTAAACCAATGTAGTGTTGGTGCTGCTAGACCAATTCAGTGCAACTTACTTGGCAGAAGTGGGTAGGACACCCAAGTCGAAAGCCTTCACCAGGTCGATGAAGATGGCAGCAGTAATGTGACCCAGATCCATGCCTGAGAGAATGGAGTCTGTGACCCTGAGTAAGGGGGAGAAGGTACAGGTAGTGTTTTTTTTCTGAACCCCACTTGGATAGGGGAGAGAGCACTGGTTGCAGTTAAGAAATCAGCAACCCTTGAGTTTATTAGAGACTCCAGTAATTTGGTGAGGGCAAGGAGAAGGGAAATAGGACAGTAGTTTCCAGGACAGGAAGGGACACCGCCTTTGTGGAGAGGTGGGACCTTTGCCATTTTCCAGGCAGCGGGGACTGTGCCTGAGGAGAGGGAGCAGGAGAGATTAAGCAGGTACGTAAGGGGGAGGACTATGCAGGGGCGAAGATGCAAAGGAGCTTGGGGTTGATTCCATCATGGCTATGTTTAGCTAGGTTATGTGACAGTAGGGCACAATGGACCTCTTGCAGGGAGATTGGGGGGAAGTGGTAGCGCTGAAGGGGTGTGGGGGGATCAGAGAGGGCCACTGTGGGGAGGTCAGGGAGGGCACATGAGATAAAGTATTTGTTTAGGGCTTCTGCTACCATGGATGGATCAGAGATTTGGCAGCCATCGATTGAAAGGACAGGGGTGGTAGCCTGGGTGGGAGGATAATGAGAGATTGAATGGTTTTCCAGAAGTTTGAAGGGAGAGCCATGGCTGGAGTGGAGAAGGTCCTTGAAACAGGCTGCCTTAGCTAGCTGGGTGGCCTTTGTGCATGTGTTTCACAGTGTCCTATATAACTGGAAGTTTATTTGGGATGGGGAGGATTTGTAAGTGGCCCATGCACGATCACGCAGTTTGCATTGGGCAGTTAAGCTGGCATTTATTCAGGGGTGATGGATGTATTTTACCTCGCCTTTTTTAGGGGTGCGTGGGAATTCCAGATTTTGGTGAAGATACTGGTGACAGAGCTTAGGGCTGAGTAGACATTTGTAGCAGAGAAAACAGGGGACCAGTTAGCGATGAAAAGGTCTTGGAAAAGGGCATTGGTATTGAGTGCCATTATGGAGTGATGCCATATGTATTTTGTGATGGAGAGGAAATGGCACACCTTTCTGTTGCAGTCAGTCCCACAGTGATCACTAAAGATACTGGGGAGGGTGCCTGCTGCGATGATACGGTGGGGATGAAAAAAAAAAAACACATCCAATACCGAATGATTTAGGTATCGATGGTTTAAACGTGTTGGTTTATTTATGAGCTGGGTGAGGTTTAGAAATTCATTGTTGTGTTGTATAGTTTTGGAGGCAGGAGAGGGCCAGTTTAGATTAAAATCTCCGAGCAAGATCAGTTCACCCGGAGGTTGTGTGCATGGTGATGTTGGAGACGCAGGTAAGCAGTGATGCTGGTGAGAGTCTGGGGGAGGCGTATATGACACCAATGTAAAGTGGAAGAGTGGCTATAATATAAAGTTTGGCTATTAGCAATTCACAGATGCACAGAAGGTGACAGCAGATAAGGACCGTATGGCCTACTTAATCTGCCCCTTTCCCTACTTGATGCCTAATTTGTGAGATGAGGGGAGGGATTGGTTGAAAGGGATGAAGCAGGAGAGTGTGTGGCAGATATACAGGGCAACACCGCCACCGCATTTGCTCCTGTCCTGTCAGAAAAGATTGTAATCTGGCAAAGTTAGATGGGAATTGGATACTTTGGAGGACAGCCAGGTTTCAGAAATGCAAAGTATATCTGGGGAGTGTTGGGTGGTTCAAACTTTCAGAGCATCAAGTCTGAGGGGAAAAGTTCCAAAGCAGAAACCGTGACGGCTAAAACAGGTGTGTGCTAGCACATTTGAGGCAGCCAACCCCTCAGTTCAAATAAGCAAGTCCAAAACAGTGCTGCACACAGAGAAGAGTCAAGGGCACTTACTTCAATATCGCTTCAAAAGTTTTTATCCATGTGATATGGTACATCCACTTATTCACAGTTCACTAGCTGGAGGTACAGTAGTCTTTGGCCCCGGCACTACAGCTATCCCAGCTTTCCACAAGAGGCCAGGGTTAGGCTCATTGTTGCCTGAGAGAAGCAGTAGGAAAATTACAGGCAGTAGAGAGGGTTTGTTTTGCTGTTTACGGTGCTGGTTGGGGTGGGGTGTGTGGCAAGAATGGAAAAGGGAGCAACAGACACAGGTAAGGATTTCAAGATGTAGTAAGGGGAAGCACATTATACCTGGGCTTATTTAAGGGTGACATAAGGGTGTGGGAGGAGGGAGGAAAGGGGTGCTGGTGCAGGTGGAGGTGAGTAATGGGGGGTAGGGAGGGACTGGAGTGGCTGGGGAGGAGGGAGAGAGAGAGAGGGTAGAACAGATAAGAGGGTGAACAGACCGAGGCAGGGTGGAACTAGGGCTGACATGGTGGAAAAAGGGGGGGCAGAGAGGGTAGGGGGAGGGGAAAAAATTTGATTTAAGATTATCTGAAAGTGAAGAGGGGTCAGGCACCTGCTGTGAAAGGGGGCTGCAACTCGAGGCTACTTTGAGTGTTTTGCTTTGGGTTTCAGGTGAGTGAGACTAGAATTGCTGGCACCTGCAGGGCTAGGTCCACAGCAGCAGGTGGATAATTTATTTATTTATTTAATTCAATTTTGGTAACTGGGTAAGGCCACTGGGCCCAAAAGGTTCCTTTTTCAGGGGTGACCTGGATTTAGTTACATATAGTCTTAATGAGTATTTGACAACTTCCAGAGAAACAGGCAATTACAGGAACAAACAAGGTTTTTTTCAAAGCGCTTTACATTTCAGTGGTACATGCCTTTATTGAGACATATTACTGACACATTACACTAGACAGGAGGTGATTACAGACAATGACAGATTGTTAGCACAAGCAACTATGCTGTGAGGAGGGCAAGCAGTTGGATCCAATGGAGCATTTTGGCATTGTTCATCTTACAGTGTGGTTCGTTCAGGCAGAGGCATTTCAGTCGAGGCAAGCGAGACAGCTTAGTGTCTTTTGTCTATTGCCATGAAACACGTGCAGTGGCTATTTTCCAGCAGATGCACTTTGCGCCCTTTTCTGAAAGCATCCAGAGAGCTGGCTGTCTATAGTTGGTCAGGCAGGTCATTCCATTACATTGGAGCTATATGACAGAATGACTTGCTACCTGTTACCGTCCTACCCTTAGGAACATCTAGTAGCGTCCCGTTTGCACTACGGAGTAGTCTACCTGGGCATTTGGGAATCAGCAGCTCAACTAGGCCTGTAGGGGGAGAGGCATTTGTGATTTTGTACGCAGTGCACAGGAGTGAGTACTGGAGCCAATGTTCGAGGGAAGGCCAGTGTAATGAATCAAGAGCCTCGCAGTGGTGGCACCTTTTTTTGGGGGGGGGGATTACAGTAGTTGCAAAACGGGCCACCTTATTGTAAAGTATTTGAATCCTACAGAGTTAAACATTTTAGTCAGACTGCAGGACTGGGGCAGCATAGGTAAGGTTGGGCAGGAGTATACTATTTGCGATTGTTATCCAGGTTTCTGGGATAAGTTGTGTACTCAGCCTGTAAAGCAGGCCTAGCTTTTTGTGAGTGAGTTGGGTAACCTGGTTAACATGTTGTTTTAAGGTAAGACCTCGGTCGATGACCAGGACTAGATACTTAACGGAGCTCACAACCTCTATAGATGCTCCAGTTAAGGAGGTGAGGGGCAGCAGGAGGCTTCTGTTTTGGCCAAGACTTTTAGGCCCAAACAAGATGGCTTCTGGTTTCCTGGCATTCAGCAGCAACTTATTCACCAGTAACCATCTTTCGAGTGTCACAAAGTCCTCCTGGAGCTGAGCTCCAAAGTCAGATGCATTCTTCAAGGTTCTGTACAGTACTGTATCATCTGCATATTGGATTACAGCACTGCCACCACAGTTATTGCTCAGGTCATTCACAAACAAAGAAAACAGGAGAGGTCCCAAGATGGAACCTTGGGGTACCCCTTCCTCTGTGTGAAGCAGGCCAGATATGGCCCCACTCCATTGGACCTGTTGTGAGCAGTGGGTCAGGTAACTCTTGAACCAGCTCAGGGAATGATCATCATCAAGGCCAATGAGTTTTGGCTTGCTTAATAGAAGACTGTGATTGACCAAATCAAAGGCCTTGGTTAGGTCGATAAAAATGGCCCCAGTTGGGGTGCCATTGTCGAGAGCCTTGAGTATGTCTGTCATAAATTTAATGAGTGGTGTCTGTGTCGTGCTTTTGCCTGAACCAATGCCGGTTGCTTACCAGCAGATGGTTTGATTCAAGGTAGTCACGGAGTTGATTATAGAGTATGCGCTCCTGGATTTGGGCCAGAATACAAAGGAGTGATATTGGCCTGTAGTTTCCAATTGGTTCCATGGTGCCTTCCTTATGAAATGGAACTACATATGCCTCTTTCCCTTTGGCCGGGACAACTCCTGAGGTTAGGGACCTGTTGATTAACCAGGTCACAGGAGAGGCAATGGCAGGGCAGCGGCTGCAAGTTAGGTACCAGACCATCAGGACCTGCAGTACCTTTTACCTTTATGTTCCTTAGCAGAGGGCTCTTAAATCAAGCTATGAGTGTCACAGTTTGTGTAAGGATGTGATTACTGAAAGGCAACCCCCACCCAGATTAAAGACAAACTAAGATTGTCTTAGGGCTCCAAGAAGTTTCAATGCCTGCATTATAGACAAGAATTTACCAGTAAAGTTGTCTTAAAAACATCAGTGCACACTGTGTGATATATAAAACCTAGCTGGACCTGTCACCCAGCTGTACTCTCAAGCTTGATATAAGGCTCAAGAAATTTCAAAAACCTCTAGTGTAGTGACAGGACTGTATAAATGATAATTTAAATATAAATTGACAATATTAGTGTCAAACAAGAAACTCTAGTCAAGGAACCTCAAGGAATTAAGACCATGTAGCCTGATATGCACTGATGTCAATATACACTGAGAATGTAACAACCTGATGTACCACAAGTGTCTAAGGAATCTGAAAAAGAGATAAAAATGTAATTTCTCTCCTCCTCTTCATAAATACAATACACCCTACCCCACCCACATCACCATAATGTGGGGGGGGGAGATACCTAGACACACACACACACACACACACACACACACACACACACACACACACACGCGCACTCTCTCTCCTAGTGAACCTTTATTCACTTCAGTCACTGCAGTTTTTCCCCAAAGGAATTCAACTTGTCATGAAATCCTAAGTAAAAGGGCTCATGTCTCCTAATACCTACAGAGCAAAAATGTGACACTATTTAACCATATTACTATCTGCATAGTAACATTTCCAAGGATTCTGGATAGAACTACCACGAAATAAACCTGCCACCCTCCCCAGGATAAGGTAACTAGAAGTAAATATAAAGTATGTGTGTAAGACCAGAGGTCTAACATACCTACATATCCACAAATTACTACAATATTAGCGTAATGTAAAAAGATCTGTCCAGGACCCCCATGCAAATGAGATCACACACCCCAATATGTACAGAGTTAAAAAAAAATTAAATGTGACAGTATATAACACTCCTGTATGTACAGTAGCAGGTTAGGTAATCTGAATGTGGTGCAGTGGAATCAATCCAACCCCCGAGCAAAGATAAAAAGTAAGGAGGAATTAATATTCATTATGTGTGTGAAGTAAGAATAGTAACAAACTATAACTCCATATATCTAAATAGAGGCCTACCTCAATGTGACAGCAAGCCCCTCACCTGTTATATCACATACCTCACAACACATGTCCACCCACACACATACATACACACATGCACCCACATCCCACACATGCTGAAGTCCTATAATATGCCAGTCTGAAGAAGAAGAAGTCTGTGGATGTCAGTTTCTGTAGTGTCCCATAAAACCAAGATCGACGTTCATCCCATCTACTACCATATTGAGATGTAAAATAAGTTTAATCTCAAAAGCTCGTCTCTGTTGTGTGTTTTTGAGATTTCCTTTTAAGACCATTACTGACATATCTGAGATTGAGTGGTCAGGCTGGGAGAAGTGGTGCCCCACTGGTTTTTCAGTCTTCTTTGCTGTAATAGTATGTCTGTGCGAGTTCATCCTAGTGCGGAGCTGTTGGCGTGTCTCTCCAACATAACCTGTTTGTGGACATCTCTTGCACTGAATGAAATAAACAACATGTCGTGACGTGCATGTATAACTCCCATGCACCTGGAATTGTCTGTTTTGTGATGTAACCACACAGTCCGAGGTAGAAATGAGCTCACAAGTCTTACAGGGGCGTTGATTGCAGGGTCGTGTGCCATTGTGTGACATGGTATTCTGTTCTGGTGAAACTTTGCTCCTAATAATTAGGCTGGATAAATTTGGTAGTTGTTTAAAATATAGTAGTGGGAGTTCCTTAAAAATACAATTAAGGGTTTCATCCTCACTAAATATTGGGTGGAGGTCTTTAATAATCTTACGCAGACGTTCAAGGTCTGGATGATATGTGACTACTAAGGGTGTTCTGTCTGTAGCTGTCTTTTCTTTGTATTGAAGTAGTTGTTGTCTAGGTACTTGCGTTGCCCGTTCTGTTATCCTGTCAATTTCCCTGGAAGAGTGTCCCTGCTCAATAAAGGTGTTTTTCAACATAGCCAAATGTGTATCTCTGTCATCCTCATTTGAACAAATACGGGTGACATCGGAGTGCTTGACTGTACATGACAGATTTTTTTGTATGGTTTGGGTGATTACTTTTCTTGTGCAGGTATCTCTGTCTGTCTGTTGGCTTCCTGTAAATACATGTATGTAAGGTTCCATCTTTAATGGTGACTGTGGTGTCCAGAAAGTTAACCTTGGTGGTAGAATACTCCAGGGTAAGCTTTATGGTAGGGAGGAGATTATTAAGTTTGTGATGAAAATCTTTGAGTACATCTGTGTCCTCCGTCCAGATGATAAACAAATCATCAATGTAACGGAAATAAGGTAGTGATTTGTGGAGATACTGCCTTAAAAAATCCTCCTCCAAGTCAACCATAAAGTGGTTAGCACACTGACTACTGGAGAACTAAATGTACTTTCAAAGGGCCTCACTTTCTGCCCAACAAAACCACTGGATAAAATACAGTTTTGTGGTGAACTGGAGGAATACTTCTGTAGATTGAGACTTAAAGAATTCTTTCATGGCAAGGAAGAAATCACTGGTAGCGAAGACGGTACAAACAGCAATAATGTAATGGATGAGAAAAAAGAAATCTGAATTTACCCCCTCAAGTGGGCGTAACAAAAAACTAGACAATTACATTCATTGTTTCCACCAACAAGTCAGTGGTCAGATCTTTAGTAGGCAAAAACCGGCCCATTATAACCTTTCTCCACTGGAACGGAGAGCTTTAGGGACACTTAAATCAAACCACAACATTGTCATCAAAAAAAGCTGATAAAGGCTCTGCAGTGGTGATTTTAAACAAAGAGGATTATATTAATGAAGCTAATAGACAGCTAACAGATCTTACATACTACAGAGAACTAGAGAGTGAACCCACTACAAGATATAAAGATGAACTATGTGGCTTAATTAGAACTTTTCCAGACCATGTCTGAGAAAAACTAACTGACCTCATCCCTGTTGAACCCAGGCCAGGGACATTCTACATGCTGCCTAAAATACATAAACCTGGCAATCCGGGAAGACCCATAGTCTCTGGTAATGGTACCTTGACTGAGGGGATCTCAGGGTTTGTAGAGACCATTTTGAAACCGCTCATTATGGAAAGAGACAGTTACATCCAGGACACTACACACTTTTTGCGTGTACTTTCTGGTTATAAGGATTTACCACCTGATACCATTTTAGTGACAATGGATGTAACATCCCTCTACACTAATATTCCACACACAGATGGCATTACAGCATGCCTTAAATACATACATGAGAAAGGACCGGAACAAAACATCAACCCTGAAGTGGTGGGGGAAGTTATGGAATTCATTTTGACACATGACAACTTCAACTTCAATGGTAAACATTATGTTCAAACTATGAGAACAGCAGCACAGTTATTGCTCAGGTCATTCACAAACAAGGAAAACAGGAGAGGTCCCAAGATGGAACCTTGGGGTACCCCTTCCTCTGTGTGAAGCAGGCCAGATATGGCCCCACTCCATTGGACCTGTTGTGAGCAGTGGGTCAGGTAACTCTTGAACCAGCTCAGGGAATGATCATCAAGGCCAATGAGTTTCGGCTTGCTTAATAGAAGACTGTGACTGACCAAATCAAATGCCTTGGTTAGGTCGATAAAAATGGCCCCAGTTGGGGTGCCATTGTCGAGAGCCTTGAGCATGTCTGTCATAAATTTAATGAGTGGTGTCTGTGTCGTGCTTTTGCCTGAACCAATGCCGGTTGCCTACCAGCAGATGGTTTGATTCAAGGTAGTCACGGAGTTGATTATAGAGTATGCACTCTTGGATTTTGGCCAGAATACAAAGGAGTGATATTGGCCTGTAGTTTCCAATTGGTTCCATGGTGCCTTCCTTATGAAATGGAACTACATATGCCTCTTTCCCTTTGGCCGGGACAACTCCTGAGGTTAGGGACCTGTTGATTAACCAGGTCACAGGAGAGGCAATGGCAGGGGCAGCGGCTTTTTGCAAGTTAGGTACCAGACCATCAGGACCTGCAGTACCTTTTACCTTTATGTTCCTTAGCAGAGGGCTCTTAAATCAAGCTATGAGTGTCATAGTTTGTATAAGGATGTGATTACTGAAAGGCAACCCCCACCCAGATTAAAGACAAACTAAGATTGTCTTAGGGCTCCAAGAAGTTTCAATGCCTGCATTATAGACAAGAATTTACCAGTAAAGTTGTCTTAAAAACATCAGTGCACACTGTGTGATATATAAAACCTAGCTGGACCTGTCACCCAGCTGTACTCTCAAGCTTGATATAAGGCCCAAGAAATTTCAAAAACCTCTAGTGTAGTGATAGGACTGTATAAATGATAATTTAAATATAAATTGACAATATTAGTGTCAAACAAAAAACTCTAGTCAAGGAACCTCAAGGAATTAAGACCATGTAGCCTGATATGCACTGATGTCAATATACACTGAGAATGTAACAACTTGATGTACCACAAGTGTCTAAGGAATCTGAAAAAGAGATAAAAATGTAATTTCTCTCCTCCTCTTCATAAATACAATACACCCTACCCCACCCACATCACCATAATGTGGGGGGGGATACCTAGCTTTAAGGAGATTCTCTCTCTCTCTCTCTCTTCCCCCCCCACACACACACACGCACTCTCTCTCCTAGTGAACCTTTATTCACTTCAGTCACTGCAATTTTTCCCCAAAGGAATTCAACTTGTCATGAAATCCTAAGTAAAAGGGCTCATGTCTCCTAATACCTACAGAGCAAAAATGTGACACTATTTAACCATATTACTATCTGCATAGTAACATTTCCAAGGATTCTGGATAGAACTACCACGAAATAAACCTGCCACCCTCCCCAGGATAAGGTAACTAGAAGTAAATATAAAGTATGTGTGTAAGACCAGAGGTCTAACATACCTACATATCCACAAATTACTACAATATTAGCCTAATGTAAAAAGATCTGTCCAGGACCCCCATGCAAATGAGATCACGCACCCCAATATGTACAGAGTTAAAAAAAAATTAAATGTGACAGTATATAACACTCCTGTATGTACAGTAGCAGGCTAGGTAATCTGAATGTGGTGCAGTGGAATCAATCCCACCCCCAGGCAAAGATAAAAAGTAAGGAGGAATTAATATTCATTATGTGTGTGAAGTAAGAATAGTAACAAACTATAACTCCATATATCTAAATAGAGGCCTACCTCAATGTGACAGCAAGCCCCTCACCTGTTATATCACATACCTCACAACACATATCCACCCACACACATACATACACACATGCACCCACATCCCAGACATGCTGAAGTCCTATAATATGCCAGTCTGAAGAAGAAGAGGTCTGTGCATGTCAGTTTCTGTAGTGTCCCATAAAACCAAGATCGACGTTCATCCCATCTACTACCATATTGAGATGTAAAATAAGTTTAATCTCAAAAGCTCGTCTCTGTTGTGTGTTTTTGAGATTTCCTTTTAAGACCATTACTGACATATCTGAGATTGAGTGGTCAGGCTGGGAGAAGTGGTGCCCCACTGATTTTTCAGTCTTCTTTGCTGTAATAGTATGTCTGTGCGAGTTCATCCTAGTGCGGAGCTGTTGGCGTGTCTCTCCAACATAACCTGTTTGTGGACATCTCTTGCACTGAATGAAATAAACAACATGTCGTGACGTGCATGTATAACTCCCATGCACCTGGAATTGTCTGTTTTGTGATGTAACCACACAGTCCGAGGTAGAAATGAGCTCACAAGTCTTACAGGGGCGTTGATTGCAGGGTCGTGTGCCATTGTGTGACATGGTATTCTGTTCTGGTGAAACTTTGCTCCTAATAATTAGGCTGGATACATTTGGTGGTTGTTTAAAAGATAGTAGTGGGAGTTCCTTAAAAATACAATTAAGGGTTTCATCCTCACTAAATATTGGGTGGAGGTCTTTAATAATCTTACGCAGACGTTCAAGGTCTGGATGATATGTGACTACTAAGGGTGTTCTGTCTTTGTATTGAAGTAGTTGTTGTCTAGATACTTGCGTTGCCCGTTCTGTTATCCTGTCAATTTCCCGGAAGAGTGTCCCTGCTCAATAAAGGTGTTTTTAACATAGCCAAATGTGTATCTCTGTCATCCTCATTTGAACAAATACGGTGACATCGGAGTGCTTGACTGTACATGACAGATTTTTTTGTATGGTTTGGGTGATTACTTTTCTTGTGCAGGTATCTCTGTCTGTCTGTTGGCTTCCTGTAAATACATGTATGTAAGGTTCCATCTTTAATGGTGACTGTGGTGTCCAGAAAGTTAACCTTGGTGGTAGAATACTCCAGGGTAAGCTTTATGGTAGGGAGGAGATTGTTAAGTTTGTGATGAAAATCTTTGAGTACATCTGTGTCCTCCGTCCAGATGATAAACAAATCATCAATGTAACGGAAATAAGGTAGTGATTTGTGGGGATACTGCATTAAAAAATCCTCCTCCTCCAAGTCAGCCATAAAGTGGTTAGCACACTGACTACTGGAGAACTAAATGTACTTTCAAAGGGCCTCACTTTCTGCCCAACAAAACCACTGGATAAAATACAGTTTTGTGGTGAACTGGAGGAATACTTCCGTAGATTGAGACTTAAAAAATTATTTCATGGCAAGGAAGAAATCACTGGTAGCGAAGACTGTGCAAACAGCAATAATGTAATGGATAAGAAAAAAAAATCTGAATTTACCCCCTGAAGTGGGCGTAACAAAAAACTAGACAATTACATTCATTGTTTCCACCAACAAGTCAGTGGTCAGATCTTTAGTAGGCAAAAACCGGCCCATTATAACCTTTCTCCACTGGAACGGAGAGCTTTAGGGACACTTAAATCAAACCACAACATTGTCATCAAAAAAGCTGATAAAGGCTCTGCAGTGGTGATTTTAAACAAAGAGGATTATATTAATGAAGCTAATA
The DNA here is from genome assembly GCA_016271365.2 of Neoceratodus forsteri. Lineage (NCBI taxonomy): Eukaryota > Metazoa > Chordata > Ceratodontiformes > Ceratodontidae > Neoceratodus > Neoceratodus forsteri. The sequence goes on along the minus strand of CM057459.1, from coordinate 668,909,424 downwards.
GACAGCTAACAGATCTTACATACTACAGAGAACTAGAGAGTGAACCCACTACAAGATATAAAGATGAACTATGTGGCTTAATTAGAACTTTTCCAGACCATATCTGAGAAAAACTAACTGACCTCATCCCTGTTGAACCCAGGCCAGGGACATTCTACGTGCTGCCTAAAATACATAAACCTGGCAATCCGGGAAGACCCATAGTCTCTGGTAATGGTACCTTGACTGAGGGGTTCTCAGGGTTTGTAGAGACCATTTTGAAACCGCTGGTTATGGAAAGAGACAGTTATATCCAGGACACTACACACTTTTTGTGTGTACTTTCTGGTTATAAGGATTTACCACCTGATACCATTTTAGTGACAATGGCTATAACATCCCTCTACACTAATATTCCACACACAGATGGCATTACAGCATGCCTTAAATACATACATGAGAAAGGACTGGAACAAAACATCAACCCTGAAGTGGTGGGGGAACTTATGGAATACATTTTGACACATAACAACTTCAACTTCAATGATAAACATTATGTTCAAACTATGAGAACAGCAGTGGGCACCAAAATGGCTCCACAGTATGCTAACCACTTTATGGCTGACTTGGAGGAGGAGGATTTTTTAAGGCAGTATCCCCACAAACCACTAGCTTATTTCTGTTACATTGATGATTTGTTTATCATCTGGACGGAGGACATAGATGCACTCAAAGATTTTCATCACAAACTTAATAATCTCCTCCCTACCATAAAGCTTTCCTTGGAGTACTCTACCACCAAGGTTAACTTTCTGGACACCAGTCCCCATTAAGGATGGAACCTTACATACATGTATTTACGGGAAGCCAACAGACAGACAGAGATACCTGCACAAGAAAAGTAATCACCCAAACCATACAAAAAAATCTATCATGTACAGTCAAGCACTCCGATGTCACCATATTTGTTCAAATAAGGATCACAGAGATACATATTTGGCTATGTTGAAAAACCTTTATTGAGCAGGGACACTCTTCCAGGGAATTTGACAGGATAACATAACGGGCAACGCAAGTAACTAGACAAAAACTACTTCAATACAAAGAAACGACAGCTACGGACAGAATACCCTTAGTAGTCACATATCATCCAGACCTTGAACGTCTGCGTAAGATTATTAAAGACCTCCACCCAAAATTTAGTGAGGATGAACCCCTTAATTGTATTTTTAAGGAACTCCCACTACTATCTTTTAAACAGCCACCAAATTTATCCAGCCTAATTATTAGAAGCAAAGTTTCACCAGAACAGAATACCATGTCACACAATGGCACACGACCCTGCAATCAACGCCCCTGTAAGACTTGTGAGCTCATTTCTACCTCAGACTGTGTGGTTACATCACAAAACAGACAATTCCAGGTGCATGGGAGTTATACATGCACGTCACGACATGTTGTTTTATTTCATTCAGTGCAAGAGATGTCCACAAACAGGTTATGTTGGAGAGACACACCAACAGCTCCGCACTAGGATGAACTCACACAGACATACTATTACAGCAAAGAAGACTGAAAAACCAGTGGGGCACCACTTCTCCCAGCCTGACCACTCAATCTCAGATATGTCAGTAATGGTCTTAAAAGGAAATCTCAAAAACCCACAACAGAGACAAGCTTTTGAGATTAAACTTATTTTACATCTCAATATGGTAGCAGATGGGATGAACGTCAGTCTTGGTTTTATGGGACACTACAGAAACTGACATCCACAGACCTCTTCTTCTTCAGACTGGCATATTATAGGACTTCAGCATGTGTGGGATGGTGTGTGTATGTATGTGTGTGGGTATGTGTTGTGAGGTATGTGATATAACAGGTGTGGGGCTTGCTGTCACATTGAGGTAGGCCTCTATTTAGATATATGGATTTATAGTTTGTTACTATTCTTACTTCACACACATAATGAATATTAATTCCTCCTTACTTTTTATCTTTGCCTGGGGGTGGGATTGATTCCACTGCACCATATTCAGATTACCAAGCCTGCTACTGTACATACAGGAGTGTTATCATATACTGTCACATTTAATTTTTTTTTAACTCTGTACATATTGAGGTGTGTGATCTCATTTGCATGGGGGCCCTGGACAGATCTTTTTACATTAGGCTAATATTGTAGTAATTTGTGGATATGTAGGTATGTTAGACCTCTGGTCTTACACACATTCTTTATATTTACTTCTAGTTACCTTATCCTGGGGAGGGTGGCAGGTTTATTTCATGGTAGTTCTATCCAGAATCCTTGGAAATGTTACTATGCAGATAGTAGTACGGTTAACTAGTGTCACATTTTTACTCTGTAGGTATTAGGAGACATGAGCCCTTTTACTTAGGATTTCATGACAAGTTGAATTCCTTTGGGGAACAATTGCAGTGACTGAAGTGAATAAAGGTTCACTAGGGGAGAGAGAGAGAGTGTGTGTGTGTGTGTGTGTGTGTGTGTGTGTGTGTGTGTGTGTGTGTGGAGGGAGCGAGAGAGAACAAACATCTCCTTAAAGCTAGGTATCCCCCCCCCCCACATTACGGTGATGTGGGGTGGGGTAGGGTGTATTGTTTGTATGAAGAGGAGGAGAGAAATTACATTTTTATCTCTTTTTCAGATTCCTTAGACACTTGTAGTACATCAAGTTGTTACATTCTCAGTGTATATTGACATCAGTGCATATCAGGCTACATGGTCTTAATTCCTTGAGGTTCCTTGACTAGAGTTTTTTGTTTGACACTAATATTGTCAATTTATATTTAAATTATCATTTATACAGTCCTGTTACTACACTAGAGGTTTTTGAAACTTCTTGGGCCTTATATCTAACTTGAGAGTACAGCTGGGTGACAGGTCCAGCTAGGTTTTACACATCACACAGTGTGCACTGATGTTTTTAAGACAACTTTATTTGTAAATTCTTGTCTATAATGCAGGCATTGAAACTTCTTGGAGCCCTAAGACAATCTTAGTTTGTCTTTAATCTGGGTGGGGGTTGCCTTTCAGTAATCACATCCTTATACAAACTGTGACTTTCATAGCTTGATTTAAGAGTCATCTGCTTCAGCAGTGTTATCTTATGTCAATTAAATTTATATGCAGTAGGATTCTTTGTATGTGTGTTCTACCAAGCACCTTTGACCCAGGAACCCTCCTGACTGATGGCAGTATGGTACTGTTAAACTTCTCTGACATCATCTTCTGTATTTTTTTAAATGAGTATTTTAAATCAATGGGGATTGTTTCTGTTTTTTTTCTGCATGACCTAGCTGTTATAAGTATTGTATTTTTTAAACAACTGCCATGAGCTTATCAAGAAGGACTGGTTGGTCCGAAAGCTAGAGCAATGTGTTCTTGTTGTTGCATCTATGTTGTTCCATTAAAAGTTATCAAATCATTTGCTTCTGGATCTATTCTTGCAAGGACCAATACGGCTACTACTAAATCTGGATTTTAGCAGAGGGAGCACCTCTTTTCACATGACCTTCTTTAGGTGGAATTCCAGGTGTTGGAGTTCCTGCCCGGAGGGGCCAGGTTGGTCAGGTGAGTGGGAGAGGAAGTTAGTTTGATCATGCTTATATCAGTGAAAAAACTGTTGAAGGTGTTTGCTGCCTCCTGGTCACTAATGGACTGTCCATTAGCTACAGTTGGACCTTGTAATGGTTTACCACTACCTTTGACCAGATGCATGATTTGCTTCCAGAAGGAACTGGGGTCAGTTAAGTTGTCATGTTGGAAATTCTTAACACATTACCTCTTTGCAGCTTTTACGCATGTTTTGCTTTGGTCCCTATATGTCCTGTACTTAACAGAGTCTGCGAGTTGGCCAATATCCTTGTATTTGGTCCAGGCCCTATCTCTCTGTGTCATGATTGACTTGATCTCAGGGGAAAGCCATTTAAAGCATTGCCCCTTGATCCTAAGCTTCTGGGGGGGGGGGGGCATGCTTGTTGACAGCGGACATGAAGCAGTTCTGAAAGTACTCCAGAGCTTCATCTATGGTAGGGAGCTGCAAGGTAGGGCTTCAGTCAAGTCTGGATAGGTCAGACAGGAGAGCAGGTGCCAAGAACTTAGAGAAGTCCCTTGCTGTGAACACCCTTGGTGGGGATTTGGGCAATTTGTTCTTCCATATGCAGAATATGGGGGAATGGTCACTCAAGACATCTGAAAATATGCCTGCTGATTGTGTGTTATTAGGGTTGGAAACCAGTGCCCAATCAATAATAGAGTGATTGCACATTTTGGTATTAAGCCTAGTGGGTTCTGTAATAACCTGGGTCAGGTGCACATCCAAGAGTGATAACTTGTACCCCTGGTCAGGGACCAAAGCCCAGTTAAGATTGTAGTCCCCAGTAGGATTAATTCAGAGGGGGAATGTTCTGCCAGCATCTTGGTTAGTGCCTCCATGGTCTGGACAGCTACCCTGGGTGGACTGTACAGGCAGCCCGGAATTAGGGACTTTGCGTTCCCAAGGGTTAACCTAACAAATATTGCTTCACAGCCAATGCAGTCTGTTGGGGGTAGTGAAGTGTGTAAGGCACATGGTGTGTCCTTTGTGTAAATTAGTACCCCCCCATTTCTTTTCCCCCTCTGTTCTTCCTAAAGACAGAGTACCCCAGTAGTTCAATCTCATGACCTAAGATGTTTGATTTCAGCCTTGTTTCAGACACTGTTAAGATATCTGGCTTATATACTGTAGCTCTACCCAATCTTGAACCTCATAGAGTTTGGGCCGTAGGCTACAAACATCCATATGAACCAGTCTTAGGCCCTTGGGAGATGCCCAGTTATGGTCTTGTGGGTTGCCTATGATAAGGTAAGGTGCCGGGGGACCTGGGTTAGGTTGCATATTGAGTTTTTCAGGTTCAGATCACCTAATTAACTTTCAAGCCAAGTACACTAATTAATTAGCTTAGAATTTGTCTTGGAGAGAGAGTATATCATTCAGGGGTAGTACAACACCAGTGTTCCAGTACCTACTCTGCTAGCTCCTTCTTTGAGCCTTTAGCCCTCATTCATTTAAGACAGCAGGCAACTGAGTATCAAGTTCTGTCTCGCCTCTAATTCAAAACATTCATGAGCACACTTCCTATCTGCTACTTTGTCCATTCAAATTCCATTCCTTTATATCATCATGCACACCAATGAGGATATTACCTCATATCTGTTTATTGTGTTACACTCCCCTTCTCCCCTGTCCCACTAACCTCTAACCTCGATTGGTCTGTTACTACTCAACCTCCTATGCTTCAAGTTTCCAGCTGCACATTTAACAGGCGCTGGAGGTGGGGGATGGTGGGCAGAAGAAAATTCAATCCAGCAGCTCTGATGAGCTGCACAGTACTCAGTTCAATATTTAAACGCTCCAGTGAGCTTTTTGGATTACCCTCGGCCAGAGGCTCCCCCCCCTCCCCGAGCTCTGATGAGTTCTCTTTTGTGCTGTTCGTCCTGTGCTGCTGTGCCTGAGGTTGGCCCTGACTTTTGTAGACAGCCAAAAGATTCAAACTTGGTGCCTTTTCTTACAGCCATTGATTGACTGCTCTGTTTGACTGCAAAGTTTTCAGTCTGCTAATTTCTGCTCAAGTCAGCAGAAAGTCAGTCCTAGCTGAGGAAGAAACCAAGTGGGGGAGATCAACAGAGGACAGAGGAAAAAGAAAAACAAGTGGTTGATACCTTTTGTTGGACTATCCAGAGATCCACAACATGTTTTAAGCTTTCAAACATATGCAGAGTTCTTCATCAGCTTAAAACATTCTGTGACTCTTTTGTTGGTCCAATAAAAGGCATCAAATCACACATTTTGTTCATCTTTTTGTACAAGGACCAATACAGCAACATACTGTTCTTCATATTGTATCAGCAGTGATCACCAAACAAATAAAAACACTCCTGTTCCCATTCTTCAAGTAAGCTTAACAACATTTCTTGCTGCTTGCTTGCTCCACAGCCTCTCCTTTATCTTCTAACAACTGCTCCAAGTGGCTTCACAATATGCCCTCTGGGTTTTAATCTAGCTGTGTTGAAACAGGGACAGAAACGGAGCACTTCAACCCCAATCAGAGCTAATCTCCCAGTCTTGCTCCTTCTTTTAAAATGCTGGTTGACTACTGATCCCAGCTGCATTATCAATCAATCAATCAAATCTTTTTATCCAGGCGAACATCATTGAGCAAGCTCATTTACAAGATGGACCTGGTTAAGTCCAGATTATAGTACAAACAGCTATATTTACAATGTGAATAAAACACAGTAGAAGTGCAAATCAAGATGCACAGACATACATATCATAACAGTTAGTTCGGGATCATCAATAACACATAATGAACAGTATAAAATAGTAGAACAGGCTAGACCACAGAGATTCAGAGATGGATATTATCACAGAGATTTTCCTAAAAAACACAAGCGAGACCTTGGTATCACTATCATAACAGTCAGACAAAATAAGTGATAACAGCTTTTCTCTTGACACAGTTCACAAAAAGGAATAAAACAGGTACGGTTATGTCAGAATGGGAGCAAGCAGCCTGCCAGGCACTATCAAAGGCAGCCTCAGGGAGCGCTTACATTAGGACTGGGAGGTGGCAGTACTGCGACTTGCTGATAGAAGGTGAGAGTGAGGTACTGAGCCAACGAATGGGACAGCACCTACCGCACATATTTTCCAAGTCTAGGTGCTAGCGCTGGCTGTCCGTGTCCAACAGACCGTTGGGCCCTGGGAAGATCTCAAGGCAGGGAAGGTAATGAATATGCTTGGTGTCTAGGGCCAATCTCAGGCAAATGTTCAGAAAAGGAGGAAAATCACTCATGTTCCCGAGAATTGCACTCTAGGCCGTAAGGAAGAGGATCCAATAGGTCAGGGAAAGAGGTGGTTACAGCTATTTTAGCAGAGTACAGGCAGACCATTTGATTTTGCAGGAATTGGAAGGCTTGCCAAAGTAAACTGCAGAAGCAAATTGGGAGCAAGGGCCGGAAGGTGCTCACAATCCGATTGGTTGGCTGCTTTAGCGGTGCTTTACTAGAGATGAATCCAGGCAAATGGTTTCAGATGGTGGCTTGTGAAGGTGCAACTGCCCGGGAGCTAGAGATTTTACGTTTCAGGTACAGATGCCTCCTGTAAGACTTGCCTATGTCTAGCAAGAGGGGTACAGGGACCAGAAAGTACTAAGTACATAAGGAATAGTAAAAACATGCACTAATTAACCTGGGGGTAAAGTCATTCATGGCTAAGGCTAGTCTCGGGGGAGCAAGCTAACAGCGGTTAGTGATTAGGAGCTGGGGAAACAGTTGCACGGTTCATACACACCTAGAGCATATAATGACTTGAAAGCGTTAATACTTTGGAGGTAGCTTAATTTCAGTAGTTTTTGCATTTTGTTCCACAAGGGTGAAAGCTTTAGGGATGCATAGGGCGAGATAGGAGGCATTTCTTAAGTCGTACGGTCCCAGCTCACTTAGTGGAAGACATTCAGATATATACTGTGGGAGCCTTTTTAAAATGGCTCTGTAGGTCCAAAGGACTGCATTTCTTTTGTCCCTGAATGTAAGCGAGGACCATCCTACAGCTTTGTACAATAAGCAGTGATGAGTAGAGATGGGAAGACTGGTAATGAACCTGATGACCTTATGATAAAGTGTATCTAACTTGATAAGCGAGGCTTTGGGACAGTGACTATATAGAAAATCTCCATACTCGATTAGGGAAAGAAAAGTAGTTTGGACTAGTCACAGTTTGGCATCACGAGTGAGGAACTGGCTAATTCTATAGAATAGACCCAATCTCTGCCTTAACTTCTTTGCCAGGTCTTCAGCATGCTCAGAAAATGAGAGGTTCTGGTCTAACCGCACTCCTCTAAGTATTTAAACTTTGGGATAAATTCCAATTTCTCTCCCAGGATTGTGGAGATCAGAGGCAGTGCTCCAGTGCTGGCAGGGTTTGTTACACGGCTACAGGGTGAGAACAGCATTGCCTTTGTCTTTTTTACATTTAAAAGAAGTTTTTTGTGGAGGAGCTGGGTCTGAAGCAGGTCAAATTCTTCCTGTAGGTCTGCACAAGCAGCTTCAGCAGTCAGACGACATGTATACCACTCTGTCATCAGCGAACAGGTGTATTTTTGCCTTATTGATGCCCACATCAACATTTTTTACATAGATAGTGAAGAGCAGTGGACCAAGTATGGATCGTTGTGGCGCTCCCCTCAGAAAAGGTTTGAGTGGGGATAACTCTCCCTCAGCTTTGATTTGTTGCTGACACCCTACCAGGTACTCTGTGAACCAGTGCAAGGACGCCAAGTCAAGACCTATGCTCTTCAGAGTGGAGATTAGCAGGCTATGGTCCACAGTATCGAAAGCCTTACTAAGGTCTAGAAATACTGCACAGTCAAAGTTTCTGCTGTCTAGATCATTGTACCAGTCGTTTGTTACCTTGGCAAGCGCCGAACTAGTGCTATGTTTAGTCCTAAAGCCGGATTGCATAGGGTTTAGTGAATTATTAACTTCCAGATAGGCTCTAAGTTGATTGCTGACAACCTTTTCCAGGAGCTTTGACAAAATTGGCAGTAAGGAAATCTGTCTATCGTTGTTGAGGTTGCAGGTATCCCCAGATTTAAACAATGGGATGGCATGGGCAGTTTTCCATATTATAGGAAGGGACTCTTGGGACCGTGATAAATTAAATAGATGGGTGATAGGAACAGCAAGGACATGATAAGCGATCATGCCGGTAGGAGGATGGGGAGAACTCTGCAGTTGGTAGTAAGCCAGCATTTTAAAAGGGGTTGGGGGGAGTGGCAGGACAAGTATATTAGCTCTGATCAGGGTTGCGTGATCTGCTTTTGAAGTCATACAGTAAGCCATGTGCAGTCCTTGTCCTACCAGCATGATGTTCTGGGGAGGGGTGGTGAAGGAACGCAGCTGCTGTTTTAAATACAGCAGGACTCCCTACTGGAAATAAGACAAAGACTAAGAGCTATTTTTGTTTTATGTATACAGGCACATAAAAATTAGTAGTAAAAAAACATATTTTTAATGTCATACATTATAGGGTATGATTGTGCCCCTATAGTTAGAGTTGAGTAGCATGTTTAATGTTAAACCTCAAATTTTGCACTTTAATAAGTTTGCAGCTGATCAGTGGATTTACACAAAATTTGGTATGCCCTGTCCTGAGGGGTAGATCTCATGACATGGCAAGTTTTGCTCTGGTCCGATGTACGGATTCTGAGATTCGGATAGTGCAAAAACTTTAAAAGTCATCACCTTACATCCAGATGGTGTGGAATTTTGGTGTGATTTTGTGTTGGCTCATGCTTGCGTGCCAGCCAACATCTTGCGGTAGTAGCAGATTTGGAGCCGCGGTCACTGTTGGGTGAATGCAGGGCACGCATCAGTAGGTGCGTCCCTCATTCCATAATAAGCCTGCATGCTGGCACCACACCATGAATATATAATGTGGCGAGCACATCTAATCAAAGGTCCACTGCAATACGAGCAAAGCTCGTCATATGCAAAGGCACCTCCCGACGGGCTTTCCCTAGTGAAAAAGTACATTAAACATGGCGGCACAATGCCTGCCATAATGCCAACTTCAGGAGTGCCCAGTCCCCCTGTCGGCATGCCCTGACTCAATGTGTGTGCCGATGGGGGAACCCACTCCCCGTTGGCATAAAGCACCTCCCCCCATTTGTTATGTGCCAAGGAGGGTGCCCAATCCCCCTCGGCTCTTACCCCCCCCCACTTTCGTTGTGTGCTGATGGGGGTGCCCAATCCTCCGTCGGCTATAGCATCCCCCCCAAAACACTTAGGTGGCATGCTGGGAGCCCACCCAAGCGTGCCAAATGCCCTGAAAAGAAAACCGTCCCAGGAGTGGGTTTTTTTTACCCTGTGAAAGAAGACGGTCCCTCGTGAGTCTCCCTGCTCCTCCCACACAACCTGCACTCACCCTCTCGCACCCTGCCTCCCCACACCCTCACCCCATACTTACCTCCGAGTCTGGCGCGATGATCTTGGTGGACCGGAAAACGTCTGCACTCTTCAAAGCCGACCATGAGCTGAAGAAATGCGGTAAGCTGTATAATGGCGTAAATAGGGTTTTCAACTTTGGTGCATATCTTGGGCATTTTGGAAATTTTTGCATAAATTTTCAAAATGGAGTTATTAGGACCCTCCTCATGAATTCAGTCACTGTCAAAGCGTTCGGTCCCAAAAGGTGATTTTGCAGTCACTGCGCAGAATCACCTTTTGGGACCAATTAATGACACGACAGTGCCACTGTTCATGAGGGGGGCTCTCAAAAAGCCTGTGTTGCAAATTTGGTGAAAAAATCCAAAAAATGGCTGTTTTACGAGCATGCATTGCGATGTTTCCACGCACGCTTGTAACTTCGTGAATTTGTAATATTTTCACTTCAGATTTTCAAAATTGGAATTTTTCCACACCTCCTTATGAACAGTACAGCTGTCATTTTACATATCCTGGCCGAAATGTGTTTTCGCACATCCGGCGCAGAATAGCACGGTCACTGTGCGAAATCAGTTTTCATGACAGTTTAAGGAAATGACGGTGACACTGTTCATGAGCAGAGGTCCTAAAATGCCTATGTTGAAAATTTGGTGCTGAAAGTCCATAAAATGACTGTTACAAGTGTGCATTGCGCAGTTTCCACGCACCCTTGTAACTTCGCAAATTTGCAATATTTTCATGCCAGATTTTCAACACTGGCATTTATTCACTCCTCCTTATCAGCAGTACAGCTGTCATTTTTCACATCCTGCCTAAAATGTGTTTTCATACCTGTGGCACACAATGGCGTGGTCGCTGTGGGAAACCAACTTTTGGGACAGATTAACAAAATCACAGCGCCACTGTTCATGAGGGGAGGTCCCAAAATGCCTATGTTGAAAATGTGGCTAAAAAACTCCCAAAAATAATTGGGTTACGGACATGTGTTGCGCAGTTTCTATGCATGCTCATGACTTCACCAATTTTTCATATTTTCACTCTAGATTTTCAAAGTTGCCATTTTTTTACACCTCCTCATGAATAATACAGTTGTCATTTTCCACATCCCGCCCAAAATGTGTTTCCGTCCCTCTGTCGCCAAATGGCATAGCTGCTGTGCAAAGCCACCTTTCAGCTAACAAACTGATTGTGCCGCTCTTCATGAGGTGGGGTCACAAAAAGCCTATGTTGAAAATTTGGAGTGAAAATACCAACAAACGCCTACAACGTTAGGGTTTCCAAGTGTAACACTCCACCCTGTAGAGACTGCCAGGCGTCAGGGGTGTCACTTGGGATCATTGGCTGTAATGCTCACACCATTCCACCCCAACCCCCACCCTGCAGCCAGTGACGGGCATTGAGGTATATCTTGGAGTGTTTGGCCCGAACGTTCACCCCATTCTCCTATACTGCACCCGCCTCAGTGTATTTCCTTATGGACTGGGGTAAGTATAAGGCCCAAAGACCCCAAAGCACTCCACAACACTTGTCAGTGTCTACAGGGTAGGGTGAGGCTCATTCTCCTATACTGCACCCATCTCAGCATATGTCCTTATGGAATGGGGTAAGTATAAGGCCCAAAGACAAAGCACACCATGACACTTGTCAGTGTCTACAAGTTCAAGTTCAAGTTTATTGCAGGAAAACTCCATTGAGCAAGCTCATTCACAAGGAGGTCCTGTGACATAAACACTTAAAGTACAAACACAGATAGGTAATAACAGTATATACATGAAATGCACGTTACATGATACAGGCTGGATATACATACAAGGGTACCACATTGAGGACGACCATGAGTGGTAAACATTGATATGTAAGACAGGAAGCGACTTACAGGTTGCATACTGATAAATGAAACATGATGACTGGTGTTTGCAATACATATACAGTATTTTGGCAGCTAGAACAAACAGTCTACAACTGATATGGGGGGGAGGAGTGATTTGATAGAGTAGCAGTGGTGCGTAAGCAAAGATAAAACCAGGAGTAGAAGGGGAAGGGAAAGCAGTTAATATGACAAATCAATTATACTTTACCAGTGGATAAATATGGCACACATGGGGAAGGAAGAGACTTAATGACAGTTACAGGTGTCTTTTATTTTGGCTGAACTTAGTGATTTGTAGAAGTTTATTGAAACTGTGCTAGTTAGTTTCAGTACGGTTTGTAACTGGTTCCAAATGGAGGGAAGGGCATATGCAATAGCACGTTTACCAAAGGAAGTCCGCGTCCTTGGTATGTCGAGCATAATAAAGTCAGATTTTCTTAACAAGTATGCACTATGTGAGATACTAATAAGGGAAGAGAGATAGCTTGGCAATTTCTGCAGAAGCAGTTTGAGTCCATAGCCCAGCATGGAGCAGGCGTCTAGTAGTAAGGGATGTCCAACCAACAGCTGCATATAAGTCACAGTGGTGCGAAACGGTAAGGGGAGTTGGTAATGAACCGTAACGCACGGTGATAAAGGATGTCCAGTTTACTTAGATTTGCAAGAGTGGTGGAGGAATAGATTACATCGCCATAGTCGAGTAGGGGGGAGAAAAGTGGCCTGTACAAGCTACAGGGTAGGGTGAGGTGAAATGGCATGAGCATTACAGCTGACATCCCAAAGGCACACCCCGGCACCTGTCAGTCTCTGCAGGGTGGGGTTGACGTCAGTTCCATACTTCACTGCCATTGCTGTTATGCATCTCTAACTCAAGCACTACCAATGCCAAAGAGACAACATTCAGCATTGACAAATGCTCGTTTTATGGTAGAAACAGCTTGGGTAACAGAACTACCGTGCATTTGTTTTGTGAAAAAATATTTATCTGTTGCAAAGTTATTCAATTTTTCAGTTCTCATGTTTCAATGGGAAGATCAGTTTGCAAGATAGAGGGAGAAAGTTCGACAAAGGATTTGGCCTCATGAAAACGATTCTTTTTTGTGAGGGGCTAATCCTTTTTTTACCAGAAAAATTCCTTTTTTCATGAGCCACCATATTGTTTTTTATTCCCATGAACTAAAATGTGTGGAAAATGCATAAAAATTTAGTCATTTTATTTATTTATTTATTTTATTTGTTTTTGATAACCGGGTAAGTGCGTTAGACATCAAAAATGCCTTTACAAATCAAAAACCAGAACCTAGACAAATGGGCCCTGTTTAGCTAGATTCTGGTGTTTCTTCTTCACAATTACGGCCAGAAGTACTTTTTCTGGGCAGTCAAAATCTGAGGTGCCCAGCTTAGGGAGAGAATTGCTTCCCCTGCCTTCTCTGTATGAGAACCATGGATTTTCCTGACTTCTGCAGTCGCAGCTGAACTTGTGCTGCCAACTGCAGTGCGAGTTGTGAGCCCCCTTGGCCTGGTATCTAGTGGCACCCCTCACTTCCCGATCACTGTCCCCCTAAATAAAAGATATATTCCCTGGTGTCTAGTGGCACCCCACCCTCCAGTCATCATCCTGTAGTTTTCATTTTAGTCCCTGGGTTTTTTATTTATATTTATATAATCCAACACTGGGACACCCACCCCCAGTGTCAGATGCCACCCCCCCTCCGCAGCCTGTTGTTTTATTAACTGTAGCCAACATTGGGGTACCCGATCCCCGTGTCAGCATTTAGAGCCCCCCAGCAGTGTGGGACACTGAAGAGCCCACCCCCAGTGTCCCAAGATGGTTTATTAATTTTGTTGGTACCTGCAATAGGAAAACAGTCTCCAATGTCTTTTTTTTTTTTTTACCTGAAACAAAGAAAAGTCTCTCATCATCACTGCTGACCCCCCATCTTGATCCTCCCACTGAGCACCCACCTCCCCACACACACCCTTACCCTATACTTACCAGCTGATGTTGAATTCCGTCATCGCCTGTGGACTTGAGACTTGTCTGCACTTTTCAAAGCCGAACCGCAGATTGAGGCATAAAGGTAAGTGGCTCATAATGTACTTCAATGGTGTTTTGAACTTACGTTCATAACTTTACTATTTTTAGGAAATTTTTTTTCACCAAATTTTGAGCATGGCCTTTTTGGGATCCCACGTCATGAACACACTGACAGTGTCATTTTGTTAATCGGGCCCAGAAGGTGATTTCGCAGTCGCTGCACAAAATCACTTTTTGGGATGGAATAAGGAAATTTCACCACCAGTGTTCATGAGGTAGGGTCCCAGAAAGGTACTATCGAAAATTTGGTGAACAAATTCCTAAAAATGGGCCAGGGATGAGCGTTCATTGAACATTTTCTACATAAGCACATAACTTTGGTAATTTCCATATATTTCGCCTCCAAATTTTACATAACCATTTTTTTTCAGCACCTCATGAACAATACAGCTGTAATTTTTCATATCCTGACCGAATTGTGTTTTTGCACCTGTGGTGAAATGGCATTTTGGCACAGATTTGAACATTTTCACCCATGTGGTTTATGAGGTGGGGTCATAAGAAGACTATGTTGAAAATGTGGGTTAAAATATGAAAAAATGCCAAAGTTATAAACATTCATTACAATTTCGCTATGCCCACTCATAAGTTTGGAAATTTTAAATATTTTGACCCCTGATTTTCAACATAGCCTTCTTATTACCCCACCTCATGTATGTCATAGCTGTCATTTTTTAAATCCTGCCTAAAATGTGTTTTCGCTCCCATCTATACGTAAGTGTAGAGACATTGTAATGAACTGTGATCTGCCTGTGGGAGTGCAGAGGCCTTCAGGCCTTGCACGCCTACTATTGCAAAATTGAGGGCCCTGCAGTTCTATTATTGCATAATGGTATCCATATATGGGAGTGCAGGGCCCTTCTACCTGTAATTGTAGAGATGCAGCACAGGCCTAGAGATATTCCAAGCAACCCTTGTGATGCAAATGGTGCAATATCTCAGTAACCGTAGGAACATTAGAAAAAATTCCACCACAGTTGTAATCATGGACTGGCAACCTGCATCATTGCTTAGTACACCTAAGTGCACCAGAAGGTGAGCATTAGGGTTGGCAACCCAAGGTGTACTAAGTTACGTTTAGCGAAAAATACCGTATCTCGAACTGTTTTTGAGATATAGGCATTGAAAAGTACTGCGTCCACCACAGTGTTATCCTATGGGAAATTTTCAAATTTCAAAATGTTATAAGTATGAAAGTGATGTAAATTGTATCACCAAATCAGCAAAAGTCACATCTGTGGGTCAAGCCCTTTATACCCTGAAAATGTCACCCTGAAAGTCCTAACCATTTCTTTGCAGTGAAGTGAGAAAGAAACAGTAAACTTTAAAAATTTCCTTTTCGTAGGTGTCAAAATCCCTTTCTGTGAGCTGATTTTCTTTTTGTGAGGTGTCAAAATCCATTTTTGTGAGCCCTAAATCCCTTTTTGCACCATGCAGCTATCCAAAAGACCGAACTGAACATGCTCAGAACCAGACATTTCAAAATTGAATAACTTTGGAATGGATTCATATTTTTTCACCAAACCATTGCTGGCTTGTTCTATTGGGCAAGCTCAGACCACAATTCCACATGGTGTGGCTACAGTGTGATGAGGAAAAAACAGCCAAAACAGGTGGAAAAAAGCAAATTTTATTGTTTTTTTCACTATACACATCACAAAATCCACACATCCAATCAAAACAAAACTTGTTAAATCAAGAGATCTACCCCTTGGGACAGCGCATACCAAATTTCATGCAAATCAATTAACATTGAAACATAGAAACGTAGAATTTGATGGCAGATAAGGACCGCTTGGCCCACCTAGTCTGCCCGTTTTCCTACCTAACAGATAAGCTGCAGATCCTAGTTAACAAACAGCTTACTTCTTCCTACCCCCAACTAGGACTGCCTGATGTCTGTCCCATGCATTCTTGAATTCCCCCACTGTTCTTGACTCCACGACCTCCTCAGGGAGGCAGTTCCATGCATCCACAACCCTCTCTGTGAAAAAATACTTCCTCACATTACCTCTGAGCCGTCCCCCCTCTATCTTCAAATTGTGCCCCCTTGTTCTTGCACATCTCTTTTTCTGAAAGATGCTACCCTCTTGGACTTTGTTGATTCCCTTGAGGTACTTGAAAGTTTCTATCATGTCTCCTCTCTCCCTCCTTTCCTCAAGGGTATACATATTAAGCTCCTTTAGTCTTTCTTCGTATGTCTTCTGGTGCAGACCCTGCACCATTTTGGTTGCCTCCTCTGACAGCCTCCACTCTGTCTATGTCTAGGAGATGGGGTCTCCAGAACTGCACACAGTACTCAGATGGGGTCTCACCAACTGTCTGTACAGAGGATAACAACTTCCTGTTTTCTACTATTGATGTCTCTCCTATGCATCCCAGTATCCCCAAGCCTTCCTTACTGCCTTCTCACATTGCTTGCCCACCTTTAGGTCATCTGATATAATTACCCCCAGGTCCCTTTCCATTTTTACTGTTGTCAGTATCTCACCCCCCATTGTGTACTCTTCCCCTGGGTTTTTGTTTCCCAGGTGCATTACCTTGCACTTCTTTGCATTGAATCTGAGCTGCCATACATTTGACCATTCCTCCAACCTCGCCAAGTCCCTTCTCATCCTTTCCACTCCATCTGGTGTAGCAACCCTGTTGCAGATCTTTGTGTCGTCTGCAAAGAGACATACTTTTCCTTCCAGTTCCTCTGCAATGTCACTTTTAAAGACATTAAAAAGGACCGGTCCCAGTACTGAGCCCTGCGGTACACCACTATTAACTCTCCTTTCTTCACTGTGGACTCCATTTACTACTACCCTTTGCGTCCTGTTGTCTAGCCATTTTTTTATCCAGGCTACCACCTTGGGACCCACTCCAAGGCTGGCTAACTTGTGTATTAATCTTTTGTGTGGACTATATCAAGTGCCTTGCTAAAATCTAGGTAAGCCATGTCCACAGCCCCTCCCTGGTCTACTACTTTGGTCACTCAGTCAAAGAAATCTATTAGATTCATCTGACATGACTTTCCTGTCATGAATCCATGCTGCCTTGGGTCCTGTGCCCCATTGGCCTCTAGGTACTCAAAAGTTCTTTCCTTCAGAAGTGATTCCATCATTTTCCCTACCACTGAGGTCAAATTAACTGGTCTGTGGTTTCCTGCCTCTGTCCTGCTCCCACTTTTGTGAAGAGGAATCACATCTGCTCTGCTCCAGTCCTCGGGTACCACCCCATCCTCCCATGATTTGTTAAAGAGAGTAGTCAGAGGTGTCACTAGTTCTACCCTTAGTTCTTTTAGAATTCCTGGGTGAATCCCATCAGGCCCCAAATGGTTGCAAAGTTATTAAAGTGCAAAATTTGATGTTTAACATTAAACTGCCCACTCAACCCTAACTATAGTGGCACAGTATGTGTGTGTATATATATATATATTGTATTTGAGTCATTTTATCATTAACTCATTCGACCCACATGATGGAATCATTTTACTCCTACACTACCACCTTCATATCATTTACTCTATATGAAATTACCATTTGAGTATTGTGATTTCTCAAGGAACAGCACCCTGTAGTGCAGGAAGGAGTCACCCTTAGTGGAGGCACCATGCCAGATAAAGAGGACATACAAAAGTAAATTGCTGGACCTGGGCTTATTTCCCCAAAAGATAAAAGGTAACAGCCTCATACATGTATCAACAGTTTCAACACAGCATGTGGGAGAGGGCGGCCACACTTAATTGGCAGTGAGTGCAGTCTGCAGGGCACTAGAGTGCTATTCTTCAATCTCCAGTTAGAGGTCCGAAGCTATGCTGCTGCTTTCTGCACTAACTACAGGCAGCAGATCTCATTTGCCCTGCTAGGATATGTTGCAGTAGTTTAAGCATGCCAGTACTAGTGCTGTCAAGTTGCTTTGATCAAGGCAGAGTCACAACCTTTCACTGTTTTCTGAATTACTAAAGTCATTCTGGACAAAGGCCACAACTTGAAGAATGAGTGCCAGTTTTGTCATCTAGCACTGCACCCAGGTTATGTGAAACCTCATTTGCCTCACATTGAACATGTTCAATTTTGGGTAGCCTGAGGCAATCCTTGAAGGATGTCATAAGATGACTGTAGACCACTGGCAACAACGGGTCTTATCTGGGTTCAATCTCAGCCATCCATTCTCTGATCCTGGCAAGACAGTTCACAAGCACAGAAACAGAGTCACCATGGTCAGGTGAAAAAGAAAGGTACAGCTGAGAATTATATTAACATGGGGAATAGCCTATCCAGTGAAGCTATAGAAAATAGCACTGTTTAGGTCTTCAAACAAGAAATAGACAGATTCATGATAGAGAACGGCCCTGAGGAATATGCAGCTTAAGCAGTGTAGCATTCAGGCTGTTGGGCATGAATGTGTGTCCATATTCAGTCTGGACAAGAGTGGCAGACAAGATGGACCCAAAGTCCCTTCCATCTTCACGATACTGTATTGCTATCCTTCCATCTTCACAATACTACATTACTATCCTTCCATCTTCACAATACTGTATTACTGTGCATAGCACTGAAAAATTAAGCCATGCATTGTAAGAAATAGGAGCTGGTGCTGGGCAATAATAGGGATGATAAAGCCTTTGAAGTTTGAAGAGGATTTTCTTACCTCACAACACTCTTATTTACAGCATCAAACTCTTCCATGACAACAGATTGTCTCATCACAAACAGTGTCACCCTTGATCTTTAAAGAGAGTCCAAGATAATGTAAAAGATAAGCTCGACTCAGTAAACTAAAGTACATTTTTAGCTACCACAATTGCACTTTGCACAGGAAAGCATAAAACACACACCCAGCATATATCATTTAAATTGTTCTCTTCTGGTCCAAAGCAATGCTAAGTCACTTTTCTGGCCAAAGGTGGGCACAAATTTGAAAGTTTGGATAGGCATACACATGCATTGATGTCCAATTAAAAAGGAAATCTTTAAAACTCTACTAAAATATTGTTTGTGCTGGAGACAGAGTGGTGAACTCTTGGAATAGACTGCCAGAGAAGGTGATGCTGTATTAATAACCTCCAGGCTCATTCTAGGCAAGTACTGTACTATGAAGAAAATGGAATTGACTGGGTATTCCCCCTGTGTTAGTGGGAGGGGGGAACCGAATGCATGGTACTGCTGAGCATTTTCTCCTCCTAAATATGTTTGCATCTATGCAGAGGTCTAGTTGTATTTTAACTGGGTAGGGCACTCTGGAAACTTTCTGTTCACAGGTGCAATATGGGACAACAGATACAGACAGTCAGATAGCACAAGCTTTAAATATAAGAATACAAAATGTAAAACAATTACAATAAGACAGACCCAGCAGGTATTGCCTTAAGGCATTCCCATACGGATTAATGTTGCCAAGAGTTTTAAGATGATGAGGTACAGTATCTTTGTCAGACACATGTCCCCAGAGTAGAATCAGTATTTTTTCATATGGACCAAGATGAACAAACTAGCAGGAGTCAAGTGTTTTGCAACTCAGTACTGACTGCAAAATACTTGGTGTACTTGAAATCAGATATTATTACTGCACAGTACAGCATGCCCCTGAAACCATCTGTCAATCTTTGTGAAACCTGACCCTGCCTAAAACAGGTTTTCACCAAATACCTTGAGTGACATGCCTACTGTGCAGCTTGCAGGAACGTGTAATGCAGTTGTGCAACTCCGTCGGTGTCTTTGGAGATGACCCCCTTTATGGCAGCCTCTATCAGCACAAAATACAAAGGTCACTGGAGGGTTAAGCTTTAATCCTTAATTCAGTGTTTATCGAATAAACAAATGTTAAAACTGGCTGGTTAAGGGAATGTAGTGCTTTGTGTTGGAAGCTGACTCCATTGTTAATCTCTTCACACTGGAAAAGGAGTGCTGATCACAGCTGCTGTAGCCTCTCCCCTTAAAAGGTAAGGCAAAGCACCATTTCAATGGTCAAAAAGAGTTCAGTAATTCCTTCACCTTCATATTAAATTTGACAAAAATAACTAATGGTCACATTCTCATTTCTTATCTTGCATGCAGAGAGATGGATCTAGATTTTTTTTTCAAGGGGGTATCTGTTTTTTCAAGGGGTAGCACTTAGCAGAAAATGTATAAAATGTTCCCCCTTTAAAGCTCAGATTGGGTTATAGCAGCTACAGTGGGTGTTACTTCACTGCTAACAGAATCTGCTAGCGTGCCTGCATAAACTGGTAAAACAAATTGTAGATTTTCACTTTTATGGATTATTCATAACCTCATACAATTATCTATAGGAATATAGTACAGTAATGTCAGAAGACTACGAAAGATATTAAATGACAAAGTATGTGAATATGTCCCACGGTCGATGCCATCATATTTCAAAATGATACTTTTTTTTTCTTTTTTTATTTGGTGTTTGGCTGCATTCTCATATAAGAAGTGATGGCACTTTATTTTTTTATGAAAAATACCTACTGGCCTACTTTTTCATAAGGAAAAAAAAATAATGATGGGCTAGCATTTGTACTACCAAAATTGATTTGCATTGGTGGATGTACAGTATTTAGGGATATTGTCCTTTGAGATGAACAGTTTGCTAACTTGTTGAACAGATAAAGGTGGAAAATGAAGATGTGAATGGTACTGTCCCCTGCTCCGACAGGCTTTGTACTCCACTAATCCAGTAAATTAAATCTATGATATAAAGGTATAATGGACACATTACCATATCTCACTGCAAGAGATGGCACAATTACTATTTTTTCACATTTTGAAAAGGAAAATGCTTTGGATACTACTGTACTTGTGCATAAAGTGAAAAGTCAAATAATGCATATAGTTTTACTGGACCTGAAATTGGGGTGCCTTCCAGGTAGATATCCATATTATTGATCTAAGAACAGCAGATATTCAGAGCATACATGGGTGGAACACTATACAGTAAATATAATCTTACAGGGGAAGGGTTTCGGTCACGTGTAGATAAATATGTTGCATGTTATTATTTGTCAGCATCAAAGAATTAAGTCATTGTACACTATAGCTGCTTGAATAGCGCCTTAAACTTCTCCATGCATGTACTAGCATTTATCTTAGTTATCCAATGGTTAACTCTGTCTGTGGTATGTATATCCATCCTGTGACTGTATTTTCAGGATACTTTTCCTTCATCTGAGGGTTCTTTGTAAGAACTGTAGGGAATGTGGAATTCTTCTAGGGGAATTCATGCAGAATGGCGGTACTGTTTCCTAAATGATGTTCTGTAGTCCTGTAGTGCTGCCGTGACATGGATCCCGGCTGTGCAGGGAACAGTACCACCACACCTGATAGTGCCGATAACTCCCGATGCACAATTAGGATGGCCCCATGCAAATGAGTCCATTGGGCATGCAAAGCACTACAGAGTCATTTGGATGCCTGTTATGGCATATTTGCATTGGAAGTGGTGGCAGGTTTGCTCCCCTGCAACCAGCTTCACCCACACCCTGATTGCCCGGTCCTATAAAATAGACAAATTCCATAGTATCCAGTGCCCCCGATCACCAGCCCCAGTATAACATAAAGTTTTATCATCAGTGTCCAGTGGTCCCCCCACCCTCCGATCGACAGCCTGGTATAAAATAGTAACTCCTTGGTGTCTAGTGCTACCCCTACCCACCGATCCCCGTCCCCGTACATTATTATATTTTCCCTTTCATCTAGTGCCTCCTGCACTGTGAGCACTGACAACCCACCTTGCCAACCCCTCTTAATGGAAGCACTGGTGTCATAGAAGCCCATATGGTGACTGGCACAGCCCTCCTCTCGCCACCTTGGCCAGCCACCGTATATGATGACAAGGAGTGTGCAGCCCCTATACTGTAAAGTGAGTGGGTGTACTGTCTACAATACACAGTACAAGTGCTCCCTCTACAGTACAGGGGATGCGCACTCCCTGTCATCGTATACAGCAGCTGGTTGAGGTGGTGAGAGGAGGGCTGTGCTGATCACAGTATGGGCTCCCTTGGCACCGGTGCTTCAGTTAAGCGCGGGTTGGCAAGGTAGGTGGTTGCTGCCTGCAGTGCAGGGGGGCTGCTAGACACCAGGGAAAATGTGGTGGTGTATGGTATCCCGTGATATGCGTGAGTGAATTTGAGTGACTACATATAGGTGAAGGCAAAAGAGCGAAGGTAAAATGTGCTACATGGATTTATGAGCACGGTTAAAATGGGCTACCTGAATTTACGAGCGCCATGTATTTTAGCACATTGTCATAGCAGGGCATGATATATAGCTGAAGTAAGTAGGGTCATGTTGGTGGAGTGCTGTCGGAGCTGACCGACTGGTGTAGTGGTGAGAATCACTGCCTGTGTAGCTGAGGGAACCGGATTTGGATTTGACTGGTGGGGATTATTTTTTTTTATTGTTCTTGCATTGTGGGCTAAGTCCCATTCCACCTGCCTTCCCAGCCTTTTTCCTCTCCACCTCCCCATGCTCTCCTGCAACGTTCTC
Organism: Neoceratodus forsteri; assembly: GCA_016271365.2. Classification (NCBI taxonomy): domain Eukaryota; kingdom Metazoa; phylum Chordata; order Ceratodontiformes; family Ceratodontidae; genus Neoceratodus; species Neoceratodus forsteri. The sequence goes on along the minus strand of CM057459.1, from coordinate 668,886,997 downwards.
TCTGTCCCGACCTCCCCTGGTGTTGTAGCCCCTATCCAGAGTGTGTCCCCATTCCTCAGTGTCTGCCCCCCATGGAGCTGGTTATTTATAGTTTGGGTGGTGTGGCGGGGAAGAGCTCCCTATAGAAAACAGAGAAAAATTGCTGATTTTGTCAAGCAGTGTTTTGCTGGTCACCGTTTTGTTGGGGGCTGTTATTGGAGGGGTACCACTAGATGCCAGGGAGTAATTATTTTATACAGGGGCTAATGATTGGAGGGTGGAGTGGGGACCACTGGACACCAATGAGAACTTTATTACTGGGGCAGGTGATCAGAGAGCAGGGGAGCCACTGGACATCAGTGATAACTTGATGTTATAGAGGGGTTGGCGATTGGAGGGTGGGGGACACTACTGGAAACCGATGATGATGATGATGATGATGATGATGATGATGATGATGGTGGTGGTGGTGGTGGTGGTGGTGGTGGTGGTGGTGGTGGTAATACAATTTATTTATAAAGTGCAATTGAAAAAGGTATCAAAGCGCTGTACAAAGTTAAAAGATATAGATAAAACAATAAAATATCTGATAAATCCATAAAATAAAACTACAGATTCAGAATCACTAATCTCCAAAAGCATGGCTAAATAAGTAAGTTTTTAAAGTCGTCTTAAAGCTCTCCAAAGTCAGGTACTCTCTGATCCGACGAGGTAGAGAATTCCACAGAGTCGGGGCTGCATAACTAAATGCTTTCGCACCAGATGTTTTCAGTCGAACCCTGGGAACCTCTAACAATCCCTCATCAGCTGAGCGGAGGGGTCGGAGGGGGCAGTAAGGAACCAGGAGCTGTGGCTCAAAGCCAGCTGTAGCAGTTATTTCCACCAGACCTCCTACAGCTGGCGAAGGCCCTTCGATGTCTGGGCTCCCACCCCCATTGACATCACAAGCCTTGCTGCTCAGACCTCAGAACCCTCGGAGTCAGCTGGCAGTGAGTTCTGCCGGACCTACATTGGTCAGCGATGGCCCATTGACGTCGGGACTCCAGTCTCCCCCATTGATGTCACATGGTGCCCCAGCACTGCAGGCCACCATCGACATTAACATGGTACTCTCCTCCTTTGCAGAGATAATACAGTGCCTTATAGCTCCTCAGTTTACACCAGGCATGACAATGACCGGGCCCCTCAGACCAACCCCCGCATCAACGTCTGCTCCATTGACACGTCCTACACACTCCAGGGCATCAGCATCCTCACTCCCTTCTCTATGGCCTCCAGGGCATGTTGATGAGGATCAGGAATATAACCCTAACCTCCTTCCACAAGAAGAAGAGGAGGAGGAGGAGGAAGATATGGATGGGAGTCATTCTGACAGGTCTAGCTCCACCATTTCTACCAGGAATGAGGACTCCCCTACTGAAGACTCCTCCTTCATCTCTATGATGAAGCAACTCCAAACAGCAATGGGGTCTGATGCTGAGGAGCAGGACATCACTAGGAGAAACTTGGTAGAGTTTCTGGAGTTACCAGATTCTCTACCTCTGGTCATTCCTCCTCTATTGGCTGCATTGAAGGATGCCACCCTGGCGGCCTGGCACAGACCAAGTTTAGTCCCTGCCATGCCCAGAAAGGCAGACAAGCTGTACCAAGCTCCCACAGGAAGCCTTTTTTCACAGGCCAACCTGAGGCAGATTCAGTGTTGATAAAGGCAGCCCATGATAGGTCTAAAGTGCATAAACATCTCAGTTCTCTACCCCCAGATAAAGAATTGAGGAAACGGGACATAACAGGCAAGAGAACATAGAAACATGGAAATTGTTGGTCAATAAGTACCACTAGGCCCATCCAGTCAGCCCGTAAGCCTTATACTTGTTTGCAGCCTCTGACCCTATCTGGTCAGTGGCTTTTCATCACTCCTTCCCACCTCAAGGTACCCTTGTGCCTGTCCCAGGGGTTCCATGTCATAACAGTGATCACGGAATAGTGATCGCCATTAACAGCGAGTGCACATCGCAGAAAAAAAAAAGGCAATATGCACTCTAGTGAAGAAACATCAGTGAACCAAAACAGGTTTTTCTGTGGGGGAGGAGGCTGTGCTCCTTGCAACCCCTACTTAATGATTACTAACTGGGTGCAGTGTTGGGAGGGAGAAACCTTGAAAATAAAATTTGCTTTATAGAGCACGTGTGCAATAAAAATTGTAACTCTCCCCAGCCCCAAACCCTGCACCCTTTCCACGGTAGCCTGCCACCTCACCACTCCCCCACAGCACCAGCTCAGCAGCATCCTACCACATAACCCCCTACATACTCTCCCTCCTCTTCCACCCTTCCTCCCGTCCTTCCTGTCACCTTCCCCTTCCTCCTGTCACCCTGATTGCTATCCTTGCTCGGTAGCCTGCATAACAGGCACTGTAATTGCGTCGCTTATATTCGAATCACTCAATTGCAGTCGCTGTTATGATGGTATACCATTCCGGTTATGTTTAAACTCCCCCAACTGTGCTCACTCCCACCACCTCTTGTGGCAGCCTATTCCACATGTTCACCACCGAATCTGTGAAGAAAAACATCCTCATATTTCCTCTTAACCTGCCCTTCTATAATTTCATATCATGCCCCCTTGTTCTTGTACTCCTTCTGCTTGGGAAGATGCCTCCCCCCTGCACCTTGTTTATGCCCTTGAGGTACTTGAATGTTTCTATCATATCCCCCCTGCTCCCTCATTTCCTCCAATGAGTACATATTGAGGTCATTTAATCTTTCCTCTTATGTTTTTTGGTGCAAGCCCTGTACAATCTTGGTCGCCCTTCTCTGGATCACCTCCGTCCTGTCAATGTCCCTATGAAGGTGCGGCCTCCAAAACTGCACACAGTAATCTAGGTGAGGCCTCACTAGTATTTTATACAAGGGCATCACTACCTCCCTTCTTCTGCTAGTGATACCTCTGCCTATGCATCCTAGCGTGTCACTGGTCCTCCCTGCAACCTTTGTGCTCTGCTTTGACACCTTTAGGTCATCTGAAATAACCCCCAGGTCCCTTTCTTCCTTAGTGATCATCAGCACCTCCCCCCATCCTGTATCTTTCTCCAGGATTCCCTCTTCCCAGGTGCATTATTTTGCACTTCTTTGCATTGAACCTAATTTGCCACACCTCAGCCCATTTTTTCAAGCTTCCTCAGGTCCCTCCTCATTTTCTCTGCCCCTCCTGGAATATCCACCCTGTTGCAAATCTTGGTATCATCTGCAAACAGGCAGACCTTTCCCTCTAGCCCTTCTGCAATGTCACTAATGAAGAGATTGAACAGGACTGCCCTAGGACTGATCCCTGAGGTATCCTGCTGTTCACCCCTTCTCCCTGGAATGGATCCCATTTACCACCACCCTCTACCTTCTGTCTGTTAGTCGGTTTTTAACCCAGTCTACCACCTTGTGCCCCATGCCCAGACTACCCATCTTGTTAAGCAGTCTTTTATGTGGGCCAGTGTTGAAGGCTTTGCTGAAATAGAGGTAGGCGACATCCTCCGCCCCCGACCGATTTACTTCCTTCGTCACATAATCAGAAAAATCTATAAGATTCATTTGACACAATCTTCCTGCTGTGAATCAGCGTTGCCTTATATCCTGGACACTGTTTGCTTCTAGATGTGCCACTATTCTTTCTTTCAGCAGTGCCTCCATGATCTTTCCCACCACTGAGCTGGGACTGATCGGCCTGTAGTTCCCCGCCTCCTCCCTACTACTGCTTTTGTGTAGAGGGACAACATGTGCCTCTTTCCACTCCTCTGGAACCACTCCTGTGTTGAATGATTCTGTGAACATGACTGCCAGATGTGCTGCTAGTTCCCTTCGCAGCTCCCTTATTATCCTTGGGTGTATGCCATCTAGCCCCATAGCTTTGCCCACCTTCAGTTTTATGAGCTCTTCAAGGACTCTCTCCACTGTGAATGGACTGGCGTCCACCTCCCCCCCCACTTTGCATCTGTTGCCCAGCTGTGGTCCCTGACCCTCCCCCTCTTCAGTGAATACAGAACAGAAGTATTTATTCAGTATTTCCGCCTTCTCTAGGTCTCCCTCCTTACACTCTCCTTCATCCCCTTTGAACCTTACTATCCCTCTCCTGGTAATTCTTCTTTCACTGATGTACCTGTAGAATGTCTTGTCCCCTTTTTTCACTGTCTGCGCTAATCCCTCCTCAGTTCGCACTTTTGCGCTCCTTACAGCCTTCCCCACTTCCCTTAGACACTCAAGGTACACCTCCCTGTCTTCCTCCCTTTGGGTCCCCTTATACTTCCTGAAACTAACCCTTTTAGCCTTTACCTTGTCGGCTGCCTCTTTCGAGAACCATAGTGGCTTCCTCCTTCTTTTCCCTTTGGACACCAGCCTGATGCATTGGTTTGTCACTTCCACTCTGGAGCCCTTTAGTTGCCCCCATTGCTCCTCAACCTCTTACCTTTCCCTTCTCCAGGGCTACTCTGATACATCTACCCATTTCAGCAAAGTCCGCCCTCCTGAAATTTAAATACTTTCACCTTTGTGTGACTAGCTTGCATCTCTGTCCCCATGCTAAAGCACACTATGTGGTGGTCACTGGATCCCAGCTGACCTTCCACCTGGATGTCTGTGACTCTGTCCACATTGGTCAGTGCGAGGTCCAGAATCACCCTGTCCCTGGTTGGATCACTTGCTAGCTATCTGAGGCCTGCCCCCTGTAGGTAGTCCAGGATGTCATGGCTCCTGGATGTGGCAGCTTCTAGAATCGTCCAGTCCACATCTGAGATATTGAAATCACCCAGCAGTAATACTTCATCCTTTATTGCCATATCGTGAATTTGATCCACAAGATCCCCATCCCCTTCCTCCCCCTGTGCTGGAGGTCTGTAGATCACCCCTGTGTGGGTTGCTGTGCCGTTGCCTGGCTCAGGGGTGACCCACAGTGCCTCGGCCCCCCCCTGTCTACCCTACACCTCCGTTGCTTTTATGCTGTCTCTTATGTACAGGGCCACTCCCCCTCCTTTCTTAGTCTCCCTATCTCTCCTGAATAGGGCATACCCTGGAACATTTGTGTCCCAGTCATGATTAGCGGTGCACCAGGTCTCTGTTATTGCCACTATGTCCAGGTCTGCCTCTGCTAACAAGGCCTCCAGGTCTGGGATTTTGTTTTCCAGGCTGTGGGCATTTGTAACCATGGCTTTCCATATTTTGCTGCCTGCCCCCCCCCCCCCATTCCATTGTTTGTTCTCCTGCTTCTTCCCCCAACCCCTTTCTCTTTTTTATGTTGCCTTTCTCTTTGTAACCAGTACTGATGTCCCTATCTGCAACCTACATTCCTGTTTCTCATTTCTGGCTACATTCATATTTGTGTCCTCCTTGTTGTCTGCATTAACCGGTGGGTTTGGGTGGTATGATTTACCCTGCTCCTTTTCTCAACCTCCCTTGGCTAGTTTAAATGCTTTCCAATGAAGCATTTAAACCATTCACTGAGGACATTGGTCCACTTACTGGAAAGATGCTGGCTATTAGCCCCATATAGGTCTGCATCCCCCCCAGGTGTGTCCCCATTCCCCAGTGAAGCCAAAAATGTTGCTCTCTGCACCAGCTCTGCAGCCAAGTATTAAAGTTCTTGGTGTGGAGATCCCTATCCTCCCCCTTGCTGTGGACAGGCAGCCCCTCCGAGAAGGCTATGGAGTTTGCTACCTGCCTCAGGCACCTCCCAGTTCCCTGAACTCTGTCTGTACTCTTGCTGTGTCTCCCTTGTTCCCAGCTAGGTCATTTGTCCCCAGATGGATAATGACATTGAGCTTTCCCCTCCTTGCTACTGCCCTAGCGATCCCCTGGATCTGCTTTCCATCCCTCTGAGATGTGCTTCCTGGAAAGCACTTTACCTCCCTTTCTTTCCTCTCTCCTGCTGCTCCTAGCTTTACTCCCTGGACAATGGAGTCCCCCACTAGGAGTATCTTCCTCTTCCTTTGGGGTTCTCCACCACCCATCCTTGGGGCTTCATTCCAGAGGCCCCACTGATCCTCCCTGGACTCAATCTCAGGTGACCCTGTGTGACCTCCCCATTCCTCCAACACAGTGTAGGAATTCCTTAGTTGCACCATCTGTAGGATGTGCCTTTGACCCACCTCCCTTACCCTGCCTGAGGCCACCATAATTTAACCACTCCATCTGGGCAACCATTGAGGTAGTGGGTGCAGATATGGTGGCCTCTGGGGGGTGGAGGTCTCCCGAATCCTAGCCAACTCGGCCTGGAGACTGGCTACCTCTGCCCTCGGCCCAGAGAGGTGCCTGCAGATGGGGTAGCACTGCAGCCTCCAGAACATCTCCCTGAAGACTGCTGCCCCACAACCACTGCATTATACCACTCCCATCATCATGTTTGTTGCTGACCTTCCCCTATATAGAATTTAGTTGTTCAATAAAACTTTTTTTTTTTGCCCTGTGGTTGCTCTATGCCCTGTTAGATTTCGTTTCCCCTTTTCCCTGTTACTCTTCCTCTGTTCTCCTCCCTTCTTTCTTTTCCCCCTGTCTCCTCCTCTTATTGATTACACCCTGTCCTGTCCTATTGGAGGTATTCCCCTGAGAGTTACTCAGTGTAGCTACTTGGAACCTGCAGTTGTGCTTATTCCAATGCACCTATATCCTCTGGACCCCACCCTGCAGGAGCATAATAAAACTAGAACACCTCGGGGTGGGTGGGATTGGGGAGGGATGGTGGGAGCAACCTCCAGTTTCTCTGTAAACAAAAGAAACAATCAGTCTTTTCAGTCTGCTGCTATCAGCACCACTCCCCCTCTTCCTTTCAAAGCTGCACTCCTCGGCTCCCTGCTCCTACAACTTGCAGATGAATAAAGACAAGAAGCACCTAAACAGTGGTTAAAGTGTCCAGGTATGCAGCATTTACCAACTAAACACTGACCCTGAAATCAAAAGTTAAGTTGGAAGCACCTGCAGCGTTCCCTTTTCCTTCACTGCATGTGTAGTCACCCAAGCGGCTGCATGTTTACAGGTTAGGTGTTCAGTGACTCCCGATCCCTGCAGAAACAAAAATTGTGTTTATTCAACACTTCCCAGCTGTGTCTGATCCTTCTCCCAGGTGAGCCCTGTAATGTACCAGATTATTTGTTGAGTTTGCGTGCTCCCAGCCCCTGTAACATAACAAATAATATGCAGCTACTCCCCGCTTCTAGTTCTGACTCTTTTCCCCCCCTTCACGGTGATAATCTACAAATGTACCCACAATTTGTTACTCCAACAATATCAAACCCCATGCTCACTGACCCGTGTCCTCTCGCCAGGCGGACAGCAATACGGACTGAAATAATTAGCATTGTTTTATTTAGCAGTTTTCTGCTGCTACTGTTGGCTGTATAATTTATTCAGTATAGTGGTAATTTCATGGTAGGTTTAACAGCTGTATTGTGGTTATGCCTGATTTTTTCAGTTAGCACTCTTTATCCCCTTGTCCGGGCAGCCCTACCTTCATGTCAGCCACCCCAGACTCTTAACCCTGACTTTCCTCTAGGACTTATAGTTACCCAGCCACAGTGTGGCCGAGATGCTCATCAGGTGCAAGGCTTGTGGGTAGCTAGAGTTATCTAGGCTGCTGGAATAGTTTCCCCCCGGTTTTCTCGCTAGGAGGAGTGAGCATGTAATGCTTCCCAAGATGGTCACATGCATGCAGGACATCAGCAGCCAGCACTCCTTTTCCCTCCTGCATGTCAGACCCGGGTTGCCATGCACCCAGTGATTGCAAGGGGCCAGGCTTGCACTGGGCCCAATATCTCCCTCTCCCCAGGAGAGGAGAGCAGTATTGTGGATGCTTCATCCCCCCTCTCTCTCTTTCACTCTTTATCTCACTCACTGGCTGACACCCAGCAACCTGAGTCCATTCCAGAACCTGGGTCACCGGTGTGGCGGCAGATGTTGTGTCCAGCATCTTAGCCCTCCGCGCCACTGGACTAGTTATTAGAACATTTTCCTTTGCCACACTGGGCCTCAGAATTGCAAACTACTAGGCCTATATGGTCAAATACCAGCATACCCTCTGGACGAAGGCTATAGCAGCAGCCCAGTCCCTCCCAGAGGCAGGAGATGCTCAAGGCCCTCCAGACTGGAGCTCGTGTGGGTAAACACCACTTATGGTCTACCTATTTTGGATACTTCAGCCAGAGCAGCTGTGGCTGGCATCTGCATAAGATGGCATTCTTGGCTGAGAGTCTCAAGATTTTCTAGTGATGTCCAGCAATCCATCCTGAATGCCCACTTCAGAGGCTAAAAGCTCTTTGGGGCAGACATGCAGGATATCCTCTCTGACCTGCAAGCCTCAGGTAGGATTCTGAGATCGGTCTATTCCGTCCACCACACTCAACTGAGAAGTCAACAGAGGGTGCCCTTTCGTAGGGCGACCAGTAGACCTAGGTCAGGGGCCAGGCAACAGAGCAAAAGCAGACCAGTCTTGCCAGCCACAACCTCCTCCATAGGTGCTCACTCCAAAGCCTCTAGAGGAGGTATGGCTACGGCCACCGATCTGCCTTGGCATGACTTCTTATTAGACCCCCACCCTCCAGTTCAAAATCTGGAGGTGGTGGTAAAGGGGTGGATTTCCCTCCTCCTGGAACAGTGGAGAGTGGTTACAATGGATGCTTGGGTCCTACAGTTAAAAGAACAGGGCCATGCTCTAGAATTTCTGCAGTTGCCTCCGGACCTTTCACCAATTCCCTCAACTTATCCTCCAGTCCACATACCAGTGCTGCTTTAGCCTTCTTTCAGAGGTTATTCTGGTATTTGTCCATATGGACCTGGTAGTTTTCAATTCTGTTGTTGGACAGGCTGAGGGAGTATGTAGGACACACCAGCAAGGTCATCAGCTGGTTTGAGTCCTTTCTCTGGGGCAGGTCTCAGAGGGTGGTACTGGGGAATTCTTCCTCAGACCCAATGGACCTGCCCTGTGGCATTCCCCAAGGTTCTGTCCTCTCCCTCATGTTGTTCATAGTGTATATGCTGCCCCTGGGCATGGTTATAAGGTGGTGTGAGCTGAGCTGACTATGCAGATGATACTCAGCTCTACCTGTCCTTTGTACATGGGAAATCGGACACAGTTGATGTGCTAAATGAATGCTTGGCTGAGATCCGGACCTGGACGTCATCAAACTGGCTGGGTCTTAACTCAGGTAAGACCAAGGTGCTGGTGGTTGAGCTAGTCAAAGGAGAGGAATGGGGGCCTCTGGTGATAGGTTGGGGATTTTCATTAGCCCGACTGAACTGGAGGCCTCCGCAAAGGTGAAGAATTTGTGCATTGTTCTGGATGATGAGTTGACTCTTGATGCTCAGGCGTCGGATGTTGTCCGGACCAGTTTTTACCATCTCCGGAACATCGCCTGAATTAAGTCTCTTATTCACCCCAACAACCTAGCCATGCTGGTACATGCTTTTGTCACCTTGAGGCTTGACTACTGTAATGCACTCTATCTCAGAGTCCGAGGAGGTGTGATGCAGTGCCTGCAGCTTTTGCAGAATGCAGCAGCCTAGTTGTTGACTGGGCAGTCGAAGTTGTCATATTACATCGGTGCTGTGCGAACTGCATTGGCTGCCAGTGCGCTGGTGCATCACCTTTAAAGTAGGTCTTCTGACATAGAAGGCCCTACATGGGTTGGGTCCAGGTTGTCTAAAGGAGCTCCTGCATCCCTACATCCCTTGTCGCTCTCTCAGGTCAGCTGGAGAGACCCTCCTGGAGGTCCCCAGGGTGAGGTTTAAATTTTCCGGGGACAGGTCATTTGAAGTGGCAGCCCCGGTCCTCTGCAATTCATTGCCGGGGTACCTCTGGGAAGCACCTTTTGTAGAGATCTTTAAAAAACATTTGAAGACCTTCCTGTTTGAGCAGGCCTTTGGGACCTGATATTGTTTTTTTGGGACCATCAGACAGTTTAGAAATCAGTTTTTAGATTTTTAGTTGGTTTATGAAAAATTTGTATGTATTATATGCTGACTGTCCTGTATTGTTTTTTAGCAAATTTGTACCTCTTTGCTATAAGGACACCCTGAGCCTGTGGAGAAGGGCACCCTCTATAAATAAGCTGTACTACTACTAGAGGAAGTACATACACTGCTGTGCAAGACGGCAATAGATCCAGTTCCCTAGTCACAAAGGAACAGGGGGTTCTATTCTCATTTCTTTCTAGTCCCCAAATCCACAGGGAACTTAAGGTCCATTCTGGATTTGAGAAACCTGAACTCCTGTATTCAGTACAGAAGTTCAGGATGGTGATTCTGCAAGGCCTGCTGCCCGTCTTGCAAAAAGGGGACTGATATGCTCCCTGGACATGCAGTATGGTTACCTGCATATCAAGGTTTGTCCGCCCCACAGAAAGTACCTCAGGTTCATGATTCAGGGGGAACACTACCAGTTCAGGGTATTGCCCTTTGGCTCATCATCTGCACCATGGGTATTTGCCAAATGCTTGGCCGTTGTGGCAGCAGCTCTCAGGAGAAGAGGTATTTTATGTCTTCCCCAATCTTTTTTTTTTTTTATTTAGTTGTTTAACCAGGTATAGCACACTAAACTGAAAGCTTTTTTACAGGAGCGACCTGGGAGCACAAGGAGGTTAAGTGACTTGCTCAGGGTCACACAGTATGCAAGTGAAAGCTGTGGGATTCAAACCCAGGTCAGGTTTGCTGGATGTCACCAAATTTGCAGCTCAGAGCCTTAGACCACTGCACTATACTGCCTCTGCCATGACATCTTGATGATTGGTTGCTCAAAGCTCAGTCTTTGGAGCAACTGTCTCATACCCTAGTGTGCATCAGACAGCTATTCAGTGCCCTAGAGATCATGGTCAATCTGCCTAAGTCAGTCCTGACCCTAGTCAGTATCTGAAGTACTTAGGGGCAATACTGGACACTGTGCAGGGCTTAGCATTTCTGCCCGAGGACAGGGCGGAGTACCTCATGGCACAGGCCCATCTGCTCTACAACAGCAGGTTATGTCAGAGCCAGGATATTCCTGAGACTGTTGGGTCTTATGGCAGCAGCCATTTTCATGGTACCCCTAGCCAGGCTGCACATGTGGATCCCTCAGTTGATGTTAAGAGTCCCATGGGACCAGTGTACCGACAATCTAGAACAGCAAGTTCTAGCATCTTCTCCTGTCTGAAAGGTGCTCCAGTGGTGGGTGGATGGAACCCAGCAGTTTGCTGAAAGAGGTTCCCTTACTCATTCTTTCTCCTCAGCAGATTCTCACCACAGATGCCTCAGAGTTGGGCTGGGGAGCACATCTGGGATCTCATCAGACACAAGGAACATGGTCCAGAGTGGAGGCATCCCTCCACATATGCACTCTAGAGATAAAGGCCATTCTGTATGCTCTGCAAGCCTTCCAGACCCATCTGTCAATGGGATATCTGCTGGTGCAGATGGATAACATCAGCGTAGTACACTACATAAGCAAGGGGGAACTCATTCTACTCCCTGTTCAGAGACGAGATGAGGGTTTGCTACTGGTCTCAAGAACACAGACTTGAACTGTCAGCCATCCATGTTCCAGGCATCCAAAATGTCCTTGTACACAAGCTTAGCAGGTTGCATTCCAGAATGTACGAGTGGGAGCTGCTGACCTCAGTGGTCAAAGACCTGTTCGACAAGTGGGGTCATCTGGAGTTGGACCTTTTTGCGTCCCCACTAAACACAAAACTGCTACTTTTCTGCTTGCTTGTTCCAGAGCCTGGAGTTTTCTGGTGAGATGCACTGTCCCTATCTTGAAAAGGGTGGTTTCTTTACACCTTCCCTCCCTTTTCTCTGATTCAGAGGGTGCTAATCAAGCCCAAATGGAGAGAGCCACTCTACTTTTTGTGGCTCTATTTTGACCTTGTCAGATCTGGTTTCCTTTGCTGCAGCAGTCAGCAGTGGAACCCCAGTACCCCTGCCTCTGTGCAAGGGCTTGCTGTCACAGGGACAGGGAACCCTGGTCCATCCGGACCTCAGGGCACCCCATCTCCATGCCTGGTTCCTGAGGACATAGCCACTGTGAGATTTGGAGTGTCCTCCAAAGTGACTGATGTCCTGTTGAATGTCGAGAAGCCCTCCATGAAGTGGTAGCAGTTTGCTTTATGGGCCGCTTCACACCAAATGGACTGTTTTACCTGTCCAGTGAACCAGATTCTAGAGTTTCTGCTGTCCTTATCTGATGCAGGCCTGCAATACTCCTTTATAAAGGTGCACTTGGCAGCCATTTCTGCATTCCATGAGCCTATTGATGGTCATATGGTTGCCCAGCTGGAGCTGGCCTGTACGTTTTTGAGTGGTATCCTACACTGGAAGACTCCAAGCCGCAACCCTGCCCCAGCTTGGGATTTAAATTTTGTGTTGGAGGAGCTTACTTTGGCTCCTTTTAAGTCATTCACAGCTTCCAAGCTACACTTTCTATCGTGGAAAGTGTTATTTTTAGTTGCGATTACTTCTGCTCAAAGGAGTTCAGAGTTACAGGCTCTAATGTGTGGGCTTCTGTGTTTGATTTTCCACAGAGACAAGGTGTCTTTGCATACTAACCTCAAGTTCTTACCAAAGGTGATGTCTGAGTTTACTTTAAATCAAGCCATGCACCAGCGAGTTTATTTTCTTGAGCATGCTGATTAGTGTTGCTCAGATGGTGCTTTTGTGGATCCTACCACTATCTGTCAGATAGTGCTGGTATCCTACCTTGGATTCTACTAGAAATCCTATCAAAGACAGATGTAGGATCCAGGGTCAGATAGTGATGGATCCCAATTAGGATCCAGGGATCCTAGATCAAATAGTTAGGATCTGGGGTCAGATAGTGACGGATCCTAGGTCAGATAGTTAGGATCTGAACTGGATCCTAGAGGTTAGGATCCATGGTCAGATAGTACTACTGTTCTACCACAGTAACTGTCGGGCCAAATGGGAGGTATCCATTGGTATCCTAATTTCTAGGATACTATCTGAGCAACACTAATGTTAATCCAGGGAAAACATTGCTCCATACTTCAGATGTGCATAGATATTATGTTTATTGTACGAAGAACTGCAGAAAGTCCTCACAGCTTTTTGTTTCCTTTGCCTCTGGGAAAGAGGGCATACTGGTTTCTAAACAGTGCCTGTTCAGGTGGTTGGCCAACTGTATTACTTTTTGTTACAGGAAGTACGGTAAGGAACTTCCTAGGGCTGTTTGCGCGCATTCAGCCAGAGGCATGGCTACATCTGTTATTTGTTTCAGGAATGTTTCAGCTGCAGAAAATTGTGCTGCTGCAACTTGAACTACTGTCCACACTTTCACCAAACATTACAGTCTGGACATTGCCTCTAGAAAGGCAGGCTTTAGCTTGGCTCTGCTTCAAGGCCTCCTTTCTTAGGCCTGTTGCCTCCAACCACCCAGACTGTCTCTCTGTCAGTAATGCTTGGACTCATTCCATAGGTGTTGCTTGATGAAAGAGATACAAAATAGATTGGCAAATGCAGGGCCCGCTTACCAAAAATGTAAGGTATAAAACTTCTTTAATCAATAAAAATGTATAGGAGGACAAAGTGTCACAGGTAATTCATCAAACGTTTCGGATAATAGAATCCTTCATCAGTGATGAGACACAGATGTCTGATCTAGAAATGCAAATTATATGTATACAATATATTATACTTGCACATTAATCATATTATTATTTAGAAACAAATTTTGACTGTCTGTTGTTAAATTTTCACCCAGTGATCAATAGCCAACCAGTATAAAGTGTACACCTAACACCACACTTCGGAAGTTCATAAGTGTACTTTCTAAACCAAATTTCCTAATAGAAATTAAGTCAGTCATTACTAATCAAATGCATACCTAAATTATCCCAAAACTGCACCTGGCCTCTGTCAAACAGTATTTTGCCCAAAAACTGTTTATAAGCAATCTCTATAACAAAAGCAAATATTGTATAAGTAAATATGTGGATGAACTGATTGTTATTCATTCAAGTTATCCATTACTACAGATATAACTGTTACTATTCTCTACAAATATAAATGCGTTTGAAAAGCTTCCAAAAGATTCATACAAAAGAGATAGACAAACATATGCACTTCTTGCATAAAAAATTCTCACAGCTAATATTGCATATCAGTTGTTAATGCACACAGGACAAGTGTTTGTGTATGGGCAAAAGTAAAGTACCTCAATAGTAAGTAACTGGTTTCAAAAAAGTCTGTAAAAAGGAGCAAAAAGTGCTATAAGAATAGGTTGCTTTAATCAAAAGTTTCTTTCTCAGTAAAGTTAAACAATAATCAGGTATGCCAAATGTAAGCACTTACTGAAGGTGTCCGGAGATGTCAACTTGACCTCCATTCTCTCTACATGTGAAGGTGCGGTCGGTGTCTTACACAATGTTTATATAGTCCTGCAGGCATTGAATGGGGCACAGAGCAGTGAGCCAAATCGACACATGACAGGCTCAAGCTGCTGTGTGCTCGACCCGCTCTAAATGAGTGGCACCATATAAAAATAAACAAGGTGTCTCCGCTTGCAGGAAAAAAACAATAAAAAATCAAATTTCATATATAGAGAGAATTTAAAGTAATACAAAAGCATAATAGAAACACATGATTAGGAAAAGAAAATCTCACTGCATACGACTAAAAGGCAGCCATAGCCCCTGCTAAGTACATTAGTGGAACCAATGTTTCATCAATTATACAGAAAATATTTTATATTATATTAAATAATTGTCATGATGCAATAGTAAACTCTTACACATCTGTTTTATAATGCGTGTAATCCATAACAACCACTGCTCCACCCTTGTCTGCTGCCTTAATAACTATATTTGGATCATTCTCCAAATGTCTAAGTGCCGCAAATTGAGATGCTGACAAGTTAAATCTAGTCCTCCTGCCCTGATATCGCTCTTGTAATTAGAGTACCTCTATATCTCTATTAACGAGTGAAATATATGTATCAATTGTACTCGGTATGCCAGGTGGGAGAAAGGTAGATTTTAAATGTAATTTTTGGCTAAGAGCAATCTTTTTCTGTTCCTCTACACTCGTGTCCTGGTTTTCTGGAAGGGATCAAAAAAAGAATGATTAATGTGCAAGTATAATATATTGTGTGTATATATATCATTTGCATTTCTAGATTTGACATCTGTGTCTCATCACGGATGAAGGATTCTTTTATCTGAAACAATTGATGAATTACCTGTGACACTTTGTCCTCTTATATATTTTTATTGATGAAAAAAGTTTTATACCTTTCATTTTTGGTGAGTGGGCCCTGCATTTGCCAATCTGTTTTGTGTCTTTATATCTGCTATGATTGGTTCTGGGCTACTCCCACTTAAGGATCTTTTTGCTTTTTACCGAGGTTGGCTGGGCTAGAATCTACCCATGATGAAAGAGATATCCCTGAAGAAGAAAGAACAGTTTCGTACTAACCATAACAGTAGATCTTTCAGAGTATCTCTCTTTCATCAGACCATGCTGTCTCTCCCTCCATACCCTTTAGATTCAGAGCTTCTTTGCTCCTGTCTCTCTCTCTCTCTCCAGGACAGACTACCTGCTGTTCCAGCCTCTCCTGGTAGCTGGAACCTTCCACTTTCTCCTTGGTTCCCTATAGGGAGGACTCTGAGTATGGTCACTGCCAGGGAACTGAGGGAGAGGGGCCACCCACATTTATGTACAGCAGATGTCAACGTTGGATATCATTGTGGGTGGTTCCTACTGGATTGCTTGCAAAAACATTTCTGTGTGGGCCTAGCACCTGGTGGCTATATTTCCACAGGTGTAGCCTGATCAGAGATTATCTCAGATCTACTGTTATGGTAAGTACATAGTTCTTTCTATCCTGGTGCTGGCAATCACAGGGTGGAGGTGCCACTTGCCACTAGAGTGCATATGTGCTCCCTCACTGTCAATGTAGTTGTTGGCTACAGTTTCTCCTCCAGCTGCAAGGGTTGTCAGGAGTAAGTTGGACTTCTCGGCAGTATTTGCCTTTGCAAAGTGGTCTGCGTTAACCCTTTTGCACAGCACAAATGCACTGAATATTGTGTTTTTCATGTATTCCTGTCTCTGCCTCTCTCTTTGCCCACCACATATATTATTTTTGGTTTTTGTGTGTGTGTGCTAACCTTGTTAGTGTGTACCGCAGCTCCTTTGAATATTGCTCACAGGTGCAAATCCTGGGCCAATAGGGTGCAATCACTTTGCCCATTGGGCAGAGTTTTGAATATCTGACCCCAGGTGGATTTTCCAGACTTGCCTACCCTCCTTTCTCAGTCAACAAAAACAAAATAAATAAACAAGATCTAGATCATGTTTTATGTTGAGCATATTCTTTAGTTAATTTTGTGCTGATTGATAGTAGCTCTGGTTCAGGTTATCCTGCTCTGTTGATAGTTGCACCAGTCCATTGCTTTGCTGTGCTGGCCTTGGTTGATAGATTGGTAAATAGGTAGGTAGATGGATGGATGGATAGATAGACAGATCGATGTGCTTCAGTTATGGGACCATAGTCTGCTACTCTGAACTGCCTCTTAAAGTGAGGTGTGTTCCTGCTGCTTTTGGCCAAGAGAGTGGATTGATATTCCTCCATCAGCTGGGAGAAAGGACTGTTTCAAGGCAGTGTGTCTGTTTAAAAACTGATGACATTTCTTTGGCTCTGTTTACTTGTGATTTTGCCTGATGGTTGGCCGCCTGTACTTCTGGGAATGGGTTACCCATGCTGGATAATGTCTAAAACCATGGAATTTTGCCCTCATTTTGTTTGTATTTTTCTGGGTGTGCACCATCAGCATTCGAACAGTACCTGTTGGGCAGGCTCTTCATCCTTTTCTTAATGGTTGTGCTATAGTGTGCTTGAGGATGGTGTGATATAGTTAATTTCAATATGTGGAGAGGAGTGTGTGAATCTGTGTGTGAGATGGAGAGTTGGGGTGGTTAAGTATTACGGTATTCACTAGTTATCTTTTATCAGCTGTAAATTAGTGGGTAATGGGAATCGACAATATAATTAATCACATTTCTTGATTAGTTGCCAGGAGGCAAACTGATATGACAATCCAGTTTTCAGGTATGTCCAGGAGCAACAAGGACAAGAGAGTACATAAGTGAGACAACCTAAGATGGAACATACACACATTAACAAAAAAAAATATTGCTTTATGTATATAGTTTTTGTTGACTGGGAGGGCTAGACAGTACTACCAATTTTCAGCTTTGTCCCAGTGGATTGGCATGTGGGGTAGATGGATGCAAACCAGATGAAGTTGAACCAGATTAAGCTGTTGGTATTTTAGTGAATGGGGGAAATTCCCCAGTTTGGTTCAACTTCTCACCATTTCATGACGGAGTGCTATCTTTGGCATCAGGAACCTTTTATAGGTGGAACAGGTATCTTGAAATTCTGCAGGACACAGAAGTAACAGCTGATCTTTGTAACATTTACCTTGCTTCTCGGTCTGTTAAGTGCATGCATGATACCTAAGGGAGAGTGGTAGGAAGAAACCCAAACTAATTTCAAAATGTTTATTTTCAGACAAAAATGCAAAGAACTGAATCAGTCTGAATACCATAAACAGCTTACACTTGGAGATCATTTATACAGTGTCATGTTGGCTGCCAAAAGTACAGTAGTGATGTGTGTGTCTCGGAACAAATCAAAAATATTAAATCAGAAATGGAAACATTCAGTATAATTGCGCTGCTATTCTTTCAGCAGAGAAAAGATTAGGTACACGGGGAAAAGAACATTATGGTAACCCATTTGAAGTTTCTGCTAGTAGGATCCACCACAGATCTATGCCTAAAAGTTTGGACCCAGATGCCAGTTTGGTCTCTGACCATGAATGTATCTTCATGAAAGTGAGCCATTATGTCAGCTACTCTCTGGAGGTGGGCAGAGTGACTCTTCTGGATAAAAGTCACTTTTGGAACAGGGTAACATGTCCAAAACTGATGGGTACCATGAGGGAAGTTTTGGTAAAGCCATTTACCATTGACAAGGTAAGATGGGCGATACTTATACTAACGAAGATGGCGGCCGCGCTGGGCTGACCATCATGTGCGTCTGTGGAACTCCTGTTTTAATCATTTTGTATAACCCCTGTCTAAATTTTCTGTATGACCCCTGTCTGGAGCATGCAGTCATTTATTTTATCCATTCGCACAAAGCTGTACTTCGGGAGACAGTCAGTTGTTGTGATAATAGCTTGTTGATTCTCCATCTGTTTTGTTGGCCGTTTGGCTGACTACGAAGTTTGGCATTTTTTGATAGAAGAGCCTTTGGGTCCTTGAATGGGATTAATTTTGTCAGATGGACCTGGACTGATAACTGAGGAAGAGCGAGGAGTTTAATTGCTTGGAAGAAGAAGTCCTTGAGAGCCCCAATTTAGCATGACTGTTGGAGTGTTTTTGGATTTGTTTGGGCCCACGCTGGATTTTGGGAGTGCTGTTTAACTGTTACAGCCCAAAGCCAATAATTTGTACATTTTGCCTGGTTGGGATCCCTGAGACCTGGCGCTTGGGGTAGGGCTGCCCAGGGTGTCGGTTCCCTTTCTCAGCAGGCCGGTGAGCTACTGGAGGACAACTGTTCTGCCTCCCAGAAGCTGGTGGTTAATGGGTGGCTGCTGGAGGGTGGCCGCGTTGGTGACCGGGGTTTAGAGCTGCTATCCTGGGCTAGCCTGATCTCTGTATTTGGTTTTGGGGTAAATTCAGGCATGTGGACATATTTTCTTCTTCTTTTTGTTATATTTTTGAAACTCCTAAGAAAGTTTTTGTGAGTGCGGAGGAAATCGTGTTTTGTGGACGAAACTTTGATTTTTTAGGACCGAAGAGACCTGTGACATCTTCATGGTCCACATAATCTGGATTGGCCGGTGAGAGTGCCCTAATTTAGACTATATCGGTAAACTGTGGATGGTCATAACACTGCGAAAATAAACATTAATCCTGGTTGGCTTTGGGGTGTGAGAGACTCTAAGGCCTAGTTGTGGAAAGTTGCTAAGGGGTTTTAATTAATCTCTGGTAAACAGTTATTTAAAGCAGTGAGAGTGCTTTTATTATTTTATTTGCTTATTCTGTGGAGTTCTTGAGGCACAGGTGAGAGCTGGTGGCCTCCTGGACGCTGATTCACCCAAAACCCCTGAAGTGAGAGTTGGAGGGGCTGTTCAATTACATAATCTGGCAATGAGAGACTGAACAGACTTCCATCGACTTTTTCTTTTACTGTGATTTTATTAATGCACTTATTTGAGGTGTTAGTTTTAGCAGGCAGGATATGTTTTAAGTAGGGGGGTATATGTATGGTTAGATAGATTAATTGTTGAAAGTCTAACTGAGGGAGAGGAAGTGTATTGAGTGAGTGGGGGTGTGAGTGAGAATACTGGTGTGTAAGGAGTGGCTGAGATATGCGCTGGAGTATTAGGGACACGGTCAGACAGTAGTCCCCCTCAAGACTGAAGGATCCTTGTCCGTTTGAACATCCTCCGCTCCCTTTTGAAGTTTACAATAGATGCTGAGCTTTTGGCATCTTGAGGAGACGAGGGAGCGGAAGGAGTTGAGGATCCTGGAACTACCGGGGGGGGGGGGATTGGAAAGGAGTGGGTGGATGGAGACACTGAGAACCAGAAGATGCCCTGGGGTGAAATGGACACAGGAACGAGGTCATCCTTGCCTTGTACTCATACCCAAGGGCTCTGACTTTGTCAGACAGGAAATGGGGCCATCCTTGGATTCCCATCCCTTTCGGGCGGTGTTAAGCAATGCCAGGTCAATTAGGAATAAGACCGCAGTGGTTGCGGATCTTGTTGCGTCTGTTGACCTGGCTTGCATCACCGAGACCTGTATGGATGGAAATGCGGGCCCCATTTTGGAGTCTGCGGTTTCAGCCGGGTTCTCGGTGATTCACCGCCCGAGAGTGAACCATGGGGCGGGGGAGTTGCTGTCTGCTTTAGACAGAAACTGAATCTCAGGGAGGTACCAGTTGGAGGCACCAACTCTTTTGAGTGGATTGTGGGTGCAGGTGCAGGCTACAGGACCCTTCTCATTTATCGTCCACCAGGTGATGGGATGGAGTTCCTGAAGGAGGTTACGGACTTCATCGCCGAGATGGTATTGGAGTCCCCCAGATGGTTAATTCTGGGGGACTTCAATGCCTGGGTCGACGATGAACTCTTGCCATTTGGACAAAACCTCCTCCAATAGATAGATTCATTGGGCCTGACACGGGTTATTACCTCTGCAGCTCATGAAAGGGGGCACACATTGGACTTGGTGTTCCACCCGGGGATGGAGATCTCCAATATGGAGGTGGAGCCAGTCGGATGGTCTGACCACCATGCCCTGAGATTCAGTTTCACAGCCCCCTGAAATAGGCCTGCCCCAAAGGAGTTGGTGCAATTCCGTCCTTTGAGAGGAGTTACCTCAGAAGGCCTAATGATGGAGCTGAACTTCTCAGGATTTCCAATGGAGAGAACTGACCCAGGGCCCCTGGTGTTGGCCTATAACAGGGCTGAGGTGGGGGCCTTGGATGTCATTGCTCCAACTCGTGTTCGCCCCTTCCCTTCACCTGGGACCCCCTGGTTTAATGGGGAGATCAGTGAGCTGAAGGGGCAGGGTCGAAGGTTGGTAAGACACTGGCGGAAAACTCGCCTGGAGGTGGATAGGCTTAGATTGCTAGATCATTACAAGATCTACCAATCAGCAGTTTCCCATAAGAAGGCAGAGTTCCTGTCCAGGGAAATTGCTACAGTGGAGAATAGGCCAGCCCAGCTCTTCTGGACTCTGGACAGACTGTGCAATCCAGCCTGTCTCCATGCCGGTCGAGCATTGTCACAAGTACAGTGTGAGGAGTTTGTGCAATTCTTTGCTGATAAGGTGTCCACCATCAGGGATGAGATCAGCCATTGCCTTCCCATTGGACCTTGCACTAGTCAGTTGGGTGGTACTAACAACCCAGTTGACTTGGTTCACCTTTAGCCAGCTGGCAGTCATAGATATAGTGAGGATTGTCCAGACTTTGCGGCCAACCTACTGTAGTTTGGATCTGGGCTCTACACGCCTATTAATGGGGTGTGTAGAAGTCATTGGTCCAGTCCTTGCTGGGATAGTGGAGGTTTCATGGGAGAGAGGGATCATTCCAGATCCCTTAAAGGAGGCAGTAGTTAGTACGCCCCTTTTGAAAAAATCCTCCCTTGACCCCAACTGCCCAGCAAACTACAGACCAGTCTCGAACTTACCCTTTATAGGGAAAGTTATTGAGAAGGTGGTTGCTTTGCAGTTGGAGAATCATTTGACCAACCACAGTATCTATGACCCTCTCCAGTCTGGCTATAGGAAATGGCACAGCACCAAGACGGCCCTGGTGCGGGTACTAAATAATGATCTGATGGTGAGAGATCAGAGAGCCTATTCCAGCTTGGTTCTCCTTGATCTCTCAGCAGCATTTGACACAGTGGATTATGGGGTGATGCTTGAATGCCTGTGGTCTTTCTGTGGACTGAAGGGGAGCAGTCCTTAGCTGGTTTTGTTGTTTCCTTGAGGGCAGATCAGAGAGTGGTGTTGAGGATTTATTCCTCAGCCCCTCACTGGCTGCCCTGTGGGGTCCCACAGGGTTCAGTGCTGTCCCCCATGTTATTTGCTGTGGATATGCTCCCATTAGGAACATTATAAGATGATATGGGCTGAGTTTTCTTTGCTGTGCAGATGACTCTCAGCTCTACATGTCTTTTGTGCCTGAACAGGAGTCTGATTCTATCACAGTGTTTAATAACTGCCTGCCGGAGATACAGAACTGGATGAGTACTAGTTGGCTTCGGTTGAACTCGAGTAAAACAGAGGTATTGGTGGTGGACCCTGGTTTTTAGGATGACAGCGGCATGGGCAGGGAAACCCTCAGGTTTATACCTTGGGGGGGACCCCGCTTATGGCCTTGGGCCAGGTGCGTAACCTGGCATGGTATTTGATGAAGGCCTGACCCTGAGGGGCGCAGGTTTTGGCTGTAGTCAATTCTTCCTTTTCCCATTTAAGGAATATAGCCTGGGTGAAGCATCTGGTCCTGCAATTCATTGAGGTAAGGCACTGAACTGTGTGGTCCACATTTACCTTAGTGAATCTCTTTAAGCTGTCTAAACTGGCTATTTAAATGGCTTTTTAGCTCTTCTTTCTTCCAGCAACATGAGTGCACTGTGTCAGCACCCATCACTGAAGTAAAATAAAACAAAATATCAAAATCCCAAATCCCTGTCTGTTCATCATGAACTTCTCACTACAATGATACTCCCCTCTGTTCAACCACGCTGACATAGAATATGGTACCTCCCCCACCACTTCACTAGCCAGGCTGAACTCCCTTTACAATACATTCTGCCACTTTGCATTAAATCTCCCCTCCCCCACACTCACCACTATTCCCTTTATTCCTCCCTCCCTCTCTCCTACCCCCTCTCTTCACCTGCACAGTCAGCGTCATGCTACCGTCCTCATCTCAAAATTCTGGTTTGGGTCTCTCCCCTTCTATCTCACCTGTCTCCTCTCACCATCCTCCCTGTCCTCCTATCCCCTCTACTCCAGAGATACCCACACCCCCCCTCTCTCTCCCCTCATTCTGCTTAGGGCAATTAGTCTTTTCCTACTGCCTTCCCTCTCTCTGGAACTCCCTCCCTAATTCCCCAAGACAATCATCCTCTCTGCCGTGCTTGAAGTGAGCACTGTCGCAATCTCCCTCCCCCATACTCCTGCCCCTCCTCCTTCTCTTAGCCCTTTTTATTCCCTCTCTCCCTCCCTCCTCCAGTGACACCAATTCTTTACCCCCTCTGCTTTTTTATGCCCCTCTATACAGCTCAGAAATGTCTCCCAGCTTATAATATACTATTTCCTATCAACTATCCATGAGAATGAACTGTATATGCAACTATTCTTCCTATTGTGATTCACCTTGAATCATGATTATAGTATGCATTTGTTTTCTTTATCTTTACCCTCCTTATTGCAACTTTGCTATACCATGGTTGTCCTGCTCAACTCTGCCCAATATTATCAACTATTATTTGCTATACCATTGCACCTAATTATCCTCATTTATAATTTGTTCCTTATCTGTATGTTATTTGCTAAGTGTTGTTAAAAATACATTTTATGTATCTTCTTCCTTTCCCCTGCGTCACACCTGGAAATGAGTCTCAGCTCAGCGTGCCTTTCCCAGACGCCAACTTTTAAATAAATAAATACATGCATGCATGCATACATACACACATGCATACATACACACATACATACTTACATACATATACACATACATACCTAACTAGCTAATTAAATAAATAAATGGAGTTCAGAGTTGTATTTGGTTCTAGGCTGATAGTGTACAGCTTTCAGGACCCTTGAAAACCCAGAAATGCTATGAATATTGTGAATGAGGTCTTGTATTGCAGGCTTACTGGGACTAAAATTGTAATCGACACTGTAGCATTCATGTATTTGGTAGTGGTTCCTAGTCTTCCCCAAGATCTTCCTTAAGCTGTTCTTCAGACCCATTTATGTCCTAGTATTTTTATTCTATTTCTTTAGAACTCGATAATCTTCTTAAGAAATTGGGTTAGAAATCAGATTAGAGTAGTCCACTCAATAGTCTGTTTTTAATCAAGGACAAAGCAGTTACATTGTGTCTCTGGTCTGAGGGCTTGGTCTAAGAAAAAGTAAATGAAATTAAAGTCTTGCTTCATTTACGGATCTTTTGGTATTTTGTTGAGATCATGTTTTTCCTCTTGCATTCTGTAGCCTTATTATTCCTCAATAGATTATTTTACCCATTACTATTTATCATATATGTTTTCAGTCCATTTGTAAAGAGGGTGCACTTTCACAAAACACTGGCATACCATTCAGTTTAAGTTTGACTGGCAGTCCTAACTTACAGATCGGTTTATTACAGAATTGTATCATAGGATAGTATACTATCTGTTTTGACACGCAAATATGAAATCCAGTCCTGCACTGAATAGCAATACGAGTTCACTGTTCTTCTCCTTCTTATATGCTCAAGACCCGGTGACCTCCGAAATCTCACTACCTCTCGAGATGTAAAATTTGTTTTGAGTCATTTGCCGTGGAATCTCTGGGAACTGTTCTATAGTGGTTTATGTCCTACACATGCATTTATCTTGAGATGTATATTTTTGGTATTTTGCTGTGGTAATTCTGGGGGCTTACTGATTTTCAGCGGCTGAGCTTCTGAATATGTATTTTTCCCATAACTGCTCAGCTTTAACTCAACATTTAACGTATTCTGTACAAGGTACAGAAATGGGATATCATGCAAATATTCTTACAGTTTCATGCACTGTCTGTGATAATATACAAATGGATGTTATTGTGTTAAATGCAGTTATTATAAAACATATATTACTTGACTTTATGTGCTCATGACCTTTTGACCCACTATTGATGTCATTACCATTAGAAATCTACTGCTTCTAATTAATATTGAAACAATTTGTAGAAGAGGAGCAGGTAATTTATATGGACCTGAATTGTTGCACTAGGTAGAATTAAAGCAAAGCAAACTCTGTTTATATTAGGCGCCCTTCCAAAGCGCAGAGCGTCTTTACAAAAATACAGCATAAAATCCATAATCAGTAAATTAAAATAACATAATCAATTAAAATTATTTAAATTAATTTCAGTTTCAAAGTGCGGCAGCATAGCAGCATAATCAGATTTCCACTAACCCATCAAACGACTGTGCAAATAGATGGGCCTTCAAGGAATTTTTAAATCCTTCTACGGTCAGGTTATCTTGTATCTGATGAGGCAGTAAATTCCACAGGGTAGGAGCCATAAAGGCAAAAGATCTACCTTCAGATGTTTTCAGACATACCCTGGGAATCTCTAGCAAACCCTCTTCGAAGGATCAGAGCGAACAGGAGGGGCAGTAGGGAAACAGTAGATCTTGCAGGTACTGAGGTCCCTGGTCATATAGGGCATTGTAGGTCAACAACTGGATCTTGAAGGTGATCTGCCATTGCACCAGCAGCCAGTACAGTTCATGCAGAACAGATGTTATGTGGCTGGACCTGGAAGTTCCAGTTAACAGCCTTGTTGATGCAGTCTGTACCAGCTGCAGTCGGCAGATATTCACCCCCGGTAGCCCTAGGTAGAGGGCATTGCAATAGTCAAGACTAGTGGTAACAAAGGCATGGACCAAGGTGGGTAGATCTTTGGATGGAACCAGATGCTTTACCCTGGGGATATTCCTTAGATAATGAAAGGAAGACTTGACTACAGCCGACACCTGAGCCTTCAGGATCAGGCCTTCATCAAATATCACCCCTAGGTTCCATGGAAGACTAGGTTTGCTGGCAAAGGCACCTACCTTCACTTGAGCTCTTTTCTTCTAAGTTTGCTTGTAAGGACAGGTAAGGAACAACATTATCAGAGCAAGGAAAAAGATTAAGGCCTCTTTTGGCTAGGCAGATTTACTCTGTGTTATTTTCTTTTGTGCTCACAAGATTTGATATTGTTTTTTGCTTACATTTTACTGCTGTAATCTTTTCTGATTCAAATTGCTGTTGCAGGGTATACCTTCTGCTGCATTATTACAGGGAGTGCCTACAGGGTTGTTACTGTTTTGTACTTACAGATTACTGCTGTAATTTTCTCTGATTCAAAATTTTTTTGCAAGGCATATCTTCTGTTACTGTTTTATTTTTCTCTGCAGCAAAGTGTTTTTTGCAGGGTATATCTTATGTTAAATTGTTACCGGTGGTGCTTACAGGGTTTACAGTTTTATCTATCATTAGGCCAAGCTTTCAGGCCTACTGCATTTGTTGTTGGTTGATTGGTTCTGCTCTTACCTCCTTGTTTTTTTTATCTGTGGTTCTTCTTTTTCAGCGGGGGGAGGGCCCACCACCCCCCCATCCCCAACCACCCCATGCTACACTCCTTTTTTAGAGTAGCACATTCATGACATTTCCTGTAGCATAGCAGGAAGGGGAGGATCAGAGGGGTATCCACACAGTGACCTCACTTACAGGGACACAAGTAATTTAACTTATCATAACAAGTTATACAAAAAAAAGGAAAAATCAAACTTTTGCTTTCATTTTCCTCCTTCTAATTGTTCAGACCAGGTTATAAACTTGGCAACTCAAGTGGAATGGATATTATTAACTGCAGGCACTATGGGACACTTTTCAAAAGGGCAGTTATACAGGATTTAGGATGCTGTCCTATATGCTGGACCATTGGAGCTCTAAGGGCTCAGCTCCAGGCAGCACGGGCAGAGATTGCGTGCCTCAAATCGCATATTCAGGAGGAAATATATTACAAGAACTGCCTGCCATTTCCCCAACATCCAACTGGAGCACCTCAACCGCAGAGGATAGTTGGTCCGGGAGGTTGGCAGGTGGATAGGAGTGGCAAATTGGGTGCCCCATCATTCAGTGCTCTCCAACGTATCACCACCACAAACCATATAAAAACTACAAACAGGTATCTGCCTCTGTCTCCAAAATCAAACAGAGGGGCAGAGGATGCTGCAGAGAAGGACACTGCGGCACAGGAGCTAGCACAACAAAACTTACCCAAAACAGGGACCAAAACAAAAAAAAAAACACTTATGATCATAGGAGACCCCATGACTCAGGGAGCTTATACCTACCTCTAGCTGGGGGTAATGGTCAGATGTCTCTCAGGTGCATTAACGTAGAGAGACACTGACCGCATTGTTAAAATCGTGCAGGAAGCAAGAGAAAACATCGATGTCCTGGTACACATAGGGACTAACTATCTCTTCACCTGGTCAGTTGTGGAGACCAAGGAACACCTCACCAGGCAGGGAGACAAACTGTCATCCATTTTGTCTGACATCTCCTTCTCTGAGAGCCTGCTGGTCTGGGAGAGGGGGGCAGATGGATGGAAGGGGAGATAAGGGAGCTAAACATGTGGCTCAAGGGCTGGTGCCAGGAAAAAGGACACAAATTTGTAGGTAACTGGCAACAGTTTTGGGAGTGAAATTTCTTTAAATTTGATGGACTGCATCTGACTAAGGAGGAAGTCAGTGCATTGGGGCTGATGTTTGACATCTTTGTAGAATATTTAAACTAGCCAATGGGGAGAGGAGTGCAGCATCTGATGCATTGAACGGGAAGAACACCCTTCCCCCCTCAGCTAGTGATCAAACAGGAGTTCAGCATGTTTGTAGTTCATTTGCATCACCAGGTAAGGAAAAAGGTCTGGCTCCCCATACGACGTGCAGGGGAAATGCCAGACCTCGCCCAACAACTAATACGCCGAAATCTGGCCAATGGAAAATCATGCACACAAATGCCCGCAGTCTGGGAAACAAGATCCCAGACCTGCAGGCAACAATGACAGAGGCTAAACTGGATATAGTAGCTATCAGCGAGATATGGTTCACCAGTAATCATACTTAGGAGACTTCAGTACCCAGCTATGTACTGTTCAGAAGAGACCGAGGTGCAAAAAGGGGGGGGGGGGGTGAGTAGCCCTTTTTGTCAATGAATATATCAAAGCTGCAGAAATTCAGAATACACATAAGGAGCCAGAAGAACTATGGGTCACCCTGGAAACAGGAAATGGGACAGCCATATGAACTGGGGTTGTCTACATGCCTCCAGACCAGGGAGAGGACATAGACACATTACAATTAGAAGATATACAAAACATGACAGCTAAAGGGGAGATTGTAATAATGGGAGACTTCCACATGCCAGAAACAGATTGGTCAATACCAGCAGGAACATCCACCAGAACTAGACACATAGTGGATTCACTGCTGGGGAAGGGCTCAAACAACTGGTACAACAACCCACAAGAGTCAGGGCTATCTTAGATCTAGTAATGACTAATGGGGAAAGGATCACAGAACTCCAAGTAGAACGTCACCTGGGGCCAGTGACCATCACATGGTATGGTTTAATTTGGCCACTAGAAGTAAATCATCCCATTCCAATGCAAAAATATGGGACTTCAGAGGAGCTGACTTTGATAACATGGCCAGCAGCGTTAGGCTAGCCCTGGCAAGAAGAAATACAGGTGACGGGTACAGGCAAATTGGGCAAGCATTAAAGATGCAATATATCAAGCAACATCCCACTGTGTTAGGGAGAAAAGTAAGAGCTAAAGAAGGAGGAAACCACTTTGGTTCTCAAAAACAGTAGCAGAAAAGGTCAGAGCCAAAAGACTGGCCTTCAGGAAATATAAGGGAACACAGTGGGGCAAAGATAGGGAGGCATACCAAACTTCCATAAGGGAAGCAGGGAAGGCAGTAAGGCAGGCAAAGGCCCAAACTGAGGAAACACTAGCATGAACAGTAAAAGAAGGGGACAAGACTTTCTATAGATACATTAATGAAAGGAGAAAGTCCAGAGGGGGTATTGCTAAGATCAAAGGGAATAAGGGGGACTAAGGAAAAGCATCTTTCCTAAATAGATACTTCTGCTCAGTATTTATTGAGGAGAAGTTAGGGCAGGGCCCACAGCTCAGCACCATGGACACAGGGGGGAGGGAGGTATGCACAAGTCCCTTCACAAAAGAAAGGTTCTTACAAGACCTTGCTAAGGTCAGGGTGGACAAGGCAATGGGACCGGATGGCATACATCCCAGGGTACTAAAGGAGCTAAGAGTGGAACTTACAGAGCCATTATCAGAACTGTTTAGTGAGTCTCTGAGCACAGAAGAGGTCCCAGAAGACTGGAGAAGGGCTCATGTGATCCCGCTCCACAAGAGTGGTAGCAGGGAGGAGGCAGGGAACTTCAGACCAGTCAGTCTTACCTCAGTAGTGGGCAAGATTATGGAGGCACTCCTTAAGGAAAGGATAGTGCAACACCTGGAATCTATAGGAGCACAGGATCCAAGACATCATCGATTTACAACAGGAAGGTCTTGTCAAACTAATCTCATAGATTTCTTTGACTGTGTAATCAGAGTGGTGGACCAAAGGGGTTCAGTTGATGTCACCTACCTTGACTTCAGCAAAGCTTTTGATACTGTTCCACATAGAAGATTGATTAATAAGATGGGTAGGGTTAGGGTAGGTCAGAAGGTGGTCAATTGGGTGGTAAACTGGTTGGCAGGCAGAAAACAGAGTTGTGGTAAACGGTATACAGTCAGAAGAGATGCAAGTCACAAGTGGGGTAGCTCAGGGATCAGTCCTGGGGCCAGTCCTTTTCAATGTCTTCATCAGTGACATTGCAGATGGATAGGAGGGTAAGATTTGTCTGTTTGCAGATGACACCAAGATTTACAACAGAGTAGATGATCCAGATGGGGTGGGCAGAATGAGAAGAGATCTGGATAAACTGGCAAAATGGTCAGAAGAGTGGCAACTGGGGTTTAACACAAAGAAGTGCAAGATCATGCACATAGGGAACAGAGACCCTGAAGCCACCTATAGGCTGGGAGGGGAGTTACTGGCAATCACAAGGGAAGAAAGAAACTTGGGCATCATCATCACAGATGACCTGAAATCATCCAAGCAGACCACTAAAGCAGTAGGTAATGCTAGGGGATGTTGGGTGTATGAGTAAGGTTATCACAAGTCATAAGAGGGATGTAATAATCCCTCTTTACAAGACACTGGTTATGCCCCATCTGGAGTACTATGTGCAGTACTGGAGGCCACACCTTCCCAAGGACATTAATAAAATGGAGGCAGTCCAGAGAAGGGCAACCAAAATGGTGCAGGGACTGCGTCAGAAAACATATGAGGACAGATTAACAGAGCTCAATATGTATACCCTAGAGCAAAGGAGGGAGAGAGGTGATATGATCGAAACATTCAAACACCTTAAGGTCATTAACAAGGTGAAAGAGTCTAACATGTTTCAATATAAGAAAAATAGCAGGACAAGAGGACACAGCATGAGATTAGAGGAGGCCAATTAAGGGGTAATGTGAGAAGATCTTTTCACAGAAAGGGTGGTGGATGCATGGAATGGCCTACCTCTGGAAATGGTAGATATGAATACAGTGCAGGGCTTCAAAGAGGCATGGGATAGGCATAAGGGAGCAATACAGATGAGCATGAATAGATAGGCCATTGACAGAGTAAAGGCCTATGGCACATTCATAAGGTAGAAAAAAATGGGCATACTGGATGGGCCTTGCGGTCCTTATCTGCTGTCAACTTCTATGTTTGTATGTTTACCTGGCCTGAGGCACTAAGCGGGACCCCTCCAAGATGTAAACCCGAGGGTTTCACCTCCCATGTCACCAACCATCCTCTGATCAGGGTCCACAACCAGTACCTCCGTTTTTCCAGGGTTTAACTTCAGCCACCTCGTACTCAACCAGTCCTGTATCTCCTGGAGGCAGTTATTAAACACAGAGACAGTAACAAACTTTTGGTCAGGTAAAAGACATGTAGAGTTGAGAGTCATCTGCATAGCAGTGAAAAACTTAACCCATACCATCTTATATGTTCTCCCAATGGCAGTATGTACACTGCAAACAACATGGGGAACAGCACCGAGCCCTGTGGGACCCCACAGAGCAGATTCTGAGGGCCTAAAGAATAAACCTCGGCCACAACCCTCTGGGACCTGCAGTCGAGGAATGATCAAAACCAACTGAGGACTGCCCCCCCCAAGTCCACAGAGAAACCACGAGGCACTCAAGCAGCACCCCATGGTCCACAGTGTCAAAAGCTGCTGAGAGATCTAGGAGAACCAAGATGAAACAAGCTCTCTCATCTCTATCTATCAGAAGATCATTAAACACCTGTACCAGGGCAGTCTTGGTGCTATGCCTTTTCCTGAAGCCTGACTGGAGAGGGTTATAGATATTATGGATGGTAAAATGATCCTCCAGTTGTAGTGTGACCACCTTCTCAATAACTTCCCTCTCCCCTTTTTCTGTCCCCCATATCTGTCCCTTCCACATTCCTTTGACCCTGGTTCCAGCTCTAAATTCTCCATATAGTATCACTATATATCTTTTTGTATTGGGTTTTATTTATGTTTGGTGCACCTGATATGTATATTTCTTTACTTATATGAAAAATTGTGTCCTGCCCAAAACTAGCTGCATCTTCTGTTCCAAACATATGCTACTGTCAATGCTGCCTGCTGATACTTTGTATATACTGTATTATTGTATCTCACTTTATTTTTATTACTATTATTTTCTTGTGTGTTGCATGTCATGTATATTGTCCCTTGTTCCTTGTTGACAAACCCAGGTCCACCTCAAAAATGAGCTTGCTTAATGGTGATCGCCTGGTTAAATAAAGACTTTGATTGATTGACTGATTGAACTTTACCTATAAAAGGCAAGTTAGAGACAGATCTTTAGTTAGCTGGGCAGTCAGGGTCACAGGAGGGCTTTTTCAGGAGGGGTCGTACCACAACCTCCTTTAAAGGTTCCGGAAAGACCCCTCTCTCCAGTAAAACCCTCACTATCCCAGCAAGGACCAGGCCGATAAACTCAACACACCCTACAAGAAGGTGAGTTAGGCCCGGATCAAAATTACAGCAGGTAGGCCGCAGAGTCTGGATGATCCTCACTATATCCATGACTGCCAGCTGGCTAAAGGTAGACCAGGTCACCTGGGTACTTGTACCACCCAGTTGATCAGTGCAAGGTCCAATGGAGAGGCACTGGCTGATCTCTGTCCTAATGGAGGACACCTTATCAGCAAAGAACTACACAAACTCCTCACACTTTTCTTGTGATAATGCTCGACCGGATCATAGACAGACTGGATTACACAGTCTGTCCACGATCCGGAAGAGCTGAGCTGGCCTGTTCTTTGCTTCATCAATTTCCTTGGACAGAAATTCTGCCTTCTTATGAGAAATTGCTGATTGACAGACCTCATAATGGTCTAATAATCTAAGTCTATCCTCCTGTAGGTGAGTTTTCTGCTAGTGTCTCTCCAACCTTCACCCCTGCCTCTTCAACTCCCTGAGCGCCCCATCAAACCATGGGGCACCCGGCTGAAGAATAAGAGGGTGAACATGAACTGGAACAATGACATCCAGGGCCCCAGTCACTGCCCTGTTATAGGCAAGTACAAGGGATCCTGGGTCAGTGCTATCTGTTAGAATACCCGAAAGGTCCAGAACCGTCGTTAGGCCTTCAGAGGTAACACCTTGTAAAGGATGGTACTGTACCATTTCCTTGGGGGCAGGCCTATTACAGGGAGTCGCGAAACTGAACTTCAGGGCGTGATGGTCAGACCACCCAATAGGATCCACCTCCATATCAGAGATTTCCATCCCCAGGTGGAACACCAAGTCCAGTGAGTGCCCTCCCCCCGTAGTGGCGGTAATAACCCGTGTCAGGCCAAATGAGTCCATCAATTGGGGGAGATCTTGACCAAAAAAACAATAGTTCGTCGACTCAGGCATTGAAGCCCCTCAGAATCAACCATCTGAGGGCCTCTAATACCAGGCTGGCAATGAAGTCCACTATCTCCTTCAGGAAAACCCTCCCATCACCTGGTGAATGGTAGATGAGAAGGATCCTGAAACCTGCACCCACACCTACTATGCACTCAAATGAGTTGTTAGTCCCCACTGGGAACTCCCTGATGTCCAGTTCCTGTCTAAAACAGACAGTGACTCTCCTGCCCCTATGGTCCACTCTCGGGTGGTGTATCACCGAGAACCCTGCTGGAACTGCAGAAGCCAAAATAGGGCCTGCATTTTCACCCAGCCAGATCTCGGTGATGCAAGCCAGGTCTGCAGAGGCAATAAGATCTGCCACCACTGTGGTTTTATTTTTAATAGACCTGGCATTGCATAACACCACCCGGGAGAGACGAGAATCTGAGGATGACCCCAACACCTACCTATCCAAATCAGAACCCTTGGGTATAGGCACAAGACGAGAAGAACCTTGGTCCTGTGTCCATTTTGTCCCAGGGCATCTGCTGGTCCCCACTGTCTCTATATGTTCACCCCTTTCCCATCCCCCTCGGGATCTTCGGAGCCCCCCCATCCCTGCATTATGCATATTCAAAGCAACCAATCATTCAGCTGGTACCAAGATGTAGATGACCCTATACTTTCTGTTTTTCAGATACTGTATGAAGGACCATACTATTTAGTTTAAATCCAAGATGTAATTAACACTATCCGCATGTGGGTGGGTGCATCTGTACCATTTCTGCAATGAATATGAGCCCAACTAAAGATTTCATTCTTTTATTATAACTGTTTTGCATTTTAAGATTCAATATTAGGATTGCTTTGACATTTGTCAGCTCATCTTAAATGAAGCAAAATGCACTGCTCAAAATGGTATCATGTCAGTAATGCCTGTGTTCTTACTTTGATTAATACTGAAACACACGTTTTTCATTGTAAATTTGTATGTTCTGATTCCTTTTTCTTTGCGCAAAAACTAGCACTCATATTCTCGTATCTCTATATCTGCCTCGCTTTCTAATTAGAAGACCTAAGTTACAGATTGGTTCATTTCAGGGTCGTATTGTGGGATAGTATACGATCTGTGCCAATATGCAAATATGAAATCCTACGCTGAATAACAATACGAGTTCAATTGCAAATATGAAATCCTACGCTAAATAGCAATATGAGTAAAAATTATTTTCTTTTTAACTATATGCTTATGACCTGTGAAATCTCATTACCTCTCAAGATGTAAAATTTGTTTTGAATTATTTGCGGTGGCATCTCTGGGATGTGTTCTATAGATTTATCTCTTGTGCATACATTTTAGAATAGCTGCTCATCTATAGCCCAGCTTTATAGTTGTGGGTACAAGGTACTGAAATGGACAGTCATGCAAGTAAATATTAATGTGGCTTTATGCTGTGTTGTTTTTTTAATAAATCAATAGTATCACTGACCGGCAGACAGTTGCTATTAGTAACTACCCCTTAATAGCTATCAATTAATTAGTTATTAAAATTCTATTACTGCTATGCTGAAGACTTTGTGACCGCTGATACAAGTCTGGAGATGCATTTTTTGGTATTCTGTCAGAGTAATTTTTGGGGTTTACTGATTTTCAGCAGTTGAGCTTCTGAATATGTATTTTTCCAATAGCTGCTCAGCTTTAGCTCAACATTCTACATAATATATGCATGATGCAAATCTTCTTGCAACTTTAGGGTTGTTTTGACATCTGTCAGCTCATCTTAAATGTAGCAAAATGCACTGCTTAAAATGAAAGCAGTACTGGGGATGGGCAAAGATACAGAGATTGGAAAGGGTAGGTCGAGCAACTTGGAGGGAATGAGGAGAAAGAAAGCAAGAAAGAGAAATTTTTGTGAACATTTATTTTTTGTATTTTCAACTATAAAGCACCAAAACAAATAATGCAGACTTGCTCTTTAACAGAGACAGACAGGCTCCTAATGTTGAAAGCTGATCAACTGCTTGCTTGACTGGCTTCATGCAAATGAAAGGACAGAAGCTCTTTCTGATTAGAGTGGCTTCAGTCCTTTCAAGTACATGACATTTCCACCCAACAAGCAACGAGTGGTGTCATGACCACAGTGTATGATCATTGGTCTGGACTAGGGCTGCAAGTTCGATTCGACCATTTTCCAAAAATGGTCGAATCCCAAGTGTTCGCCAGTCTGCGGTTCTGCTAATGTTTTGCTAAAATCAGCGAACTTTGATTCGCTCTGTTTGGCCCTACACTGCATCACGTGACATGATGCAGTGAGCAGGCATGACATGAGTGAACTGAAAGTTCACATGTCACTCTACCTCTTGGCCTGCCTGCCAGCAGCCCAGCTAGTCAACCCCCATCCGCCTTGCATTAGTCGCGCCAAGAATGAATGGGGGTGATTGGCTGCTGTCTGTGTCTCTCAGGAGGCACAACATATAATGGCTGCTGGCAGGTGTGGGGTGGGTCTTGGAATGAAAAAGAGAGATCCCACTGCATGGTCAGTGACGTAGTTCACAGAAGGCAGTGCAGAGCAGTATTGTTGTTCACGCAGTGCGCAGCTGGCAGCTGCGGCTCAGAGAGATTTTAAATTAAAACAAAACTGTATTTCTTTTTTTTTTTTATACACTCTTTTGGGAAGTCGACTTTGGGTCTTGTTGGGAGACGGGACTGTTTGTGAGTGAGGAGGACTGGAGAAGGAGGAGGACTCCTGTTGGCTGGAGTGGGACGGGGGGAAAAACAAAAGAAAGAAATCCTCCTGATTCCTGCCTGTTGGAGGAGGAGTGGACTGGGAGACCGGCATGGCACTAGGGCAGCAGTTAAAGTTGGGAACTCTGGGAGAAGGACTCTGGCTGTCTACAGAGGCGGGGAGGAGGACTCTGTCCATGAAGGGCATCGGGGAGGAGGAAGAGAAGGGAAAGGAGCAACAGGGAGGGAAGTGTGTGTGTGTGTGTGTGTGTGTGTGTGTGCGCGCTGGAGGAAAGTGGGGACCCTGGAATAAAATTCCTAGTCCAATAAGTAGTTTCTGTGTCTATGAGGGGGAGAGGCTCAGAGGCAACAAAAAAATGAAACATATGTTATAAACCACCTAAGGGCAAGGCAGTTTTTTGGGGGACTTATCCTTGGGTTGGGACTGGAGTAGGACCTGGGATGAAAAAAAATCTCCCCTTACTTTACTCAATGCAGCAATGCTGTTCTGTACTACTATAATCTCCCTGTTTTTTTTCACTGCTTAAACTACTTGGCCAAAAGTGCTGCACAACAACAGTTTGTGTGAAATATCTGTGTTTTCACTATTTCAACTACCTGACTTGACGCAGCTAGCAGTTGTTTACCTGTTTCAGAATATATTATTTACCTGTATTTTCACTACTTAAACTACCTGACACAATGCAGCCAGCAGTTGTTTACTGACCTGTTTCAGAATATACTGTATGTACCTGTATTTTCACTACTTAAAGAGCAGGTTTTACTTTCGATTAAGCACAGTCCCCATCTCTCCCCCCCCCCCCCAACATATAGTATTTTTTCTTTGTCTGTATTTTTTAAAAAATCCCTTGTAAACCAGCTCCTTGGAGCTGCTAACAAAAAAGCTCCCACTTCCTTACTTAGAGCTGCGCCCCCATGCTTTCCATTTTATGATGTCAGTGCCAGAACAGCATGGGGGCTAGTTGAACGGTGACCTTCCTTTCGAAATCTGCTCTTTAAACTAACTGACTCAACGCAGCCAGCAGTTGTTTACTGTCCTGTTTCAGAATACATTTACCTGTACTTTCACTAAATTGCTTAATTTGATGCGGCC
Organism: Neoceratodus forsteri; assembly: GCA_016271365.2. Taxonomy (NCBI): domain Eukaryota; kingdom Metazoa; phylum Chordata; order Ceratodontiformes; family Ceratodontidae; genus Neoceratodus; species Neoceratodus forsteri. Next base: position 668,850,844 of record CM057459.1, on the reverse strand, counting down.
AGCACTCATTTACTGACCTGTCTGGGAATATATTTACCTGTGTTTTCACTACATTTTTTTTTTTTTTTTTAGCCTTTGGTAACCAGGTAAGGCCCTGTAGGCACAAGTGCCTGTTTTCAGGGGCAACCTGGGAGCATTGGACGGTTAAGTGACTTGCTCATTGTCACACAGTATGCAAGTGGAGGTTGTGAGAATCAAACCCACATCTGATCTGCTGTATATACCAAGCCTCTAACCCAAAGGTCTGCAACGTGAGGCTTGGGAGCCACATGCAGCTCTTTGCCTGTGTTCATGCGACTCTGCATCTCCTCAACTCTCAAAAGTCCAACTTTGTTTTTCAATATTTCTGCTACTTTGCTCCACAATAAAGTATTTTGGAATTGTCTGTGGGGGTCATGCACTGAATATGCAATATCACATACACACTGATATCCTTGATAGAAACATAGAAATGTGTAGGCAGAAAAGGACCGCCAGGCCCAGCCAGTCTGCCCAGTGTGCCTAACAAGCTGCTTGAACTTTGCAATTTCCTACCATCTCCTCCCCCCCGATCCAAGAGACCCTCATGTCTATCCCATGCTCCCTTGACTCCCCCCACAGTCCCTGCTCCCACCACCTCCTCTAGGAGTTTGTTCCAGTTATCAATTTTCTTGATGCTGGAACAATATGAGGAAGTCGAGCATAATTACTTATGAGAGGCTATTGGCACTGCAGTGTCCGCTATATTACAAGCTAGTATTGATACTACCATTTGCATTACTGACATCAGCCAATGGGATGTGAGGGAGAAAACTTTCAAAGGTTCATGACAGGGCTGCCTGATGACATCATAGTTAGTGTTACTGCTTACCAAGGTGCTGAACAAGGTTGGTGCCAAAGCCCAGAGTATTGCACATCAAGTAGCAAATCCAGTGATAATCATCTCTGGATGCCTCACAACTGCACACATGCTCTCTGGTTACCAAAGGGGAGCCATCATGTTGGCCAAGAGTTGCAGTTCAGGAAATTTTGCTAGATGTTAGCAGGGCTTGCAGTACTTGACACTGAATGCAGAGGCACCAGGCATGCCATGTGTTTTTATGTATAGCAGGCTGGTCCTGGTAGATGTCCATGATCAGCCACCCATGCCTAACTAAGACATCAGTGGCCCAAGTGGGTGGGACAGATGGACTCCTATCCTCAGATACACAGGATGGTCCAGCCAGTTATGTTTTCATCCTTCTCCATCTCTTAACAGATGCTGAGCACTTTATGTACTTTACTGTGATAGCTTCACATCATTTGGAATCTAGGTGGGGTGAGAGTTACAACCACCATTACATCAGGATGCTATGTAGCATTCAGATCATTAGAAAGGCAGTTGTTTCTCAGGCAGGATAGAAAGCTATGGAGATGGAAGGAAGACTGAGTCAAGTCATGCAAGGTCATACAACTGCAAGAAATATTAATGGGACATTGTCAACCTTTTTTGTATTATTTTAGGTAAAAATCCACATTTTATGATTGCTTACTTTCTCTAAAATTTCATTGATGTTGCTGGTTGTTTTATTTACCTCATTGCTTGTTAGAACTGAAATGCATGGTAATGTATAGCTATGCCCAGCTTTGTTTTGCTTCATATCACTGAACTACTCTTAGCGCACATTTCCTGAACATTAGAAACACGCTCAAAACAGTGCAGCCACTGATGATACAATAGTCTCCTGTACTCCCACTGCATAATCAGTGGCTAGATTGTCTTCTGGGTGTTCCAGAGTCCAGGAAAGATGCAGTGTGATGTGGTCAAAAAATATAAACAAACATGTTTTGGTGTGGTAACACCAGTATGGTGGGCAGTTAGTTTTTCACTTTTTAAAAGAAAAAAGGGATGTGAATCAAACTGCCAGCTGCATAAACAGTCTGTATATAATGTAAACAATCATAAAATGTGCATTTTAAACTAGGGACACTTTGAGGCTTAAGTAAGTTGACAGTGTTCCTTTAAGCGTGTTAAACAAAGCGTTGCCAATATTAAGGTGGCACTGATGCTGTGAATCAGCCACACATTTTATGATAAACTGGCCCACCCAACAAAGAAAACAATCATAGATGAGAACATAACCTTTCTAGAAGAGTGGGGTGCTTTTGGTTTCATCAGCAGGGGTGGATGAATGTTTCAAGTGATTTGCAGCAAAAGTTTCCAAAAAATACTAATTCCAGGGCATGTCCCAACCAAAGATTCTATTTATGCCAATAATATGTGTAGTAGGGGTTGCCAGGCTCACCCATACCTATGCTGAGACAGAGGAAGGTTGCACCAGAGAACAGAGCGGGACTTTCGGTGGTTCCAAGAGATTTACCTGAAGCACGTACTAGGAATTAATTTTCAGTTACTAACCATTTGCTGTTTCAGCTACAAAATCATGGCTAAAACTCCTCTGATTCTCTTAGGGAAGATCTGGAGAGGAAACTATCCAGTGTGGCGCTTTTGTGCAGTGTTCCAATTGATTAACATATGCTTTATTCAGATAGCATTGTTGGATGAGTTTAAGCTAAATTACGCACTACAAAGGACCTCTACTATGCATACACTCATATGGCTCTCTGGTGATTAGACTGGTCATGCCAGGAGGACTTGCGGCTCCCAATCCTGAAAAGGTTGCAGACCCCTGCTCTAACCTCTAGGCTATACTGCCAGCACTACTTAACTTGATGCAGCCAGCATTGTTTACTTTGCTGTTTGGGAATAAATCTCCCTGTTTAAAATTTTTGGTGCAGCTACTTGACGCAACTAGCAGTGGTTTACTGACCTGTTTGTGAATGTATTTACCTGTATTTTCACTACTTGAACTGCCTGACTCGACATAGCCAGCAGTTGTTTACTGACCTGTTTGTGAATATATTTACCTGTATTTTCACTGCTTGAACTGCCTGACTCGACATAGCCAGCAGTTGTTTACTGACCTGTTTGGGACTATATTTAGCTGTATTTTCACTGCTTGAACTGCCTGACTCGATGTGGCCAGCAGTTGTTTACTGACCTGTTTGGGACTATATTTAGCTGTATTTTCACTACTTGAACTGCCTGACTCGATGTGGCCAGCAGTTGTTTACTGACCTGTGTGGGAATAAATAAATCTTGTGCTTTCACTACTTAAGCTACTTAACTTGAAAACATACCATTCTTACTTTCTATGTACTACAACTGTACTACATCCCAGACATGCAAAAAAAATACTGTAGATTTCCTAACTAGAACCAGGTAGAACTTAATTATATATTGTAGAACATATTATGCCCAGTAGAAAAGAAAAATGTTTTTACTTAGTAGAACCTGGTTATATTTGGTAGAACCTGGTTATATTTGGTAGAACCTGGTTATAGTTGGAAGAACCTTGTTTTACCTGGTAGAACACAATTCTACCTTGTTCTACCTGGTAGAACCCAATGGTACCTGGTTCTAACTGGTAGAACCATATAGAACCTGGTAGAACTATTTTGGATTCTACTCAGAAAGGTTCTGAGTAGACCTTTAGGTGTTGCTATGTAGCGTAGTCTGAACTGCTGCCCCTTCCAGTTTGAACTAAAATGAGTTCCGCAGTGCCCCAAATCCCCGCTTAGTGTAACTAAACTTTTTGCTTGTACGCAAGCAAAAGTAAAAACTAATCCTACCATTTTTGACCCAGGTGAGAATACTAGCACCCCATGCCAACAGGCCATAAAAAAAAAATACAGGATGGCCAGTTGCAGCAGGCAATTTCATATTTTGTTTTACTTTCCTCTTAGTAAAAAACAATATAGCCCCCTTTCCCTTGTCCCTGAATCTAAACCTCCAAAGTATGATCCCAGTTGCATCAACCCTCATAAGACCCCTCCTCAACTTCCTGTCCCTGTCCACAGAAACAGCATGCCCCCTCCCAAATATGTGATTGGTACAGTATTGCACAGGAGCTGCAACAGATTAGTTTTCAATGCTCCCAAATGTGTTTACATTTATTCTCTGGCATTGGATCAGCTACTCTGCATGACTCATCTGCAGAATGCTCAGTGTGAACAGACATTTAATGTTTTTTTGGGAACCTGCAACATAGATTCCCCACCTCCAAACCTAATGGCTGGATTTGGTCTAAAAAAAAAAAAGCTAGCCGGCTCTGTGGTGCTGAGGGCTGAGGTGCTGGGCCCCTTACCTCTCATCACGCCAGCGACCCATGTTCGAGAGCGACACCCGGATTGCTGGGGGTTGGCGGGGGTGGGGGGCTGGTAGGGGATGGAGCGGCTGACAGGCTGCTCCCCTCTCCCAGATTGGGGAGGTTGGCTCTCTCGGCCTTAGACCACCACCATGTGGAGGCGTAATGGTGGTACAGGCATGAGGAGGGAGTCAGGCACTAGTCCTGGGGTGGATAGAGCAGAATCAGTCAGGCCAAGGCATCTGTGTGCACCTTCATGTGTACTCCTGACCTTGCCTGGTGCTCTGGGGCTTAAAGGGAGAACACCGGATAAAGTGGGCATTGTGGCTGGATGATACTGCCAGGCCGGCTCCATGGATCCACTGAGGTAATATGGAGGAGGCCTGGAAAGACTGGATGCCTGGTATGGATGGCTGACACAAGCCACCAGCCAGCCGGGAGCATAAATACTTGTATCCAAAAAAAAAGCTGCCAAACAAACTAGGAATAGGAGAAGCATACAAGGCTTTATGGCTCCAGAAGTTTCTAATATTTGCTTGGAAACTGCTTGATTGATGGATGTACACTTGTAATGTTTATATGCAAATATATTTAAGGATATTTAATATCTGATTTGTGTTGTATGTTGTAAGGTGTGATGTTTTCCTGTTGTGTAACCCCTTTTCCCCAAGCGTGGCTGAAAATGGGTCATCTGATCCAGTTAACCTTCCTGGTAAAATGAATTAAAAAAAAAAAATATATATATATATATATATATAAAACACAACATATTCTTCGGGTTATCTGAGCCTTATCAGAACGTTCCAGACTTTTTAGTTTAATGCACAAAAACAGCCAGCACTGTCCACCATTAATCTATTGACATTGAAGTGAAAGGAATCTTAAAAACAACTTTATTAATTAAATGGTTTAGGAAAACCATGAAACCTGTTTGACTGACAACATTCTAAACCCATACTGTATGTTTATCAGCCAACAGTGTCTTCTAAAAAAAAAGTTGTCACTGAACCTGCATAGGGACTAGTTGAGATATATAAAACTTTTTTTAATGATTCAAAATATTTTTGTCATACTTATGTAATCCCCCCACCAGCCCCCCTTTTTTAACTAGCAGGGCTGCTCCTCTCACACACACACAAAGTGTCTAGGGGCTAAAAGAGAGGGGTGGGGGTTTACATAAGTTAAATGTTACATTTTTCTTTGGAAAAATAGAGAAGGTGGCCACCATTAGACTCGGTGGACCAGACTGTTGTTTAAAGGAACAGTCAGCTAAGTGTAGCTACTACCTGGCACACACCTGGTGGGACCATTTACCCTGGCCAGCAACCTGGGTCCCTGGCAGAAAGCATTTGCTCAGTCATGCTAGGTTTGCACTTCTGGACAGGGGCACCCAAGTAAATCCACACACATGGAAGCAATAATACTGTCCAAACCACGTTGGGATTCTAGAGTGTGGGTTTTATTCTCGTAACACAGTAGGAATAATCGCAAAGCAAAGATGGACCTCCACAGGGTTACACAAACTGGTATTGCAGATTCGCCAGAGTACAGAAATTCCTGACATTCCCATTTAGCATAGGGTGAAGACACAAAGCAGCGAACTCTCTGGTTCTGAAACTGAAGGCTGGCACAACTGCTTGAACTAGTACTGCCCCATTTCCCACAGGGATGAAAGTGATACTTATGACCACACTGAGCACATCTGGGCTCAGAATCTTCCAGCACCCATTATACTGGGGTAAACTGATGAACAGAGAATCCAAACCCACATCTTGGAGCAATTATTTCCATTAGGCACTGGCCACATGCACTGAATAAAAATGTACTGGTGCCCAAACTGACCCCAGAGAGGTAAACTGGTTACTCCAGGTGGGGGGGGGGTCTCCCACCTTTTGCTTCCAAGTTTATACTCGGCCGTTCATCTAGTTAATAACACCCTCACAGAAGAAACTTGTAGATGCTATCTTGAAATGTTTTTCACACTTAACATACTACTGACACATCTCTGGGTGTCCAACTAAAAGGTTCTGTAATTGGACAGTCACATCCTTGGACTCTTAACATAGGCAGAAACTTTTAAATTAAAACTGGGTGACTGGTCCCATTCTCAGAGAAATTCACCCTACTGGGTTTGCAGATGCCCCTGGGCTTTCACAAAACAAACGATTTGTACTCACAACCAAATGAAGATGTCCATGACAGTTTCACCAAAGAAAATGGATCAAGGGGATTGCCCCTGAATCCTGGAGTTCGCCCCCATCCCTCCTGGGATGGGTCACTGGGAAAACCAAAAACAAGGTCTCCACCACTTCCACTACTATCTTCTTTTGTTCTTCTTCTAGGGTGAGAACAAACAACCACCAAAGAAAAGAGGGTAGCTCCTTATTAGAGCTAGGTGAGGAGCTGCCCAGCAGCTGCAGAGTTCCAAAGTGATATCACCACTCCAGCTCAGCTGAGACTGAAAAACAAAGTGTGACAGTGTGAAACCCATTTACCTGGCATTTCACAAGCTACCTTCCCTGCCTGCCACTGATCTGACTGGGATTCTAGTAACCCCGGGGAACAAGGGGGTTATACCCACCCTCAGCCAGGAAAATGACAGTCCCCAGTCATTACCTACCAGCACCGGGCCATCCTACCCTATGTGCTACCTACAGAGAGGGGTGATCAAGCCTTCTCCTACCATGTGCCAGGCACAGGAAGGCAACACTAAGGGCCCAGAGGCCATTGGTTGATGCATCAGCCTCTACACTACGATCTTACTGTGGATAATCAGTGTCTCTGGAAGAACTGTCCAGAGCATGACCTACTAGACCAGCACTGTGGCCCCTATGGCTGGTCAGGACCGCAGCCTGTCTTCCCCCCTAGCCCTCTAGGGAAAACCTATCTAACCAAAAACCTACCAAAAAGGAGAACCTCCCCCCAACCCAGGACACCTGCAAACCAAACCAGAGCTAACACTATATCTAAACATTACACTCCCATATTCCCCCACACATATACTGTACACCTGTAGAAGGAAAAGGTTAACACATGTTAACTACTACACTATACTTTAAAAACACTTTAAATCCTAGAGGAACTCCGATGATCCCCTCTTATTCTCTTATTGTCTTCTCTTCTATCTTCTTTAACAGGAACCACCTGAAAGAGAAAAGAGACAAAACATCCCATATCTGCAAATCACACAGTATAACAATAACCCCTATCATCAAAACACTGGAGACTTCCAAAAATATTTTTTAGAAAAGTAGAAAACAGTACAAAATACTAACATTACGTGCAATGCACCTTTTGGGGGAATGGAATGCACTAAATGTCCAAACTAGTGACAAACAGTTATGCCCGAAAGCAAGGTCCATTAAGAGTCGCTCCTGGGTCGGAGCCCGCTGAAGCACAGTTCTTGAAGTACTGTAGTCCCAAAATGGGAGAGTCTTTGTGGACAGTTTGACAGTTTGTAGTCTGCCAGGTGTAGAATGTGTTTTGCAATGTCAATAAAGAAAGAAAAGTCTAGACTTACCAGTCCCTTGAAGAATGAAAAAATGTACATCACCTACTTCTCCAGCCAAAGACTCTCCCTGGCAGCATTTTTCGGATACAGCTGGATGGAAATCTTCTGGAAATCATGATGATGAAACTGGAAACTGCTGGGCTGATGTCATCTAGGAGATGGAACCTTGGAACAGGAAACGAACAGCAGGGTTGATGTAATCCGAAATCCCAGGCGATGAATCAGAAAAACAGCTGGGCTGATGTCATCTAGGCTATCTGGAAGACCAGGCGATGAACTTGGAAAGGCACACTGCAGGGATGATGAATCTGGGAGCACCTCTGATCCTGGAACACCAGACTGGCGGAACAACATGGGTACGGCAATGGCTGGATGGCAGACACTGGCTATCACTGCTCTGCTTCCCTCTGGGTAGGCACGGGCATATTCTCAGGAGGATGGTAACATTGAGATTAGTACCACAATGGATCAGCTGCATTAATTATAACCCCATCTGGGCACTCATATTTGACAAAATGGAAAGTCTATTTCCCTGTGTTGTCCACATATCATACAGTGTCTATGAACAATGTCCTGCCCAACTTCCAAAACTGCAGTCTGTCTCTTATCACTTTGTTTCTGACATAATGCGTTGCACCTGGATTCTTGTTCTGGCTTGCTTCCTCCACTAGCCAGGCTCTCCTGTTTTGCTCAGTCTCTTCCCAGACTCTTCAAGGAAAGGTAGGAAAGGACCACCCATAGATGTCATTGGCCTGCCTACAAACCAGCCTTTCCTCCTTACTGCTCTTCATCAGCATACGACCCTTGCCTGGTTTGGGAACAGCCAGTCCTGGTTCAGCCAGTGTCACATACTCAAAGCAACGTAGAACTTGTGCTTGACCACTTCTGAGGAAAGGGCTGTGGAGTCACCAACTTATTCTTCTGGTTCCTCCAAGGCAAGAGCTTGAGGACGCAGACTGAGACCCTCAACAGAGAGATACTTATCTTTTTTTGTCCTCTTCCTCATTCAAAACTTGGGCCCAGGAGTGAGCAGACGTCCTCACTCCCGAGACAGTCTACTCTTCACTGGGCACAGAGGTAGGCACCTCCAATTCTAGTGGTTCTTGAACCTCATCCTCTCCAATGAGGCTAGGGCTAGGACTCTCTCTCCATGGATCCACTGACTCTCCCTCCGCACTGTCCATCTGTGACACAGGCGTGGAGACATCACGAGGAATCTGCTCTGGCAGTAAATCTACACCCTCTTCCTTTGTGCCACACTCTGCTGGGCCTCCCCCAACAGGTTCAACCTGGTGCTGTGTGCTGCTATATGCAGGGTTTTGTATTTTTGTCCAGGTGGGAGCCAAACGAATTTGTGATGTTCTAGTCAGTCCTTGCTTCTCTAAACACCCTGAACAGTGAGGAATCAAGAATACATCCCTTCCGGCCTTGAGGCACATTATGCATTCTCTCACAGGGTAGTTGGGAATCGCAACATGAGGAGGCAAACTTCCACAGTAGAAACACTGCTCAATTTCTTTAAGCTTGGCAATCTCCTCAGCTATCATAGCACAGGCATGATCCGGGTAGTGGGGTGGTCCCGAAGCCATGTTTGGAAATAAACACACAAAAGTTCACTGTTACTACTGAGTTCACTATACTTGGAACAGTCTCTCAAAATGGCTCCCTTCTGCTGTGTTTACATTACTGCCTCACCCTATAATGGTGGCGACAGCACTCCTGGCGCATCAACAAATCTGTATCTGACTCAAGCCACTGCGTATCCCACTTTCTGCATAATGAAAATTTACTCAAACTGTAACAATTGCACTGTTTACTTTCCTCAGCACATCTATATGATTTTTGGGACTTTACGATTAGCATTTCAAGCTATTTTTACTTGCTTAAAGTCACTAAGCCACAGTATTTCTAGGAGCAGAATTGCTTGCTTGTTGCAGCTTCTCATACAACTCAGTCTCTCAAATTGCTCAGAAAATTGTACTGTTGCTGAATCCATAATATGTGCTCACAGTCTGTTGCTCAGAATTCTTGTTTGTTTCTGATTTTACTTTACAGTCGTCCTTTGCAAAAACAGTCACACTGTTTACACACAGATCCTGTTGACTTTGTTAAATCACAACACAGTTTGAGCTCAGTTTTGCTGAATGGCACTCACTGAATCAGTAGCTGGCTTGCTCCATTGGAAAATCTCGGCCTGAAGCTGATCCTGGAAGGCATCTGGGTTGTAACTGGCTGGCGATCCCGCCGATTGTCACTATGAACACCACGCTTGCTTCCCAGTCAGTTGGATACTGGGTTGAGCCCAAACTTGCACAGAAACAGTCTGTTTTTACAGAATTTAGAATGTTCACAGTCACCACAACGATTCTTTTGCTACCAGCTCGCACACCACTCGCTCTCTCCCTCTTGAACACTGGGCAGCACTCTGAAGCTGGCTAGGGGATGGGACTGATTGCAGTCACTCCAATCACTTGATGCCATGCAAATGAGCCTCTGTCTCCATGGTGATCATCGAGCAGGCAAAATTTAAACTGCAAAACAACTTTTTTTTTTAGCTGAAATTTCAAGGTGGGAGTGCCGTTCTGAAACATTTTACTTGGCTAATTCTTTAGCGACTCCCCCAGTTCACACAGCAAGCATTTGAAACTTTCAGGGCACAATTGTCTTGTTTCCTAAAGTCCACAATACGTTTTGTCACACAAATTTGAGAATTAAAGCTGGCAAACATTTCACTTGATGCAGGATAAGGGGTACACACAATTTGGCTTTACAGCTCCTTGGTAAACGATGGCACAAAACACAGCAGCACGTGAACAGCAGGCACACAGCCACACATACGGATGGCCACACATACGGATGGCACTACTCTGGGCAAAATCCTTCTGCACAAAGCTTCCAGTTTTGGGCTACCAACTGCCAGACAGGTAAAACACTAACCACAACCTGAGCAATCTACCTTTTTGTTTTCTCCCAAATTCAAAAACACATTGTCAGACAAACCCTCATTTTTGTTACCCCTCACCAGCCCCCCTTTTTTAACTAGAGGGGCTGCTCCTCTCACACACACACACACACACACACACACACACACAAAGCCTCTAGGGGTAAAGGAGAGGGATGGGGGTTTGCATAAGTTAAACGTTACATTTTCTTTGGAAAAATAGAGAAGGTGGCCACCATTAGACTCAGTGGACCAGACTGTTATTTAAAGAAACAGTCAGCTAAGTGTGGCTACTACCTGGCACACACCTGGTGGAACCATTTACCCTGGCCAGCAACCCAGATCCCTGGGAGAAAACGTTTGCTCAAAGTCATGCTAGGTTTGTACTTCTGGACAGGGGCACCCAAGTAAATCCACACACATGGAAGCAATAACAGTACTTTACAAACTAGGTTGGGATTCTAGAGTGTGGCTTTATTCTCATAACAGAGTAGGAATAATCACAAAGCGAAGATGGACCCCCACAGGATTACACATACTGGTATTGCAGATTCACCAGAGCACAGAAATTCCTGACATTCCCATTTAGCATAGGGTGAAGACACAAAACAGCGAACTCTGGTTCTGAAACTGAAGGCTGGCACATCTGCCTGAACTAGTACTATCCCCATTTCCCACAGGGATGGAAGTGGTACTCATGACCACACTGAGCCCATCTGGGCTCAGAATCTTCCAGCACCCACTATACTGGGGTAAACTGATGAACAGAGAATCCAAACCCACATCTCGGGTCAATTATTTCCATTAGGCACTGGCCACATGCACCGAATGAAAATGTACTGGTGCTCAAACTGAACCCAGAGAGGTAAACTGGTTACTCCAGATGGGGGATCTACCACCTTTTGCTTCCAAGTCTATACTCGGCCATTCATCTGGTTAATAACACCCTCACAGAAGAAACTTGTAGATGCTATCTTGAAATGTTTTTCATACTTAACATACTACTGACACACCTCTGGGTGTCCAACTAAAAGGTTCTGTAATTGGACAGTCACATCCTTGGACTCCAACGTAGGCAGAAACTTTTAAATTAAAACAGGGTGACTGGTCCCATGTGCAGAGAAATTCACCCTACTGCGTTTGCAGATGCCCCTGGCCTTTCACAAAACAAAAGGTTTGTAGTCACAACCAAATGAAGATGTCCATGACAGCTTCACCAAAGAAAATGAATCAAGGGGATTGCCCCTGAATCCTGGAGTTTTCCCCCATCCCTCCTGGAATGGGGCACTGGGAAAACCAAAAACAAGGTCTCCACCACTTCAACTACTACCTTCTTTTGTTCCTCTTCAAGGGTGAGAACAAACAACCACCAAAGAAAAGGGGGTAGCTCTTTATCAGAGCTAGGTGAGGAACTGCCCAGCAGCTGCAGCCTCCTCCTAGAACTCCTCCTGCAGACTGTCTCCTAACACTCAATGAACATTCCAATTCATTCTCTAAGCCAGCTGGACAAATGTGGCATATGCTGCTGCGAGAGTTCCAAAGTGACATCACCACTCCAGCTCAGCTGAGACTGAAAAACAGAGTGTGACACCCATTTACCTGGCATTTCACAAGCTGCCTTCCCTGCCTGCCACTGATCTAACTGGGATTCTAGTAACCCCAGGGAACAAGGGGTTACACTTGTATTACTGCAAAACCAATGTCAAAGCCAGTTTTCTAAGTTCAGTAAGACCCTTCTGGGTGTGGAGTGTTGGGGGATGCCTGCACTTCCAGGGGCTATAAGGCCCTCCACATGCAGCATCAGGGCTGCACTACACCCCTGGGCATGCGATTATCCCCCAACACCCAACACCCTGTCAGGTCTTATCACTTATTTAGAGTGGTACTGCTCTACCTCCAGGCTCCTTTCTAGTCTTCTTACCTCCAGCCTTCTCAATTGATCAAGACCTATTAAGCTCCAAAATTAGTGGTTTACAAATGATCAGAACCTTATCAAAACTTGAAAATGGTTCTGAAGAGGTTCTTTTACAGAACATGCCATAGGTTCATGGTGGTTCTCAGCTTATCCAAACCAGTTCCTCAATCCTTAAAGTAAACCGAGATCGGCCTTAATATGCACTTCTCCCAAGAGATTTAGTTGGAAAGAAAAAGGCAATAAGCAAAATCCCTGTTAAACAGTTTTTATATTTGCTTGCATGCATGCAACGCAAACATATTGGCAGTTTGTCAGTTCTGAAGGGCTTTTGCAGGTGTGGCTGTGTTGGTGCCAATGCAACAGAGTGTTTCAGAAGCTGGTGTGTGAGCAACCTATTAAAAGCAGGTTGCTGATGATGCTAATCAGCTTGCTGCTGGGCGGAAACTTCTAGTACGTAAAAGAGGAAGCTGCTCCTATAGTTAGTAGTTTTCACCCGTTAGCATAAGAACTGGATGTGATCAGCACCAAACCTATCTCCTGCTGCTCATTCCACTGCAGTCTTCTGCCCACCCAATCAAACTTTTAACATTACTAGCAGTAGGTTTTCATTTGACCTCACTGCTGGTTCCTCCCTTCCGCCCACCTGCCAATCAAACTTTAACATTACCAGCAGTAGGTTTTCATTTGACCTCACTGCTTGTTCCTCCCTTCCACCCCACCTACTGTTTAAATACACCAGTAGAGGGTGTCAGCCCTGCAGACAGTATCCCCCCCACCCACCTGACCCATCATTTGTCACCCTCCTGCAATTCTTTGAATAGGCCCAGCAGTGGGTGCCCAACCCCACTGCTGGTCTCCCCCTCCCACCTGATCCAGCATTTGTCAGTCCCCTGCAATTCTTTAAATATCACCGATAGCAGGTGACCTGCTCTGCTGCTAGTACACACCCACCACCTGACCCAGCATTTGTCACACCCCTGCAATTCTCTGAATATCACTGGCAGTAGGTGCCCAACCCAGCTGCTGGTATCTCCCCCCCCCCTCCACCTGACCCACTATTTTTCATCCCCATGAAGTTCTTTGAATATTACTGGCAGGGGTGCCCAATCCTGCTGCTGGTTTCTTCCTCCCACCTGACCCAGCATTTGTCACCCACCTGCAATTCTTAGAATATCTCCGGCAGCAGGAGCCCAACCCCGTTGCTGGTATCCTCCATCTGACCTACCATTTGTCACCCCCGTGCAATTCTTTGAATATCACTGACAGCGGATACCCAACCCTGCTCCTGCAACCCCTCCACCTGACCCAACATGTGACACCCCCCTGCAAGTGTTTTAATATCACCCATAGCAGGCACCCAGCCACACTGCTGATACCCCCCTCACACCTAACCCAGAGCTTGTCACCCCCCTGCAATACTTTGAATATCACCAGCAGTGGGTGCCCAACCCTGCTGCTTGTATCCCCACCCCACCACCTGACCCAGCATGTGTCACCCCCCTTGCAATTTTTTGAATATCACAGGCAAATGGTGAAGCCAAATAGGCGAATTTTAAGCCCAATGGCAAAAATTCACAGATTGCTGCAAAGAGGCAAATTTGCAGACTTCGCTGAAACTTCGCCAGTGAATTTACACTTCACAATATCTCTATCAATCTTCCACTTGACCCAGCATTTGTCAGCTCCCTGCAGTTCTTTAAATATCACTGGCAGTGGGTGCACAACCCTGCTGCTTATATCCCCCTCCCACCTGACCCAACATTTGTCAGCCCCTGCAGTTCTTTGAATATCACCAGTAGCAGGTGCCCAACCCTGCTGCTGGTATTACCACTCTCCTCCGACCCAGCTTTTGTCACCCCCCTGCAATTCTTTGAATATCACTGGCAGCAGGAGCCCAGCCCCACTGCTTGTCTCCCCCTCCCACCTGACCCAGCATTTGTAACCCCCTCCCGTAATTCTTTGAATTTCACTGATAGCAGGTGCCCAACCCGCTGCTGGTATCCCCTCCTACCTGACCCAGCATTTGTAAACTCCGTGTAATTCTTTGACTATCACCAGTGGCAGGAGCCCAACCCCTCCACTGGTATCCCCCTCCCCAACTGATCCAGCATTTCTCACCCCCCTGCACTTCTTAGAATATCACAAGGCAGTGGGTGCCCAACCCTGCTGCTGGTATCCCCCCCTCCTGACCCAGTATTTGTCACCCCCTGCAATTCTTAGAATATCACTGACAGTGGGTGCCCAACCCCACTGCTGGTATCTCTCTCCCCACCAGCTGACCCAACATTTTCAGCCCTCTGTTATTCTTTAAATATCTCCAGCAGTGTGAGGCCAACCCCACTGCTGGTATCTGCCTCCCACCTGACCCAGCATTTTTAACCCCCCTGTAATTCCTCAACTGTCACCAGTGGCAGGAGCCCAGCCCCTCCACTGGTATCCCCCACACTGATCCAGCATTTCTCACACCCTGCAATTCTTAGAATATCACAAGGCAGTGGGTGCCCAACCCCACTGCTGGTATCCCCCTCCTGACCCAGTATTTGTTACCCTCCAATTCTTAGGAATATCACTGACAGTGGGTACCCAACCCCACTGCTGGTATCCCAGCTGACCCAACATTTTCAGCCCTCTGTTATTCTTTAAACATCACCAGCAGTGTGAGGCCAAGCCCACTGCTGGTATCTGCCTCCCACCTGACCCAGCATTCCTCACCTCTCTGCAATTTAATTAGAGTATCACCAGCAGCAGGTGCCCAGCCCAACTGCCGGTATTCCTCCCTATCTGACCCAGCTTTTGTCACCCCCCTGAAATTCTTTGAATATCACTGGCAAAGGGTGGCCAACCTCGTTGCTGGTATCCATGTGCTGCCTTACCCAGAGTTTGTCATTGTCCTGCAGTTCTTTGAATCACACCAGCAGGAGATGCCCAACCAAACTGCTGGACTGGTATCCCCCTGCCCACCTGAGGGAGCATTTGAAACGCACCCTTGCAATACTTTGAACATCACTGGTAGCAGGTGTCCAATCCCACTGCTGGTATCTCCCCACCTACCTGACCCAGCATTTGTCATGACCCTGCTTCTTTAAATATCACTGGTAACAGGTGCCCAATACCACTACTGGACCCCCCCTCCACAAACCTTACCCAGCATTTATCTTCACCCTGTAATTCTTTGAATATCACTGGTAGTAGGTGCCCAGCCCTACTGATAGTATCCCCCTCATACCTGACCCAGCTTTTGTCAACCCCGTGCAGTTCTTCGAATTTCACCGGTAGCAGCTGTCCAACCCTGCTACTCGTATCCCCCCATCACCACCTGACCCAGCATTTGTCACGTCTCCTGCAATTACTTGAATATCACTGGTAGGGAGGTGCCCATCCCCACTGCTGGTATCCCCCCTACCTGACCCACCATTTGTCATCCCCATGCAATTCTTTGAATATCACTGGCAGGGGGTGCCCAACCCTGCTGCAGGTACCCCTTCACCTAACCCAACATGTGATATCCCCCTGCAATTCTTTGAAAATCACCCATAGCAGACACCCAGCCACACTGATGGTATCCCCCTCAATCCTGACTCAGAGTTTGTCACCCCCTGCAAAACTTTTAATATCTCAGGCAGTGGGTGCCCAGCCCCGCTGCTTATATTCCCACCACCCCACCTGACCAAGCATTTGTCACCCCTCCTGCAGTTCTTTGAATATCACTGGTAGCAGGTGTCCAACCCCGCTGCTGGTAATCCTCCCACCTACCTGACCCAGCATTTGTCATCACCCTGTAATTGTTTGAATATCACTGGCAGCAGGTGCCCAGCCCCACTGCTTGTATGCCCCCAACCTGACCCAGCATTTGTCAAACCCCTGCAATTCTTTGAATATCACCGGTAGCAGCTGCCCAAACCTGCTGCTCGTATGCCCCCACCACCTGACCCAGCATTTGTCACCCCTCCTGCAATTCTTTGAATATCACTTGTAGGGGGTGCAAAACCCCGCTGCTAGTATCCCCCCACCTGACCCAGCATTTGACACCCCCCTGCAATTCTTTGAATATCACCGGTAGCAGGTGTCCAACCCTACTGCTGGCATCTCTTCCACCTGACCACGCATTTGTCAACCCCATGCAGTTCTTTGAAAACCACTGGCAGTGGGTGCCCAACCCCATTGCTGGTATCCCCCCCGCACCTGAACCATTTGTCATCCCCATGCAATTCTTTGAATTTCACTAGCAGTGGGTACCCAACCCTGCTGCTGGTATCCCCCCTACCTGACCCACCATTTGTCATCCCCGTGCAATTCTTTGAATACCACTGACAGTTGGTGCCCAACCCCGCTTCTGTTAACCCCCCGACCTAACCCACCACTTGTCATCCCCGCGCAGTTCTTTGAATATCACTGGCAGGGGGTTGCCCAACCCCACTGCTAGTACCCTCCCCACCCGATTCAGCATGTGACACCCTCCTGCAATTCTTTGAAAATCACCCATAGCAGGTGCCCAGCCACACTGCTGGAATCCCATCACACCCGACAATTAGTTTGTCCCCCGCAATACTTTGAATATTACCGGAAGTTTTTGCCCATCCCCGCTGCTGACATCCCCACCCCTCCCACCTGACCTAGCATTTGTCACCCCTCCCTTGCAAATCTTTGAATATCACAGGCAGCGGATGCCCAACCCTGTAGCTGGTATTGCCCTCTCCTCTGACACAGAGTTTGTCACACCCCTGCAGTTCTTTGAATATCACTGGTAGCAGGTGTGCAACCCCGCTGCTCGTATCCCCCCAACCTACCAGACCCAGCATTTGTCACCCCTGTGTAATTCTTTGAATATCACCAGTAGCAGGAGCCCAACCCCTCACTAGTATCCCCCACCCACTGATCCAGCATTTCTCACCCCACAATTCTTAAAATATCACAGCCAGTGGGTGCCCAATCCCGCTGCAGGTATCCCTCCCCCAGCTGACCCAGGATTTGTCACCCCCCTGCAATTCTTAGAATATCACTGACAGTTGGTGCCCAACCCCGCTGCTGGAATCCCCCCTCACCTGACCCAACATTGGTCATCCCTCTGTTATTTTTTGAATATCACCAGCAGTGGGAGGCCAACCCCACTGCTGGTATCTGTCTCCCACCTGACCCAGCATTCCTCACCTGTCTGCAATTTAATTAGAGTATCACCAGCAGCTGGTGCCCAGGCCGACTACTGGCATTCCTCCCACCTGTCCAGCTTTTGTCACCCCGAAGTTCTTTGAATATCACTATCAGAGGGTGGCCAACCTTGTTGCCGGTATCCCGCATTGCCTCGCCCAGAGTCTGTCACCCTCCGCAGTTCTTTGAATCACACCGGCAGAAGTTGCCCAACCTCACTGCTGGACTGGTATACCTCCCCCCACCCCCAACCTTACCAAGCATTTGACACAAACCCATGAAATTCCTTGAACATCACCGGTACCTGGTGTCCAACCCCGCTGCTGGTATCCTCCCACCTACCTGACCCAGCATTTTGTCATCACCTTGCAATTCTTTTAATATCACTGATAACAGGTGCCCAACACCACTACTGGTATGCCCCCCAAACCTGAGCCAGCATTTGTCATCACCCTGTAATTCTTTGAATATCACTGGCAGCAGGTGCCCAGCCCTGCTACTTGTCTCCCCCCACCTGAGCCAGCATTTATCAAACCCCTGCAATTCTGCGACTATCACCAGTAGCAGCTGCCCAACCCTGCTGCTCTTATCCCCCCCCCCAACCATCTGACCCAGCATTTGTCACCTCTCCTGCAATTATTTGAATATCACTGGTAGGGGTTGCAAAACCTTGCTGCCAGTTTCCCCCAGCTGACCCAGCATTTGATACCCCCCTGCAATTCTTTGAATATCTCTGGTAGAAGGTGTCCAACACCGCTGCTGGTGTCCCCCTCCCACCTCACCGAGCATCTGTCTCCCTACCCCTTACAATTCTATGAATATTACTGGTAGCAGATGTCCAACCCGCTGCTAGTATCCCCTCCCAGCTGACCCAGCATTTGACACCCCGCTGCAATTCTTCGACTATCACCGGTAGCATGTGTCCAACCCTGCAGCTGGTATCCCTTCCACCTGACCTAGCATTTGTCAGCCCTATGCAATTCTTTGAATACCACTGGCATTGGGTACCCAACTCCGCTGCTGGTATCTCCCCCCCCCCCAATGCACCAGACCCAGCATTTGTCATCCCCATGCAATTCTTTGAATATCGCTGGCAGTGGATGCCCAACCCTGCTGCTGGTGTCCCCCCTACCTGATCCACCATTTGTCAGCCTCATGCAATTCTTTGAATATCACTGGCAGGGGGTGCCCAACCCTGTTGCTGGTCCTCCCCACCACCTGACCCAGCATGTGGCATCCCCATGCAGTTCTTTGAAAATCACCCATTGCAGGCACCCATCCACAGAGTTGGAATCCCCCTCACACCTGACCCAGAGTTTGTCACCCCCCCCCTTAATTCTTTGAATATCACCAGTAGCAGGAGCTCAACCTCCTCTGGTAACCCTCGCCCCACTAATCCAGCATTCCCCCATGCAATTCTTAAAATATCACTGACGGTGTGTCCCCAACCCCGCTGCTGGAATGCCCCTCACCTGACCAGACATTTGTCAGCCCTCTGTTATTCTTTGAATATCACCAGCAGTGGGAGGCTAACCCCACTGCTGGTATCTGCTTCCCACCTGACCCAGCATTCTTCGCCTCTCTGCAGTTTAATTAGAGTATCACCAGCAGCTGGTGTCCAGCCCGACTGATGGCATTCCTCCCCACCTGACCCAGCTTTTGTCACCCCACTGAAATTCTTTGAATGTCACTAACAGAGGGTGGCCAGCCTTATTGCTGGTATCCCCTTCTTGCCTTACCCAGAGTTTGTCACCCTCCTGCAATTATTTGAATCACACCGACAGAAGTTGCCCAACCCCACTGCTGGACTAGTATCCCCCCACCTAACCAAGCATTTCACACACACCTTTCCAACTCTTTGAACATCACCAGTAGCAGGTGCCCAACCCCGCTGCTGGTATCACCCTCTAGAGATTTGCAAAGGTGGGAATCTTCACTCCGCGAATTAATCCACAGATTTAGCGCAATTCACAGATTAATTTGTGGACTCTAAGTGCGAAGTTTCTCCATCAAAGTGAGTAATTCTCTGTTCACAGGTGAAATTCTACATAAACAAGCATTTGTCAATGCCGAATGTTGCTTGCTTCTATGTGCTGTTTAGGTATTTGGAAGTCATTGGAGTGCAAATATTGAAAATTTGCGAACTTTACGAAATATGAGAACTGGCGCAACGCATACCTGTGAAAACAGTCATTGTTAGGACATTTTTTCACGAAATTTTCAACATAGCCATTTTAAGACCTCTGCTCATGAACAGTTCACTGTGATTTTGTTAATGTCTCCATATATTGAGTTTGCACCTGACTGCGCCATTATGCTCAGCATGTAGGAAACACGTTTTGGGCAGGATGTGAAAAATGACAGCTGTACTGCTCATAAGGAGGTGTGGTAAAATGGCGATGTTGAAAATCTGGAGTGGAATATTGAAAATTCGCAAAACCCACGAGGCCTGCGCAGAACTGTGCAATGCACACCTTTAAAAACAGTCATTTTAGGAATTTTCACCAAATTTTCAACATTGCCATTTTAAGATCTCTGCTCATGAACAGTGACACTGATTTTCTTAATGTGTCCCATACACCTGAATTCGCACACCGATCTACGCCATTGTAGCTCGTGAAGCGAGAAACATGTTTTGGGCAGGGTGTGAAAATGACAGCTGTACTGCTCATGAGGAGGTGTGGTAAATGGCAATATTGAAAATCTGGAGTGAAAATATTGAAAATTTGTGAACTTACGAGCCTGCATAGGAACTGCAGCATGACGCCCAGAAACAGTCATTTTAGGAATTTTTCACCAAATTTTCAGCATAGTCATTTTAAGACCTCTGCTCATGAACAGTGTCACTGTGATTTTCTTAATTTGTCCGTACATTGATTTCATACCGACTGCGCCATTCTGGGCTACAAGGCGGGAAACACATTTTGGGTGAGATGTGAAAAATGACAGCTGTACTACTCATAAGAAGGTGTGGTAAAATGGCAATGTCGAAATCTGGAGTAAAAATATTGAAATTTGCGAACTTACGAGCCTGCGTAGGAACTGCATAGCATGCGCTAAATAAAACAGTCATAGTTTTGGAATTTTGGACCAAATTTTCAACATGGGGTTTTGAGACCCCTTCTCATGAGTGATGTTACTGTCATGGCGGTATCAGGGCTGAAGGGTGATTTCGCAGTCACTGCGCGAAATCACCCTTCGGGCCCGAATAACGCCATGACAGTGACATCATTCATGAGAAGGGGTCCTAAAAACCCCATGTTGAAAATTTGGTGCAAAAATTCCCAAAAATGCCTGAGATATGCAATAAAGTTGAACCCCCCCTATCTAGCCCATTATACAGCTTACCGGCATTTCCTCAGTTCGCGGTCGGCTTTGAAGAGTGCAGACGTGTTCCCGGTCCACCGAAGATCGTCGCGCTGGAGTCCGGAGGTAAGTATGGGGTGAGGGGTGTGGGAGGCTGGGTGCGCAGTGGGTGGGTGCGGTTGTGGGAGGGTCGGGAGGCGCGCGGCGGGACCGCTTTTGTTTTATAGGTTTAAAAAAAAAAGGCGTCGTGGGGCGTTTGCCATGCTGGGATGGGCTCCCAGCGTAGCACAAGGCGGGGGGCCGTTCAGCCCGGCGGGGATTGGGCATCCCCATCGGCCAAAGGACTGATTCCCGCGCTGGGGTGGGCTCCCAGCGTGGCACCTTCTAGGGGGCGACGGCTCAGCCGGCGGGGATTGGGCACGTCGGCTACCTGTCTTGTCTTGGTGGCGGCGCCGCCTGTGTGTGTGGGGGAGCTACGCTTCTTATCGCTGCTCACTGAAGCGTAGCTCCCCCTTTCAACTGTATGCCACTGCATTTTGGAGCGTGTCATAGACAGCTCCAAAATGCATTGGCTTACAGGGGCCGCGCCTGCCAGCTCACTGACTGAATTGGAGGAGGAGGTGACACACCTCCGAAATCTCCGATGATGGCACTGTGTTTCTGCACATGCATGCAAGCAACATAAAAACTAAGAGTAAAGCCAAATAGGTGAATTTTAAGCCCAATAGCAAAAATTCACACATTGTTGCACAGAGACAAATTTGCAGACTCTGTTGTAACTTCGCCAGTGAATTTAAACTTTGCAACATATCTATCAATCTTCCACCTGACCCAGCATTTGTCAGTCCCTGTAATTCTTTAAATATCACTGGCAGTGGGTGCGCAATCCCACTGCTTGTATTCCCCTCCCACCTGACCCAGCATTTGTCAGCCCCTGCAGTTCTTTGAATATCACTGGTAACAAGTGCCCAACCCCACTGCTGGTATCCCACTCCCACCTGACCCAGCATTTGTAACCCCACTGTAATTCTTTGAATATCACCAGTAGCAGGTGCCCAACCCCGCTGCTGGTATCCCCCCCACCTGACCCAACATTTGTAACCCCCCTGTAATTCTTTGAATATCACCAGTAGCCAGTGCCCAACCCCGCTGCTGGTATCCCCCTCCCACCTGACCCAGCATTTGTAACCCCACTGTAATTCTTTGAATGCCACAGTAGCAGGAGCCCAACCCTGCTACTGGTATCTCCCCCCTCTGATCCAGCATTTTTCACCTCCTGCAATTCTTAGAATATCACTGACAGTGGGTGCCCAGCCCCGCTGCTGGTATCCCCCCTCCCCAACCTGACTCAACATTTGTCAGCCCTCTGTTATTCTTGAATATCACCAGCAGTGGGGAGGCCAGCCCTGCTGCTGGTATCTGCCTCCCACCTGGCCCAGCATTCCTCACCCCTCTTTATTTGTTAAAGTATCACCAGCAGCTGGTGCCCAGCGTGACTGCTGGAATTCATCACCATCTGACCCAGCTTTTGTCACCCCCCTGAAATTCTTTGAATATCACTGGCAGAGGGTGGCCAACCACATTGCTGGTATCCCCGTGCTGCCTTACCCAGAGTTTGTCACCCTCCTGCAATTCTTTGAATTGCACTGGCAGAAGGTGCCTAATCCACTGTGGTATCTCCCCACCCCCCACCTGACCAAGCATTTGACCCCCGCAATTCTTTGAATATCACGGTAGCAGTTTCCCAACCCTGCTGCTTGTATCCCCTCACCACCTGACCCAGCATATGTCACCCTCCTGCAATTCTTTGAATATCACGGAAGGAGGTTCAAAGTTCTCGGTTAGTATCCCCCCCACCTGACCCAGCATTTGACACCCTCCTACAGTTCTTTGAATATCACCGGTAGCAGATGTCCACTCCCGCTACTGGTATCCTCCTCCCAGCTGACCCAGCATTTATCATCCACCCTGCAATTCTTTAAATATCACTGGCAGCAGTTGTCCAGTCCTGCTGCTGGTATCCTCCCCACCTGACCCAGCATTTGTCAGCCCCCCTGCAATTCTTTGAATATCACTGGTAGGTGGTGCAAAGCCCTGCGGCTAGTATCCCCACCCACCTGACCCAGCATTTGACACCCCTCTGCAGTTCTTTGCATATCACCGGTAGCAGATGTCCAGTCCTGCTGCTAGTAACCCCCTCCCACCTAACATAGCATTTGTCACCCACCCTGCAATTCTGTGAATATCACTGGCAGTAGTTGTCCAAACCCGCTGCTTGTATCCTCCCCACCTGACCCAGCATTTGTCACCCGCCCTGCAATTCTTTGAATTTCACCTGCAGCAGGTGCCCAACCTCTATCTGGTATCCCACTCCCATCTAACTCAGTATTTCAAACAACATGAAGTCTTGCTGTATTCTGACTATTGCAGTGATCTCCAACCTTTGAACTGCCCCAGAGAACAAAGAGTTAACTTTCCATGCAAGGCATGGAACGCTGAGCTTGAGCTCGGTTGAAGCCTCTGTCTGCTGTTGTTTGAACCCCAACCGTCAGATTCTTTACCTCATCCCCACTGAACAGTCACTCAGATTTCTCCTTCGCTCGGTTCAAAAAAAGTCTGTTAAAGTGTCGTTTTTTTCTCTCGGTTTCAACCGAATTTCTACAATCTAACCTCTCGGTTAAGTCTCTGTCTGTGGTACCGTGAGTACTAGATAGGTTTTCTATATTAGTTTTCTGTGTGGAACTTGTAAACATTGGATCGGTTCGGTTTGAACCAATCAGGTTTGTGAAAAAGTTTTTCTATTCTTATTGGAGTGTGGTAACCGGTCCGTATCGGTTCTAAAAAGAACGGATTTTATTACGTTTTTTTCCCAAGACCCGTAACACGGTCAGGAACCAATAGGGGTGTCTTGCCTGGCGGATTGCCGAAAAAAGGGTACGTTTTGGTTAGGATTGGCCATGTCTGAGAAACCCAAGAAAAAAAACGGGCCCACTGGGTTTCAACACCGTAGTGTGTGTGGGGAAGCCTTTGCTAAGGCTGATCCCCACACCACCTGTTTATTGTCTGGGGTTTGACCACCTCGATTCAGACTACCAAATTTATAAAAGTTTTCCCAAAGCTACCCTGGATAAGAGAGTAGGTAGACTGAGGGAAAGGGAGGCCGAGAAGTCCACTGACCCGGATGGCCAGCCCGGTTCGGTTCCGACCGAACCAGGAGTGCCCTCTGACCAGGGCAAAACTTCTTCGGGCGAAAGGAGAACCGATTCTGAGGAGTCGGTTCCAGTTAAAGGAAAAAGAAGGGATTAGTCAGCCGGTTCAGATCCACAAGTTCTTTCTCCGACCGCTGATAAGATAGCCAAAGCGATAAGGATAGTTCAATCGCTAACTTCGGTTCCGGCCGAACCGGCATCATTGGTCAGGGGCTCGGTTCGGTCGGTTCCCCCGGTTCCGGATTATACTTTAGAAGAATTTTATGAACCGGAGGAGGGACAGTATGAAGATAGTGATGGTGATTATGAAAGTCTGGATGTGCCTATTGACCCAGACATCTCCCCAGAGAGACCTTCAGGTGTTTCTCCTCCTAGGCTTTCTGAGTCCCCTTCCCACTTTTATGTTTTACAAAAAAGTGGCTGAAACCCTCCAGCTTCCTATGGAAGAAGCAGTAGAGGATCAGGAGGAGCCTGATTTCGTTGAGATGATGGACATCCCAGAGTCCAGGAGATTGTCTGTTCCCCTCCATAAGTCTTTTGGGAAACAGACATTTAAAATTTTAAAAACTCCTAATTCCATACCTCCTGTGGACAGAAGAATGGACAAGAGGTATACTCTTTCAGGCTCAGACACGGAGTTCCTTTCCCAGCAATGCAACCATGTTGGGGTAGTGCAGGCTGCTGCCTGTGATAAGGCAAATATACCCTTGGCTTCACAACCCCCAGATAAGGACTCCAGGAGGATTGATGCCATGGCAAAGAAACGGTACATGGCAGCATCTTTGGGACTCAGGCAGGCTAACTATATGGCCTACACAGCTAGATACCAGAAGTCCAGGTGGGATACTGTGATGGCTCTAGCTAAACAGGCCCCTGACCAGCTTGCCAAGGAGCATGAGCGGGTGGCTGCGGATGGGATTGAGGCATCCAAGGTGCAATTTCATGCTGCTGTGGACTCCAATGATGTTTCATCTAGAGTCATGGCTACATCTGTGGCCCTTCGGAGGATGGCTTGGCTCAGATGTACTAGCCTGTCACAGAATACCCAGGCTAAGGCCATGGATTTTCCTGTCATTGGTAACTCTCTGTTTAGGGAGCAGACAGAGAACTACATGAAAAAAATGGACGAGTACAGGACCACCCTCAGGAGTGCTCAGGCCAAAGAAAGGCAAGCCACTCCTCAGAGGCAGCATTCCAGGGGCAGGCCCTTTCATAGGCCTTTTTACCAAGCCCAGTCCTCCTCTTCTGCCTTTGCTCAGAGGGAGTTCTTTAGAGGGAGAGGCAGACGGGGTATGAGCAGGCCTGCTTCCACCCCTCAGCCTAAAGCCCCTGCCAAGCAGACACCCTGATGGGTCTGCCCGGGCTGATTCTCCACTACCTGTAGGGGGCAGGCTGGCTTACTTTGTCCAGGACTGGAAGTCTTTAACATCAGACAAGTGGGTCCTGGAAGTAGTAAGCCAGGGACTGGTTCTCAGCTTCAAAAACTTTCCCAAGGTGAGAACCAGATCCTTTCCACCTGCAAATCCTTCAGAGGCCCTTGCCCTAGAGGCAGAGGTCTCTTCCCTCTTGGCTCTCAGAGCCATAGAAAGGGTTCCAGCCCTATACAGGGGAAAAAGATTGTACTCCAGGTACTTCCTAACCCCCAAAAAGACAGGAGAATGGCGGCCCATCCTGGATCTGAGATATTTAAACAAGCACCTTTTAAAGCCAAAATTCAAAATGGTGACTCTGGGAATAATTCTGCCCTCTCTAAGGCCAGGGGACTGGCTAGCCTCCCTGGACCTCAAGGATGCCTATTTCCACATTCCCATCAGGTGCTTCCACAGAAAGTACCTTAGGTTCGAGTTGCCCTCAGGCCACTATCAATTCAGAGCAATGCCCTTTGGTGTAACATCAGCCCTAAGGGTGTTCACAAAGTGCCTGGCAGTAGTGCTTGCTTTCCTAAGGAGAAAAAAGATCTCCATCTTTCCATACCTGGACGACTGGCTCATAGTGGGTCAGTCTCCAGACCAAGTCAAGTCACATCTTCAGATAACTCAGCAACTGCTCACTTCCTTAGGATTCCTCCTAAATCTTCCAAAGTCAGTTCTGGAACCAGTGCAGCTCCTCACCTTTATAGGGGCGGAGCTCGATACAATAAGAGCAAAGGCCTTCCTTCCCCTGGACAGGGCAAGGACACTAGTAAAACTGGCCTCTTCTTTCACCCTTCAGGTGTCTCGACCAGCAAGGCACTTCTTGCAGCTCCTGGGCCACATGGCAGCCTCTATAGCAGTGGTCCAGTGGGCAAGGTTTCAGATGAGGGACATTCAGTTCCACTTGAGAACCTTCTGGTCCCAGAGAAAGGATTCCCTGACCAAACTAATCCCAGTCACTCGAACCCTGATCCAGGCTTTGCAGTGGTGGCAGGATCAGGACAATCTAAGGCAAGGAGTTCCTTTTGTCACTCAATCTCATTCTCTAATCCTTACCACAGATGCCCCCCTCTTGGGCTGGGGAGCCCACTTGGGGGATCTGACCACCCAAGGGCTGTGGTCACCTCACAAATCTCTGCTTCACATCAATCTCTTGGAACTCAGAGCAGTGTTTCTGGCTCTGCAAGTTTTTTCCAAGTCTGTTCAGAACAAAGTAGTCCAGATCAGAACAGACAATACCACCACAATGTGGTACATCTACAAGCAAGGGGGCACTCGGTCTATGGCCTTGTGCACAGAAGCAATGAAGTTGTGGACTCTGGCCTATTTCCTGCAAACTTCTCTGACAGCAGTGCACCTCCCAGGGAAGGACAATGTCCTGGCAGATGCTCTCAGCAGGATATCTCAGGGCCATCACGAATGGTCCCTAGATCCCCTAATTTTGAAGGTGATTTTCTCCAGCTGGGACACTCCACAGATATATCTTTTTGAAACCCCAGACAATCACCAACTTCCCCTTTTTTGCTGCAGACCCCCAGTGTTGGGCTCAGTCCCTCTGGATGCTCTAGTTCTCAATTGGGAAGGGAAGTTTCTGTGTGCCCCCCGCCCTTCCCTCTCCTGTTCAAGGTACTAGTCAAAATCAGGTCTCAACCCTGCAAAGTGATTCTGATTGCTCCAGACTGGGCCAGACAGCCCTGGTACCCACTGTTGCTGTCCTTAGCAGTCCACCTCCCCCTGTCTCTTCCCAGTAATTACAACCTGTTGACATCCTCTCAGGGAGGGTTTGGTATCCGAATCTCAAATCTCTCAATCTCAAGGCCTGGCTCTTGAAGAGTTAGAGTTTGCTGACCTGCATCTCTCTCAAGGTGTTTTTGGATATTCTAAAGGCTTCTCGAAAGTCTTCCACCAGAAAGACTTACAACTCCAAATGGAAAAGGTTCACTATTTGGTGCTCTGGTAAGCATATTTCTCCAGAATCTGCTGGGTTGCCTACAGTCCTGGACTATACGGTTAATCTCAATAGCTTGGGACTCAGACCAGCTACACTCAAAGTACATTTAGCAGCTGTTTCTGCCTTTTTGTTAGTAGGTAAGCCCTCTTCTCTTTCAGCTCATCCTGTATTTTGCAAATTCTTCAAGGGATTATTGCACACCAATCCTCCCTTCAGGGACCCTGCTCCTGCTTGGGACCTAAATGTTTGCATTGCTCAGCTTATGCAACCCCCTTTTGAGCCTTTGTCCTCTGCAGAACTTAAGTACTTGACTTGGAAAACTGTGTTTTTGGTAGCCATTACCTCTGCCAGACGCATCAGTGAATTGCAGGCCCTTTCAGTGGAGCCTGAATTTATCTCTTTTCATAGAGATAAGGTGGTCCTAAGAACTAATAGGAAGTTTTTGCCTAAGGTGGTCTCAGATTTCCACCTTAACCAGTCTATGTCGCTTCCTATTTTCTTCACTGACCATTCCTCCTCTGGAGAGAGGAGGCTGCACAGCCTGGACGTGAAAAGGGCCCTTAGCTACTACATAGAGCGCACCAAGGGTCACAGGTTTGACTCCTTCCAATTGTTCCTCACTTATAGTGAGGTCGGTAAGGGAAAACCTGCCACTAAAAGATCTATTGCCATGTGGATTGTCTCTTGTATACAATTCTGCTATGAAAAATTGGGTAGGACCCCACCCTCAGGCCTGAGGGCTCACTCTACTAGAGGTACAGCTGCTTCCCTGGCTGCTGCCAGGGATATTGCTATCTTAGAGATCTGTCAAGCAGCCACCTGGAAAACAGTCCATACTTTTACCAAACATTACTCTCTGGATATCCAGGCTAGGAGTGATGCTCGGTTTGGCACAGCAGTACTTCAGAGCCTATTCCCAAAGTAGGTTCTGTCCCTCCTCCATGGAGGTACTGCTTGGTAGTCTGCAATAGTCAGAATACAGCAAGACTTCATGTTGTTTGAAGAAAAAATTACTCGCCTTAGTAATGTTGTTTCTTCTAATGGAGTCTTGCTGTATTCTGACCTCCCGCCTCCCCTCAGAACCTGTTTTTGGGATGTGGGTGGGCAGGAGCAGTGTTGGCACCTAGAGGTGTCCCTTTTCTCACCCTCCTTTATTTTGGGTGTGTGTTGTGTTTTGTTTTTGGGTTTCCTGACTTGAGTCTTTGCTTTGAAACAAAAACCCTTTTATTAAATTTAGTTGCCAGTTGGCTAGTGTGAGTTTACAGTTTCCACAGAGCATGTGAGTATAGCTCGTAAAGATCTGGCGGTTGGGGTTCAAAAACAGCAGACAGAAGCTTCAACCGAGCTCGAGCTCAGCGTTCCATGCCTTGCATGGAAAGTTAACTCTTTGTTCTCCGGGGCAGTTCAAAGGTTGGAGATCACTGCAATAGTCAGAATACAGCAAGACTCCATTAGAAGAAACAACATTACTAAGGTGAGTAATTTTTTTCTTCTCACCCCCCTGCAATTCTTAGAATAACACCGGCAGTGGGTGCTCAACCCCACTGCTTGTACCCCCCAATCTGACATGATGTTTGTCAGCCCCCAGCAATTCTTTGAAAATCACTGGCAGCAGGTGTCCAACCCCGCTGCTGGCACCCCCCTCCCAGCTTTTGTCATCCCTATGCAGTTCTTTGAATATCACCAATAGCAGGTGTCCAACCCCGCTGCTGGTATTCCCCCACTCCACCTGACCAGGCATTTGTCACCCCCTGCAATTCTCTGAATAGCCAAAGCAGTGGGTGCCCAACCCTGCTGCCGGTATCCCCCTCCCACCTGACCCAGCATTTGTCAGCCACCAGCAGTTCTTTTGAGTATCACTGGCAGCAGATGTCGAACTCTGCTGCTGGTATCTCCCTCCCACCTGACCCAGCTTTTGTCATGCTCATGTGATTCTTTGAATGTCATCAATAGCAGGTGTCCAATCCCGCTGCTGGTATTCCCCCACAACACCTAACCGAGCATTTGTCAGCCCCCTGCAATTCTTTGAATATTACCATTAGCAGGTGCACAGCACCACTGCTGGTATCCCCCTCCCACCTGACCCAGCATTTTTCATCCCCCTGCAATTCTTTGAATATCACCAGCAGCAGGTGCCAAACCCCGCTGCTGATATTCCCCTCACACCTGACCCAGCATTTGTCACTCCCACCTGCAATTCTTTGAATACCACCAGCAGCAGGTGCCCACCCCTGCTGCTGGTATTCCCCAACCCCATCTGACCGAGCATTTGTCAGCCCCCCTGCAGTTCTTTGAATATCACCATTAGTAGGTACCCAGCACCACTGCTGGTATCTCCCTCCCACCTGAGCCAGCATTTTCACCCCCTTGCAATTCTTTGAATATCACTGGCAGCAGGTACCCAAACCCCACTGCTGATATTCCCCTCCCACCTGACCCAGCAATTGTCACCCCCCCCTGCAATATTTTGAATAGCACCATTGGCAGGTGCCCAATGCCACTGCTGGTATCCCCTTCCCTCCTGACCCAGAGTTTGTCACTGCCTGAAGTTCTTACTATATTACCAGCAGCGGGTGCCCAAGCTGCTGGTAGTCCCCCACCCCACCTAACTCAGCTTTTGTCACACCCTCCAATTCTTTGAATATCACTGGTAGCCCCCGATGCTGGTATTGCCCCCCACCTGACCCAGTATTTGTCACCCCCCTGCAATTCTTTGAATACCACCAGCAGAAGGAGCCCATCCCTGGTGCTGGTATTCCACCCACCTGACCCAACATTTGTCACCCCTCTACAGTTCTTTTAATGTCGTCACCAGAAGCAGGTGTCCAACCCCAGTGCTGGTATTCCCCCCCACCACCACCTGACCCAGCATTTTTCACCCCCCTGCAATTCTCTGAATAGCCCCAGCAGTGGGTGCCCAACCCCACTGCTGGTATCCCCCTCCCACCTGACCCAGCTGTTGTCATCCCCATGCGATTCTTTGAATATCACCAATAGTAGGTGTCCAATCCCGCTGCTGGTATTCTCCCACCACACCTAACCAAGCATTTGTCAGCCCCTTGCAATTCTTTGAATATTACCATTAGTAGGTGCCCAACACCACTGCTGGTATCCCCCTCCCACCTGACCCAGCATTTCTCACCCCCCCCTTGCAATTCTTTGAATATCACAGGCAGCAGGTGCCAAACCCCGCTGCTGGTATTCCCTTCCCACCTGACTCCGCATTTGTCACTCCCCCTGCAATTCTTTGAATATCACAGGTGGCCAACCCCACTGTTGCTATTCCCCCTCCCACCTAACCCAGCATTTTTGTCATCCCCATGCAATTTTTTGAATATCACCAGTAGCATGTGCCCAGCCCTGCTGCTGGTACCCCCACCCACCACCTGACCCAGCATTTGACACCGCCCCCTGCAATTCTTTGAATATCGCCAGCAGCAGGTGCCCAACCCCACTGCTGATATTCCCCTCCCATCTGACCCAGCATTTGGCACCCTCCTCTGCAAATCTTTAAATATCACAATTAGCAGGTGCCCAACACCACTGCTGTTATCCCCCTCCCACCTGACCCAGAGTTTGTCACTGCCTGAAGTTCTTGTAGTATATACAGCAGCGGGTGCCCAACCCGCTGCTGGTATCTCCCACCACCTGACCCCAGCTTTTGTCACCCCCTGCAATTCTTTGAATATCACTGGTAGCCCCGATGCTGTGGTATGCCCTTAACCTGACCCAGCATTTGTCGCCCCCTGCAATTCTTTGAATACCATCAGCAGCAGGTGCCCAACCCTGCTGCTGGTATTCCCCCCACCTCACCCAACAATTGTCACCCCTCTACAGTTCTTTGAATATCACCGATAGCAGGTGTCCAACCCCAGTGCTGGTATCCCCCACCACCACCTGACCCAGCATTTGTCATCCCACTGCAGTTCTTTGAATATCACTAGTAGCAGGTGACCAGTCGCACTGCTGGTATTCTCCCTCACACCTGACCCAGCTTTTGTCTCCCCCCTACAGTTCTTTGAATATGACCATCATCTGGTGCTCAACCCCACTGCTCATATTCCCCTCTCAGCTGACCCAGCATTTATCACCCCCCTGCAATTCTCTGAATAGCCCCAGCAGAGGGTGCCCAACCCTGCTGCTGTTACCTCTTCCCACCTGACCCAGTATCTGTTACCCTCTGCAATTCTTTGACTATCACTGGCAGCGGGTGCTGAACCCCACTTCTGTTATCCCCCCCAGCCTGACATGATGTTTGTCCACACACACACACTCTCACTCCAGCACTGGGGTTCCCACACCCAGTATCTGCTAACTCCAAAAACATGATGTAAAACCAGGGTGCCCACCCCGGTGCACCAGTCAAGAACCAAAAGGGAAGCAGTCTCTTGTCATCACGGTCTCCCATCATATGTCTACTGCCCCCTTCCAATTCTCCAGCTCCTCGCCCCCCGACCTCCCTCTTGGCACCCCACCACCCCACACCCCTCACTAACCTGTTGGGTCCACTGACGATGATTGCCATGTACTGTTGCTTCCAACGTCAAACAGGAGTGGAGGAAAACAAGGAAAATTTGATTAATGGAAGTTTAGTGCGTTTTCAACTTTTACTTATATCTTTGTCATTTTATTTTCACCCTTGCAGTTGCACAAAGTGAACATATTGGTATGATAGTGGATTTCGAGAGGTATGTCATTGTCAGTCCAATGCAGGTCAGTCTGCAAGGTGCTCAACAGTTGTCAGTCCAGTCATTAGCCAGGCTGGTCATGACACTGCTCTGGTCTTGCTAAGTGGAAACTTAGTTTAGTTCAAAGAAAAGGTGGCTCTTTCCTTTGGTCTGTGTAATGCAGCTCCGCAAGCAGAGCTGATCAGCATCATGATTAGCCTGCAATGGTCCTTCCCTCCCAATGTAAACAATTCCTTCCAACACCGGGGTGTCTAATCCCCAGCGGCTAGAACCAGGGCTGGATTAAGGCATAGGCAACGTAGGCACTGACCTAGGGTGCCTGCTTGTCAGGGGGCCCCCAGCAATCCCCAACATATATTTACTATATTCTTTTCTTTCTGAGCTGCATTTTTTTGTGTGTAGGACTCGGCCACTGAGTTATCTGACCAAGGCAGGGGCTGAACTGTGACATGACTCACACCTCCTTGATTAGGTGTTAAGTGTAGCTGATAGCTTCAGGGGGCCCCTGCCAGGCTGACCTTTAAGGTGTGAAAAGGACCATTTCCTTTGTTTTATCTCCCACATCCTATTTAGAATCCCCACTTAGAATCAAGTCTTACTCTTAGATATAAAAGATTAACAATGCAGTTCAACGTATACGCTTTATATTTAATGTCACTCTTAAAAGTAAAAAAATCTACACTGTATTTCAATGGTACAATTAAAAATCATACTCAAATTTTTGTAATTCACTTGTCTTACTCATATTAAAGTTCTGACCTTGCTATAGCTCCATTTTTAGGGTGAACAAATGAATGTCTTTCCAGATTCCCATCAGTAAATCTTGCAATTTATTGATTCTGGCTTACTTAATCAATAACAGAAATGTTTGATCCTGGGAATTATTTCTTCCAACAATCACTTGCTTCACGGTATAATCTCTAAAGTTCGTGACTCCTCAAGTAAAGCACCAACTTTATTTATTTATTTATTTAGTTTTTGTTAACCGGGTAGGTGCACTAGCCAGCAAGTGACTATTTTCAGGCACGACCCGGGAGGTACAGGTACAATACAATAGTACAGTGCAATTAAGACAGTTACATGGTAAGGTGCATTGACGTAATTAGACATTGTTACAAGTAGGCAGGAGAGAACAGCGGGTACTGGTGTTGGGATAGACTTCAGAGTAGGGGAGAGAAAAAGGGGGGGACATGATAAGGAAGAGGGTAAGTGCGCTGCTAAGTTCAGCGGGAGGTGGCAGGGCTAGAGACCAGACACCACCCAGGACCTAGCCTCATTTAGGGTGGTCCCTACCCTACCCTACAAAACTCCCACATCCTGGTCCGTATTACCTGACAGGACAAAATGACAACACCCAGACTGAGAGTGCACACGTGTGTTGTGGGGAAGGGCTTTTGGAGAAGTTCAAATCATGACATTTCACACACAAAAATGTATTTTTACCAGGCCAATTAGTAATTATTTTCTTTGAGTGATCAAAAGTCAGACTACTGTTATTTTGCCATACTGATATTCATTAGGTTATTTATGCTTTATGACACTTTTTAGGGACAGTAAGAACATTTTTTTTTAGGTTTCAGTAACTGATATGCAATGACCAAGAGGTGCAGTCATGGTGAAGGCACGGTTGTGATGAGGGGGGCCTCAGATGTCTTTTGGGCCTAGGGCTTCAGGTTGCTTTAATCTGGCCCTGGCTAGAACTCCACCCACCTGTTTTCACTGTGCAACACCAGGGAGCCCACCCCAGGTGCCAAACATGACATCAACATTGGGCTGCCCAGTCGCCTGTGTCAGTAAGGCCCTCATAGTCTTTTTAAAAAAATGTTTCATATTCTGTCTCCTTTCTGCCAAGCTGCCCCCTTCCTACTGCCCCCCCCCAGCCCAGTCACCAAGCTTCTCCAGGACTTACC
The DNA here is from genome assembly GCA_016271365.2 of Neoceratodus forsteri. Classification (NCBI taxonomy): domain Eukaryota; kingdom Metazoa; phylum Chordata; order Ceratodontiformes; family Ceratodontidae; genus Neoceratodus; species Neoceratodus forsteri. The sequence continues at coordinate 668,816,690 of CM057459.1, read as the reverse complement.
TTCCCACCATCATCCTCTGCCACACGACTGTTGGGGTGCCTGCTTGCCAGTGCGGGGCATGTCAGGGTTTGTCATCATTCTGCAGCCAGGGTTTTTTTGGTCCAGTTTTCCTCCTTGGGCCCATATATGGGCAGTGGTTGTGATGTGTGAGTTCCACCTCCAGGAGATGCCCCTGGCATCATGTACGTGGGTTCCCTTCCCATGCTGGTGGCATTGCATGCACTGCTACACAGTTGCTGCTGGGTGGCAGTCCAACAGCGAACCACAGCAACTTCCCCTCCCAAAGGGAGGACAGCAGTCCTATGGATGCTCAATCCTTCCTCTTCCAGCCAGTTTCCGAGTGAGCCAAATCCATTCGCGAATCCAAGTTGCCAGCATGGCAAGAAGTAAGATGCAGGGTGCCTCAGCTCTCATGTCACTGGGCTGCCATCTTTTTTTATTTTTATACATCCTGTAAAAAAGAAAACTTTCCATTGATGTCTGTTGCTGCCAGCCTGCTGCCATCTTTACCCTCCCCCCAACCTGACCCTCCCACTCAGCATCCATCACCCCACACTCCCCTCACCCCCTTACTGACCTATCTAGGGTCCAACACTGTAATCATCTCTGGACTGGAGACACGGCTTTACTCTTCAGTGCTGGACTGGGAACTGGGGAATCAGGTATGTGGTTCAATGGGTTTTGAACTTGCCCTCATAATTTGGTCATTTTTAAGTATTTTTTCTGAAGATTTTCATCATGGCCTTTTTGGGACCCCACCCTCATGAACATTGACAGTGAAATTATGCAAATCTATCCTAAAAGGTGATTTTGTTGTCACAGAGCAAAATCACATTTTGGGCAGGATCTGACATTTTTCCTCCACTCTTTTTATGTCTCTATGTGCGTGGGCAGGAAACATCTTGTGGTAGAATGACATTTCAGAGGTGTGTCAGGGATGAGTTCAAATACAGAGCACTCTACAGTGGGTTCATCCTGGACAGACCAATGAGCACACAACCAGACTGTGACACCAGTCACAGTTTCACAGCTGGAAGCCATTCTCTACTTGAAAGAAATGAAGTGCACCAATCAGAGCATATCATTCCTTTCATTTGTATAGTGCTGTCTGCCCCACTCCCTCCATTCCACTTCCCGGCACCATGCATCCAATGAAACTCTCCCACTCCCTCCATCTGCTGTTGTCTGCCCCGCTCCCTCCATTCCCCATCCCAGCACCAATGAAACCCTCCCGCTGCTGCTGTCCGCCTTGCTCCCTCTGTTCCTCATGCTGGCACCAATGAAATTTTCCTTCTCCCTCCCTCTGCTGCTGTTCTCCCCACCCCCCTTCGTTCCCTGTCCCAGCACCAATGAAACCCTCCCTTTACTGCTGTCCTCCTCGCTCCCTCCATTTCCCGTCCCAGCACCAATGAAACCCTCCCACTCCCTCCCTCTACTTCTGTTCTCCCACCCCCTCCATTCCCTGTCCCAGCACCAGTGAAACCCTCCCACTCCTTCCCTGTGCTGCTGTCTTCCCCGCTCCCTCCGTTTCCCATCCCAGCAACAATGAAACCCTCATGCTCCCTCCCCGTAGCGGATTCAAGCCTCAATGCAAGAATGCACGCCACCCCCTTTGAGCCATGCAGCCGGTGTGTCTTGTTTCTTCAGCCCTGCCCTACACCTCCAGTACCATTCTGCGTTGGTTCTTGGTCCCGTCCCACTATCTGAGCCCCAATGGCTGTGACGCATCCATCAGGAGCTGGAGCTGATCAACCCTCACTGGCTTTTCGCGCATGCGCCATTCAAAACTTACTATCATCATTCCTACAGCCTGACTGTTGAAGAACCTCCACATTCGCTGCTCTGAATCTGTCCAGAGTCGAGCACATTATTGTACTGGCAGTGGGGAGCTGCTAGGAACGCAGGGTATTCCAAGAATGGACGTGAGGTCCAGTCTTGCATTCCTGACTCGTGCTGGTGGTTTGCATGGTGCAGCATCAACAGGGCAAGAAACCCTCTGGTACCCAGCCTGGGGAGGGGTAGGAGGAGGCTGACTCCTCAGGTTAGCAGCAGTGCCTGGAATTAAGTCCACTGGTCACTCTAAAAACAGTCTTAGTAAGTAAATGGCTATTGTCTGCTGCCTTTCTGGACATATTGGCATTTGCTTTAAAGGTGAAATGACAAGATAGGATATTTACATTGAGTTTTTTATGAAAGTTATAAATGATCTGGTATATTGTTTGTCACATACTAATGGCTATTTGTAGCCCATGTATGTGATTGCTTTTGTTTTGTGTCTGTATTTTGATGCCATTATATTTTGGATAGCGAAACCTAAGTGATTTGAGAGTAGCAGATAGTGTTGTCGCAGCCTCTGTCTTTCTTTACTTCCTGTTCAGCGGAGGCTCTTCTGTGAAGTGTGCCAAAAATTAAACATACTATCAGTGTGCATCATCTGTCTAATTCAATGTTATAAGGCATTTGGTCCATCATATGAGATTTAAAATGGTACATAGTTACTGTATCCTTGCAAATGATATTCATCCTGGAGCCAATGAAACCCTCCCGCTCCCTTCCTCTCTGTGCTGTCTGCCCTGCTCCCTCTGTTTCTCATCCTGGTGCCAATGAAACCCTTCTGCTTCCTCTCTCTGTGTGCTGTCTGCCCCGCTCCCTCCATTATCCATCCCTGCACCAATGAAATCCGCTCCCTCCCTCTGCACGCTGTCCACCCCACTCCTTCCATTCCCCATCCCAGCTCCAGTGAAACCCTCTTGATTCATCCATCTGCATGCTGTCCACCCCGCTCCCTCCATTACCCATCCTGGTGCCAATGAAACCCTCCCACTCCCTCCCTCTGTTTGCTGTCCACCCCACTCCCTCCATTCCCTGTCCTGGCACCAATGATACCCTCCTGCTCCCTCCTCTATGTGTGCCTCCACCCTCCCTCCATTTCCGTCCGGCTAATGACCCTCCCTGCTCCCTCCTCTGTCGCTGTCACCCTTCCCTCCATTTCCCGTCCCGGCACCAATGACACCCTCCTTCTCCCTCCCTCTGTGTGCTGTCCAACCCACTCCCTCCATTCCCCATCCCACCACCTTTGTTGGCATCCTTTATAACCACCAACTTGTCCTTGTTTTAGGTCTGCAAGTGCTTGTTTTTCGTTGAGGTATGGTGGATCTTTATACAGTTCCTTCAGACCATCCTCACATTGTCTCAAGAAAGTCTATACCATAGCATACAGTGGTGGATGTACTGTGGACTTTTTCTTGAATTTTTGTAGAAAAAGTCCTCCTTCTCAGGTATATTCTCTTGTAACACACTCAGTAACACTGCTGACGGTTCCTGTACATTTGATTCAATGGAGACTCCCATTTCTGAAACTTTTTTTTTAATTAAATATTGCTTTAAAATTTTAATGTTGGCAAGCTACTGCATATGCAAGTCAATAAAGGTATGAAACATATTAGTTAGGGTCATATGGGCAAAGGAGAGCCCTTTGCTAAAAACTTTTACTTCGGCTTTAGTGGGCAGTCTTCTTGAAAGACTGATTACCTTTGAGTTCTACTCTTCTGTTGTTGAGGGAATTGCTGCTGCTGCTGTTTGTTCTGTTGACCTCCTGAATGTCTTTGACCTCTCTCTCCTCCCAACCGTGTCCTCCTCTGAACCCTTAGTATTTATTCTCCCTTGTGCATCTCCTTAACTAGTGTTGCATTTTCTCTTGTGGCCTGTCCAGTGATAAAAAAAGAAGCTGACCCTTCTGAGGTTACATCAGTGTCACTGTTTTCAGTGTAATAACTGAAAGATGCTATGGGATTTCTTTGTAAAATACCCCAATGAGTTTGTTTTTGCTGTTCTGCCTCTGACTTCTGCTTCCAATCAAACACGTGCTTTAGGTCATGATCATTTTTTTGGGTAGGCATTTTTTTCTGCTTCAGGGCTTTCATATCCCAATCAAGTTGGCCTAGTTTTTCTTTTACATTTTGATTTAGTCTATCAAGTTTCGCATTGTTTGTGAAAGTGAGCAGCAGCTCTTTGTTTTTGAGCTCTTTGGTTAGCCCTCCTTGTATAAGCATGCTGTCAATAAATAATCCAGTTCATAAGCTTAACTGATGCCTCGTGTAACACATCTCTCCATTAAGTGAAAAAAATATGTTTCTCTTGTCTATATACTGGGTTTTGTAGAATGTGTACCCCTCTAGGTGCATGAGCTACCTGGATCTTCTAATCCTGTCCTGTTTGATCTTACTCCGTATTTGACGTGAATTATGTTATTTCCTTCTTTAGTTACCTTTACCTTTCTTTAGTTACCTTTACCTTTTTCCTTGGTTACCTTTATCTTTTTCTTTAGTTACTGTTACCTTTCTTTAGTTATCTTTACCTTTCTTTAGTTATCTTTACTTTTCTTTAGTTGCCTTTACCTTTCTTTAGTTACCTTTACCTTTTTCCTTGATTACCTTTATCTTTTTCTTTAGTTACTGTTACCTTTCTTTAGTTGACTTTACCTTTCTTTAGTTGCCTTTACCTTTCTTTAGTTACCTTTACCTTTTTCCTTGGTTACCTTTATCTTTTTCCTTGGTTACCTTTACCTTTCTTTAGTTACCGTTACCTTTCTTTAGTTACCTTTACCTTTTTCCTTGGTTACCTTTATCTTTTTCCTTGGTTACCTTTACCTTTCTTTAGTTACTGTTACCTTTCTTTAGTTACCTTTACCTTTTTCCTTGGTTACCTTTACCTTTCTTTAGTTATCGTTACCTTTCTTTAGTTACCTTTACCTTTTTCCTTGGTTACCTTTATCTTTTTCCTTGGTTACCTTTACCTTTCTTTAGTTACCATTACCTTTCTTTAGTTACCATTACCTTTCTTTAGTTACCTTTAGCTTTTTCCTTGGTTACCTTTATCTTTTTCCTTAGTTACCTTTACCTTTCTTTAGTTACCGTTACCTTTCTTTAGTTACCTTTACCTTTTTTCTTGGTTACCTTTATCTTTTTCCTTGGTTACCTTTATCTTTTTCCTTGGTTACCTTTACCTTTCTTTAGTTACCGTTACCTTTCTTTAGTTACCTTTATCTTTTTCTTTAGTTACCGTTACCTTTCTTTAGTTACCTTTACCTTTCTTTAGTTACCTTTATCTTTTTCCTTGGTTACCTTTATCTTTTTCTTTAGTTACCTTTACCTTTTTCTTTAGTTACCGTTACCTTTCTTTAGTTACTGGCCTGTTTCCTATGTTTGTCTGTTTGCAGAAACTGGAGAGTTAAACCTCCTGTGCTGTTTTGCAATAGGACGGAATTTGCTGCCACAGTTTGAGACATGGAGTCTGTTCACTTTGCTCTATTTTTATTTTATTTATTTTTTAATTTATTGAAAACTTCAGAGATTATCTTTGAGCACAAGTACTTGTTTACAAAGGCTCCATGCCAAATACATAGAAATACCCCATTAGAAGTACAGTAAGCAGTTCCAGAGGAAACGTAATTGAATCATGCTCAAAACACTTAGGACAGAACTACACACAATTTTGAAAAATCCATGCAGACTGTCATATTAAAAGTCACAGGATATGCACAGAGAGATACTGAATAAAACAGTTTAACAGTTACAATTGCATTGGACTGCAAGAGCAGACTGGAAAGATGTCTTATACTGAGTAATCTTGTGGAGATTCAGCAGTGCATCATGCTGTTCATTTTACCAGTTAGTGGCCCTGATAGCACTTGACCGCTCGCTCTGCTGAGTACACCAGAAAGGAGGCTTAAGGACATTTCTGGCAAGGGTCCTGGTGTTGTATTGGTTGGATATGGTGTGGAAGCAAGTTGCTAAAGCAGGGATTGTTAGGTCTAGGAGTGCCTTTTTGTCTAGAAAACAGGTCTGGAGCTTTATTCTGCTGGTTAAAGACGGACTCACTGTGATCGACTCCCAGATCCCTCTCCTCATATGTAGTGCCCAACATACCCTCTTTAACACAATATACCTCACCACATAAACCATGCAAGGAAACATTTGTCAATGACAAATGTTTATGTGGTGGGGTCATAAGAAGATTATGTTACAAATTTGGGGTAAAAATATTACAAAGATAACTGCCTATTTTGAATTTTTTCAATGCTGGCTCCTAGCTTTAGTAATTTTCAGTATTTTGACTCCAAATTTAAACATAGAATTTTTACGCACCATCTCATGAGTGTTGTTATTTTCAAATCCCAGCCAACATGTGTTTTCACACTTGTGGTGTGAATTGATGTTTTGGCCACTATTTTCTAAATAATAGCTGTCCTGTTCAGAAAGAGTGGTCGTAAAAAGACTGCTGAAAATTTAGGGTCAAAATGTGAAAAAAAAAAAAAGTAATGAAGAAACATTGAATTGTTCCAACATTTACTCATAACTTTATTCTTACATATTTTGGCCCCTGATGTTCAACACATCCCTTGTGTTACCCTACCTTCCGAACATGACAGGTATCATTTTACAAGTCTCTTCTGACACTTGTTTTCACAGTTGCACTGTGAAATCATCTTTCAGATGGGATTTTTTTACAAAATTTCACCTGTCTTGATCACGTCAGGTCATAAAGACTGTTGGAAATTTGGGGTCAAAATGTGGGTGCTCACTGAAAATTAGATACTGCCGCTCAGCTGGCCTGTCCCGGGTAAAACAGCCTAAAAATGTGTGAAAGCAGGACACCACTGAAAATGAGATTTCATCTCTTCTGGTCTATCCTGGGTAAATATATAGTAAAAATGTGTACACGCAAGACCTGGTATAACAGCAATGCAGGTGGTGAACATTCGGCATTGACAAATGCTTGTTTTTTACTTTTGTTTCAAAGTTTCAGAATAGCCTTTTTGGGACACCACCTTATGAACAAGATAAGTGAAATTTTTCGAATCTCCCTTGAAACATGTTTTCACAGTTACTCCATGAAATCATCTTTCGAATGGGATCTAAAAAATTCCACCTGTCTTGTTCATGAGGTGTGGTCATAACAAAGTGGTGTTGAAAATTTGGGATCAAAATGTCAAAAAACAAAGAAGTTGTGAAGAAACGTTGAACTTTTTCAATATTTGTCATAACATCATTTTGGCCGATTTTGGCCCCATAGTTATCATAGCCCTCATTACCCCACCTTATGTATATGATAACTGTCATGTGTCAAATCCCCTCTGAAACATGTTTTCGCAGTCACTTTGAGAAATCACCTTTCCAGTGGGATTTAAAAAATTCTTCCTATCTCGATCATAAGGTGGAGCATAAAAAGACAACGTTGAAAATTTGGGATCAAAATGTCAAAAACAATGAAGCTATGAGGAAGCACTGATATTTTTTTTAAAACGTTTACTCATAACTTTGTGATTTTTGCAGTTTTGGCCCCAAATACACAACATAGTTTTTTGTTACCCCACCTGATGAACATGACACGTCATTTTATAAATCCCGGCCCCCAAAACAAAACATGTTTTCATAGTCGCTCTGCAAAATCACCTTTTGGACAAAATATTTAAAAAATTCCAACTGTCTTGATCATAAGGTGGCATCATAAAGACTATATTGAAAATGTGGGGTCAAAATGTAAAAAAAAGAAGAGAAGAAATCTTTCCAATATTTATTCATAACTTTACTATTTCAGAATTTGGCTCAGATTCTCCCTTATCCTTTTGTTACCCCCACCCATGAACATGACAGGTGTCATTTTCAAATCCCCTCTAGAACACGTTTTTGCAGTCTCTCCACAAATCATCGTTCAGATGGGATTAAAAAAATCACACCTGTCTGGATGATAATGTGAGGTCATAACAAGGCTATTTGGGAAATTTGGGTAAAAATGTTACAGCCCCCCAAAAATGTGTTATTACCTGTCAGATGGCCTATCCTGGATAAATATGTTGTAAAAATAGGTAAAAGCTGGGCCCCCACTGAAAATGAACTATTGTGTCTTTACTGTGGGCTGCCCTGAGTAAATACAGTGCAGAATCGGGTACAAGCAGGACCCCACTGAAAACAAGGTATTGCATCTCAGCTGGCCTATCCTTAGAAATAAATGTTAAAAATGGATAAAAGCAGGACAGCAAGCCAGCCTAGTAGCACAGAGGTAGTGCTACTGCTTACTGTGCCAGCGACATGCATTCAGGAATGGGCATGGGCTGTTGAGGACTAGCTGACGGAGGAAAGACAGAAAGCTCCAGGCTATGGAAGCGTGGGTGTTGATGAAGGACAAAGCAGGCAGGAATTTAGGTAAAAGTCCTGCAGGATGGCACAAGTTGCTTTTGGAAATCTTTGGACTCTATAACAGATGCAAAATAATAAGAGGTGTAAAAGGTCAGGCTACTTCACAAACTGAATTTTTGTCTTTACCAATGAAGCCTAGCTACAGGGTGTCTCAGGCAGTCTCTCTCTTGCAGTTCTGCAGCTGACTGATTAAAGGCTAGCTGCTGAGAGAGCCTTTTTATAGCTGAGAGAATCACATAATGTCAGTCAAATTCAAATTTTACATCATTAACATTCAGCATACCAAAATCACAAAAGAAATAAGAATAATTAAACAGTCACCACAGCAGAAAAACACAATACTATACATATTCACTAAACACGATTCATCTTCACTTTAAAAAAAAAAACGTTTTTAGTATATTTCCCTTAATTACTAGGAACCTCCCCCTTAACTGTCACTACTCTCGGGTTCTATTTTCTATAAAGCCAGCAATTGTAGGTGTGGCCAGCTCTATATACAGAAACTGCAGTTAAACAAGCATCTGTCAATGCCGAATGTTGTCTTGCTGGCATTGAAATTGGTAGTGCAGGAGTTGGAGAGATGCATGATATGAATGGCAGTGAAGTATTGAATTGATGCCAAACCAACCCCCACCCTGCAGAGACTAACAGGCATTGGGGTGTGCCTTTGGGTCGTCAGCCATAATGCTCATGCCATTTCACCTCGCCCTACCCTGCAAACACCAAGTGTCATGGTCTGCCTTGGGGTCTTCGGGCCTTATGCTCACCCCATTCCATAATGAAATACGCTGAGATGGGTGCAGTATAGGAGAATGGGGTGAACTTTGGGGCCGAAGAGTCCAAGGCAAACCCCGATCCCTGTCATTGGCTGCAGGGTGGGGGTCGAATGGCATGAGCATTACAGCCGACAAGCCCAAGTCACACCCCTGACTCCTGTCAGTCTCTACAAGGTGGGGCGTTAAGATTGGAAACCCTAATGCCTCTGGAGTTTGTTGGTATTTTCACTCCAGTTTTCAACATGGGCTTTTTGTGACCCCACCTCATGAACAGTGGCTCTCTCAGTTTGTTAGCCAAAAGATGATTTTGCACAGCGACTGCGCCATTTGGCGCCACAGGTACAGAAACACATTTCGGGCAGGATGTGAAAAATGACAGCTGTACTGTTCATGAGGAGGTGTAAAATGTGAGTTGAAAATCTGGAGTATCAGAAAAAAACTGAAGATCATGAGCGTGCGTAGAAACTGCGCAACACACACCAGTATTTTGGGGATTTTTTAACCAAATTTTTAACATAGGCATTTTTGGACCTGTGCTTATGAACAGTGGCACTGTGATTTTGTTACTCTGTCCTGAACGTTGATTTCCCACAGCGACTGCGCCATTGTGTGCCAGATGTGCAAAACACATTTCAGGTAGGATGTGAAAAATGTCAACTGTACTGTTCATAAGGAGGTGTTAAAACAAGCATTTGTCAATGCCAAATGTTGCTTGCTTGTATGTGCTGTTTAGGTATTTGGAAGTCATTGGAGTGCAAATATTGAAAATTCGTGAACTTACGAGTCTGCATAGGAACTGCTCAACGCACGCTCGTAAACAGTCATTTTTAGGAATTTTTTCACCAAATTTTCAACATAGCCATTTTAAGACCTCTGCTCATGAACAGTGTCACTGTGATTTTCTTAATGTGTCCCATACATTGATTTCGCACACCGACTAAGCCATTGTGCGCTACATGTGAGAAACACGTTTTGGGCAGGATGTGAAAAATGACAGCTGTACTGCTCATAAGGAGTGTGGTAAAATAATGTTGAAAATCTGGAGTGAAAATATTGAAAATTCGCGAACTTACGGTAATGAGGAACTGCATAACGCTGCGCTAAATAAAACAGTCATTTTAGGAATTTTTCACCAAATTTTCAACATAGGCTTTTGGAGCCCACCTCATGAACACTGGCACTGTCGTTTAGTTAATCGGACCCGAAAGGTGATTTGAAGCAGTAACATGAAATCTCATTGAACCAGATTAACTCATGACAGTGCAGAATTCATGAGGAGGGGCCCAAAAACCATGTTGAAAATTTGGGCCCAAAACCCAAAAATGCCTGAGATATGCAACAACGTTGAAAAACCCTATTTATTGCATTATACAGCTTACGGCACTTCCTCAGTTTGCGGTCGGCTTTGAAGAGTGCAAGCGTGTTCCCGGTCCACTGATGATACATCACGCCGAGCTCCGGAGGTAAGTATGGGGTGGGGGGTGTGAGGAGGCAGGGTGCGCAGTGGGTGGGTGCGGGTTTGGGGGGAGCAGAGACAGCGAGGGACGTTTTCTTGGTTGCAGGTTTTTTAATTCAGATGGCAGGGGGATGTTTGCCAGCTGGGGTGGGCTCCCAGTGTGGCAGGAAAAACTGTTTGGGGGCTGGAGCTGATGGGGATTTGGGCACCCCGTCGGCTATAACAGGATTTGCCACGCTGGGTGGACTCTGGCGTGGCACCTGGAAAAGTTTTTTAGGGGGCATGCAGTCGTGGAGCCAGCGGGATTGGGCACCCGTCGGCTATAACATTTTTGCCACACTGGGGTGAGCTCCAGCGTGGCACCTGGACAACTTTTGTGGGGGGCATGGGCCGGCGGAAGTGGGCATCCCCGTCTGCTGCCATCCCCAGTGTGCGTGGGGAGGAGGCGCATCAGCATGCAGTATGCGTGCTTGTGTGTGTGTGTGTGTGAGGAGGAGCTCTGCTCACTGAGCGAACTCTCCCTTTCAACTGTATGCCACTGCATTTTCCTGCTGTCATAGACAGCTGCAGCAGTCATTGGAGAACTGCGGCGCGCCTGCAAACTCACTGACTGAATTGGAGGAGGGCAGTGCCACACCTCCGAAAACTCAGATGATGGCACTATGTTTCTTGCACATGCGTGCAAGCAACATAAAAATAGCAATGTTGAAAATTTGGAGTGAAAATATAAAATTGTCAAACTTACGAGCTTGCATGGAAACTTCATAGCATAAGCTCACAACACAGTCATTTTTGGAATTTTTCGCAAATTTGCAACATAGGCTTTTTGGGACCCCACCTCATGAACAGTGGCACTGTCGTTTCATTAATCAGTCCCAAAACGTGATTCCATGCAGTGACCACGAAATGACCTTTCAGGACTGAATAACGAGATGACAGTGTATGTGTTCATGAGGTGGGTTCCCAAGAAACCCATGTGGAAAATTTTGAGCCAAAATTTAAAAAAAAAATGGCTGAGATATCCACCTAAGTTGCCCCCCCACCCCATTTATGCCATTATATAGCTTACTGGCATTTCTTCATTTTGCAGTTTGGCTTTGAAGAGTCCAGACATGTTCCCGCTCTACTGAAGATGACAGCGCTGGACTTCCAGAGGCAAGTATGGGGAGAAGGGCTGTGTGGGGAGGTTGGGTGCGCAGAGGCTGGGTGCAGGTTGGGGAAGGGGGCCCCACGGACAACAAGGAACCTTTTTCTGTTTTTCAGATACAGTAAAAAAAAAAAAAAAAGAACATGGCGGGACTGTTTTCTTTTGTTACAGGTGAAATAAAGCAAATGTTGGGCACACTGGGGTGGGCTCCCAATGTGTCCCATGACTTTCAAGGGGGAGATGTTGGCCACACTGGGGGGGGGGGACATGCCGACACGGTCTGCTTTGTGTGAGCGGCGGCACACTGGGGTGGGCTCCCAGTGTGGCTAACCTAGACTGTTCGAGTGTCCGGTTTTGACCCACAGTAATTTTTAAAGAGCTCAGCTGAGCAATTGGGCAAAGCCAAAAACTTAAAAAGCAACCAACACACCCTATGTACCAGACCATTTGTCACAGCCTGAGCCTCTGAGTACTAGTAGTTTACAATTTTCCACAAACTTTCCAGTCCGAAGTGAAGTCCAAACAACGACTCACTCACCCCAGCAAACTAAGCGTTTGCCAGGAGCTGGGTGGTTAACTCACTCTCTGTCAGCTAGGCAGCAAGCAAGGAGCGAGTCAGTGGGTCAGGAAGAGCAGCTTCATTCTCAGAGTCGGACATTCAACCGAATTACAAATGATGTGGTGATAAGGTGCTTTCTTTATACCTACCTAACACCCCCACACACACACAGCTAGCTGCCCTGCCCCTGCTAACACCTGGCTCCTCAGTTCAACTTCAAATCAATCTTGGGCTCAGTTGGAACTTTCTGCTGGGCTGCTTATAATAAAATAAAATTATTTAAATCACACCAATTCCTTCAGGCAATTGCTGTTTCCATCCTCATCCTGTATGACGTTTCTGGAGAGAGCAGACCCATATGTGCCAACACAGGCAGGAGGACAAGCCGACAAGGCAAACTTAGGTAGGTGTTAAATCCCTCCAGACCCCAGAACAAAGAGAGGTGTTAAGGGCAGGGGCAGGCTGGATGATGGGCTGCTATTCTACAAACTACAGAAGACAAGGGAGCTGAAGTTCCAGAGATGAAGATGTAAAGTAGTGCCGCTCACAGTCATTTAAGATAACGGCTCTCTTTTACAGCTTGTCTCATCGTCTGAGTAAGCACTTACTGCTGCCACCATGTTTATTGAAATGTTTCACCAGGAAAGGCATATATGGGAGAAGTTTCATCTGTGCCACTGCATGACGAGTTTGTCTCTGATTGCAGTGGCACCTTTCTTTCAAGTTGGTGGCACTTTACACAATTCTTGCGTCAGTGCTAGCATGCTGGCTAACTGGGGAATGAGAGACACATCTACTAAAGCATGCCCTGCATTCACCCACACTGACACACCTCTGCATTTCTGCTACTACCACAAGATGTTGCTTGCACTTACGCAAAACATAAAAATGGGCCTCAATCTTCCCAAGGTCTGATTGGCGGAGCCCTTGGCAAGGTGGGCATGTATCAGACAGCAGAGCCCGTGTAGAAAATGCCAGCCCAGCCTACCTCAGTATCAGAGTGGTAGCACTGTGCCACTTTGGATTTCCAATTGAACAACTGATAGTTTGCGTGTTGCTCAGCGAGTGACGCATCCCACCTACTCAAAGCACACAAAACAGAGCACCAGTCACTTCCACTGCCCTGTACACAAAGCAAAAACATCCATAAAATACTTTCCACTCTTTTATGACACTTTACCAAGTCACACACTTCACTTGTCCTATGCACAACACTGATATCATTAATTTCCCACACAGTGAAGGAGTTTTTCTGCTTAAAAGAAAAAAAAAAATGGCTTTTACAGTACAAACAGTAGTGCTAGCATGTCACATGCTCAGCACTGCTCTGAGCTACTCATGCTGACTGCACTCCTGCTCACCAGAATACATTTTTTTTACAGAAAAACAGTTGCCTTCATTAACGCTCTGTTTGTGCCCCACCATACCCACTACAGTCTGCTGTAGTGTCTTAGCGTGTCTCCCTGCTAATTGTGAACTCGCGATGATGCGATCCCCCCCAAACTAAAATAATCGCTGCAGAGGATCAGCAGTAAGTTGCAGGACAGGCCAGTGAAAACAAAATCTGGTCAGATCCACCGCAGCTGCGTAATGAAGGTAGTGAAGTTGTGTGGAATTAAGGAGGTATGGAGAAACAACACAATGATTTGTAAGTAGTAAGATTTGTTTTAGTTTCTGTTCTAAGGAAGGCATACACATTATTAGGAAAATATATGGAGGTGTGCATTTTAATGGAAGGAATAGGAAGCTTACAAAAGAACCCCAGAGCAAATGCCACTGATGTATGTATTATCCCGGACGATATTGGTCAGACAGCCACATTTTAAAGAAAACACAATTGCACATATCCCAATAATGCAAAGCATCAAGGGAAACCTATGCAAATCCCCATGATGGTACAGAAGGTGGCATTACGTGACAAAGTAATGGCTGGCATATGTTTAGCCTTGGGATTATTTACACAATGTTCTTTCTTTTTTTTTTTTTTAGAGAAACAGGGTTTTGTCCATGAGGTGATGCAAGTTATATTTAAGCAATGTGTTGATGTCAGGAAGTCAGGTGTAATGATGATGAAATGTTACAGAAAATGTTATATTAACTTTCAGAGGGGGTCGCTTTTGATAAGGGCAAAATAGTTATGCTTGTGATAATAGGAATATTAGGAAAGTAAGAGGTCTATGCAGAAGTGGAGTACAAATATGCACAGTTTCATAAGTATGTGCTCAGAGTGCAGGCAAATGTGATATGCAGGTTTGTTTTAGAAATAGGCAAAAATAGCGATGCGTGCAATTGATAGAAAGATAGATAATTACATAGACATGTAGAGAGAGAGAGAGAGACACAGACAGACAGGCAGAATAGGAATGGCAGTGAAGTATTGAAGTGATGCCAACCCCACCCCCACCCCATAGACCATGGACAGGCATTGGGGTGTACCTTTGGGTCATTGCCCATAACGCTCACACCATTTTACCTCACCCTACCCTGCAGACACAGAAGAGTCGAGGTATGCCTTGGGGTTTTCAAACTTTATACTCATCCCATTCCATAAGGAAATATGTTGAAATGGGTGCAGTATAAGAGAAGTGGAGTGAACTTTGGGGCTGAAGAGTCAAAGGCACAGCTCGATACCTGTCACTGGCTGCAGGGTGGGGATGGAGGTGGAATGGCACGAGCATTACTGTTGACAATCCCAAGTCACACACCTGATGCCTGTCAGTCCCTACAGGGCAGGGTGTTATGGTCAGAAACCCTAAGGCCTGGGCGTTTCTTGGTGTTTTCACTCCAAGTTTTCAGCATGGGCTTTTGTGACCACACCGCATGAACAGTGACACTATCAGTTCATTAGCCAAAAGGTGATTTTGCACAGTGACTGTGCCATTTGGCACCACAGGTGCAAAAACACATTTTTGAACAGGATGTAAAAAATGACAGCTGTATATTTCTTGCTTCAGTAACTGCTCAGCACAACTGTTGCCTGACCTACTTATTGACATTTTACATCTACTATGCAGTGTACTGCTGCTATGGCTGTATGGTCGAGAGGGACTTGGGGGTGGTGGTGGATGTCAAGATGAACAACTCGGAAACTTATAGGAGGGCAGCGGCCAAGGCCAACAGGATGCTGGGATGCTTCGCTAGGGGCATCACTCCAGAAGGAGGGAAGTGATGCTCCCTCTGTATAACTGCATGGTGAGGCCATACCCCAAGTACTGTGTGCAATTTTGGAGGCCACACTTAAAGAGGGATATTGAACTGCTGGAAAGGGTCCAGAAGAGGACAACCAAAATGATCTGGGGCTTGGGGGAAAGGACCTATGGGGAGAGGCTTGAAGAGCTAAATATGTACACATTGGAAGAGGGAAGGGATGGAGGGGACATGATAGAGGTCTTCAAGTACATGAAGGGGTAAATACGGGAGGCACAGTCATGGTGCTCTGAAGGAAGGGGGCAACTAGAGGGCATGGGTAGAAGCTGGGGGGACTCAGGGAGAAAAGGAGGAGGTGCTACTTCACTGAGAGGGTGGTAGAACCATGGAATGCACTGCCGGGGGCAGGAGGAGGCAGAGACTGTGTAGGGGTTCAAGAGGGGGTGGGACAGGTACAGGGGAAGGGTTGTGGAAGCGGGAATACCCTGGACTGGGAAGGGAGAAGCCCAAGAGGGCGGGGGGGCAGCAAGGTCAGCTCCCAGGGTGGGGGCTGACCAAACGAGCAGGCCTATTCTGCTGGCATTTTAGTATGTTAGTATGCTTACTACACCAACATCATGAACCATAAAACAGATGACTTCCATAACTAGAGAGGCAGTATAGCACAGTGGTTTAAGGCTCTGAGCTGCAAATCTGGAGATCTGGGTTTGAATCCCACAGCTCCCACTTGCATACTGGGCGACCCTGAGCAGGTCACTTAACTTCCATGTGCTCCCAGGTTGCCCCTGTAAACAAGTTTTCAACTTAGTGTGCCACTCCTGGTTAAACAATTGAAAGAAAAAAACCCACAATATATTATTTTTCTTGCTTTATTTTGCTACTACAAGCTTTGACTAATACATCCATCCTTAAATAACTTTTTTTAGCTTATGTGTCTGTGACCTAGGCAGAACTACACTTAAAATCTCACACGCAAATAAATAAATCAGAATAACATTTATTTTAGTAGTATCTCCTTCCTTTTCAGGTGCCCATGACACTATGGGCCAGATATTCAAACTTCGCCAGGCTGTGGCGCAAGCCTGGGCGCAGCGCAACTTGGCTGCGCGGGGGCATGGAGGCTGGGCGACATTTCGGTGGAGCTGTGCCATGGCTCAGCATCATTGAATATCGCACCCTGGCCACCCGCGAATGCGCATGGTGCAGTGGCACTGCGCCAGCGCAAGAGTAGCCAAGTGGAGCAGGGGATGCTGTAGCGCCAAGTTCCATTAAGCTGGGCGGAGCAACCACAATATTCAAAAGTGCACATGCAAATGGGGCCATAATGTATGCAAGGTGCAAATGGGGACATTTGCATGTCATTATGGCCCCATTTGCATGCAGGTGCGCCGATCCCCGATGACTTGCACCTGGCGCCCTGCCAGGCAGCAGCTGTCGGGGACCGACGCACCCTGCAGCGCGGCAATGTGCCCCACAGCCCAATCGTGGGCATTAGTAAAATAAATAATTAATCCTATATCCCTGGTGATCCAGTGGACTGCTGTCTGCCCGATCGCGGGCTTAAGTAAAAATAAATAAGACTCCTATATCCCTGGTGGTCCAGTGGACCACTGTCTGCCCGATCGCGGGCTTAAGGGAAGGAAAAAAAAGACTGCTATATCCATGGTGGTTCAGTGGACCCCTCTCCCCACCCGCCCACTGATCCCCACTGCCCGCTCCTCCCTCCCGGTCAGCAGCGGGCAGCAGCACCCACCGCCTGCTGCCCGCCACCACCAACTGACACGTCAATGGGAGGGCTGTACACAAATTGGTCCCACAGCGTGAGGCAATGGGCATGCAGCCCGTACCGTACTAACATTCAGATATGTGAATGATCCATTCACATATCTGGAATGTATGCTGTCGGACTACGCCAGTAGCTCATGCTGTGAACAATGCGCATACCCCTACGGGATGTCGAGTCGATGTAGGCGGCGAGGTGGGGTTCTGCCACTGACGAGGTGAGGCGGTGGGGATCAGTGGGCGGGTGGGGAGGAAGTCACTGAACCACCGAGATATAGAAGTCTTTTCTTCACTAAAGCCGTGATTGGAACAACGTCCACTGGACCACCAGGATATTGAACTTTATATTTAACTAATGCCCGCGATCGGCTGACAGCAGTCCACTGAACCACCAGGGATAATGGACCTTATTCATTTAACAGATGCTCGCGATCGGGCATGAAGCGCCACCGGAGGTGCAGCGGAGCTCAGGTGGCCACCCACAGGTGGCAGCTGCTGTGTTGTGCCCTGCAATATGGCAGCTCACCTGTGGAGTGGCCGGCTGTGCTCCTTTTTTTTTTTGGAGCATCTTTGTGCGGGCGCAAGTAGGGTTCGCATGCATGGCTCCACACATCCTGGGCTGAATATCGGGATATTGCAGGTATGCATGAGCACGCTCCCCTACCTGCGCCTGCATACTTTACTGATGGCTCCGGTGCATCGAGATTTGTGCCAGGCGCAATTCCCGTTTGAATATTGCGCCGGGGCACATCAGTGGATTGCGCATGGCGCAATATGGTTGCACCATGCACAACCCTTTTGAATATCTGGGCCTCTGTATACATATTTATATCTTAACTTTAAAGCACTAAACCTATTCAAATGCAAAAAACACAAAGACTTTATTCTTTTCACACATTGTTGTTAAACTTTAGATCCCAGAATGGCTAAGAAACAATTTAAACTTCATTCTTGCATGCCACGGTCACGCCCATTTCTCATGCAAACAATCAATTACAGAAACCCTTTTATTTCTATGCTATGCACTGTTACATCAGAGAGATATAAATCTTACAGAACTGCTAAAAAAACAAATTTATCAAGACTGGATTTCTGAATTAAAACCGTTCGTTTACCGTACCTATAGTTTACTGGCTACAAACGATACTACAGACATGACATTAACAAAATTTCTGTTTTACATGGAAAACATCCATATGTAATGAACTTGCCATACAGGATTTGTGACGACCTGTCTGTACGTATCTGACAAAGGAAAAGGCACCTGCTTGATTCTTTTTTTTTCTATTTTATTTTTATGCCCAACTTGCCCATACTTTAAGAGCCAAATATTGGCATGCTTAGAATTAAAAAAAAAACAAAAAACGACGTCTATATGTGTGTGTGGGGGGAGGGGGGTTGGATATGCATAGATGCAGTTTTAGGCACTCCTTAATTACTTCCCCAGGCAGCTCTGATAGTCAGTTGTTCCAGCATGATAGATCCACCTCATGCCCTTCCCACATAAACCACAAAAAAGGTGAGGGTAGATCTTTAGGAGCTTCTCGGGTGGAGGTGGGGGTGGATCTTACTCCCCCCAAAAATACTAATGCTGCCTCCCACTACTCAGGTTCCAGTTCCTGTACCTCCCATTTAAGAAAGAAAATAGTGCCCTGCAACCACCGACTAACATGATAGCGTATTTATTTGAGGGCAGAAAACATTTCTTGGAGGAGGGTAAGGCGGAGAAGGCTATTTACACCTTCAGTCAGTTCCACGGACAGAAAACATGACATCGCTCCTTTTGTACATGCAAAATGTCTGCAGGCTTTGCCCACTGCAGCCGTAAAAACAGCAGATGATGAGACAGTATAAGAAACACAGACTACAGTATAATTCACAGACTACAGTAAACAGGGAGGAGAGGAGTCACTGTGGGTCACCTTGGAGACTGGAAAGGGCACCACAATCTGCACAGGGGTTGTGTACAGACCCCCATGTCAGGGGGAAGGAATGGACAAGGATATGATGGAAGGCATTCCTAGAATGGCAGAGAAAGGGGAGATACTGTTGATGGGAGACCTGAATATGCCAGATGTTAACTGGAGCACATTTGCTGCAGCCACATCCAAGAGCAGGGCCATTCTTGATGCCCTACAGGTGGCAGGCATTAGACAGCTAGTTTGAACCTACTCGTGAGGGACAATCTTAGACCTCGTGACTCTCAAACAGGGGCAGTGAGAGGATCTCAGATCTAGAAGTGGGTTGCCATCTGGGGACAAGTGACCATCAAACAGTGTGGTTCACGTTAAACTCAGCTACAGAGTCAAGCCACACAAAAGTGAGGGTACTGGACTTTAGGAGGGCTGACTTTGGCAAGATGGGAGAGTGCCTCAGAAAAGCCTAGCAAACAGGCTAGAAGGAGGTGTGGAGCAACAATGGGGAATTATCAAAACTGCCATCACAGAGGCAACAAGCCTTTGTGTGAAGCAAAGGAACAAATCAAAGCGAAAGAAAAAGCCACTATGGTTCTCAAAAGAGGTGGCTGTGAAAGTCAGGAAGAAAAAGATAGCATTCGGAGTATAAGGAAACACAGAAGGAGCAGGACAGAGAGCTGTACCAGTTAAGGCAGAAGGAAGCAGGGAGGAAGTCAGAATAGCAAAGGCCCAAACTGAGGAAAAGATAGCCAACTCAGTTAAGAAGGGGATAAAACCTTTATAGGTATATCAGCGTAGAAAAGACAAAGGAGGGATAGTGAGGCTGAATAGAATGAACAGTGGGTGGGCAGAGGGGATAGTGAAAAGCAGGAATACTGAACGAATATTTCTGCTCAGTATTCCAAAAAGGAGGGAGAAGTGCCTAATCCAATTAACAGAAGCACTCTTGATAGGGAGTCGATCCCAGTCCTTTCACAGAAGAAAGGGTTCTGCAGAACTCCTAAAACTGAAGGTGGACAAAGCAATGGGTCCTGATGGAATTCACCCCAGAATTCTAAAAAGAATTAAGGAGGAACTAGTGAAACCACTGGCTACTCTTTTAATAAATCATGGGAGGATGGTGTGGTACCCGAGGACTGGAGGAAGGCGGTTGTGATTCCCCTTCACAAAAAGTGGGTCCAAGACAGAGGCAGGAAACTACAGACCTGTCAGTCTGACCTCTGTGGTAGGGAAAGTGATGGAGTCACTTCTGAAGGAAAGAATAGTCGAGTACCTAGAGGCCAGTGGAGCACAGGACCCAAGGCAGCATGGGTTCACAGCGGGAAGGTCATGTCAGACGAATCTAATAGATTTCTTTGACTGGGTGACCAAAGTAGTAGACCAGGGAGGGCTGTGGACATGGCCTACCTAGACATAGCAAGGGCATTTGACACAGTCCCACATAAAAGATTAATAGTCAAATTAACCAGCCTGGGAGTGGGACCCAGGGTGGTAGCCTGGGTAAAACATTGGCTGGACAACAGGACACAGAAGGTAATTGTAAATGGAGTCCATTCTGAAGAAAGGGGGGTTACTAGTGGGGTACCGCAGGGTTCAGTATTGGGTCCAGTCCTTTTTAATGTCTTCATCAGTGACATTGCAGAGGGACTGGAAGGAAAAGTATGCCTTTTTGCAGATGACACAAAAATCTGCAACAGGGTTGATACACAAGGAGGCGTGGAAAGGATGAAAAGGGACTTGGCAAGGTTGGAGGAATGGTCAGAAGTATGGCAGCTGGGATTCAATGCAAAGAAGTGCAAAATAATGCACCTGGGAAACAAGAACCCAGGGGAAGAATACACAGTGGGTGGGGAGGTAGTAACAACAACAAAAAAGGAAAGGGACCTGGGGGTAATCATATCAGATGACCTTAAGGTTAGCAAGCAATGTGAGAAGGCAGTAGGGAGGCTGGGGGTATACTGGGATGTATAGGAGAGGCATCAGCAGCAGAAAACAGGAAGTTGTTATCCCTCTGTACAGACAGTTGGTGAGACCCCATCTGGAGTACTGTGTCCAGTTCTGGAGACCCCATCTCCGCAAGGACATAGACAGGATAGAGGCAGTCCAGAGGAGGCAACTAAAATGGTGCAGGGTCTGCAAGAGAAGCCGTATGAGGAGAGACTAAAGGAGCTTAATATGTATGCCCTTGAGGAAAGAAGGGAGAGGGGGACATGATAGAAACTTTTAAGTACCTCAGTGGAATCAACAAAGTCCAAGAGGGTAGCATCTTTCAGAAAAAGAGACTTGCAAGAACAAGGGGACACAATTTAAAGATAGAAGGAGGGGTTCAGGGGCAATGTGAGGAAGTATTATTTCACAGAGAGGGTAGTGGATGCATGGAACAGCCTTCCTGAGGAGGTTGTGGGGTCTAAACCTGTGGGAGAATTCAAGAATGCATGGGACAGACATAAGGCAATTCTTGTGGGGGGTAGGAAGAAATAGGCTGTTGGTTAACTAGGATCTGCGGCCTATCCTGTAGGTAGGGAAATGGGCAGACTAGATGGGCCTAGCGGTCCTTATCTGCCATCAAAGTCTATGTTTCTACGTTTCTATGTTTCACAGTTAAACAGTTGTTAAAGTCTATAGTGCCCTCTACTGGCAAGTATACCAGTAGAGGGACTATATTACCATGAAAACAAATTCTTATTTATTTCACTCATTTCTAATAGATTTCTTATTTATTTAATTTACCTATAATACATAAAATCATCATGTGTAGCCCATTTTCTAAGCACAATAATACCCTCAAGGTTGGGCAGTATGGGCTATACCGAACCTTCCAGGGACTATAAGGCCCTCCATCTGCAGCCTTGGGCCTCATTATGCCCTTGGGCTGTCTGGTATAGCCCAATACCACCCACCCACCCTGTCGGGTATTATTGCTTACCTAGGTGGCTGCTGAGAATCTCAATTAGGGTAAGATAATGGTAACTCTTGTTTCACTGAAAACTGCATTTCTGATGACTTTTTAACAGTTAAAAGACAACTGAAGCAAACAGAAGAAAACAGTGTTTGTTCCAACTTCAAATGCTGTCTTTTAAATAGATAAACTTCATTACTGTTCCTAGATTGCTTATTTCTCCATGTTAAAACAGGACACCAGTCCTGCATGTGTTTATCGGTTAATATTTAATACACAAGTCTTCTCAGGGAGGGACATTATAGATTAGATTCTCACTTGCTTTTATTATTTTGTGTGTGTGTGTTGGGGGGGGGGTGCTATTTACTTCAGCTGAAGCAAGTCCTGTGCCCTGGACCACTGCTGAATCACTAGAGCCAGGGTAATTACAGGATAATTTATTATCTATACATGAGTTCCTACATGTGTTTCTGCTACTATCACCAGGGAGGTAAAAAGATGCCTAAAGAACAAAACAGGAACAACAAAGAATTAACATGTTTTCACTTCCATAACTGGGGGGTGGGGAGTGAAAGACAGACAGAAGAGATAAGAGAGTTTTCCTTTGTGATCAGTCCAGGAGAGGCAGTAAGAAGTACAGACAGGAATTATACATTATACATCTGGATGGTGATCGGCGGGGGTTGCCACTAGCAGCAGGGATCTCTTACATTATACACTGGTATGACGATCACTGGTGGGGCAAACCACTAGTACCAGGGAACTCTTACATTATACATCAGGTTGGCAGTCAGCGGAGGACAAGTAGCACCAGGGGACTCTTGCAGTATACGTTGGGCTGGTGATCGGTGGGGAGGGACTACTACCACTAGGGGACTCTTACATTATACATTGGGATGGTGATTGGTGGGGTGGGGGTGGGGTGGGGACCACTAGCACCAGGGAACTCTTACATTATACATTGGCACAATGATCAGTATGGGGGCCACTAGCACCAGGGAACTCTTACATGGATCTATGACAGTCGGTCGACAATTTAATTGTCGACTAACGTTACAGTGACTCCTTTATGTGAACCGTATTTACGGTTGGCATAAAGGGAGTCGCACCCCCTGTTAATCAACTTTTAGTCAGAGTTGTTTCGTGGAGGGGGTGCAGTATCTTCAGAAAGCAGTGCCAGGGTCCCGCGCTGACACTACAGCAACCTGCCGCTGTTGTCACTGTAGTGCTGGTCACGGTAAAGTTGTCAAGGAAGTGTCGGTAAACGCTTTTACATTATACATTGGGACAGCGATCAGTGATGGGGGAGCCACTAGCACCAGGGATCTCTTGCATCACACTTCAGGATGGCAATCGGTGGTGGGGCCACTAGCACTAGGGAAATCTTACATTATACATCAGGATGGTGATTGGTGGGGGGCCACTAGCACCAGTGAACTCTTACATTATTCATTGGGATGGCGATTAACGGGGAACCACTAGTAGCAGGGAACTCTTACATTATACATCGGGATGGTGATTGATGGGGGGGACCACTAATACCAGGGAACTCTTATATTAATATATCAGGATGGCGACCTGCGGGGGGGGGGGCGACTAGCACCAGGTAACTCTTACATTATACATCAGGATGGTGAACTGTGGTGGGGGACCACTTGCTCCAGGGAACTCTTACATTATACATTGGGACCGCAGTCAGCAGTGGGTTGGCTGAACCAGTAACACCAGGGATAGCTCTGTGGGACCAGGCAGGTGGGGGGCAGCGTCATGCTAAATTGCCGGGCTAGCCATGCAGATTAGTCCATGATGGGCATGCAAGTGGCTCCTTAAAGCCTTGCATACCCAATGAGCTCATTTGGAAGGGTCCATTTGAATATTAGAAATTTAGCCCTGGTGCAAGCCATTATGATGCCCTATTTCAGGTGCCATGTCTGCCCAGCACTAAGTGGCTTAACACTGAGCTGCAATAGCCATATGTTCAGTTGAATACCGCCGGTGTGCTGTTTCACTGAATTTAGCATTTTTGGACACCTGGACAATTGTAAGGCAAATATTTGCACCCCACTTTACAATTTTTGAACATCAGGCCCCAGGTGGCAGTAGGAAAATGCTAAATGTCCAAACTGCTCCCCCAGCTCTTATTTTTTCTTGTTTTATCATGTGTTGTGCCTTTAAAATAATTATTGCAGCTATGCTGACTGACAGCCCTCAGACAAGGCCATAAAGGTTTGATTTTCCTCAGTAAATTTTGCCTCCTCAGTCTTGACAACTGACAAGTTGAACTGCGCTGCTAATATTTTTTGTATTGTATTGAATGGAAGTTTTGCTGGTGGGAGAAAAGATGGATTGCAATGCAGACAGATGCACTGAGAGATCACTGCTGCTAGTACTGTCTGTGCTTTATTAAAATACTGTACACTGACGCTGTTGCAGTGCTGATTTCTTTTAGGGCAACTTTTCTTTAGGTTAGCTACTGTAGGGGAGTAGTGAGAGATTAATTATTTAACTCCTGCAGGCCTGCCACCAACCACCAAATCTATCTGTGAGGCACACACAAGAACAGGCTCCTTCCATTAGATCTGCTACAAGCTGTGATCAGACAGACGTAGGTGACAGAGAGCATGTTGCAGAGTGCAGTAAATTTAGTCCACATCATGTGGGCCCTACATGACCCCTCCAATTGTTTAACTCCTTATTGCATTGCCTCAGCTGTGGCAGAGCCAGTCATTGCCATCATAACTTGTAGGCAGTCTATGACAGGAAAAAAAGCTTTTTTTTACACCGGGCAGGACATTGTCAGTGACTGAGATAAAACTCCCGTGCAATGCGATCATCACTAGGTCGTCCTGCTGAATATAGAACAGCACATCTGGAATATGCCTGCCGGTCTGGGAGCATGTTATATATATATATATATATATATATCTATATATATATAGATATATATATATATAGATATATATATTTTTTTTTTTTCTCAAACTGTCAAGTGAATCAAGGGTTGCAGATGTATACCAAATATGTTCATGCATTCACTTAGACACAGACAGTGGTTTGACTGTTTTAACTGTTCTATCTTACCAAACTTGCAACCCTACGACAAATTTAGTTTGACTTTGAGAATTGGGCCAAATCACTTCTGCTCCTAATGCTATAATTGGCATGGGAGAAGCAAACTACAGATTGGAAGGGGGGGGTTTAAAAAAATCCTTGAGGTCAGCAATGAATATTAATTACTATAGCCTTCTTGTAGTGTGTTGTGTTGCAAAACCCAATAAGAATGAAATGGCCCACTGTGGGCTACAGTAATAGTTATTGTAACATGGCAAAAATAATAAGAGGTCAGATAAGGGAGGCAGTTGGCTGAAGTGCATCACATGCTACAAGAGCAACACGGCATTATGGCACGATAATGCCGTGTTGCTTGTGCAATGCACAAAGCAGCCAGAGGAGCAAAAAGAGCAGCAGAGAAAATAGCACAGGAGAAGAAAGTGGAATGAGCAAGTTTTGAAATGGCAAGTAGGAATGGTGTAGTAGTAGTAGTGGGACAAGTGTTAACGAGGGACCGGGGCAAAACAGAGAATGGGGGAAGGAGAAAGGCTTGTGATGGAGAGAGATAAAATAATGTGTAGTTTATGTGGGAGAGGAGCAATGGGTAGACGAGGAGTTTGCAGACGAGAAAGAAAGCGGAGAATGTGCAGCGGGATGCAGCAGCGGACAGCACAGAAAACACAAGAGTCACCACACACACACACCACAGGAACCTCCAGAAGTAGAGAGGGGCAGAGGATGCAACGACCGGAAGAGGGAGCAGCACAGAGAGCATCGGGAAACGGATTCAAGTTCCAGAACTGTACCATTTATGGTACCGGCACCTTTAATTATGCAGGACGAAGCAGAGACACACAAGAAACTGGAAAGAGTCGGCAACTGTGAGTAGTGAAAATAGCGAGTCATTAGACAGCGAGTGTCAGCAGGCAAACAGTACAAGCAGTGTGCACCAAATAACCAGCAGTGGTATGCAAATGAGATAAGAGACCTACAGGGTGAACGAGTGAAACAGCAATGTGGCGGTCATCATAGCAGCAGTAGCAAACGAACAGCCGCTCAGAAATCTCCCAAAAGTAGCACAATTGTGAACAATTGGATAGTTGTACAAGCACACCCAAAACATAAAAATGACATATATGTATGCAAGAGAGGTTTGTTAACAGTGCAAAAAGGTAACACTAAAAAGAACTCATTAAGTTTATGGGTGTCATTTTCTGTTCTTTAAGATCACCAAAATTATTTGTGTCAGATATATACCCATGGAGAGACCATGTTACAAGTGCATTAATCCCCTCCGAAGGTGGCTTCTAATGGGGAGTTAATGCATGGTTGGACCGTTGTACGCACTCTGCCTCCGGCCTCGTGCCACAACGGTCCCAACCATGCATTAACTCCCCATTAGATGCCTCCTTTGTCGGTGATTAATGCTTGCTTACATGTTGCGGCTGTTAAGATGTATACCCCTGTGTATGTAGCCTCTGCTTTACCTCCATTCCAATTACTATATTCTCTCTGGCTCAGTTTATATTCAAATTATATCATAATGACCCCCCAAAAAAAAACATAAAAGGAAATGGAGACATTAAATGTGTGTACCCCTCCCGCCTCAAGAGTGTGGGATTACCTGGCTATGCAGAGCCCAGTCCAACTAGTTACCACTCTTTTTTGCTCTCTATGGCCCCTGAGGACCTTGCTTTGTGGTAGTGGCCTGGAGGAGCACTGCCGCAAAGGAGTGAGAGCTTGACTCTTCGATGCCTCCTGCACCAGTGTGGACCTTAACTCCTGCCCGCTATCTAATTTGGCCACGTGCAACCAAAGGAGTAAGATTGAACAGTGCTTACACAGAACCAGGGATTCCCTGATTGACCACCCAATGACACTGACAACAGTGCAACCATGCTGCACCAAAAAAAAAAATAGGACACACAATATTGATTCAGGGGCCCAGGGCAGAAGCCTTTTTACAATTGAATATTTGCGCTCAGCCATCCCAGCAGCCAGCATCTAGTGCACCCTGACCCACTTTTCACCACAACAACCTTAGCCAGGGGTTGCACCAGCCACCGACAAGCTGCAGGGCTTGAGGGAGAGCCACAAGGAGCAGGGCTGGATTAAGATGCACTGGACCCAGGGATATTTTGAAGCTGAAGGGCTTTCCACCCTCACATCTTGCATACCCTCACCTGCCATCTTCCATTAAGACATTGCAAAAGCTAATTTGAATGAGGTCTTGAGAAATAAGTATACTCACGGTCATATTTTTTATCTTTTATTCAGTAACTTAACGGACCACCTCATCTATGATGCTCTTTTTGTCATCTGAAAAAAAAGACTGCACCTCTAACCTCATCATTTCCTTTTAAACATGAAAAATTTAGAGTGGTTAAACTGAAATTTTATGAAATAATTCACTTTTCAGTATTATTGGGTTATTAGTTCTAAACAAAATGAACATTAGTACTTTGCATTGTGTCTCTATTTAAGAGGTACATACATGATTGTATTCTTTGTTATGATCATCCTTCATCTCCCCCCCCCCCCAACAACTGGAAATGAGATTCCTTGGTTCTGCTTGTTTACCTGGTAAACCACGTTTAAATAAATAAATAAATGAAAGGCATTCTACGCAGTTTATCCCAGTATATACGTTTGTAGCCCAAGACATGGACAAGTTATTTCGACTGGGACCAGTGTTTGCCGGGATTATTTGGTGTACCCTGTCAGAGAAGATCTTCTCTTCAGCACTGAAAAGTGCGTTGGTGAGACCCCTTTTGAAACAAAACGACGTAGGATCCAGATATCCTGGTGAACTACCAGCCTATCTCTAACCTGCCTTTTTTTAGGCAAGGTTATTGAGAAGGTTGCTGCATTGCAGCTGGAGTTGGCAATCTTCGACATATATGAGCCTTTCCAGTTGGAATTTTGGTCAAAGTTCAGAACTGAGACTGCTTTGGTCAGGGTGCATAATGACTTGCCGAGGGTGAGGGACAGAGAATGGTCAATCCTTACTCTCCTGGATTTCTCCTTAGTGTTTGACACCTTTGACCATGGATTCTTATTTGATCGACTCGGGGAGTACGTGGGGCTCACTGGCAAAGTGATTAGCTGGTTTGAGTCCTCTCTCGGGGGCAGGTCTCAGGGGGTTGTGATGGGTAACATTTCATCACGCCCAGGGGACTTGTACTGTGGTGCATCCAAAGGGTCAGTCCTTTTGCCCATGTTGTTTTAGTTGTACATGCTGCCCCTGTGCAGGATCTTCAGGAAGTATGGAGTTGGGTATCACTGCTATGCCAATGATACCCAGCTCTATCTGTCTTTTGCACCTCAGGATCATGGAGCAGTAGATGTGCTGAACTGGTTCTGACCGAGATCTAGGGCTGGATGGCATCAAGCTGGCTGAGACTCAACCTGGACAAAACTGAAGTACTGGTGACTGAGCTGGGTAGGAGAGGGGGAACTGGCAGTGCCAAGGAGAGAAACAGGGCTTTGCCTCGGTACCTCCAGGCTTGATGCTGCCAGAAAGGTGAAGAATCTGGGTGTCATCCTGTATGAAGGGCTGACATTTGAGGCACAGGTGTTGGCAGTCATCCGGAATGGCTTCTACCATTTGAGAAATATTAGCCGGATTCTCATTCCCTTATCTCCCCTAAGGACTTCTCCTCTCTGGTATATACTTTTGTGACATCTTGATTTGATTACTGTAGTGCCCTCTACCTTGGGGTCAGTGGAGGCACACTGCGGCACCTGCAGCTAGTGCAGAATGCAGCTGCGAGGTTGCTGGCTGTCCTGTTGAGGATGAGTTATATTACCCCAGCACTGCAGGAACTGCACTGGCTGCTGGTTCAGTGGTCTATCTCCTACAAGGTTGATATACTAACCCACAATGCCTGACACAATCTGGGCTGCCTGTGCAAGCTCCTTAATCCTTGTCTTCCCATTCAACCCCCTCCATTCTCCTAAAGAGGGTCTCCTGGTTGTCACCAGGACCAGACTCAAAATGTCTGGGGACAGGGCCTTTGAAGTAGTTGAACTGCTACTATGGAATTCATTACCGAGGGCCCTGAGGGAGGCCCCCTCAGTGGAGATCTTTAATAAAACACTTTAAACCTTTCTTTTTGGTCAGGCGTTTGGTGTCTGAATTATATTATTTATGAGGAGCTTATTTATATGGTGTGCAATCCTGCTTCCAGTTATTTGTTTTTGGGTACAAGGGTTTTAATCTATATTTATACCTATATTTTATTATTTGTCCATTATTACATATTGGAGTATTCAGTTTTTTGGTAGTTCCTCTTTGTACTGGTGCCATAAGTAAGGCAAACTATTATTACTACTACTATTACTATTACTACAACATTTCTCGAAATCCCTGTGATATCCCTAGAGAAATTCACTTCCTGCCTGTCTGCCATACTGCCAAATGACCATCAGAGAGAGTCTGTTTAGTAATATTGGGAACTGTCTGGAAATAGCCATCCAGATCTTTGGCTGTATCTATAATATTTATCAGAGTAGATCCAACTCTACCTATTCTGGAGAGTTCTACCTATATCTTTCTAGGAAGCGTATTTATATGTGATACTGTATTCATTTCAGTGGTAACTGATAACTAAATACAAACAGAACATTATATATAAAGTCTGAGGGACCCATATTCAGAGCTGGCCAGATATGTGTGCAAAACAGTGTGCCATGCATATAACTTGGGCTGGCAACTCTGGTGCCAGATTCAAACAGGTTGCATATTCCAAACAGACCACACTAGCTGCTTGAATATCGGACCCTGGATGGGTGGCGCACAGCAGACGGTCACTATGTTCCACACAGCGCAACCAGGGTGTGGGGCTCATGACAGCTCATGGGGCACTGCCTGATATTCAGCCCAAATATGCAGATGAGACCATTGGGCATGCATGGCGAAATGGGGCAATTTTCATGCCCATTATGGGCTCATCTGCATGAAAGCGCTGCCATGGAGTGTGCTGGACCAGTCCCCCCCCAACCCCAATCCTCATTAAAATACATATTCCACCTAGTGTCCCTGGTAGTGTAGTAGTCTCCCTCTCCTCATCCCCAATTACATTTATAATAAAAATATACCCCCGCTCCCCATATCCCTGGTAGTGTAGTGGTGGTCCCCCCTCACCAGCTCTGATCACGTTATAATAAAAATATACTCAGACTCCCCATTTCCCCTGGTAGTCTAGTGCCCCCCCCCCCCAGCCTGATCTGTATAATACTTGAAATGTCCTCGGTCCCTGGTAGTCAAGGGTCCCATGTCATAACAGCAATCACAAAACAGTGATCACAGTTATAATGAGTGTACATCACTGAAAAGCAAAATGGTGATGTGCAGTCCCCAGAGGACCTCTCAACAGCGACTGTGAAACAGAAATAGATCTCTGTGGGAGGGGCAGCCCCGCACCCCTCACCCCCTGCACCCCACTAAATTAGGATTCTCAACTCCAGGGGGGTGCATGTCGGGAAGGGGGAGAAACTGGGAACACAAATAAAAATTAAGTTCCGCACAGAACAAAAGGAAAAAATAGCATCCCTTTCCCAGCCCCAAACACTGGACCTCCCTCACTGCAGCCCGCCACCCTCACCACCACACCAGGATGGCAGCTCGGCGAAACACCACCAAGCTACACCACACATACATTCTGCTACCTGGAACCTCCTCTTCCATTCGTTTGCCGTCTTACTTCTTCACCAATTTGTCCCCTGCCTCGGCGCTATAACCGCACTTCACTACCCTTTCAGGGTAGGCCACATCACATGCATTCCGAGTGAGTTATTCAATACTGAGTTGCTCAATTGGAGTCACTATTATAATGTGCTACCTTAGTCAAGTGGCCCCCCCCACTCTGTTAGGCAGTGACCCACCCTGCTCTCCCCCAACCCAACTGGAGCCGGAGACTGGCATAGCCCACTCACACCACCATGGCCAGCTGCTGACTGAACTGCACAGGAGCGCATACAGTATTGAGCACACACCCACTGATTCAGCCAATGGGCATGTACTGTATACTGTACATGCTCCTATGCAATTCAGTTGGTGGCTGGCCATGGTGGTGTGGGTGGCCTGTGCCAGTCGCTGGCTCTGGTCGGGTTGGGAGGGAGCAGGGTGATGGATCACTGCCTAATAGGATGGGGACCACTTGACTACCAGTGACTGGGGATGTTTTAAGTATTATATGGATTGGGGCTTGGGGAGAGGGGAATCGCTAGACTACCAGGAAAATGGGGAGCAGGGGCATATTTTTATTATAAATGTGATCAGGGCTGGGGGGGGACCACTGTACTACCAGGGATTGGGGAGGTGTAGGAATGGGAATAGTAGATGTCACTTGTTGGACATGTGAACAATTGAATAGATAGTTCAAGTTTATACATGGTGTGCTGAGTTTGAGAAAGGCTAATAATTCAAGATTCACTGGATCTAGCTTTGACATAGTAAACAATATCCCCTGTGCTACTTATACGCCAGCTGCAGGGAAAAAAATAAATTTAAAAAGATGGATTCTCTGCCCTCTAAACCATAGAAACATAGAAGCTGTCCGCAGAAAAAGACCTCTTGGCCCACCTACTCCACCTTAAAGTCCCTACCTACTCTGCTACTATAGAGACTGATTGATCTCTGGCCTTACCTCCCCCCCCACAGCCCTGTTACTAACGTCCCCCTGAGTCTATCTCATGCATGTTTGAAACCTGGTACCATTTCGGTACCCACCTCCTCTGTTGGGAGACTATTCCAGGTGTCATCCACCCTTTCAGTGAAGAAATATTTCCTCACATCACCTCTAAGTCTCTCCCTTTCAGCTTCATATCATGCCCCCTCATCCTTGAGCATCTCTTTCTTCACAATATGCCACTGTCCTGTACCTTATTGATATCCTTGAGGTACTTGAATGTTTCTATCATGTCTTCCCTTTCTCACATTTCTTCCAGTGAGTACATATTTGATACCTTAAGTCTTTCCTCATAGAGCTTCTGATGTAGGCATGCACCATTTTGTTTGCCCCTCTCTGTACCGCCTCCGCCCGGTCTATGTCCTTCCTGAGATAGGGCTTCCAGAACTGGACACAGTACTCCAGGTGTGACCTCAACATTGATCTATATAGGGGTAACTCTACCTCCCTTTTTCTGCTGGTGACACCCCTCCCTAAGCACCCCAGCATCCTACTAGCCTTTCCTACTGCCTTACCACACTACTTTACTACCTCCAGGTCATCAGATATGATGACCCCCAGATCCCTGTCCTGTTTTCTTGTTGTTAACACCTCCCCATCAAATGACACATTGTTCTTGAGTTTCTGTGGCCCATGTGCATAATTTTACATTTTTTGGCGCTCGAGCCCTGTTGCCAAACCCTTGACCAGTCTTCCAGTTTTTTAATACTTTCCTTTATTTTCTCCCCCCCGCCCAATGCTGTGTCCACTCTGTTGCCAATTTTTTTCATCCATGAACAGGCATACCTTTCCTTTCAGCCCCTCTGTGATGTCGCTAATAAAGACATTGAAGAGGATCCAGTACTGACCCTTATGGCACCTCGCTGGTTACATTACCTTCCTCTGCGTAAACTCCATTTACCACCACCCTCTGAGTTCAGTTACTTGGCCATATCTTTTGGATGAGACATTAAATGGAGGTCCCGTCTGCCTGTTCTGGTGGTTGTTCAGGTGGACGTTAAAGATCCCATGGCACTTCTCGAAAAGAGTAGGGAATTTTGTATTTAAATGAATATTGTACAGTGACAAAAGGAAAAATAATCAGGTCACAATTACAATAGCATACTCAGAAGGAGAAAAAAATGACAAATAAAGGTTTGTAAAACAAAGAAAATAGATCATCCACTACAGGAATTGAAACTTTTAGTGTGCTTCCTAAGGTTATATAACAGGGAAAAAAGGTAAAACTTAAGATTTAAACCATAAAAAATTCTTCCATAACTCAGAACAATTTTTTGCACTATTCATTAGCTCCTTTTCATATATGTACGATACATTCTGAGATATTTGTATTACAACTTGATTTGTGCTATACACTTTTTGTTGTACCACTAAGCACATCTAGCTTGCCATAAATAAAACCCGTAAAGGGGGGAAAGAAATATGCGTAGGGTGCTACTATTGTATTTATTAGGGTTTGTTGGATATAAACCATAAACAATTGTCTCATAAGAGAATTGGGAAAGATTCCTGTCTCCCCAGGTCCTAAAAATGTCAACCCAGAACTGCTGGGCAAAGAGACAATGCACAAAGTGTCAGTGGCTCTGTAGGTAGCACACTCGCCTCTCAGGCCGGGAGATCAGAGGGCTGTGGGTTCAGTTCCTACATCTGGCACTTGGGTTACTATCCCAGTACTGACACTGTAGTGCAGCATGAGAGGGGTGCTGCACTTCTGAGGTGCCGTCTTTCGGATGAGACATTAAACCGAGGTCCCATCTGCCTGGATTGGTGGTAGTTCAGGTGGATGTTAAAGATCCCATGGCACTTATCGAAAAGAGTAGGGGGAATTTCCCCGGTGTCCTGGCCAAATTTCACTCATTCGCTCAAAATACCACCAACAGCTTAATCTGGTTCAAGGTCAGTTGGCATTCATCTGTATCCCCTTCCCCCGGGTTGTGCCTGAAAATAGGCAGGATTTGTCTAGTGCACTTACCCGGTCAACAAAAACGAAATAAATAACATAGAAATGCTCCTGGGTTTCTAAGATTCCAGGACAAGTCTCTCTAGGGCACATGCGCTCTTCTCGTTGCTTGTGCTTGTGAGAGTTCCTTACCCCCAACCTCCCATGACAGGAAAGCCGTGTAGTGTCCCACACTTTGGGGGGAAGCCGTTTATCTATTAACTGGCTGTAAATAGTATCAAGCCTATCTTCATATGGCGCAAGTTTTTCTGGGGTTTCTAAAAAATGGTCTGATAGAATTACAGAGTAACAAGCCCTCCTAGAATTGCCAATAAGTTGTGAAGTGGAGATTTTCCCCTCCTTAATTGTATTACAGACTGAGAACAAGTAACCTGGGAGATTTAATTTCTTCAAATATCTGGGTGAGCCCAGAGTTGAGGTCCAAGTCCCTAAAATGTCTATTAAAATGTTTTTTAAATGTTCTAGCCAGGAGGGACATGTGTCCATTAACACAGGGACAATGTTCTTTTATACAAAAAAAGATTAAGACTGGGTGGATCATCCTCACCCCACCCAGACAATAACCATAAGTGTGGCTCCTTTTCACACGATTTAATCTGCTCCCCCAAAACCCTTGGGAGAAGATGTTCATTACTTTCACTTCTAAAGGAGGGGGTAGTGGAAAAACAAGTGTAACATGTAGCAAAACTTGGACTAGAAATTATCTTGTTTTTCCAGGATGCCACTATACCTTCAGTTTTCTGTAATGCCGAGGACCAGTTTAAAGTGGCATCATCCTGACTACCAAACTGTAGGCCTAAGATTGTCACTGGCTCTATGGATACTGAAATATTTGTAAAGGAGACTGGGGGGGGGGATCTAGCTCTTGATTTAGTATAGGCGGGTATATAAGTCCCTTGCTTTCATCAAAATTTAATTTTGAGCCTGTTATGTTTTCAAACCTAAAAATCTCATTTTTTAGTGCAGAATCATCCATGTCTGGGGTGGAACAAATAAAGATGTCATTTGCATATGCACATATGTTTGGTAGTGGGCCATATCCTGTTACACAAATACCTGGTATATTTCCAGAATTTAGTATTTTCCTTAAGAGAGGGTGATTTGGAAGGTACATAAAAGAAGGCTCATGGGGCATCCTTGGCATACCCCTTTCAAGCCTCTGAACGACTTCCCAAGAACCCCATTTATATAAGGGGTTATGTAATATGAAGTGTACATCATAGCCAATCACTGAATAAATTTATCTGTGATACCATATTTTTTTCAAAACCTGTAATAAATAACGGTGATCTACCCTGTCAAATGCCTTTTCTTGAACTAAAGCCAAAATTAAGTATTGTGTGACACTATCCCTTTTCCTGGATAGGATTTCTCTTAAAAAAAAGCAAGATTGTGGAACATGGATCTTTTTTGTAGTGCACAAGATTGTATTGGACAGATGACTGTTTCTGCAGCTGTAGACAATCTGTTTAAAAGGATTATTGCCAGTATTTGTAGTCTATATTCAACAGACTTCTGGGGTGCCAGTTTAAGTCACATTTGTCCCCTTTTTTGTATAGTAAAATTACTAGAGCTTGAAATATATATTTGGGAAGGACCTGTGATACAAGTATGTCTGAAAAAACAACTGTTAAAATGAGGACCAAGTATTTAGAATATGTGACATCAAATTCTACAGTCAAGCTATCTGGACCAGGTGGACTTTAACTTAGACATGGCACTATGAGTTTCCTCTAAAGTAATTGGTGTAGATAAGCTGGACACTAAGTCTGGATCTAAAGCTGGAACAGCTATGTCTTTGAGATACTCCTCATCCCAAACTGCCATCGAAGGAGTTACAAACATCTTAAAAATGTGGTTTTGTGCTGAGTTTTGTATGTGAGAAACATCCGAAAAACACTT
The DNA here is from genome assembly GCA_016271365.2 of Neoceratodus forsteri. Taxonomy (NCBI): domain Eukaryota; kingdom Metazoa; phylum Chordata; order Ceratodontiformes; family Ceratodontidae; genus Neoceratodus; species Neoceratodus forsteri. Next base: position 668,781,202 of record CM057459.1, on the reverse strand, counting down.
TCTAGTGTTTGGATCCATTACTTGATATAAATTTGTGTGTTGAATTCTATCTTGGCAACTTTTGTAAATATCAAGTGATGGTTTTGAGCCCTGAGTGCCAAGCTGGGCCTCCTAAAGATTCTGGTCTATTATACTGAACTTTAAACATTTCAGATTTAAACTCATGAATCTCAGCTGACAGATCTACTGCATTCTCATATGATCTAGAAATAAGAGAAAATAGTTTTTCCCTTAAACCTAAGTAGTGTAAATATTTGGTTCTTGTTGCTTTTGCTGTGGCCTGAATAAAGTTTTACAATCATTTTTTACCTCTACTCACCACTCCCCTAAAGAGTCAAAAGCATCTAACAGTGTATACTTTGCTGCTAGCAATGAGTATATTTTGCTTTCAGCAAAAGGCAGTGACAGCAGTTGATTATTTAGCTTCCATCTAGAAAATCTGTTTTTCTCAGTTGGCACCTTAGAGGGAAGTTTACAGATGACAAACTGCCAAATGATTAGACTGAGGTTTCACATGGAATGGTGAAAGCTTGCGTAGTAAGAAGATCCTTTGATAGAAAAATGTAGTCTGTTCTTGTAGCTAGCATACCCTTTATGAAGGTTCTGACCCAAAGATCATGAATTTCCCCATAACTATCCTTTAAACCTGCTGTTTTTAGAAAAGAGTTTAAACAGTTAGTGTCCCAAAATAGTTTAGTGGTGCATCCCCCTTGTCTGCTAAGTAGAGTGGACAATTAAAGTCCCAGCCAAAAATGATATGTTTATTCATGTGTAGATAAGGCTGAATTAGTTTAAAGATCTCTGAACGTGCTACAATACCCTGCGGTGCACATATATTTATCAGCTGAAAGAACAGTTCCGAAACAGCCATCCACCAGTGGCACTCTGCTTGGGTAAACATCTAGCACCCTGTGAATTGTAAAATCAAAACCCTGCAAAAGAGTCCCTACCCCATCACACTTATCTGGGCCTTGAGACCAAAAAGATGGGCCTATATTCCAGGAATTCTTAGCTTGATTAACTTCATAAGTAGTTTTCAGTCTAGTGTCCTGTAAAAATATGATATTATTAGGAAGGTCTTTAATGATCTTAAAGGTTGTCATGTGTTCCCTATAATTCTTAATGCTACAGGTATTTAAGGTGAGGATAGAGAGCTGTTGCTTCCCTCCCATATCTTAAGAAAAAGGATTTCTTCAAGGGATTTTCCTATGATGGGTATCCTTTTGTTTGTGCTTAAGAGATGCCTGCGGGTCAGACAGGAACTCTGTGCAGAGGAGGAGTAGGAGGAATCAGAATCACCTTCTTCCTGTACCATGTCCCCCCAACTGACGTCATTTTGCTATGCCTGGAACTTGCTTCTGGTCACAATAGAAGTTTTAGGAGGGGTTTTCTCAGCCTTTCTTTTACTACTTTTCTTCTTAGGGTCAAACAGGGGCATACTGGGAAGTTTCTGAAAGTGTGGGTAACATGTCAGTAGTTTCCATGTCCTTAAGACCTGTACGTGAGGCCTCATCCTGAGATTGCTCATTATCCCTGGAGGGAAGCGAATGGCCAACTATGCTAGTGGAAGGCAGAGTTGCAGAAGCCTGGGTGGTTGCTGTCTCTTGGGGAACTTGGTGCCTCGCTTTCTTGTTTGCCTCTTGGGCTTGACACTTTTCCAGCAGGTGTACCGGGTCTTGTTGTGCTCTATCTAGCCTGTTTCTTTCAGACCAGGGACAACCTTGGTAGGAATGACCTTCCTCACAGAGGTTGCATTTTAGGGGGTTAGGGAAACCTAGGCTGACATGTCCATATTCAAGACACAAATTGCATCTGGGCTTGCCGCACACCGAACTGAAGTGTGTGTGCGAGCGCCACATTTGTGGCAGGTTCTAGGCTATCCCTGGTAGAAACACAACCCCCTGTCTCTTCCAGTGAAGAAGCTCCCTGGGAGATGTAAAATGCCTTGTTCTATATTTTTTAGCTGTACTTTTATCTTCCAATTACCTGTCCAGACAAGGTCTTCTTCTAGGATGGGGTAGGGGCTTCTGGAATTGTACAACACTGCCTCAACCAGGACTGAACATCTGAAATGTCTACCCCCTTGTTTCTAAACAGAGTAACTATTTTTATTGTTGGTTTTGTTAGAGGAATTGGAAAAAAAGAGTGCCATACGTGGATACATTGCCCAAAATTATTCCAATGTTTGATTAGTTTTGAAACTAACATCGCATATAGGTTCCCCCCAACATGAATCATTGCAAATAATTTGTTAGGCTGAATCCCCATACCCTCCTTCAACATTTTATGCAATATAGTTTTTCTGTCCATTGCAACATCAATATTGCCATTAAATTTGAGCCACATAGCATTAGCATTTCGCTGCTGTGTGGGCTCGCCTGCATTTTTAAATAGATCTGTCATGAAAAGTCTCTTTGGTTCCTCAGTTGTCTCTCACTGCGTTGATTCTTCTTCTTGTCCCGGGACAATGTTGATGCAAGTTGCAGCTGTGTCAGAGGGTCCCGTATGCACAAGGGAGTTGTCCGATGGGTTTCCAGCATCCATCACTATACGAACATATGAACATACGAATGTGCCAGCAGAAACAGACCACCCGGTCTATCTAAGTCTGCCCGAGTGTGCAGCCAACACCCCAAGTTTGCAGCTGCCCCAGCCTCCCCTCCCTTTTGTAATCCCACTGCCACCCCCACCCTCACTCTCGCCTGTTCCCTGTCCCTTGCCCTTTTGGAATGGAAACCTTGCTTTGGACACAATGAGTAGAAGGCACTGTGTTAGTCTCTGAGCCACAAGACGGTCTAATTTCCTCAGCTGTAACAGGGCGAGGAGAAGTCCAGCCACTTTGGTCTGTGTCCCGTAGCCAACCAGCAGCTCGTAAAGCTGCTTCAGGTGTCCATTTAGTTTGACTTTGCTGCAAGTCCACCGGGCAACCTTTTCATAACAAAGACAGCAGTGTTTTGGATCAGTTGTCTGAATTTGATGCTATAGGTGGATTTTCTGGGTGTGCCAAAGAAAGCTGGGATGGGATTGTCAAAGAGGGTGAGCAAGGCTTGCAATCAGAAGAAACATTGTCCGTAAGTCAAGCAGCACTTTCTTCCTCATTTAACAGTTTTAACAGGAATTCTGTTCAATTTAAGAGCATCTGTAAGCAAAGTTTCTTAGGTGAGAGTAGTAGGAACGTGCTCAGCAGCTTCTTGAGTAATAACATCTGTACATCTCATATCTGTACTATTTAAAGGTGTTTGTACCTGTTGAAACTCCATACTTTGTAAATCCTTATTTGAGGAAGTGGAAGTAGAAGAGGTAGAACCAATATCTTCTCTCGGCCTTTCTTCTGCATTTTGCTGAACCAAACCAGACCTGCTCACTGCTGCACCACCATCCTCAGACTGACCATCTGCCATCTTGGATAGATGGGCAAGGGTTCCCCCTACTGTAGAGTAGGGGAATTTCCCCGTTGTCCTGGCCAAATTTTTCCATTCACTAGAAATACCACCAACAGCTTAATCTGGTTCAGTTTCAGTTGGTTACCATCTGCATCCCCACCCCCGGGTCACCCTGAAAAAGGGACTTCTAGTCTTAGTGGGCTTACCTGGTCAACAAAATTCAATAAATAAACTTTGTACCCATTTTATTATCTTTGGACTCACTCCCATGATGCCTAGCTTGTTTTCCAGCCTTCTGTTTGAAACGGTGTTGAAGGCCTTACTGAAATCCAGGTAGGCCACATCCTCTCCCCGACCCACCTCCCTGGTAACTCAGTCAAAAAAACTCGATCAGGTTTGTTTGGCAAGATCTACCTTGTGATGTGAACCCATGCTGTCTTGAATCCTACAATCCACTGGTCTTAAGATATTCTCCAGTCCTTTCTTTAAGTAGTTTCCATTACCTAACCCACCACCAAAGTCAGGCTTACAGGTCAGTAGTTTCCTGCCTTCTCCCTATTCCCACTTTTGTGTAGTGAGACCACATCCACCCTCCTCCAGTTCCTGGAACTTCCCCTGTATCTAGTGATGGATTGAACAGAACCATCAGAGGTGCAGCCAGTTCCTCCTTTAGTTCCTTCAGTATCCTAGGGTGAACCCCATCCAGCCCCATAGCTTTGTCTACTTTTAGTTTTGCTAGCTCCCTGAGGACTCTCTCTTCTGTAAAAAGGCTAGTGTCCGGCTCCCTTCCCTTAATGCCCTTCTCCACTATATGTGGCCCGTCACCTACCCCTTCTTTTTTTTTTTAATTGTTTAACCAGGAGTAGCACACTAAGCTAAAAGCTTTTTTACAGGTGCGACCTGGGAGCACAGGGAAGTTAAGTGACTTGCTCAGGGTCACGCAGTATGCAAGTGGAAGCTGTGGGATTCAAACCCAGGTCTGGTCTGCTGGATGTCACCAGATTTGCAGCTCAGAGCCTTAAACCACTGTGCTATACTGCCTCCCATCTTTTCTTTCATCCCTTCCTTTGTGAATACTGAACAAAAGTACTTTTTCAGTATATCAGCTTTCTTCTGGACCACAATCAATCAATATAAAAAAAAAAAAAATTCTCAATAAAATCCTTCCAAAAGCCCCACCCCACCCCCTGTGCACTTTTCCCAACTTGCTAAATTAAATTGGCCCTGCTCCTGCTGCAGGGCCTGCAGCAACCAGTGCACACTCCCACTGTCTCTTCTCCTGTGCAGCAGATTTCTGTAGTCAGACTACTTAAAACTGTACTCAAATGTAGTGAATTAGCTAACAGGAATGGTAATGCACAATGAAAAATTATTTATGAAGTTTTCTGATCAAATGTTATGCTTTTTGACAAAAATAGACCTTCTTTCAGTAGCCAGGTCCATCCCCTGTGACGACAGAGACAGAGGGAGAGCACTGAAAGAGCAGCTCCAAGGAGGGGACATAGGGAGACTGGGGTCCTCCTAAGATTCTATTTTTTCATTAAATTATTCAGTTTTTCTTGACCAGTAATGACATTTGTATGTGTCAACCCCCAAGTCTACAGCTTCCCTGGGATATGTGCACAATGTGAGGATTTCTTGCTCTCCAGCACCACTGATTGGCTGCCGCAGGTCATGTGGCATGCCAACATCATGGATGTGCTCTGTGTGTGTGTTCCCTGTAAATGATGGTGCATGATGAAATTAAAAAGCTGAAGTGAAACTGTCAGGTTTTATCAACTTCACTGAATGCCAATTCAGCATCAGCTCATCCTTACTGTAGCATAATAGCGAGCCAGACTGAAAGAGTGAGGAACATGGCATGAACTGCTCCTCATAAATAAATGATAATGTACTCATCTATAGTAGCACCCAATCAGCTGACAAGTCACCAGTCGGGTGTTACTATATGTGAGGGCATCTTTGGTCATTCATTTACACCCAGATACTAAAGCATAAGGATGTCTCTCTCCAGCTCGCGACCATTACTTTCTTTTACAGGTTGGATCTATTTTGTATTCTTATCCTTTGCCTAATTTGGGGATGGGAAGGGGAAAGTTGGGGTCTGGAAGGTGCTAGGGTGTGGGGTTCCATCACTATTTTGATGACACTGGTGACAGGCATGAGGTTGGATGATGTGGGTGGTGTGTTGTGTGTCATGGCATGGGTGGTGGGAAGGGATCTATTACTTACTTCACAGGAACTGTGGGGAATGCTAGAGGGTGGGGATGGTGGTACTGTCTTTTAAAGGTACTGGTTGGTGGGAAGGGGGGTGGGAACTATATGCCTTAGTGGGTGGGGTGAGTGACACATTCAGACAGTTTTTTTTGTTAAAGGACTTTCATACTTGGGTTGAATAGATGTACAGAAGGTTATGACCAATATTGGTACATTTTCAGCATGCTGGTATTATCCTCTCTTGTTTAGTAAATAAGAATCTAACTTTTTCTTAAAGGATATTGGATTTCTCATATTAACAATATGATCTGGTATAGAATTCCATATAGGGATAATCCTCTGTGTATTAAAGTTATGTCTGAAGTCTCTTTTAGGAAATGTCAGTGGGATTTGATATATATGACTTGTCAGATTACAATTTCTAGTATTAAAGGTCATAAATATCCATATCTTTCAACAAATTTGCATAGTTGTGGAGTTTGTTCATGAATAATAGTTTGCCCCTTACTATTCTTCACTCCAATGGATACATATTCAATTCAAGTAATCTTTGATCATAGCTCATGTCACTCATACCGTCAGTCATCTTGGTTACCCTTCTCTGAATCCCCTCCACTCTATTTTCATTTCTTCTTAAGTAGGGATTCCATAATGGTGAACAGTAATCCAAATGGAGTCTAATATATGATCTATACAAGGGAATAATGCAATCTCTATTCCTTGTCACAAATGCCCTTTTAATACATCCAATCAAACTATTTGCTTTGTTTACAAGTTGTCCACAGTGGGTTCCAAAAGATAAATCTGATGTTTTAATTATTCCAAGGTAGTACAGGTAGCATGAAGTTCATGATATCACACCAACTTTGCTGGTGTAGCAAACATTTGCTACATTTCTGTTCCCTATTGCTTTTCACCAGTTGGCCTGTCTCTATACCCCCCTTCAACCCATCCACGTTTTAAAAAAACAGATATCTCTACCTCTTTCAGAAAGAAGTGCTGCACTACTTGATTACTATTTTGTTGCTGTTATTTTTTTTTTTTGGGGGGGCGGGATAGTAACTTACAGGAGGAGTTCCTTTTTTGGCATTGGAAGCCTGAGGGCACAGGAAAAATAAAGGAAAAGGATATGTAACATGTACAAATACTTTTAATCTCAGATATAGGGTCTGTTAGAAAAACAAATACCTTTGATGTTATTTGCTGGACAGGCCAATATAAATGTATTTTTCAGATAATCCAGATACAGACTGTGAGCATCAGTGCCGTATACTTTATATTGTATGGAATTCTACTGTATATTTACATTTAATCAAAATAAAAAGTATGTCTTTCAGTATAGGGCAGCATATTGTATTGTTTCACATGCAGTAACTGTAAATGAAAACTCCCCGCACTATCCATTCATACACTCATAACCTACTACTGGATTAAAAGATGTCTAGTCATCTGACTCCCTTACTGTCTAGATGAGAGGGTAAGGATGGGTAGATCTTCTGCTCAGTCTTTACTAAGGAAGAGGGGGGTAATGGGTCTGAAGGGAGTACAAGGGGTGAGAATGGTGCAGAAATGGACTCAAGTCCCTTTACACGAGAAAGGGTCCTGAAGGAACTGGAAGTAATAAGAGCTGATAAAGCAATGGGGCCAGATGGGGTGCACCCCAGGGTCCTTAAAGAACTAAGAGAGGTGGTGGCTGAACCTCTGGCTATCCTGTTCAGCCAATCACTGGAAACAGGGAGGTACCCAAAGACTGGAGGACAGCAGATGTAGTCCCCTTATACAAAAGTGGGAACAAAGAGGAAGCAGGGAACTACAGACCAGTCAGCCTCACCTCGGTAGTGGGAAAGATCATGGAAGCACTACTGAAGGAGAGATTGGTGGAACATCTGGTTGTCAATGGACTACAGGACCCAAGGCAGCATGGTTTCACCAGGGGAGGTCATGTCAGACCAACCTCATTGAATTTTTGACTGGGTGACTAGGGAGGTGGATCAGGGAGGGCAGTGGACATGGCCTATCTGGACTTCAGCAAGGCCTTTGACACTGTGCCACATAGAAGACTATTACACAAACTGGGGAATATGGTGTGGGCAGGACAGTAGTGTGTGGGTAGGTAACTGGCTGGGTGGCAGGACACAGAGGGTGGTGGTAAATGGCTGTCACTCCACAGAGGGAAGAGTAACCAGTGGGGTACCACAGGGATCAGTGCTGGGACCGGTCCTATTCAACATCTTCATCAGTGACATTGCACAGGATCTAGAAGGCATAATTTCACTGTTCGCTGATGACACAAAGCTCTGTAACAGAGTAGACACACCAGAGGGTGTAGACAGAATGAGAAGGGACCTGCAGAAACTTGAAGAATGGTCAAGGGTTTGGCAGTTGAAATTCAATGCAAAGAAGTGCAAGATAATGCATATGGGGCACAAAAACCCTGGCACAATATATCAGTTGGGGGGTGAGGATATAGCATGCACCAAGCAGGAAAGGGATCTTGGGGTTGTCATCTCTGATGACCTCAAGGTAGGGAAACAGTGTGACAAGGCATCAGGTAAAGCAAATAGGATGCTGGGATGTATAGGCAGGGGCATCACCAGCAGGAAAAGGGAGGTCATAATTCCGCTATACAAGACACTAGTGAGGCCCCACCTGGAGTACAGTGTACAGTTCTGGAGACCATACCTACGTAAGGACATAGACAGGGTAGAGAAGGTTCAGAGGAGGGCATCAAAGATGGTGCATGGGTTGCATCACAAGTCCTATGAAGACAGGTTGAAGGAACTGAACATGTACTCCCTGTAGGAGAGGAGGGAGAGAGGGGATATGATAGAGACATACAAGTATCTTACAGGGAGGAACAGGGTGCAGAAACACTATTTTTAAGCGAAAAGATGTTTCAGGACTAGAGGGCATGGGATGAAGTTGGAGGGAGGATGATTCAGAGGAAACATGAGAAAGAATTTCTTCACAGAACGGGTGGTGGACAAGTGGAACACCCTGCCAGAGGAAGTGGTGGGGCTGAAACAATCACGGGATTTAAGAATGCATGGGATAGACATAAAGGAATTCTAGAGGGCAGGGGTAAGGGGAAACAGACTTCTAGGAAAACAAACTGAACTTACAAGCTCAAATGGGCAGACTAGGTGGGCCATAGGCCCTTATCTGCCGACACTGTCTATGTATCTATGTATCTATGTATCATAGCATTCGAACTATGATGTATATTTATTAGGAAACATTTTCTTTCAAAACATTTTTTTAAATAAAGAATGTATCCTATATATTTGACTTCTGCAGTATTTTATTACAGTATTTAAAGTATGTTGCAGTGTGATTCTGTAAGTATTCGTAAAAAAAAAAAAAAAAACTACATTTAGATATCAATTAAGGGTGTCCTTTGATGCCACAAAAGTAAAAATGTGATGTACGGGTAAAAAGAATTCTGAAAAGCCTTGGTGAATCTGGCATGTTTTTTCCCAGGCTTCAAAGAATCGTGCATTACAGTGTTGGTTTAGTTGGATCCGGCTAGTTACAGGCAGTTACATTTATATTTATGTTAAACCATATAAAGCAGTATTAGACCATGGCAGAGGCCGCTGTAACACACATACAGCTATTGTTAAATTCTCTACCAACTGCCACGGTCTGTTTCCATTTTAATAGTGTCAGGAAGATAAATTAGATCAAAGGCCAGCCAGGGAGGTGGGGCTGTGAAAAAATCTAAATACTGATAATTTTGGTTTACTTGCAACTTTGGGACCAAGCAAGAGAGAGACATCTGCTGATCTAGAGGTGAACAGTTTGACCTGGAAATATTAAGGCCACTAGCCAATCACAGGCCAGTTTTGCAGCCTGCAGAAATGGCTATATAAGCCCTCTTAAACAGAGACTCTGGGTAGAAGCCAAATTTCCTGACAACTGAAAACTGCCAGACACACTGAAGCAAGAAAAGCTGGGACTCTGAGACACAGCAGAGAGAGAGAGAGAGACTTTGCAAAACTCACTTATTTTCGAGACTCTAATTCTCTACAGAAAAGGTAGAAATTCTCCAGTTAATTCACTAGTTTGTTTTGGTTGGGGTTTTTTTTCAACTTTTTCTGTAGTTATCCTGTAACCAAATATCTAAATCATTTGTCTGTATGTTTGTATGGTAATTATTTAAGTAATCAATAAATGCTCTCGCTTTTATTTTAAAGTACTACTGCCTGGGAGTGATTTGTTGTGTGTGTGTGTGTGTGTGTGTGTGTGTGTGTGTGTGTGTGAGGGTTTGGGGAAGGTTTATTCAAATTGTATCATACCTGTTTAGCACCAAGATGCCACACGCTATCAAAACTAGGATCCTGGAAGGGAGTCTGGGGCCCTAAAGTAGGGTAAAAGTATACAAGGTCTCTGGTTGGAGTCTGAGGGGTTAGAATCAGGTTCCTGCACCCTATAGGAGAAGACACAATCAGGGTTACGAGAGCAACCCTGAAGGTCTTGTAACACCTGAGTTTTCTCTAAAGTGCAGAAACCAAGGAGGGTTCTCACCTGGCTACAGATTCAAGACTGTATTTTACCCATGCCCTGGGAGAGGAAACCCTGGGCCCTTGTGGCAAGTGTTCAGTTGTGAAATCAATGAGCACTCTAAAAGGAGACAAGGAGATGAGGAGAGTATTTTCTGAACCCCCCTTGTCTCGGGTTGCACTTCGGGAAGGGCACTGTAAACTTAATGGACTCTGCCCCCAGGAGTGGGTTCATGATACCCCTCAGTGTCAGGACCTCACAGGATTCTTTTGTAAGATGGTGCTGCCCACTCTGATGTGCCTGTGTGCACACTGCTGGTGCAAAGCATCACTTAGATTACATGGGTGGGCTACAACCACTTCAGACCTTTTTCTCCTGTTGTTGAGAGAGTGACTGTTGGAATGGTGGAAGCTGTTTTATCATTGCTGTTTCACTAATGGAATTTATTTTTCTCTGGTCACTGCTTCAGGAAATTTAATTTGATGGTGCATATTTTTGCCAAGCGAGGTTCTTTTTCACCACTGTCAATATGGAAAGTGGATTTCTAGTCAGGACAATCACAGATTATGTGATTGCTGTTTAGCCTTACCCACAGTGTGAAAGACTTATTTGAAAATTGGTAACTGAGAAAGGCAAACTGCAACATCTACTAAGATCTCCACTAGGCTACACGGAGACACAGACGAACGGCTTTAGAGCATTTATTATACATGATGTACAAAGTTGTTTCAGTGCCTGCTAAACTGCCAATCCCACCACCACTGCCATGGTTAGAGATGGGCAAAGTCCACAAAATTCACTCCACGAAATATTTTGTGAAATTTGCACATTTCGCAAAATATTCCGTGGGTGCGAAGTACAAAATTCCACCAGTGAAATGCCGAATTTTGCCCGCAAACAGCAAAATTGTACCACTTGCTGGCAAAATTCTGCTGTTTGCAGGCAAAATTCTACATTTCTTGGGTGACATTTTGCATTTTGCACCCACAGAATAGTTTGTGAAATGCGCAGATTTTGTAAAATAGTCCACAAGGTGAAATTCCTGACTTCACTGGAACTTTGCTAGCCAAATTAAATTTTGCTGTATCTCTAGCCACAGTAGAAGTCATTGTCAATGGAAAATGGGATGCCTCAAAGTTGCTGCATATATCAACTGCCCACTGGGATTGTTCTCCATCATCTTTGATGAAGATCTGCCACATGGGCCATCTGTAATCAGTATTTCAACATGGATCACAGATCCAAAAGGGAAGTTAAATTCCAAAGATACATTCAGTACACCTGTGAAACAGGCAGGTTCAGTCTCTGCATGACCAGAACCCAGTCCGTCAAAATGCTCAGATATGGTACCAAAGGTACCGCTGTCTCTTACTTGCCCTTATGGAACTGTGTTTGATGAGTCCATCTGGTCAACACCAGTGATGCTGGTAATAGTGACGACTGCATCATCACTGTTGTCGCTAGCCATCATCACCATTCCAAATGCAGTTTTGGCAGAATTTGCAGATTTGGTACAGAGACTGCTGCCTTCTCTGCCTCTGGTTATTCTTATGCTGCCTTCTCAAGTGCTACCAGCTGGATCTCCTCAAGCCCCCAGGTCTGTGACTCCACAGCCCCCTTCCCTAGTCGAGTAAGAAGATTTAGAATAAAGTCCTGACCTCCTGGAAGAGAAGCAGGGTTGAGGAAAAGAGGTTGATCTTCTTTACCGTCTGGAGCTGAGAGATTAAGTTGCATCCATTGTATCCTCAGGCAGTAGAGATGATCTTGTGCAGGCCACAATCTCCTCCTAAAGACACCAACTTCTAGGCCCAAATTGAGGTAGAGCAAGCAGACTTTAAATTTCTCCTTACAGAAAGTATATTCTTCAAGCTAGACTCTTATTTTCTGGATGTGAAAAGTGCCTAGTCCATGGTGACTACTTCTATTCATACTAGTAGTAGTAGTAAACATTTTTTATTCATACAGAAAATGAATAAGGTTATCTCCACTGAGCCGAAGCTCCTTTACAGTGAGATCCAGGTGTCATTTCCAGTTACTCTTATAAGTTAACAATATATAACGAAGGAAAACACATATACACTATAATTATACATCAATAAATATAACACAGTTCTGAATCATAAAACAAACTAGAACAAGAAGAACATACAAAAAAAAAACAATAATTAATTCACAGTATACATTTAATACTAGTTACAATCTACCATCCTAAGATTCAAACTATTTCCCATCATAACTAATATTTTCGATAAGCCATTGGTTAATTTGTGCAACTGAAAATTTCCTCAAAGAGTCTAAACTTCCCAGGCAATTTTATTCCATATGGAAGGTCCAATATTAAAAATGCTTATCCCCAAGCGTTCTCGACTTGAGACTGCACAGTCCAAGTAATTAGCAGAGCGCAGACCCTCAATAGGTCTTTTTATTTTAACGGACTCAGCCATATATTTAGGGACTTTTCCTGAGATACATTTTAACATTAACATAATTGTACTAAGAGCCCGCCTTTGAGACAAAGTATGCCAGTCTAATTCTTTATACATATCTACTCTATGTGTCCTCTTTGCAGCTCCCAGTATAAATCTAATGAATTTATTATACTGCTCTGGGAGATGCTGCCCTGATCACTTGGCATAAGCCCAGCATGTTACCAGCCATCCCCAGGTAAGCAGATGAGCAGTATCTGTCTCCTAAAGATAATAAATATTTTTTTGCCCTGCAACCCACAGACTTATTTGATGGTATTCATGGCAATACATGACAGGTCATGGACCCCTCAGAGGGTGAGCACCAGGCCCTCTGACCAGGAGTAAAAAACTGGATGTTGTGGGCAAGCACACTTTTGCCTCTGCTTCCTTGACCTTGTGTATTGCTTAACTACCAAGTGTATTTGACCAAGTATCAGAACTGCATGTGGAAGGAATTAAGCCACATTGTCAGCAGTATGTCTGATACACCTCTAAAGAGGGAAAGCCTTCACCTCTGTGTCTCAGGGCTCTGATGCTGTTAAAAAATCTTTTGCGCTTCATCTGTGATGTTTTGGATGCTGCTGACAGAGCAGTCGCCTTTGCAGTTTTTTTAAGATGCCACTCCTGGCTCTGGGGTGCAGGTTTTTTTTGCAGGACGTGCAGCAGTTGGTCTGGAACATCCCATTTAAGGGTACAAAGCTTTTTGGAGCAGAAGTTGAAGTAATTCATAATGAACTGGAGAACTTTGAAATCTGTGAAGACTCTTCAGTCCTTGATGCCTAACGACCCCATGCATGGCCATGGCAGGGGCTCTTTTCATAGAAGTTCTCTAACTTACCCTCGCTATGGACAGGGACAAAGTTATGTGCCCCAGAAGCAGCAAAAGTAGCAGCAGCTCATGGGTGCCCTCTACAGAGACCCCAAAGGGTGTGGGAATGGGGCCATCAGACCACCTCACCCTTTTTTTCTCTGTTCCCCGCCACCAGATCCCCCATCAGGGTTCTGGACGGTGGGCAAGATCTCACTGTTTCTGCTCATCTGGTGGATAGTGGCATCAGACAGATGGTACTGGACATCATTCAGCATGGAATTAGTATCACAGCCCCCACAGCACTCCCAAGGCCCTGGAACTACTCCCTCAAGTCACACCTACTCCCTGAAGTGGAAGCACTTCACTGTGTGGTACCAGGCAACATCCCTGGATCCCTGCACTTGTCCTTTCAGAAGGTACTAGATTACCTTCTGATTCTATTGTAGTCTGTACTCCAGCATTCCTTAATGAAGGCTCACCCATCTTCTATTTTTGTCTTTACATGTGGGATATGCTAGGATGCTGTGATGCATAGGGAGAGGTATCTCCAGCGGATTTACATGAAAGACTGAAACATCTTTCCCCGACACACAGAAGCCTGAGACTCAAAAGCCTGACAGTGGGATTCTGATTTTTTGTCATATTTTGGGGGGGGGGGCTTCACCCACCACCTCCCCGTACCCTCCTTATTTAATATACAAACTCCATTGTGAGCAAATGCCGAGTATCAGGATTTTGAGTTTTGATATATTAGTCTTGGGATCCCGGCGCTCAGTATTGAGTTTCGGTCCTTCGTAATACTCCCTCTCCAGTAGGAGGAAGGAGATGGTGTTGACACTATATTGCTCACTGGTGAGACCCTACCTGGAGTATCATGTCCAGTCCTGGAGGCTTCCCCCAAGGGAGGACATAGACAGGGCAGAGGTAGTCCAGAGGAGGGTAACTAAAATGGTGCAGGGGTTGCCCAAAATCCGTATGTGGAGAGACTGATGGATCTCAACATGCAGACCCTGGAAGAGAGGCGAGCGAGAGGAGGCAAGATAGAGATCTACAAGTACCTCAAATGGGTGAACAAGGTGCAGGAGGGGAGTCTCTTTCAAATGAGGATGAGCACCAGAACCAGAGAGCATGTGATGAAGTTGGAGGGAGAGTTCGTGAGGGATGTGAGGAAGTACTATTTCACTGAAAAAGTGATGGATGCCTGGAATAGACTGCCAGTGAAAGTTTTGGAGACAAAATTAGTAGGGGGCTTCAAGCATGCATGGGCTAGACATAAGGGGAAAATTAGGAAATGGGCAGAGAAGGACGGCCACTGGAGAATAGTTAGGGTCTGCATTGACAGACTAGCTGGAGACCATCTGTCTAGACTGGGTGGGTCAAGCAGTAATTTCCTGATGACAGATTTTGTGTTTCTGTGTTGCTGTGCCCCACTGGGGACAGGACTCTAGGCCAGCTATACATGGTCTGTTGGTTCATAAAAACATACAAAATGTCAGCAGAAAAAGACCATTGTTCCATCCACTTTGCCCAGTTATACCATATTTTACCCTGAGACCTGTTGTCTAGATGGGGGTTTTGCTCCTTCCCCTTTTGCCCCCTGCTTTACCAAAACCCCCTAAGTAACTGTTAAGCCCTTAATGCTGGCCTGTCTGTGCTTGTAGAAATGAATGGTTTTTGTGTCCACTACCTCTGCCAGCAGGCTTGTCCATAGCTCCAGCCTCAGTCTCCTCCTAGTCGCTGTACATGTCCACCAATGTAGACATCAAACTTTTGCTCAAGTACACTAGTCCCCTCTCATGTTGGGGGATGGTCATCATCCTTGAAGAGCCTCCTGTCCCAGAAGCCCAGCCCAGTTTCCCAAAATATGGTACCCCCTCCTCCTGACTTTGTCCCTTCAGCCACTCATTTAATGCCTTGTGTTCCTCTTTCCTCACTCTATCCTTCTCCTCCCCAGGTTACTGAAAGGTCTACTTTATATGGCCTCTCTGATCCACAAGTTTATTCTGGTCTAGGACTGAAACCTTGTGCTGAAATCCTTGACTTAAACTCCCTCTTGAGCCCACATCTTCCAGTGACTTAAGGTTCCTGTTCTGGAAGGCTTTATTCCTTGTACTTAAAAAAGGAATTATTAAATGCATGCTGCAAAAGAAAATAGTACAGCAAATACTATTTAGGACAAATACTAAGGGGATAAATGATGGCTAGGGGAATACCACGAGTGGTGGAGCGTAGCGGAGCCACAAGTGATGGTTTCCTAAGTTCACTTGCCACAAGTTCAGATATATTCTGTATCACACACCTAACCATCATATATTCCTTTTATGCAGTAGGACTGTGTTTTGTGCAGTTTTTTTTGTTTTGTTTGATAATGTAATCACAGTGTGATATCTGGCGTTATCACACTGCAGTGAAAATACCTGTTTTTATCTAATGCTCTCTCCTATTGGATAAACACAAGTACTGCATGTTTTACAAATACAGATGTTACTCTTAAATATTTATATTTGTGGTAGACCATATGAAGCAGTATTAGACCATGGCTGAGGCCGCTGTAACACACATGCAGTATGACAATTGTTTATAACATGAATGTATATTTTATTGATAACTCTGAATATTTTATTGAAACCTGTCAAATCTTTGGTCATGTGTCATCGTTAAGAACAGAAACAAGTCTGAAATGGAAAATAAAATATTTCACAACACTAAAATGCAAACAAATACAGATACAATACAAATACCAGAGACACAAATGCAAATAAATAGATATGCAAAATCAGTGCCATGCACAGCCCTAGTTATAATGGATGTTTCAGTCATATGTCTTCATCAGGAATTATCTATAAAGAGGAAAATAGCATGCAGTGGAACTAACTTTGCTATTTTCTCTTTATAAATGATTTCTGAAGAAGACCTATTGAATGATCAAAATGTTGATTCATACTCTGTCTAGTTCAGCATGCATTTAAGATTACCTTTTTGTTTTGTTTCCAGTATACATTCAGACTCGGCACCCTGTTTGTTTTTTTTCCTTGTAGCGATTACCTCGACCAGGCATATGTTTGAACCTACAGGTCTTGGGTCATGACCCACCCCCTTTCTGGGGTTTCACAGGGTCAGAATGAAGTTGCATACTCACCCAGAATTCATGCCTAAGGGTATCTTCCATATTAAATCAGTTCACTGATTTTACCTGTGCTCTTCCGTTCCCCTTAGAACCCAGTTGAGGTGCTGTTGCCCTACTTAGAAAGGTACAAGATCCCTTGGTACTACTTGGACCATACCAAGGACTATGCCAGTCCTCTCAGCAGTTTGTTTCCCTTAGCCTTGGCATCGGAAATAAACCTGTCTACACACAGTGTAGCTCCATATATATCTCCTGCCACATTTTGTTCAGCTACAAGCAGGCAGGGCAGTACCTACAGTAAAGGCCAGCAGGATGAAACTCAATTCTACAGCATAGTTACTGCAGGAAACCATGCAATTTCAATGTGAGTTAATCCCTTTTGTCATGCACGTAGCTGTGACTTTGTACTTTATCCTGGTGGGCTTCACTGTACCTGATGCTGCAATTACAGGCCATGTCACATGGGGTATGGTGGCTCAGTGGCCCATTTTCAGTCTGTTTCAGGCACTGAAATTGTCAGGCATTCTACAAGGCACATGATTTGTACTTGATGACAAAGAACCACCGTGCAAAAGCACTGAGGCAAGTATTACTCAAAAGGGAATTAGCCATAAAGCCAAGTTTCAAAGAAATATAAAATCACACATACCTCCATAATGCATAGCATCATGGGATGTATATGCAAATCACCATAACATTTTAGGATGCTTCTGCTTTAAGCAGGAATGCATGGTGCCAAAGGGTCTCTCACACAATCTGCAAAAGGAGCAAACAGAAGACACAGACATGTGTTTCATCCTACCCAGGACTCATCGGTGTGCCTCGTCTGTATGAGACCCCAGGGGAAATGAACCAGCCCCTAAATCGGGGCTGGTTCATTTCAAAATCCAGCTATTTTAAAGTCAACCACCAGAACAACTTAAACTCCCCAACCAAATTCTGGAGGGTAATCCACTCCCTTTTGGACCCGCCCAAGCTGCTCCTCCCTGCCCTCATGGTTAATGGTTCACCTGTGTCTGACTCTTCCTCTGTTGCTGCTCACTTCAGTGAGTTCTTTACCACATGTACTCTCCCCTTTTCCCCTGCCTCAGCCTCCCCTCCTTCACCTCCTGCTTCCCCTTCCTCACCCTCCACCTCTGGGTTCTATCCCTCCCCATCACTACACAGGAAACTCTGCTTGCCCTTTCTTCCCTCGATCTGTCAAAGCCTAGCCCTGACAGGCTCAATCCCAAACTTCTACACCTATCAGCTCCTGGAATTGCAATTCCAGTCACTCACCTCTTCAACCTCTCATTCTCCCTCTGCTCCATTCCTCAGTCATGGAGGACTGCCAAAGTTCTCCCACTGTACAGAGGGGGTGCCCCCCCAGCAACTTCCATCCCATCTGTCTCCTCCCCTTGTTTGCTAATTTACAGGAGAAGTTAGTCTACTCTAGACTGAGTAACTACCTTATGTCTTCCTGTTTCCTCTCCCCATTCTAGTTTGGCTTCCATAAGTACCATTCCATAGTCCCTTCCCTGTTGCGTGTTACTTGCTCCATCTACTTAGGGATGGCTCAGGGGCACATCACAGCTGACATTTTCTTCAGTCTGGCCAAAGCCTTCAATTTAATGTCCCACCTGCTTCTCCTGAACCAGCTGAGCTGCTGGCCTCTCAGCTCACACAGCTGATTAAGTTCCATTACTATTTTATGGGCTATCAACAGTTGGTACAAGTTTGACTGCTTATCACCATCCCTTCCCATCTAGGCTGGATCCCACAGGGTTCCATTTTAGATCCCATCCTGTTGTCAGTCTTTCTGAATGATCTCCCCTCCACCTGTTCCAACCCACATATACACATGTATGCAGACAATAGTTATCTTTACCTCTGGCCCCTCTAGAGCATCTGTGGAAAACCTGCTCCAGCAAAATTTCCACAATGTCCTGTGCTGGTTCCACTCCAACCATCTCTGGATTAATATGAAGAAAACAGTGTCTATGACCTTTGGTATGAGCCAGAAACTGGCCAGACTCATGAGCCTTCTGGTTTTCACCACACTGGATGGCTCCGCTCTTGAAACAGAATGCACTTCAAGTACTTTGATGTGTTGCTTGACAGTAGGCTTGACTTCTCAGCCCACATCAATTCCATCTAGGTAAAACTCGGCCCTAAGCTGAGTGCCCTGCATTGCAATAGACACTGCCTTACCCTCCTGGTCTGCTGGGAGTTGGTCACCAAAATGGTGCTTCCAGTCTTTGACAATACAGGCATCGTCTGTGACCCCCTCTTCCTCCCTTGCCAGACTGGGCACCATAAGCAATGCCTTTTGTTGCTTCACTACAAACTCCCCATCTCATACACATCACTGCTCCCTCTGCTCCACACCATCCATCCTCCCTCTACATTCACATTGTCAGACACACTGCACCTCCTTCATTTCCAAATTCTGGTTTGGTTCCCTTCCCTCCCACCTCTCGTCACTCCTCTATCCAATGCCCTGTACTCCTTGCTGTCTCCACTCCAGGGGTCTGTGTACCTTATCCACGCCTCATCCACTTTCCTCTGCTGGTCAGTCCAACTTCTCCTAGGGCCACCAATCACTCTAGAACTTGTTCCCTCTCTTACCTTCACCATTCCACCTCCTCAGGCTCTCTCAGGTGCCAGCCGGAACGCCTACCACCCCTCTACCTGTGCATTTTTCACATAGAAGACCTTCCTTGGACACTGGTAGCATAGGAGTTTGGTATACCTAGACCTTTCTGAGTCTCTTATGCCCTGTAATGCTTGCCAGTTGTTCCCAAAACTGGGCTTTTTTAGTATTGTTTTGCTCATGTGTAGTGATGCCTTATTTGTCATAAATGTTGCATTTTAATTTCTTCCACATGTTTTTGTAACTCCAAATTGTTTGTTTATGCATGTCGAAGTGGGCAGCCCCACCTTACAGAAGCTTTCTGTGAGATCTTGACACTGACTGCTTACAGTTCATTGTATTATAGCTCTATGTAGGTCCGGCCAAAGATCTACTGTCACTGGTAATAAACCTTTCTTTTACCACTTACTAGGACAAAAAGCACTAATCATGAACCAGAATGAGTGCTATTGAAGTTTATGACAGCATGTCAAGAAATGGCTTAGATATAACTGGTAGAAAATTGTGTTTTGTATGGAAGTGCGTTCTCTGTCCTAACTATGGGGGTGCTACTGAGCCACTATAAAATTATATTATTAGATGGGTAACCGCTCATTTCCAGAGATGACTGGAATGGAATTTCCTGCATTTTGATTGGTCAAGAAGATTCTGAAGCTATGTAGTTTAGAAAAAAATTGGCGTCCTTCTTCCGGCAGCCAGGATGCAGTACACTTGAGTATCAGTGAATCTCAGAAAAATCTCTCAAAAAAATTGTGTCAGCCATTTTAATGTTATATTACCCATATATCACCAGTACCCCCATACTGTATAACATTTCAAAAAAAGTTTAGCCCTACATAGAACCACTAAATCAAATTCCAGGAATTGTACACTTTTCTTCCATTACCAAGTGTAAATACTCTGTGTTTTCACTCATCATTTTTTCTCAAATTTTCTGTGCATGCCTTAACACCAGTTATCTTGATTATGTCTTCATTCACCCATACACTCCAAACACAACATCTCCACCCGCACCACCACATGAATCCCCCAAATCTGTGCTGTTTATATTTAGCATTTGTTTTTTTTGAATACCAGTAAAGAGCACAGAGCATGGGCCGACCCGGTGGCATGGTGGGCTGAGGCATCATGCCTTACCTCCTGCCACACCAGCAACCCATGTTAGCAGTGTGAGCAGGTCGCCGGGGATCAGTTAGCGAGGAGGAAGAGTAAGCATCCCACAGACAGCTCTCCACAGAGGAGGAGGGACCAGCGATCGGTGCTTGCCTGGCCCCTAGAGGTGGCTGGCACACCAGCATTCTACAAGGTGGGTCAAGGTGAGGCAGATTCCTGGCATACCATGCACAGGAGCATGCGTGACACCACCACTGGTGTTATTGCACACTCTTCCTCCCAAAAGGAAAAGAGGAAAAATGTTTCAAACAACATGAAGTCTTGCTATATTATGACAATTGCAGTTTGTCCCACCATTAGAACTGCTCCGGAGGTGAAAGAGTTAACTCCCATTCTAAGAATGGAACTTGGAGCACAAGCTCGGTTAGAGAAGCTCTGTCTGGGTTATTTCAAACCTAAACTGTCAGATTCTTTACTCCGCCTCACTGAACAGTCGCTCCGGAGATTTCTCCTACTGCTCGTTCATTTCTGTTTAAACAGTGTTTTTCTTGGTTCAAATCAACCAAGAATATTATTATTTTAACCGCAAAACCGTTTGGTTCAAGCTCTGTCTGTGGTATCGTAAGTAATTTCAGTTTATTTTCTGTGTGGAACTTGTAAATGTTATCAGTTCGGTTTTGAACCGATCAGCTTGTTTTAAAACTTGAATTGAAGGTTTTAGAGTGTGGTTCCCGGTTCTTATCGGCTCTAAAAAAAATGGATTTCATTACGTTTTTTTCCAAGACCCGTGACACGGTTAGGAACCAATAAGGGTGTCTTGCCTGGCACTGCCGTTTAAAAGGGCAAGTTTTGGTTAGGCTGGCATTATGTCTGAAAACCCAAAGAAAAACCGGGCCACTGGGTTTCAACACTGTGATGCCTGTGGGAAGTCTTTGCCAAGGCTGACCCACACACCACATGTGTATATTGTCTGGGGTTTGACCACCTCAATTCAGACTGCCAGATTTGTAAAATTTCCTGCAGCCACCCTGGAAGAGAGTTGGCAGGCTCCAGGGAATGAGAGGCCAAAAAGTCCGCTGACCCGGATGGCCAGCCCGGTTCGGTGCCAACCGAACCGAAGGGAGTGCCCTCTGACCAGGGCGAGACTTCCTCGGGCAAACGTAAAGCTGGCTCGGAGGAGCCAGTTCCAGTAAAGAAAACAAGAAAATCAGCAGGTGTGGAGCCCAAAATTCCTTCTCCAACTGCTGCAGAGATAGCAAGAGCTATTCAGATTGTCCAGTCACTTTCTCCGGTTCCGTCCGAACCGCCACTGTCTGATAAAAGGTCGGTTCCATCGGTTCAGGAATATGTTGTTGAAGAATTTTATGAACCAGAGGAGGGGGAGGATGATTATGAACAGTATGGATATGACTTTGAGGGTCTGGGTGTGCCCATTGAACCGGACATCTCCCCAGACAGACCTTTAGAATCTCCCCCTTTGCTTTCTGAGTCCCCCTCTCACTTTATGTTTTACAAAAGTTGCTGAAATCTCCAGCTTCCATTGGAGGAAGCTGTGGATGAAAGAGGAACCTGATTTTGTAGAAATGATGGATATTCCAGAGTCTAGGAGATTGTCTATTCCCTTGCATAAATCATTTAGGAAACAGACAATAACAATTTTAAAAACTCCTAATTCTGTGCCTCCTGTGGACAAAAAGATGGACAGGAGGTACACTCTGTCAGGTCCTGATACAGAATTCCTTTCACAGCAGTGCAGTCACGTTGGTGTGGTTCAGGCTGCAGCCTGTGATAAAGCTAATATTCCCTTGGCTTCACATCCTCCTGACAAGGATTCCAGGAAGATTGATGCCATGGCTAAAAAACAATACATGGCAGCGTCCTTGGGACTCAGGCAAGCAAATTACATGGCTTATGTAGCAAGGTATCAAAAATCTAGATGGGACACTGTCATGGCTTTGGCCAAACAGGCCTCTGGCCAGCTTTAGTGAGCTGGAACAGGTGGCTGCTGATGGCATTGAGGCATCTAAGGTGCAGTTTCATGCTGCTGTGGATTTTAATGATGTATCCTCTAGAGTCATGGCTACGTCTGTAGCTTTTCGCACGTTGGCCTGGCTCAGGTGTACTAGCTTTTGTCACAGGATACCCAGACTAAGGCTATGGATTTTCCTGTGGTGGGAAATTCTCTGTTTGGGGAGCAGACAGAGAATTATATGAAGAAAATGGATGAATATAGGACTACCTATAAGAGTGCTCAGGCTAAGGAGTGGCAAGCCACTCCTCAGAGGCAGGCCCCCAGGGGTAGAGGTAGGCCTTTTCACAGGCCTTTTACCAAACCCAGGCCTCCTCTGCTTATGCTCAGAGGGGTTCTTCAGAGGAGAGGCAGACGGGTGTGGGCAGGCCTGCTCCACCCCTCAGCCTAAAGCACCTGCCAAACAGACACCCTGATGGGGTGCCCAGGGCGATCTCCTTTACCTGTAGGGGGCAGGTTGGCTTACTGCCGTTCAGAACTGGGTGTCTCTAACTTCAGACAAGTGGGTCCTGGAAGTAGTAAGCCAGGGTCTGGTTCTCAGCTTCAAAAGTTCCCAAAGATGAGAATCAGGTCTTTCCCACCTGCAAACTCTTTAGAGACCTTTACTTTAGAAACAGAAGTCTCAACCCTCCTGGCTCTCAGAGCTGTAGAAAAGGTTTCTCCCTACACCAGGGCAAGGTCTGTACTCCAGATATTTCCTTACCCCAAAAGACAGGAGAATGGTGGCCCATTTTAGACCTGAGATATCTGAACAAACACCTTTGAAACCAAAGTTCAGAGTGGTAACTCTGGCAATGATTTTACCTCTCTAAGGCCAGGGGCTGGCTAGCCTCCTGGACCTCAAGGATGCCTATTTTCACGTCCCAATCAGAAGCTCCATCGAAAGTACCTCAGATTCGAACTGCCCGCAGGTCACTACTAGTTCAGAGCAATGCCCCTTCGGCCTCACCTTTGCCCCAAGGGTATTACAAAATGTCTGGCAGTAGCAGTGGCTCATTTAAGAAGGCAAAGGATTGCTGTCTTTCCTATCTGGACAACTGGCTCATTGTAGGCCAGTCCCCAGAACAGGTAAGATCTCACCTGCAAGTTACCCAGCAGCTGCTCTCCTCCTGGGCTTCTTGCTCAATCTTCCAAAATCAGTTCTGGAACCAGTTCAGGTGCTCACCTTCATAGGTGCAGAATTGGATCACAAGCAGGCCAGAGCCTTCCACCCTTGAGAGGGTAAGGAACCTGGTGGCTCTGGCCTCCTCCTTCACTCTGCAGGTCTCTCGACCAGCAAGACACTTTTGCAGCTCCTGGGGCACATGGCTGCATCCACAGCTGTAGTGCAAGGAGCAAGATTTCAGATGAGGGACATTCAGTTTCACTTAGAGCCTTTTGGTCTCAGAGAAGAGACCCCTTTCCAAGTTGGTCCCAGTGACCAACCCTGATCCAGGCCTCCAGTGGTGGCAGGATCAGAGCAATTAAGACTGGGGTCCCTTCATTCCTCTGTCTCACTCCTTGACCCTCACTGACAAGCTTCCCTCCTGGGGTGGGGAGCCCACATGGGCGACTCCTCCACTCAGGGAGTGTGGTCCCCTCAGGAATCTCTGCTCCACATCAATTTGCTGGAACTCAGAGCTGTCTTTTAGCACTTCATGTTTTTCTGTCTGTTCAGAACAAAGTGGTACAAGTCAGAACAGACAACACCACAACAATGTGGTACATCAACAAGCAGGGGCACTCGGTCTTGACCTTGTGCACCGAGGCAATGAGTTGTGGTCTCCCTATTCCCTGAACACTTCCCTCATAGCAGTTCACCTTCCAGGAAAGGACAATGTCCTATCAGATGCTCTCAGCAGGATTTCCCAGGGCCATCACAAATGGTCTCTGGATCCTCAAGTACTGGGGATAGTTTTTGCCAGATGGGGCACCCCTCAGATAGATCTTTTTTCAGCCCCAGACAATCACCAACTTCCACTGTTCTGTTGCAGGCCCCCAGTGTTGGGCTCAATCCCCCTGGATGCCTTTCTCCTAGATTGGGAAGGGAAGTTTCTTTATGCCTTTCCCCCTTCCTCTCCTATTCAAGGTGCTAGTCAAAATCAGATCCCAGCCTTGCAGGGTGATTCTGATTGCCCCGGATTGGGCCAGGAAGCCCTGGTACCCACTCCTTCTGTCACTAGCAGTCCATCTTCCCCTGTGTCTCCCCAGGAATCACAACCTGTTAACCTGTGCACAGGGGAGAGTTTGGTATCCGAACCTCAAATCCCTCAACCTCAAGGCCTGGCTCTTGAGGAGTTAGAATTTGTTGACCTACACCTTTCTCAGGGTGTTCTTGAAATCCTAAAGGCTTTAGGAAGCTCTCCACTAGGGCTACTTACAATTCTAAGTGGAAAAGGTTTTCCATTTGGTGTTCTGGGAAACATATTTCCCAGAATCTGCTGATTTGCCCATTGTTTTGGACTATATGGTCCACCTTAATTCCTTGGGACTGAGACCAGCTACCCTGAAAGTACACTTGGCAGCTGTCTCTGCTTTTGTTTCAGCAGGAAAGCCCTCCTCTCTTTCCGCTCACCCTGTATTTTCCAAGTTTTTTAAAGGATTACTTCATTCTAATCCACCTTTTAGGGATCCGGCCCCTGCCTGGGACCTTAATGTTTGCATTGCTCAGTTAATGCAACCTTCTTTGAACCTCTGTCTTCTGCAGAGCTTAAGTACTTAACTTGGAAAACTGTTTTCCTAGTGGCTATCACTTCTGCCAGGCGCATAAGTGAGTTGCAAGCCCTGTCAGTAGAAACTGACTTTATTTCTTTCCACTGGGATAAGGCGGTCCTCAGGAGTAACAGGAAGTTTTTGCCTAAGGTGGTTTCAGATTTCCATCTTAATCAATCTATCTCCCTTCCAGTGTTTTTCACTGAACATTGCTCCTCTGGCGAGAGGAGATTGCACAGTTTAGATGTTAAGAGGGCCCTAAGTTACTATATAAGAACGTACCAAAGGTCACAGGTTCGAACTCCTCCAACTTTTCTCACTTATGGTGAGGTTGGAAAAGGAGACCTGCCACTCAAGAGATCAGTTGCCAGGTGGATTGTCTCTTGTATCCAATTTTGTTATCAGAAACTGGGAAAGTTCCCCTTCTGGCCTGAGGGCTCATTCTACCAGAGGTACAGCTGCCTCTAGCTGCTGTCAGAGACATCCCTATCTTAGAGATATGTCAAGCAGCTACCTGGAAAAGCGTACACACTTTCACCAAGCATTACTCCTGGATGTCCAGGCCAGGAGAGATGCTCGGTTTGGCACAGCTGTGCTTCAGAGCCTATTCCTAAGTAGGTTCTGTCCCTCCTCCATGGAGGTACTGCTGTGTAGTCTGCAATTGTCATAATATAGCAAGACTTCATGTTGTTTGAAGAAAAAATTACTCACCTTAGTAATGTTGTTTCTTCTAATGGAGTCTTGCTATATTATGACCTCCCCCCCAGCCTGCCCCTCTCAGAACTTCTACTTGGGTATGGGGTGGGCAGCCTAGTGTGGGCGCTAGTTATGCCCATTATATGTTTTCCACCCCTTCTTGGGGTTTTGGGGTGTGATGTTTTTATTTTATCTCATATTATTGCTTATATTATATTATTACTTCTGGTCCCCTGACTTGAGTCTTTGTGTTGGGACCAGGAATATGTGTTAATAGTCAGGTAGCCAGTTGGCTAGTGTAGGTTATAGCTTCCACACAGACCTTAGTGAGTTTTGCTTGTAAAGATCTGACAGTTTAGGTTTGAAATAACCCAGACAGAGCTTCTCTAACCGAGCTCACGCTCCAAGTTCCATTCTTAGAATGGGAGTTAACTCTTTCACCTCCGGAGCAGTTCTAATGGTGGGACAAACTGCAATTGTCATAATATAGCAAGGCTCCATTAGAAGAAACAACATTACTA
The DNA here is from genome assembly GCA_016271365.2 of Neoceratodus forsteri. NCBI lineage: Eukaryota > Metazoa > Chordata > Ceratodontiformes > Ceratodontidae > Neoceratodus > Neoceratodus forsteri. The sequence goes on along the minus strand of CM057459.1, from coordinate 668,755,011 downwards.
AGGTGAGTAACTTTTTCTTCTGGTGGTTGGATAAAGGAGAGGTTCACATGCCCCACTCCCCGACCAGTTGGGTGCCAACCAGAACTGGATTTGGTCTTTGTGGGGGCCTGGGGATCCCCCACTGGGGTGCAAGCCCTGGGAGAGGATGGTCGGCGCTGACGGTGGATGTCGGGGGGAATGGGAATGGGGCTCCCTCCTGAATGTGTTCTGCTGTGGATGGGGGGGGGGGTTATTAAAAAAAAGCACAGAGCACTGGTTATAGTATGACTCGTCATCACTAAGTCTTGATCACAGTAGTCACAGTTATGTCCACCCTGGTGTCCATTCGCAGCTCCCGATCCACATTCTCTCAATATTTGCTGCTGTCTCTCTCCCTCTATGTAGTACATTTCATACAGTATGTCTCTCCATGCTCTTCTTTTCTATGTGCAGTTGCAACACACAAACTTGACTGTAATTCACAGAATCAAATAAAAACAAAGAATGTGCTTGTCCTCAAAAAAAGCCACATGCTAAAGTGTAATAAAAATGTCTGCCAAGGCAAACATCCAGTGATAAATGCGAACACAATGTCATCTATGTGTGTTTATGTCCGTTGGGTGGTGAGTGTGAAGCAGGTTTGGGGGGGTTAGTCAGACATAGACGGTGATACTCCTATTTAAAGTGCCTTTCATGGTTTGCTGTGGTTTTATTTATTTGCCCATCTTTGTTCCCAATAAAGGGACTATTTTTCCCCTTGGTTAAAAAACATACATGCAATCTATAAAATAAATTCATTTTTATTTAAAATTTTAAAGTACTTTGCACATTTTTTCTTTTGTAAACCAGTTGCATATTGTATAAGTGCAATAAAATACATCAGAGTTTGGGTTTCTTTTCTATAACTGCACTTCTGGGTGGATAAAGGTACTCAGTGCCAGCACTCCATGCCTCATAAGTACCTGGGCATGCGGTTTATGAAAAGAAACCCACACTCTGTTCTGTCTTATTGCTTACTTGTATTATATTATTACATTTTACCCAGGTTACCTGTTGGTTTCAATACACACTCCTCCTCATCCTACTAAATATCCCTAACCCTAAACAATATTACATTGAAAGGCAGTCCTAAAAGCATTGAACAAGGTCAAACAATGACTACGATTTTTTTGTTTAATGTGAAAATGTTAACGTACATCCTAAATCATGGACAATGATTAGCATACAAATATATGTTTAAATACAGATATTAAAGAAGTTTGCATAATATTGTCATTGAAGTCAAGGTTTCAAAATTATCCAGAAGCATTGATTCTCAGGGTGGGGTCATGCCAGATAAATCTGATTGATTGCTTTGACTAGATGACCAGGGAAATAGATCAGGGAGAGCAGTGGATGTTGCCTGTCTAGACTTTAGCGAGGCCCTCAACACTGTGCCACACAGGAAACTGATAAAGAAGTTGAGCAGCCTAAAGGTAGGATCCAAAATGATAAATTGGGAAAGATCTGGTTAACTGATAAGCAACAAAGGGTGCTGGTTAATGGCATTCATTCTGATCTGAGGGAGTGACCAGTGGAATGTTGCAGGGCTCAATACTTGGACAAGTCCTCTTCAGTGTCTTCGTAAAGTGACATTGCAGAAGAACTGCAGATGGCACCAAACTTTCAAATAGGGTGGAGACAGAGAAGGGGATGGAGAGAATGTGAAGGGACCCTGGGTTGCTCATGGAGTGGTAAAGGGCATGACAGCTGGGGTTCAATGCCAAACAGTGCAGAATCATGCACCTAGGGCATAGGAACCCAGGAGCTCCGTATAGGTTGGGAAGGGGAGGCACTGACAGTCTTTAAGCAGGAAAGGGACCCAGGGGTTATTGTATCTGATGATCTCAAAGTGGTAGGTCAGTGTGACAAAGTGGTGGGTGGGGCCAGTGGGATGCTGGGATGCATAGAGAGAGGTATCGGCAGCAGGAGGAAGGAGGTGTTGTTACCACTGTATTGCTTTCTGGTGAGTCCCCACCTGCAGTATTGTGTCCCGTTCTGGAGGCCACATCTTAGAAAAGTCATTGACAAATGTTTCCAGTATTGCCAGACAGAAGACATTGTACCTCAGTCTTGGCATGAAGTGGTGCTCTGCTTTCTGTTTAAACCAGGCAAAGATATGGAGGTCTGTGAATCTTACAGACTGATAACGCTGCTAAACCAAGACTTAAAAATAGTCTGTAAAATCTTGGCTACCCGCCTGCAACATGTCATTCATTCCCTTATTAACACGGATCAGACTGGTTTTAGATCAGGTAGACATCTAACAGACAACATTCAGAGAATGATAAATATTCTGCAAGAATGGAAAAAGTCAGTCCCTCAAATTGCCATCCTGATTGATGCAGAAAAAGCCTTTGACAGGCTAAACTGGTCCTTTTTGCAAGATTCCATGCAGTATATGGGCTTTGGAGATGATGTTCTAAAAGCTATCGCCATGTTATATGAGGACCCCATAACCAGAGTTAAAGTAAATGGTACTCTTTCTACCAACTTTGCAAGCGGGAGGTGGATGGAGCAAGGATGTCCACTGTCTCCACTTTTATTAGCGTTGAACCCCTAGCAAAAGATGTTGTGTCTAGCCCAGACCTCCTGGGTATAACTGTGGGCAGGGTAGAGAACTGTGTTTCCCTTTATGCAGGTGAGTGGGGTGGCCACTACGGTAATGAAGTGCCAACTACCAGGGCAATGGAATACAGACCTGGTTCGATACCTTGGGATTCACATTCCCAAATGTATGAGTCACCTTTATAAGGTCAATTATGGCAAATTGAATGCTGAGGTTTTTGTTGATGTCAAGAAATGAGCCTTACTGCCTTTACCGTTCTGTAATAGAATAGACATCCTCAAAATAAATGTGCTCCCGCATTCTTTATTCCTTTTTCAGAGTTTACCATTATTGGTTCCCTGTAAAGAGTGGAAAGAAATTACAGAGGTATTCAAATAATTCATTTATCAAAGCCACAGACCTAGAATATCTTGGGCCCTGTTGATGAGGCATAAAAAGGCAAGGGAGTTTGGCCTTCCTAATCTTAAGGAATATTGTGCAGCCGCACAACTAGTCCATCTAACTGATATTATAAATCGGTGTTCCCCATTCATTGTTTTAGGACGGTGGGCCACCACCCTAGATTTTTTTACCACCGCTTTATATTTTTTACCACCACCCTATATTTTTATCCACTTTTTTTATAAAATCCTCCAAAATTGTCTTTTATTGACATCCTTTATTGCAATACTTCCCATTTAATACCAGCACACTATATGTTACTTAAAAGCTACTTATGCACATGTACAGTGCATATAGGAGGTCCCGAAAAATAACACACCATTTGACCTGATCACCATTGCCACCGCCCTATATTTTCAGAGAGTGGGGTACCCTGTAAATAGTAACAAGGATCTGGTATAGAAATCCATCGAGGTAGGTATGAATAGGGTTGGGTATCTGGATTGCCTTGCCTGAGAGTTTAAGTCTTCGCAGAACCTTGGGATGTTCCAAAATAAGTGGAATGAATATACCTTTTAAATTTGGCTCCAGATTAAACATCGATTGCATATTACAAGTGTGCAGCCTCGTTGGATCCCGTTATGGAAGAATAATCTGTTTCTTCCTGCTCATGTGGATCTCACCCTTAAAAGATGGGCAAGGAAGGGGTTACAGTGCATCCTGCAGTTCTTTTCTGGTAGAACATTTAAATCTTTTCCACAACTTCGACTGGAATTCCAACTATCCCATAGGGATCACTACAGATTCTTTCAGGTCAGATCATTAATAGGCCTGAAGTGCTCCAAGAAATATGGGCGCTCCAGCATCCCCTGGTGGAAAACAATCAAATAACTTTCCCAGCAGGGCAGTGCCAAACATGTCATTTCGGAATTATATGCAGATCTGAATTCAGACACTGGTAGGCAAAGTGCAGAAAGGGTGCAGCACCATTGGAAGGAAACGTTTAATATTTCTTTGACCCAGGAGGAGTGGGCTCAGTTGTGGCAGGCAACACACACAACCACTTGCTCTGAAGATTGGAGAGAGTTTAAGTAGAAATTGCTTAGCAGACATTTCTTCACCCCCAGACAGAATTTAACACACTGGCACCTTAGGTTCTGACCTTTGCTGAGCTGGGATGTACTTTGTCCCCAATATTGTTCAATTTGTTCATCAATTTAATACTTGTAAAATTGTACAGTCCAGACTTTCATATGCCTGGAATTGGGAAAAGAGCATGTCTATATTTAGCTTACGTGGACAACATTGTATTAATCTCAGCTAGCCATCTTGGTATGAACAGGATGTTAAAAGAATTCCAGAGTGAATGTACAAAGATAGAGCTACAAATAAACTATAATAAGACCAAGATCATGATATGTGGATTGAAAATAAAAGAAAACATAGATACTATATGGATAATATTGAAACTGAAGTTGTCAATACCTTCTGTTACTTAGTGAGCATGATAACAAAAAACTTACCATAGAGAAAACATATAACAGAAACAGAAAATAAAGCACTTCCAGTAATAAATTTATACACAGACATGGTGGAAACTTCGTGAAAGCATGTTTACATGTAATTAATGCAAAAATAAGTACCCAAATCTTTTATGGGACTGGGATCTGTCGAATCCAATCGTTACCTGAAGTGGAAAAGATTTTAAACAAGTTTTTAAAATTACTTGATTTATCAATTGGAGCTGCTTCTGCATTAATAAGGGCAGAGTTAGGACAATTACTGGTAGAATGTATGATTCAAAATAGACTGATTAAATACTGGATTAAGACATACACTATGAAGGAAACAAGGCTACCAAGTATAGAAGAGACAATGCGTTATTCAAAACAAATTCTGATATTCCTCAGGATAAAAACAGTTGAATGTTATATTAAGCCCTACGGACTCCTAAATACTGTAATTTGGCAGATATATTCATTAGACCAAAGAAATTGTTTTCTGCAAAATAAAACATAGAGTTAGGGAATTGCATATACTAAAGGACTTAGGGCTCTGCAAGCAATACAAAATCAGTTGTTGGCTAGCATATAATAAAATGGCTCAAGGATTAGAGTGAAATCTGATGATGATATTAAGGGACCCTCAAAGGAGAAAATTAATAACCAGGTTCCATTTTGAGTACTTTAGCTGACAGAGATTAAATGACTTATTCCTGCAAAAAGATCCAAGCAGAAGTAAATATAATGCCGAAAGGGACCAGATGACTGGACCCATTTATTGATTTTTATGCCCACTACATGAATCTTATAGGAGCCAGTGTTTGGGAGACATTCTAAAGACTCTAGAGTTTGAACCTAGACATATGGGGCTGGATATTCAAACTGCACCATTCTGTGGCGCAAGCCCTTGCGCTGCTCAAATAAGTTGTGCTGGGGTGTGGCTGGGGCGATATTCAACGGAGTTGCGCTATTGAGCAGCTCCTTTGAATATCACCCGCAGGCCACAGCCACTGTGCATGGCGCAGTGGAACTTGTGCCACCGCAAGTGGTCAGGGTGGAGCATTCAAGATGCGGTGGCGCAAGTTTAATTGCGCCATGCGCAAATTCCCGTTATTCAAAAGGTGACATGCAAATGGGGCCATAATTCATGCAAGGCGCAGGGGGGGTCATTTGCATCTACTTATGGCCACATTTGCATTCCATTAGCATGCAGGTGCACCGATCCCCGACGACTTGTGCCTGGCGCCCTGCCAGGCAGCAGCCGTCGGGACCGGCGCCCTGCAGCCCGATCGTAGGCATGTAAATCCCTCCCTCGGCCCGATCGGCGGACAAAACCGTAGTAACCCCGACTGGCCGATCGCGGGCAAAGCGTAGTAATCCCCTCCCCGACTGGTCGATCGTAGAGCAAACCCATACTAATCCCCCTCCCTCCAACTGGCCGATTGCGGGCAAACCCATAATAATCCCCCTCCCCGACTGGCCCAATGCGGGCAAACCCGTAGTAATCCCCCACCCCCACTAGCCTGATCACGGGCAGAACGAGTTCAACCCCCAAAGAACAATATCCCTGGTGGTCCAGTGGACTGCGAAGCCTGATCGTGAGCATTAGAGTCCACCCCCAGGTCCAAGTATCCTGGTGATCTAGTGGCCCCCACCCACCCACCCACGGCGCCCACCACCCCGCCCCCATCAGCGGCAGGCGGCAGCACCCCACCCGCCTGCCGTCCGCTGCCGTCCACCGACTGACTGCTCCGGTAGGGCTGCCGCCCATTGGTGCAGAGCAAGAGCCAATGGGCATGCAGCCCATACCATACAAGGCAATCCAGATATGCGAATGAATGAATTCACATATCTGGACTGCCTTGTAGGTATGGCTGCACGCCCATTGGCTCTTGCTCTGAACCAATGGGGCATGCAGCCCTACCGAGCAGTCAGTCGGCAGGTGGCGGGCAGCAGGCTGGTGGGTGCTGCCGCCGCTGGCTGACGGGGTGGGAGGTGGTGGGGCTCTTGGTGGTGGGTGGGGTGGGGGCTACTAGATCACCAGGGTACTTGGACCTTTGGGGTGGACTCTAATGCCCGCGATCGGGCTTCGCAGTCCACTGGACCACCAGGGATATTGTTCTTGGGGGTTGAATTCTGTTCTGCCCGTGATCGGGCTAGTGGGGGGGGGGATTACTACAGGTTTGCCTGCTCGGGCCAGTCGGGGAGGGGATTACTACGGGTTTGCCCGCGATCGGGGCCAGTGGGGGATTACTACGGTTTTGCCCGCGATTGAGCCAGTCGGGGTTACTATTATGTCCGTGATTGGGCTGCAGGGAGGGCACAGGAAGAGTGGAGGGCCACCCACAGGTGGCAGCTGCTGTGTTGTGCCCTGCAATGCGGCAGCTCACCTGTGGGTGGCCCTCGACTTTCTCCTTTTTTTTTTTTTTTTTTGTTCAAAGTTGTGCAGGCGCAGGTTGGGGGTTGCGCCTGCACGACTCTGCACAGCCCGGCTGAATATCGGACTGTGCAGTTTATGCATGGTTCCTCCCCCTTCGGTTGAGCATGCCTTCATTTAGCATTGCGCTGTTGCTCAGCATGACTTGGGGGGCGCAACTGCCTCCTGCTAAATATGGCAGAATGGCGCAATTTCGGATTTGCGCAGGCACAACCCTATTGCGCATGACGCAACCCTTTTGAATATCCATCCCATGGTGACATGCATATTAAAATCACATTCGAGTAGAGATTTTGATAGCAGTGACCTCTTCTGAATGTCATTGACAAAAAAATTTGCACATAATTTATCAAGAAGTTAAAACTAAAAAGGTTATTGTAAATAATTAATATTGATAGTACTTGTTGAAATCCTAATGAAGCCTGAAATCCCCAACATTACAATATATGTGGCTGATTTAATGTGCATTACTATGAATGAATTGAAAAGTTATTTTGTTATTTATTTAACTCATTCACTTCTTAACATGCTTTTGTAAAGACGTGAACTGTCAAACAATAACTTTTTTGACCTGCACTTGACCTTTGCTGGAGAGGTCGTGGGGAATGAGGGACCCCATTAGATATTACTAGACTTGTCAGATTCTGCAAGGATTCTAATCAGACGTCTGGGCCTGTGTTAGTAAAATACAGGACCTCTCCCAAGACTTTAACAGTTCTCATTTGGTTTGCGGCCTCTATCCTGTGGGTTTGATATGGGGTGGGTGCTAAACAATATTTATTCAATATATTGTTGGCTGCTGCCCTCAGTCATCACCCAGCACTCACTGTCAGCTTCTCCCTCCCTCCCTCCCAGGAACACTGCGTTAAATTGTAAATGTATTAAATCAGTGGAAGAGATCACAGCAAGGCTGACTCTTAGGCCCGTTAGACTGGGGCATTTTGAAGCGTTCTCAGCGCTTGAACTGTTTCAAATGTGTGCTGTCCGATCGGTGATTCGCCAAGACATAACCCACTTTTATATCGACGAAGCGTGCTCAAACCCTGATGAGACCTGGGCTTGAGCACGCTTCCAGAAATGCGTTTTAAAAGTAAAGCGATTTACCTAGAGTGCGAACGCGCCAGCTCGTATCCTTTTAATGCACTTCAAGCAAGCGCGCAAAGCATCTCTGTAAGCAGCTTTTCCATGCTGCTGAATTCTGTTTATAGTGGACACGGATCTCTGCTGCAGTGTGAACACTGTAAAATGCATTGCCTGATGCGGATCACAGGAAGGGGGTTGCAGTATGAACGCTACAGCACGGTAAGTGCTAATCCACTTTTAAAAACGTTTTGCGCAACTATGCTGTAGTGCGAACGGGGCCTAAAAGTAACTCACTTCAACACTAGATGGCTCTCTTTTGCACATACGCTAGAGGACATTGAGGGAATACTGGTTGTGGAGCAACTCCTTCAAGATTGTCAGGGGTGGAGTATAGGTCACGGAACATTATGCACCACTATGTTTGCCTTGCTTCCTCTTAAATAGGTTTGTTGTGTTATTGTTAAGCCTTTTGCTTAGCTTCTGGTCAGTTTTAGGATCAGCTGGTTTGCCGATTATTCAGTTTACCGTATACAAAGATGTTTATCTCTTTTTTGCAATCATTACAGTTTTGTGCCTTAACTTGAAACATTTCCTGTTAGCATGTGGTAGCTTATGACTGTGAAAAAAAATGCACTGTATGTTACCTATGTGTATCACATTTTGCCTATGTACAATGTGGCCTCCGTGAACTCAATAAAAGAAAGTTTCAAAAGAAAGGTCATTGACAAAGTGAAGGCAGTCCAGAGGATGTCAAATAAAAGGGTGCAGGGGTTGTATCAAATTCTCTATGAGGAGAGACTGAGGGATCTCAGTATCTACACTCTAGAAGAGAGAAGAGTGAGAGGGGACATGACCAAGATCTCTAAGTTCCTCATGGGTGTAAATAAGGTATAGGAGGGGAGTTTGTTTCAAATGAGAAAAAGTACCTGGACCAGAGGGCATGCAATGAAGCTGGAAGGAGAAATATTTAAGATGGCTGTGAGGAAGTACTACTTCAGTGAAAGAGTGGTAGATGCCTCAAACAGACTACCAGTGGAGATGTTGGAGACAAATAGGAAGAGAGGAGGAAGGGTCACCAGAGACCATTTAGGGTCTACGTAGACAGATTAGGCAGGGACCATTTGAACAGACTGAGTGGGCCAAGCAGTCCTTTTCTGCCAACAAATTCTACGGCACTTACGTTAGCAAATTATTTATTTTTCAGTTTTATATTTTGTAAGTACATAAGCACCATGAATCCTATTTTTTGTTGGGGTTTTTTTTGTGTCAATTCTGGACTTTTAGGAAGTCTTCAAATAATTATTTTTTTTATCATTTTGAATGTTGGTGTCCTAGTAGAACTGTATAACCTGTTTGAAGCCCAGTATGCAGAAATGCAGTAGTGGAGCTAGACCCTGTGGGTTGGGGGGAGGGGGAGCATCCTCAATCTTCTAATTAGTTACCTCAATTTGTCTGCCTAAGACTTACTTTTCATTGTCACTTTTTGCTGACACATAGTGGTACTTTCAGGGTTAATATCTCCATAACTGTATGCTTTGCAAACACATACTACCTACTGCTGGAATACTGAGACTTACAGCTTTCCAACTATATCTAGATCTATTTTTTTGATATGAGGAAGAAATTTAGATGGATGATACTGGGGAGAGATTTAAAAAAATAGAAAACAGATTTTTGAACTGCATGTGTTAGTGTGGATGGAGCAAGATTTGTAGACAGCAGCATTGAGTGAGTGTGAGAAACTGAAAGTGTGTTAAACTAGGAAATAGTCCGGCACTGTATGTATAAATGGTCACTGTGTATACATTTATTTATACATACAGTGACTCCGATAAATGCATTTATCACACTGAATATATGTCCACCCCATTGCATAAATATCTCTTTTTCTCTCTCTCTCTGTATGTATATATATATATGTGTGTGTGTAATAGATAAACCACCCTGATGTGTCCGGTCGCTCTGATATACATGCGTGGCCGCGGGCGAGTCGTCAACCCTGGCGGCATATATCAGAGCGCTAACCCAAGACACCTCAGAGTGGTTTATCTATCTTATAAAATGTCAAAATTGTTTTTGGGGGTAAAAGTGCAGGTGTATGGTCGCACTCTAATATATGCATGGTCATATGGTGGTGCTCATCCAATAAAAGAGCAGCAATTTCCCTACCCATTTTATAAATATATATATATATATATATATATACCACCCCATATTTTAGTTTATATATTTGCTGGGTTTTCTTTTTTCACTATAGCAATTATACAAAACAGTGATGCTTCTGGTGCAGTCCAATCTCATTTTCACTCAGTTTCAAAATGTGTGATCCCTGCCATTTTTAAATGTTTAAAAATGTTTTTTTTAATCCAGGGAAATGTTGAAAATGTGCAAAGTTTTGTAAAAATAACTTACAGCCGAGTTCCACGGGCAGTTATGTTTCGGCAAGAAGATAAGCAGAGAGCAGTCGGGAATCAAGGAACTGTGGCAGGCGCATGCACAGAGTGAGGGAAACCATGTGCATGTTTGATGTAGTAAACACTCCTTTGTTAATGCCAAATTATGCCATGGTTTCCCTATGGGAAAAAGGGAAACCCAGTAATTATACAGAAATACAAATCACACATCCCGTTCTATGCAATATATATGTAGATCACCATGAACATTTATACTGATTCTACATTAAGCAGGAATGCATAGTATGTTTTTCCTAGTTCATCTTTCATGTTTGCACAAAAACAAACATAGGACTGCCCCCCAACATAAAATCCTAGCTCCGCCCCTGCAGAAATGAATTTTCTTCTGTTTCATGTGCTCTGATTGCTTGCTTTTTTGGTCTTATTCACTGTAGGCCCATTTTTCAGGTCTGTGAGATGTCGATGGTATGCTTGACAGACTATGAAGACTTTGCCAGAGAGCACCTTCCTAAAGCAACCTGGGATTACTATGCAGCTGGAGCAGATGACTGTTGCACCAGGGATGACAACCTCCTAGCCTACAAAAGGTAACAAGCCCACTAGGGGATGGGGATTGCATTTGTTAATTTCAGAGCTGCAAATGTTGCATAGCAGTCATCGGTGCTGCATTTACTTTTAGAATACCTTTCTTTGGTAAACTAAAACAAGACTGCATATCAGTCTACCCTGCTAAACATTTGACAGCACAGCACTCTGTAGGCCTTCCCCCCTACATCGGCATTATGGAGTAACTCACCTTGGTTTAAGTAAGCAATATGACACACCAGGGTGTGGGCTGTTGTCTGATAAGAACACGCCCCAGTGGCCTAGTGAGGCAAGTGGTGTTTATGCCACGTGCCTTCAGCACTTCGGAAGTGCTCTTATAAGACAACAACCCTCACCCAGAGGGCTTTATTGCATTTGCAAAATCGGCCAGAAGTAAATAAAAAAAGTTACAGATGTTTAAAAAAATATTTTAAAAAAGTTACAAATGTTAAATGCCCATTCTGCAATACTGTATCAGTGTTATTAGGAGAGTTAATGCCTTGTGTGGGGTTTGAGGATATTGAGACATCTTGCTGTGTCCTTGCAGGAACTGTTGTAGCTTGTTTTCTACCCCCCCACACACACACATGCATTGTTTTAGCAGAGCTGTGTAAGGATTAACCCACAACAGACCATGGGTCTGCAGAGGATGTCTTATGGCTGGGGGGTGGACCACTGGGGACGAAGGCCGAGTGGTTCCAACCACCCAGCCATACATTAATCCCCAGTAGACCCATGCTCTGGATTGGGTTAATTTACTTGTAACATGGGGAAGAGAAATGGTTTGGCACTCTTTTTATATGTTTCTCTTCCCCATGTTACATTTGCATAAAAGTAATTTTAAAGTGCAAAATTACAAAGGTTCTAGGAAGATATTAAGGTTCCTACCCTGGGGAAAAGAAAGGAGGTTGCACCTGACTGGAGAGCTACATGCTGAACAGGCTGATTTTCTTTACTACTGTGGTGAACAGTCACTGAATTACTAATACATGCGTCTGTGATCAACATTTCAGAATATGTGCTCATTTTGGCTGACTTACTTTTGTGAACTGTGGAATCATCTCCGTTTTACTGCTATTTTTGCTGTTTGGGATTCGGCTGCTGTGCATTATGGGAAATGCATATATTTAAGTGCACAAGAGGTTTGAGGTCTGGTAGTTGTTCCTGCAATTCCCTTGGCAGGTCAACAGATGGCTGTGAAACTTCTGGTAGTTGTTTCTTCATAGAACAATGGTCTACTATATACTGTTATTCTGTAGGTCACATGATAATCTATATTCTGCTCGTGAAATTCTGCCAATTCGTTTCTGACAGAATTCCAAGGAATATGTTGGAATTTTTTGAAATTCCACAGAATTCTCTCCCAATGGAATTTGAAAATTCCAAACAGCACTAGGTAGGGGACTGGGGGAACCACACAGAAAATAATGGAGAATAATATATAATACAACAATTGTTGTAGCAGAAAGAGTTTCTAGATTACTACCTCTCAGTTTTAGTCAGTTGTGTAGTATAGTAGTTGCGCTCAGGGGTAGGAAAAAATAAAAAGTGAAATATTAATATTAATACATTTGAGCTGTTCCATACTGCTGGAATCTGTGCTGCAGATGTTTCTGCAAGTTCAAGTATTTTGTTAATATTTTATTGAAGTAAAAAAAAACAGTAAATAGAGAATAAGAACATTTACATTTTCACAACAGTAATTAACACATGGAAAACACTTTATATATAGTTAAAACAAACAACTTCCAGCTTAATTGGATAGGGGAAATCAAGTATGTGGCAGTATTCCAAGTTGTTCTGCTGCAGTAGTGACATCACTACTGCAGCAGAACAACATAATGATGTCACCACTGCAGCAGAGCAAGCATATAGAGTATGGTGGAACACTGTTCCGCATGGAAATCCATGCCTAGAACAGCGTTGTTGTGCTGCACTCTGTGCATCACAATCTTGTTATGCTGCACAGAGTACATCACCTGTGCAGCACAACAAGATCGAACGCATTCGCGCATGCACAAATTGAGCAGCCCATAGCGACGCGGAACTTGGCGCACTGCTACAGATCCTGAAGTAAGTCTTTTTTTTTTTTTACTTCTAGACTTCTTTGGGGATCAGTGAGTGCTGATTATGATTGCCTATACTCTATAAAAGACTGTGTATGACTAATCATACACAAACAAGGCAGTTGAAAGATCTCGAGGTTTCTGTGGTAACAGACCTCTCGAGCTGCGCTCTCGCGGTCGCTGGTTACCACGGAAACCTCTTGATCACAACTGCCTTGTTGTGTATGCTTGCTCATACATAATCCTCTATATTCCAGGCATATAATTCCATGCATAACAGCATTCTACCATACACTATAGCAGCATATTTCTACAGAAGACGCTAAAGCAAGTGCAGAAACTACCAGACGTTTCACTGAAGCATATCTATTCTTGTTTGACAGCCATATGTTGGCCGGCTATAAATTGCAGGCTAAGACTGTTTAAACCACTTTAGCCTGCAATTCATGGCCGACCAACAGATGGCTGTCAGACAAGACTGGTACTACTGCATCTGTAAGAGGTTCTTGTGAGGTAGAGAAGACATTGTCGGTGGACACAACCATGCATTAATTGAGGATTAATGTATGGTCAGCTGATGCAAGTTGACCAATCCTGCGCAACCCTTTCTCTTCCCCATGTTACAATAATGTTTGGCTCATCTCTGACTGAGAGCCACAGTGTTTGGATTTATAGCTTGCTAGTTGTTTTGCAGCTCTGAACTTTGGCATGGTGCAGTTTTAATTAGGTTGGCTCCAGTTGCAGTTACGTTGATGTATGCCACCTGATACTGCTGGAGAGTAGCAGTTTCTTTTTTAAATAACTGAAAGCAGCTGCATATTTGTGGCAATCAACAGCAGCTAAAATGCATTTGGGAATGGGTGGTGGAGGGAGACCATCCTCATGGAACAGAGTAGTGTACAGCAGCTGGCGGGGGCCAGATGAGAAATGGGATTGGATAGTAGCAAATGCTACTCAAGGGCTGTGGATTATGGTCCTAAAACAATAAAGACTACAAACAGTAAGGGAAGTTGTGTAAATAGAGAGCTCTGAATGCAGGGCTCCCATATCTACAGGGATTCCTGTATTTTACAGGGATTTGGAGGCATCTACAGGAAAACTCTTCCCATAGATTTGCATTGGTTATACAGGAAAACGGGGCAATTCTGCTTCCATAGGAAATAATGTAATCTACAGGAAAACACAGGAATATCACCCTGGAGTTACAGGGGAAAATGCCAAATCAACATGGGAGCACTGTGAATGTATTTTACTAGTTTGTGTTCAGTGCAGGAAGGGTGAGTTGAAGGGTTCTAATAAATGTTTCATTTTTTTGTGTGTGTTTTATAAGAAGTGATGGGATATCAGAATTAGTGTGGTTTTAACTTAACCCACATGGCTGCTAATATTGTTTTTAAGATTCCACTGGGCAGCATTGCGATACCAATGGCACTGCACCCCCTGGTACCCAAAAATATGTCAGCTGCAGGGCTGTGGTCCTATAAGGACTCTGGTCCTGAACAATCAAGATGCAGGATTTCCTTTTCCCATTTATAAAAGCTGATGTTGCACAACCAAAGTGCTTAGCCTCAAATTTTGCATTTGTTTCTAATTAAAGTAACTAGATATTTTTGAAATTGCAGGATACTATAAGCTAGCTTGTTGGTCTGCTTTGCAAAGCATTGCATGGCACATCAGGCTGTAGCATTCCTGCGTCTGCACTATGGAGTACTGTATCCTGTCATGGTCTATAAGCAGATATTCCACAACCAAGGCACTGGTGCTTAAAGTTTTAATGTATTGCAAATGAAAGCAAAGATGTTTTGTATGTTACACTTAAAAGGCTCTGTGTTTGTTTTGTTATGTACTGGTCATTTTCTGACTGGCTAAGGTACCGTGATGCTCATTTCCAGGTGCAACCAGGGGAGGGGGGAATACAGAGGGGAGGAGAAACAGTAATACATATTGACACCATGCAATTCAATAGCAATGCAAAAGGTTATCAAAGTACCAATGGTACTGAGAGGTGCCAAGCTGTCAGAAGTAGAACAGGACCCCACTAAAGATGAAATTGTGGCATCTCAGCCTTGCTATAGCACAGGAATAGCAGTCCTGCCACAATAAGCAATCAGCACTGTGTACTCACTGCTAGCCCCGCAGAAAACATGACCGTGAGCACTCCGTACTCATTGCTAGCCCCGCAGAAAACATGGCAGTGAGCACTGCGTACTCGCTGCTAGCCCCGCAGAAAACATGGCAGTGAGCACTGCGTACTCGCTGCCAGCCCCGCAGAAAACATGGCAGTGAGCACTGCGTACTCGCTGCCAGCCCCGCAGAAAACATGGCAGTGAGCACTGCGTACTCGCTGCCAGCCCCGCAGAAAACATGGCAGTGAGCACTGCGTACTCGCTGCCAGCCCCGCAGAAAACATGGCAATGAGCACTGCGCTCTCGCTGCCAGCCCCGCAGAAAACATGGCAATGAGCACTGCGCACTCGCTGCCAGCCCCGCAGAAAACATGGCAATGAGCACTGCGCACTCACTGCTAGCCCCGCAGAAAACATGACAATGAAGATGAACTGTAAAGAATTAAGACTCTGTCATAGGAAGTTCCTCAGTAGTGACAGGAAGGGGAAATCTAAGAATGATATGTGTAATTTTAGCTGAATACTGACTAAACAGTACATTTTTTACAAAGTTTTTACTGAGATGCATGCAGCTTTTTATAGCTCAGACTACTCCTAAAGATTTCTACCAGCACTGTGAAGGCATCAGTTCTTACCTGTAAGTATACAGAGTAGAGCAATCCTCTTTGCACAGATTTTACAAGGTGTCATTCATCCTTAAATGCTTCATTTTATACTTGCATGTTTCCTGACTACCGTAAGCACAGGATTTCTTTTCCTTGCACTGTTCTTATAAACATGTATACATGTGTGTATTAATAGTGAAAAAAAATATGTTTACAAGAATAGTGCAAGCAAAAAAATACTGTGCTTAAAGTAGTCAAAAAACATGCACGTATCAGTATGTTGTACCACACTACATTTTAAGCTTGCAGAGTTCTGGACTAGTGTTAAAACCTATATTGTGATCTTGCAAAAACTTTGTGATTACTTGCGATAAACTTGCATTTGTTTGCGCAAGAAAAATAACTGTGTATCTGATGAAATTCTTGCACAGTCATATAAAGAACTTGTAGTAAGTTTGACAGTAAGTACATTTTCTTATGTTCTTTCAACTCATGCAAGATCATTCATAAACCTTACTTTTATTTTCAATAAGGTAACATTCCTCACCTAGCATTCATATATTCTTCCATCTCCTTAAAATTTTCTTTCATTCTCCCCCCCCCCCAAAAAAAAATATCTTTCATTCTTTACTCCACTCCATCTCATGGATTACAGCACTGTAGTGAGTGACACTTTGCTTGATTAACAACAGTTCAACAGGGCCATAATACGCAATCTGCTTTGTGTAATCATTGCCAGCCTGACGGTGAACATGACAATGAGCACAGTGCAGTCACTTTTTCGCTTAAGCAGCCCATCCACTGTAGACCAATGTACTGTATAAGACATCCATTCCAGAGAGCAGTAGCATACCAAAGAAGAACAGTATGCTGGATGCATAAATGACACCAGAAGACAGATCCATTTCCAATTGCACAGCAAGTGTATGCACCACAGAAGGAGATACCAGGGAGGAGGTGGGAAAAGTAAGGACAGTAGAGATGGGGGAGGAGAGACTGGAGGAGATGAGAAAGGGTAGAGCAGTGAAGGGTATTTGCAGGAGAAGGTGTGTGTAAAGAGGTCATGGAGTAGGGCTTTGATGGACTGGAGGGAGTTGTTACAAAGCAGGGGAACTCTGGAGGAGAAGGCAGATTGACCAAGGAATGTTTTACATCTGGGGATAGAGGAGTGAGAATCAAACGGACAGAGGGAGTAGCATGAGGGGAGGGATGGTGAAAGGAATGAGAAGAGGTAACTATGAAGAGCTCAACAAAAAATTTGGAGATGAATGCGATTCAGCAAAACAGGTGCCAGGTTTTGACAGAAGCCAGGGAGAAGCTAAAATACAGAGAACAATGGTATATTTGAGGAGGATGGTTGAGGGAAATGACAGCCGGAGTGGAAGAATGGGTCCAGTCTGGCTAAGGAAGATTTGCAGGAAGCACTGTATGCCACATCTACATAACCAAGTACTTTGGATTATTTTGAGAGCAATCTCACTGTGGACTTGCTGGGCAGGATTAGTTGCAATATAATGCAGTGTGAGGAGAACCTCAACATGGATACCATTGAGGTGTCAGCATGGCTCAGTTGAAAGCACATCCATCACTGGGTCAGAAGGTTGTGAGTTCTAGTCCCACACTGGGATTGGGCTCATACCTTAAACACTGGCAGTTGAGTGCAGTACCAGGGGATGTTGTACTGTCAGAGTGTGCCATCTTTGAATTAGACATTAAACTGAGGTGCCTTCTACCCATCTCTGGTGCTTTCCTGGTGAGTGTCCACGGGAATATGAGAGAACCCAAGGCACTTTTTGCAACAGTAGATTTTCCCAGGTGTCCTTGCCAACATTCTCCTTCCCCAAACCAGAAAAAAAAACAGCTCATACAGTTGTCTGAGGCTGTGTGTGGATGTTGATGTGTGAAATGGCTGCCACTACAGCTTCAGTCACTTCACTATCAGTCTAGCATGCTTGTAAAGTGCTTTGGGATACAATGTGCATTGAAAGCACTACATAAATGCTGATTTTTCTTATTCGTCGTCGTCTTTATCGATGTGAATGGAGAAGTCAAGGTTATGATCCAATCATACACCAGGGTTCTTGAAGTGGGAAAGTTTGTAAAGGGTGGGGAGATCCAAAGCCTAGAAGCCAAGGATTTGCAGAGCCAAGCAAGTCTTAGCTTAGTGCTAGAGATTGCAGAGACACTTTTTTTGGATGAGTTTATTTGACCAGAACCTGCATCGGACATTGTAAAGTTCATGCAGCAAGGCATTTTCAGTTTGGAGACAGTCACCTAAGGCAGAAAGTACTGTAGTGTCTTTGCAAGTGTTAAAATGTGAGAAGAAACTGATTATGGGGAGGTTATTTAGGAAAGTGAAGAAAATAAGGCCCTGGATGGAGTCTTGTCCCCTTTACTAATCCCTACAAAGTCCACAGACACATCTTGCATATTTGTCAACAGCTACTGTACCTTGACATTGCAAGCATTACTAGCTGGGAGTGTAAAATGCCATGAAAAGGTGTTTTTTTACATACTTCAGCAAGCTAAGAATTTATTTAAGTTTATGTTGACCAGGTAAATGAACTAGGTTAGGGATAGCTGTGTAGAAATCTAGTGCTAAGTAACTTCTTGCTACAAAAAATGTACGACAGACACCCCAACCCCGGTTTATAGAAAAACAGAAAGCCAGAAAAACAACATACAGCATGTGACGTGTGCTAACATTCAAAACAAACTGGCCTTGGGATGTTTGTAAATCCTTTCTAATGAAAAAGTATTAACTATTTATTGACATTAGTGTTGTCAGAACTAGTTCGAGAAATATTCAAACCCTCCTCGAACTCTGGTGTTCGAGTTCTAATTTAGAACTCGAACACTACAGGGTTCGCAAAAGGGTTCAAATCATCCAAACAAATCTCACTTCTGTGTGCTTTGTGCCCCTCCCATTCCCGTTCCCAATTTTGGCACCAGCTGAAGAATGCAGCTCAGTTCGCTCCCCTCTCCATCCTCTCCCGTCAGTGGTATTGGGGGGGGGGGGGCAGCTGTTGTCGGTTTGCCACGCTTGTGTACCCAACCACCTGCCCATCTGCTGTGCAGTCAGGTGGTGGTGGTAGAGTGACTCGAGTCAGTCTTGCGAATCGAGGGATCAAGTGTGCTGAAGTCATCTGCGCAGCTGTGGCTCTATTGCATTCAGTTTTGTAGTGGAGAAGGAGCCGCAGCCTCTGTGTGCTCTCAGTTCAGTTGTGCGTGTGACTATTATCGTTATTAAACCTATCATGCATGGCCAGTTCTAAAAATTAAAAAAAAAAAAAAAAAAAAAAAAGGTTAATGGGCTAGTGGGAAAAGGAAGGGGGAGTCGGACCGGGATTGAGAACTGAGGAAAGAAACTAGGGCAGGAATGGAGCTAAGAATGGGAGGACTGTTTACTTCAGATGCCTGTGTGTGAGTGCTCAATCTGCATTGCACACAACATACCTCTTGTCCTCTAGTTGCTTGCTGAATTTCTTCAAGAATCACAATAGTGTGACTCGTAGCACTCTTGGGAGGAGAGAGATCTCCCTGGTTGGGGGAGGGGTGAAGAAAATAGATCATATTTGGGTTTTTCCTGAGAGGGGGAAAAAAGAGGTTGGTTACACTTTACTGATTGTGTGAAGCTTGATGTTTTAATCTAAGCCCACAAAAGGGAAAAAATTATTTGGTCCCAGACTCCCAGTCTCACCCAAAAGTTGTCTGGAAGACAGGGTCTCTCAGCCAGGACTGTGCTGGGGGTGGAGGGGCTTCACTAAACTATCTCCTAAAAAAAAAAAAAAAATCCTGTATTGTGTTTGTCTCCACTGCATCTTCTGTGAGGTGGCCAGCAAGTCACCCTGCTGCTGTCTGTGTGCCATTTGACTGCACTTACCCGGCTATTACCCAGTGTGTGTTATCGTGTGAAGCCCAGTGGACAGTTGTGTGGTGGCATTATCCTTAAATACATGACAGAAGCCTAAAAATATATTTCTTTGTTGGGAGGAGAGACAGAAAAATCTCTCCTCGGTTTGTGTGTGTGTAACTCTGTCTCTTGTGGTCAGCCTATCACCCTGCTGCTGTGCACCCTTGACTGCACTGTACCTTACCCAGTGTGTGTTACCGTATGAAGCCCAGTGGCCAGTTTTGTGATGGCGTTATCCTTAAATACATGACAGAAGCCTAAAAATATATTTCCCTGTTGGGAGGAGAGACAGAAAAATCTCTTTCCTCGGTTTGTGTGTGTAACTCAGTCTCTTGTGGTCATCCCATCACCCTGCTGCTGTGAGCCCCTTGATTGCTATGCGTATGCCTATGCCCAGCAGCCCAATCATTCTGTGAGTCTTGAACCTGGGATCCTTTAGTTGCAAACTGTCATATTCTTCAATTACTTTCAGTCCACTGCATCACAGTGTCACACAGCCAAAATAAAATTTTGGAGTTGTAGCCAGCAATCACAGATCACATTGCTTTCTTACACAGGAATGGTGTGGGTGTGTGCACTGCAGTATACTGGTACTGTTATGGCTGACACCAACATATATGAAGCATCTAGTGCTGGTGTTGGAGCAGGTGTTGGTGGTAGTGGTAATCCTAGTGCTAGCAGAAATAACCAAAATGTTTCACGTGATAAAAATTCAGCAAACAGCAAAAGAGCAACAGCGAAGTGTGGTAAAGGGGGACCTTTTAAGAAAATCTGTGCAGCTGCTGGGGTCACACGGAGAGGCACCAGAAGGTATGCCGTTCATGCTGTTAAAATCCCTGTGACTAGCAGTAATAATGCAAGTGACAGTGAGTCCCTCTCTGACTCAGACAGTAGCTCTTTGTCTCAGACTGACACTGTTGTGTCTTGTGACGTATCATTACTTCCTCAACAAAGTGAAATGAGCAAGTCTGCTAACAATGGATCAGGTAGTGCACTTGCAAATACATCCAGCACTGTTGGCAATGAAAAGGACATGTCCACTGAATCCACCACTTCTGTGTCAGCCAGCAACGAAAATCCATCAAAGTCCTCTGCCTACTCTTCTAGCACCAAGGAGCATGTCCCGGGTTCTGTTAGGACAGGTGAAAAGACACAAACAGTCTTTAGTTATCTTCCTAGCACTCAAACAAAATCTGTCACATCTGAGGTGTGGAATTATTTCTCTGTCAGCAAATCTGATCCATGCAGAGCAATTTGTTCCCTGTGTAAACAGAGTGTAAGCCGTGGTAAAGTTGCGTCATGCCTTGGCACTACAGCTCTTAAACGCCATCTGAAAAAGCATTCAGTTTTGCTTAATCATCCAATACCCATGTCCTCCATCCTCCAGACCACACGTGAGAAGGGTCAGGAATCTGAAATGAATACTGAATTGTCTGAACTTGATGTGGACAGAACCACTGCCAGCCCTAGGATCACTGTTACCACCAATGCCAGCACCATTAGTACCAGTTGCACATCCAGTGATGGCACTGAATGTATAAGTCCTAGTCCACCATCCCAGCGTCCATCTGCCCATTGAAGCATGGTGTATAATAAACCAACAGGGACATGTTGTAAACAGCTAACACTATCTCAGGCATTTGAAAGGAAAAATAATTTTACTAAAAATCATCCAAAGACCCTTCATCTTAATCACAGAATTGGTGAACTGTTAGTTGGAGCTCTTCTCTCATACTCTTTGGTAGATCATGAGGATTTTAGGGAGCTCATGAAACTAGCAGAGCCTTGATACAATGTTCCTCATCGAAGGTACTTTCCTATGTTGAAATGCCAAACATTTATCATGTTTTAAAAGTGACAGTGATACTTGCACTTAAAACTGCAGAGGGTGGGGTTATTCATGTCACAACAGATATGTGGACCAGCACTCAAAACATAGATTACACATCTCTTACTGGTCATTGGGTCACATTTTCCTTGTGCTTCTTCAAAAACAGACACCCCAAAAGATGGCGCTGCTGCATATAAAGAAGTTTGGACAAAGTCACACAGCTGCAAACATCTTGCAGGAACTAAATGACCTCCTTGATGAATGGGTTTATTCTCACGGTCTAAAATGTGGCTTCATAGTAAGTGACAATGGAGCCAACATCTTGAAAGCAGTACAGGATGGAGGATTTATGCATGCTTCTTGCTTTGCACATTGCTTACATTTAATTGTCACGGGGTTTCTTATCGATGGAATGATTGCTGTTTGCAAAAAAATTGTGACTCACTTTTCACATTCAGCCAAGGCTATACAGACATTGTCCGAACTGCAGAAAAAAAACACAGGCTACCACAGCAATCGCTGATTCAAAATGTTTCCACTCATTGGAACTCAACACTTCATATGCTGCAGCGCCTCTTGGAGCAAAAGCAAGCTGTACATGAGTATTGCTCCAATTACATTATTGGAGATGGCATTATGCTGTCTGTGCTGCAGTGGAAATTTAATGGAGACAGTGTGCTGCATCCTAGCTCCTTTTGAGACAGCTACAAGGGACAAGTCTTCTAAAGGTGCATCTGTGAGTCAGGTTATCCCACTCATAATGCTGATTTCACATCATCTTAGTGTTCTAAATCTACAGATAGAAAAAGACAGATCTGAAGCTCAGACAACATGTCAACTGTATCATGGGAATCTCGTAAAGAGAATGAGCGAGCACTTCAAAACCAATGACAAATTAGTTGCAATGATGAAATCAAAACACTGCATCCTTGCAACTCTTAGATCCCAGGTTCAAGGCTATACATCTTCCAAAAACAGATGATATAGAGCAGTACAAATACATGTTGCTAGGTGAGCTGCAGCACTCACAGGAGTCAACCACAGACACACACAGTACCCTCAGGTTGTCATCACCACAACATGCATGTTCATCTTCACAAAGGAATACAGAACTGGAAAAGTCACCAAACATTAACAGTAGTTGTTCCACAACTGCCACTTCTTCAACCCTTAGGAGCAAGCTAAATCTGTGGCAAACCCTTTCCCAAATTGCTGCCATACTAGCTTATGCTGATTCCTCTTCTGAGCGTTCTCTGTCAATCAGCTGGCAATATTGTGACAAACACCAGAAATAGGTTGCTGCCAGAAAATGTACACAGGTTAACTTTTATTAAAGTTAATAAGTCAAGGTTTTCGTATCCCTACAAGAGTATACAAACTGATCCTGAAGTGATTGATGATGTGGATGTTAAAGGTGATGACAACTCAGATGGTGGTGGCTGGTAAATACTGTGTGGGAATGAGTCTCTCTATGGACAAAAAAGGAAACTTTTACAGACTATGATGGCTTGGGTTGTCTCTCTCCTTTCTCGATCTAATATCTTGGACTATATACCCCCCAAAACTTTCACCATTTCATGGCAAACAGCTTTGAAACTAGAGTCTAAAGTCAGCAAGTTTTACATACAGGGCAGTATTAACATGAGTGGGAACAGGCCCAATTTGGCATAAAAGGGACACTGTCATGTCAATCATTTCTGTATCATATTATTTATAGTTAAAATGCAAACATATATTTTTGGATTTACCTTCTGTGACTTTGTGGTGCATCAAGTAGGGGCTGGGACCAGGGGCTGTCTATTTTTCAGTTTTTAAAGAGGCAGTATAGCATAGTGGTTTAAGGCTCTGAGCTGCAAATCTGGAGACCTGGGTTTAAATCCCACAGCCCCCACTTGCATACTGTGTGACCCTGAGCAAGTCACTTAACTTCCCTGTGCTCCCAGGTTGTACCTGTAAACAAGCTTCCAGCTTCATGTGTCTTACCTGGTTAAACAATTGGAAAGAAAAAAAAAGTTCTAATTGGTAGCTGTTAGCCATAAACCAAAATTATCCATATGTAGCTTACTTTACTGAATGAAAAGTGATGGGAAAAACTGTATTTTGTATTGTTATGTTTCTGTGGGCAGCATCCTGTTACAAGTCTCTTCTGGGAAACAGTCATCTGGAGTTTTACCTATGTCATGGTTGAGTACATATCATTTTGTAAGCATAGGTCTTATACCACAATAGCTCATGTTTAACATTCTGCTATACACAAACCATGGCATAATAGCAACAACTCTCAAATTGCTGGTTCCATGAAGAGAACTGTACAGAATGTTGTCCATAAGAAGAAAGCAACTGAAAACAGTTTTTCACATAAGTGTTGTTTATTAAGGAACAGTTAAGTATGGCTCATTTGGAGGAAAGACTTTCATTTTTCTTGAGTAAGCATGGGATAGTTTTAGCATTTGAGAGGGGGAGGAGGGTAGAATGGGTGCTGGAGGGTGGGTAAGGTTTGGAGGTTGGTTTTAACATGGATACAAGAGGGAAAAAGATGGCATGGATGCTAGTGCATGGGTGAGGGTTGGGGTTGGTTTTAACATGGATGCAGGAGGAAGAAACATGGCATAGTTGTAAGTGCAAGGATGATGGTTGGGTGCGGGAGGGAGAAGGGTGACATGGTAGTTCATGAGTAAGCGTGGGGTAGTTTAAACATTTGGGTGAGGAAGGAGGGTGGAATATGTGCTTGAGGGTGGGTGAGGGTTGGTTTTAACATGGGTGTAAGAGGGTGGCATGGGTGCTACTGCATGGATGAGGGTGGTGGAAGAAAAGTGGAATGGGTGCTGGGGTGAAGGGGGGTGTTTTAGTCCTTTCATTTATAGATTCATGATCAGCAGGAGATGGTGAGGAAAAAGACAATGACAGACCGATGGTATGGGAGGGCTGTACCGATTGCCCACTGTGGAACCTACTATATATATATATATATGTGTATGTATGTGTGTGTGTGTGTGTGTGTGTGTGTGTGTGTGTATATATATATATATATATATATATATATAGTATATATATATATATGTATGTATATATATATATATATATATATTTTTTTTTTTTCTTAAATACATCGCAAACTCCTGCCACCTAGCACAAGTGTTCTGTCCTCTTTAAAAAAGAGGAAAGGAATCAGAAATAAAAGAAAATTTGCATCAGCAGTTTTTACAAAATGTGACCAATCATAAAGTGTTTTTGCTTTACAAGTAGTGATAATTTGATGCATAATGGGATTGATAGACACTGTCCCTTAAACATCACATGCCAACTGCTGCAGCTACATTAAATGTTCCTTAAGTTAATATGTGGTAAGGAAACCACTTTATTTATGTGACTGAAATACAGATTTTATTGATGTATCAGCTGGAAAGATGCATCATCTTAGAAAGTTGTATGTAGTACTTCAATTTGCCAACAAGAATGTTGGTATATGTACGCATTATCTTAGAAAATCGCATGCATTTTTTGCCAACAATGACTGGCATATTTTTTTTATTCAAATGTCTTGACTGACTGCGTTATGACATATGTTTTGCAACAGTTCCATGTGCTGCAGCTGCAGTACCTTGACTTGACTTTGTTATAAAAGCTTTCTTTTAAATATAGCAACTTTTGATTTATTGATTTAAAACAGAAAGCGGCAAATAGCTGAGATTAGGTAATATCAGTTATTTTTTCTCATAATTCATGACGATGAGTATATATAACTGAGTACATAAATGGCTAATGTGCCACTTTTTTTTCCACTGAGGAACTATGATGTAGCTGCAGCAGGAAAATGTTTAACATATGGGTGGGTGAGTGGGCCTATTAGGTAAGTTGCTGGCTTTGGCAAACAGAAGAAACCATAGATAAACCTAGTTGTATTCCCATCGATGTCACACATGATAATTTCTCTCTGCCCTTGTATTGAACAGTTTTTCCTTCACATGTATTTTATTATTGTCTTCATTACTGGCAGCACAATTAAAAAATAGGGTTTGAGTTCTAGAAAGTTCTAAAAAAACATTAGAACCCTAGAACTTTTCAAAAGTTCTAGACTAGAACTAGAACCCAGAACTTTGAGAGGGTTCTGACAACCCTAATTGACATATACATCGGCCTGACCAACTGAGTGCAGGTAAGAAAACATTCTATGCATCATTCCCAGACTGCACAGCCAATGTAACAAGCCAAATGTTAATGAAAACAGTTTACAAGATGTAATTTAAAACGCATCTCATGTCCTTACCAAATTATTTTGTACTCTAACCCCTAAAGTAGTTTTTGGTTTTTTTGTACACAACCGTTGCATAGTACATGGTTAATTGGGAACACCATGCTGTTCTTAGATTCTCATTGTAACTAAAGAACTGTTCTACTGCAGTTCAAAAGTTGGGAAATGCAGTTGGGTACCGTTCTGTGTTACAACAGTTTTTTTTTCCATTAGAATGGAAACTTCTGTTACCTGCTGGTTTACTTTCATTTTCCGAACACACACACACACACACACACACACACAGAGCCCAGACCCATCTCTAACACCTACTCTTCTGTCATTTCATCATTTAATAAACAAAAAACCCACCTCTCTCCTGGATGGGTTTTCAGCAACTGGATGAGAGTGTGCTTCTAGTTTTAAAAAATAATTAAAGCAGCAGTGCAACAAAAAATGTTTTTCCAAAAAAGCTAGGTTCAGCTACAATTAAGAAAAAAATTTGCATACCTGTTAAATATACTTGTCTATGTACCTTACATACTGCACACCATGAGTCAGTCTATTTTTTTTCGATCCGAACTCTTGCCAAGTGTATAGTGTTATTTCAATGCAAAATGTGGCAGCCATCTTTATTTCTTAAGAAAAAACTTCAATAAAACATTTATAAAATACTCATATTTTGGTGGAATTTGAAACATGTACCACCAAATAAGAATGGAAATTAGATTCTTTAATAGCAAAAGAGGTGGGGTCAAATTTTGTGCCCAGTTTTGTTGCACTGCTGCTTTTAAATAAATAAACTGAAGATTTCATGAGGGGGAGCAGAATTTTTGTGTTTCATACATAAAAGGAACATTCCTTGACTGGTATTACTATGTAATCACTATGGTGCTCTGGCAGGGTGGGACTGCCAGAAGGAGGCACCCACAGTAGTGACCAGGGAGGATGTTGGGGCCCTCAATAGTGGAAACCCCAAGGAGGAGGGCAGAGGACCCCAGATGAGGATGTAACAAACTTCTGCTGAGTGACTCAGTTGTTAGGGATAGTTTTGGGAATAGGAAAGGGGGAGCAGGTTGGGTGCCTATGTGGTGCCATGGTCTGGAGGGGATGTGAAGCAGAACCTAAGGTTTGCTGGAGCAGCAACATGGGAGGGAAAGCTGGATGCCACTGTCCACCTGTGGACTAATAACCTGGCTATGAATGTGGATGGAGTAGTGCCGGGGGAAGTTTAGGGAAATGGGGAGGGATCTTGGGTAGCTCGCTCAGTATCTTTTGCACAGATTCTACCTGTCTATGACAGGTGGAGGAGAGGGATCTCTGCACCAGCAGCTTCAACTCATGACTGAAGGAATGGTGCAGCGAGGATAGGTTCAGCCACACTGAGGACTGGGGACTCACCTTGTATGATACGGACCTATACAGGGGTGATAGCCTGTATCCATCCAGGAAGCAAACCTCAGTCCTCAGTGGATGGTTTAAATGTTACTTCAATGAACATTTCAACTACCCAGAAGGGGTGGCAGAATGAAGTGGGAGGCAAAAACTGCCCCCCACAGGCTAAAGTAGAGAGTAAGGAGTACTCAAGGAGACAGGAATCCCCCAGGGTGCAAATTAATAAAGGAAGCAGGATGATGAGACAAATGGGGAAGGTAATGGGAGCATTAGAGATATGGGGGAAGGAGAGTGGGCGAAAAGGAAAAAAGGAAGGCAACAAGCAGAGTGGAAACAAAATCTAGAAGGCCATGTGTGCGAGTGCTAGAAGTCTAGGAAATAAGATTCCAGACCTAATGGCCATCATGGCAGAGGCCATCCTGGATACTATGCCCATTACCGGGCCATGGTGTATCAAAAACCATGACTAGGACATGGCCATACAAAGCTGTACTCTGTTCATGATGAACCAGATGGGAAGGAAAGGAGGTGTGTATGTGGTGCTTTACATAAGGGAAAGCATAAAAGTGATGAAGATACAGGGAATACAGGGGGAGGAAGAGGTATTGTGGGTCACCCTGGAGATGGGAGAATGAAGCCACTATTCACCCTGGAGTGATCTACAGACCTTCAGCACAGGGGGAGGAATTAGGTAAAGTACTGGTGGAAGCCACTGGCAATATGGTAGAAAAGGGGGAGGTGCTGCTGCTGGA
Organism: Neoceratodus forsteri; assembly: GCA_016271365.2. Lineage (NCBI taxonomy): Eukaryota > Metazoa > Chordata > Ceratodontiformes > Ceratodontidae > Neoceratodus > Neoceratodus forsteri. The sequence continues at coordinate 668,727,104 of CM057459.1, read as the reverse complement.
TGCAGATTGGAGCCTCCCAGCAGCGGCTTCAGTGAGAAATGGGGACATCCTGGACTGTCTATAAGGGGAGTTCCTCAGGCAAGTTTTCAGTGAACCCACTTGTGATGAGGCAATACTGGACTTGGTACTACCTAACATGGACAGTGCTGCAGACGTTAAGGTGGGAGGCCACCTAAGGACCAGTGATCACCATACAATGTAGTTCAGTATAAGGATGGCTGTGTAATACAAGGGTGAGGGTCCTCGACTTCAGAAGGGCAGATTTTATAAACATGGGTGAATGCCTCAGGAATGATCTGGTGGGGGGATGGCCTGAGTGGGCTGGAGGAACAGTGGGTGAAGCTAAAAGGAGAATAGCAAAGGCAACAAACTTCTTCATCAAGCAAGTGATCAAAAACAAGAAGAAAAAGAGACCTCTACGGTGCCTGAAAGAGGTGGCAGAAAAGTTAAATGCTAAAAGGGTAGCATTCAGAAGATGTAAGGAGACAAAGAAGGAGGAGGATAGGGAGGTGATAGAGGGAAGCATGGAAAGCAGTAAGGAATGAACAGGTGCAAACTGAAGAGAATAGCCGAAGAGGTAATAAAAGGAGGCAAGACATTTTTTAGGTACATAAGTGAAGAGATGAAGACCAGAGGTGGGACTGTAAGGTTGAAAAGGGAAGGGGGTTCTGTGCAGAGGGGGAGCAGGAAAAGGCAGACATCCTGAACAAATACTTTTGTTTGGTGCTCACATATGAAAGAGAAGAGGAGGGGCCACAAAAAGGTAACAGAAGTTTCGGAAGGAAGGAAGTGGACACCAGTCCTTTTTCAGAGGAGAGAGCCCTGAAGGGATGTGCTAATCTGAAGGTGGACAAAGCAGTAGGACCAGATGCAGTGCATCCAAGGGTATTGAGGGAGCTCAGGTAGACACTGGCTGCACCTCTGACAGACCTGTTTAACAGCTTAGTGGAAACAGGAGTAGTTCTGGAGGACTGAATGAGGGAGGATGTAGTCCCACTAAAAAAAAGTGGTAGCAGGGAGGAGGCTGGCAATTGCAGGCCAGTCAGCCTGACATTGGTGGTGGGAAAGCTAATGGAATCACTGCTGAAGAAAAGGACTATGGAATATCTTGAATCCAGTTGGTTGCAAGACCCAAGGCAGCATGGGTTCACAGGGGAGAGGTCATTTCAAATGAATCTGATAGATTTCTTTGACTGGGTGACAAAGGAATTTGAGCAGGGTGGAGTGGTGGACATGGCCTAGCTAGAGTTCAGTAAGGCTTCTGCCACAGTTCCACACAGGAGACTAGTAAGCAGGCTAGCTAGCTTAGGAGTGGATCCAATGGTGGTAAACTGAATAAGAAATTGGTTAGGGGACAGGCGACTGAGGGTGGTGGTAAACGGAGTTCATTCTGAGGGAGGGTGGGTGACCAGCTGGGTGCCTCAGGGATCAGTGCTGGGACCTGTCCTCTTTAATGTCTTTATAAGTGACATTGCAGAGGAGCTGAAAGGGAAGGTCTGCCTCGTGCAAATGGCACCAAAATCTGAAATAGGGTGGACACACTGTGGGGAGTGTAAAGGATGAGCAGAGACCTAAGAAAGGAGTGGTCAAGGGTAAGGCAGCTGGGTTTTAATGGAAAAAATTGCACAATAATGCACTTAGGCACAGAGATTGCTGTTAAGACCCCCAACTAGAGTACATATTCCCATTCTGGAGACCACATCTCTGTATGGACAAAGACAGAGTGGAGGCGGTCGAGAGGAGGGCAACTAAAATGTCACTGGTTCTGTATCAAAAGTCCTATGGGTAGAGACTAAAACACTTCCATATGTACACTCTGGCAGAAAGATAGGAGGGGGGATATGATAGAGACCTTTAATACCTCACGGGGGTAAATAAGGTATAAGAGGGAAGTATTTTTCAGGGGAAAAAAGGGGCTGAAGAACAAGGGGACGTGCCATGAAGCTGAAGGGGGGGGGTAGATGCAGGAGTGATGCAAGAAAGTCCTTCTTCACAGAAAGACTGGTGGATTCCTGGAACAGCCCTTCCAGCAGAGGTGGTGGGGTTGAAAACTGTGGTGGGGTTAAAGAATGCATGGGACAGGCAGAAGAAATTATAGTGTAAAGGAAGGAGGGTGAGGGAGTAAGAGCTGTAGATCAAGGATGGTTTGCAGTAATAATGTAGGTAGGGAAAAGGGCGGACTGGGTGGGCCAAGTGGTCCTTATCGTCCTTATCTGACATCAAATTCAATGTTTCTACACCATATACAGTACGAGGTAAGACATGGGAGACAATGCACAACTCAGTGGTGCTTCCATCTCAGAGTTCTGATGGTATCAGAACCCCTTAATAGAAACACTGCTTTGTTAGGTATGGTTGTTTATGCATTATTTTCTATATGTATTCTCTCTGTACCCCATACTCCCTAGGATGTGTCTGGTTCATACAAGTTGGTTCAAGCACACTAGCACACTGAGATCAGCATGCTGTACTTTTTTGAAAATGTTAAATAAAGTACTCAAATAAAATGTAACGGTGCTTCCTGAAAGAGCCTCTAATATTGAATGGGAATTATTGGAAAAATATAATTTGGGGGCACATTTCGTCTTTCACTTTATCTATTTTCTGTACTAAGTAACCCCTTTTTCATAATACCCTGACACAGTAACACCACAGAAATCTAGCATGCAAAGTCAAGAAGTAGCCTAATGGGAAGCGGTGTAAAAATGTTGTTAATGGTAGTTACCTTTAATGACCTGTTATTAATTGCAAAGCAAGCAATTATACCCGACGATTGGTATTGGACTATACTGGATCACCCAGGGGCATAATGAGGCCTAATGCCCCAGGCGGAGGACTTTATAGCCCCTGGAAGATCTGGTATAGCCTATACCACCCACCCTGGAGGGTGTTATTGTGCTTAGAAAATAGGCTACATCTCTCATTTTTAATATATTTACAAAAAAATTTAATAATGGGATATAAAAGGGTAAAAATCTATTTTTACTTCATTTTTTGATGAAGTAGTCCCTCTACTGTTATACCTGCCAGGTAGAGGGCACTACAGTGTTTGTTGGCTGGTTGTTATGATTAAGGGCTTAAAACTTGTACCCATTTTCACCTGTCCCTCCCCACTTTCTTATCCACTTGTGCGTTTTAAATTCTCAGCCCCCCCCCCCAAGCTTGGTGACCTGCATGGTGTTCAGTTGAGTTGCTGGTCCAGTGCTACTTTTTGTGGTCTGTTACTGTACTACTATCTCAAGGATGAGACCAGCAATACTTTCTTGGATACACACCCAAAGAGGGAGGCACGGTGCCAGTGTGTAGATGGCGGAAGGTCAGTGAGTGGAGGTGTGAAACAGCTTGCGGCATAAGAAAAAGTGGGCAGGTGGCTGGAGGACAGAGACATATTTATTTAGTTACTTTTTACTTCCCCACTCCTGTTTTTTTTTTTTCCACTTTTGCTTTATCGCCCTAATGGAGCAGCAGCGGGAGCATAAGCGAGTGTTTGGATGCATTGTAACTGTAAGTGGAGGGTGGAGTCATTCACCAAGCAGCTGTGAAATATAAGGGTAGTAAGTGAACTGTTGCTTTGTGTGTTATGGAGCACTTTGTTATTTTTTAATTTTTATTTTTTTAACAAGATGAGCTGAATAATTTCTTGATGGGCTGTATTAAGGAGTGCCTCACTCATTCGCTAAGTGAGCAGAAAAAATGGTGAGTGGTAACTGTCAAGATTCAAATGTTACGGTGATACAAGTTTGGCATGAGGCAGGCTGGGCTGGCACTTTTTGTTTCCTGGTCTCTATTGAAAGTTAATGTACTGTCCTGGCATGGGTAGCTGACAATCAGAGACCAGGAAATCTTCAGCCCATTTTTCTAATTAGTAATAAAAGCTGTTTTACAAAATCTGAAATAAAAAAAATATACACTGATGAAGAATTTAATATTTTGAGAAATACAATAATGTAACAAATATATGGTATTAAAGTTTTATGTTGGCTCATGTTTGCACGCCAGCCAACATATTGCAGTAGTAGCAGATTTGGAGGTGCGGTCACTGTGGGCAAATGCAGGGCACGCATCAGTAGGTGCATCCCTCATTCCCCAATAAGCCAGCATGCAGGCAATATGTAAAGTGGCCACCACATTTAAAAAAAAGTGCTGCTGCAATGAGAGGCAAGCTTGTCATGCAGTGGCACAATAGCATGCCTCCTGACATGCCCTTCCTGGTGAAGCATTCCAAGAAACATGGCAGCACTAGCTGTCACCACCGCCTGCCACAGTGCTGACTTCAGTGGCGCCCAATCCCCCTGTTGACATGCCCCGACCCAGTTCATATACCGACGGGGGAGCCTACTCCCAGTTGGCATAATGTCCCCCCTCCCATTTCAGCTGTGTGCCGAGGGACTGCCCAATCCCCCTCAGAATCATGCGCCCCCCCAACAGTCTTTCTTTGCATATGGGGGCCCCAATCCCTGTCGGCTTCAGTCCCCCCCATTCCCAGTTCAATCTGCCAACAGAGAGCCCACTCCCCATTGGCATAGTGTCCCCCCCATTTGTTGTGTGCTGAGGGGGGTACTCAATACCCCTCAGCTCTTGCCCCCCCTCGGTATGTGCCGACGGAGGTGCCCAATCCCCCCATCTGATACAAGCCCCCTAAAAAAAACACTTAGGTGGCACGCTGGGAACCCACTGCAGCGTGCCAAATATCCCTGTTTAAAAAAAAAAAACTTCCCATGACGTTTTCTTTTGCTAAAACCTGTGAAACAGAAAATGGTCCCTCGTCGAGTCTGGTGGCCCCTCCCCCAACCTGCACACACCCGCTGCACAGCCTGCCTCCCCACACCCCCCTCACACCATACTTATCTCCAGAGCATGGTGCAATGATCTTCGGTGGACTGGGAGCACGTCTACACTCTTCAAAGCCAGCCACGAACTGAAGAAATGCAGGTAAGCAGTATAATGGCATAAATAGGGTTTTTTCAACTTTGGTACATATCTCAGGCATTTTTGGCACTAAATTTTCAACGTGGGGTTATTGGACCCCTCCTCATGAATTCAGTCACTGTCATGGTGTTATTCAGTCCCAAAAGGTGATTTCGTGGTCACTGAGCGGAATCACCTTTCGGGACCGATTTACGAAATGACAGTGCCACTGTTCATGAGGTGGGTTCTCAAAAAGCCTATGTTGCAAATTTGGTGAAAAATTGAAAAATTACTGCTTTATGAGCGGTGTTGCGCAGTTTCCATGCACGCTCATAACTTCGTGAATTTGTAGTATTTTCACTCCAGATTTTCAACACTAGCATTTTTCCACACCTCCTTATGAAGAGTACAGCTGACATTTTACATATGTTGGCCGAAATGTGTTTTCGCACTTCTAGTGCAGGCGCAGCACAGTCGCTGTGGAAAATCAGTTTTAGGGACAGATTAAGAAAATAACAGTGACACTGTTCATGAGCAGAGGTCCTAAAATGCCTATGTTAAAAATTTGGTGATGAAAGTCCATAAAATGACTGTGTCACAAGCATGTGTTGTGTAGTTTCCGCGCACCCTTGTAACTTCGCAAATTTGCAATATTTTCATGCCAGATTTTCAACACTGGCATTTTTTCATATCTCCTTATGAACAGTACAGCTGTCATTTTTCACATCTTGCCCAAAATGTGTTTTCACATCTGTGGCGCACAATGGTATGGTCACTGTGGAAAATCAACTTTTGGGACAGATTAACAAAATCACAGTGCCACTGTTCATGAGGGGAGGTCCCAGAATGCCTATGTTGAAAATGTGTCTCTGCAGGGTGGGGGTGAGGTTGGCGTCAGTTCAGTACTTCAGTGCCATTCCTGTTATGCATCTCTAACTCCTGCCCTACCAATGCCAACGAGACAACATTCAGCATTGACAAATGCTTGTTTGTTTTGCCAACTAAGAGCAAAAAGCTTTATTATTTGTTTAAAAAAAAAAGTGTCCATTCATGGAAGACTGGGGAAAAATATAGCACCACTCACCAAAAGCTGCCTGACTCATTTAGCAACAAGAATATGATGCTTTGTCAAGGGTGAAGCACCCCAATCTCACAGATTAATGAACTGCCCTTTTGTGATGCCCCTGGTCGTGCCATAGGGATGACATCTAGGCTAGTGGGGCATGGGGTGTTCCTTTCAGTGGGTTTTCTATAAATATCTGTGCATGCACCACCCATATCATCCTTCTTAACTGTTACATCCAGAAAGTTATCACTCCAACTCTTACACAATATGAAATGCAGATTTTCATTGCTACCATCCAGAAAGCTAATAAAATCATGTAGCTTCTGCTCATTAACCCACCACATGGACTGGACAATTGGACATCATTAATAAAGTGGCACCACAAGTTATTTGTATCCCAAAATAGATTAACACTGGGTCACCGGCATATTTAAGATCTGAAATGACAGTTAAGAATTTTGATATGTTAGCCACATAAGTCCTCTACTGTCCCATTTTCAAGCACTTTAGCAATTTTTGTACTTTTAAGGTATAGTATGGTGTTTTATAAGCTCCCCCATCTCGACACACACAATACAAACTTTGTCACTTAATAGGAACCTGCTGCTTTAATTTTTGTGGTGGATGTTTCCACTTCAAGAGGCTATGTGTAGCATGTTAGCAGTGTGAGACTGAGAGGCCTCACCCTTGGCAAAGCACATGGGTCTTGTTGAGTAGCGGTGGTGGGGTTACTTTTAGTCACAAAACAAAGTTTGGAGCCTACTGTCACCAGTGTAACTATGTTGTATCTCATATTTGCTGCAGTGGAATGTGTAGGGATCTATTCCCAATTGACACCCCAACAGTATATCGGCCATGATATTTACCCTGGTTTGTTCCATTGCCTTTGCACTGAGTTGCACAAGCCTATGGATCTGTCTGTTTTTGGGCTGGTCTTGTTTTTCCACTGGCTGTATGTAGGGTTTGTTATTGCAGCATTGGGTTGAGGACACTAAGAGAGAGTGGAGGGTGCTTTTCTGCCCTACTTTGCTGAGATTTTAAAGGACTGATTTTTGAGTTGATTTGCTCCTCCAGAGAGCCAGCTCTTCTCTCCAGTTCTGCTCTCACCAGTGTGACATAATCTAGACACTGACAGATTGATTGATCTGATGTCCTGTGGGCCATGTAAGGGTTTGCTGCTGCTTTTGCTCAATCAACTCAGCTGTCCCTGGAATCATGCCCTGGACTGTATAGAGTCTCTTGTGCACTTGTTTCTGCCTAATCCCAACTCTGAGTCCTATGTTATTCTATACTTTCTTTTGACTGCCAGGTGGTGAGACTGAGGCACACAGGCACAGGAGGATTATGCTGCCTGCTGGGGAGGGGGTGAAAAGAGTACAGGATGGGATGAGGTCAGGGACTGACTGATTGGCGGCAGCAGGGTGGGACTGTTAGGGTGGGTAAGGTGCTAGCTGGATTGGGTGAGACAGCATAGGGATACGATTAGGCAGAGGTTGAAAACAGTATGGGATAAGAGTTGGGAGGGACTGGGTTGGGGACTGAATGGCTGGTGGTGGCAGAGTAGTGTCAGAAGTTCTAAACCTCACTTTCATGTTCTTGGCAATAATGGGCATGCAAGGAATCACAAACACCTTGCATAAGAGTAATAAAGCTTGTTTATTACTACCAAAAAGGAAAATCACAGTTGCCCTAAGCAGTTCTTACCAATAGGAACTAGGAGCCAATGCTAAGCATTCCCTATACCTTGAGGATTCTCCATGTCTCCTGGGGTCTCCGAGGTAGAAGACGTAATGTCTTACATTATATACCTAAGATAATTACCGTAGTTACTGTAAGAAAGAAACATTTCTAGTTATAGAGATGTGCCCTATTGGCTAAATTAGAGGAGGCTCCACAGTCCAAGATAACAATATACAATTTTGTTATAGTCATCGCTTTGTAGAAACAAAGAGGTACAGTTTGTACATAGCCGTGTAGTAATACAAATCATCAGAAGATGGCAATGCAGATTCATATATCATAGTCATTACAAGGACACAGATGTCCTAACATCTTGTAAGCGAAAAATACGTATGTATATTGGAAAGTAAAGTGTATAGCAATAATGTGCATATATATCCTGACATCAATTCTTATACGGTAGATGCGCTTAGCCCTATATGTCAGTATAACATATACCTAAATGCTAGCTATTTGCTGTGCACCTCTGGGGGTACCAATTAGGGTGCAGGGACCTCATGTAACATTCCCTCCCTTGTAGCCTCTCAAGGGCAATACAAGCAAGAGTAAGGAAGTGAATAGGGAGCAGAGGTCATTTACAGACCCGATGCGTGAGCCTTTTAAAGGAACTCCAGCTGCTCACGGTGTTGGCGTAATGTGCGCCGCAGGCAGCAAAGCATGATAATAAGGAAAAATATCAAAAATGCTTGTATAATAGCAAAATCTTTAAAGGTAATCTCTAACCAAGTGTTAGTAAGTGCACTATTCAAATCACCATCATTAATGAGGGCAAGTATGGCCTCATCTGCTTTGGAGATATTATTGCTGATGTGGATGAGATGGGTGTCCTTCCTGTCTAAAAGTGGCTTTAATGTCAAAGTTAAAGGATCAATGTGTACATTAAAATAAGGTAAATACTCTGAAAGAGTAAGCAGATAATCAGGGTTACCATCAATGATATTGGGGTCCATGATGGGGACAGGGGTACTGTAATAACTGTTTGCCCAATAACTGTTGTTTGATGGGGGACAAAACAAAAATTGGGAGCATCAATAGAACATGTTTCTTCACCATATTTAAAAGATTTGTAATTATCACACAATATTCACCATCAGAGTTATATTGCATTTTAACAGTAGGCAGTCTCCATTTCTGTAATTGAACTGGGCAAGTATAAGTCTGTTTGGAAATCCATGTTGACAGGCGGTGAACCTACTTCTGATAAGACTTGTATAACTTGTAATTGTCTGGAGCAGATGTTGAGTCTTGGTATTCTGTGCCAGTAGTGGTGATGTCGTTGTCCATGGAAAAGGACCAATCAGTACTGTCTGGGGAATATCCACATACAGATTTAATAACATCAAATAAGTCACATCAACACAAATAAATATACCCTTTCTTCACACAACAGTCCATGTGCGGCGAGACCCACGTGTCCAGAAGAGGATGGAAAACCAGTAGAGGAGGCAAGTCGAGGTGTTCTCCGTAGATGTCATCATCAAGGTGCCCAATGGAGTGAATGGATGCTAATTTATCAAATATAGCTGTAGTAGGATCAAAACGTGGTAAAGAAACAGTAAAAGACACAAACATAGTATCCTTAATTGAACATTTCTTAGAAGCAAAACAAGGACTAGTATTAGGGTGCCTGGTCACAAAACCCAAATTCCTAGTAGTAGAAATAGGAATAGTTAGACTGTAGCATACACATGGCAACACAGTTGGGGGATTTACAATGAGGACAATACCATTTAGAGATGCATCTATCATGTACAATACCAGGGATTCTTACGGATTCTAGATCACGGAAGAGGTTGTTGATGGTAGTGAGAATGTATGATCCATAGGCGGAACATAATATTTCACGGGCAATGTATTGCTTATCTACTTCTTTATTGTTTTGTGCAACTAGGGGATTAATCTTATCTTTAGAATCTGAAAAAGCCTTAGCAATGATGTGCATATTGTATACAGTGTATCTCTCTTCCTGACTAAGGTCATCCACACCATGCAATAATGGGGATATGATATTATTCACCAGACCAGTTTGAAACTTCTGTGAATGTCATTTTATAGCAGCAATGTCGACTTTATTCCAGATAGACATTGCTGTACCAAAATCACCAGTGGCAGTGCCTGTGGTACCAGTGACATCAGATGTGACATGGGTATTTCTTTTATGACTTTGATCATCCGTTTTAGGTTTCCCCTAAAATTGCTTCTATGCTTGGTGGTGTATACCCCAGCAATAGGGCTTGGTTACAAATCTGAAAAGCTGCTAAGCTATCAAGTAACAAAGTACTGTAAAACAATGATGTATTAGTAGTATGACACATACCAAATTCTTTCATATTCCAGTAAGTCAAGTTAAACAAAACAGGTATATGCATAAATTTTAAAGTTGTTAATAAGTGAGCCAGGTAAAGCAGTGGCTGAGATACCACTACAAGGACCAGGGGTTTGTTTTAGACATTCCAAAAGTTGTTTGTCAGTAGGGGGTAATGCAGATAAATAGATGGCAGCTGAGGCCATGTTGTGTACGGCACAAAATTTCCTGGCAGAATCTTTAGATAAAGAATCACAATATGAGGGGTCAATTAAGACAGTGATATTGCATAAACACGAATGCCTAAGACAGGTCTGGTACAAGGACAAAGTACCATTTGGGGATAATTTTGCATTGGGCCAACCATGGAAAGTTCCCTTCGAGACTTTGGCCATGGGGAGTTTTTGTCCTTGAGACTTGGTCTGCCACTCAATTTGTAGGGTAGATTTATAAGGAGCAACAACCAAGGCAGTGAGGTAAACATCTGAACCTTCCATGACAGTAATCAAACTGTCGGGAATATTGATGGAGACTCCCTCTGGGGTAGTTGCAGGTGGATCAAGATGAGGAAGGAGGTGCTTTACCTTACCTTGGATGCCGGGGATAACTCCTGAGATGAGGAGAAAATGGAACAAGATAGCCATCTTGTCAGTGTATCTGAAAAGGAAAATCAAACATTAGTATATTAGTACTATTCCACCCAGTGGGGTGAGGAAAAGTAATTACACTCCTTAATACGGTTTCAACTGGTTTGCATGTAATCATTTGTCAGTCAGTTTGTTGTTTTGCATGAGTCTGACTTGATAGACTGCTGGACTGAGCTTGTTGACAATTGGGTAGGGTCCTTCCCATTTATTGGAGAAGGAATGTGTTGGATGTGCAAATCTGAGAACCATTACCTGTTCCCCAACTTGCCAATCCACTTCTTGTGCGTGTTTGTCAAACTGTATTTTGAACTGTTGTTGGGCCTTGCCCATGCAGTCTGCAGCATACAAATGAGTGTGTATGAGGTCTTGTCTGAGTTATTCCACACATTGGTCCACAGGCACATAGTCTGCAGTTGGGGTGTGCAAGTCAAACAGGTGTTCAGGTAATCTCATATTTCTACCAGTCATCATCTCAGAGGGTGTCAACTGTGTGGTGGCTGAGGGTGTGCCCCTAATTGCCATAAGAAGTAATGGCAACAGGGAATCCCAATCCTTGGGATTATCATCAATGAATTTGGAAAGCATTTGCTTAATCCATCTGCTGGCTGTCTCTATTTGACCTGAGGATTGTGGATGGTAAGGAATGTGGAACTTCTAATGAACTCCGAGGAGTTCAAGGGCTTCTTTCATCAACTCGTCTATAAAACTGGTTCTTTTGTCAGAGTCTGCCTTAAGAGGTAGGCCCCACCTGGAGAAAATCTGTTCCACCAGGATTTGGCAGTGCTGTTAGCAGTGCATGTCTTAGTAGGGAAAGCTTCAACCCACTTAGAGAAAAGATGAGTTACCACAAGGGCGTATTTGTTGTTTCTGCTGGTATTGGTCAGGGGACCAATGAAATCAATCTGTATGGCATGCCAAGGGCCAGAATACCTTTGTGGAAGTAGCTTGGCATTACATTTGGTAGGGATAGGATTGTTTTACGCATAAACAAGGCAGTTGTCTATGTACTGCTTGACATCCTTGGTGACACCAGGCTACCAGGTGGTGGTATTAAGCTTTTGGAGTGTGTTTTCCACTCCCTGGTCTCTGCCAGTGGGGGTGTCATGCACTTGGTGCAGAAATTTGGACCCAAGATGACGAGGGACCACCCACAGTTTGGTGGAGGTGTCCTCTGGTTGGTACCAGATGAGTTTGTCATCAGGGGACAGGTGTAATTTATCTTCATGCCTTCAGTAGGGGTTATGGGTAGGTAGATTCTTCTCAGTACCTTTGTCTAGGAATCTAAACACATCTTTGAGTTCAGCATCAGCATGCTGGGCTACTTACCAAGTCCAAGGGGAGAAGGGTTTGAGTTTCTTCCTGACTGCTGCAATGTGTACGGACGCTCTGGCCTCTGGATGGTTCATCATCCAGGTGTCCCCCCTCGGGCCCCTTCCTTTGTAAGGGTGTCAGCAATGTCATTGAAGGCATGATAGGGGTCATGTATGGAGCAGACCTTAACTTTGTGTACATAGAGTTTGTGTGCAAACTTCTGTGCCAGTGAGTGAATGTATAATACCTGTTCCTTGTGTTTCACCGGAGTGCTATCAGAAGAGGTAAAGGAGTTCTGCCAGAAAGGAAGAAATTCTGTAAGAGAGCAACAAACCCAGTTAGTCTATGAAAATGATGATATCCTGGGTACCATACTGGATGAACTTGAGGGCGCAGGCCACCACTGCTATCTCTGCATACTGTGATGATACCACACTGCAACGCTTAGAAATCTTAAGTGTTACCAAAAGGGTAAATTACTGATATGCCCATTCCTGCTATCTGTTCTCCCTGGTAATAGGAAGCTGATCCATCTGTAAAGACATGGCACAATGAGGTATTCTCAAGTAGTTGTGAGGTAGCAGGAAGGAAAGGACCTGGATCTGGTAGACCAGGTGGCTGCAGTGTACAGCCATGGGGCTCTCCTTGAAAAAGGAGACCATGCGCCAGCATGGATGGCATTTTGGTTGGGTGGACCTTGATGTCTCTGTCCTGGAGAAGGAGGGACTAGTGTGTCAGTCTGGTATTAGAAACTGACCCATCTTTTACTCTGTCTGATAGCAAAAAGGTTGTTGTGGTGTGGTTTGTATCGATGATCGGGAGGAGTACCCAATGATATACAGAAAGTGCTTGACATCCCAGTAGGTAGCCAGAAGGTTCCTTTCGCAAAGGCTATACTTCTGTTCCACTGGGGTCAAGAGCTGTGATGCATGTGCAATGGGTCTTAGGGTGCCATGGACCTTCTGGGCCAACACTGCAGATATTGCAGTGTCAGAGGTGGCAGATTCCAGGTGGAATGGCAAGGCTAGATTGAGGTTAACCAAAGCTGGGGCTGAGGTCAAGGCCTGTTTCAAGTGACATCACAGCTTGGGTGTGAATGGGGCCCCAAGTCCTGGGGACATCCTTTTTCAGCAGTTCATACAGAGGGGCGGCCTTCTGAGCAAAATCACAAATAAAATCTCTAGAATAATTTACCATACCTAGAAATCTCCTAAGGGTGGCCATGCTGGTGGACAGTGGCAGATCTTGCAATCCCTTATCTTCTTCCAGGTAGGGCTTAGGCCTTGGTCTGTTATCCTGAGGCCCAGAAAGAGTACCTCTTTCTGACACAGTTGTGTTTTTGCTGGGTTACATTTGAGGCCTGTCCACTGGATTATGGTCAGCAGTTCATCTAAGAGATCCAGATGTTGTTCCTGTGTGGCAGTGGCCAACAACATGTCATCCACACACTGCAAGAGACACTGAGGTGTAGAGAAACCCTCAAGGGCATCCATCATGTGCAACTAGAACAGGAAGGGGCTATTGTGAAATCCCTGTGGTAAGCATGCCCATGTGTACTGCCTGCCCTCAAAGGTGAAGGCAAACTTATATTGACTTTTGGGAGCCAATGCCAATGACCAGAAGCCATTGGAGATGTCCTGGGCACAGAACCATTGTTGGTCAGGGGTCAGTAGTTGTTGCACGTCTGGTACTTATGCCACAGTTGGGGCACAATTGGGGTGACCTGGTTTAGTCTACTGTAGTCAGTAGTAAGTCTCCAGGCACATGTGGGTTTTTTCACAGGCCACACCAGGGAATTTGCAGTGGAAACACATGTCCTGATCACACCTTGCTTGAGGAGCGATTTGATTGTTTCCCTAAGAGAACACAAAGCCTCAGGTGGAAAAGGGTATTGCCGTTGCCTCTCATGGGCTGGGCCTGTCACTTCAATAACAGTGTGCATCCTGCCACAATCATGCTTGTTGGTGGAAAATGCCTCCAGATGCCTTTGTAGGATGGGGAGGAGCTTTGGGAAAAGCTCATGGTTCTTAAAAAAATCTATGATGTCATACTCTTTGTTGTTTGCAGAGATTGTTGCAACCACATGTGAGTCAGAGATCATAATGGTGTGATATTGTCCCTGAATTTGTATCAGTAACATGTTGGCTAGGTTTACCACACAGCCGTGTGGTGCCAAAAGTCAATTCCGATTATACTAGGGTGATCATGCAATACCATTAGCTGAAAGGTGTGATATGCCTTCAGGTGTCCCAGTGTCACAGGTGGTGACAGGGAGCGGTATGCAGGTAGCCTAGTTCCGTCTACCCCAGACATGTTGGTCCTCCGTCTGGTAGACCAAGGTGATATGTCTGGGTTGTCATCCTGTAATACAGACGCAACCGCGCCTGTATCCAGTAGTACTGTCAATAGGCGGCCCCTGACCTCGGCCTCTTTATAGGGCCTTCCATTTGTATCCAAGACCAGCTTGTTTTCAATACATTCTTGAGCCTGTAATTGTCAATCTGTACCAGTGGCAGCATGGGGGAGCTCCTGAAACAGGATCTGGGCCTGGATCCTTTGAACCATCTCACCATGCTGTACTGATGCTATATAGGGAGCCACTTCCGGGTTCAGGCCTGTGAGGGCCTGGGAGCCTGGACTTCCTGTGAAGGCCTGCTCTCCTGGTTGTATTGCAGCAAGGGTCCGTACCAGAACAACATCCACTATGGAGCGCACTTTCCCAAGAAGGTCTTGGAGACTTCAATTCTCATCGGCTATTTCCCTATATGAAGGGCTTGGTCTTTGTTGTTTACCCTTATTGTTCTTATGGTGCTTCTTATTTTTGTAGTAGTTCCGGTTTCCACCCCAGGATTGTTGTTGCTGTTGGGCCTGCTGGGGGTGTCGATTGTCTGTGAGGAGGGGCTGTTTCTCTTGGGCCTGCCCCTCCACCATGTAGTGTTTAGTGGCCTCCGGCATTGCTTCCATGGCAGCTACTTTCTTGGAACCGGAGCCTGAATCACGGATGTGGAGTTGATAAAAACTATGTTTTCCGAAGAATTTCGGCAAATCTTTCCATGTTGGGATAGGTGGTTGGCTTTGCCTTTTCTCTTACTGCAAGGATCATGTTCCTAAGGAACAAGGTCTTGTACTCAATGAGGTCCATGTCTGTGGCTTCTCCTGCACGGTGCTTCCTTGCTCAGTAGGCCATCTAGAGCCTCTGGTGGAAGGTCGCTGGACTTTCTTTCACATTCTGTTTCACAGAGTATGTGAGCATCACTCCTACCATACCTGGGTTCTGTGCAGAAATGAGCTCAGATGCTACTTTGTCAAAGGTGGCGTGGCCGTCCTGATGGACAACATCAGGGAGTTTCACCCACTGGCCAGGATCAATGTTCTGGCATAGGATCTGGACCTCGTAATCTGCAGGGAGGCTAAGCATTTCACATTTAGCATGCACCTTTTCCAGGTGGCAACTGAGGTTGTCAGATGGGCTCATCCGACCATTACTGTCAGCTGTTTGCTGAACAGAGCAGGCCATTTGTAGGGGATTATTGGGATGATCAAACAGAGGTAGATTACCTCGGGCACCCTCCAGGGCTGCCCAAGCTGCGGCTTCAGCCACAATATGGACCATTCCCTCTTTAGTAGCAGCCTCCTGTAGCAGCCACCTAATCTGGGTTTTGAGGACCTGTTTGTTTTTCTCAGGGATAAACATGTTGCCTAAGGCATTCTCAATCATTTGCTGTATCTTCTGCCTGTCCTCCACATTAATAATGGCTATCGGCGGTGCTGTTGGGACTAGGCCTGGCCTGCTCCCCCATCATGGGGGTCACCATGTTGGCATCGTCCATGATGTGCGTCATGTCATCGATGACGTAGGGATGTGGTGTCATGTGACAGGGGTCTGCCAAGTTGTGGATGGCAGGAAGGGGTGTCTGGGCCACAGTAGGGATGTGACTGGGCATTGTACTGGGAGATATTGTCATCTGACTCCTCCCCTTCAGATGACATCAACAAGGCAGGGTCTACACCTCCCATCGCCTTGACGTGAACAGCCAGCACCTCTCGCTGATGGCGCAGTTTTGTCATTTTAGATTCACATTCCTCATGACTCACCTTTGCAGCATTCTGATCCACATCATCCTGTATCTGCTTCTGTAACACTCTATACATGGCGCGCTCAATTCACAACTGTCCTTAGTAACTCTCCCTAAGTCATTACGTACCTGGTTTATCTCGTCCTGTAACTCTCCCAACTCCTCATGCATTTGCTCATTCGTTCTACTTAACAAGTCATTCATTTGCAAAGCCTGCTCCTTATCCTGTCTCAAACTTTCACACTCCAACTTCAACATACAAAGTTCCTGCTCGCCTGCCTGAGGAGAATGGTGCAAAAGGGAATCCTTTTCATTTTGCAGTATCTGGAGCTCAGACTCCAAATCCTGCTGTCGTCTCATGCATTCAGTTTCCTGTAATCCCATCTCCTGCTTAAGGGATGAGATTTGCAGTTCAAGGGATCGAAACCTCGCTTCAGAGGTTTCCAGAGCAGCACAGAGAGAGTCGTGACCAACAGCCCTTTAGCCTCTTGCTTTCTGGCTGTTTGTCTCATCTCAGTGTACTGGGTTGAAATCCCCAGTACAGGGTTTTCAGAGTGACTTGTGTCCCATGCGAAGTCAGCCCATCCTCCATGGGAGGCAAGGAAGTTTGAGACATGCAGTCTCAATTCTGCGTAGATATTTGATACGGTGGCCATTGTGTGGGAGGGAATGAAAAATCAAACTGTGAAAAGGCGCCATGCTGTGTATCAAGCCACAGGACGTGCACTTGGCCACAGCTGGGCTACTATGCACTTGTAAGCTTGCAATTCAAAACTGCTGTGGGGTGGGTGAGTCAGCATCGACTGCATCCAGTAAGCAGCCAGACTTTACAAGTGATTACAAAGTGAGTGGAAAATGAGAGAGGTAGTGCGGGAATGCACACCTGCTGTCCCCGTTTGGAAGGGGAAAGTAGTAGCAACAAGTGAAACTTTGCAAACTCCAAATATTGCCTGCACGCGATTGCCAGTTGTCAGGAGGTCTAAACCTCACTCTCAGATTCTTGGCAATAATGGGCATGCAAGGAATCACAAACACATTGCATAAAAGTAATAAAGCTAGTTTATTACTACCAAAAGGAAAATCACAGTTGTCCTAAGCAGTTCTTACCAATAGGAACTGGGAGCCAATGCTAAGCATTCCCTGTATCTCGAGGAATCTCCATGTCTCCTGGGGTCTCCGAGGTAGAAGACATAATGTCTTACATTATATACCTAAGATAACTTCCATGGTTACTGTACGATATAAACATTTCTAGTTACAGAGGTGAGCCCTATTGGCTAAATTAGAGGTGGCTCCACAGACCAAGATAACATTATACAATTTTGTTATAGTCATCACTTTGTAGAAACAAAGATGTACAGTTTGTACATAGCCATGTAGTAATACAAATCATCAGAAGATGGCAATGCCGACTCACATATCATAGTCATTACAAGGACACAGATGTCCTAACATCTTGTAAGCAAGAAATACATATGTATATTGGAAAGTAAAGTATATAGCAATAATGTGCATACATATCCTGGCATCTACTCTTATACGGTAGATGCCCTTAGCCCTATTTGTTAGTATAACATATACCTAAATGCTAGCTGTCTGGGGTGTACCTCTAGGGGTACCAATTAGGGTGCAGGGACCTTGTGTAACAGTAGAAATCTTACAGTGGGTCAGGTGCTAGCTGGGGCGGCACAGGCAGCACTGGATTCAGACGAGGCAGGGTTACTAGTATGGGACAGGACTATTCGTTAGGGATGGGGTTTTGGACTAACTGGCAGGCAACAGCATGGTGGGAACTGGGAATACTGTCTCTCGGATCAGGTGATAGCTGGGCTGAGGCTCTAGTCTGTGTGCTGAGCAGGGCATGCTGCCAGCTGGCTACAAGAGGAGCATAAAAAATGGGAATGAAATCGAATACGGAAAGTGAACAATGTGTTGACTGAGAGACAATGTTCTACTTGTAGCTAGTACAGTATGTTTGTTGTCCAGTTGTGTCAACACTAATATACCAGCTGTAATTTATCGGTTCATACTCTTCTATTAGGAGGGTAAATGAAACTGATGTAGATCATTTTGGTTCTGCAGACTAGGACATGGCAACACCCCACTAATGCTACAGTGAGAACTAGTGTGACACATCCTTTATAACCTGTCCCATCCACTGATGATACACTTTGTCTCTGTCCAGAGTGATGAAATATAAGATGTGGTGCTGATTCTGTTTCTTTGCATCATTCACTTCACATGTCTACTAACAATTCTAAGGTTAGGACCTCAGCCAGAATTACTTTTTTTAAGTGATGGCTGTCAAATCATTTTGTCATGGTGAAATTTTGCTTTAGAAGATGACGTTTAAGCTAAGAGGTAGTAGCAAAAGGAGCAGATTAGTCTCAGATGTTGCTGTTATGAATTAAAAATGCATGCTTTGAATGAAATATGCCATTTTGTTACAGAAGTAGGATACAGTGCTGAATGTCGGGAGTGCTCTGTAAAACAGTCACGAGGTGAAGTTTTACTCTTTAGTGTTCCAACTTATTTCTACATTTGCATGAGTTTTGTTGCATGGTTTATTAAGGATGAACACACATATAGGGGAACCATAAAAGTGCTGTTAGAAACATAGGCTTTGACAGCAGATAAGGACCACTTGGCCCACCCAGTCTGCCCATTTCCCTACCTGCTGAATAAGCTGCAGATTCTAGTTAACCAACAGCCTACTTCCTGCAACCCTCCCCCCCACTATAATTGCCTTGTGTCTGTCCCATGCATGTTTGAATTCCCCTACTGTTTTAGACCCAACGACCTCCTCAGGAAGGCTGTTCCATGTATCCACCACTCTCTCCGTGAAAAAAAATTTCCTCACATTACCCCTGAGCCGTCCCCCCTCTATCTTTAAATTGCGCCCCCCCTTGTTCTTACACATCTCTTTTTCTGAAAGATGCTACCCTCCTGGACTTTGTTGATTCCCTTGAGGTACTTGGACCTTTCTATCATGTCCCCCCGTCCCTCCTTTCATCAAGAGTATACATATTAAGCTCTCTGTCTCTCTTCATATGGTTTCTGCTGCAGACCCTGCACCATTTTAATTGCCCTCCTCTGGACTGCTTCCATCCTGTCTGTGTCCTTGCGTAGATGAGGTCTCCAAAACTGCACACAGTACTCTAGATGGGGTCTCACCAACTGTCTGTATAGAGGGATAACTACTTCCCTTTTTCTACTTGTGATGCCCCTTCCTATGCATCTCAGTATCCCCTGGCTCTCCTTACTGACTTTTCACATTGCTGACTCACCTTTAGGTCATCTGATATGACTACCCCAGGTTCCTTTACATTTTTGCTGTTGTTAGTACCTCCCCTGCTATAGTGTACTCTTCTCCTGGGTTTTTGTTTCCCAGGTGCATTACTTTGTACTTCTTCGCATTGAATCTAAGTTGCCATATGTCTGACCATTCCTCCAACCTTGCCAAGTCCCTTCTCATCTTTTCTACCCCCTCTTGTGTATCAACTCCGTTACAGATCTTTGTGTCATCTGCAAAGAGGCATACTTTTCCCTCCAGACCCTCTGCAATGTCACCTATGAAGATGTTAAAGAGGACTGGACCCAGTACTGAGCCCTGAGGTACTCCACTAGTAACCACTTTTTCTTCAGAATGTGTTCCATTCACTATTACCTTCTGTGTCCTGTTGTGCAGCCAGATTGCTACCCAGGCTACCACCCTGGGACCCACTCCCAGGCTGGCTAACTTGATTATTAATCTTTTGTGAGGAACTGTGTCAAATGCCTTGCTAAAGTCTAGGTAGGCCATATCCACAGTCCCTCCCTGGTCTATTACTTTGGTCACCCAGTCAAAGAAATCAATTTGATTCGTCTGACATGACCTTCCTGCTGTAAATCCATGCTGCTTTGGGTTCTGTGCCCCGCTGGCCTCTAGGTACTCAAAAATTCTTTCTTTCAGAAGTGATTCCATCATTTTCCCCACCACTGAGGTCAAACTTACAGGTCTGTAGTTTCCTGCTTCTGCCTTGCTCCCACTTTTGTGAAGGGGAATCACATCTGCCCTCCTCTAGTCCTCAGGTACCGCCTCATCCTGCCATGATTTGTTAAAAAGCGTGGTTGTCATGTCTCTAAGCACCCTTTGTAAATTACTGTAGCTGTGATGTCCATTACTACAAATTGCAGAATGGGGGGGGAGGGGGTGGCGTGGCTAGTTATAGGCAAGATGTCAACTTAATCTTGATAACTGTTGTCACTCCAAGAGGAACTGCCAGTCATCTAATTATCTCCAATGGTATACCCCATCAACTTGTACTGTACTCAGTAGCCCATGTCACGCTGATACCCATTTGGTTCCGATCACTGAAGTCTGGACTCAGTAAACTGCTATTTAATTGCATTGCACACACTGCTTCATCTCCTGCTGAACATGAAAGTGTTGAAAGTGCAGGCTGCATGGTGAACTGTAGTCTGTCAGGATAAACACTGTGGCAAATCCTATACTCAGAATGATAACACCTCTCATAGCTGCTACAGACATGGCAAACATCACTGCCCTCCTGCAACGCATCCTCCAGGACACAGTGGACATTAAGATGTTAACAGCCTAGACAAACACTTGGCCACCTTCATCAGAGAGTAGTGGGAAATTAGCACTGCATCAGCCTGCTCGAAGGGAAGGAGGGAGACTTGCAAGACCACTTGTGACAACAAGATATGGTGATCAGGTTCCTGCTCTGGAAAGTTGATGACCTCGATAATAGGACCAGGAAGAACAATATTAGGTTGGTTGGCCTCTTGGAGGGAGTGTAGGGCATCGATTTAATATTCTTTCTACAAAGACTTGTACTGTCTGTTCTCAGTGTTCTGAACTGTCTGCCCCAGAGAGCAAAAGAGCATATAGATCACTGAGCCCCTGTCCCAAGCTGGGGGACCACCTGAGACCCATCATTCTCAAGCTCCTGCACTATCTTGTAAAGGAAAATATTCTAAGATTAGCAAAGGGAGATGACCACTTAATTGGGAAGGCCATCAAGTCTCCTTTTTCCAGGACTTTTCCATAGACCTTTCACACTGCCACAAAACCAATACCAGTGTTAAATGGAAGTTACACCATCTTGGTGCCAAAACAGCTCTCAGGTGCCCAACTCAGGTCAGAATCATGGTTAATGGGGCAGTCTTTCAAGTTGAAACACCCGAGGCTGTGGAACACATTATTGCACGGCAGTGGCCTAACTATAAATTTCTCTCCTCTCCATATGATACCACCTCCAGGTGCTACCACCCTGCAGTAATGGACACCAGCGGACAACATAACTCATCTCCCCATGACAACCATCTCTATGGTCCAAACAGTGATACCCTGTGGGTCCAGCAATGTCATCGCTGGGGCACGAACCATCAAAAGGCTTAGATGCAACTGGGCACAGGGAGATTCCCAAATAGATTATGGAGTTAGCAGCGAGAATCCCCTTCCTCTGGCTAATTATGCAGCCTTGCAACTTGAGTTCACACAGCCCATGAAGAATAGGTTTGATCCTCTCCAGCATGCACAACCTTTTGAATCCATATCTCAGAACTCACCCCAGCAGCTTGCCCCACCAGAGGAATTCAACCAGCCTGCAACTCCTCCCATAGCTCTTAAATAAGATTCCAGGTCCTCGGTGGACTGTGCTGTCACACTGGCTGAACCTCCCCAGGCCTGCCCACAGGTGCCAACTGTATCCACTGCTCCTAAAGCTCATTGATCACAGAAGCAGGCAGGGTGAACCTGTAAGTACTGTAGTTTATTCTGCTAATTTCCCCCAAGCAGCTGTCCCTCTCCCTTCCCTCTGATGCCCCTCTGCTTAGCTTCATGTTTGCCCAGTGTGATGTGCCACATTTACACTTTTTGAATCAGCAGTAGATAATCACATGGGTGTCTAAGCCAGAGAAATGAGGCTGGGATGGTAGGACCCCCTTTCTATATAGTATCCTGCCCTTGTGAGTGATATGATCTCCATCCCAGGATTTATAGAGGATGGCAGATGGGACAGGGGCAAACTGCAGTTAACCCAGTGTCCTGCTGTATGTTCTGGAACAGACCCCATGCATGGTATGCTCAACTAGCTTCCAAAATGAGCACTTTCCTTCTAACAGGCAACTTCCATGTGCTCCCTAGGGCTGTTGTACTTCTTTTAGAGTGACTACCCTGTTTCCAAAATGTTTAACCACCTCTGTTTTCTGCAACTGTGTATGGTGTAACAGGACATTTTTCGGCTAGTCCCACCCCCCCCGGGAGTGGTTGTGATCCTGTCACATAGGGTTGTGGGACTGTCAGGATGGTTGGTGGGATGGACCTTCAGACTCTGGACTATAACCAGCACCTAGCTACAGACTTTTAGGATGCTTTGCAAGTTGTCACTCCTGCAAAGCTTAGTACCTGGGGGCTGAATGGTGATCCAAAGCTCCTTTGTTTGGCACCAGGACATATCAGTCCCTATCACGATGTCACTATCTCTGTATCACTTGCATTGCAGCTGTTCCTGACTACCAGTTCTTTAAATTCAGGAATGATATTTTTTGCTTTGCAGGTGGATTGGAACACTGTTTAAATGATGCTGGCCCAGTTGGCAGCATTAACTTGTGCTACTGTTATCGAAGTTATAATAGTTATTTAGTTACAGTACTTGATCTGTATCCATGACTGAGGTTAGGGAAATACACTGAGGTAGCTACCCAATCCTGAGTAAAGTATCTTTCCTCCCCCTCAGAGCTGCAGCCAAGTATGTTCTGCATTCTGCTGCCTATCCTTTGCATGCCCTCCTTGAGTTGTGAACCCACCCTCCCCATGACGTCACAGTCATCAGCCTATTAAAGGAGTACTACTGTCAAAATTTGTAAAAACATATGCTGTGCAGAGTGTTTTGATTTGTGTATTTAGTCCTAGTGTGTCCTTCCTAAATTTGCCTACTAGTTTTACTGTCTCTGGGGATCTCCATATTAGCATGGTTTATTTCTCACCTTTGTCCTACAATGCCTCTCATCTCATGTGACAGTGATATGTCTGGGACCATGATTCGGTGATGGAAAGTACTGCAGCAGTAATCTGAAGATAGGAGCCTGATGTTTTGGCCTCATCTAAATGACTCTTATTCAACATTTTTGCTTTCTATATGTTTGTCAGGGTCTAGCCAGTAGGATTAAACATTTTGCTTTCAAAGCTTTTAATTTCTTCAAACTACACCTAGACATAAAAAAAAAAACAAAAAAACACACAGATCACTCTTGGTCATCAATGCTATAATTAGTAAAGACTCTAGCTGTCTTCATACAGAATACCCATTCAGATCACAAGTGATTGCTAAGTTGTAAATGTAACCTTCAGTGCCCACTAGAAAAGGAAAGTGACTTATAATCATAGCTGTACTGCTGTAAAATTGACTATAAATTAGTACATGCTGAATCTATGGTCCCCAACACATCACTGTCACATGAGACAGGATGCATTGTAGGAAAAAGAAGAGCAATAAAGCATGGTAATATGAAGATACCCAGAGACCACTGGACTAGGGGGAGAGACCATAAAACTAGTAGGCAAATTGAAAAAAACTCTTAATAGCAAACAAAGGGAAGGACACACCAGGAAATTGGTGAATTAGATGTAAATTACCTATGATGGGGGTGCAGTCACAGATGGGTAACAAAAATACAAAACCTGATGAGGTAACTCCAGGTGGAAAGCATGAGACTATTAATGAATTAAATGGACTACTAATAAATACTAGAAGTATAAACAATAAAGTAGATAAGCTAAAAGCAATTGTTTCCATTTATAGTTATAATATTATCACTATTATGGAAACATGGTGGTCAAATCAAAGTGAGCAATGGGTTATTTATTTAGAGGGCTATAATCTCTATACTGTAAACAGGACATCTAGAAGAGAAGGCGGTATTGCTCTTTATATCACTAAATCAATTAAGATGATCGATGTTTCCAATAAGATTAGGAAAGATGGTAGCAACAAAGAATCTACATGGATTATGGTATGTGGGCGACTTGTTAGCCCATTGATAATAGGAGTAATTTACAGACCTCTGAGTAGTGCCATTGGCATTATGGACAATATTGTTGCTGAAACTGAAACAGCTGTTGACTTAGGTGACATAATTATATTGAGGGACCTGCATTTGGGGGAAATAAACTGGAGTTGCAAATCAGCTACAAGTAATAGAGGGGAAAAAAATGTTGGCAGCCTGTGACAATATGCATGTGGCACAACATGTAAAGGAGTCCACTAGAGGAATACATATATTAGACATCATCCTAAGCACTGAACATATAAGTATCACTAATTCTAAAACAGGACCACCTTTATGTAATAGCAATCATAACTCAATCATTTTCTGAATTGACTAAGTTACCTAAATTACAGAGCCGTACCAAAATATATCTGTATAATAAAGCTAACAATGCAAAAATAAAGGAAGAATTAAGCGCTTTAAACTGGAGCCTTATCCTGGCAAACAAATCTGTCGAAATCTGACAGCATATAAAAACAACAATATTAAGGCACGGTGATGATTATATTCCAAAAATTGGGAAATAGTACAAAAAAACCAATATGGTTTAATAAGCATATCAGAAAACTGGTAAATAAGAACAAAACACACAGACAATATATGTTAACTAATAACAAAGTGCTTTGAGATAAATATTTGCTGCTTCAGAAAAAGTGCACGAATGAGATCAGGAGAGCAAAAAGAATAGCCAAACAAAAACTAGCACATGATGCAAAAAAGGATAATTGTAAAGCCTTTTTGCATATACGTGTTGTAAGAAAACAAAAACAAGGCGCTGTGTCAGCATGTGGTCTAAAAGCAAAACAAAATGATTATATTAAATGCATGCTGAAAATAGAGTTAAAAATCTACGTTTCAACCTTAGGTCTTCTTCAGGAAATATCTAAAAGTGAAAAAAAAAAAAAACAAAGTTAGTGCATATACATGTTCATTAAGGAAACTCCACTATTCTGTTGGCCCATTAAGCAAGCAATAATACCAGACAGGGTGAGCGGTATTGGGCAATACCGGACCACCCAGGGGCGTAATGAGGCCCGACACCACAATCGGAGGGCCTTATAGCCCCTGGAAGGTCTGGTATTGCCCATACGGCCCACCTTGGAGGGTATTATTGCACTTAGAAAATGGGCACTGTGTAAAATTTATTTAAAATATATATACTTTTAAGTTTTCATGGTGAAATTATTTTATTTATTTGTATGTTAATAAAGTAATCCCTCCGCCTGTTTTTTTTGTGGTCTTGTCTTTTGTTACAGTCGCCCCCCCCCCAACGCACGCCGTGCAAGCACACACACACACACACACACACACACACACACACACACACACACATGGAGTATTAGAAATTTAAAATAATTTTTTTTTGATTTAATGCTTTTTTGCTTTGTTTGCGGGCAGTGGAGAGGAGGTAGCGGGTAGTTGAGAGTGACAGGTTGTCATAGTTACACTTGCCCTGTCGTGCGTAAGCATACTTTCACACACAGACACAAGGAGTATTGGCAATTATAAAATTTGTTTTATTCAATGTTTTTTGGGTTTGTTTGTTTGCGGGTAGTGGAGAGGCAGTAGCGGGCACTCGGCGAGGTGACCAGAAGTTGAGGACAACAGTCACGGAAGATGACGGTCCGAAAATGAGCGAGTGAGGGTGAAAGTCGCAGGAGTCAGAAAGAGAAACAAAAGTGCAGGAGAGAGCGAGGAACAGAAGCTTGGAGTAAGAAATGTTTACATTCATTTTGAACCTGCAGACTGGCACGGCAGGTGGGGGAAGGTGGCACATAGCATACTATGGATTTAAGAGATCTCGGTGCGTTAATGAGGGCAAAAAAATGGCGGCTCATCAGTATGGCAATTTGGGGTGCCCAGAGATATTCTTAGGTAATGGGGCACCTCGAATTGGCACTTCTTTCGAAGTGGGCATCTATCATAAGTTAATGTACCCCTCTGCTATAGCTGTCAGCCAGTCAGAGAGCTGATAGTGTCTAGCCCATTTTCTAATACAAAATAAGGAGTAGTCAAGAATTATTTACTAATGGCATCTGTCTTCAATAAATACTTTTGTGGTGTATAGGGACCAAAAAATCAACCAGTTGTGAAACTCGATACTACTAGCAATATCATGAGGATTACAATAGATGAAATAAAACTAGAATAAATGACTTAAAAATGAACTAATCTCTGGGCCCAGATAAGATCTTGACACATATGCTGTGTATCATGTTGGAATCCCTAGTTACTGCATTGAAAATTCTGTTTGAAGAATCTCTAAGAACTGATGAGATACTA
Source organism: Neoceratodus forsteri (assembly GCA_016271365.2). Classification (NCBI taxonomy): domain Eukaryota; kingdom Metazoa; phylum Chordata; order Ceratodontiformes; family Ceratodontidae; genus Neoceratodus; species Neoceratodus forsteri. Next base: position 668,700,713 of record CM057459.1, on the reverse strand, counting down.
CTTGAATGGAAGACAGCACAAGTGGTTCCAATTCACAAGAAAGGGTGTAAAAGTGTTGTCAGTAATTATAGACCATTCGGTCTAACCAGTATGGTTTGTAAGATCTTCGAAGGTGTCATTAAGGAAACCTTAGAACTGTCATTAGGAATGAGAGATCAAGTGCAACATAGCTTTACTAGGGGTAGAAACTATATGACTAACCTTTGTATTTATGAAAACATAAGTAATTTATTAGATATCAATATCCCATGTGATATTATATACATATATTTTAGTAAAACATTTGATCTCATTGATCTCATTCTGTGCTGGGCAATTATAAAGAAATTGCAGAATGCTAAAGTAAATAATTTGATAGTCAATTGGATCACTGATTGGCTTAATGAAAGGTATCAGAGTGTGACCATTAATGGACTAACCTCCGAGTTGGGTAAGATCACCAGTGGAGTACCCCAGGGCCCAGTATTGGGGACATTTCTTTTCCAGGTATTCATCTCAGATTTAACAGAAAATACAGCTAGTTTGGTAATGAAATATGCAGATGATACCAAACTGGGAGGACCATGTAAAGATCAAGCAGACATTGGCAACATCCAAAACAGTCTAGATTATATAATAGCTTGGACGAAAAGATGGGAGATGAGATTCAATATTCAGAAGTGCAGAATAGTGTATTTGGAGAAAAATAACCCAATGCATATGTATACTTTAGGTGGGGTTTCTTTACAGTCGACTGATTTTTTATTTATTTATACATCGGTTTACAACCTTTGAGCCAGAGGCTCATTTCCAAAGGTACCTTGTCACAAAGAGGACAAACACAGTACAACATATAGTTACAATATTGTGGTTACAGCTTACATCTCTGAGGTTACAGTTTTGGTAGAACAGGCAGTAATGGAAGAGACCTTGGGTGCTGCATTTCTAATGATTTGAGTACTTTGAAGCAGACAAATGCTGCAATAGCTACAGCTAACAAGATGATATGGACAGTAAAAATAAACATTTTTTCTAGAGAGAAAGTGTTGTTACTCCTCTATAGATCATACGTTTGTCCCCACATAGAATATGCTTTGCAACTGTGGTACTCTCATATAAAACTGGTAAAGACAGGCTAGAGACGGTACAAAGGAAGTTCACTAAATTTGGTAAAATCATTGGAACAGAAAGGATATAGTGAGTATCTACAGATGTTGAACTTAATGTCCTTGGAAACCAGATGCATTACTGGAGACCTTTTATTGATGTTATGCAGGACCCATACTTGCTAACTGAATTAGGGATCATGTTGAAACCCAGTGTTAGGGAGACTAGAGGACATCCCTTACAAATCATGGGCAAAAAATTTAAACGTAATAAAAGAAGATTCTTTTATACAGTGAGAGTGGTGAACACCTGGAACTCCCTGCTGCTTGAAAGTATTGTTAGTAAAACAAAATTAGAATTCACAATAAATTCTATAGACCTATTTTAGCTGGCAACACTTTGTATTATCAGGATTGAGCTATAGGAGTACTCATAGGCTCAGCCTTCTCGCTCCTTACACATCCTAGTATGAACTCCTATTAATATGACTAAACACGCATAACAAAACACTCAGCACAACATATGTTTTTGCAAATCTAACTGTAGTACTCCTTTCAGCAACCTTGTTTTATTATCACTGTCACCCTGTCTTTCCTACCATCCCCTTCCCCTTGCCACGCTTGGCCTATTCCCAATCTTGGTGACATGTGGCACAGTAGCTAGCTTAGTTCTGCCTGTGCCCAGGTACCTGTCTTTCAGTTCGGCACAGCTGACAATTTCATACTCATGGTAAGCCAGATGGGAAGGTGAGGAGGGATGGGCATTGCTCTGGAAATCATCTCAGAAGGGCCGTGGCAGTCTTGCTTACTCTGACAAAATGCAGCCATTCTCCAGAAACTAGGAGCCTCAGAAATGGGCTAGCTGAGGGAAGTGAGAGACCTTCTTTAATGAAACTATCGACTCAGTCACTTGTGATATGTCTGTTGTACCTTCCCCCTCAATGCCCATACCCTGCTTGATCGCCATGCTGAAGCCCAACCTAGAGGAATGTCATGGGTGCCAAATTTCCAAAACTACAACAGGGGAAATAGTTTTTTTCCTTCAGCTCCCCCCTCTCCTACAGTACCTCTCTCCCCTCTTAGGTCCTTTTCCCTTTCCTCAATGGCATGCATTATTCATGAGTGAAATGGACTGGGTTCCCTGTCACCTCACTAGAGTACACTCTTTTCATTGTTTAAGTATTGGTGTATATGAAATGCTTTACACTTACTTGCATTTAAGTCTCTCAGGGGGTGATAGTGGAGCCAACTGTGGTTGTTACTTTCTCCACGAGTCACTATTTAATAGTGCTTGCCCCTAATTCTCTGGTCCTAGGTTTTGAAATCCTTGCTGTCTGTTTCCCATAATGGCCAGGGAATATCTACAGGTAGGTGTCTAAATTAATGTTACAAATCTGTTTTTTTTTGGTTTTTTTTGTTTAAAATATATGCTATAGACAGCTTTTCAATTACATTTTTATTAGGTTGCATTATGCAGGTTGTAAGTCATTTGCACTTCAGATGCATTTGACAGCAGGCTGGTCTGACAGATGGTTATTTACATGGGGAGGGTCCTGGGGACCCAATGGGGTCATATACTGGTTCCACTTCCATGGTGCCATTCTTGTTCAAATCCATAGTAATGCCCTCATCTCACTACCTACCTGATTGCTATCTTTAATTATATTTTGTGGAATGTTAGGGTTTTAAAATCCCCCATTAAGAGGAAACACATACTGTCCAGACTGAAAGCCCTCAAAATCAAAGTAGCCCGGCTGCAAGAAACAAAGCTTCATCCTGACGAAGCAGTTAAACTGCAACAGAACTGGAAGGGTGTGGCAGTATACAGCTGTACACCCACATCTAAAGACGGAGGCTTGATTTTAAAAGCAAGAAATCAGGCACAAGATGCCAGTGTGAAAAGGATTTGACGCAAGTGGCACCTTGCACCAAATTTTGCAGCAATCCTGATTTTCAAACGTAGGCTGCATCAAAATTGCGATGCCTTGTGCCAAAGCCACCCTGCACCATCCTTGCAGCAGAAGTGCCATTGTGCCAGGTCACAAGGGGGCTTATGCCATGGTGGGGCTACATCATCCCCTCATTTGGGATTTTAGAAGCCACACCATGGTCGCAGAGGGGGCTCAGTTTAGACCAGCTAGGAGCTGGTCTAATAGCCTGCACCACTGCCTTGGATGGTAGCGAGTGGTGGGGGGAGCCTGAGAGGTGGGGACTGGGAGCAGATGGAGCAGAGAGGGTACCATAAGGGGTGACACAGGCACAGTAGCAGTGTCAGGGTTCTGAGGTGGCACCTGGTGGAGGTGCCATGCTCCGTGGGACAAAGCTGATTGACCCAGATAGAGGGGGATTGGTACAGATAGACCATAACTTGGACCCCAGGTAGCAACAGCCCAGGCACCTTCCAAAGAGGTGTTGCAGTCCCCTACGTGCAGTGGGTGGCAATGGCTGCTGGTTGCAGGGTGCAGTCAGTGGATATGTATGTTCCTCAGGCACTGTGACATTCCCCTGCTGACAGCCCCCTGTGTGGCGGCCGGCTGATGCCTGACTACACTGCATGGGACTGTCACCTCTGAGGCGGGTGCCAGGGCTGTTGCCACCTGGGGTCTGGATCAGGGTCCATCTGTGCCAACCCACCTGTACCCAGGCTGATTGGCTTTGTCTCGTGGACCATGGCACCTCTGCTGGGTGCCACCTCAGAACCCTGACAGTGCTGCCGTGCCCCCATCACCCTCTATGGCACCCAGCACTGCTCCTTCTGCCCCCAGTCCCAACCTTGCAGGCTTATTACCCACCACCTTTGCAGCTGCTCTAGAGCTGTACCAGGTAGAGGGGCTTGATGGGACTTTCCATCAACCCCTTCAGGTGCACCAAAAGTTGGACAGCAACCCTGAGGCTGTGGCAACTCTCAGGACTTTGACACAGGGACCGCCAGTAATCTAGAAAAGGGTGCAGGGTCCCTGATGCACCTGGAATCTGCTGCAGCCATAGATTGGCACACCTTATGCTGACCTAAAGGCCGATAGAAAATCGAGCCCAGGGTCTCCATCTTCATTCTTAAAACTCTGCACTGGTCACAAGAAGCCTCAAGAATGGACACAGTCAGTAGCTTGATTGTTGCCAGATTCAATACCCCTGAAAGTTCCCGGTAATAGCAAACATTTATGGTCACAACAAGGATGACCCTGGTCTATTCAGTGACCTCAGCCATGTCGTGATGGGACTGATGACTCCCAGGACCCCCTTTTTCTTGGGAGGGGACTTCAATCTTACACTAATCGCCTATGTGGACAGGAACATGGGGAATTGTGAGCTTCATGTCAGAGCCCAAGCGGTAGTCAAGGACATGGTTTCTGTGTTTACTCTAGCCAACATCTGGTGCATGCAACACCCCCAAACCCTGGAGCACTCCTCTTTCTCACTTCCCATTCAACCACCAGCCAGATTGACATCTGGATGATCTCCCCCTCTGCCTCCAAGATGGTGCTCAGCTCACATGGAGCTCCCCAGTATCAGTCAGACTACGCACCGGTGGAACTATCTATTACCTGGCATCCTGCACCCCAAAAGTCTGCCTCCTACAGTTAAATCCTTTACTGCTCCAGGACAACTACTTTGCTCCCAGGCTCCTAAATGAAGTAACTGCCTCTTCCGAGTTCAAAGACAATGTGAACACCACTGAGGCCATCCTTTGGAAGACCTTTAAAGCTTTTATACATGGCCCTATCATGGGCTTCACAGCTGCATGCTGCAGAAAAGAGAGGCAGAGCAAAAACCTCTTGAAACAAAACTCACAGAGAAGAAGACTCTCAATGACACTAAGCTCTCCCTTCTTAAGCCTACCTTGCTGAAAGACATTTGTTTTCTCTGCATGCAACTCAGTGCCCTCACAACAAGGAAGACTGAGTTGGGGTTGGCCCGGTGGCACTGAGGGTTTAAGTGTCAGATGCCATACTTCACATCATGTCAGTCACCTGGCTTCAAGAGCGAGCTCGGGTTGCCAGGGGTTGGCTGGGGAGGAGAAGATAGAGTCCAGAGGACTGCTTTCCTCTCCTGAGGAGGGTGGGATGTGGATCCCCTGGCATCAGTGACTCTCGGTGGAGGCTGGGGGGTGCTACAGCCGGGGGACACATCAGGAAGGGGTGGGGGCAATCGTTGGACATCTACAGGAAGGATGCACCTTGCTTTAGATGTCATTGCACATCTGTGACCCCGCAGATCATGTTCACGGAAGTAAATAAGGAAAAACTCTGGCACCTGCAAGGACGACGGCAAGTCACAGCAGCCCCATGCCCACCGCTGTATCCTACCAACCAGGTTCCTGATATCCTCCGGTCTCACTCCACCTGCGGGTTGGATTACAAGGAATACCAAGGTAGGTGGTTGGCTGCCCTGCCTCGGGGGGAGGGGTACAAGTCGGGAGTCAAACAGGGCAGGAGTGTAGGTCATTGTTCGGGGGGGGGCCTTGATCCGGGAGGGGATCAGGTGGGCAGAAACAAGCTGCCAAGTAGCTACATCTGAGAGAGGTCCCAAGGGCTGGTGATTAGAGGAAAGAAAGTCTGAAAAAAAAGACTGAATTGGCAGTCTGTGGCTAAAACATAGTTACTGGGATGAGGGGTGAGAAGGCAGACAAGTTACTGTCCTGTAGACAGAGCAGGCAGATAAGTACATTCATGGCCTGAGAGATAGCGCAGGCATCCTGCAGGCTCAACTTGAACAGATTAACCAGGTGTTGCATAACTTCTACAAGGAGTTTTACTCCTCTGGGCCCCCTGAATCATGACTGGCTAAATACCTTTCTTGCTGGCCTTCCCTTGCCTTCCCATATGGAAGAGCAACAAGCAGTGCTGGAAGCCCTGCCTTCCTCTCAGGAGATTCGAGCAGACATTTTTATCCTCTCTCCATACAAGTCTCCTAGGAGTAGTGGCATCCCAACTGATCTATACCAGATGATCTCAGATATAGTATCCCCTGTCCTGCAAACCGTTTTTCAAGAATCTCCCAGTTGCTCCCCACCCCACACTGAGACAGGTGATTACCACTCTGCTCAAAACTATGGAAAGACTCTACTCTCCTGGGAAAGCTATAGGCCTGTTCCATTCATTAATGTGGATGCTGAGATCCCTGCTAAGGCAGTAACCTCTAGGCTGGAGCTGTTCGTCCACCACCTCATTCTCCCCTCTCTGGTGGGATTCGTGAAGGGGCTTCTTAGCTCTGATCATCATAGGTGCTTTATTCCTTGCTATCCCAGGCCTTTTCTAACCCCACTCTACGTGCTGTCATGGCATTTGACTTGGAAAAAAAACTTTGACCCAGTGGAATAGGAGTACCTGCAGGCTATATTGAGAAGGATGGGATTTGGCCGTCAGTTTGGAAGATGGGTTCAGGTACTGTATACACAGCCCTCTGATAACATCTTAACAAACTCAGTCCTGTATTTCTCTTTTACCCTACAATAGACCACTCACCAAGGTTGCCCCCTCTCCCTTGTGCTGTTTGTCCTAGCCATAGCCTTGTGACAGCACCCAGGGCTGCAGGGCATCCAGGTAGGTCACTTTGCTCTACACAGATGACTAGCTAGTACTACTAATGAGAGATGTCCCTTTCTGTCTTCCTACTTACCTTGACGTTCTCAACATCTTCTGGGACATATCTGGCCTTAAAACCAACCTCAGTGAGATGGAGGTCCTACCATTGCATGGACAAAGCACTCATGAATCCGTAGCACCCTTTGCATTACAGTGGTCACCTAAAGGCATCTAGTATCTGGGAATATGGTTCCATATTGACCGCATTGGAATGGTGTACAAGAACCTAACTCCGTTAAGGCAAAAGCTCAAAAAGCCGTGTGACTGCTGAAAACTGCGGCACCTTTCCCTGTCAGGGAAAATAGTGGCTTTAAATGATTATTGCCCCTAAACTGATCTACCATTTTGCTCACCTGGCAGTGGACATCCCTACACAATGGTTCTCCAAAATAGATGCCCTGCAAGGGGACTTCTTCTGGGAGGGCAAGCCACCCTGCTACAGTAGGACAAAACCGAAGCCCAGTTCGAGGAGAAGAGATTGGGGCTTACTCTGGTTCTGTGTGTACATCACTGCTTTTCAATGTGTGTAGGCACTGCACTGGCTTTCTACATTCACTTCTACTGGGTCCCACCTGTGGGTAGTAATAGAACACCAATCATGATGGTGGACCCTTCCGTTTACCTCTTTTCTCCACAGCCTGCTATTAGGAAGATGGGCCATACTATTGCCTCCACCCTTAAGGCATGGAAGAAGCTAGAAGTTTGGCTATAGACACCGCTTACCTTTTTGTCCCTGCTCCCTCTTTGGGGGAACCTACTAATCACTCTGGAGGACCAACCACTTCACTGGGCCACCTAGAGAGACAGTGGTTTAGTGCTCATGTCTTACATGTGGTACCTGTTCACTACATACCCAGGCTCCTTTGAGAACCTTAGGACAAAACTCAGTCTGTCCAAGGGGTATTTTTGGAATTATCTCCAAATCATAAGTGCCATAAATGAGTGCCTAACCCTCCCCCCCAAATATTCTGTTAACACCTACACACGACCTTCAATCATGGCTGAAAGCCTCCGAGGGCAGGGGAGACCTGATATTCAAGCAGATTCTGAAGACCATGGCAGATCCATCAACCAGAACAAGGAGCAAACAGTCCAAAGCTCTGGGAACTGAAATATCTGAGGCCCAAAGGTCACAGCTATATCTGCTCACCCATAAAACTTGCCCAGACACAAGGAGCTGGATTCATAAAAGGTCTGAGAATGCCATAAGTTCCAGCCAAAATGAACATATGGTGCACTGGGCTTGTGGCATTCACCAGCCAGTGATTGGGATTCTTGATCCTGTGTGCTGATTGACGCAAGTTAGATCAGCTTTTTCTGGTTTTGCTTGTAGCAATATTGCATACCCTTTTAACGGGGCTTGCACCAAATATTTTATGCAAGCTGCAGTAAATCAGGAAAATTGTCATAAATGCGCCTGGTCTTCTTGAATCAGGTGCAGTATGTGGCAGTGTTTTCAGCAGAGCTGCACCAACCTAGTGGTTTTGATGCAGGGCTTGATGCAAGCCCTGCATCACCCTTTGTGAATCTAGCCCCAGGAATTTCCTTATACAGAGCAAGATTATGCACTTGTGGTTTCACACACCGGCAGCACTTAATCCTTTGGCTTCACGTCCCATGAGGTTTGTTGGAGATGTCAGGCCTCCAAGGCTGATCTCCTCCATGTTCTATGGAGCTGTTGTAAGATCCTTCCCTTCTGGTCTAGCATCCATGAATTCTGCAACAAAATTCGGGTGTGGAGGGGTCCTTCACCTTCTTCCCCGAGCTGTACTTGCTGAGTCTGTCTCCACCTGCCACACTCTTCCTTATAGATAGCTACAATTGTAACCCCTAGGTGGCACTATCCCAAGGGCTGCTACCCCTGCCTGCTTGGCTAGTTGCAGGTTAAGGGGCCTGAGTTCTGAAACGGGTACCTCCACTTGGAGATCAGGGTTGGAAGTGGTCAAGCTAACCTGGGCACAGCCCTCCGGGACACTGTAACCCCTCTCTTTTCCCTCTAGTGGCCTGAACACTGTACAATAATCAGTTTCACAATACCCCTGGTACACCACACAAGTACCCACACTGTTTGCACTTACCACCAGGGCTGGTTCCTCTGGCTCGACCCTGGGGACCCCCTGTAAAACAAGGTTATGCACAGCAAATAGCAACAGTACAGTACTTTGAGCACAAACTGGAACCACAGTCAGATCACATGCAGAAAAAGTTAGATCTGATTTATTCAGGGATTTGAACAAGGGAGGGGCAAAATCAGGTTAATAAGCTTAAAGGTTATATCAATCAAGCAGTTATGCATGCGCTTCGAGTCCCCCTTCCCCCACACAGTCACACCTCTGGGTACCCAGGTGGAGAAGAGATGGGCTAGCCAGGACTGTTGCCTGGGGTTGGCCAGCATCGCAGCTGGTTGGGGAACTGTGGTGGAAAACACAACATGCACAGTACACAATATTTGTAATCTGGAGCCAGAGGGCTCAGTTCGTAAAGGAAACGAAATAACAAGACAATCAGATGACACACTCAGATTAAACTGTTGTTGCAGGGAGCTACCCTGGTATTTACTCACGATACCCAAGACTGGACACAGGCTGGACGAAAATCGAGGCTGCAGGTGGTTGATCTGGAATGCCAGGAGAAGCAGGGCCCACACGAGTCGCAGAGGCGTCATTCCTGTTCAGGCGTGGAGCAGGGGGCTGATCCCCAGGCATGTCTCTCGTCGATGGCTTCTCTGTGCAGTGGGTAGTCTGGCTGGGCCAGTCCAGCAAGGCTCAGACCGCACGGAGACAAATTTGGATGCAGTCCGTTTTGGGCTGGATACAGCTTCCAGCAAGCAGAACACAGTTCACACAGTGGGGAACTAACTCACGACCCACTAGCAGCTCATAGCACATTTACACGTAAGGGAATTCTACTGTGCCAGACAAAGCACTCCCCGGTCACAATCACAAAGTCTCTGCACACACCGGGAGCTTAGGGGTAGCTGGAACTCCTGACAGGCCGATCGCATTCAGCAAAATCTTCGGTCTTCTTCAGGTTGGGCCTGGCCCACTTCAGTAGCTTACTTTAGTCACACAAACTTGGATTTAGTCCAAAATAATTCCTTCTCTCCCTCTCAGGAGCAGCAGGCAGACATGCAGGCCAAACTCTCAGCCTTGGCACAGTTCTCCCATGCGAATCCACTCAGGATTGCTGCTCAGAATAACTTCAGCTCATTCTTCTTTAGCTTCCAGCTTAGATCTAACTGAAAACTGCAAGCAGCCTGGGACTTCCCCAAGATCCAAAATGCTTGGTTGGCTGATTTGGCTGTCAGTCAAAGCAAGAGCTCCCCCTTCAGTTGCAAAAAAGGCGCAAAAAGTTCAAAACTACAATTCCTACAGATTTTGACTTCAGACAGCTCCTGTAGTCCGGCTACATTTTAGGTCCCACCAGAACTGATTGGTCCAATTTGCAGTCCAGGACCAAGATAGTGGAGACAAACAAAACAGTCCTTGCTGCAAAGAAAGCATGTTAGACAAACTACATTATCACTCTAAATGATATTCAGCAAATAGTTACATCTTTCAACAGAGCTCCCTGTCAGGTTACTTATGCTGCAATCAGGCAGCTCTTAAAGAGACAGTACACAGAGGCTCTATAGGCTCTGGTAATCACATTTAAACTGCTAAAACGCTGGACATCAGCCTGGCAGTGAGCATTTAGGCAAGCTCAAGGAAGACTTCTTGGGAACCCCCATTTGTAAGGGGGTTACACCCTTCCCTGCCTGGGAAAACTTGGCATCCGTGTCAAGTCTGTACCATCATAACATTGAAAATGCAACATATTTATACCATTAGAATGCTATACAAGTACTATCTGATTCATCAATTGGCATAACTTGTCACTTTACTATACATTTCAATGTACTCCACTATATCATTTCCATTCTGACAATACATTATGCATATTTCACAAAGGTAAATTGAACATTACTATACAGAATCATGTAATAACTTCTTGTACTCTAAACAATGCAAGAGGGGGCCCTTCCCTATCAGCTAACTTGGGGCTGGATGAGGCATGGGCACCATGATGAGAGGGCAAAACAAGTAACCTGGAATGGGCCGTCAAGCTCAATTTGGGCAGTGAGCTCAGAGAGACATAAACACCTTTGTGGACTATATTGAGGCAAATCCACTGGCCTCCCGGGGGAATCGTAACTGAAGCGCACCACTGGTTTTACAGCTCGGCCAGTCTTTCTGGGGTGAACAACCACAGTCTCTGTACTTTCAGCAATGGTCTTGGAGCTTTCATCACTTGTGAGAGGTGCCTCTGCATGAAGGGGAATGTCCAAGCTGGGAACACTGTTAGCCCCTTGCTCTGTAGTCTCTGTTTCTGCAACACTTGGCTCATTTTGAAGACACTCTGGCACTGAAAGAGGGTTGTCAGCAGTCTCATAGTGTTCTTCAAGTTCTGGCATGTCACCAGAAAGACTCATACCATCAGCCTCTCCTTCAGGCAAATCATACAGTACCACAGTACACAAAGACTCAGCATCCTCAGATGTGATACTTTGCACTTCATTTTCAGGGAGCATTGGCTCCAAGGATGATGCCGGGGGGTTAGGCAGTCCAGAAGGCCGAGCTTCATCCCCATAATTCAGCATAGGATTTCCATGAGACAACTGACTCGGTTCATATGAGGGGGTAATAGGCATTATCACACTCACTGTCATCCGAGTTAGACTGGCAGTCACTATCATTCTGGGCCTGCTGCAGGGTAAGTCTTAAATTGGCAACCACGGGGGCAGGCTGACTCAGTTTTTTTTCTTGCAGCAGCATGAGTCACTGGTCCAGGGGAATCAATCTCTGTGGGTTCAGCCTCATTTATAACTTGACCAATAGGTAGCAAGTGGTTACGGTGCATGGTCTTGACAGCTTTGGAGATATTCTCTGGGTGCACTTTGTACACTGGCAAATCATCCAACTTTCCAACTATGACATGGGGAAGATGGTGCCATCGATCAGCAATTTTGTGTTTACCATACAATCCTAAATTTCTCAACAACACACGGTTTCCAGGCCTAAGCTCTTGAGCCTTTACTTTTCTATCCTGTCTGTCTTTGTTGGCTAGATTTCTTTTGGCGGCCATTGTCTGGGCCAGTTGATAGGCATGGTTCAGTTGAGTTTTACGTTTTTGTACATATTGCAGGTAATCTTCGGCTTGGACCCCATCGGGAGAAACCCCAAAACAAAACCCCAAAACAGACTTCAGCAGGTAGCCGGGCCTCTCTCTCGAACATGAGGCAGTAGGGAGAGAACCCGGTAGCATCATTCTTTGTGCAATTGTATGCATGCACCAAGGTGCTAATCTGCTGGCTCCATTTATGCTTATCTTTTGGGTGGAGGGTGCTTAGCATGTCTAGCAGAGTGCGATTAAAGTGTTCTGGTTGAGGATCCCCCTGCGGGTGATAAGGGGCTGTTCTTGACTTTCACTCCCCCACCCCCGAGAGAGTATTTCTTCGATTTGCTGACTTTCAAAGTTCCGGCCCTGATCAGAATTAATTCGCTGAGGGGCACCATAGTGGACGAAGAAATTTTCCACTAGCACCTTGGCCACGGTAGATGTTTTTTGATCTTTGGTGGGAAAAGCTTGTGCATACCGTGTGAAATGGTCCATAACCACTAACACATTGCCAATGTTTTGCTGATCAGGCTCTAAACTTAAGAAGTCTATGCAGACTAGCTCCGTTGGGGTGCTGGTAGTAATGTTAACAAGGGGGGCAGCTCTCTGAGGCAGGGCTTTTCTTTGCAGGTAGTGACTATAAGTCCTTTCATGGTGCTCAACATCAGCCCACGTCGTGGGCCAGTAGAATCGAGATCGTACTAGGTCAAGGGTCCGGTCGATACCAAGGTGGCCCATATGATTGTGGAGGGACCTCAGTACCAAATCTTTGAAGGCTGTGGGCAGGACCAGTTGTTGCTTGTCTGTTTGGCCACCCTGATCTACTGTCTCTCTATACAATAACTGATTAAATAGCTTCAACCTGGGGCCTTCTTTAAACAATAAAGTGGTTCACAGATCAGAGGAACTCAACTTGGACATATCTTTTCCTGCACGAAGGGCATCAAGTGCTGGCTAAATCATAGGATCTCGGGATTGAGCCCATTGAATGCTCTCATTAACAAACTGAGGTAATGCTCTAATATCTAGAGCAGAAAAGTGGCAATACACAGCTGGTATGCAGGTGTCAGAGGGGCCCAAGCAATCTGCTAAGCAGTCCGCTGTGTCCGTAGACATCTATTCATTTCTATCAATCTTTTGGCTCAATGCTCGGATGTCAGGTTCAGACAGCCTGACCCAGTTGCTCTTGGAAATAGGCCTCCGGGATAGCGTGTCAGCATCAATATGATTCAGGCCCAGTCTGTATTCGACAGCATAATCATATTTTGACAATACAGAAAGTCACCGATGCCCCGTGGCATCTAACTTAGCTGAAGTCTGTACATAGGTCAATGGGTTATTGTCAGTCCTCACCAATATTTTCACCCCATAGAGGTACTCATGAAACTGGTCGACAATGGCCCATTTTAACTCAAGGAACTCCAACTTGTGCATAGGGTAGTTTCGCTCTGACGGGGTCAAGCTCCTACTGGCGAATGCCACTGGTCTCAAACTGTCCTCATGATCTTGATACAGTACAGCTCCTAGACACTGCAGACTGGCGTCAGTATGCAGCACATAGGGTTTGGTGGGATCAGCATAAGTGAGGATTGGGGCATGGGTGAGCTGGTATTTGTCTTCGTGGAAAGCTGCTTCACAGTCAGGCGTCCAACTGGACCTGGAAAGTTCACCTGGGTGGAAATGTGCTTTGTGTTTTTCTTTGTCGGCCTCTTTTTTGTATTTTCGATTGGTAGGAGGGTAACCCTGGGTAAGAGTCAAGAGTGGTCAAATCACTTTGGAATAGTCCTTTATGAACTGGTGGTAGTAGCCACAGAATCCCAGGAAACGTTGTAGTTCTTTCAAATTGTGGGGCTGGGGCCAAGTAGTCAAGGCTTCAACTTTACTAGGATCAGTCTCTATCCCCTCTGTAGACACTGTGTGCCCCACATACTTCACAGAGGTTTGGAAAACCTGGCACTTGTCAGTGGACAGCTTGAGGACGAAATCTTCCAGTCGGTCTAGTACTTCGAACAGTCGACTCTCATGTTCCTGTAGGGAGCTCCCAAACACAATGACATCATCCAAGTACACCAGGCATTCCAGCAAATTCATGTCTCCCACCGCTCGTTCCATCAGTCGCTGAAAGGTGGCTGGGGCATCCGATATTACCTGTGGCATTCTCAAGAATTCGTAGAACCCCAAAGGACAGATGAAGGCTGTCTTCTCATGGTCCTCCAGAGCCATCGGAATCTGGTAATATCCAATGCGAAGATCCAACACCGAGAACCATTTGCTCCCATTCAGACAATCCAGAGCATCTTGTATACGGGGCATGGTGTATTGATCAGGGATGGTCCGCCTGTTGAGGGTCCGATAATCCACACACATTCATACTGTTCCATTCTTCTTATGCACAACCACAATGGGAGAAGCATATGGGCTCTTGGATTCTTGTATCACACCAGCTGCGAGCATTTCCTGCGAGTGTCTTCTCACATTGTCTATGTCTGCAGGGGCTAGGCGTCGAGACCTCTCTCGAAATGGCCGTTCATTGTGCAGGCGTATGTGATGCTCTGCACCATGGACATATCCCACATCCCATTCCTTCAACAAAAACACTTGATCTCTCTGGGCAAGTGTCTGGCTAATTCTAGTCTTACATTCAGCTGGCAACGGGGAGTCATCAAAATCAAACAAGTCGGGAGTCACTTTGTCTGTCTTGCCAGAGGGCTTGTTGCTGGGCAACACTGCAGTGTCTGCGCAGTGTACCGTAGCTAGGGTGCATCCTCTTTTCACCTGGATCTCCCGATCTGAATTATGAATCTGGACCACCACTTGTCATGCATAGGCATGAGCACGACCTGGCAAGATGCTGGCCTTAATCAATAATCCTTCCAGCAATTTTCCATCGCCTGGTGCGTCCAACATCAGTATTTTATTCTTGACATCTTTGCAGAGGTGGACCTTCCCTTGAATGGTACACTGGGTGTTAGGGGCCAGTACCATTGAATCGGGATCCTTCTTCCACATGACCCCTACCAGTTCATCCTGGTCCATTCCCTCGGGGTTCTGTTGCAAATCATAGGCCTTCTTAAGTAAGTAAACAATTTATTGATCAGCAATAAGCCGTATACAATATAAAATTTTGTACACATCACACAAAGAACAAATCGTAAAAGGTTATAACTATAGTTATGGGTCTAACATACACCCATCATATAGCACCAAAGCAAAGAATGCCATATTAAAAGATATAAATAAAATATCTATTATTTTGATCATGATAAGTAAATTTCATAATAATATGAGCCATGCTTTACAAATGTGTGGTTAAGAGAAACTTTGCCAACAATTCAATAATTTTTTTATCTTTAGTTTTGAAGAGATAATCCAACATATTAGAGGGAGGGAGCCCGAGACCTCCAAGAAGTTCACCCAACCATTTCTTTCTAGATGCTTCATAAAGAGGACATAATAGTACAACATGTTTTAAGTCATCTATAGATTCCAAACTGCATTTACAAAATGGGGAAGATAAGGTATTTTCCTTATATCTATGTTGCACATAGTTTGCTGTATAACACTCTGTTCTAAATCTGGTATAGATCCTCCTTAATCTAAAGCTTGTTATCATTGAAAGGTACAACTCAAAGCTACATGAAAGTTTAATTATTTTGTAATAATCATGGAGTTTGAGCATGGAGAGCTGAGTAAGCAAAATGTTCTCATCCAATGCTCCCAGTCTGATTTTAACATCCTGTTTAATTTCTTCAAGAGGTCTATAATATACTTCATGTAGTAAATGTCCCAGGCCAGCTGGCATCATAACCTCCTTGATAAACCGGATACTGGGATGAGTAAATCCCAAATTGGCCATTTTTACGCTTTCTTCAAGGCACATTCTGGGGTATCTACTTTCAGGCAACAAAAAAAGTTTGAGTATGAATATAATTTGTTTCTCCTTATAAGGGAAAGTAGGGTGCGCTGTCCTAATTCCAATGCTAGAATACATTTTGGTGTCCCTTGTGGTAGCATGAGGATGTGTCTATACAGGTTGTTTAGAATGGTTTGTAGCCTTCCGATCTGTGCACATCCCCATGTTTCACAAGCATATAACATACTTGTTCTTATTTTAGCATTGAGTACATGCACAATTCCTTTAACTGAAGTTTTTCCCATTTTATTATTAAATATTTTTAGGGCGTTCCCTGACAATCTCATTTTATTTTGGATTATCTCCATGTGTTGATGCCAGGAGAGATTGTAGGAAAAGCGGACTCCTAAGTAATCATAATACTTTGCCCTGTCTATGTTTACCCCATCTATCTTAAAGTTAGTGATGTTTTTTCTCTGATTTCCAAACACCACTACTTTTGTTTTACCATAGTTAATTTTTAGTTTGTACTGTACACAGAGAGATTCAAACTTTATCAATTTTGTTTTAAGTCCCAATAATGAAGTTGACAGCAGAACCAAATCATCAGCGTATGCAAAACAGTCACTCCTAGTGCGATCTACCTTGGGAGCGTGGAAGTCGGGGATAGAAATCTGTTCCAAAATTATGTTAATGTATATTTATTAAATAAGGTGGGTGCCAAAATGCATACTTGTCTAACCCCTGTGTTCGTAAAGAATTTCTCAGTCAGATGTCCATACTGATCGTATTGGACTCTAGTCCAAGTATTTTCATGTAGTCTAATGATGACATCCAGCAGGGAACTCTCCAGCCCTAATGCCTTGAGTGTTGTCCAAAGAATTTTTCTGCTGGTGTTATCAAAAGCTGAAGAGAAATCCACAAAACAGCAATAAAGATTTGTTTTTCTAATTTTAGTATATTTCCAAATCAAATGATACAAAACATAACAGTGTTGTATTGTGGACCTATTCTTCCTGAAGCCATTTTGTGCCTCATTCAGGATTGAGTTTTCTTCAGCCCAGTCTAATAGTCTTCCCAGAATTATCCTTGTAAAGATCTTCTGAGAAACATCTATAAGGCTGATCGGTCTACACATTTTCGGGTTATAAGGATCCTCCTTTTTGAATATGGGGAATATATGACTACCTAGCCAACTTGGAGGACAAGGGAGTCCTTGTAGAAGTCCATTAAATAGTAAAAAAAGAAGCGAACACCACCAGTTAGGAAATGATTTATATAGGTCTCCTAGAATACCGTCAGGGCCTGGAGCCTTGTTAGATTTCAGTAATGATAATTTATTTTTTTTTTTTTTTATTTATCAAGTCTAGGATTACAAATACCTTTGAGCCATGGCTCTTTTACAAAGGTTCCACGTCAGAGAAATACAAATTATGGAGAACATCAAGACAGGCATTACAACAATGTGGACATTGCAAACAGAGTACAGATTAATACAGTTCAAGGGTAGCATTGTAACAAGGCAGCCAGCGGCATTTGTCAGAAAATAGACAACAGATAAGAAGTGCCAGAGTCATAGGGAAGAGGGTGGGTGGGGGAGAAGGAATGTAGGAAGGGTGGCAAGAGGATGAAAAGTGCAGCATTGGGTATACCAAGATGTGAGGGTAGAATCCAGTGAGGGGGGGGGACAACTAGAGCAGAAAGGGAAGTGGAGAAACAAGGTTAAGTTGGGCAGTCACAGGAGCTGTTGTTAGTGAGATAGTCCCGGAGCCTAGTTTTAAACATACCAATAGTTGGGGCAGAGGAGATGGTTGGGCTGTGGCCATTGAACCAGAGTGGCGCTCGATAAGCAAAAGAGTGTTGTCCCTGTGAAGTGTGACAGTGGGGGACTTTCAGTAGCTGTAGCGTGGATCTCCTAAGGTGCCATTTGTTAATTCGGCGTTGTAACAGAGTTGAGACCCCAGAAGGTGCAAGGCCAAGGTAGATTTTTTCACCATGGAGCAGGTGAGAAACTTTATGCGGTTTGATAGTTGGAGCCAGCGGTCTGAGTGTACAGGTCACATGTGTGGGTGAGGCGGTGAGCACCAGTGATGAGCCGACATGCTTTATTTAAGGTAGTTGAGAGGCATCTAAGGGTTGTGGTTGTGGCGAGCCATAAGCGATGAGACCATAGTCTATTACAGAGATCACAGAGCTCAGGACTGCAACCTTCAAAGCTTCTGGCGTGAGGTGTGGTCTGTGTTTGTAGAGGAGACCAAGCCGTGTATTAGCAGCTCTAGCTACATTATCTACATGAAGTCCACAGGAGAGATTAGGGTCAAGCTGTATCCCTAAGTATTTGAAGGACCCCACCTGATCTAGAGTGTTCCTCTGGGTGGTGGAGATAGCCAAGTGGTGTAGCTTGTGTGGGTTATGAGAGCTGCAGAAGAGCATAGATTTGGTTTTCTTGTCATTGAGGACGAGTTTATGATTAAGAAACCATGTCTCTACAGAACTGAAACCAAGTTGAAGGTTCTGTTGAAGAGTTGCAGGATCTTTGTGGTGCAGAATACAACAACATCATCAGCATATAGTATGATCTGCTCAGAGCAGTGGTAAGGGAGGGAGTTTAAGAAAAGGCTAAAAAGGAGGGGTCCCAGTATGGATCCCTGTGGGACACCCGAGCGAACAGGCAGGGTGTTAGAAAGAGCGTCTGCAATTTTTACTCTCTGTGACCGGTTTTCTAAGTACAGGGATTTATTTAACTCTAAAAATTGATTAGCGTTTTGCTCATAAAAGTGCTAAATCTTTGTGAAAATGCATAGCTCTTGCCTCACTGCGTTTAACAAACACAGCACTTCTAGAAAATCTATGTAAATACTTTCTGTACAGTTAGTATAGTCCCAAGAAAAAAACTGCTAAATCAGTTATTTAAATCCCTGAAGTAGCTTTTAAACCAGAGAGAAGAGTCAGGTGATAGCCCGGCATTCAGTAGTTGGTGTATTAATAATCCATGGTGTACTGTATCGAAGGCCTTGGAGAGGTCGATGAAAACGGCCCCTGTGAGAAGGCCTGGAGAATGTCTCCTTCCGTAATAAAGATGGGCCGTGGATAAAACATTTCTCCCCTGGGCTCTTGGGCTATAGTCATCTCTTGTTCAGACTGAGAGAAATAGAGCTCCGAGAAATAGAGTCCAGGCTTCTGGTGTAATATAGGCCTCTCATCTTATTAGAGTATTTGTTGTAGCCCCTGAGATACTAGTTTCCAGAAGCCTCTACCGTCTCTATTCAGTACGGAAAGTCTGAGTTTTTCCCAGAGTCCATGAGAATATTTTTCTTTTGTTCTTTCTAAAGCTAACTTATACTTTTCTCTTTCTGTCTTAAGTATTTTAAAGTCTGCAATAGTTTTATTTCTTTTATTTTTATGTGCCCTCAGTATTCTGCCAAAATATTTTTTAGCCCGTAGGCAATCTGCATTAAACCAAGACTTTTTATATATCTGTTTACAAGAAGGTATTTTTTTCTTGCACCATGGTTTCAATATCATAGATATCCTTCCATAACTTTCTAGGATATTAGTTGATTCATGAAAGTTTATAATGGAATCATGTATGTAACACATTTCTCCAGTATTTAAAATAAACTCAAAGTTCATATGATGGAGAGGTCCCCAGATGATTATTTTCTCACATAGGCCCTCTTGATCAGGGTGGGAATTCTTAGGGCCCTCCCAGTCCATCGCCCTTGTTTCTCGCGACAGAGTTGTGCCAGTCTCCCAAACATATGGGCATTGGTCCCAGTTAACAGGGGAACCCCATCATACAGACCAGTAGGGGGACACACTAAGACCAGTGTCTCGACCTGCTCCTCTACACCAGTTACAGCTGCAGGAAATGACAACCAGAGGTGGACATATCCTAGGTAGGGATAAGACTTGTCGCTCAGCCCCCACACATGTAGGCCTTCCAGGGATTGTAAGGGCATAGCAGATAAGGGTTTGTCATACCAGTCCTTAAATACAGTGGTCACTTGCAACCCACTGTCCAGCACAGCCTGAGTAGGAATACCATTCACAGCCACGGTAGTCTCCATTGAAGGACCCACTGTTTTGGACCAGTCTGGAAGGACAGCAGCAGGGTCCTGGACAGATGATTTAGCCACACAGGGATTTGAGTTACTACTTCTTGAACCTTCACTGCGGTCATTTTGGGCACTCCTTGACTGCTGATTTGTTCTCTGAAGCTTGCCTTGAAGCCTATATACAACTTTATCTAGGTCTTTTGTGGACCAGCATTCTCTCTTCATGTGCCCATCCTTCCCACAATTATGGCAAAATATGTTTTCTGGGATTTGGGGTGGCCGAGGCATCACACTGGGAGCTGGGGCGGTGGTACTACCAACTGCAAACCTTGGTGCCATCTCTGTCTGCTGTGTGGTGAGCATTTGGAGACTTCTTGTCAATTCTTTTACTTCCATAGTCAAGACATCGAGTTTCGAGCTGCTGTCAGCAGGAGATGCCTGGGTGGACACCCCCACCCCCATAGCAGATGCAGTTGGATAAGGGTCAGTGCCTGTACTTGCAGGAGCGGGCTTCATAAAGAGACTGTGTTTTGTTTCCTTGAACTCCCTCAGCAGTTCATCCCATGGTGGCACACCCTTATTGGTCCCCACTTTGGAAGGGCCCTCCGATGCTGTGATCACTTGGGCTGTGCTCATCCTAGAATTACAATCCCCCTCTTCATCCTCCCGGAGTTCTTTTATCAAGTCACAATAATCCGGTGGGTTACCCTTTTTATCTGGGAGCCTTAATTACAGGAGCTGCAATTTAGAATGCTTTGCATGTTGCAGAATGTGCCCCAACTTCACATGGTTTGCGTCACTGGCGGCTACCCCACCTTCTCGGTAAGCCTTGTGCAGCACTCTTTCCAGATGAGTAACATATGCAGACAAACTTTCCCCTGGCTATTGTTTTGTACCTTGAAATTTCCACATCAAGTTCTCCCCTGACTCAATGCTCCCAAAATTGCCTTCGAGTGCAGATAGATACTTCTGGGCAGATGCATCAGGGTTTGTGGACCTCAGAAATATATTGGCCTCTAGGGCGGGACCCTTCAAACTTTCTATGATCCTTTTCTGTTTCTCAGCCTCCGCACACTGCCATTCAGGTACCAAAGGGGCAACACAATCTATCCAGGTCTCCCAATCATCCTCCTCTTGGGGAGTGGGGATGGTGCCAGAGAAGATTCTCAACCTTCGGTAAGAGTCATGACTAATGGCAGATACAGATATAGGAGCCAGCATTGGCACAGGCACAGGAGGAGGGGCAATAACAGGTGCTGGAGCGGGAGGGGGTGTTGGGGGAGGAACACCCCCAGGTGGCAGGAATAGTTTCTTTAAGTCCTCCACAGTTTTCCCTTCCTCCAGCAGCAACTTAGCAAATGTCTCCTCAAAAGTCTCAGATGGTGGGGGAGGGCTCATTCTCCCCGGGGTCTTTACTGTCTTTAGTTATCACTCTCCAGGCAGTGAGGGCTTCTTTGGGGATGATAGTCCGTGGCACTTTGGAACTGTCTACTGGGTCCTTAAACTCTACTAACGCCATGAAACTTTGGGCGAGCAGATTAGCCTGTCGACCCACCACCACAGGGTTTTGTAAACATTCAACCTTGGAAAGTACTTCCTCTACAGTGTCCTTATTGGTACCCAGGGGAATATCCAGGAAAAGTGTAGCATTTTGGGGGTCGATCTCCTGCCCAGTACCACCCACCAACTGGTGTACAGCCACTTCTGTTGGGGTAGCCATTTGTTTTAACAGCAATTCGCAAATTTGGCCACTAGGGAACGCTAATCCCAGCAGTGAGCCTCCAAGATGTAACTCCTAGGTGGCGCTATCCCAAGGGCTACTACCCCTGCCTGCTTGGCTAGTAGCAGGTTAAGGGGCCTGAGTTCTGAACCGGGTGCCTCCACCCGGAGATCAGGGTTGGTAGTGGTCAAGCTAACCTGGGCACAGCCCTCCGGGACACTGTAACCCCCGTCTTTTCCCTCTAGTGGCCTGAACACTGTACAATTATCACTTTCACAATACCCCTGGTACACCACACAAGTACCCACACTGTTTGCACTTACCACCAGGGCTGGTTCCTCTGGCTCGAACCTGGGGACCCCTATAAAACAAGGTTATGCACAGCAAATAGCAACAGTACAGTACTTTGAGTACAAACTGGAACCACAGTCAGATTACATGCAGAAAAAGTTAGATCTGATTTATTCAGGGGACTTGAACAAGGGAGGGGCAAAATCAGGTTAATAAGCTTAAAGGTTATATCAATCAAGCAGTTATGCATGCGCTTTGAGTCCCCCCACACAGTCACACCTCTGGGTACCCAGGTGGAGAAAAGATGGACTGGCCAGGACTGTTGCCCGGGGTTGGCCAGCATCGCAGCTGGTTGGGGCCCTGTGATGGAAAACACAACATGCACAGTACACAATATTTGTAATCTGGAGCCAGAGGGCTCAGTTGTAAAGGAAACGAAACAACAAGACAATCAGATGACACACTCCGATTAAGCTGTTGTTGCAGGGAGCTATCCTGGTATTTACTCACGATACCAAAGACTGGACACAGGCTGGATGAAAATCGAGGCTGCAGGTGGTTGATCTGGAATGCCAGGAGAAGCAGGGCCCACACGAGTTGCAGAGGCATCGTTCCTGTTCAAGCATGGAGCAGGGGGGCTGATCCCCAGGCATGTCTCTCGTCGATGGCTTCTCTGTGCAGTGGGTAGTCTGGCTGAGCCAGTCTGGCAAGGTTCAGACCGCATGGAGACAAATTTGGATGCAGTCCATTTTGGGCTGGATACAGTTTCCAGCAAGCAGAACACAGTTTACACAGTAGGGAACTAACTCACGACCCACTAGCAGCTCATAGCACATTTACACGTAAGGAAATTCTACTGTACCAGGCAAAGTGCTCCCCGGTCACAATCACAAAGTCTCTGCATACACCGGGAGCTTAGGGGTAGCTGGAACTCTTGACAGGCCGATCGCATTCAGCAAAATCTTTGGTGGTCTTCAGGTTGAGCCTGGCCCACTTCAGTAGCTTACTTTAGTCACACAAACTTGGATTTAGTCCAAAATAGTTCTCTTCTCTCCCTCTCAGGAGCAGCAGGCAGACATGCAGGCCAAACTCTCAGCCTTTTCACAGTTCTCCCATGCGAATCCACTCAGGATTGCTGCTCAGAATCACTTCAGCTCCTTCTTCTTTAGCTTCCAGCGTAGATCTAACTGAAAACTGCAAGCAGCCCGGGACTTCCCCAAGATCCAAAAAGCTTGGTTGGCTGATTTGGCTGTCAGTCAAAGCAAGAGCTCCCCCTTCAGTTGCAAAAAAGGCGCAAAAAGTTCAAAACTATAATTCCTACAGATTTTGACTTCAGACAGCTCCTGTAGACCGGCTACATTTTAGGTCCCACCAGAACTGATTGGTCCAATTTGCAGTCCAGGACCAAGATAGTGGAGACAAACAAAACAGTCCTTTCTGCAAAGAAAGCATGTTAGACAAACTACATTATCATTATCACTCTAAATGATGTTCAGCAAATAGTTACATCTTTCAGCAGAGCTCCCTCTCAGGTTACTTATGCTGCAATCAAGCAGCTGTTAAAGAGACAGTACACAGAGGCTATACAGGCCCTGGTAATCACATTTAAACTGCTAAGACGCTGGACACCAGCCTGGTAGTGAGCATTAAGGCAAGCTCAAGGAAGACTCCTTGGGAACCCCCATTTGTAAGGGGGTTACACAATGGCTCTTGATGTCTAGCACTGAGGCCAAGGGGCTCATACTCCCGTGAAGGCTATCAGCAAAGGCCCTCTGTGGTCCAGTAGCTGACTGCACTGAGGAACTTAGCTGCTTTGGACAGAATGTCACACTTTGTGAAGAAAACCTTGCCAAGGTATCACAGTGTCTGGAACCATTCTTACTTTGCTTCGCACTGAGACCCTCCTTTCATCCCTGGCAATTGCAGTCCCTCCCCATGCCAGATGACACCTAGGATTAGGTTTCTACCCCCAACCACCTTTCCCCACTATTCGGTGCACCCAGCACTGGAGGTTTAAAACTTAGGATTTCACTACTTTGAAATACAATATGCTGAAGTTTTTTTTTGTTTTTTTTTTCACATTTAACAAGCTTTATTGCAGTTTCTGGAAAAATTACATGAGACCTGAAATAGAAACAGAAAACAAGAACAATAAAACACCTCTATTAATACAAATAACCCCCCAACAACATACCTCCAATCCCAACGACACCTCCCCACACTCCCACTGCCCCCCTCCCACACCCAGCCCAACCCTCCATGGGGTACAGCAAGATATTCAAATGACAAAGAAAGAGCAGGTGTTGATCTACATTAAAGAGGCAGAGCATCAAACTCAAGGGGCATTATCAAGAGGATCTGCCTATCTAGACCCGATAGCTTCTAGGGGTTCCCAGCATTCCCTGTACCTCTCAAGTCTGTCTTGATGGAAGGCAATATGTTTCTCCATCGCCAAGGCCTTTAAGAGTTCTCCATGACACTCTCCATACAAGGGCACAACGTCATCCACCTAATGTCGAAGAATTATCAATTTAACAGTTATCGAAATTAAAGCCATATAGGCCTTATGGGGACCAACAAGCTCTTCTGGATAATGTCCGGCAAGACAGACCTATGGAGTAAAAAAGGAGTCTAATCCTAACCAGGGATCGAGAGAGGTATGTATGGTGGACCAAAAGGAGACACCTTGGAACACTCCCAAAGAATGTGCTTCAGGGAACCCACACATGAGCCACAGCGATAACACTCTGCGGATGCTCTATGACCCATTCTATGCAATTTTTGTGGAGTGTACTACATATTATGTAAGACATGAAATTGTGTAAAGCAGTACCTATCCTGTTTGATGTGTTTATAGAGCCTCTTCCATAGCATCTGCCATTCCCTGGGGTCCAAATGCAAATCCAGTGCTTGTTGCCAATAGAAGCAGAGTCCAGATAAATTTCTGGGGTCTGTAGTCTGGAAGTTGGTATAGAGGTGAGAGATAGGGTGGGGCCACTCAATTACCATTAAAAACTCTAAGAGAAGGGGTCGGGATTGAATAGAAGAAAGGTTAGGTCCCAGAAAACTAGTTAATGCCCTGGAAACCTGGAGGTGTTTAAAAGGGTGGTACACCGGGATGGAGAAGTGTTGCTGGATCATTTCAGCTGGCCCACCCTACCATCAGCAAAAAAATTCCAAAGAAGCATGCTGGAGTGGTGGAAAAAACTAAGTGGATTGGGGTGGTTGGCTATTCGAATGTTGGGGTTACCCAAAATGGGTTGTGATTATGACAGATCCTTGCTCCAATCAACCTTTAAGTATAAACAAAGTTGCTTAAGGGCTTTAAGTGACCACATTAGGGGAGTATTGTGTAGTTGTAAAGGGATAGAAGAGGGTTTGAGGTACAACAAACTCACCAGTTGTAGGCCATATTTACGACAAAGTTGGGACTCTAGAGAAAGCCATAAAGGTCAATAATCAAGGCCCTAGAGGGTCTCTGGAGGGTGACCCCCATCTAAAAAAACCTTGCTGCTGTGTAATGCACAATAATATATGAAGAAGTTAGGTCGACGAAGATCTCCCCTCTCCCTAGGGAATGTCAACTTGATAAATGCTCATTGAATAGTCCTCTTCCTCCAGAGAAAATCCGATATCAGGCTCTGCAGTTTGGAAAACCAGACTTTAGGGAGGAAAAGCTGAGCATTCTCAAAGGGTATAAATGTGGGGTAAAATATTAATTTTGATAACATTAATCCAACCCTAAAGAGAGACGGGGAGGACCGTCCACCTCAAGTCCTCTTTGATCGCTGAAAGTAGGGGAGAGAGATTCCTTTTTTACCAGCTCTGAGAGAGAACGAAATATACAAATCACCAGATAGGCGATAGCTTAGGGTTCCCAACAAAGTCCATATCCAAAATCTGTTGTTTGGAGACATGGACATTTCGGGGCATTTTTTTTTTTTTTCTAAATTGAGCTTATACCCAGCTACAATAGAAAATTAATGAATTTCCCATAAAGCTGCGGGGAGCGATGATGCAGGAGACGCAATGTGAAGAAGATGGTCATCTGCGTAAGCAGACAGTTTGTACTTGAAGCCTCCCACCAAAATCCCATGAATGTCCAAATTTTGCTGCATCTTTAGCAGGAGAGTCCCCAGGTACAAATTAAACAAAAAAGGGGAGAGTGGGCACCCCTGTCTAGTGCCCCATTGAAGATGCACTGGGCAGATAAGACTCTGTTGCACCTGATTCTTGCTACTGGGTGGTGATACAAAAACTTAATCCAGTTACAAAAAGTATCTGTGAATCCAAACCTCTGTAAGGTGGCAAAAAGGAAAGGCCAGGAGACCCTGTCAAAAGCTTTTTCCGCATCCAGGGGAACCAGAACCACTGATGTACTGCTCTCCACAGACGCAGAAATAAGGTAGAATAGCTTCCGGACATGATTGCTGGAGTGATGCCCCACCACGAAACCAAGCTGTTCTGGAGAGATGAGACTGTCCCAGACTTGGAGCAACCAGTTGGCGAGAACCTTAGACAATATTTTGAGATTGGAATTGAGAAGCAATATTGGACAATAACTTCCCGGAAGAAGCTTGTTTTCCCCCGGCTTGAGAATAAAGGAAATCCAGGCTTGGGTGAGGGATGAATCAGTGAGGCCCAAGGAAAGGAGGTAATTAAAGAGACTGGTTAGGAAGGGAGCTAAAATATACATATAGGTCATGTAAAAGATATTAAGGAAGCCTATTGGTCCAGGGGGCCTTATCCTTTGGGAGGTGCTGTATAAACTGACAGACTTCCAAAAGTGTTATAGGGGACTTTAAGAGTTCCTGTTGAGGAGTCAAAAGGGTGGGAAGGGGTATTGAGTCCAAATAGTCCTTGATTTTTTTCCATGAGGACCAGAGAAATGGGTTCTTGGCTATAGAGGGAACTATGGTATGTTTGGAAAGTTCCCACAATATCCCGTGGACAGGTAAGGACTGCATCTCCAGGGGTAGGCTGTAGGCTAGGTATGGTCTTGAATGAGTCCAGCTGCTTCAAGTGGAGGGATAGAAGTTTTATGGCCCACTATCCGGACTCCAAATAGTGCATTTTGGTATGCTGCAGAGCATATTCAGCTTTTTCTGCCAAGATCTCACAATATTGAGTCCTCAAGTTATTCAAGTGGGACCAGGAGGCAGTATCGGAATGAGAGGATAAGGAATGTTCCAAAGTGCGGATCTGAGAGAGGAGATTGTCAATTTTCTGGGTACTGTATTTCTTGGCAGTGGTGGCACTCACCTCTCACTGCACACTTTGAAGCAGCCCAAAGAATTTTTACAGCCACTACAGAGCCCTCATTATCCTGCAGAAAATTGGTGAGGTACTTTAGGATGGCCACCCGGGAGTCAGGGTCCTTAAGAAGGGGATTGAGATGCCAAACCCTCTCATAGATGTCTTTTCCTTGAAAGGTGTGATCCAATAGCAGTGGGGCATGGTCTGAAATGACCATAGGCTGGATAGAGCAGGCCAGTAATCCAGTCAGATTGTCTGATTGGCTGACTAGGAAAAAGTCGATAAGGGAGTAAGAAGAATGGGGAATTGAGTGGAAGGTGTATTGGCAGGTATCAGGGTGGAGAGTGTGCCAGAGGTCTACCAGACCTAGGGTGCCCGTAAGTTCCTGCAACTTCCTCTGTCATGGGGAGAGGCCCTTTCTGCAGTGACCATACCTGTCCAAGTCTGTTTGGAGGACTAAATTCCAGACTCCCCCACCAAGAAGGATAGGCAGGTGAGTTTTGGGATCCAACTGGGTTAATAATTCAGAAAAAAAGGTTGGGGAGTCAGAGTTGGATCCATATACCGTGCCCAGCAAAACCTCCATTAGACCTAGGCGCCCATATAGAAACAAATAATGGCCCTCAGGGTCCCAGTGTTCTTGGATCAAGCTAAAAGGAGTCCATCTATCAATAAGAACAGCACCCCCCCCCCCTTTTTTATTGCTGGAACCCGACCCAAAAACCTGGTCCACCTACTTCCTATGAAAATAAGAGACATCCTCTCTGCGTAGGTGAGTCTCCCAGAGGAAGACTTTTCCCGGTTGGGTTTTCTTTAAATGCTTTAAATTATGGCTCTTTTTTCCACCTGCTGCATATTAGGATGGTTATCGCAGAATTGGGTTGAGGACATTGAGATGGAGCAGAGGATACATTTTTCCCCTACTTTGCTGAGATTTTTAGGATGGGATTGAAGCAACTGACAGGGCAGTCAGATGTCCTGCACATTGACATATGAAGCCTGAAAGTCCTCCGCACATAAGAACTTGAGTGTGGACCAAGTGTCGTTTACATCTGAAGCTAGAGCTGCCCTGACACGCTACAGGTTACAAAGCAGGGTATCTCAGCCCTGAAAGTTTGCCTTCCCCCAGCTGGAGCTGAATGATGTAATGGGGGAGGGAGTGTTTGTGTGATGGGGGGTCCATGTTATGCGGGAAGTGCACAAGGTGCAATGGGGGGCTGCATGATGCCATCTGTAGGGATTGTTTTTCTCCCCTCACAGTTTTGCAAGAGCACCTACAGAACCTCATTTCTCAGGCTTTCTTCTCCTCCTCAACCATAAAAGGTCTGTTATGGATACTCTGCTGAATTCCAGGCCAGGAACTCACACTGGCATGGCTGGCACTGGTATTGGTACTTTGACACCCCAGCTGCCCAGCCAGATAAGCCTCAGCAGGCACCCGAATGGAGGACAGTACAGCTTCTAGCTGCAGGGTGACGACCAAGACCCAGCCAAGCTGAAATTTAAGCAAGTGGACAGCCAAAACTACTCATCCATGTCTGTTTAATCCCAGCCACCCTCCCTGAAGCCAAGAACTTCTTTCTGCTTGCGCTCACCTTGGAACACGTCTTTCTGGGCTGCCCTGACCTTGTACACCAGCACAGTGGTCAGCAGCACTAGAATGCTGCCCAGCCACCAGCATTTTCCTGCAGTCAAATTCAGGGTCCTCTTCAAAGTACCCACAGGGTTCCACAACCCAAGTATTAGCAGGGTTCTGTCCAGCCTTGGCAGAAGTCAGAAAATTTGTGGTTCGCCAAGTGGGGCAGCCAGTGAGGAGGACTACTTGGGACAGTCCAGATGAGGTAACTAACATGCTAAGTAACTAACCAGCTGTGTAACTAACAGACTGCTACTATACTTGGAAGAAGTTTACTAGACTCTTGTTTGGGAGATGAGTTCCCCACCAAAAAGCAAAAAATTTCTAAATCTGCAGGCATGGAAGATGTGTTATTGTTTAACCAAATAAAAGGGTTTGTTTTTTTTCTAATGGAACCCTCACACTGGCTAATACCTTTCAAACTGAGGGACATTCAATTTTTTTTTTTTTTTAAAAAACAAAACACCATGGAAGACCCCCTTGTGGAGCCTTGGAGGTTTTATTCTCTCTCCGCAAATAAATGGAATCCCACTGGAAATTGTTTCATGGTGGTGGCGTAACTTTACAGGCAAGGCATAGCAATTTAAGTTTCTTGCGTCTAGTGCCAATGTAGCTCAGATACATTAGAAAGGCTGTGTACAAACACTTGATCGCAGTGCTGTGCCAATTCAAAAATGGGGGGGGGGGGGCGCAGTGTACTCTGGCTGTACTACATTATATGGAAATCGCTGAAAGTGAGCATGATACCCTCCACTGTATTACATAACCTTTCTAATTAATTTGAGTTACACTCTGGACTTAACTGTTCATTTCAGTTTTTAGAAGACTGTGACTCCCAAAACTAAGGTAATAAACTTCTAAAGGGAATGGGGAGGAAGAATGAAAGAATTTGACAGGGTGGGAGTGTAACATTCAGGTTTGATGGCATGGAAATAACACTACTAGATTTTGATGAAGGAGGGGTATTTTACTAAATTTGTTTTTGAATTAATTATCACTAAAGTGGTCTCTGAGAATACTAACTTCCAAATTATTGCTGTGATTGCTGGGGTTAGGGGTGGGGGCTTAGTGCCGTGACTGGGTTGGGGGCATTGCTGTGACTTTTGGGGGGCGTCAGTGCTGTGACTAGGGGTGTGGGGTTACTACTGTGATTGGGGTGGAAAGTGTTCAGACTGGAGTGAGGGGCAGTGCTGTGATTGCTTAAGGTGAAGGTTCTCTCCTGTGACTGTCGGGGTCCAGTGTCAGTGCTGTGACTGGGGGTGGGAGGTCAGTGCTATGACTTCTGGAGATGGAGGGGTAATGCTGTGACTGTTGGGGGGGCTCAGCATTGTCACAGTTGGGTTGGGGGTCAGTGCTGTGATTGGGTGGAGGTGTGGGATCAGTGCTGTGACTGTTGGGGCATGGGGGGGGTCACAGCTGTGGGTGTTAGGTGATTATAAACCTAGTCTCATTAGTTAAAACAGATAGCATTTTCTTATTTTAAAATGGACACTTAATATATACATGTGGTTCTCTGGGCTGTGTCAGGCATTTCTATGGAATTAACACCCAGTACAGCAGCTAGTATGAGCACTTGCTGGCCTCATGAATAATTAAATTTATAATCCAGAACTGTGCATAGCATCCTAGATATGGCTCAAGATCCCTCCCTTCCTCCCTTCCTTCCTTACAAAAAGGCCCTGCCTATGCACCCTAGTGACCTGCTGGTTTTGTCTTTTTGCATTGGGCACTCTTCTTGAGGCTTTCACTTATTGTAAGCCCCAGGTCCTTTTCCTCTGCAGTCTAGTCTACATAGAAACATAGACAACAACAGCAGAAAGAAGACCAAAGGTCCATCTAGTTTGCCCGAGTTCCCTGTTTTGCTGTGGGACCTACTGATGATTATGACAGCAGATAGAAGACCAAAGGTCCATCTAGTCTGCCCGAGTTCCCTATCTTGCTGTGGGGTCTACTGATCCTCCAGGGTGCTCTCACCCTAAGCTACCACAATACCCTTTATTCTGTTCCATTTGTGCTTAAAACTTCTAATGGTTTACGCATCTACGACCTCCGCCAACAGTCTGATCCACTGCTCCACCACCCTTTCTGTAAAATAATACTTCCTCATGTCCCTCCTGTTTGACCACGTGACCATGAGCCAGTATTCAAATTAAATAATCTCCACAGTTCACCCTTTTAATTCCTTTTAGCAATTTAAAGGTCTATATAATGTCTCCCCTCTCCCTTCTGGTTTCCGCCAAGTACATGTTAAACACACTAAGGCATTCTTCGTTGGACCTGCCCTGCTAGCCTAGATAATTTTTGTGATCCAGTGCTGCATCATTTCCAGCCTATCCCTAACCTGCCTGGAGTGAGGACTCAAGAACTGGGCACAGTACTCCAGGTGCGGTGGCCTCACCAAGGATCTACGCAAAGGGAGTATTACAGTATTTATTTTTTTTTTCTGCTATCATTACCCCTCCCAATACAACCAAGCATCCTACTTGCTTTGCTATATGCCTTGTTACACTGACTTGATTGCTTTAGGGAGTCACTTATGGTAACTCCAAGGTCATGTTCTACAGTCGTGGTACTGAGTCTTTCAACTTCCATCCAGTACTCCGTCCTAGGGTTCCTGTTCCCCATGTTAATCACCTTGCACTTTTTGGTATTGAAATTTCAGTTGCCAAACCCTTGACCACCCCTACAGCTTTTTCAAATCCCTCTGCATTTCTGTTATTCCCTCATCACTATCCACCCTTCCACACAGCTTAGTGTTGTCTGCAGAGACACAGCCTGCCTTCAATTCCCTCACCAGTGTCACTCATGAACATGTTGAAGAGAAGTGGCCCCGGGCAGATCCCTGTAGAACCCTGCTCATGACTTCTCTCTGTTTTCTGATCTAACTCCATTGACCACTACTCTCTGCTGCACCCCCCCCCAGTCAGTTTCCTATCCAGTTTCCTATGACCTTAGCTGATCCCAGATCCTCCATTTTCTTCAGCAAGCATCTGTGAGGCACTGAGTCGAAAGCCTGTCTGAAACCGAAGTACAGCAGAGTCATGTCATGGCCCCTATTCAATTCTCTTGTCACACAATCAAAGAAAACTATTAGGTATACCAGCAGTTGGTCATGGAATACATCCAGTACTGCCTAACGTCTGGTACTTCTTGGCAAAGGAACACTCTAACTGATGTCTGGTAGGTTCACATCATCAACTACCACTGCTTCTCCCACTCTTTGCAATTCTTCCCTGAGCTCTTTGTCCCTCTCCTTGCCCCAGTAGTCTATAGATCACTCCGTGGCACAGTTTGTTGCCTGATGCAGCTGTGAGTTGTACCAACATCAACTCAGTCTCCTCATTACTACCCCTGATGCCCCCATCTTCTGCAACCTCTATGCCCTCCTTGACATGAAGGGCTACTCTTCCCCCTCTACCTGATCCTCTATCCCGCCTGAAAATAGAGTACCTGGGGACTGTCAGTTTCTTGTTGTTATTTTCTGAAGCCCATGTTTCTGTTATGGTCACAATGTCCACCCTATTATCTGTCATGGAACCAACCCCCCTCTACCACCCTCTCTACCCCACCCCACCCGATCATTGAGTCCTCTACCACTAAGATTCTGCTGTTAGTTTTGTTCCCCTTGAGTGCCATCACACTGTCCTGCCCTTTCCCATTGACTGTCGAGGGACCCCTCTAGTGGAGTCTGGTGCCTGAACCTTCCCTAGGGGTTTGAATCTATTCGTCATGTGGATAGTAGAGGGGTGGATAACTTCCTTGTGGCTAACCCTGCTTCCCCTTCATGTCCCCTTTCCTGCCACACTCCACCCCCAAACCAGTGGGTCTCTGTGGGAGTGGGAGTGCTGGGGATCGGCCCTGGCTGAGCTGATGACGCTGCTGAGATATTTCTACCCTTGCTGCCACCAGCTGAGCCTGAAGCTCTGCCAGTGTTCTGCAGATGGGGCAGTGCCCCTTCCTCCAGAGCAAATTCTTAGAGAAGAATCCCACAGCCTGCACAACTGACTGTGACTGCCTCCCCTCTGAATTCCATCACTGTAGGACATTTAGTAAGCTGACATCCAATTTAATTTACAGAACTTGATCAGATGGAATTGTAGCTGTAGCTAACAGGGATAGCAAACAGGAGAAAACAAAGACAAAACACCAACAATATCTACCATGTAGCGTTCACATAGAGTGAAGCTGCAGGCCTAGTCACAGCACAGAAAACAGGAGTCTAATTCCTGCACTGTGTCGCCTGGCTAGGGTGCAACTGTAGGTTTAGCTTGTCAGAGAAATGAACAAGTTAAATTACCTAGTAGCGATTACCCCAATATGGTGAAACTGTTTAATTATAACACAAAGTTCCCCAGCAATTCAAAGGTCCCCCTTAGCTGTAGCAAAAACAAACACTATTCTGCAGTCAACTTTCTGTAAGCACTGAGTATTAATTGAACTTGGTTTAGTGCACTAAATTAACCTGCAGTACAGCCCTATATATATTACAGCTGGATCCCCATGCAATCCTCCCACAAGCAACGTTGTTATTGTAGATGTACTTACACAGTTGTACCTGGGGTGTGACAGACAGAGTTCCTGGCTACTGGGTGCCTCCTTGGCTGATGCCTGGCAGACTCCTATGATATCCTTTGGGCTTGATCCTTAGTGAGGAGGGCACAGTGTGAAGGGCCACTAATAGTAGATGTTTTTGAGGGAGTAGGCCACGCAGGAGATTGGATGAGCATGGTGGGGCGCAGTTACCTGCTGCCAAGAGCTCTTCACCACTTGGTGGGGAGGAGAGAGTCGAAGTGTCTTCCAGAAGTGATTCTCTCTCCCTACCCAACAGTGCAGACATCCCTGCTGTTACAGGACCAGAGCAACTTCTTAATGTGGCAGTTCTTTCTTTAAAATCTCACATCTCCTTGTTTGATTGGAGGAGCATGGTGGAATGGGCAGAGTTACCCACTGGCTGGAGCTCGATCTTCACCACTGTGCTCTGGTGACGGTGATCGGTGGGGAGGGGAGTGTCACAGTGTCTTTCAGAAGTGACTCTCTCTCTTCCCCTGCCCTACCGTGCAAAAAGTCCCCCTGTTACAGGACCAGAGCCACTTCCTAAAATAGCAGTTCTTCTTGGGGGGGGGGGCAGGTCTCACTTGAACCCTACCCCTCACCACCACCACCACTAATGCAACACTGCATTTTTAGGTTCCTTATCCCCATGTGCATGACCATGCACTTTTTGGCATTGAATTGGAGTTGCCAGACCCTGGAACACTTTTCCAGTTTCTAGAAGTTCTCTTTCACATCTCCAACCTGTTCCTCACTCTCCCCTTGCCACTTGTATTCTTTTCATCTGCACAGAGACATATTTTACCCTGGACCACTTTTCCAGTCTCACATATAAATAGATTGAAGAGTACAGGACCCAAGCCTGACCTCTGGTGCACCTCACTGGTCACTCTTCTAACCTCAGACTGCCATCCATTTAACCCTACCCTTTGGACACTTCCCCATAACCAGTTCTCCACTCATCTTTTTGCATCCTTCCTCAATCCCAAATTGCCCAACTTCTTCACAAGATGCCTATGGGCACTGAGTCAAAGGCCTTGCGGAAGCCCAGACATACTGTACCTAAAAAGGCCTTGTCATTTTCCTTTAGCCATTCTGAGCTCTGCCTCTGACTAAGCCCTCTTCACTGCATTATTTGCCACCTCTTTCAAAAGGTGAGCACTCAGGGTAAGCAGCAACAAATTAGAAACTGCAACTAGTCTCCGTGCATGACAATACAGTATTCCAGGGTTTAGTATAAATAAAGCCCTGTAGAAGGGGAGCCCTTCCAATTGCATATCAACTTTGAGTTTGCTGTCTTGATTGCTGCAGCCCATTGTCTGCCTTGCTGCAGCTTACAGCCAATAATGACATCTACTGTAGACCCTTTTCCTCAGTTGTGCTGTCCGCT
Organism: Neoceratodus forsteri; assembly: GCA_016271365.2. Taxonomy (NCBI): domain Eukaryota; kingdom Metazoa; phylum Chordata; order Ceratodontiformes; family Ceratodontidae; genus Neoceratodus; species Neoceratodus forsteri. The sequence goes on along the minus strand of CM057459.1, from coordinate 668,666,131 downwards.
GTTGCACTACACAAGGGGCATATGTGTGACCCAAACTCCTTGCCCCTTGGTGTAGTACCTTGAACTCTCTCATGTTACTCTGCTATCTCTGCTATTTGTATGTATACCAAAATGTCCAAAGTTTGCTTTGTTTCTTGCAGTTTACTCTGGGTCGCTCCTGAAAAAGGAACTTTTTGTCTGTGTACTCCCCCAGTTATCAAAATTCAATAAATAAATAAATCAATGTTAAATCTAAACCCCACTCCTTGGCCCACACTTCAGTGTGTGCGCACCTACCAAAAATGCACCCCCCCAACACACATAGACACTGTCTGTGTTATTAACTGACAGCCTGAAGTGCAGGAAAGCTTTGGTGGCATAAGTGGATCCTCAGAAAGAAGATACCATGAAGACTGTATGGACATCATATTGTTACTGTGTCCATAGAAGATGAAACAACTCCTGTGAGATGATCTGAAAAGCAAGATTTTTATCAAGACACACAACCTCTGGAAGTGTAGATGGGGTCTGGAGAATAACACGGTGCTATATGCTGTACTAGAAAAGGAGGTAGCATTGTGCATTTGGGAGTCTCAGTACATGTCCATGGGACACCTTCATGATTCTTCAGTATTGAATTAAAAAGTCTGATCTTCGGTTGCTGACAATTGAGTTACCCTCATAGGATTCCACTTAAGTAATAATCATTGAACAATCCGTGATTTCCTGGTGATTAACCATCTGCAGGGGGCACAGAGGACCAACCCCACCTAGGCAGTCATTAATTAAAAGGAAATGACCAGTTGTGAGATCATTATTGCGATTAAAAATCTACAGTGATCGCGTTGCACACAGGTAAAAAGTTATTTTTTTAAAAGAGAGTTTATAAGCACATGCACCACTTTGATCTGTACTGTGCATTTCTAAAGGATAAACTCCCAGTACACCAGCCAATCATAACGCGCATTTGCCTCATGAATAGTTAATTAGACTCATAATCATTACAGTCATAATGAAATTATTCATGGTGGGAAAATTGTACTTTTTCAAACTGAATCATATTTATATCTCATTTTCTACTGTACATATCAGATAGACCTTTTATCAATCAAATCTTTATTTATCCAGGCGAACAACATTGAGCAAGCTCATTTACAAGGTGGACCTGCATCACACAAGGTCAAGAAACAATGAATTTATGTACAGGCAAGAAGACAAATCATATATTTACATGATAAAATCAAACTAAGTAACAATAAAGAGTAACGGTATAGTATTTGAACACATGGTATAATATTTCTAAATATGTACATACCATATTCATGGAAAAAGGGATGGTGGGAAGGGAGCTACATAAAGAGAGGAGGATGCAGTATCAAAATTAACAAAACCTCACACAAAGCACAGGCAACAAGGGGTAAAGGAAGTAAGGCAGGCATGGGTGGGAATGGTGCAGGAAGTATACACTGCTAGGAGAGGTGGATTAAGGTACAAGGTTCCTAATTGGTAGTATTCGATGCAGGCAAAATGAAGGGCAGGGGTTGATAGTAAGCAGATAAGGAGCAAGCTAGAGACAGTGGAAGCAGTGGCATACTTCTGTGACCATTTTAGCATACAAGGTCTTGAACACAGCAAGACTAACAGGGGTCCTTAGTTTCAAGGATTTCTGAAGCTTATTCCAGAGTGTCGGCAGTGTGAAGCCTATGGCCGCTCTTCCATAGCGCATGCAGGCCTTGCGCACCTTCAGAGAAATTAGGGAGCAGCTTCTTAAGGCATAGTTTCATATCCCACTTAGAGGCAGTAAATCAATGATATACTGTGGTAATTTACCGGTAACCACTCTGAATGTCCATACAGCTGCATTTCTATTACGCCTATATTGTAGGGAGGTCCACCCCACTGCAGCATATAAGGAGCAGTGGTGGGTGGAGAAGGGGAGACCGGTAATGAAACGCAGGGCTCTGTGGTATAGTATGTCCAGTTTTCCCAGATATGAGGCATTACATTGGCTATAGATGAAATCGGCATAGTCAATTAAGGAGATAAATGTGGACTGGACTAACTGCCTTTTTGCCTCTGTGGTTAGAAGGCGGTTTATCCTCAGTTTTTTCAGCAAGTCAACCAAGTGTTCTGCAAAGGAGAGTTTGGTGTCTAGCCAGACCTCCAGATATTTGAACTTCGTTACGAACTCCCAAGTTTTCTCATAATAAGGTGGTGATGGGGGTAGGGTAGGGTACCAACAGCGGCAGGCTATGCCATATGGTTGACAGGTGAGAGTATCGTCGCCTTTGTTTTCTTGGCATTGAGAAGCAGTTTTTTGCTAAGGAGATAATACTGCAGGATATTGAAATCAGTTTGCAAGTCTTCACAGGCAGCTTCAAGTGATGTCCAGCTTAGGTAGAGTACCGTATCGTCTGCAAACAGGTGGATGTTAGCGTCCTTGATGCTGATGTCTGTGCTGTTAATTTATATAGTGAATAAGAGTGGCCCCAGGATGGAGCCCTGTGGGATACCTCTTATTAACGGTTTGAGGGGGGAAGCTCTCCTTCTGCCTTGACCTGCTGGTGCTTATCCATTAGATAATCATGGAACCAGTCCAGGAAGGTAGTGTCTAGGCCTAACGCTTTTAGCGAAGAAAGAAGTAGGCAATGGTCAACAGTGTCGAATGCCTTGCTGAGGTCTAGGAAAACAGCACAGACAAACTTTTTGTTCTCTGGGTCACTCTGCCAGTCGTTTGTTAGCTTAGCCAGCACCGTAATGGTACTATGGTTAGCTCTGAAACCAGACTGTATAGAGTTTAAAAAGTTTGTGTTTTCTAGAAAGGATCTCGGTTGGGCATTCACAATTTTTTCTAAGAGTTTTGACAGAATGGGGAGTAGCGAAATTGGCCTGTAACTATTTAGATCACAGGGATCCTCAGATTTAAATAGCGGAACAATATGAGCAGTTTTCCATAGATGGGGGAGAGACCCTTGTGACAGACAGATTAAGTAGATGAGTAATTGGTACAGCTAGAACATGCCAGGCAATCTTTAGGTAGTAGGGGTCAAGTGAGTCTGCTGGTGCTTTTCTTAGTGTCCAAATGTAGGAGAAGATCTTCAACCTCTTCCAGGGAGGCAGGTGAGAAGGAAAAAGCGGCATTTGTTGGGTTTGGTTCAGGTGGCAGTACAGTAATCTGGGAGCGCAGGCTGCAAGTGGGCGAGTTGTCAAATGCTAGACCTGCGGAGGCAAAATGGTTATTGAAGGCTTTGTAATATCTCCTTTTTGTCACTGATAATGATATTGTCTGAGGAAATTTTAAAGGGGGGCTTGTTTCCTGTCGTATGCCCAGATAGTTCTTTTATTGTAGACCAGAATTTGGTGGGGCATTTTGAGGCAGAGTCCAGCTCTGAGTGGTAGAAATTAGACTTGGCCTCTCTGATCAGCTTAGTGCAGGTGTTTCTGGCTGTTCTGAAGAGACACCAGTCTTTGGCTAGGTGTGATTTGCGATCTTTTTTCCAAAGCCTGTCTCTTTTTACTAATGCAGTCTTAAGGTCTGCTGTGAACCAATGATACGTTCGAGGCTTTATGTGGGTTTTGACCAGCGGAGCATGAGTATTGAGGGCACTTGTTACAATTTCCTGGAAGATGGCGTATGCTTTACTTACTGATTTGGCAAGGTAAAAGCTCTGCCAATGCAGTGAGGCTTTCAGATCGTTGATATAAGCAAGCAGGTCAAAGTTCCGTTTGGACCTTTTAGTAGAGAACTTCGTTGTGGATGTAGGTTTAGGGTCTGCTCTTACACCAGCGATGAAGCAATGGTCTCTAACATCAGCGAGAAAGATTCCAGCATGGGAGAAGGAGTGTGGTTTGTTCACTAGTAGGACATCTAAAAGGGTGCTATTCATAGGGTTTTTCTTGTTAATGCTTGTTGGTTAGTCGATAAGTGGTGACAGTCCATGGGAGTCGCAGAAGGATTTAAGAGGTAACGAGGCACTGGACAGCCAGTCATAGTTAAGGTCCCCTAGTATAATTGTTTCAAGGTTGCTAGAGTCCATGATAGATGAAAGTTGAGACAGGAGCTGCATCCCAGCAGATGGGGGTCTGTAGCATCCTATGACATGGAGGGCCATCGAGGGAGAGATTTCAGTTTTTATGGACATACATTCAAAACCGTTTGCAATTGAAGAGGAATCAAGGGTGGAGACCATGAATTTGTCCTTGATGTAGATGGCGACTCCACCACCCCTGGTTTGTCTGTCGGTTCTGAATAACAGATAGTTGGGAATGCTGACCACCTTATCAGGAGTGGATGGCCAGAGTCAATATTCTGAGATCACAAGTACATCTGGTTCGGTATGTATGTTGCTGGGATTGGCAGATATTATTTAGAAATTTAACAGTAGAAGTTAAATGGCACCTTTTGGTTAATAAATTAAAGGACCTAATTAAAATAAATATCCCAACAAAAAATAAATATGATCTCAAACATAACCCTACACCTGGATGGATGTCCCCTAGAATAAAAGTTCTAATCAATAAAAAGAATAAAATATATAAGCAAATTAAAAAGGGATTTACTCATCTTAATTTAAAATATCGGGAACTACTAAAACCCATAAAAACTAAGATAAGACAAGAAAAAAATCAATTTGTGCTTAAATTGGCATCAAGGGTGAAAGATAATAAGAAAACCTTCTTCTCCTACATTAATAAAACTAAGGACAATTCTAAAACCATAGGCCCATTCACTACACAGTCAGGCTGCATAGCTAACAAACATGAAATAGCGATATACAAAATCAATATTTCTCTTCAGTCTTTAAAAACCATTTCTCAAGGGGAAATAAAAGAGTTAGAGAGCTCTATGCCTGGACGACTTAGGATTCAGCCAAAAGATGTTTTGGATAAGCTAAAAGGAATAAATATTAATAAATCCCCTGGCCCTGTTGATATTCACCCAAGGGTATTAAAGGAACTCGCAAGTGAGATTTATCTACCCCTGACTATCATATTTCAATAGTCTCTGGATACTGCGGAAGTTCCAAATGATTGGAAGGTGGCAACAGTTGTCCCCATACATAAAAAAGGCTTAGCGAACAAACCTGAAAATTATAGACCCATTAGTCTTGCATCACTGGTTGGGAAAATACTGGAACAGTTTATTAAAGACTTCATTTTGGAACACATAAATCATAATGAACTTACTGATAGTCTACAACACGGCTTTACTAAATCAAGATCATGTTTAACCAACTTACTAACCTTTTATAATAAGGTAACTGAAGCAACTGATAATGGCAATTCAGTGGACCTAGTGTTTATTGATTTTGCAAAGGCTTTTGATAAGATCCCTCACCTTGAGCTTATTGATACCCTAAGGGAAACTAAATTAAATATAAATATTGTAAATTGGATTGTAAATTGGCTCAAAAATAGGAAACAAAGAGTTACTATAAATGGGGTACTTTCAAACTGAGCTCTTGTAACCAGTGGTGTCCCCCAGGGATCAGTATTGGGTCCTTGTCTATTTAATGTCTATGTTTCATTTTTAAAATCTAATGAAGACAATATTTGGCTGCTAAAGTTTGCAGACGACTGTCGCATAGGTTCTATCATCAATAATAAGAATGAAAGTACTACCTTACGAAACTTTCTAGACAAAGTTACAAATTAGGCCCACGAGAGAAAGTGAGCATTAAATAATGATAAATGTAAAATAATGCATTTGGGAAAACATAACCAATACTTTCAGTTTAAGCTGGGGATGGAAATACTACACCAAACCTCTGAAGAAAAAGATCTTGATGTACTCATTACCCCTGATTTAAAATTTAATTTACACTGTACCAGACAAATAAAAAACGCAAATCAGAACCTAAATTGTATATTCAGACATGTAGCCAGTCGGTCATTGGAGGTTTTATTACCATTATATAATGCTTTGGTCAGACCCCATCTCGAATATTGCATACAAGTATGGTCCTCCTGTATTAAGGAAGACATACATAGAATCGAAAGAGTTCAGAGAAGATTTACTAAGGCTATAGTAGGGATGAAAGGTAAATCATACGAGGATAGGCTAAAAACTCTGAACTTGTACACCTTGAGGTATAGAAGGCAAAGGGGAGACCTGTGTCTTATTTATGGTTCACTTCAGGATTCAACCCTTACCAAGGGATTGGGATTAATAGAATCTAAACTTGGCTCAGTAGCCATAAACATACAAGACCGCTATTAACTAGCAAATGGCATTCATTAAGGAGGAAAAACTGGTTTAATGCGAGATCCGTCCCAGTATGGAACAATCTTCCAGCATTTGTGGTAGAGAGCCCAAATATGAACTCATTTAAATCTAACTTGGATCTAGTGATGTCGGAGTCAGACAAATTTGGACTAACAGACAAGAAATCAAATGGCAAGCATTATGGACTTTTTGTCTTTTAGCTTGAAATTCCTGTGAAACCTATGTATAATCCAAGCCTGAATTGAGGTGAATTTCTTTAAAAGGCTACATGCAGTGACATGCATAAAGCTAATTCCTTTTAACTTTGTAAGTTTTGAGGGTGATGATAGGGCTTTTGTTGGACCAGGATGGAGTTCAACATTGCCTGAACAGAGTAATAGGAGAAGCACAACTTTCCTCAAGGCAACAAGAGATAGTTTGGAAATTTTAGTCCTTTATCGGCTAGATAAAGCATCGGAGCAGGAGTGCAGGGACCTGTTTTTTATACTGTGTTGCCCTAGTGATACTTAGCCTAGAACCCTTGTCACGTAACACCAGGGAGTAATGTTACTGGGTGGATATGGTGGATTTCCTTCCATAGGAATTGGACTTCTAGTGGCACCCCGAGTATGAAATTCAGTTTGGTGTAGGTGCGGGAGTGTTGGGGTAATGCAGGAATTAAACAAGGGCCTGATATGTAAGCACTCTTGGGGTGGAGGGTATAACTCCCCATTGAAGTAGATTCTGCCAGGTGGTTTCCCTAATAGGGGTATTGTGCATAGTGCATAATTCACATGTGTAGATCATTAAACACCAATATTATATTTCTGGCCCACACAGTGAGCAAAGTCATACTACTGGAGTGCTAAAGGAGAAAAGTTCTATCATATGAAGTTGAGTGTGGATTTTCAAAACTACACTTCCTAAGTCATATGGCTGTTTCAGTTGCCTGTCCCATGCTTGAAGCTCCCCACAGTCTTCACCCCACCACCTCTTCTGGCAGGCTGTTCCAGTCATCCTCCACTTGTCCAGTGAGGAAGTATTTCCTCACATCTCTCCTAAACTAACCCCCCCCTTTAGCCTCATTGCATGCCCCTATTCTAGTGCCTTCCTGCATCTGAAAGAGACACCCCACCTACACCTTGTTCACCCCTTTGAGGTACTTGCAGGTCACTAGCATGTTCCCATTTGCTTTCCTGTCCTCCAGGAAGTACAGGTTGAGATCCCACAACCTTTCTTCACATGACTTTTTGTTAAACCCTCGCACCATTTTGGTTGCTGTCCTCTGTACTGTATCCACCCTGTCAATGTTCCTGTGGAAGTGGGGTCTCTAGAAGTCTGCACAGAACGTCAGGTGGGGTCTCACTAAAAAGTGATACAGCAGTAACACAACCTCCCTCCGTCATCCTGCTAGAAATGCCCCCCAATGCACCTCAGCAACCCTCTAGCCTTTCCTTCCACCTTGTCACACTGACCAGCTACCTTGAGATTATCAGAGATGATGACCTCACGGATCTTTCTTGCTTGGTGACTTTTAAGTACCTCTCCTCCCATCTTATACACAGCTCCTGGGTTTCTCTGCCCTAGTGCATAACTTTGCACTTTTGGCATTGAAATCCAGCCGTCACACCCAAGACCCCTCCTCTAGTTTCCACAGATCCCTTTGCATATGCTCCACCCCCTTCTGAGTGTCCACGATGTTGCAGACTTTTATATCATCTGCAAAGGGACACACCTTCTCCAACAGCTCCTCAGCAATGTCACTTATGAAGACATTGAAGACCGGTCCCTGTGTGACTCTCACTAGTCACTCTCCCTTCCCCTGAGTGTCTGCCATTTATCATCACCCTTGGCCCCTACCCTTCAACCAGTTTGATATTGAGCTTCTCCCCCACCCCGAGGATGCTCAGTTTTTTTAACTAGCCTCTTGTGCTGCACAATGTTGAAGGTCTTGCTGTAGTCCAGATAGGCTAAATCCACTGCTCTCCCTTGATCCACCTCCCTAGTAACCCCGTCTAAGAAATCTATGAAATTTGTTTGACATGAATCCATGCTGCTGGTGGTCCTGCAGCCTAGTAGCCTCCAGGTACTCCATGAGCCCCCTCCTTTAGTAGTGTCTCCATTAATTTCCCCACCACTGATGTGAGACTGACTGGCCTATAATTGCTAGCCTCCTCCCTGCTGCTCATTCACAAACATACGAAAACACCAGCAGAAACAGGCTTCATGGTCTATCGAGTCTGCTCAATTGTGCAGCTAGCCCCTCAACTTGCAGCTGCCCCACCCCCTCTCCTCCTCATAATTACTCCCTCTCACTCTGTCCCATCCCCTCTTAAAATAGTCTACCATACTACAGGCTACTACCTCCTCCTGTAGCTTATTTCACTTATCCACCACCTTCTCAGTGAAATAATGTCTCCTGACTTCCTTCCTAAATCTCCCCCAGTCTCATCTGGTGCCCCTCGTGACCCTCCCCCTTCTAATCTGGAAAATCCCTTCTGTAATATTCTTGTTAATCCCCCTTAAGTATTAAAAGGTTTCGATCATGGCCCCCCCCCATCCCTCCTGTTCTCCAGGAAATACATGTTCAGCTCACCCAGCCTCTCCTCATAGGAGTATCCCTCTAAACCCTGTATCATCTTTGTCGCCCTCCACTGAACACCCTTCAACAGCCTGCTGTCCTTCTTCAGGAATGGGCGCCTGTACTGCATGCAGTATTCCAGGTGCGGCCTGTCTAGTGACCTGTATAGAGGCAGGATCAGCTCCCTGTTCCTGGAGGAGATTCCCCTAGCTATGCATCCCAGCATCCTGTTGGCTTTTGGTGCTGCCTTCCCGCACCAAGCTGAGTTGCTCATACTCCCCATTATAATCACCCCTAAATCCTTTTCCTCCTCAGTGCATTCCAGCTGTACTCCCCCCAGCTGATAGCTCCTTCCCTGGTTGTTAGCCCTGAAGTGCAAGACCTTGCACTTTTTGGCATTAAACCCCAACTGCCATCCATCCGACCATTCCTGTAGTTTGGTCGGGTCCTCCTGCAGCCCCCTCCACCCTTCTATGTCATCTACCGCAGCTCCCATCTTTGTGTCATCTGTGAAGAGACTGATCTTACTCTGGACCCCGTGAGAGATATCAGCTGTGAATATCCTGAACAACACAGGTCCCAACATTGATCCATGCAGCACTCCGCTCATCACATCCTTCGACGATGAGAGTTCCCCACCCACCACCACCCTTTGCAGCCTTCCCTTCAACCAGCTGGAAATCCAGTTTGCCATCTTAGTGCCCACCCCTTTATATTTCAGCTTCCCCCCCAGCCTCCCATGCGGCACAGAATCAAAGACCTTGCTGAAATCTAAATACAGGACATCCACCGCATGACCTTTGTCCCTTTCCCTCGTCACCCAGTTGTAATACTCAATTGGGTTTGTCTGGCAGGGTCTTCCTGAGACAGACCCATGCTGCTGACCATCCTGGAGACCACTCATCTCCAAAAATGTCACCAACCTTTCTTTTAGGATTGTCTCCATTACTTTCCCCACAATTGATGTTGTGGCTCACTGGTCTGTAGTTGCCTGGTTCGTCCTTAGGTCCACTTTTGTGACTGCATACCACACTGGCCATCCTCCAATCCTGTGGTATGCATCCAGTGTTCAAGGAGGTGTTGAACAGGTCAGCCAGTGGTCCTGCCAGGATCTCTGCTAGTTCCTTAATTACCCTAGGGTGAATGCCGTCTGGACCTAGTGCCTTATCCCCCCTCAGAGCCCTTAATCCTTTTAGCACCCTATCCTCTGTAATCTCGGTATCAGTCACCTCCCCCCCCCAACTCATCCTCTCCCTGTTGGTGTCTGCCCCCTTTCTACTTCATGAACACAGAGCAGAAGTAATCATTCAGTACCTCTGCCTGGTCCTCCCCCTTCTCCATTCAGCCTCCGTCCTTCCTAATCCTCACAATCTGATCCTTGTTTTGTGCATAAGGACCACATCAGCCCTCCTCCAGTCCCCTGGAACAACCCCTGTCTCCAGTGAGGTGCTGAATAGTGTTGCCAGAGGGGTGGCTCGCCCCGTGCTCAGTTCTTTTAGAACCCTTGGTTGAATCCCCTCTAGCTCATCCCCTTATTCTCCTTTAGGGCTCCCAATAACTTCCATACTCCAGCTACTGAAAATGGACTTGTTGTGTCCACTCCCCTTCCCCCCAGTGCTCATTGTTATATGCTGGCCTGTGCCCCCCTCCCACTACTGTGAAGTCCGAGCAGTAGTAGTCATTTAAAATCTCAGCTTTTCTTGATCTTTATCTGCACAGTCCACCCTCTCCCTGCCCTCCTGATTCTCACTATCCCTCCCCTCATCTTCTTTTTACCCATGTACCTAAAGAAGGTTGTATCCCCTTTATTACCTCCTTAGCTGTCCTCACCTCTGTTTTTGCTTGAGCTGCCCTCTCCCTCCTTCCTGCCTCCCTTTGCTTTCCCAGATATGCCTCCGTGTCTGTTTCCATCTGGGTCTCCTTGTACTTTCTAAATGCTGTTTTCTTTTCCTTCACTGCCTTTGCCACCCCCTTAGACAAGCATAGCAATCTCTTACTCCTCCTTCCATGTCTCACTTCTTTCAAACCACATACCATTGCGTTGACTATTTCCTTGTTAATCCTTTCCCACTGGGTCTCCCCTCCCCCCAGCCATCCTAGAGGTATTTACTGAAGCAGTTTCCTGTTTCTTTAAAATCTGCACTCTTGAAGTCTAGGACCCTTGTCGTAGTAGTTTTTTCCTCTTGCACAATCCTTATAACAAACCACACAGTGCGGTAAACACTTGTACCCAGGGGACTACCCACTGTGACATCTGCAATGCTGCTCCTGTTTGTAAATTCAAGGTCCAGTATTGGCCCATCTCTATTGAGTTCTGTGACCAGCTGCTTGTGAAATACCCCTTGTAGGAAGCCGAGGATGGCCCTACTTGTTATAGTTGAGTCCAGAATGCCCCAGTCTATATTTGACAGATTAAAGTCCCTCAAAATCAATACTTCCCCCTAGCTTGCCATTTTGCTAATGGCCTTCCCCAAAGTTTTGTTTAAATCCTTCCCCGTATTGGTGGTCTGTACACCACCCACATGTGAATAAAGGCCCTGACTTAGGGCCTAATTTTAAAAGAGAGCTTAAAGTGATATAAGTTGTGTCACTCCAGGGCTGTGGCAAACTACAGGTGCATCAGAGACTCTGTGTCCAATTTTATAAAAATGGGGGTCCATGTGCCAAAGATCTAGGAGATGCCGCAGCTGCAGGCTTGTGCCAAACATATGGCGCACCTGTGAGGTTAGACACAGGGATCTGACCCCTCCACCTGACGCAACAGTAGATGGGCCTCAAACGTGGGGGGCATGGTGAATATGCCTACTAGGAGGGAGCTTGGGCCAGAAGGAGCATGGGAGTGCCTTAGGGGGTGTCAGGACTACGGCGGAAATGTCAGGGTGGAGAGGTGGCACTGGCGGGAGTGTTGTTCACAGTGGCAGACAGCCGATTGGACCTCTTAGTGGTAGGTCAGCAGGGACAGACTGCAACCTGGCCTCAGGTGGGCACAGCCCCGGTACCTGTCCCATAGGTGCAAAAATTCCAAATCATGCAGGTGTGAGGCAGACTGCCACAACATGGGGTAAGGCTGGTACCATGGGACTGTTGCGATGCCCGGAGAATGTACCCCTCCACCACTGGCAGCGTTCAACCTGCAGACACTGCTTCAACCTATATGGTTTTTGATTTTGGCACCTATGGGGCAGGTGCCAGGGCTGTGCCCACCGGTGTCAAGTCATGGTTTGTCACAGTTAACCCCTCCACTAAGAGGTTTAGTTGGCTGTCTGCCATTGCAAACAGCACCCCCGCTGGGTGCCACCTCACCAACCTGACATTGCAGCCATAGTCCTGATACCCCCTAAGGCACACCCCTTGCTCCTTCTGGACCCAGCCTTCCTACTGGCAGGTTCCCTCCAGTCCCCACAGTGTGGCAGTGGCACATGCCATAGAGACATCCTGGGTGGTCTATAAGCCCCTGTTTGCGTCAATGGTGGGGCTTGCAAGGCCAAAATGGGGATGGTGCAACCCTGCTATGTACAAGCCCCTCAGACCTGGCACAAGGGCTCTGCTGCAAGGGTGGTGCACGGTGGCTGGGGTGCAAGGCCTCCCAATTTTGATACTGCCTATGTTTTGAAAATCAGGATTGCCACAAATTTTGATGCAGGGTGCCACTTGCATCAAGGCAATTTGGCGCAGGCATCTTGCACCGAAGTTTGCCCTTTTAAAATGGGGCTCCATATCTAGGCTGACCCATAGCACCTCCAGCCTTTCCTTATCCCCCAGTGTCCCTGTATCTCAGTGGCCTTTACACCTCCCCTCACATATAAAACAACCCCCTGCCTTTCTTCCCTCACTTGTCCTTCCAGAAAATAGTGTAGCCTGGAATGGTCACTTCCCAGCTGTGGTTGTCAGTGCACCATGATCCCGTTATGGCTATCAGATCCAGGTGTGCCTCCGCAGTGACTGATTCAAGGTCAGGAATTTTGTTCCCTAGGGTCCTTGTGTTGGCACACGTAGCTCTCCATTCTTTTTGTCACTCTCTCCTTCTATCCGCTCCCTTCTTCCTGTTTCCATACCTTGCCCCTTCCATTTCCCTGGTCCTCACTTCCTCTTTTTTCTACCTCTCTGCCTACCCTCCTTATCCTCTGTCCCAACTTTTGTTCCTCTTTTAGACCTGCCTACCCTGCACCCCTCTTTGTCCTTACTCCCTTCTACCCCTAGGGAATTCCTTCCTCTTGGGATTCTCTTCCCTGCTACACTAGTCATGGGGGGCAGTCTCTTTCACCCTTAGTCTTTCTGCTTCCCCCTTGGCTAGTATAAATGCCCATCAGAGTAGCATCTAAACCTTCCACCCAGCACTGCTGTTCCCTCCTCTCCAGGATGGAATGAGGCCATTTCTTTTATACAGGCCTCCATTCCCCCAGCTGGAACCCCAGTCCCCAATGTCACCAAAACCCTCCTCCCTGCACCATGCCTTTAACCAGGCTTTATTAATGCACTGAATGAACTGTACTGTCTTCATGTTTTTCGTTCCATAAGTTGTTGTTTATTTGCTGTATGTAACTGTTCTCACTATGTAATATGACGTGGGGCCTTTGAAGATGAGTCTCTGGCTCAAAGGATTGTAATTCCAATCTCTGACAATAAATAAATAAATAAACCACTCATTGAAGGACTTGGTGCAGACTTCCCCAGCCTTCCTCCTGCAATACACAGGTAGCACCTCGGTGAAGACCACTGTCTGAGCTACCTACCTCAGGTCCTACCCAACTCTCTAAACCTATCCTTCTCTATCCCTGCATCATCCCTTGCCACAGTGTAAGTTCTGTGTTCTTGAATCCACAGAGCTATAAGATTCAGATTTACATTATTGAGGTATGAAATATTGAATAAATGATTCCATAAATTATTGTACAGTAGGCTCACTACTAAAGCAGAGAAATGGGTATAGTGATGGTGTGGAAAAAAGATTAGGGGTAAACTGTTGTATTTAAGGCCTGTGTTCTGTTAATGGAACTAGCTGTATCCACAGGAGGCACAGCAGTGTACTTGGCTTATCACTGGTTTCTTGGTTTTCTAGAATACGCCTGCGTCCAAGAATGTTACGTGATGTGTCTGCAACTGACACTAGAACTACAATCCTGGGCACAGAAATTAGCTGCCCAGTGGGCATTGCACCCACTGCGTTCCATTGTTTGGCCTGGCCTGAAGGAGAGATGAGTACGGCACGAGGTAACCTTTTTGTTGTTATCTGAATTTTGATGGTGCAGATGAGTGTCCCCCACCAACAATTAACTCGGTAGACAATACTTCTCTTGTAGTTTACTGCAGTTTGCAATAACTATGCACTGAAATTTGCTCCAATGTTAAAAGAATACATGTTATAGGAATGATTGGCTTATAAGTTTTAGTGGTTTATTTATTGAAATGTAAACATAAATAAATATAGAAAATAGAAAATAAAGTTGGAATCAGCATTTTGACCATTATTCTTCCTCAAGAATGTAAAGCAAAAAGTAGGCTTTAGCAGATACAAATCAAACACCTATGGCTATTGTACTATAGTTGAGATACTTCTGATTAGCCACTAGAGGTGGGTGAAAGTTGTGATTTCTGCCTTAGCAGAACTTCTGCGAAACATCACAGCTTTTGTCCAAAGTTTCCAAACTTCTAACTGTGGCAGATCGAAAACCTGCTCCCACAGTACCAACCTCCAAGCGCAGTAAGGTGATCAGGTAACAGACAGGGTAACCCTCCTGTCTGCTTGTGGGTCCGTATCACCTTTAGTCTCAAGTTCTGGGGGGATTCAAACTGTGAACCTTATGCTAGCGCACCCAAGTGTACAGACTCAGATAATCTGCTCTTCGGGGGATGCCAGATATCTTTTGCCTAAGGGCACCTAACTAGGTATCTAAAATGAACCCTTAAAACTCTATAAAAGACCTTAAGTGTATTCTTACCCTTTCCCAGTTTGGTAACACCATCAAGCTCTTCAGAACAACTGTCAGCTTAACCACGTATACATCGCATGCAAAAAGAACTTCGAAGACGCACCCAGGCAGTCTTTTTAAAATAATATTTTTACTAAAGATAAAAATATGAAAAATTTAAACACAAAACAATATAGCAAAAGGCATACAATCACTTAAAAGAAAAGAAAAGCAAACTACAGACAAACTCCTACCAATTTAGACTTTTTCTATCTAATGTATTACCTCTATAGTGCTTTCAGTTAGATCTTGTTTCTTAAGAGCCCAAAATATGTCTCTAAGATCAGTCACAGTCCTAAGTTAAACTGTGTCTCTCTCATACATCCCTTCCATGATGTCAACTAGCTCCTCCTTTTAGAATATAAAAATTGTACAAACAATGATCTATCAGGAGATATTTTAAATACTGTGACTTCAGCAAAAACTAATTTCCCAAATTATGACAGTCGTTAATCAAGCCTTTCCTTTGATCTTGTGTGGTTTCCTGTTCCCAAGCAGGTCAAAGATTTTACAACTTTCCACACCATGGTATATAAGGTGTTTTTTTCCTCTAATACGGCATAAAAGTTTATGAGCCCTATATCCTGGTAGTTGGGTGAGTTCTAATTAAGTCTGGGAAACAGGAGACCCTTAATTAAGCCTCTCTAGTCTTTTAATTACCTCCTGGTTTCAGGTCACTTGAGTGTAACTGAAACCTGGGGGGCGGGCACCCATGGCACACTGTGACAATCACACACTATTTTTTTATATTACAAATATCATAGAAGAATCATAACCAGCTGGCCAAGTGTCACAACCAGCAGTCCTTCCCCCCTCCTGATCACCCACCTGACCGGGACATCAAGCCCTGGTGTCAGGTGTATTTCCCCACACCTAAATCCCCCGTATAGTAAAAAAAAAAAAAAAAAAAAACACTTCTTCCTTGTGGTCTAGTGAGCCCCCAGCAGATAATGTCCCACCATCCCTCTCCCCATCATAAACCTGAGCAGGCAACCAGAAAAGCCCTTCTATCTCCTCCATGGCCGTCCATCCACTGAGCTGTCAATGAATGAGCTCCTGCTTGTGCAAGCAAGCGCTCATTCATTGACAGTGCAACAGGTGGCCAGCCACAGAAGAGAGAGAAGGGCTCTGCTGGGTGCCCGCTTGGGACTGGGGGAGTGGGGCGATGGGCACTGTCTGCCGGGGTGGGGGGGCAGGGTGCACTAGACCACCAGGAACAAAATTCTACTTCACAGACTGAGGATCGGAATAGGAGGGGTTCAGGCACCAGGAAGAAATGTTTTTTTTTTTTTTTGCAATATGGGTGATTGGGGTGGGAGATACACTGGACACCAGGGCATGATGTCCTCATCAGGCGATGTGATTGGGTGGGGGAGGGCCTTCTTATCAACAGGAATTTTTAAAATATGGAGCTGGTGATCGAGTTGGGGAGTGACCAATAGCCACCAGGGAATTATTTATTATACACTGGGTGGTGATCGGTGACCAGCGGGGGCACTAGACACCAGGTATTTTTTAGGCATGCAGCCAGTGATTGGGTGGGGGCGGCAGGGGGACCACTAGACACTAGGGAAGAGTAATTTAGTGTAGAGTGCAGGGCAAGGGGAATTTCTGCAAAAGTCTGACTTTCACTTCAGTTCTGCTGGCAAAAGTTTTTTTTGCACACCTCTATTAACAAGCCACTCAGACAGAATGGACAATCCACTACTGCATCAGAAGCCATATCATTCTGAATAGTGCAGGTAATGCACTGTTCAGCCAAATTATCCAGTCCACTATCCGGAATCTAGTAAAAATAAAGCAAGGCTAGTAAAGAGAGTGAGTAGAAAGTAAGAGTAGGTATACAGAGAATGCAGATATATGGTAGCTGCATGCAAAGTCTTAAAACTGCACAATTCACAGAGTTCACCCTGTAGTGTGGCAATTTGCAAAGTAAAATTTGTGCAGTTGCACAAATGTCACTATGTAAATTGCTGCATTACACATGCACTACACACCTTGTGGCAAATTTAACTACACAAATAGATGTACTTTGTGGCAAAAATTTACCACAAAGTGATAAATTGTGTCAATTGACGTAGTAAAATTCACACAGTTGCAGGAAACTGAGAAGTGTGCACTACCTTGCCCCAGGAACACACAATGCCATGGATGTTCTTAACAGTTGCCTTGCCATGATCAAAGACTGGATGTCCTCCAACTGGTTGCAGCCGAACCCAGATAAGATGGAGGTACTGGTGATTGAGCCAGGTTGAGGGTGTGATGGTGGCATAGCTGGAGCAGACTCATGTTTGTTCCTGGGATCAGCACCATTGCTGGCTTCTACTAGAGTGCGAAATCTTGGTGTCATCCTAGACAGTAGATTGACCCCGGAGGCCCAGGTGTCTTCTTTTGTTAAAGAGTGGTTTTTACCACCTGAGAAACATTGCCAGGATTAAGCATCTAGTTCCACCCGAAGACCTACCGACACTAGTACATGCATTTGTTACTTCAAGACTTGATTACTGTCACTCTCTGTACCTCTGGGTCACTGGGGGGACTCTTCACCAGCTGCAGCTAGTGCAGAACGCACCAGTGAGGTTGCTGACTGGCCTGCCCTGATCTAGTCATGTGACCCATGTCCGAGCTCTGCACTGGCTGCTGGTCTGGTGGAGGGTCATCTTCAAGGTGGGCTTGCTCACTAATAAGGCCCTATACAGACTGGGCCCTAGCTATCTGACTGAGCTTCTTTCGCCTGCATCCTCAACTCACTCCATCCAGTCATCAACAAAAGGACTCCTTGACATTCCTAGGGTTAGGCTTAAAGGGAATCTGTATGATTCTTTATGAAATTATTGTGAAGCTTAATATGAGGATCCAGTATATAAACTGTTGGGTCATATTTATAAAATGTTTTCAGTAAGACAGAAAAATACATTTAAAATTGTGATGTGGAGACATCCATTTTGTGGACAGGAAGGGTACTGTGATGATGTCAGTGCCTCACCAGTTCTAACAGCATGCAATTAAGCAGATTAAAACAAACTGCTCCTACAGACATGGATCTTATTCTATCATGAAGACAATCATTGGATTCTTTTCTTGCACTCTGCCAAACGTAAAATCCTGGGTGTTCCTCAGAATATAATAGCATGCCTGACAGCACAATCAAACTGTTCTCACCTGCTGCATTGCATACTGTTAACACACTGGTGAGGCAGTGACATCATCACAACACCCTTCCTATCCACAAAATGGATGCCTCCACATCCCTATTTAAAAAGTGTTTTTTTTGTCTTACCGAAAACATTTTCCAGATATAACCCAGCAATTTACATACTGGATCCTCATAGTAACCTTCACAATAATTTCATAAGGAAATGTACAGATTCCCTTTAAAACATCCAGTGACCGCACTTTGTGTCACCGGTCCTACCCTATGGAACTCGTTTCCTGTGAGTGTCCGAGGAGCCTGGTCAGTTGAGACCTTCAGGAAAAAAACGGAAGAAATACTTGTTCTTACAGGGCTTGCCTGAAACAGCCATGTGATTATGTATACCAACCCATCTGAGTGTGACTCTGATCTGCTTTGTAGATTATAATTTATTCTAATTTAGCCTAGGCATTCTTATTATTGTTGGAAGTTATAATGTTTTAAATATTTTATTTCTTGCGTGTTTTAGCTTGTATTTAATTTCTTGATTTACTGTCTATGTAATATACTTCTGGGTGAAATGGGCCCAGGAGGGGTCCACCTTATCTGGTTCCCATACCGAAGGGCTCCACTTTGTGGACAAATAGCGCGGTCAACCTCGACTGCTCATCCAACTTAGGCAGTGTTATGCAACGTCAAGTTGATTAAAAATAAGACAGCTGTAATCGCTGATCTTGTTGGAACGTGTGACCTGGCGTGCATCACCGAGACCTGGCTGGATGAGAATGCATGTCCCATTTTGGAGTCAGTCATTCCAGCTGGGTACTCAGTGATACACCGCCCAAGGTTGGATCGTAGTGGCAGGGGTGGGGGAGGGGGTAGCCATCTGCTTTAAGACAGAACTGGGCCTTGTAGATCTGCCAGCTGGAGTCACTAGATCCATCAAATGTGTCATGGGCACAGGTGTGGGTTGTAGGATACTTCTCATCTACTGTCCACCCGAAGGTGAGAAGGATTTCCTACAGGAAGTCACAGATTTCATCGTCAAGATGATGTTGGAGTCCCCCAGGTGGTTGGTGCTTGGGGACTTCACTGGCTGGGTCGATGTTGAACTCTTGCATTTTGGACAAGACTTCCTCCAACTAATGATTGTGTTGGGCTTTACACAGGTGATTACCTCTGCGACCCACTCACAAGGTCATTCGTTGAACCTAGTGTTTCTGCTGGGGATGGAGATCTCTGACGTGGTGGTGGAACCCGTAAGATGGTCCAGTCACCACACTAAAGGGTTCAGTTTCATGGCCCCCCAATAGACCTGCCCTACAAAGATGGTCCAGTACCGCTCTTTATGGGGTTTGACTCCTGATGGTCTTATGGCAGTCCTGTACCTATCAGGGAGTTTGAGTGTGTGCTTGGATCCAGCGGGTCTTCTTCTGGCCTATAATAGAACAATGGTGGCTGCTCTGGATTCCGTAGCTCCTGTCTGAGTTCGCTCCCTCACCCTTCGCCTTTGGTCCCCATGGTTTGATGGGACCTTGAGGGAGATGTGGAGAACGTTGGAGCCATGCTGGCAGAAATTTGGCCTGATTGATGACAAATTTTGATTGTTGTCCCATTATAAGGACTATCAATCCGCGGTCTCCCATAAGAAGGCAGAGTTCCTGTCCAGGGAGATTGCGGCTGCGTGAAATCAACCAGTTTAGCTGTTCCGGACTGTGGACAGGCTGTGCAATCCAACCTGTTTCCAGAATTGGGGAGCCTTTTCACAAACTTAAGTGTAAGGAGTTCACTCAATTTTTCACAGATAAGGTTGGCATCATTGGGTCAGAGATCTGTATGTCCCACTCAAATGGGCAGAGTGGTGATCGGTGGGAGATTACAGCTACCCAGTTGGTCTGTTCTGACTTTGACCAGCTGGCAATGGGGGATGTTGTGAAGATTATCCAGGGCTTGTGACTGACATACTGTGGTTTGGACCCAGGTCCAACACGACATCTGGTGGGGTGTGTGGAGCTAATTGGACCAGTCCTTGCGGAGACTGTTGGGTGTTCATTAGAGACTGGGGCATTTCTGGACACCATGAAGGAGGTGGTGGTTTGCCCCCTTTTAAAAAAACATTCCCTCGTCCTGACTGTCTTGCGAACTACAGGCCTGTCTCTAACCTGCCTTTTGTGGGTAAGATTATTGAGAAGGCAGTTGCATTGCAGCTCGAAGAGCAGCTTACCACCCATGAAATCTACGATCTTCTCCAGTCCAGTTTCAGGAAGATGCATAGTACTGAGACAGCATTTGTTCAGGTACTTAATGATCTCCTGATAGCAAGAGACTGGAGGAGTCATTCCATTTTAATCCTCCTTGATCTCTCTACAGCATTTGACACTGCAGACCATAGTGTGTTGCTAGAGGGCCTTTGGCTATTCTGTGGATTGTTTGGTACAGTCCTCAGATGGTTTCTATCTTTCCTCACAGGCAGGGTGCAGAGAGTGGAGTCAGGTTTTTTTTCCTTGGCCCCTCATCCCCTGCTGTGTGGGGTGCCACAGGGCGTGGTGCTCTCACCCATGTTGTTGCGGTGTATATCCTGCTGTTGGGAGACATTATTAGGTGGTACGGTATGAGTATTCACTGCTATGCAGATGGTACTCAGCTGTACATGTACATTGTGCCTGAGCACAATGACACTGTCTCGGTCTTTAACAACTGCCTTTCTGAGACCCAGGATTGGATGAGTGCTAACCAGCTCAGGTTGAATCCAGATAAGGCTGAAATGTTGGTTGTGGACCCAGGTCATTGGGCAGAGTGGTTGGCAGCTGGGCAACCCTCCAGCCTTTATCTTGGAAGTAACCAGCTAATAACCTCTGACTGGGTGCAGAATCTGGGCATTGTGCTTGATGATGAACTGACACTAAAGTCTCAGGTGTCTGCCGTCATCAAGACCTCATTCTGCCATCTGACGAACATTACCCTGATAAAACACCTAGTCCTGCCTGATGATCTTCTGACATTGGTCCACGCCTTTGTGACCTCACCTCTTGATTACTGCAATACCCTATACCTGGGGGGTGGGTTGACCTTCACTGTCTGCAGTTGGTGCAGAATGCGACTGCCAGGCTGTTGACTGGCTTGTCGAGATCTTGCCATATCACACCTGCGCTCCGCGGCCGGCACTGGTGTGGTGGAGGATCACCTTCAAGGTTGGATTACTGACCTATAAAGCCCTAGATGGACAGGGACCGCGGTACCTGCAAGAACTCCTTTGTCCCTACCACCCCCTTCATCCTCTCTGTTCTACCGATGAGTGATTGCTAAAGATTCCCAGGGTCCATTTGATGTATTCTGGAGCTAAAGCATTTGAATTTGCAGCCCCAACCCTGTGGAATTCTCTACCTTGTCGGATTAGAGAGTGCCCATCTGAGGCCTTCAGATCTTCCCTAAAGTCTCATTTATTGAATTTTGCATTTTCTGATACCTGAAGTCCTGCTGCCAAAATATTTGTTTTATAAATAAGAAATGTATTTATCTCTGTTTTTATTGAAGTTTTTAGTGATGTATGTACAACACTGTGGTCAAGCTGGAATAGCGTTTCATAAATAAAATTTACTTTGCTAAGTTTGCTTTGCTTTAAGGTGCCCAGAGTCTCTGGGATTGGGTACCATAAAAATAAAATTTGCCTTGTCTTACATGAATACTCTGCATAGTGCATAGTGTGCAAAGTTGCCACATTTTGCTGGTGAATTTGATATTCACAGCACATTTAATATGTGGAAGGAATGCCACAAACTAATGTACAGTACATCAAAATTCCTTACTTGCATCCCTGTCTGGATACTTTTATTATTTAAGTACAAATACTGTAGGTTAAAGATATACTTTTTCCTAATTGAAAATGACTAATATCTTCTGACATGTATGGATTCGTAACAAAGAATACTGTATGTATGCAAACAAAACTTGAAAATATACAGTAGCTACATTTATTAAAGCAGCAGTGAATGTTACGGTGAATATTTTGACTTGCGTTATACCTTTTTATTCCGTTGTAGATTGCTCCTTACCACTTATCTTGCAGGATACCCTTATTTCCCCCATTTTAAGTTTGCTTTAGTGTTGTGGTTATTACATTTGAAATAATAAAAACAGGTACACCTCTTATTATATCTTGGACCAGATTTTTGTATGTGTTCTCAGCTGTTGAAATATATTTTTCCATGAGGTCAGGGAGCACAGTCTGTTGCATGCTGGTTCATTTTTATCACGTGAAAAGTGATGTTGAACAATGGGTGTCTAGAAACAACAGAGAATATTGATAAAAATCTAGACTGGGCCATATTAAAAGGAGTGGTCTTTTAATTATTTTACATGTATAAAAAACTCTGGTCAGAGCCAACACAGGTGTTATACTGTTTTAAAGGGACATTGTCCACATAAAATTACCAAATTTGGTGGCCAGCCTAGTGGCTCAGAGGGATGAGGTGCCTTGAGTGCCTACCTCTCCCACACTGGTGACCTGGGTTCAGGAACGAGCTTGGGCTGCCAGTGGGGTAGGGTTGGGAGACGACTGAGCAGCAGCTTGACAGCTTTCCACTCCCGGAGTGGGAGGTGAAGAGTTCCTGACTCTTGACTGCCATCAAGTGGAGGCTCATTAGTAGCACTGAGCAAATGGGGTGGCTGGCATGAGGCCGGGTAGGTGGAAAGGGGTTGTTGGTTCCAGTGTGCACATGCACCTCCACACGCCTGCGCAGCTATGCCAGGGAGTTAAGGGGAGAAAATGTGTAGAAAAAAAAATTTCCCCCTGTCACTGTGTGCGATGGCCCTTGGGACTCCCGGGTCCTGCACCGTGTAGATCCCTGCTGGCGTGTTGGAGGGAGAGTGACAGCCTGGACTGGAGATTCCAAGCCAGGGCCTGAAGAAAGGAGCAAGGTGGTAGCAGGTGAGCAAAAAGCTATATGGGAAAAAAAATTTACACAAGTTATGAGTGTACATTGGAAAATGTCAGTGTACTCTCAAAACTTTGTTGTTTTGTAATTATGTTTACCCCAAATGTTCAGCCCAGGCTTCTTATGATCCCACCTCATGAACAAGGGTGGAGAAAAGTTTCAAAACCTGCCTGAAAGATGATTTTGTGCAGTGACATCATTATTTCATGCCACAGGTGTGGAAACACATTTATAGTCAGGATGTGGAAAATGACAGTTGCCATGTTTTTTGAATTGATGTGAAAAAAATAGCTATGATGAAAATTCGGGGCCAAAATAGTAAAAATTACCAAAGTTATGAGTGTGTAGAAAAAAATTCAACATACACTCATAACTTTGCCATTTTAAAATATTTTGACCCCAAATTTTCAGCATAGCCTTTTAATGACCCCACCTCTTGAACAACGGTAGAAGCAATGCTCAAAAACTGTGCAAAGGGTGATTTGGGGTAGTCGCAATGTCATTCAAACAACATGAAGTCTTGCTATATTATGACAATTGCAGTATGATCCAATCTTGGAACTGCCCGGGAGATGAAATAGTTAACTTTCCATGAAGCATGGAACTCTGAGCGCGAGCTCGGTTAGGAAGCTCTGTCTGTTGTGCTTCAAACATAAACTGTCAGATTCTTTACTCCGCCTCACTGAACAGTCGCTCCGGAAATTTCTCCTTCTGCTTGGTTCATTTGTCGGTTTAAAAAGTGTTATTTTATCGGTTTTCAATTGAAAATTAACTGAAATTAAACCGCAACCGGTCGGTTCAAGCTCTGTCTGTGGTAACGTAAGTAATAGATAGGTTTTACATTGAATTTTCTGTGTGAAACTTGTACACATTTATCGGTTTGGTTTGAACCGATCAGGTTGTTTGTAAAATTACTAGCCCTTTTTTAGAGTGCGGTTCCCGGTTCTTATCGGTTCTAAAAAAAAACAGATTTCATTACGTTTTTTTCCACGACCTGTGACACGGTTGGGAACCGATAAGGGTGTCTTGCTTGGCGGATTGCCATAAACGGGCAAGTTTGGTTAGGCTGGCATTATGTCTGAGAAACCCAAAAGAAAAACCGGACCCACTGGGTTTCAGCACTGTAGTGTTTGTGGGGAAACTTTTGCTAAGGCTGACCCACACACCACATGTGTCTATTGTCTGGGGTTTGACCACCTCAATTCAGATTGCCAGATTTGTAAGAATTCCCTGCTGCCACCATAGAAAAGAGAGTTGGTAGGCTCAGGAAAAGGGAGGCCAAAAAGTCTGCTGACCCAGATGGCCAGCCCGGTTCGGTACCAATCGAACGGAAGGGAGTGCCCTCTGACCAGGGCGATACTTCCTCGGGCAAACGAAGAGCTGGTTCCAGCAAAAAGGACTAGAAAGTCAGATAGCATAGAGCCAAAAGTTCTCTCCCCAACTGCTGAAGAAATAGCTAAAGCAATTCAAATTGTCCAGTCTCTTTCCCAGGTTCCGACCGAACCGACACCATCAGGGAGGCGTTCGGCTTGGCCGGTTCCATCGGTTCAAGATTATGATTTTGAGGATTTTTATGAACCGGAGGAGGGGGAAGGGGAATATGAGGAGAGTGAATATGGTTTTGAAGATCTGGATGTGCCCATTGAACCGGACATCTCTCCAGATAGACCCTTAGGGGTTTCTCCTCCCAGGCTTTCTAAGTCCCCTTCTCATTTCATTTTTTATAAGAAAGTTGCTGAAACTCTGCAGCTCGCTGTTGATGACCAAGAGGAGCCTGACTATGTAGAAATGATGGATATTCCAGAGTCTAGGAGACTGTCTATTCCTTTACATAAATCTTTTCGGAAACAGTAAAAGTTTTAAAAACTCCTCACACTATACCTCCTGTGGATAAAAGGATGGACAAGAGGTATACCTTATCAGGTTCCGACACTGATTTCCTCACTCAACAATGCAGCCATGTGGGGGTAGTGCAGGCTGCAGCCTGTGACAAGGCTAATAGTCCCCTAGCTTCACACCCCCCTGAGAAGGACTCCAGGAAGATTGATGCTATGGCAAAGAAACAGTACATGGCAGCATCTTTGGGACTCAGACAGGCAAATTATATGGCTTATGCTGCTAGGTACCAGAAATCCAGATGGGATACTGTGCTGGCTCTAGCAAAACAAGTCCCTGACCAGCTTGCCAGGGAGCTGGAACAGGCGGCTATGGATGATATTGAGGCATCCAAGGTGCAATTTCATGCTGCAGTGGACTCTAATGATGTTTCATCAAGAGTCATGGCTACATCTGTGGCTCTTTGCAGGATGGCCTGGCTCAGATGTACTACCCTGTCTCAGGATACCCAGTCTAAGGCCGTGGATTTTCCTATTGTGGGCAATTCTCTGTTTGGGGAGCAAACAGAGAATTACATGAAGAAAATGGATGAATATAGGACCACCTATAGGAGTGCACAGGCCAAGGAAAGGCAGGCCACTCCTCAAAAGCAGCTTCCTAAAGGCAGGGGCAGGCCTTTTCACCAAACCCAAGCTTCCTCTTCCGCCTATGCCCAGAGGGGGTTCTTTAGAGGGAGAGGCAGATGGGGTACAAGCAGGCCTGCTTCCACACCTCAGCCCAAAGCCCCTGCCAAGCAGGCACCCTGCTGGGGTTGCCAGGGCCGATTCTTCTCTACCTGTAGGGGGCAGGCTGGCTTACTTTGTCCAGGACTGGAAGTCTTTAACATCAGACAAGTGGGTCCTGGAAGTAGTAAGCCAGGGACTGGTTCTTAGCTTCAAAAAATTTCCAAAGCTGAGAACCAGATCTTTTCCACCTGCAACTCCATCGAGGCACTCGCCCTAGAGGCAGAGGTCTCTACCCTCCTGGCTCTCAGAGCCATGGAAAGGGTTCCTCCCCTACACCAGGGCAAAGGTTTGTACTCCAGGTACTTCCTTACCCCAAAAAAGACAGGAGAATGGCGGCCCATCCTGGATCTCAGATACTTAAACAAGCACCTTTTAAAACCAAAGTTCAAAATGGTGACTTTGGGAATTATCCTACCCTCTCTAAGGCCAGGGGACTGGCTAGCTTCCCCGGACCTCAAGGATGCCTACTTCCATATTCCCATCAGAAGCTCCCATCGAAAGTACCTCAGGTTCGAGCTGCCCTCAGGCCACTACCAGTTCAGAGCAATTCCCTTCGGCCTTACTTCTGCTCCAAGGGTATTCACAAAATGCCTGGCAGTAGCAGTTGCCTACCTAAGAAGGCAAAAGATTGTCATCTTTCCTTACCTGGACGATTGGCTCATAGTAGGCCAGTCCCCAGACCAGGTCAGTTTACATCTTCAGATAACGAGCAACTGCTCTTCCTCTAGGTTTCCTTCTGAATCTCTCGAAGTCAGTTCTAGAGCCTGTCCAGCTTCTTACCTTCATAGGCGCAGAACTGAACACACAGGAGGCCAGGGCCTTCCTTCCTCTGGACAGGGCAAAGACCCTAGTCTCCCTGGCCTCCTCATTCACCCTGCAGGTCTCTCGACCAGCAAGGCATTTTCTGTAGCTCCTAGGACACATGGCTGCTTCCACAGCAGTTGTGCAGGGAGCAAGATTTCAGATGAGGGACATCCAGTTCCATTTGAGAGCTTTTTGGTCTCAAAGAAAGGATCCTCTTACCAAGTTGATCCCAGTAACTCGAACCCTGATCCAAGCCCTACAGTGGTGGCAGGATCAGAGCAACCTGAGACAAGGAGTTCCTTTTGTCACTCAGTCTCACTCCCTAATCCTTACTACAGATGCATCCTTCTTGGGGAGCTCACATGGGCGACCTCACCACCCAGGGTCTGTGGTCTCCCCAGGAATCTCTGCTCCACATCAACCTGTTGGAGCTCAGAGCAGTTTTTCTAGCACTTCAAGTTTTTCCAAATCTGTTCAGAACAAGATTGTACAGGTCAGAACAGACAACACCACTATAATGTGGTACATCAACAAGCAAGGGGCACTCTGTCTCGACCTTGTGCACCAAAGCGATGAAGTTGTGGTCTCTGGCATACTCCTGAACACCTCCTTACTGCAGTCCACCTCCCAGGCAAGGACAATGTCCTGGCAGATGCTCTCAGCAGGATTTCTCAGGGCCATCACGAATGGTCACTGGATCCCCTGGTTTTGGGAGTAGTATTTGCCAGATGGGGCACCCCGCAGATAGATCTTTTTGCAGCCCCAGACAATCACCAACTTCCTCTTTTTTGCTGCAGGCCCCCAGTGTTGGGCTCACTCCTCCTGGATGCCTTAGCCCTCAGTTGGGAAGGGAAGTTCCTCTATGCCTTCCCTCCCTTCCCTCTCCTGTTCAAAGTGCTAGACAAAATCAGATCCCAATCCTGCAAAGTCATTCTGATAGCTCCAGATTGGGCCAGACAACCCTGGTATCCACTCCTACTGTCCTTAGCAGTCCATCCTCCCCTGTGCCTTCCCAGGAATCACAATCTGTTAACCTGTGCCCAGGGACGGTTTGGTATCCGAATCTCAAATCTCTCAATCTCAAGGCTTGGTTCTTGAAGAGTTAGAGTTTGCTGATTTACACCTTTCCCAAGGTGTAATGGATATGAAGGCCTCAAGGAAGCCTTCCACCAGGGCTACTTACAATTCCAAATGGAAAAGGTTTTCCATATGGTGCTCGGAAAAGCATATTTCCCCAGACTCTGCTGATCTACCCACAGTCCTGGATTATATGGTCCATCTGAATTCTCTGGGGCTGAGACCATCTACCCTGAAGGTGCATTTGGCAGCTGTGTCTGCTTTTATTTCAGCAGGTAAATCCTCTTCTCTTTCAGCTCATCCTGTATTTTCCAAGTTTTTTAAGGGGTTGCTTCACACCAACCCTCCATTCAGGGATCCTGCCCCTGCCTGGGATCTTAATGTTTGCATTGCTCAGCTTATGCAACCCCCCTTCGAGCCCTTGTCTTCAGCTGAGCTTAAGTACTTGACTTGGAAGACTGTGTTTCTGGTAGCCATCACCTCTGCCAGACGCATAAGTGAATTGCAAGCATTGCCAGTGGAGCCGGATTTTATCTCCTTTCACAGAGATAAGGTGGTCCTCCGGACTAACAGGAAGTTCCCACCTAAGGTGGTTTCAGATTTCCACCTTAATCTATTTCTCTTCCAGTGTACTTCACTGACCACTCCTCTTCTGGTGAGAGGAGGCTGCACAGCCTAGATGTGAAGAGAGCCCTTAGTTACTACATAGAGCGTACCAAGGGTCACAGGTTTGACTCCCTCCAACTGTTCCTCACTTATGGCGAGGTTGGTAAAGGGAAGCCAGCCACTAAAAGATCCATTGCCAGGTGGATTGTCTCTTGTATCCAATTCTGCTATGAAAAGTTGGGTAAAGATCCCCCCTCAGGCCTGAGGGCTCACTCTACCAGAGGTACAGCTGCTTCTCTGGCTGCTGCCAGAGACATTCCTATTCTAGAAATATGTCAAGCAGCTACCTGGAAAACAGTTCCACTTTTACCAAGCATTACTCCTGGACATCCAGGCTAGGAGTGATGCTCGGTCAAGCACAACTGTGCCTCAGAGCCTATTTCCTAGGTAGGTTCTGTCCCTCCTCCATGGGGGTACTGCTGTGTAGTCTGCAATTGTCATAATATAGCAAGACTTCATGTTGTTTGAAGAAAAAATTACTCACCTTAGTAATGTTGTTTCTTCTAATGGAGTCTTGATATATTATGACCTCCCTCCTCCTGCCTGCCCCTCAGAACCTCTGTTTTGGGATGTGGCTGGGCTTCTAGAGTTGACACTTCATTTATGCCCACCTTGTTGTTTTTACACCCTCTCTTTTGGGGTGAATTGGTGTTGTGTTTTTCATTTTTTGGGTCTCCTGACTTGAGTCTTTGTTTGAGACCAGGAAATGTGTGGTTAGGTTAGTAGCCAGTTGGCTAGTGTAGGTTTACAGCTTCCACACAGAACCTTAGTGAGTTTTAGCTTGTAAAGATCTGACAGTTTATGTTTGAAGCACAACAGACAGAGCTTCCTAACCGAGCTCGCACTCAGAGTTCCATGCTTCATGGAAAGTTAACTATTTCATCTCCGGGGCAGTTCCAAGATTGGATCATACTGCAATTGTCATAATATAGCAGGACTCCATTAGAAGAAACAACATTACTAAGGTGAGTAATTTTTTCTTCCGTGCCACAGATGTGAAAAAACGCATTTTGGCCAGGATTTGTAAAATGACAGTGTTCACATTCATAAGGCGATATGAAGAGCTTGCTATTCTGAAAATTTAGGATCAAAATAATGAAAATGAGCAAAGTTATGAGCATACATTGCAAAATTTCAATGTGTGCTCATAACTTTGCCATTTTTAAATATTTTGACCCCAAAGTTTCAACATATCCATCTTATGACCCCTCCTAATGAACAAGGTCTGTGAAAATTATTAAATCCTATCCAAAGGGTGATTTCATCATGTGACCATGAAAACACTTTCTGGGTCTGATTTGCATAATTCCACTGCCATTGATCATGAGTTAGGGTCCCACGAAGGCCATGTTGAAAAGATGGGGTGAGAATATGTAAAACTGCCAAAGTTATGTATCACAGGTCAAAACTCATTGAAGTACATTGAACTGCACTTACCTTAGTTTCTCAGATCACGGTTGCCGGTTCCAACAGGGAGACGTGTCTTCCATTGGAGAGAGAATCTTCACGGTGCAACTTGTTCAGGTGAGTGAGGGTGTGGGAGGGGTGTACTGGGGATGTGGGTTAGTAACTCCTAAGTCAGAGGTCGGGGTGGCAGGGGTTAGATCGATGAGTGACAGTTTTCATTTTTACAGGTTTATTGAAAAGAGAAATTAAAAAAAAAGCGCCTTCAGCTGTGGGATGGCAAGGGGGGGAGGGGGCTGTACACACCAAGGAAATATGTACAATAATAGAAGGTGGATTGGAGGGTGAGAGGGTGCCGCTAGACACCAAGGAAATGTGTAAAATAACAGAATGGGAATTGGAGGTTGGGGGGGCACCATTAGATGCCAGAGAAAAAGGAAAAGTAATGGAACAGGGATTGCAGGTGGTTGGGTGGCCTGCTTAGGGACACAGAGCAAGTACCCAATAGTGCTTTATCCTGTGGTCCACTAGCTGCCAAGCTGGTGCTCCAACCACCAGATCACACTGCCACTAGTATCCCAAAGAGGAGCTATCAGATTGTTTAACCAAAAATTGACTGCCAATGAAAATCTTCCAGGCATCCTGCAACAGAGTGAACCAAACACAGACTGTAACCATGTACACCCCATGTGTGCAATGTACACACCGGGTGCACAATATTCAGAGTAAATAAATGGGTGTGTATGGATCTGGCCTCACACAGAAGCCCGATGGCCATCTCAACTGAAGATATCACAGAATGTCGAGCAAAGATTCCAAGGCAGAAATCATAGAAAAAACATGCAAAGGGCAAATGACCACAAAGCGATGAGCTGCATCGTCACATTCCCATTGGACATACAAACCCTTGGGCAAAACAATAATGTTCACGCTTTCCAAAAATACAAGTGTCTGTCCCTCATGCACCAGATTTACAAGGCAAAGAACTGTAATCAATAGTTCTGTTTTTAAAGGCATATTTATCCGTACTGCATATGTTTGTACTGATCTTGTGTTTTTGGTTATTATTACTATGTGTACAATAAATACATCTGAAAATTGACAACTGGCTTGCTAGGAAATAGTGGCACAGATATGTATATAGTTTAAACTGATTGAAAGCGCATTGGAAATATAAAATGTATTTTTATTTCACTTCTGACACGTATTAATGAAATACTCTTATCTTAAAATGATGTTGTCCTCCCTGTCCTGTGCTTGACCACCTACTTGAATGAATACTTGACTGTGAGCATATTCTTATCTTACTTGCTAACCATCTACTGAATATTTAGATACAAGTAGTGGACCTCATGTTAACTGATGTTTATTGTTGGTCTTTCTTGTACAGTCTTTTTCATTGTTGTCATCTGTTTGTGTAATATTTTTGTTAGAAAACTTAATAAAAAGAGAAAAACCAAAAACAACAAAGATGTTGTTGACGTACGACTCCAAACTCTGTTTTTGTCGCCACAGTCTCTGAGCTCCCTAATTCTGAGAGAAATAGCATGACCTAATTTTAATGTCAGCATCCATGATCCTTACCCCTAAGGCTACCAACATATTTCACTTCTTTCTTACATTACTTCCCAAATGTGCAAACTATTGAGGTGAATCCAGTTGACATCTAATTGTTTTCATTGCCTCCAAACAGCATCTGAAGCAATGAATGTCTGCTATATCGCCAGCACCTATTCTACCTGCTCAGTAGATGAGATTGTGGCAGCAGCACCGAATGGCTATCGTTGGTTCCAGCTGTACGTCTATCGCAACCGGAAGATTTCAGAGCAGTTAGTCCACAGGGTGGAAGCACTGGGATACAAGGCACTGGTCCTAACTGTTGATGTTCCCTACACTGGAAAAAGGAGGGATGACATCCGAAACAACTTTAAGCTCCCACCCCACCTAAAGGTCAAGAATTTTGATGGCATGTTTGAGGTACAAAAGTCCCTTGTCAAAGGCTTCCTGGCAATTTATCATTGTCATAAAAAGATCACATTTAAAGTACTACTGAGCACCCCTGCAACCTCTCTAGTGAAAATTGGAAAACTACTGTAGCTTCGTTTGTTTCTTAACCTAAGAGTCTTTCTAAACACTAAGTGCATATTTACAAGGGTAAAATGATGCCATCCTGCACTGTCTATACCTCTGAAAGCTCTCCAGTCAGTTTATCTTTCTGTGCTAAATTTAAGTTGGCCATTGTCTTCAAAGTCTCACATCCGTAGAGCTGTTCAGTTTGTTTACTTCTGTCCTAGCCAGGTCCTGGTTGGGTCTCCAGCCCTGTCTGTAGCCCAGTCCATCACACCATATGCCTTGCCATCCTCTGATAAAAGACAGTGACTCAGTCTTACTATGTATGATCTGAAGTGTGGAAGGTCCTCACCTACCATTCTCTAGCTGTCACCATTTTTACTCATCTCCTTCCCAAGCTTTCCTCCCCCTTTGTACTCCACTTGAGAGAGCATGCCACACCCCGTAACCCTGTTCTTTTCTTTAGGTCTGGTCCCTCTGATCCTCCATTCAGAGGTCAGCCTTGCCCTACCTGCTATCCCTCCATGCCCAAACTTGCCTCACTGTGTGGGGCCACCAGGTGGCTCCCTCCCGGACACTGTTAGCAAGTCCTGGCTTACCCCCCCCCCGGTCAAGGTCATGGGAGCGGGCCCCCCCCCGTGGACATTGGTGGCAGTGGAGACGGCAGCAGAGCAGGATGTCATGCCCCAGGGGCTGGCTTTTTTGTGAATGCTGGATCCCTGCTGGTGGGGATGTGCAATGACATCCAGTGTCCACCCTGCCACCCATATAATGGTGCTGGCCACAGCGGTACCCCCAGTCTCTGCCAAAGGGTCCGTAAAGTGCTGGTTACTCTTTCCCCCTCCCCCAGAGAAGGAAAGCAGTCCCCAGGATGCTCACTCCTTCTCCCCCCATTTGGCCCTCTGACTCCCGAGTCCATCACTGAACCCAGGATCCATAACCCTGTTCTGAGGGGCCATTATGTCCAGTGCACACTATCTCCACCCTCTCTCTGGAACTTGAATGTTTCACAGCTGTAGTGCAGTCCCTGAGAAATATTGTAGATTTAAAAATTAATCAGGCAAGATCATCATTTCCAAGCTAGTGCGGTCAATAAAGATATGTTAATTAACATCACTTACTCAATTGTATTCATATAGAATAATTCAGGGATACTGTCAACCCTTTTAGCATCATATTAGTTCCTGATAAAAACCCACATTTTATGATTACATCCCTTCTCTAAAATTTGTTGATGTTGCTGGTTGTTTTATCTGCCTCCTTGTTTAGCAGAACTGAAATGCATGTTAATGTATAGCTATACTCAACCATGTTTTATTTTGAATCCTTGATCTACTCTTATTGTATACTTCCTGAACATTAGAAGCACCCCCAAATGGTGCAGACACCGGTGATGCAGGACTACTCTACTTCCACTGCATAATTAGTGGCTAGACTTTATAAGGATATTCCTAAATCCAGGAACGATATAGTGGCAGTTGATCAAGAAATGTAAACAAACATGTTTTTGTGTGGTAACACCAGTATGGCGGGTAGTCAGTTTTTTACTTTTTAAAAGAAAAAAAAGAATTGGAATAAAACTCCCAGCTACATCAGCAATCTCTACAGAATGTGAACAATCATGACATTTGTTTTTTTAAACGAGGGATACTTTGAGGCCCAGGGGGTTAACGGTGTCCTTTTAACCTTCAAGTGGTAAGAACCGTCTGATTCTTAACACAGAGCAGTTTCCAAGACACGTGTGTGTAGTGTTGTCAGGCTGGCAAAGGCCTGCACAACTGCCTACTGTTTGTAGAAAGATGGATAAACAATATTCTTCCCCAACTGCTTAGCCACAGTATACATCACAGCCTAAAACAGATTCTGTGGTCATAATGGTTGCTCATGATATGTCTAAATTGACTAAGCACTTGAGCTCCTTGCTCCCCCAGGCAAGGAGTCAAGGAAACTGGCTGTAATGGGTAAAAGGATGTCTGCCTCGGCTTCCCTTGGCCTATGGATAGCAAACTATCCAACATAGATGATTACATATCAAACTTGTGTACAGAAGACTATGGCTATTCTGTCTGAAGGACTGCCTAAGTGCCAGAACAAGGTAGTGACTCAGCAAACACTTGCTAATGACCAAGAGGTGGGGAAGCATCTGCTAAGATCAGCATATCATGCTTCTGATGCTGCTGCCAGAGCTGCCCCAGGTATCTGCATTAGGTGCCACTCCTGGCTTAGGGTGGTAGTTTTTTCCTGTGATGTGCGACAGTCAGTAATGAATGCTTCTTTCAGAGGGAAACAGTTATTTGGAAATGATGTTGAAAACATTCTGCAGGACCTGCAGAATTCAAGAATGACTATCAGGTCCCTACACACTTTAAGCCCTAAACTGGAGTGGGGGGGGCAATAGTTATTTTCATAGACCCTATGTCCATCCTGGCAGAGGTTATTCTGCAGGCCCCAGCCATGGATCACAAAGGCTTCAGCCCTCTACTTCCCAGGCCACTAACCTGCCCCCTGATGCCCATGTCTGCCTTGACCAATGTCAGACCATCACCATCACCGGAGCCCCCATGCCTCTGGTGCTTTTTGACCCCCTTCCCTTACTTCCAGTCTCACTGCCTCAAGAGGTTTTGGTTGCAGGCTGAATTTCCCTCTTTCTAGAGAAATGGAAGGAGATCATGGGAGATGCCTTGGTTCTAGACATTTTTCAGCAAGGACATTCCATAGAGCTCCTTACTGTTCTTCCATTTACACAACCCCCCCCCATTTCTGAAACGGTATCCTCCAAGACATCTTGCCTTTCTTCTGGAGGAGGTTCAGTCCTTCCTCTACAATAGAGTTGTACAAGTGATCATGGCAACAGAAGTGAACCAAGGTTTTTACTCTCGGTACGTTCTGGTTCCAAAGTGCACAGGAGATTTACGATTTGTCCTAGACCTCCAGGACCTGAACATATACATAAAATACAAGAAGTTCAGAATGATGTCCCTCCAGTCCCTGTTACTCCCACTGGTACAGGGCTACCAGATGGTCACACTGGACATCAAGGATGCTTGCCTTCAGAAAATCTCACAGAGTATCTGAGAGTCATACTTCAGGGCTGTCACTATCAATTTTGTGTCTTGCCCTTTGGCTTATGCTCTGCACAGCGCATCTTTACCAAAGTATTTGCAGTGGTTGCAGCAGTCCTCCACATGGAGGGTTTTATGTATTTCTGTGTACAGACAATTAACTATTAAAGCCTCCATCTAGTGAAGTGATCGTGTACACATTTTTCAGTCAAGACAGCTGTTCAACCAACTGTTCATATTGGCCAATGAGTGGAAGTTGGTCCTTACCCCCTGGAAATGCCTCCAATACATTGGAGCAGGTTTGAACAGAGGTCTCTGGCAGGTATTTCTGCCATCAGGTTGTGCCATGGCACTGCTGGCACAGGCACAACTGTTGACCTCCACTGATATATCTCCATCCATTTTCTCTAAAGAGTAATTCACATGTCTGTTGCCATCCTGAGTTCTGCTGGCCTGCCTCCACATGAGAATCACAAAATGATTTCTTAAAGCACAATAGACTCAGCATTCAAATGACTTGGAGTGCCTCATACAGGTCACTCCTCCTCTTCATTGTCTCTTCTGTGGTGGCTGGACAGATCCAACCTCGAGAAAGGTTCACAATTCCTCTGGCCATTTCCACTGTTTGTAATGACCACAGATGCTTCAAGGATGGGATAGGGGGCTCATATGGTCCATTTCCAGACACTGGGCCAATGGGGCCGTCTGGATGCAGTGGTGCACAGCAACACTCTGGAGATGATGGCTGTTCTACATGGCCTACAGGCCTCTGCTGGTCTCTTTCCAGGAAATCACATGTTAATTTGCACAGACAATATATTGGTGATGTGCTACATCAGTTGACAAAGCAGAGATCATTCATATGCTTTCTGGAGACTAGTGATGAGAGTTTGGCAATGGGTGGTGAAACACGACATACTGTACTTCTTTCAGCAGCGTTCTTCCCCAGGACCATGAACACACTTAAATTCAATGTGCTGTGTTATGAATGGGTAGTCAGTTACAAACTGACTTAAAATACACACATGATGAATTTAAATTTGCGTCCAGTACACCGGAGTTAGTAAAGGATTACATACTTAAATACGATCCTCAGCATAGTGTGGAATTTGATGGAATTGATTATAGAATTATTAGGTTAGGTATCACATTTTTTTCTTACCTTCTTTCCTTGATTTTTAATTGCTCTTTAATAGATTGTGTTTTTCCTCAGTGCTGGAAATCATCTATCATTAAACCAATTCTTAAAAATGGAAATCCACAGATTGTATCTAACTAGTGACCTATTTCTCTGTTGACTCCATTATCAAAAATTGTGGAAATGATTATTCTAGATCAAACCTTAGAATACCTTACAAAATATCAAATTTTGACTGCTTGTCAGCATGGGTTTAAACCAAATCATAACACTGAGACGGCCTTGGTGAGGTTCACCAGCCACACTCCGTGTGCCTTGAGAAAGGGCACTCTGTTGGGGCTTTGTTTGTGGACCTCACCAAGGCCTTTTGACCTAGTTGATTATTCTTTATTGCCATTATTACTTTCTAATATGCATTTTTCAGTTGAGGTAGTCAAATGGTACTCTGACTACCTCACAAATAGGACCTTTAGGACATCGTTCGCTGGTAGTTTTCCAAAAACAGTAGTGATGCAGAGTGGGGTGCCTCACGGTTCTATCCTGAGCCCCCTCATTTTTTCCCTTTATGTTAATTCTGCCTCAAGTGTTTGTACTAAAATGTCTATGATTTTATATGCAGATGATGCTGTTATTTATAGTGATGGAGATAACTTAAGTGCGATACTGAATGATGTCCAGACAGATTTTGATTCTTTCCAAGATTGGTTGATTCAGAACCATATGGTTCTGAATTCAAATAAAACTAAACTTATGATTTTTTCTTGTAGGTCTAAATGATGATGAACTTATTTCTATTAAAGATAAGATGGGGGTTAATATTGATTTGGTGGAAAACTTTAAATATCTAGGGATGGTGTTGGATAGTAAATTATCTTTTGAATCACATATTTTACATCTTAGAAAGATCATCCACCAAAGACTTGGTCTTTTATATTGTGCAAAAACATTCTTAACATCAGATTCTTGTCGGCTACTTGCACATAGTTTCCTCTTAAGAAGTTTTGATTGTGGTTTATTGGTTTATTCTTCTACTACGACTATGGTTTTGAATAATTTGAGGGTCATGAATAATTCAATATTACGGTTTATGATTAGTGCACCTCATCACATGCATCATTGTCAGTTATATTTATCCTCGGATTGTTTATCTTTGGCTGACAGAATTTTTCATAAAATGGGAGTTTTTTTGTTTAAAAATTATACATGGGTTTCTTCCTGTCTGTCACTGACCTTTTTCCGAGACACTCTTATTCATGTAAAACCAGGTCCCAGAGTAGATTTGTTTTTAAACTACCGTTGTTTAAGAAAGCAATTGGCCTCAGATCACTTCTGTTCCGAGCACCTTCATTTTTTAATGCTGTGCCAGTTGATTTGTCTGTTTGCAAGACTGTTTGCTGTTATAAATCTCACCTCAAGCAATGGCTTTCCAGTAATTCTAAATGTACTTGTTGACCACAATTTTTATGTAAATGTAAAAATTATGTTTCTGTATTTTGTGTTATATAAGTTCTGTTATGTCTTTTTCTTGTTTTTTGTACTATTGTAACTTGTCATCTGTGAAAATGGGCAATTTTTGCTCATCAGATTCACAAGTATAAAAAATAAAAATGAAATGAAACTCTCTGACTCCATTGTGGAAAACCTGTTTAAGAAATGGGGATGGCCAGCAATAGACGTGTTTGTGTCTCTATGTAACACAAAATTGCCACGTTTCTGCTTGCTCGATCCAGGGCCTGGAGATTTTGATGAGAAGCATTGTCTCTCTTTTGGAAACAGAGGTTTCTGTAGTCTTTCTCCTGTTCTTTCTCATACAGAGGTTCTGGTGAAACTGCAGGCTGAGCAAGGTGGCCTGTCACTGGCCCATAAAGATTCAGTCTCCACTTCTTCAAATAGGTGGTAGTACCTCCTGTCCTACTTTCCTTACGAGCAGGCCTTCTGACACAGAAGAAGAGTACTTTTATCCACCTGGATCTTTGGGACTTGCATTTCATGCTTCGCTCTTGAGAACATAGAATTATCCTACGTCAGAGTTTCCCCAGTGGTCACTGATGTGCTCTTGATGGCCAAAAACCTGTCTACCTTGTGCACTTATTCACAAAAATGGAAACATTTTACTGTTTGGTGTACTAGAAGTGCTGAATCCTTTTACATGTCTGCTTCCTATTTTTCTGGACTATCTTCTATTCCTGAAGGACTCAGGACTAGGGTATTTCTCCATAAAGGTCCACATGGCTGCCAGTTGGATGTTTCCCAGAAATTCGTAAGGGGCATCTTCCTTTTGCACCCCCTGAGTCTGAAATCCGGTTCATGTGGGGGACTTAAATTTGGTCTTGAGCACCCTTACTGCATCTCTCTTTGAGCTTGTAGCTACTTGTGAGTTTCACTTCTTTCCTTGGAGGACACTGTTTCTAGTAGCAATGACGTCTGCTAGAAGCATCTCAGAGCTGCAGGCTCTGGTTGCAGACCCTCAGTTTATTATTCTTCACAATGATAGGGTCACATTATGGACCAGTCCTCATTTTCTCCCAAAGATTGTGCCTGAGAGAACAATAAATCAGACAATAGACCTTCCTGTTACTTTTCCTTTCCCACAGATAGGGGAAGTGTTGTTTACATATGCTCGATGTCCATAGGACACTGCATTGGTACCGGGATCATACTGAAGATTGTATAAAATCCTCTCAACTGTTTGTTGCTTTTGCCCCCCAGAATGGTTGACTGACCAATTTCTAAACAAGGACTGTTCAAGCAGTGGCCAGTTTCATTACATTTTGTTACCAGAAGTGCGGTAAGCAGCTTTATGTTCCTGTCCTTGCTCATTCCACCCAAGGGGCTACCTCAGTGGCTTGTTTTCAGAATGTGTGTACTGCTGACATTTTTGTTTGCTGCCACTTGCAGTGCTATTCATACATTCACTAAACACTACAGTCTGGACATAATCACTCATAGATTTGCTAGCTTCAGCCTTAATGTTCTGCAAGGCTTCCTCACTTAGGATCATTAGGTTCTGCCGTTGACCCTCATTGTTCAGTACTGCTTGGAAATCATTCCATGATGTGGCTCAGTGCAGGAAAGATATCCTCGAAGTTAGAATAGTTAGCTACCGCATCAGTAAATCTTCAAGGGAATCTCATCCACTGAGGTACAGCTGTCCCTCCCATATTCCCCCCTTGTCAGGTAATGGGTAACTGTACTGCCTGCTCTTGCATACTGTTTTGTACTTTAGCACCATTAAAGAGCCACTGACGCCTTGAAGAACTTTGAGAAACCAAATACTTGGACACAAAGCAGCTTTATATTGCTCATTAGCTCTGTATTTCTCTGTATTATTTATTACAGAGGTTAGATGCATGAAAGCAGGATTGTCGCTTCTTGAGGGTTCATCCGCTCCTGTTGCTTCTTCCCAGCCTGATGTCATAATACTCGCCTTGCAACATCACAGTTAATCCAATGGCAACAGACTGTGAGGTCACAACAGAGCATTATAATTTCAAGTAGGGAATAAGCTACAGAGGTAGATAAACTCTGAGTGATAAAGATCTCGTTTTTGTGGTAATTTCTTCAGTAATAAATGATGGAGAGGAGAAATCTATAGAAGATATATGAAATACAAGCTGAATTGTGTCCAAACATTGTTTTCTAAAGCTTTCATAAAGGTGTCAGCTGCTTTTTAATGAGCCTATAATCAGGTTTCCATATCCTCTCCTGTGTGCCTCGGTTTGATCCTGGTTGCTTTGGTCCCTGCCGATCCAATGATTCTTTGAGCTCATCTCCAGTAGAGAAGTGTGGCATGCTGAGGATGCTAATGTTATATAGCTTATATGGCACATTGACATGGGTGTCTCCAGCCTGCAAAAAATGTCCATGTGGTCCTGATGCCAAAGGCTTACAGTTCCATGATGTGGCTCAATGGAGGAGATTCTCTTGAAGATGATGACAAGTTTGATATCTCTGAATACACTCCCATACAAGTTTCTCCATGTTTTTGAAAATTATTTTTGTCAGACTAACTGGCCTATAGTTACTAACCTTAATACTTATCAACACTGCAAAAAAAGGGATCACTATTGCATCTTCCCAGCCCCTCCAGAATTGTTTTTATGCTTAAAGAGTCACTGAACAATTTATTTAGTGGTATTGCTACAATTTCAGTTACCGATTTGAGTTGAGATTTTTAAACTCTCTCATAATGTTAAAAATATATCGGTATCTTCCCCTCTCACGATACTCTCCCAATCTCTCCCTCAACCTAAGTTATGATTGGATGCTCAAAGATCAGAAAAAAATTATTAAAGCATTTGTAGTTTTCCTGGTCAGTACCTTCCACTTACAATGGATACTGTTATAATGGACAATCGGTTATAGCAGACAGAAACTGATGTCACTAACCAAATATATCAGATCCAATACATACAAACACTTTGCTTATAATGGACACTATGAAGCTCTTGTGGGCATTTGTTATTACCTTCATTCAAGGGGGAGTGCAGAGCTGGTGAGGAGATTTGGCAAATGTAGAATTAAGATTGAGGAGCTGCAGAAATTTAATTTCTTACAAAATAATTCTCTTCAAGATGCATAAACTTTTATTAATTAATTACACTAAAAGAAAAAAAATATATATTTCAATAAACACCTTACAGTGCAAATGCTCTTGTTCTTACTGCCCTGGAAGTTGGAACCCAACCCACGAGAGTTATCTTCTTACTGCTCTCTGCAGTAAATTTCTTTAAAGATCATGTGCAACATTTTTTTTTTACATATTTTTTATAAAAGCTTGAAAAGCTGAAATTCCCTGTGTCATGATTAGTGTTTCCTGCAAATTTCATGCGGTTTGGTTTTGTGGTTTTCTTTAAATCAGTATTTGTTAACTTGCTCTACAGTGGCTGAAAACAGTGGAGTTATTTCTATCCTCTCAGTCAAACTTCGAGTGTGATGACATCATTTTAGAGTAGCTTGCTGTTTCAGATTCCCAATCAGAGTAGTAGTTTGTAGAGTTAATGGTTTGCTGAGCTCTCCAAACTTTTTACAAACCCAGTCTCTGGCTTGTGTTTAGATAGATCATCTTAAAATATATCTTTATCTTCTAATAAAAAGCTGATCATTTTAATTTCAATGCTGAATTGAAGTAGTGGAACTCTTTCTCTGTGAGAAATCAGCTTGTCTATATCACAGCTCTCAGTTCTTTCTAATCAGAACTCAGATTTTTTTTCTAACTATATAACACAAGGCTATTAAATTAATATAAAATCTAAATTTTTTTCATTCGCAGAAACAGTTTGTCTTTGATGTAGCCTTCATAAATACATTCATGTAAGAACATTTTTTTTCATGTCATATTGACAAACAGTACATGTTCTTGAAATACTGTAGCAGAGTGACAGGCACCTGTCAGAACTCACAAATGTCAGTTCGTTGGTGGTTTCTGTGTGAAAATACATCATGTCTGGTATAACTAGAAACATGTGGCATCCTGATGCACCATGTCACTGCCCCACAGTTGAGGCAGCTGTAGTCTACTGCCACCAGTCCCTGCCCCACAAGTCCCCTGCTTTCTGCTCCACATTTGTGGCTGCTGCATCCTGCTGCCCATGGTCTTCTCCCACACAGTCAAGGATTGTGGCTGCTGCTACCTCCATCCCCTGCCTAAAGAATCAGGGGTGCTGTACCCTGCCCAAAGAGTTGGGATTGCTGCATCCTGCTGCCCTCTCTCCCCAACCCTCACAGTTAGAGAAGCTGCACTTGTTGCCCCTTGTTCCTGTCTCTCCCCTACCCTCACAGTTAGGGATGCTGCACCTGTTGCCCCGTTCCTGTCTAGACAGTCAGGGCTGCTGTGCTGTGTTAAGCCCTAGAGTGCCAAGTTCTCTGCCCCCACAGCTCGGGCTGCTGCACCATGCTGCTCTAGCCACCATAGGTGGGACTTTTGCTATATCCTGCTAGTCACTTCCATTGCCCCAAATGGGCAGGGCTGCTGCACCACCTGTACCCCATCTCACAGTCAGGGCTGCTGTACCCTGATGCCACCTGTGTCCTGCACCACAGTTGAGGCTTATGCACCATGCTGTCCTCTATCCCCTGTCACCAGAGACAGGGCTGTTGCACATGCTCCTTTCTACACAGTTGGGGTTGCTATGGCCTGCTGTGCTCTAGAGCCCCATGCCTCTGCAGTTTGGGCTGCTGCACCATGCTGTCACTTGCCACAAGATTCAGGGCATTTACTGCACCCTGGTGCATGCCTCCACAGTTGAAGCAGTTGCACCCTGCTGTCCCCCTGCCACCAGAGTCAGATCCTTTGCTACACCCTGCTACCCACATCCTTTGTCCCAAACAGGCATGGCTGCTGCACCGTGTCCCACAGTTTGGGCTGCTCTATCCTGATGCCACCCCTGTCTCCTGCCTGAACATTCAGGGCTGCTGCACCATGTTGCCCTCTGTACCCACCCTCATAGTCAGGGCCACAGCATCCTGTTGCCCCCTGTTCCTATCTCCACGGTCAGGGCTGCTGTCCTGTGCTACACCCTAGAGTCTCATGCTGCCTGTATCCACAATTGGGGCTGCTGAACACTGCTACGAACTTCCATTACCCCAAATGGGCTGGGCTGCTGCACAATGTGCACCCTGTGTTATTCTCAGGGCTGCTGTACCCTGATGCCCACCTGTGTCCTGCCCCGTAGTCTAGGCTTCTGCACCATACTGTCCTTTGTCCCCTGCCACCATTGTGCCCTGCTGCACCACACAGCCTCTTGCCTTAACAGACAAGGGACAGGGTGCAGCAAATGCCCTTACTCTTGTGCTGCACCCTTCCCAAACAGCTGGGGTTGCTGCACCCTGCTATCCTCTCTCTCTCACCCTCACAGTCAGGGACACTGCACATGTTGCCCCCTGTTTCTATCTTAGCAGGGTGTAGCAAAGGATCATACTCTGGTGGCAGAGGGACAGCAGGGTGCAACTGCTTCACCTGTGTAGGCATGCAACATGGAGCAGCAAATACCCTGAATCTTGTGGCAAGTGGCAGCATGGTGCAGCAGCCCTAACTGCAGAGGCATGGGGCTCTAGGGCACAGCAGGCCACAGCAACCCCAACTGTGTAGAAAGGAATAGGGTGCAGCAGCCCTGTCAGTAGTGACAGGGGATAGAAGACAGCATGGTGCGGAAGCCTCGACTGTGGGGCAGGACACATGGAGCATCAGGGTACAGCAGCCATGACTGTGAGATGGGGTACAGGTTGTGCAGCAGCCCTGACCATTTGGAGCAATGGAAGTGGGTAGCAGGGTGCAGCAAAAGCCCCATCTCTGGTGCTAGGGCAGCATGGTGCAGCAGCCCCAGCTGTGGAGGCAGGGAACCTAGTACTCTAGGGCTTAGCACAGTACAGCAGCCCTGACTGTGGAGACAGGAATGGGGCAACAGGTGCAGCATCCCTAACTGTGAGTGTAGGGGAGAGAGGGCAGCAGGGTGCAGCAACCCCTATTGTTTGGGCAGGGGGCGGCAGGGTGCAGTAGTTCTGACTCTTTAGGCAGGGGATGGAGGCAGCTGGGTGCATAATCCCTGAATGTCTGTGAGAAGACAGTGGGCAGCAGAGTGCAGCAGCCTCGAATGTGGAGCAGAAGGCAGGGGGCTTGTGGGGCAGGGGACTGGTGGCAGTAGACTGCAGCTGCCTCAACTGTGGAGCGAGACACAGTGCATCAGGATGCCACATAGTGGTAGTTGTACTTGTACATGATGCATTTTCACACAGAAACCACCAAAGAACTGAAATGTGAGAGTTCTGACAGTACATGTGCTTGAAATACTGTAGCAGAGTGTGACAAGCACCTGTTTGTTAATCTGACATGAAAAAAAGTGTTCTTACATGCTTGTATTTATGAAGGCTACATCAAAGCCAAACTTTCTGTTAATTTATTTTATATTAATTAAACAACCCTGTGTTATATAGTTGGAAAAAAAATTGAGGTTTGATTAGAAAGAACAGAGCTGTGATACAGACAAGCTGATTTCTCACAGAAAAAGATTTCCGCTACTTCAGTTCAGCATTGAAACTGAAATTATCAGCTTTTTAAAGGAGGACAATGATATATTTTAAGCTGATCTATCTAAATACAAACCAGAGACTGGTTTGTAAGAAACCTGGAGAGCTCAGCAAGCCGTAAACTCTACGGAGTGCTGCTCTGATTGGGAATCAAACAGCAATCTACTCCAAAATGATGTAATTGCACTCTAAGCTTGACTGAGAGGACAGAAACAACTCCACTGTTTTCAGCCACTATAGAGCAAGTTAACAAATGCTGATTTAAAGAAAACCACAAAACCAAGCAGCATGAACTTTTCAGGAAACACTAATCATGACACAAGGACTGGACATGCAACTTTTTAAGTTTTTATTAAAAAAAATGTAAAAAACGTTGCATGTTATCTTTAAGAAAAACTAATCTTCCTTGACAGTTAAATGACTAACTAAGCCTATAAAACTCAGAAACATACCGTGTATATACTAGGAAGGATTTTGAGTAATCTATTAAGTCTTATAATATGTTCTTATTTACTCTGAGCCCTTGCTCACATGCATAGACATACCGAACACATAGGCTCCACATACTCTGGGTATAATTGACACTGACTACAATGGACACATGTTGTGCGTGCAGATGTGTCTGTCATAATAGGCTTGCATTGTAAAACAAACATGGTCATTTATATGCATTGGCCCAGCTTTATAGTTGTTTTTGTTTTGAGCTTATGTACTGTATTTAAGCCTTTTTTGTTACCTGTAGTCTGCCTTGCTAAACCGACTTCTACCCTTTCCCCCT
Source organism: Neoceratodus forsteri (assembly GCA_016271365.2). Lineage (NCBI taxonomy): Eukaryota > Metazoa > Chordata > Ceratodontiformes > Ceratodontidae > Neoceratodus > Neoceratodus forsteri. Next base: position 668,621,685 of record CM057459.1, on the reverse strand, counting down.
TCCCTAATTAATCCTTTGCAATACTTGTAATATGTTTCAAATGCTTCATGTGCCACTAGACATTTGGGGCCCAATATTGGAAAATGGGCAAATGCAGAGCACAAAAGTTGGTGCTGTGCTTGCCATTGCCCATGACCCTGACGATGCTATATTTAATCAGCACACCAGTGCTATCCAACTAAACCTAGGGATATGTTGGCACATCACTAAGTAGTACTGCCCTGACACAGACCTGTATAGTGCAGGGAACAGTACTCCCAGACCCAGTAGCACCGGGAGCCCCAGTGCGATATTCAGCCAGCACTATGCAAATGAGCCCATCGGGCATGCGAGGTACTAAGAGGCTATATGCATGTCCATTATGGGCTCATTTGCATGGGAAATGGTGGCCAGCCCCCACACTCCAATCGCCTGTCTCAGCAGCAGTGCAAAGATTCCCTGGTTTCTAGTGGCAACCCCCATCCTCTGATGACCGGCCCTGTTAAAAAGAAAGCAGTCTCTGTTGCCTAGTGGTAAACCCACCCTCTGATCCCCATCACCGGTACAAATGAAAAAATTACTCACCTTAGTAATGTTGTTTCTTCTAATGGAGTCTTGCTATATTATAGACATTAGCAGTTTGATCCTGCTCTAGAACTGCCCCGGAGTGAAATGGTTAGAACCATTCCAAAATAGAATTTTGGCATGAGAGCAGCTCTATCTGTGTCATTTCAGACTGGAGCTGTCAGATCTTTTCGAGCCAAACTCACTAAGGTCTGTGTAGAAGCTGTAACCTACACTAGCCAAATGGCTACCTAAATAATAACAACCATTGATGGTCCCAACACCCAAGACTCAAGTCAGGGACCAGAAATACTAACACCATTCTAATAATATGAAAATGGAACATAAGTATAATAAAACACATACAGCGTACACATACACCCCCAAAGTCCCAAAGGGGACAAAATGCTAACAGGACATAAGTAGTGCCCACACTAAGTTGCCCGCACCCCATCAAGTAGAGGTTCTGAGAGGGGCAGGTTGGGGGGGAGGTCTATAATATAGCAAGACTCCATTAGAAGAAACAACATTACTAAGGTGAGTAATTTTTTCTTCAAACAACATGAAGTCTTGCTATATTATAGACATTAACAGAATATACAGCAGTATCTCCATGGAGGAGGGCAGAACCTACTTAGGGAATAGGCTCTGAAGAACAGCTGTGCCAACCGAGCATCTCTCCTGGCCTGGACATCCAGGAGTAATGCTGGTAAAAGTGTGCACCGTTTTCCAAGTAGCAGCCTGGCAAATCTCTAATAAAGGGATATCTCTGGCAGCAGCTAGAGACGCAGCTGTACCCCTGGTAGAATGACCCCTCAAACCGGGGGCTCTGCCCACTTTCTGATAACAAAATTGGATACAAGAGACAATCCACCTGGCTATTGATCTCTTAGTGGCAGGTTTGCCTTTCCCAACTTCACCATAGGTAAGGAAAAGTTGGAGGGATTCGAACCTGTGACCTTTGGTATGCTCTATATAATAACTAGAGCTCTCTTAACATCCAGGCTGTGCAACCTTCTCTCACCAAGAGGAGTGCTCAGTGAAAATACTGGAAGAGAGATAGATTGATTAAGATGGAAATCTGAAACCACCTTAGGCAAAAACTTCCTATTAGTCCTAAGGACTACCTTATCCCTGTGGAAAGAAATAAAGTCAGTCTCCACTGACAAGGCTTGCAACCACTTATGCGCCTGGCAGAAGTGATAGCCACTAGAAAAACAGTTTTCCAAGTTAGGTACTTAAGCTCTGCAGAAGACAGAGGTTCAAAGGGGGTTGCATTAACTGGGCAATGCAAACATTAAGGTCCCAAGCAGGGGCGAGTTCCCGAAAAGGAGGATTAGTATGGAGTAATCCTTAAAAAACTTGGAAAACACAGGATGAGAGGAAAGAGGGATGACTTTCCTGCTGACACAAAAGCAGACACAGCTGCCAAATGAACTCTCAGGGTAGCTGGTCTGAGACCCAAGGAATTAAGATGTACCATGTAATCTAACAAAATGGGCAATTCAGCAGATTCTGGGAAATATTTTTCCCAGCACACCAAATGGAAACCTTTCCATTTAGAACTATAAGTAGCCCTAGTGGAAGGCTTTCTGGAAGCCTTTAGGATCTCAAGAACACCCTGAGAGAGGTGTAAATCAGCAAACTCTAACTCCTCAAGAGCCAGGCCTTGAGGTTGAGGGATTTGAGGTCCGGATACCAAACCCTTCCCTGGGCACCAGTCAACAGATTGTGATTCCTGGGGAGGCAGAGGGGAAGATGGACTGTCAGAGACAGAAGGAGTGGGTACCAGGGCTGCCTGGCCCAATCCGGGGCAATCAGAATCACCCTGCAAGGCTGAGATCTGATTTTAACTAGTATTTTGAATAGGAGAGGAGGGGGGGGGGTAGCATAGAGGAACTTCCCCTCCCAATCCAGAAGAAGGGCATCCAGGGGAACTGAGCCCAGCACTGGAGGCCTGCAACAGAACAGAGGAAGTTTGTGATTGTCTGGGGCTGCAAAAGATCTATCTGAGGGATGCCCCACCTGGCAAAACTATCCCCAGCACTTGAGGATCCAGGGACCATTCGTGATGGCCTGGGAAATCCTGCTGAGGGCATCCGCTAGGACATTGTCCTTCCTGGAAGATGAACTGCTATGAGGGAAGTGTTCAGGGAATAGGCCAGAGACCACAACTTCATTGCCTCGGTGCAAAGGCCGAAGACCGAGTGCCACCCTGTTTGTTGATGTACCACATTGTTGTGGTGTTGTCTGTTCTGATTTGTATCACCTTGTCGTGGACAGATGCAGAAAAAGCTTGAAGAGCTAAAAAGACAGCTCTGAGTTCCAGCAAATTGATGTGGAGCAGAGATTCCTGGGGACCAAACTCCTGAGTGGAAAGGTCGCCCATGTGGGCTCCCCAACCCAGAAGGGAAGCATCTGTAGTGAGAGTCAAGTCGTGAGAAGGGGAAATGAAGGGACCCCGCTTAAATTGCTCTGATCCTGCCACCACTGGAGAGCTAGGATCAAGGTTCGAGTCACTGGGACCAACTTGGAAAGGGGTCTCTTCTGAGACCAAAAGGTTCTCAAGTGAACTGAATGTCTCTCATCTGAAATCTGGCTCCCTGCACAACAGCTGTGGATGCAGCCATGTGCCAGGAGCTGCAGAAAGTGTCTTGCTGGTCGAGACCTGCAGAGTGAAGGAAGAGGCCAGAGCCACTAAATTCCTTACCCTTTCTGGGGAAGAAAGGCTCTGGCTAGCTTTGTGTCCAATTCTGCCCCTATAAAGGTGAGTACCTGGACTGGTTCCAGAACCCGACTTTGGTAGGTTTAGCAGAAACCCAGGAGGTGAGAAGCTGCTGGGTGACCTGCAGGTGAGATTTTACCTGTCCTGGGGACTGGCCTACAATGAGCCAGTCGTCTAGATAGGAAAAACAGCAATCTTCTGCCTCCTTAAGTGGGCCACTGCCACTGCTAGACACTTTGTGAATACCCTTGGAGCAGAGGTAGGGCAAGGGCATTGCTCTGAACTGGTAATGATCTGAGGGCAGTTCAATCTGAGGGTACTTTCGATGGGATCTTCTGATTAGGACATGGAAACAGGCATCCTTGAGGTCCAGGGAGGCTAGCCAGTCCCCTGGCCTTAGGGAAGGTAAAATCATTGCCAGTGTTACCATTTTGAACTTTGGTTTCAAAAGATGCTTGTTCAGATATCTGAGATCTAAAATGGGCCGCCATTCTCCTGTCTTTTTGGGTAGGAAGTATTTGAATACAGACCCTGCCCTGATGCAGGGAGGAACCCTTTCTACTGCTCTGAGAGCTAACAGGATGAGACCTCTGTTTCCAGGCGAGGGTCTCTGAAGCACTTGCAGGTAGAAAAGTCTGCTTCTCAACTGGAAACTTTTTGAAACTGAGAACCAGACCCTGGCTTACTACTTCCAGAACCCACTTGTCTGAGGTTAAAGATGCCCAATTCTGACTGAAGTAAGCCAGCCTGCCCCCACTGGTACAGGAGAATTGGCCTGGGCACCCCATCAGGGTGCCTGTTTCTGAGGAGCTTTAGGCTGGGGGTGGGAGCAGGTCTGCCCACCCTCGTCTGCCCTGCCTCTGAAGAAGCCCCTCTGAGCATAGGCAGAGGAGGCCTGAGTCTGGTAGAAAGGCCTGTGAAAAGGCCTACCCCTACCCTGGGGCATGCCTTTGAGGAGTGGCTTGCCGCTCCTTAGCCTGGACACTCTTGTAAGTAGTCCTATATTCATCCATCTTCTTCATGTAATTCTCTGTCTGCTCTCCAAACAGAGAATTTCCCACCACAGGAAAATCCATAGCCTTAGTCTGGGTATCTTGTGACAAACTAGTACACCTGAGCCAGGCCAACCTACGAAAAGCTACAGATGTGGCCATGACCCTAGAGGAAACATCATTAACATCCACAGCAGCATGAAACTGAACCTTAGAGGCTTCAATGCCATCAGCAGCCACCTGTTCTAGTTCACTAGCCAGCTGGACATGGGCCTGCTTGGCCAATTGCATAACAGTATCCCATCTAGATTTCTGATACCTAGCTACATAAGCCATATAATTTGCTTGCCTGAGTCCCAGAGAGGCTGCCATACATATTTTTTTGCCATGGCATCAATCTTCCTGGAATCCTTGTCAGGAGGATGTGAAGCCAAGGAATATTAGCTTTATCACAGGCAGCAACCTGAACTACCCCAACATGACTGCATTGCTGAGAAAGGAGTTCTGTATCAGGGCCTGACAATGTATACCTTCTGTCCATCTTTATATCTACAGGAGGCACAGAATTCGGAGCTTTTAAAATTTTAATTGTTTGTTTCCTAAAAGACTTATGTAAAGGAATAGCCAATCTCCTAGTCTCTGGAATATCCATCATTTCTACAAAATCAGGCTCCTCTTGCTCATCCACAGCCTCTTCTAAAGGAAGCTGGAGGGTTTCAGCAACTTTTTTATAAAACATAAAATGAGATGGGGACTCAGACAGCATGGGGGAGATTCTAAAGGTCTGTCTGGGGAGATGTCCCCATGTTCAATGGGCACACCCAGACCTTCCCAGCCACATTCATACTGTTCATAATCCTCCTCCCCCTCCTCTGGTTCATAAAATTCCTCAATATCATAATCCTGAACCACTGGGACCGGACGAACCAACCTTTTACCAGATAGTGGTGGTTCGGACGGACCCTGAGACAGTGACTGGACAATTTGTATGGCTTTGCTATCTCTGCAGCAGTTGGAGAAGGAATTTTGCACTCCAGACCTGATGATTTTCTTGTTTTCTTTACTGGAATGTGGTTCCTCAGAACCAGCTTTTCTTTTGCCGAGGAAGTCTGGCCTGGTCAGAGGGCACTCCCTCTGGTTCGGTTGGCACGAACCGGGCTGGCATCGGGTCAGCGGACTTTTTAGCCTCTCGTTCCTGAGCCTGCCCAATCTTTTTCCAGGGTGGCTGCAGGGAAATTCTTATACCTGGCAGTCTGACTGGAGGTGGTCAAACCCCAGACAATAAACACATGTGGTGTGTGGGTCAGCCTTGGCAAGACTTCCCCACAAACATCACAGTGTTGACAATATGGGCCAGTTTTCTTTTGGGTCTCAGACATAATGCCAGCTCAACCAAAAACTTGCCCTTTTAACGCAGTGCCAGGCAAGACACCCTTTATCGTTCCTAACCGTGTCACGGGTATTGGAAAAACGAATAAATCCGTTTATTTTAGAACCGGGAACCGCACTCTAAAATAGTAACTTTTAGTTTTAAATGAGTTTAAACCCACTGATCGGTTCAAAACCGAACCGATAACTTACAAGTTCCACACAGACAAAACCTTTATTTACTTACAGTTTACCACAGATAAGCTTGAACGAGCGGTTTTGTGGTTTAAATACAACTATTCTCGGTTAAATCCAACCGAGAAAACACTTTTAAACCGAGAAATGAACGAGCAGAAGGAGAAATCTCCGGAGCGACTGTTCACTGAGGCGAGTAAAGAATCTGACAGTTCAAGTTTGAAATGACACAGATAGAGCTGCTCTCGTGCCAAAATTCTATTTTGGAATGGTTTTAACCATTTCACTCCGGGGCAGTTCTAGAGCTGGAACAAACTGCTAATGTCTATAATATAGCAAGACTTCATGTTGTTTGAAAAGACAGTTCCTGCAAGGGTCATGATAAGGGTGTGCTCTGTTGTCTGAGCACATTTTGCATTTGTAGGAGCACGTTTTAAAGCCTCCTTCTGGCGCTCTGTGTGCTCCTGCTGTACAGTAGGAGCACAGATGAGGGAAGGGCTGTTAACATCACTGAGATCATGCCAAGACTTTTTATTTGGAAACTGGAGCTCTGGAGGGGGTTGTGTGCCAAAAAAGCCCAGTGTGCATAGTGCTAGCTGCACCATTGCGCATGCGTGGAAGGCATAAGCAGGACGTGGGTTGCGATTACTTATTGGCTAAGAAGGCAAGTGTGGGCAGGACGGACAGTTGCGTGATGTGAAGGACCGATCACTTGAGTGGGAGAAGCCTGCTGCCTTAACTGTGAGCAGGCAGGGTCACCAGAGAGGTGGGAAAGTTTGTTGGCCGGCTGGGCAGGGGGTACAAAAAACAACAGCAAGGGTGACTGTGAAATCAAACGGACCACCACGGTAGTAGTTGGCAGCCTGCAGGTCGGATCGGTCGTCAGACGGTCGGAGCCATCAAGCTCTGAGTGACAGACGGGAGTAAATGAGAAGAGGTCGTCCGACTAATTTTTCTTTTCTTATCGGGCGGGCAGGCAGGAGGAGACAGGGAGTGTGAGCTGCTTGCTGTGCCTGTGCTGTGAGACGACGTCGAGCCTGGAGATACCGGAGAGTGGAGAGAAGCGCCCTGAACGACTAGGAGGAGGAGAGGGTCAAGGAGGAAGGACTAAAGGAAGAAAGAAAATTAACTGCAGCCAACTCTGCAAGAGCCAAGAAGTAGCACTGTAGCAGGTATGATGCAAAAATGCAAGAGCAATGTAATAAATGTCATTCATTCACGGATTGATAGGGGAAAAGACAGTGTGGTAGTGGTGTGGAACTGTTTTAGGTTATGCCACAAAAGGAATAAAAGAAGGAAGCAACAGGTTTTAATTGTGAGGAAGAGAATCCTAGAGAGAAGATTCTGACAGGGTTGAATCTGCATTCTGATGTAAAGACAAATGCGTGCAGCACCCCTCCCAGTGTCTACTGGTATGCTAAAGTTAACTGTCCATGGGGGGGGGGGGACACAGCAGAACTGCGCCAGAATGGAAGTGGTCTGTGAGTCTAGTGCAGATTTTAGGATCACCCAGTTTTAACCATGATGTGATTGCTGCTTTTTGCTCTTTCTTTCTTGTAAAAATCTTTAGTGTTGAAAAATTGGATTTCCCCTACAAAGACATATCGTGTTTTGCATTTAAAGATGAAGTGCCTGATATATACCCAATGTTCTGCCCTGCCTCTTGAATTTGTAGCATTAAGGGGGCAATCCAACAGAGAAGGTGAATGTAGGAGTTACAAAGGTGAGAAAGAAAAGTACATCAGCTCCGACTTGAACCCAGGTCGCTCTGAATACCGTTCCAGTTGCGCTAACCAACTGTGCCACTGAGACAACTTGAACCTGGGCCGTCCCTGAGCATATTTTATTGAGTGCTCTGGGATGGACCAGGTTCCAGTTGTCTTAGTGGCACAGCTGGTTAGCACATCCAGAACAGTATTCAGGGTGGCCTGGGTTCATGTCCCAGCTGAGGCACTTATTCTTTCACCTCTTATTTTTCATTTGCAGGATCTTATTGGAGTGTAGCTGTGAGACTGTCTTGTCTTTCCTTACCTTGCTTTTCAGAAGCTGCAGCTTAAGTTTTTTTCTTTTTAAATTAGGCATGCTACCTACTGCTGTTCAGTGCTGCGGTTGGGGGGGGGGGTCAAGGCAGAGTGGGAATGGGTCAGAATGATGCTTGGTTGAGGAAGGATCCGTCTGCCTGAGAAATCTAAGGCCTGTCAGCGTGAGGTGGTGAAAGCGGTGGTGACTGATTCATTAAAGGCACACATTTGGGGCTGGAGTGGGGGGGGGCAGCAGGACTTCAATTACGGTGTGTGTGTGTGTGTGTGTGTGCCGCCTTTGTAGTTAACTGTTGTTATGGAAAGTGTATTTCATGGTCAGGACAGCAAGGGCAGTGTCAATATATATTTTGCTGTGCCTGCCTGGCTCGCCTCTGAGATGGTATACAGTTGGCCTTATGCAACAAGTGTACTGGAGAAATTCAGAATGTTTGTCTCTGGAGACTGCCACATAGTACTACTAAGCAGCGAGGTCGAGATTTTCTGACTGTTGAGGGACTGCAGTGCACATGTTCAAGATGGTGATCATCAGTCAGAACACGTTGATTTGTGATTTGTGATGAATGTGTGGGCACCATTCAAGTTGACTCAGTTGCAGCCTGGGCACTACACACATCATGCTCATGTTGTAGAAGACTGCACTCCGGAAGTCCTTCTCCTTGTTGAACTGCCCATGGGGGTATATGCAGTGGTGTGTGCCTGCAGTTACTAATGGTAGTAATTAATTTAAACCCGGCTGCCGTGCCATAACTGTTGCTACTACTTAGCTGCTTTGCGGGAAGGACAGCTGTCTGAGTGAATGATGGCTGGGTTGTAGTGTGTGTGTGTGTGTGTGTGTGTGTGTGTGTGTGTGTTGTTGATCTGTTTCATGAAGTACAGCCAAGACACCTAGTGGTGAAGGGGAACCTTTACTCTGAGCAATTAGGGAAAGAATGAAAAAAGAGTAAGGCAGTGAAGATCATAGGGGTGGGGGACTGGTGAAGGGGGGAGATGCTGCTGCTGACCAGACTGGGCTGGCTTGGCTTCAGGAATATAGTAGTTTACTGAGCTCAGGTGATGCTGAAGTAAAAGTGTTATGAAAACAATCTGTGATGAGACAGACAACAGCCGGAGCCAATCCAGGTGCTGCTGCTCCCATCCCACCCAGTAGTCCCAGACCTCTCTAGACTGTGCAGTGCACCCTAAATAAAATATATATAGGGGCTGTTGCTGGTGGAGCAGATCCCACAGGCAAATTGCCAACCAGGTGTTGCTTTATTTTGCGCCATTGATTCAACTCAGTCAGTCACAGTTGGCAGTAATCATATTTGTCTATAAACAGTTACACAAAACATTTTATGGATGCTTTTTGCACATAAAACTTGGTAAAATTAATTTTATTCACTTGCCTTATGAAAATAGCAATCGGTATGTAGGAGCATGGATCCGATCATCAGGAGCACATATTCTGGGTCTTAATTTTGGCAATGTGTTCTCCTAAATTTTGAAGGAGCACACTGAACCTTAACACCACCCTGAGTCCCTGGTGTCCTCTGGTACCCCCTCCACCCTCCAATCCTCTGGCCCCGGTAGAAATAAATTCTTCTTTTGCATCTATGAGTACCCCTATCCCCTGATCCCCCTCCCCTGTACAAATAACATGGTCTCTGGTGTCCAGAGGTACCCCTGACATCCAATCCCTGGCCCTGGAAGAAATAAAACCTTCTCTGGTGTCTACTGGACCCCCCCCCCCACACACACACACACTCTGATCTTTCTCCACAGTTTCTTAAAAGATGTCCCTGGCCTCTAGCAGCCCGCCTGCATTGCCCACACCAGGAACACCACCCTACCACCCACCCTTACCATAACTGCCAGTGCTGTGGGGAGCCCATGCAGCAACTGGCTCAGCCCTCCTTTCACCACCTCAGATGACCACTGTATGCAGTGACAGGGAGTATGCATCCTGCATATTGTAAAGGGAGTGCACATACTTTCTACATTAGATAGTACATACACTCCCTTTACAGTATGCAGGATGCATGCTCTCTATCATTGTATACAGTGGTCTGCCGAGCTGGTGAGAGGAGCGCTGTGCTGGTTGCCATATGGGCTCCCTGTGGTGCCAGCAATTATGGTAATTGGAGTGGTGGTGGGGCGTGTAGCCAGTGTGTGTGGTGCAGGAAGGTTGTTAGTTACCAGGGACTTCTTTTAAGAAACTGCAGTGAGTGAGCAGAGGGTGGGGGGTGCCACTAGACACCAGGAAAGGTTTTATTTCTACTGGGGCCAGAGACTGGAAGGTAGGTACCACTAGACACCAGGAACTGGATTATTATTAACAGAGTTGGTGATCAGAGGGTTGGGGGTACCACTGAACACCAGCAATTTGTTTAATTTTACTGGGACCAGCACTTGGAGGGTGGGGGGACCAATGGACAACAAGAACTGGGTTATTGTGAATGGTGCTGGTGACTGGAGTGGGTGGGGACCACTGGAGAGCAGTGAGTGTTGTACTTGTTATGGGGACGAGGTTGTGGATTGCCACTGGACAGCAGGGAATGTTGTGCTTGTTAATGGGATGAGGTTTGGAGGGTGGGGGGGCGACACTGGGCACCAGGGAATGCTGTGTTTGTTAGAGGGATGGGGTTCAGAAGGTGGGGGTGCCATTAGACACCAGGGAGCAGATGTGCTCTCCCCCATCCGCCAGTGTGGTTGTTGGCTGCAGTGGCTCCATCAGCTGCAAAGATTGCTCCAAGTAAGTTGGGCTTCTTTTCGGTGGTAATTGTGCAGCCCACGGTGGCCTGTGCTATTCCTTTTGTGCAGTGCTGATGGGCTAAATATTGCTCTGTACCCATATTCATGTCCCTGATCCTTTCTTTGCACACTGAGCTTTGTGTGTGTGTGTGTGCACCATCCAGTTTAGCACACACTTCTGACCCCTTTGAATGTTGCACACAGGTGCAAACTTGGGCAAACGGTAGGCAGTCACTTTGCCCACCGGGCAAACTTTTGAATATCTGTACCTTGTTCCCCTTTCAGTGTGTCTTAACCATTGGTGTGCTTTCCTTTCTTTCTCTCTCTGTTTTTTTAGTACAAGAATATATTTATCCTCCAAGTGCCTTAATTTGTTCATCAAGAGATAACAATTAGCTTGAACATTTTTAGTTATAAATATCCTATTTATACAATTTCTACTAATTTAACTCTTCCCTCATTAACTCAAAGTAAGTCCTTCTAAACTTACGCACTTTGGTTGTACCTTTTTGTCTCTCTGTCTCCTCATCCTCTGAAGTAAACTGGACCATATTGTGGTCACTACGTTCCAGAGGTTTCCCAACAATGCAGTTAGCCAAATCATCACTAGTATTACTTATTCTCATGTCCAGAATTGCATTTTGTATTATCTATAATGTACCTTGTTAAATCATTTTCATTTATTAAATTAAGAAATTATGTACCAACCAAAATGCTAACTGAATGTTCTGACCAGATAAAATTGCATAGATTTAAATGACCCATCAAAATCAAATCCTCTTCCTCACACCCCTTCTCACTTCCTTTGAATAAGAGAGAATCTACATCCTGTTTTTGATTTGGTGATCTATAAAATATATCACTTAGAAGGTCCTTTATTATTTTTGTTTCCACAATGTTCCAAAGAGACTCTACTCCCTTTAATTCTCTCTTTATTCTGTCACGTCTTTAGCCCCGTTATTGTCATGTACATAAACTTCTCTCCCCCTAGTGTCTCAATCCCTTCTAAGAAAACGCTAGACCCATTTCATCATCACAGGTCCGCCAAGTTTCTGTTATTCCAGTAATATCTAACTTTTCCACATAAATTAATAACTCTAGTTCATTTTGTTATTAAGAATTCTTGCATTTACTACTAAATATTGAAACAGAATTTTTTGGCAAAAAAGGACAACTTGGACCACCCAGTCAACCCAGCTGTTCCCTGCCTATTATGTCTCAGCAGACCTTAACCAGTCTCCAGTGACCCTCCTTCCCCTTTTCATTTACCAGTATTCCCCTATGCCTATTCCATGCATGCTTGAAACCTCCACTGTTTTTGCCCCACTACCTCCGGTGGCAGGTTGTTCAAAGCATCCACAACTCTTTCACTGAAGTAATATTTCCTCATGACTCCTAAATTTCCCTCCTCCTAGTTTCATTGCATGTCCTCTTGTTCTGATGCAAGTCTTCATTTGAAACAGACTCCCCACCTGTACCCTGTAACCCCCTTTAGGTATCTGTAGCTCTTTATCATGCCCCCCCCACCTCCTCTCCTCTAGGGTGTACATGTTGAGATTCCTAAGGTAACATTTTAGTTGCCCTCCTCTGGACTGCATAAACTCTTCCTATGTCTTTTATGAGATGTGACCTTCAGAACTGTACACAATATTTCAGTAGTGGTCTCATCAATGACCCATACAGTGATAATACCACCTCCCCTTCTTCTGCTTGTGATACGTCTCCCTGTGCATCCCAGCATCCTACTGTCCCTGCCCATGGCTTTGTCACATTGCCATGCAACCTTGAGGTCATCACATATTATAACCCCAAAGTCCCTTTCCTGCTTAGGAACCAAAAGTACTCCACCCCCCTCTATTTTATGCTCGGTTCCCGGGTTTCTGTGCCCCAGGTTCATGATTTTGCACTTTTTGGCATAGAACTCCAGTTGCCATACCTCTTGACCACTCCTCAAGGTTTCTAAGATCCCTACTCATTTTGCCCACCCCCTTCTGAATATCCATCCTATTATAGATCTTGGTGTCATCTTTAATAAGGCAGACAGTCCTTCAAGGTCTTCTGCAATGTTACTTATGACTACATTGAACAAAACATTCCCTTTTGTTGGTGTCATCTGGTTTATTCTTCTTATCTTTATTGCCTTTAACTGCTCCTTCCTTCATTGTTCTAATGTAGGTGTCTTCTCCCAAGCACCCCCTTATTTGTCAGTTTAAACAACTACTGATGGGATTATCAAACCTGTGTCCCAGAATGACTGCCTTTTTTTCTATTTAAATGCAGAACATCAGTTCTAAACAGATCCAGTCTACTGGTAAAATTATTCTGATTTCATTGGAACAAAAAATTAGCCCTCTCTGCTCAGTTTCTGAGCCACTGCTTTGTAATCCTTATCCCCTTCCATCTTCCAGGGCATGCTCGAGGAACTGGTACAATTTTTTGATATAATTACTTTGCATTTCCTTTCTTTTAATTCATGTCCTAATTCTGTGAAGTCATTTTTCATCTCCTTGAGCATTTTTCCTATATCTTTAACCCTAAATGGATAACCACCTATGGTGCACCACTCACTTTTATTAAAAAGTTCTCTACAAAGTCCCCTAATTTTCCTTTTAGAGTGACTCTTTTTGACCCTGAAAGTACACAGACCATCATGGTAATTTTATCTCGTTATCGGATTGTGGTGTATCAGTAAAGCAGATAATTAAGTTGTCCAGCACTGGACTTCTGGTGACATCACCAGAATGATGGCTGCTTGGCCCACAAGCTCCTACACCTGACTACAGAATAAAGCCCATGAAAACTAAACAGAGTATCTCAAACCAACCTAAATAGTGTAGGGGGTCCCTGAATCACTGATGAAGTCAACTTGCAACAAATTCAGTGACCTGCCGATCCATGAAGAGAGATCGGTGGCAGTGGACCTCTCTGACTCAGCACTGTTGGGAACCTCAGGGAAGGCTCAACCATCCATCGCAGACCAGCCTAGACCAAAATAAAAAAAAATAGAGACAATAAACTGGATGCCATCTCAATGAGGGTAAGAGCTTTGTGGGGGGAGTTTCAAGAATGGACATCTGCAGTCGTTGCCATGCAGATGAACTCGCTAACCTCAAGACACAAACCACCAAGACTGAGCAGAGAGTAACAAACCTGGACTCCTGGGTGGCACAAATGAGTACCACCCTACTCAAACTAACAGAAACTCATGCAGCCTTGGCAGACCAGCAGGAAGATGCAGAGAACCAGGCTCGCTGTAAAAATATTTGGATATATAGCATGCCTGAGAACTCAGAAGGTCAGGAGGTGAACAATTTTATAGATTCCCTGCTGCATACAGTCCTTTCAATGGAAGCAGTTTATGACTTAGCCATTGAGTGTTCACATAGGATGCTGGGCCCCAAACCCTGCTCTCCACCAGCACATTCATTCTCTATTTTAATGCGGTTTAACATCTACAAAACTAAAAAGAAAATGATACTCAGAATGAAATGGCAGCAGAGAACAGTGTTTTATGGAGTGGTCAACATATATTTGGATAATAAGCAAGGAAAGGCAATTTTTATTTATAAAGCATTCAATCCAAAGGCTCTGAGTGCTTTACATAAAACAAGTCACAAAATGCAAACCAGACTACTATGAAATTCAGCATTTAAACATATGATCAAATTAATATAACAAATATTACACAGATATTAAAATTAACTAACTGCAGAACACTTATTCAAATAAGAGTCTTAAGAAATGCTTTAATGGCCTCCACCATGCTAGTCATATGAATATAACCAGGGTGTGAATTCCAAAGTATTGGAGCTGCCACTCCAAAAGCTCTGTCCCCCAAAAGTCTTATCCGGGAAGGGGGGGGGACAGCAAGCAGGCCTGCATCAGTGGAGTGAAGGGGTAAACTGGGTGTCAAGGGAAAAAGAGACCTTTCAAGCAGTCTGGTCCCAAAGTGCATAGAGCTGAGTAGGTTAACAAGCATATCTTGAAGGTGATGCACCACCACAGAGGCAGTCAGTGCAGTGTCCATAAGACCAGCATGACATGGTCACTCAGTGAGGAGCTCATTAATCAATCAAGTCTTTATTTAACCAGGCGTTCATCGTTGAGCAGAAGCTCATTTGCAAGATGGACCTGGGTGGAGCATGAACAATTGTATATACAGGTCAACACAGGTATTTACAAGGCAATACAGATACTACTCTTTACAGAGAGGAAGAAAAAGAAGTTCATATGTACTTAGAATTATACAGATATTGTACAGATTACACTGTATTTACATACATAGAAGTGTCTATAGGAAGATAAAGCAGGTTATCTAAGGTTGCAGGAGGAAGTAACGGAAGAAAAAAATAAAAATAAAAATATACACCAGGTAGAGGTGAAGGTAGGGAGAGAGGGAGGGAAGTAGGGGAGAAAGGCTAGGAGGACACGGTGCACAGAAAGGAGTTGGTAAAGCTGGATGTAGAGAAGGTGGATGGAGAAAAGGAGTATGTGTGAGCCGGATTGAATGCTATAAAGTACGGGGCATGGTAGGATGTCACAACCCAGGGTAGTGACCTCCTATCCGAGGTGGGGAAAGGAAGAATAAGGGGATGGATGGGCCTAGTGTTGATAAGACAGGGGGATAAGAGAGAGAACAATTAGGCTGGTGAGGAGCAAGCTGGCTGGGGATTTCATTATCAACCAGGCTGCAGCATTCTGGAACAGCTGCAAGTGTGCATCAAACCTGCAGATAATACTAAGTAAAGAGCATTGCAATAGTCCAATCTAGAGGTGACAAAAGCATGAATGATCATCACCAGGTCTGCGTCAGCTAGATGAGGTTTGATCTTGGCAATGTTTCAGAGATGGTAAAAGCCAGATTGTACTGCTGATGACACCTGTTGTTCTGGCATCAGTTTGCAGTCCGAAATGACTGCCGGGTCCTTCACCACACTAACAGCCATGAGAGAGTAGGCACACACTGAAGGAAGAGCCAAACCTCCTGCAGCAGCTGAGCCCCAGCATCCTGGCTCAATCACTATACGTTCTGTAGTTCCTTGGTGGATACATAACCAGTTTGAGGCCATCTAGTTATGTATTTTAGCAAGACATTGTCCCAACACCAAAGCCACATGATCTGCACCAGAACAAGCCAAGTACAGCCGAGTATTATCCACATAGTGGTGAAACTCAGTACCATACCATCTAATGATATCCCCCAGAGGCAACATGTATACAGAAAACAACACAGGGGTGAGAATCGACCCTTGAGGGACTCCACAAAATAGTGCAGAAGCCCCAGAGGTAAAATTACCCAGGGCTGCCTGCTGCTTTCTCCCAGTTATGTAGGACTAGAACCAGTAAAGAACTGTGCCAGTGAGAGTTCCTCAGGTGATCCATGGTCAGCTGTATCAAATGCCGACAAAAGATCCAGGAAGACCAAGACAGAACAAAGTCATCAGTCCCTCCCTAGAAGGAGATCATGAGTCATCCTGATGAAAACAGTCTCAGTACTGTGATGGAGCCAGAAACCTGACTGGAGAGGTTCATAGATGGAAAGAGTTTCCAGGTGGTCCACAGGTTGCTCCACCACCGTCTCAACAACCTTATCTAAAAAGGAAAGGCTAGTGAAAGGTCTGTAATTTGCCAGCGTGTCAGGATCCAAGAAAGCTTTTTTGTGAGGGGTCTAACCATGGCCCTTTTCAAGGTATATGGAAAAATATCCTCCCTCAAGGAGTCACTGAGGATCTCAGTGAACACTGGACCCAGGAATTTGCCGCAGCCAAGAATCAGCCATGTTAGTCTTGGGTCTTGCACACAGTTGGCAAGGCACAAACTAGAGACAAACCAGAGCACCACAACCTCAGAAATAGGTTAAAATGCATCCCAGGCAGGCAGATCTACATCACCAAAGGAGCGGCCACTACCGGCCTATGACAGGCCACTCTTAAGAAATATCCAATTTATTAGCTGACACCTTGTCAGAGAAAAAATGTCTAAACTCCTTGCACTTTTCTGTAGAAAAGCTCTAACTGACAGAAGACAGGGAGGATTTAGCAACCTGTCAACAGTATGAAAGAGCTGACCTGGATGGTTCTGTCCTGCAGCAATTAACCTTGACAGGAACTCTGTCTTTTTCAAGTTGATTTCCCATTAATACTCAGCATAATGAGTCCTCAACGCAAACCTATCCTCCACAGACCAGGAATTTCTTCAAGAACGTTTCAACCTTTGTTCCTTAGTCTTCGACCGATGAAGCTCATCACAGTACCACTTAGAGTTATGATGGGCTGTCAAAAGACAAACACAGTAGAGCGCAATGGAGTCTAAGGCAGCCACAAGTACTGTATTATAGTGCTCCACAGCCTTATAAGAACTCTGTGCACAAGCTAGCAACATATTCGAGACATTCAGTACCTTCTGGAGCTTGTGAGGCTCCAGATTATTTTTTGGACAGTACCAGATGGTCTCCACAGAGGAAGTAATCAAAAAGAAGACTCCACAATCCAACCAAAAGACCGGATCTATCTTGACAGCACTAATGTCAAGTCCCAGTAAAGAGACCAGGTCCCAAATGTGGCCATACTGATGAGCTGCAGAGGCGACAGCCAGTGTTTGCCGCAGAGAGGACATCAACTGAAGGAGTTTCTGTCCAAAATGCAAGGAATCATCATTGACCCTGACATTGAAATCCCCCAACACCAGCAGTTCGTTTGTGTCCAGTACCTGTCTTGCCATGAAGTCCATAAATCTGCAAACCCCTACAGAAATCACTCCCACCACCTGGAGGTCCATAAATGAGAATGATCCTGCCACTAACACTTGGACCACATCTAGTCAGCACACATTCAAAGGACCTGAAAGTTCCCATGGGGAGTGCATTGAGTCCCAGAATGGATTTAAAACAAATGGCCACCCTGCCCCTCTGTGGTCTCGCTTAGGGCAATGCACCATGGAAAAAACAGGCAGGACAGATGCCTCCAAGACAGGTCTGGGGTCATTGGCCAACCAGCTCTCTGTAAAGTCAGCTGAGGATCCAGTGATGAAACCCTCCATCATAGCTGTCTTATTCCTCAGTGATCTTGCACCTCAACGCATGTCCTGAAGGGGAGTAGTAGTGCTGGCAAGATGGACTACTACCTGCTCTGTGACATTAGACAGGGCCCTTGAGAGTGCAGCCAGATATGGTGGGCCCCAGTTCTGATTCCAAATCCTCCCCAGACATCTACTTGTTCTCACAACACCAGTCCTTTCCCGTATCATACACTGGACCTCCATTTCAGTTTTTAACCCCTCCTTCATAAAATCCCCAGTCCCCAACAACAGCTGAGAACCTCTGCAGGGAGGACTAATAGGGTCCAGTGAATGGATGAGGCTTCCCCAGGTGGTAACCAGTGTAGATGTGCCTAACCTCACACACACCTCTATACATCTTAACCCAGTGCTATACTAGAACCCTAACTTAACCACCCCAACCACCTAAAAACCCACAGTCAGCCCCCGATTCACTCAATAAATACACATTTCACCCCCTAATCATTCAGACACCCGACTCATACACAGTACAACCAAAATAATAAGGGTAAATAAATAAAATAAAAAAATGAAACAGTTGCCGCTTGAGCGTAATTTAAAAGCAAACAGTGTGTCACAGGTTAGCTGCTCCACACATACTGCAGCTATGTATGGAGAAGTTGTCTGAGTTCTTAATAGTCAGCCGTCACAAACACAGCTCTAAACACAGGAATCTGAAAAAGATATATTAGCCCCAGTTCACTCAGCCGACTAGAGCAAAATAAAGAAATCCAGCAAGATAAGCATACAAAAGGGGGGAGGGGACACACTCAACATCTAGAGTGCCTATCTGCCCTCCCAAGACTCTTCCACATGGCACGGAAAGCAGATCAAAACAGCTGGCTCCACCCTGTAATGGACACACTGTGACCCCTAGGACAGCCACCAGAATACCTACCAACCTGTCCACAGGTCAGATGTGCTAAGATCAGGATATACCACACTCTATCGAGTGATAGGCTCCATGCAGAGCAAGGTAGCAAGTCCAGTTTCTTGGCCCCTCCATCAGCAAATGCCAGAAAAGAAAAGTACTTTCTTTTATTAAAGAGTTGATCCTTCAGGAACTCCAGCCCACATAGGGTTAGGGATGATTTGTTCTTCCAGACAGATATTCAGCCCGCCGTCTGAGCTGTCCGCAACACCCAGTCACTAAAAAAGGTGAAACTGGGAGGAGTCTTTTCTTTAATGCTGTGCCTCTTAATGGCCACATCATGTTCCAGTCGAGAAATTATCTTTATGCTCATCATGGATAGAGCACTGGTCCACTCATGCTAGTGTTTGTAGAGCAGAATAGTGTACACCAGCCAGGACCTCAGTCAACAACCACACCACGGAAGGAACAGTCTTAGCCACCTGTCAACAGGTCAGCACCAACACACCAGCAAAGAACCAGGTGGAGCAGATCATACACCGTTCCCAGCACTACCCTGAATAGACGTAAAATGAATACAAGTGGAAACTGATACTAAAACCTACACTAAAAAGAAAACATGCCATTTGCCATGGAAGGTTTACCTCACTTAGAATCCCTATTCCTAACTGTAAGCAGCAGTTGCAATCTAACCTAACCTGGTCCTCGACTGTAAAATTAAATGCTATGAAACTATGACCAGTTTAAAACTTATTTAAACACTCTTTGTAGTGCTTAACAGCACTTTATAAAGGGCACAATAACAAAGCTCACATGGAGCTGGTGGAACAAACTTGCATCTTGTCCAGCCTGGCAGACATCTTTCCCCAATTAATTTTTTAACTATGTCGCTCACCATGCAGACACACTGAGAATACATCCCAGTCCTTCACGTCCAGAGTGCAGAAGTTAAAATTCTGGACTCATACGCTGCAGACTTGGTGGTACAATATCCTGAGGGACAGAAGACTTATTTCTCAGTGAGGGAGGTTGTGAGAGATCTGGCAGATCATGGCATCACTCTCCAAACATGGAATTCCCCATGATCAAAGCCACAGCCTTCCGTCACATCTAGACTTTATGTAGATTTGGACTCTGCTAAAAGTTAGCATTCCCATTACACACTATAGCACACTATGGCCCAGTTGAAACACATAAGAGAGAGACACGTGAATTTGAACTGTAACTGGTACCCCTTTTCTCTTATTTAATTGAACAGGTTGGGGGGGTCCTGGGGGACAGGTACGTCTTTGTCAGTCTGAACAGTTAGCAAAGTAAACTGAGAAGGGAAGGGGGCACTCCACTCTCCCAGTGTCAGCTATACTGCAGCTTTTAATTATCCCGATAGCAAGTTAGTACAGCACTTCTTTACCTGTAGCCTGGGCCCACTCGATGGCCATGGAAGTGTAAGGTGGGGGATCATAGCTTAGGTACCTCTTAAACTCTGGGGGTGTGTGTACACTCTCTACCCAACATAGTCAGAGCGAGAGACACACTCTTTTTTAATGGTTGGCATGTGTAAGGGGCACTCCATACATCTGTCATATATAGAAGCAATGC
Source organism: Neoceratodus forsteri (assembly GCA_016271365.2). Taxonomy (NCBI): domain Eukaryota; kingdom Metazoa; phylum Chordata; order Ceratodontiformes; family Ceratodontidae; genus Neoceratodus; species Neoceratodus forsteri. The sequence goes on along the minus strand of CM057459.1, from coordinate 668,601,564 downwards.
CTCCAATACTTTACCCTCCATTTTTTTAATTCTTTGATTTGATAGCCCCAGTGTTTGGGGGGTCCATTCTGGTCCGGGGGGGTGGCCATGCCTTCCACCTGGTTTTGGTCTTATGCCCACTAAGCACACTATCAGAGTGGAATATAGATACCAGTCTTTTCTATTGCAATTTTAATGGCTATGGACTGAATTTTTTATACTGCTGACTGGGGGATACTCAAGGAACATCGGGGTCACTCCTAAGTGTTTTTGCACTCTCTGGTTACATTGGATTGTTCCAGTTACCTTTATCTTTTTTGCACTCTGCAGCATATTATCTCCATAGTGTAACTGTTATGTTATATACTACACTGATGAGTTTGAATAGGGCGTACGGAAAGGCTGTTTAGGGAGCTATAACTATAGGTTTATACAGCCTAGATTGAATTCCTAGGGCTATGTAGAACTGACAGGTGGGGTTGACAGCTCCTCCATACTGCTTTTAAATGCATCAATTTCAAGCCTACAACTGTTGTTTTTACTCTTCCATTTAAGATAGAGGCTGATTCCCCAATGTGCCCCCCACAGTATTCCCCTTGGATTTTTTTCATCTTTCATATGACTGTGGTACTATATACAAAGGACACCTGGCCCAAGTAGTTTAATATGACTAGCTGGTGGTTCACCTCAGCATGTTGTAATCTTACCTAGTCTAGAGCAGACTGCTAAGTCATGTCCTTCTGGAAGCTGGGAGATATGTTCCTTTTTTCCCCTCCCCTTCCCAATTTTATGTACAGCATTGCTCTGCAGTATTTCTCTCTTCTGTGAGACACAACCATGTTTTTGGCAGTCATTATGACTCCTTGGGAGCCCTGCACCTTTGGGGCCTAGGACCTCTCCCAGCTAAGGGGAATACCACCAGGGGGCTATTACAGTATCCCCCCCCCCATCCTGTCTTGGAAGCCCTCATCTTTTTTCATCATACTTTCCCACAAACCATGTGTATCTTGGAAAGCTGTGCTCTAGGGCACAAAGGTTATCCCCCCACTATCCCAGGCCCAGTTGGTCATTGGACATGCGAGTTTGGTCCACCTCCCGGTTTCAGCAATCCCAGTTTGATATTCATGTTTGTAGCTTCTCCATTTTTTTTATTAAGCAGATGCACTAGTTGGATATGCACTTTGTCACTGAAGACACTGGGGCTTGGCCCCCTATATTATGCATGTATGTCAGGTCCTCTGTACTATAACAGAGGATATTTTGGGGAGGAGACACTATTAGCGGATAGACTTTTTCTGCTGGTTTATTACAGATAATGTCTAAGTTTATTACACTTTTACATAACATAAGTGCTCTGTTCAGTTTGTTCAACAGATCCAGGACAATACATGCTCTTAAAAAGCAATGCCTACATCTACTCCTTTTACAGTAAACTCACCTAACAAGTCCATAGCATCAAAAACTCCTAAAATTTGGGTTTGCACGTACAGTATTGTGGAATCTTCTTACAGAAATGGAAGATGGAAGGGGGTGGTAATCCTAATGCCCTACAATTCACTGTTCTGCTTACGTTTCACATACGCAGATAGAGACGGCAGATTAGCCATAGCCTCAGGCACCCTGTATGACCAGCAGCTCATGGTCTGCAGTCTGTACATTCCTCCTGGGAGTGACACATCCATAATTCAACACTTGTTCAATACAATATTGACTCTTCAAACTGGTGCCCTCCTTACTGGGTGTAATAATCATGCAGACACCAACGTGGAGTGAGTTGGTCAGTTTATTGTATGAAATACACACTTGAAACAACTGCAGAAAATGTGAGCTTCTGCCCGCCAAGCATGGGTTTATATATAGATATATATATCTATGTTTGGCACATGTGCATTAGTAAACCATATGCAAATCGTGTATGCTTCTTAACTTCCTTACATCTCCCTTCTCAGTTGAACTACCCTCCACCCCAAAGTAAAATCTTTAAAGTTCTATGTAGCTCAAAGTTTTTGTGAGTCTATATAGTCATGATGCCAGGCGGGCCTTCAGATCTCCCGTCCACTGACACGGCTGATTCTTGGGCTGGAGCTGGTGCCAGTCAGTTGGTCCCGACTACTCAGGGGCTGGTCCAACACCACATGCTCACTTTGTAACAACCCCGGCATCACTTGTGGAGGGACCTCCATTGCAAGCACCTCGGGGATTCCATCGTCCTCCATACTGTCGTCCTGCTCACTTCCTCCTTCCTCTCCTCAGATGTGTGAGTTTTGTGAGCCACAGGAGCTCAGGGGTTAATAAACTGTATCTCCTGTTTCTGCGATATGATTTCCCATTTGCTTGGACTACATAGGAATGTGGCTCTTCAGTAGGGCATTCTGCAACTGTGGGGTTCCAGGTATTCTCAGGTGTTCGTAGGTAAACAGGCTGTCCCTGTTGTAAGGCCAGGAGTGATCGGGTGTGCAAATTGTAATAAGATTTTTGTTTTTGTTGAGCGCTTTGCAATGTAGCTCGCACCTCAACTTCTGGTACTTTTGGTTTAAGTAGCATCGATCTGGTAGGCATTAAAGTTCTGGTTCTGCGGCCCATAAGCAGCTGTGCTGGAGATCCTAGCCCCTCCAATGGGGTATTTCTCAATTTCAGAAGTGCCAACTAAGGGTCTTGATGGTCCATTTCTGCTTTCTTTAACCGTCTCTTTATTGTTTGAATGGCCCATTCTATCATGCCATTACTCATGGGGTATATTGGTGAAGACGTTACATGTTTAAATTCATACCTTCGTTGAAAGTCTCTGAATTCAGTACAGGCAAATTGCAGGTCATTATCTGTGACAAGTATTTCTGGAATACCGTGTCTTGCATGTTGTGATTTAATATGGCTAATCACTGTTTCGCTTGTTGTATTTTGCTACTTTACATCTCAATGTATTTGGAGTAGTAATCAACCATTGCCAGATAATTTTTCCTTTCATATTCAAATAGGTCAGCCCCAACCTTTTGCCAAGGTCTGTGTGATATTTCATGTGACTGCATCAGTTCTCTAGCTTGTGCTTTCCTAAACAGATGGTAATGCCACACTTGGCCACCATGTCACTGATTCACTAATCTGACTGGTTCATCCCTGGCCAGAATAAAAGATCTCTGGCCTTGTGCTTGCATTTTTCAATGCTCAAGTGGCTGCTGTGTAATCTGGTTATTATGTCTGATCTCAGTGACGTGGGGACTATCAGTCTCTCTCCCCCTTCAGCAAAAGTCCACTTTCTATTGCGATTTCATCTCTGAACTGCCAGTACTGCCTTATCTCGGGGTGCACTGATGTTTTCTCCTGGGGCTACCCATTCAAAACAGTGTCTCTGAACTTGACCAGTGCTGAATCATTATCTGTCTCTCACTGAAACAATTTCAGTTTTTCATGACTGATTGGCATATAGTTCACCGTGTGAACCTCATATTTGTCCAATTCAGTTTCTGGTACAGAATTTTCTCCCACAGCCCTACTCGGGGCACCTGCTATATGAAGTTCTTTACTTGCTTTGTACTGTATTGGCAAATCCTACCTTTGCAGTTTTAGCATCATGCATTGAATTCTCGGTGGGGCTGTGGCCAGTGTTTTTTTGAAAAGGCTTTCCAGGGGCATGTGGTCCAATTCAACATGGACCTGGGTTCTGGCATAAATATACTGGTGTAACCTTGAACAACCAAACACAATAGCTAGCATTTCCTTCTCAATTTGTGCATAATTTCTCTCAGCTTTATTAAGAGATCTGGAAGCAAAAGCAACAGGCCTGCCTTCCTGCAGCAGACCGGTACCCAGCCCTTCAGAGGATGCATCAACAGGTAATTCAACAGGCTTCCTTAGATCGTAGTAGGCCAGTACCGAGGGGTTAGTAACAACTGTTTTCAGTTCTTGAAATGCCTGTTGGTGGCACTCCTCCCCAGTGCCATGCTGTTTCTTTCTCTAGTAACTCTCAACAGCTTATTTACAGTAGATAGGTTTGGAATACATTTTGCCAGGTAGTTTACCATGCCCATAAATCTCTGTAAGTCAGTCTTATTTTGGGGAACAGGCATCTGGGCAATTGCTTTAATTTTCTCAGGGTCTGCCAACAACTTGTTACTTGAGTCCGATATATTTTACCTCTGACATTTTGATTTTGGATTTCTTTAGATTTAGAGACAAATGCTGATCTCTGGCTCTTTGTAGAACATGCTGTAACCTCTCATTGTGCTCTTGTACATTAGCTTCCCATATTAGGATGTCATCCTCAATGACCTCTGTGCCCTCAAGCTCTTCAAAAATGTGTGAAATTTTCTTTTGGAAGACTTCTGCTACCGAGCAAATCCCAAAGGGGAGACAGTTGAACTTGTACCTCCCAAAAGGTGTATTAAAAGTCACTAGATCAGAGCTAGCACCAACCAGCTTAATTTGCCAGAAGCCATGCCCAGCATATAACACTGTGAATACTTTGGCCCCTGCCAGCTTGGCTGCAGCCTCTTTAACTGTTTTCATTGAGTAATGTTCCCCTTTAATTGCTATATTAAGATATCTGGGATCTATGCAAATTTGTACTTTGGTTGGTTTTTCTACAACCACCATCGAGTTGACCCAGCTCGTGGGTTTCTCCACCTTCTCAATAACCCCCAATCTTTTCATGTTCTGTAGTTCAGTTTTCACTTATCTTGTAATGCAAAAGGTATTTTCCTAGGGGGGTGGACCACAGGGCTGACTGTTTTGTCTGTTTTAATGTGGTATTCACCTTCTAAGCATCCCAATTCCTGAAATACATCAGCAAATTCAGCCAGCTTCACTTTCATTTGCAGCACTTACTGAAAATAGTTTCTTTATAAGCTTTGTTTTATTGAGCACATTTCTTTCATAAGTCACATTCTTTCTTGGGTTACAATACCTCTCAGATTGTCCCATAATTTTATTCAGCTGCCCCTGCTCTTCCTCGTTTTCCCAAACAAAAGTATTGAATACCTCTAATGCATCAGGGCCTACCACGTGCAAGAAGGTCATAGCCTGGATTTTCTGGGATTTTTCAGCGAGTCCACTGGCAACTGAGAAAATTTCAGATTGCTGCTTAAATCTTCTCCAGTTTTCAGATGCATTTCCATTTAAATTGTGAGTGGTGGGAGGCTGCAGGCGGTTCATTCTGACACCATGTAATAATCACATAGACACCAATGTGGAGTGAGCTAGTCAGTTTACTGTATAAAACATACACTTGAAACAACTGCAGAAACACGCACTTCAAACAACATGAAGTCTTGCTATATTATGACATATGCAGTTAGACCCAGCCTTCGAACTGCTCCGGAGGTGAAAGAGTTAACTTTCCATGCCAGGCATGGAATCTTGAGTACGAGCTCGGTTGAGAACTCTGTCTGTTGTTCTTCAAACTCAAACTGTCAGATTCTTTACTCCGCCTCACTGAACAGTCGCTCCAGAGATTTCTCCTGCTGCTCGGTTCATTTTGTCGGTTAAAAAGTGTAATTTCTCGGTTTTTAAACCGCATTTTGTCTATATTTTAACCGCAACCGGTCGGTTCAAGCTCTGTCTGTGGTATCGTAAGTAATAGATAGGTTTTACATTATTTCTGTGTGGAACTTGCAAACGATATTATCGGTTCGGTTTGAACCGGTCAGGTTGTTGTTAAACTTTATTAAATTGCATTTAGAGTGTGGTTCCCGGTTCTTATCGGTTCTAAAAAGAACGGATTTCATTACGGTTTTCTCCACGACCCGTGACACGGTTGGGAACCGATAAGGGTGTCTTGCTTGGCGGATTGCCGTAAATGGGCAAGTTTTTGGTTAGGCTGGCACTATGTCTGAGAAACCCAAAAAAAACCAGGCCCACTGGGTTTCAGCACTGTAGTGTCTGTGGGAAGCCTTTGCCAAGGCTGCCCACCACCATGTGTTTATTGTCTGAGGTTTGACCACCTCAATGCAGACTGCCAGATTTGCAAGAATTTCCCTGCAGCTACCCTGGATAAAGAGTTGGTAGGCTCAGGAGCGAGAGAACAAGGAAAGTCCGCTGACCCAGATGGCCAGCCGGTTCGGTGCCAACAGAACGGAGGAGTCGCCCTCTGACCAGGCGAGACTTCCTCGGGCAAGCGGAAGCTGACTCGGAGGAGTCAGTCCCAGCAAGGACTAGAAAATCAGCAGGTGTGGAGCAAAATTTCCTTCTCCAACGCCGCTGCAGAGATAGCCAAAGCGATCAAAATTGTCCAGTCCACTTTCCACGGTTTCCAGCAGACGGTAGCCATCAGAGTAAGCGGTCGGTTGGTCGGTGCCACGGTTCAAGAATATGATATAGAATTTTATGAACGGAGGAGGAGGAGGAAGATTATGAAGAGAGTGAATGTGATTTTGAAAGTCTGGATGTGCCCATTGAACCGGACATCTCCCCAGACAGACCTTCAGGAGTGTCTCCCCCTAGGCTTTCTGAGTCCCCTTCTCATTTTATGTTTTATAAGAAAGTGGCTGAAACCCTCCAGCTCCCTTTGGAAGAAGCTGTGGATGAACAGGAGGAGCCTGACTATGTAGAAATGATGGATATCCCAGAGTCTAGGAGATTGTCTATTCCTTTACATAAATATTTTAGGAAACAGACAATAAAAATTTTAAAAGCTCCTCACACTATACCTCCTGTGGATAAAAAAAATGGACAAGAGGTACACATTGTCAGGCTCTGATACGGAGTTCCTTTCACAACAATGCAGCCATGTTGGGGTAGTGCAGGCTACAGCCTGTGATAAGGCAAATATTCCCTTGGCTTCACACCCCCCTGACAAGGACTCCAGGAGGATTGATGCCATGGCAAAGAAACAGTACATGGCAGCATCCTTGGGACTCAGACAGGCAAATTATATGGCCTATGTTGCAAGATACCAGAAATCCAGATGGGATACTGTTATGGCTCTAGCGAAACAGGTCCCTGGCCAGCTGCCAGGAGCTGGAGCAGGTGGCTGCTGATGGTATTGAGGCATCAAGGTGCAATTCCATGCTGCAGTGGACTCTAATGATGTATCTTCAAGAGTCATGGCTACATCTGTGGCTTTTCGCAGAATGGCTTGGCTCAGGTGTACCAGCCTGTCACAGGATACCCAGGCTAAGGCCATGGATTTTCCTGTTGTGGGTAACTCTCTGTTTGGGGAGCAGATAGAGAATTACATGAAGAAAATGAATGAGTATAGGACCACTTATAGGAGTGCACAGGCCAAGGACAGGCAGGTCACTCCTCAGAGGCAGCTTTCCAGGGGCAGGTCTTTTCACAGACCTTTTTTACCAAGCCCAGGCCTCCTCTTCAGCCTATGCCCAGAGGGGGTTCTTCAGAGGGAGTGGCAGACGGGGTACGAGCAGGCCTGCTCCCACCCCTCAGCCTAAAGCCCCTGCCAAACAGGCACCCTGATGGGCGGGCCAGGGCCGATTCTCCATTACCTGTAGGAGGCAGGCTGGCTTACTTCGTCCAGGACTGCGAGTCTTTAACATCAGACAAGTGGGTCCTGGAAGTCGTAAGCCAGGGACTGGTTCTCAGTTTCAAAAAATTTCCAAAGATGAGAACCAGATCCTTTCCACCTGCAAATCCATCAGAGGCTCTCGCTCTGGAAACGGAAGTCTCAACCCTCCTGGCTCTCAGAGCTGTAGAAAGGGTACCTCCCCTACACCAGGGCAAAGGACTGTACTCCAGGTACTTCCTTACCCCAAAAAAGACAGGAGAATGGCGGCCCATCCTGGATCTCAGATACCTAAACAAGCACCTTTTAAAACCAAGATTCAAAATGGTGACTCTGGGAATTATTTTACCCTCTCTAAGGCCAGGGGACTGGCTAGCATCCCTGGACCTCAAGGATGCCTACTTCCATGTTCTCATCAGAAGCTCCTACCGAAAGTACCTCAGATTCAAACTGCCCTCAGGCCATTACCAGTTCAGAGCAATGCCCTTCGGCCTCACCTCTGCCCCAAGGGTATTCACAAAATGCCTGGCAGTAGCAGTTGCTCATTTAAGAAGGCAAAAGATTGCCATCTTTCCTTACCTGGACGACTGGCTCATAGTGGGCCAGTCTCCAGACCAAGTCACATTACACCTTCAGGTTACCCAGCAGCTGCTTACATCTCTAGGTTTCCTTCTCAATCTCCCAAAGTCAGTTCTAGAGCCTGTTCAGCTACTCACCTTCATAGGCGCAGAACTGGACCTAAAGCAGGCCAGAGCTTTCCTCCTCTAGAAAGAGCAAAGACCCTGGTGGCTCTGGCCTCCTCCTTCACTCTGCAGGTCTCTCGACCAGCAAGGCACTTCTGTAGCTCCTAGGGCACATGGCTGCCTCCACAGCAGTAGTGCAGGGGCAAGATTTCAGATGAGGGACATTCAGTTCCATTTGAGAGCCTTCTGGTCTCAAAGGAGAGATCCTCTAACCAAATTGATCCCAGTAACTCGAACCCTGATCCAGGCCCTACAGTGGTGGCAGGATCAGAGCAATCTGAGACAAGGGGTTCCTTTCATCCCTCAATCTCACTCCTTGACTCTTACTACAGATGCGTCCCTCTTGGGGTGGGGAGCTCACATGGGCAACCTCACCACCCAGGGATTGTGGTCCCCTCAGGAATCTCTGCCCCACATCAATCTGTTGGAACTCAGAGCAGTTTTTCTAGCACTTCAGGTTTTTCATCTGTTCAGAACAAAGTGGTACAGGTCAGAACAGACAACACCACTACAATGTGGTACATCAACAAGCAAGGGGGCACTCGGTCTTCGGCCTTGTGCACCGAGGCAATGAAGTTGTGGTCTCTGGCTTATTCCCTGAACACCTCCCTCATGGCAGTTCACCTCCCAGACAAGGACAATGTCCTGGCAGATGCTCTCAGCAGGATTTCCCAGGGCCATCACGAATGGTCTCTGGATCCCCTAGTACTGGAGGTAGTATTTGCCAGGTGGGGCACCCCTCAAATAGATCTTTTTGCAGCCCCAGACAATCACCAACTTCCGCTATTTTGCTGCAGACCCCCAGTGTTGGGCTCAGTCCCTCTGGATGCCTTCCTTCTCAACTGGGAAGGGAAATTTCTCTATGCCTCCCCCCCCCCTGTTCAAGGTGCTAGTCAAAATCAGATCTCAACCTTGCAAGATGATTCTGATTGCTCCAGATTGGGCCATACAGCCCTGGTATCCACTCCTCCTGTCCTTAGCAGTCCACCTTCCCCTGTGTCTTCCTAGGAATCCCAATCTGTTAACCTGTGCCCAGGGGAGAGTTTGGTACCCGAGTCTCAAATCCCTCAACCTCAAGGCCTGGCTCTTGAAGAGTTAGAGTTTGCTGACCTACACCTTTCTCAAGGTGTACTCGACATCTTGAAAGCTTCTAGGAAGCCTTCCACCAGGGCTACTTATAATTCTAAATGGAAAGGTTTTCCATATGGTGCTCTGAAACATATTTCCCAGAATCTGCTGATTTGCCCACAGTCCTGGATTATATGGTCCCTTAAATACTTTGGGGCTGAGGCCAGCTACCCTGAAGTGTACTTGGCAGCTGTCTCTGCTTTATATCAGCAGGAAAGCCCTCTTCTCTTTCTGCTCACCTTGTATTCTCAAGTTTTCAGGGATTGCTTCACCAACCCTCCATTCAGGACCCTGCTCCCGCCTGGGATCTTAATGTTTGCATTGCTCAGCTTATGCAACCCCTTTGAGCCTTTGTCTTCAGCAGAGCTTAAGTACTTGACTTGGAAAACTGTGTTTCTGGTAGCCATCACTTCTGCCAGCGCATAAGTGAATTACAAGCTTTGTCAGTGGAGTCTGATTTTATCTCCTTTCACAGAGATAAGGTGGTCCTCAGGACTAACAGGAAGTTCTTGCCTAAGGTGGTTTCAGATTTCCACCTTAATCAATCTATATCTCTTCCAGTGTACTTCACTGACCATTCCTCCTCTGGCGAGAGGAGGCTGCACAACAGATGTGAAGAGAGCCCTTAGTTACTACATAGAGCATACCAAGGGTCACAGGTTTGACTCCCTCCAACTGTTCCTCACTTATGGTGAGGTTGGTAAAGGGAAACCTGCCACTAAAAGGTCCATTGCCAGGTGGATTGTCTCTTGTATCCAATTTTGTTATCAAAAACTGGGTAAGGTTCCCCCTTCAGGCCTGAGGGCTCACTCTACCAGAGGTACAGCTGCGTCCCTGGCTGCAGCCAGGAACATCCCTGTCATAGAGATATGTCAAGCAGCTACCTGGAAAACAGTTCACACTTTCACTAAGCATTACTCCCTGGACATCCAGGCTAGGAGTGATGCTCGGTTTGGCACAGCTGTGCTTCAGAGCCTATTTCCTAAGTAGGTTCTGTCCCTCCTCCATGGAGGTACTGCTGTGTAGTCTGCATATGTCATAATATAGCAAGACTTCATGTTGTTTGAAGAAAAAATTACTCACCTTAGTAATGTTGTTTCTTCTAATGAGTCTTGCTAATTATGACCTCTCCTGCCTGCCCCTCTCAGAACCTCTGCTTTTGGGATGTGGGTGGGCAGTGCAGTGTTAGCCTTAGTAGATGCCCATTTTGTTTTTCACTCCTTTTTGGGGGTGTTTGGGTGTTGTGTTTTATTTTTGGATCCCTGACTTGAGTCTTTGTTTTGGGACCAAAAAATGTGTTAATATTAGTAGCCAGTTGGCTAGTGTGAGGTTTGCAGCTTCACACAGAATCTTAGTGAGTTTTGCTCGTAAAGATCTGACAGTTTGAGTTTGAAGAACAACAGACAGAGTTCTCAACCGAGCTCGCGCTCAAGATTCCATGCCTGGCATGGAAAGTTAACTCTTTCACCTCCGGAGCAGTTCGAAGGCTGGGTCTAACTGCATATGTCATAATATAGCAAGACTCCATTAGAAGAAACATTACTACGGTGAGTAATTTTTTCTTCTGCCTGCCAAGCATGGGTTTATATTTACAGTATATGTGCATTAGTAAAGCATATGCAAATTGTGTATGCTAATTAACTTCCTTACATTGGGGGAGATCTTAATTTTCTCCATAACCCTGCGTATGATACTTTCAACATTGGACCCCATCACTCCTCAAGCCAAAAACACCTCAGATGCCAGTTATGATATTTTGGTCATATACAGGTAGATACATGGAGACATTTCCAACCTAGGGACAGATGCTATTATTTTACTCAAACTCCCATCATCACTGCTCAAGATTGGACTATTTCTTTATTAGTGTGGATATGCTGACTGGGTAGTAGATTCCATCTTGACTCCATAGTTCTGTTTGATCATGCCCCATTTCTCTACTTTTATCCATTCCACCTGAATGTAGACACACCCAAGTGGCATTTCAACACGTCTCTTTTCTGAGACCCAGATTTTCAATCGCTTCCGAAGAATGCTATCCCATGCATCCTTAGGGTCAATGACCAAGAAGAAGTAAACCCTTACACTTTATGGGATACCTTAAAAACTGTCCTCTGAGGTGAGATTAATGCTTATGCCATATGAAAACAATGCCAGAGAGAGGAACACCTAATACAACTACAAGCGAAATTAGGGAATTTTTACAACTGGCTCGTATGCAAGGGCGCGACTCCCTATTAGACCAGATCAAGCAGGCGGAGGTCAAAATACAAGATATTCTTACCTACAAAATGGAGCAGGTACTGCTATGGTTCCATCAGACCTATTATGATGGAGGAGCCCAGTCTACAAAGGTTTTAGCACACAGACATAGACACCGGCACAAGGTGACAACTGTCAATAAATTAACAGAACTGGACACAGAGAGAGCATGCAGTCACACACAGGGCATCCTGTGTATACTTAAGAGTTACTATTCCTCACTTTAGACACAGGGGGCCAATTCCAAGAGGCATGGTGCAACTCATGGGTGTATGCGAGTTACACCAGGCGGCGCTACACTGGGGACCCTGCGCCATATTCCAGGACAGGCAGGGTTGCCAGCACCTATGCCCATGACTTGCAGCAGCTGCAGGCTAGCACCAAACACATGGTACACTGAGCCAGGGTGCCGCAAGTCACGGCACACACACACACACACACACACACACAACTGCCCACCACCGCAAGCACCAGGGGGCATGGGGGGGCTGGAGAGGTGGCACTGTCATTCAGGGGGGCAAGTTAAAAATTGGACCCCAGGGGTCCCTGACATTCAGGGGGTGGGGGGCATGAATGTGTTTGGGGGGGCATGGAGAGCACTCCAGTAGCTTTGCTGCAGTGCTGTAGAGTGGGCATCCATCAATTGGCATGGATGGATGCCCCTTAGACCATCTCCATGATGGTCTAAGTCCACTGCACCATTGCAGCTCTTGGAACAGAATACGTGGGTTATGGCAGCTGCCCTTTTGGAATAGGGTGCAGTTGCTGCCATAAACCACCCTTGCACCATGACATTGTGGGTTGCAGGTGTAGTGGGTGACGTAACCCACATTTGGCGCAACCTGCATATGGCATGGCACAAGGCACCTTTTGGAATAGCAAATGGTGTAATGCATGGCGCAAGTTGCGATTTACGCCATGGGGGTTGGCGTAACTCAGTTTGTGCCATGCGTAAGCCATCTTGGAATCGGGCCCAGGGAGACAGCTAATCATGTTTAGAAATACAACACTTTATGAATAGTCTAAACTCTCCCTATTCTCATGGAAGAACAGGCATCCTTACTACACACCATGTGCACTCAGGAAATTACCAAAGGCATTAAACCTCTTAAAAATGGCAAAAGTCTGGACCCAGGCAGCTGTAGTATGGAATTTTGTAAAGCCAGTCTAGAATTGTTGCTCTAACCAATACTCATGACATTCCAAGAATGTCAGACTAAGATTCAGTGCCCAGATATCTGGCAGTATGCTAATATATCCGCTATACTCAAACCCCAGAAAGATCCCTCACACTGTGATTCTTATAGACCCATCTTGGTCCTTAATCTCAATTACTAACCATTTACCAATATAGTAGCCCATAGGCTTGATACCTTCCTTCCTCATATCATCCATCCAGATCAATCAGGGTTTATCCGTGGGAGACAGACCTCCAATAACATTAAAAGAACCCTACTATTGATAGACCATGTCACCAGACATCAAATGCCTCCACTAATTTTAGGTTTAGATGCCCAGAAGGCATTTGACAGGGTTTCCTGGAAGTTTTTACAGCAGGCCCTTCTCAGATTTGCTTTTCTAGAGGATTTCTTATCCCTACTTCAGGGTTTATATGACTCGGCTCAGCCTATGGTAAAAGCTAAAGGACCCCCCACACACACACAGACACACTTTACTGTCTCCAGAGGCACCCATCAGGGCTGCCCTTTATTCCCCAATCTTTTTGTGCTGTATGTGGAGTCTCTAGCACAGTTCCTATGTCAAACAATGGATTTTGAGGGCTATAAAGTGTGGAATACTATACATAAGGTTTAATACTATGCCGATGATCTCCTCTTATTCATTGCAAATCCTGACAGATAACTCACAACGTTATCTGAGGGACTTAATAAGAATTATACAATGGACTAAAAAATACTGTCTTGTGATTGGCTGACTGTCACGATTTACAACATGTCATTCCTACCATCATCATCACATGTGAAGAAGTTTCAGCCAGCCACCGGTACCAAACTTCAAAGCCTCCGGCCACCATATTGTTTTCTCAGGTAACCAGAACACGCAAAACTCAAAATAAAAAAATGAAAAGGTGTCTCTCCTATTTTATTACATTGTATAATCACAATATACCATGAGAGGGTGTGGGTGATGGCAGGATTTACCCATGCCTGGTGTGGTTTCCTCACTCAGCCACCGGCCTAGTAAGCAGACCACCACCCCAGGCATAGGTAAATCCTGCAATCACCCACATCATTTCCTGGTATATTGCTTAATGAATACTTTAGTTGGGTAACAAATAAATGAGACTAAGATGGAGGCCCTATAAATGTGGCAAGGCAATTTTTCTTTTTCCTGCACCCAATCCTGGAGGCTCTGTGTGCCTTACACACAGATAAAATAATACAATAATGGAACAGTTCTTATAAAAGTATGAGGCTAAAGTCATAGGAATAAAACCTTACAGTAAAATCAGCAGCAAATAAAAGAAGAATAAAATTTATAACTGTAATTCCCAGATTGAAAGGGAGGTGTGAGAATACTGATCCACCTCAGGGAAGGCTAATGAAAACAAGTAGAACTTTAGCCCCTGCTTAAAAGCCTCAAAGCCTCAACTGTCTGGGCTCCTCTAACATTAGCTGGCAGTGAGATCCAAAGGCTGGGCCCAGAAACACTAAAGGTGTGGTCACCGGATGTTTTCAGCCTCACCCTTGGAATGTTGAGGAGCCCTCTAGCCAAGGACCGGAGGGAGTGGGTTGAAGTGACAGGTGAGAAGAGAGCAGCCAGATAACCTGGACTCAGGCCATATAGGGCCTTAAAGGTGAGCAATCCCACCTTGAAGATGACCCTCCACTGGACTGGCAGACAATGCAGAGAACACAGGACAGGGGTCACATGACCTGACCTGGGCAGGCCAGACAGTAACCTTGCCACTGCATTCTGCAACAGCTGCAGCTGATGGAGGGTCCCTCCAGTGACCCTGAGGTGTAGAGAGTTGCTTTAGTCAAGTCTTGAGGTTACAAATGCATGCACTAGCATTGGCAGGTGTTTGGGTGAAACCAGAGGCTTAATCCTGGCAATGTTCCTCAAGTGGCAAAAGCCACTCTTGACAACAGAAGATACCTGGGCCTCCAGGGTTAATCTTCTGTCAAGGATCATGCCAAGATTTCACACTCTGGTGGAGGCCAGAAATGGAGCCAATCCCAAGAACAAACCTGTATCCACTCCAGCTGCACCTCCATTGCACCCATGACCTGGCTTAATCACCAATACCTCCATTTTCTCTGGGTTCAGTCAGAACCAGTTGGAGGACATCCAGTCTTTGATATCAGCAAGACAGCTGCTCAGCACGTCCACAGTATTTGATGTTCCAGGGGCAAAGGACAGATACAACTGAGTATCATCTGCACAGCAGTGAAAACTCATGCCGTATTGTCAAATGAGTTCTGCTAGGGGAAGCATATATACCGGGAATAGCATCGGCAAAAGGATCAAGCCCTGAGGAACACTACATGACAGGAGCTTCAGGGATGAGGAAAAATGTCCCGTCACCCGTTGCATCCTGTCAGAGAGATGGGACTCAAACCAGCAGATGACAGTGCCGGCAAGACCACATATTTCTCAAAGGCAATCCAAACATGTGCAACCAACCAACTCCACAAGTTAAAACTATTTACCCTTATAAGTGGAATAAACTGACTGTTTAATATCTGGGTGTGAAACTCTGCCTAAATTTGTCAGAGCTTTACAAACATAATCATCCAGACTTAGTTACAGAAATTCAGGAAGACCTGTCTGGATGGCAGCCTCTCCGTCTTACACTCCTAAACAGGGTACAGTAAATATGCATGAACATTGTCCATTGGCTACTGTACTTTTTCCAGATGTTATCTTTCATGCTTGTGAAAACAGAATTCTAGAAATGGAATACAGCTATTGTAAGGTTCCTATGGGGAGAGATAGACCATGTATAGCGTATAAAAAAACAGCTTCCTAAGATAAAAGGAGGACTGGCACGAGATGACCTTTTCCTTTATGCGCAAGCTGCCCAACAATATCATATTCTAGCATGGGCATGTCACCCCCCTCCTAGGCCAAACTGGGTAGACTTGGAGCTCAACATGATCCCTTGGGATCTTGAGTCGAGCTTGTTTAACCGTACTAACTAAGATTTACCCAGACTCCCTTCACCATTCCTTACAACAGGCCTTTTGAAAACCAGGAGACTATTTTTATCCCAGAAGGAACACATAATGGTGCCTAAGTAGATCAGCAAACCTGATTTAGATACCAGTTTTCCTCCTCACAATGGGAGCCAAAGTGCAGACACTGGATGAGACGTGGTCTAATTTACACTTATCGATTTTATGCCAGGGATACCCTGAAAGCATTCAAACAACTCTCAACTGAGTTCCAATTAGATAAAAGGGATCACTAGCATTACCTCCAGCTCAGAATGTATTTTAACACTAACTTAGGTCTCACTATACCATCAGGTTATCGTCCACCAATATTTACTTTTATAACTAATATCTTAGAAGGGGGTTGACCACACCACTTCATTTTAGAGTACTATCAAGCCCTACAAGGCAGGACAAAGGCTACTACTGTGGCCACTAAACTACAGTGGGAGGCTGAACTTGTATTGATCTTTCAGAAGCTGCATGGGTGACAATATGCCCAAGACAACATAAGGTTTCCAGCTCCTATCAATGGAGAGAGCAAGCGTGGAAATCCATGATCAGGTATTTCTGCACTCCACAAATTACTGCAGAATTCTTTACTTCCAAGGATGCCTCCTGCTGGAGTGGTTGTGGCAAGGAGGTAGCAACACAAACCAATATATTGTGGTTATGCCCAGTCTTGACACCTTATTGAACACAAAGAGAGAAAAAGATAAATGAGGTAGTTACTAATTTTGGCACTCTTACTCCAGAAGTAGCCTTACTCCTTCAATACCCAATACAAATAAAAAATAAACGCACCTTGCATATTCTCAGGATTATGTTAATGGTGACTAGAAGAGCTATCACCAGACACTGGCTACAACCAATCTCATAGTCAATGGCAATATCTCCTTGTAGATATATATAAACTAATGGCCTACCTTCAGAATAAACTCCCACTCTCACAAAATAGGTGGAACCCTTGTGTTATATTTGTCGTGAATGATGAAACATAGAACTGACATTATCCCTTAATCTGTGAACTATCAGGGGCAGAGAAGTGCCCTGTGGGGGCTGTGGAAACCAAACTTGACAGACTCATGCTTCCTTTCCTCACCTCCTCTACACATATGGACTATATATTGTATGTGACCAGATTTATGGAATGTTGGTTATATCTAAGCTGTATATACCAGGAACCCCAACCTGTCTTACACATGTAGAAGTTGATATATTGCTACTGGAACTGTATCTGTGACTGATGTGATTCATGGTAACATTATTTGTAATAGTGCTGCATAATATTTTTAGATAAAAACTTAGTTTAAAATAAAAAGTGGTCCACCAATTTATTAACAAATGTTTAGTCACTAAATGAGCCTGCAATGATATTTTTGTAGTTCCTGCATTGATAAAAATGATTCAGTTTCAAGGTCCACTCCCCCCGTATAGCTCATACCTATTACTAGTGTTAATATGATTGTGTTTAGCCTGCTTCCTCCTCTTCCAACATTCTGTACCAAATAATAGGTACTGTACCATTCTTCTTTATTTCTCTTTCTTGATTCAGGTGTTTCCTTTTTCAGACACCATTATGTATTTCCTCTGTTTGATTATTTGCACTTAAGTTAATTTCCTCACTGGGGCTGATACAAGTTTCATCAAGGAATCCCTCAAGTTCAGTTATTTGTCTCGGGTGTTTTACTTCTCATAAAGTTCCTTGATTTTCATTTCCAGTGTTTTAATATGTGGATATTTCTCACATGCAGAACTGTCTCCTCAAAAATTGTCATTCACAATAAAAAAAAGTCTTACAATTTGACAAATCATTATGTTGTTGACTAAACATTTCCCATACTCTTTCTCTAGGCAAAAACAAATATTTACTAAATACTACTACTTCTGGGATCTGTTCAGTTTGTCCATCTTCTTCCTCCTGTTGTCCCCTTGGCTAACTACTAAGCATACTTAGTTGAGCTCACCAAATTTCTCTGAGCTCTCCTTTTTTTTGGTGGGGGGGGGGGTCTGCCTGTTTCCTGGGTTTCCTAAACTGGAAAGGATATCATGGAGCACTTCCTAATTCAGTGCTACACTGAATACCTCAAGACAGTTACAAAACCTTTAAAAAAGCCTGGTGCCTACAAAGGGTATACCCCACAACAACCACTAGCATATATTGCTTGACCCTAAGTAAGTAACATTACCTCTCTGTGTTCCCAGGATGCACCTAGAAATTAGTTTGGATTCAGTGGTCAAAATTCTAAAATTAAAAAAAAAAAATGCTAAAAGAGGCACATACAGTAATGCCTGATCTTACTTTGAGATAGAGCTCTTGCAGCAGGCTATAACAATTAGGACTATGCCGCAGGCACTAGGACCACGCGGAAAAACTTCTGCCAGCAATACCAGTGGGGACCGCCCCGGCGCGGGCCCCGCCCGACGCCGGCCAGGGCATAAGAGGGGCGGACCCAGCTCCACCCTCAGTTCTTTTCCCGCTGCACTACCCATCGCGAATAGCTGCTTGCGATTCACCAAGCAAGAAAAGGATCTTCAAGCAAGTTTTCAACAGTTTTACCATTTTTTTCTCTTTACCGCGACTGACACCTGTACGGTTACCACTAGTGGTTCATTTTTTTCCAGTGATTCGTTGTACTTTGCCTCGGTGTTTACCGCCATGGGTGCCGACATCAGTACCGAAGCTTCTTCCTGCGGGTTCGATGTCTTCCCGGGCGTCTGTTTCCCCAGAACACCTAAACAAGTGTGAGTGCGGCCGGCAAATTCCCACCAAAGATGGTCATCGGCGGTGTGTTTTCTGCTTGGGCCCGGACCACGACACCGCTAACTGCGCCAACTGCCAAGCTTTTACAAGCTGGGCTCGCATCCGACGCCTGAAGGCCCTGAAGGCCTACCTGTTAGAGAAGAAAATGGACCTGCAGTCATCCGAGGGGAAGAAGAAGGAGAAAAAGCGTCATAGTAAAGAGCGCAGTCGGTCCCGGCACCGGTCCCACTCGCGGTCGTGACCTTCCCTGAAGAAGGCCCATCCCTCGGGCTTGGGTGAGTCGCCGCGCTCGTCTCAGGCTAAGGCCGGCCCGTCAGGGGAGCAGCCGGACAAGCCGAAGGTGACTCCAGTCAAAGTCATCACCAAGTCCGTGGCGGTACCTGCTTCGGCCCTACCAACCACGGCACCATCGCCACCTGCTAAAGTGCGCCTCCGGAGCTTAAGGACTCTCGGCGCCCCCTGTCGTCACCCGTGGCCGGTTGGGTACCGGCGCGATTGAAGAACCAGGACCGGGGTAGTGTTGTCCAGCAGCGTCCCAGTGCCCAGTCCTCCTCCCCTGGGCCATCAGGAGAGCTCGCCGTCACGACCGCCGCTCGGAAACTTCTTTCCGCAGCGGGCGGCTGAAATATTCTCCTGAGCGAGCTTAAGCAGCTTTTTCGTTTTGGTGGGGGCAGGTTCTGGCGTACCACCCGTCGCCGGCCAGACACGGTACGGATCCTACGGGTGAACCACAGCCAGAGGGTGAGACCTCTCCGTTGAGGTCCCTGGAGCGCCATTTTTCGCCCCCGTCTAGGGCTCGTTCCCGCTCCCGATCCGAGGACCACCGACGTCGCCCTGTGGTTTTAACTGACCGACGTCGGTCCCGGGCTCGTTCTTGGAGCCCTTCTCGCGCTCAGCGGGACGGTTCCTGGCGTCAGTCTCCTGACCAACGTCGGTCATCACTCCGTCGTCGGTCCAGGGACCGGAGTCGGTCTTCGGACCATCACCGGTCCCCTGCATACCGATGTCAGCGTAGGCATGGACATGAGGCAGAACCAGACTACTCTAAGTCGGATAGTCAGTCCTCCTCTTCCTCGTCATCCTCTTCATCTTCCCTCAGCCTCAAGCGCTCCCCTGAGGAGAAGGACATGCCTCGCTCACCTCCGGACGATCCCACGTTCATGGACGTCATGAGGCATAACCAGGCTTCCAATGAGTGGGACACGGGAGACCTGGACCCGGAACGCCGGAGATTGGCCAGATACCTGAGGCAGAAGGAGCCAAAGTCTTTGGTCATTCCTCCTCTGGTGGATACTTTTCAGGACCTGACTAGATCCAGCTGGCTGCGCCCAGCCTCCCTCCCAGCGGTTCCCAAAAAGTCGGACAGGCTTTACAAGGCTCCGAGGGCTGAACCCTTCTTGGCGGAACACCCTCAGGCAGACTCCACTGTGATCACGGCTGCTCATGACAAGTCTCAACAGCCGCGGCACCTCAGCTCCCAGCCTCCCGACTTGGAGTCCCGTTACCTGGATCAGGTGGGCAAGAAAGTTTACACTGCTTCCACCTGCTCCATTCGATCCCTGAACTTCCTCACGCATATGGTGCAGTTCCAGAATGTGTTGTGGGAACGGGGTCTTGAGCTGGCACAGGCCATGCCAGACTCCGATAAGAAGATGGAGCTCCTGGCCCTCTTACAGTCAGGCTCGGACATAGGCACTCATGTTCTGAGGGCCTCGTACGATACTGCAGATATGGCAGCCAGGGCAGCCGCCCCTGGGGTTTGTCTCAGGCGACATGCCTGGTTGAGGCTTTCGGGCTTCCACCAGGATCTGCAGTCCGGTATCTGAAACCTACCGTTTCAGGGTACCGTTTTGTTTGGGCAGGAGACGGAGGCCTTGATCTCCTGTCTCCAGGAATCGGGTAAGTCGATCTCGTTGGTCCGCGAGATGTACCGTGGCGACCAGCAATGCTCCCATCGCCGTCAGCTTTTTCGCAAGTCCTCAGGCAATCAGACTTCAGCCCGAGGTTCCCAGCAGGGGCAGAGAGGTGCCTTCCGCCCATGGGCCCAAGTCCTCCCAGGCCTCTCTCCCTACCCCCGGTTCTGCCCAATGACTCCCTTCCGCCCCCCCATGGTCAGACGTCCAGGGGGAACCGGTTGGGGGCCACTTCTCCCTTCATCTCGAAGGATAGAGCTCTATTACCACAGATCAATGGGTCTTGGACGTCATTCGGAGAGGACACACGTTGGAGTTCACAGAGTTCCCTCCATGTACTCCGCCAAAGCTCTCCCGTTATCCTCCTTCTCACATTCCACTCTTGGAAGGAGAAATTCAGGCCCTCCTGCAAAAGAGAGCAATAGAAAGAGTTCCCATGGAACAGTGGGGTCAGGGGTTCTACTCCCACTTTTTTCTGATCCCAAAAAAGACTGGGGACCTTCATCCCATTCTGGATCTCTGTCCTTTAAATCTCTTTATAGAGTACAAAAAGTTCAGGATGGTGACTCTTCAGGGTCTCCTCCCTCTACTGCACCAAGGGGATTGGCTCTGTTCTCTCGACATGCAGGATGCATACATGCATATCGGGGTCTTTCCTCCCCACAGGAAGTTTCTGAGGTTCCACTTCCTAGGGGCTCATTATCAATTCCGGGTGCTTCCGTTCGGCCTTTCTTCCGCTCCGCGAGTCTTTACCAAATGCCTAGCAGTGGTGGCTGCGGCTCTAAGGCGATCAGGCCATTATGTTTTCCCTTACCTCATGACTGGCTTCTCACAGCCCCGTCAAGGGACGGCCTCCTACGCTCTCTCGGAGATGCCTATACTCTATTCCGAGAGCTGGGGATCACCCTGAACTTGAAAAAGTCATCCCCAGAGCCCAGCCAAACCCTTGCCTTCATTGGAGCAACTCTGGACTCCATCCAGGGCATGGCTTTTCTCCCGCAGGACAGGGGAATTTGCCTGCGAAGCTTGGCAGAACGGATCTCCATAGCACCTCGAGTTCCGGCTCGGAACTTCCTCAGTCTACTGGGTCATATGGCGGCGGCCATCCCAGTAACACCCTTGGCCCGCCTCCACATGAGAATCCCACAATGCATGCTCAGGGTGCAGTGGGATCAATACTCTGACAACCTGGATGCTTTAGTCAGGATCTCTGAGCCAGTCAGGAGAACGTTGCTTTGGTGGCTGGACCCCAGCAATCTGGAGAAAGGGGTCAGCTTTCGTTGAACCTCAGGTCAGACTCTACGGATGCCTCAGACCTGGGTTGGGGGCTCATCTCGGTGTTCGCGAGCATGAGGGGTTTTGTCACCTGAGGAACAGTCCCTCCACATCAATGTCCTGAAATCGGCGGTCCTCTACGCTCTTCAGGTGTTTCAAGAGGACCTGGTACCTGGCTCTCTTCTAGTTCAGACGGACAACATGGTGGTCATCTTTTACATCAACAAGCAAGGAGGCACCCATTCATATCCTCTTTGCCGGGAGGCAATGAGAGTCTGGTACTGGGCGCTGGAAATGGGCATTCATCTGTCGGCTGTGCACATTCCAGGAGTCCTAAACACGCTGGCCGACAACCTCAGCAGGTCATGGGCCAGAGCGCACGAGTGGGAATTGCTTCAATCTGTAGTGGATCAGCTCTTCGGAAGGTGGGGCCTTCCCAAGCTAGATCTCTTTGCGTCACCACGCAATGCCAAACTGCCACGATTTTGCTCGCAAGAGCAAGCGCCTGGCATTTTTTGGCCAGACGCGTTATCCTTTTGTTGGGCAGGGAGGTTTCTTTATGCCTTTCCGCCCTTCCATCTCATCCAGAGGGTTCTGCTCAAACTACAGGCAGAGGGGGCACGCATGATCCTTGTGGCCCCCAATTGGCCCAACAGATTTGGTTCCCACTTCTGCAGCGGTTGTCCCAGGAACCTCCAATCCTGCTGCCCATATGCTCGCAACTGCTGTCCCAGGACCAGGGTTCTGTGGTTCACCCGGATCTCAGATCCCTGCACCTTCATGCTTGGCTCCTCCAGACGTAGCTAAGAACAGATACGGGGTTTCCTGAAGTGGCTTAGGTCTTAGCGTCCGCAAGAAAGCCCTCTACTCGCTCTGCTTACGCTATGAAGTGGAAACGTTTCTGCCTTTGGGCCTTGCCACAGCATTTAGACCCAGTCACCTGCTCTGTGAACTCCGCCTCGCAGTATCTCCTTGCCTTATACGAGAAAGGCCTGAGCTATTCCTCTATCAAGGTGCATATGTGGGCGATCTCTGCCTGTCATGCTCTAGTGGGAGACAGAGCATTGGCCCAGTTGGAAGTGGCCCGCACCTTCCTTAGGGGGGTTCTTCACATGAGACCTCCCATCAGGGACCCTGTCCCACCCTGGGACCTCCTTTTTGTGTTGGAGAAACTCACCCTTCCCCCTTTTGAACCCGCAGCAACTTGTGAGCTGCGATACCTGTCTTGGAAAGTTTGTTTTCTGGTTGCTGTTGCTTCAGCTCAAAGAGTTTCCGAGCTGCTGGCTCTGATGTGTAAAGAGCCCTATTTGGTTTTTCATAGGGAAAGGGTTTCCCTCAGAACTAATCCTAAGTTTCTTCCCAAAGTGGTCTCTGAGTTGACCCTCAACCAGTCGGTTGATCTTCCAGTTTATTTTCCTTCCCCTTCCAATAGAGGGGAGGTTCTCCTCCACACATTGGATGTCCACAGATCCCTGAGGTATTACCTCAATAGAGCAGTTCAACACCGTAATCAGAGCAGCTCTTTGTGGCTTTTGCGCCACAATGCTTGGATCAACCGGTGTCCAAGCAGACTGTCTCCAAATGGATAGTCCATTGCGTCTCGTTTTGCTACGAGCATCACAAGAAACCCCTGCCAGGTCCGGTTACGGGTCACTCCACTAGGGGAGTGTCAGCTTCTTTGGCCGCGATGCAGAATGTCGCCATTCAGGACATCTGTGCGGCCGCGACTTGAAACTCGGTGCATACCTTTGTCAAGCATTACAGCTTGGATATCGTCTCCAGACGCCGTGCTGGCTTGGGCCTAGCGGTTTTGCAAGGACTCTTGTCCTGAAGGTCTCTGGAGTCAGCATATTCCTCCTCCCGGGGTCGGCTACCTCTTCGCTATGGGACTGCTTGGGACTCAGTCCTAATTGTTATAGCCTGCTGCAAGAGCTCTATCTCGGCAGATAGTACAGTTACGCAAGAACTACTGTAACAGTAGATCTCGAGAGGAGCTCTGCAGCAGGCGCTGTTTTCCTCCCGCCTTCCCCTCGGAGTGTGCAGGCATCTCTTCTTATCGATGGCAGGCTTCACTCCTCTCTTGTCAGGCCTTCTGCTGGGTACTGGCGGGAGAACTGAGGTGGAGCTGGGTCCGCCCCCTCTTGTACCCTGACCGACGTCGGGGGCGGTCCCCTGCTGGTATTGCTGGCAGAAGTTTTTCCATGTGGTCCTAGTGCCTGCGGCATAGTCCTAATTGTTATAGCCTGCTGCAAGAGCTCCTCTTGAAGATCTACTGTTATGGTAAGTTCTTACATAACTGTACTTTATTAACTTGAAAAAAACATTTTAGGACTGGGGGGCTGGTTCTGTTGTCTCTCTGCTCTCTCATCCCTCCAGCAGCACTGCAGTTCCTCTGCCAACACAGAGAATAGAGGTACATGCATTTTTACCATGAAGGAGAAAATATAAAGGTTTAAAGAGTTGCACTACCCAGAAAAACAGGTCAGCACTTCCACCAGATGTATTTTACCACACAGTTCCCATTATCAACTGCATTTTGCAACAAATCTTTTGAAAACATATGACATCCCCCTCCCATGACCAGGGCTAATCTAATGCCCCCCACATTCCTCAGTCATTTACAGCATGTAAGGAACTGATAAGCCCTAAACAGGTTTTCTATGACACTCTACTTAGCACCACTGCTTGACTCTAGGTAGACCCCCACAGCGCCACCCTTGCCCCCTCCCTTGTTTGTCTTAACGCCTGGCAGTGCTGCTTCAGGGACAAGGTACTAACTGAGCAGTTGAGATTGACCTTTTATGCTTCAATCATGGATGGAGAGGGTGTAAAAGTGTGGCCATTTGAATTGGCAATAATATGCAATTTCATTTTTTTACTGAATTCAGTATTCAGTGAAAGGTGAGACAGTGATTATCAACTGGCATTTTATTTGCTTGCATGTTAAAGGAAATGTATGGGCTAAAGCCTGTATTTTCTCTCAACTCTGAATCTCTGGACACCAGGGGTCTTGGGGTGACAGAAAATGGTCAGTTGCTGACACCCCTAAAACACAAACAAGCACCTTTTATTTTGGGGATAAATGAGCGATCTCTGCTACCAAATACAATATACAGTGCACTTTATTTTTGTAAACTTTTAAATTAAAAGGTTAATATTGTACCTGCTAAATTTCCTAATACGGTAAAGATATGTATTCTGTTCAGAAGAGAAAATTGTGCATTTTTTTACTTTTAAATTCCTGACATTACATGTTTGAGAAAAATCATAACAATGAAGTTCACTTCGGAAGGTCACACAGAACGTTTATCCAATTGCTGTTTATATCTCCTTGCCACTTTGTTGATAAAAAAGCTACAGCATGTTCTGGAGAACTTAACCTTCGAATTGCTGTGTCTTTAACAGAGAGATTGACATGTATCTTTAGTAAACTGTCCTTTAAGAGTTTGGTAGCTATGCAAAAAATGCTGCTAAGTTGCTAGATGGTTGTCTATGTTCATTATGGAAACTGATGAAGGAGCAGCATTCTGGAGCCATGGGGTGCCTACAGTCCTGATCAACATGCGTGATAGCCAAATTGTGTTAGTAATAATCTGACGGTTTTGCTACCCTCCTTACCTGCTGCTGTTCACTCATGACTCTCAGAAAGTCCACATATCCAGATTGAAGTCAGAAAAAACGCATTCACCACCTACTCTCACATTGGTCATGTGAAAAGTTTCAAACCCTTAAAGAAGGTCTCTTATTACTAGTAAAAAAATAAACCCAGTTGGCATCAGCACATCCCCAAGTACACATTTCAAAACAAAATATAAATGTAAGGCATTATTTTCTTTGTAATATGTGGATAAGCCTACCCAATACACTTAAAAACCCATACAAAACATTCCCTGTGGCACCATTGTTCATTTCATGTAATACTATCATTGGGATCACATAATAAGATTGTTATAAGACAGCAATGACAAAATTATTCCTGCTACTGATTCCTTGTGGTGATCCCAAGAGGGTTTTTACTGTAACCATCATGTACAGTAAAAGCCAACTGCCATCTAAGGAAAAATGTCACTCTCCAGTGACGTCCTCACTGATGATTGCTTGCAGAAACATGTAACAACAGTTGGATCCATATATAATAAAACATTAACTGATATGGAACTGTGTCTTAGTTGTGTATAGTATCATCTTGAGGTCCTGGGGAAATGAGGACCTCTCAAGCTTCGCTCTTGAAGTGAACATGTCACCAGAATCTCTCAGTGTTATGTAGAGAAAAATGGATGGGGTGTTGTATGTTATGAGTTTTCCACCAGAGGTGTGTAATAACACGCAAAGCACAAGTGGTTAGTGATGGTATCATCCAGCTTATCCAGTAGGTAGGGAAATGGGAAGACTAGGTGGGCCAGGCGGTCCTTATGTGCCATCAAAGTCTATGTTTCCATGTTCTGTTACAAAACAAAGATGTGTAAAAAACAAAACAACAGAATAATTTAACACCCCATACTTTATATAATTGCTGGTCAGTTTAGTGCTGTGTGGTGAGAAAAACAGCCCTTGTCCTTTCTGTACCATTTTGTTTCTGTGAGTGGAAGATGGCTTTCACTTTCAATTTCAATTTGAATGGCTGACACCCATGCCACAATAACCATCTGGTTATTATTCCATGGAACCCACTTATCACAGTGCTTGAAAGTGATGTCAGTCTAGCCTTTAAATGGGCTCACCAGTAATTATACTCTAGTAATACATTGTTCCCTGTCTGTTATTTTAGTTGTAATACATGGTCAGCCCTTGTATGCCGCAGATAGCCCAAACACTTTTTTGGTATACACAGGAGTGACATCAGCAATCCCATAATTCATAGCTGTGATGTCAAAGTTCTGAATTATGACATTTTTTTAGAATATGTGTCTAACACATTCCACTTACTGTAGAACATTGAGAAGTAAACAGAGCCAACTAGATTCACATTCAACTCACAAAGAAATTACTTTATTGACATAAAACTATTTATAAAAAGGCTTGAATCAAACATGCAGTCTGATTGGTCAAAACCGGTCACATGATCATGCATTAATTTCAGTCACTGTACAGCTCACATTTTGCCTTTTTTCCTCTGCTTTTTTAACTCTTAAACCATTTTATAAGTGCATTAACACACTCCAGGGTGTATGGTAATGCCACAAATCACTGCAATTCCCAGGTGGTTGAAGGCAATTGGCTGCACCTCGTGCCTCACAATCCACCTGGGGCATGTGGTAATTTAGAATTAATGCACACGCTGCCATATGTTATTGCTTACTTTATATCCCATTAGCAATGGTTGACCTTATATTACACAAAATAAAAAGTAATCCAACTGTAAATTACAAGGCTTGTTGTTCCATCTTGGAGCTTTGGTGATATTTACAAGCCCCTCAAGCTGTGCTCTTGAGGTTTATGATGTCACCAGAACCCTATGGTGGAATTACAGCCTTGTAATTCACAGTTGCTTAGCATTTATTCTATATATAGTATTAATAATATGTGCCCTGAGCCCCGAGCGGCACTCGTGGATCCGGTGGCGCCTCCAGCCGTATCCTTGACCGTGGCCACTACCGCGGCTGAAATTGCTGGCTTCCTGCTGCCCTCCCAGTCTTGATCATCGGATTCCACTGTAAGACTGTGCCCTGAGCTCCGAGCGGTGCTTTTGGATCCGGCAGCACCTCCGGCCGTATCCTTGACCGCCGCCGCTGAAATCTCTGGCTTTCTGCCACCCTCCTGTTCCTAATCATCGGATTCCACTGTAAGACTGTGCGCTGAGCCATGAGCAGTGCTCGTGGATCCAGTGGCACCTCAGGCCATATCCTTGGCGGCCGCCGCTACTGCCACTGAAATCACTGGCTTCCTGCTGCTCTCCTGGTTCTGATCGTTGGATTCCACTGTAAGACTGTGCCCTGAGCCCCAAGTGGCGCTTGTGGATCTGGCGGTGCCTCCGGCCATATCCTTGGCCACCGCCGCTACTTCCGATGAAATCACCGGCTTCCTGCCACCCTCCTGGTCCTGATCATCGGATTCCACTACTGTGCCCTGAGCCCCGAGTGGCGCTCGTGGATCCGGTGGCATCTCTGGCCGTATCCTTGGCTGCTGCCGCTACTGCCACTGAAATCACTTGCTTCCTGCTGACCTCCTGATCCTGATCGTTGGATTCCACTGTAAGGTACTGCTGCTGTATATCCTCGCTTGTCAGACAACTTACGCCGGCATTCCGATTGGAGCGCCTTTTTTCCACCAACTCCTGATTGGTTAAACGGATACTGCAAGGTCCCTGATTGATGCGCCTGCAAGCTGGCTCTCCAGACTGTGGAAAATATATTTTACCAGGGTCCCAGACATCTAAGTGAACTGTTTTTTTTCTCCTGCCCCCACCACCCAGGCCTCCTATTAAATAAACCAACAGGCCTGCGCCCCTCTCGGCTTGCTCTCTACTTGCTCACATAGTCCTTCCCCCGTCCCCACCACAAGGAACTTGTTTCATTTAAATATTAATCGCACTGCATTCCTTTTGAATACCGCTCCTTACATTAGGCTGCTCTTCTTATTTCCATGTGTGACCCAGGAACTTACTACCTTGTATCACCTCAGTTCCTCCAGAGTACTGCCTTTTTGAAATTTAGCTGTTCTATACTGCCCCTGTTTGACTGCTAGTAATCTTTCATTTTCTGCCCTACCCTTATTAGACAACTGTCTGGACTGTTTCTCCCTTAGACCTGCCCAGATTTTTCTCCTCCCCCTTTTAGGCACCCAAGCTCCTATCTGACTAAAATATCCATTTGAAACTGACTGTTCTCTGTTTCTCTCTCACCTTGACATCTGCTGACCCCCTTTTAGTCTTTTCCCCACTGAATCTCTATTTTCAGGGCTAAATAAAATGAATAATCAGTTGCTGCTTTGCTTCTCATATCCACCCTACCTCCGTTTCACCTATCATTTCTTGTTGTCCCCTATGCTGAAACTACTCTCCCACACATTCTAAAATATGATTTTACTTTCTCAAATCTACTAGTGATACCTGCAACACAGTATAATCCCACTCCGTTACTCCTAAACAAGGCCTGGATCTATCTTGCTGCCTATGCACACAAATGTAGCTCTCTGCAAACTCATATACCATCACCCTTCCTGCATCGTAAGCTCTGGTACCTTCTCCTTCTGGCCATTCTGCTCTCTTGGGATATACAGCCTAATCTGGGGCCCAAAACTCATACTACTCCTATTCTAAATGTCAAAGGCCTACTTATAGCCCACCATAATATTAGGAGCCTTGAGCGAAATTTTGAGTAACTTGAATCCTGGACTGCACTTTACAAACCTAACATACTATGCCTCACTGAAACCTGGTTGAAGCCATCCACCCCTGACTCACGGTACTCCCTACAGAATGATAGTATCTCTTCCTGAGGAATGATAGACCATCCATTAAAAGGGGGGGGGGGTTACAGTCATTTATTTCAAATCACACCTCCAGCTCTCAGTAATCAGCTCCACCCCCTTAAACCACTGTGAGACACTCCTGTTCTCCTCACCCTTGGCACAAAGAAATTGAATATTGTTTGTGCTTATAATCCCCCCTACCCATGGCTTAAAAGGTCTGGATGAACTACTGGATCAATCTGCTATCCACTCAGGAAATAAGGCAACATTAATATAAATTGGCTGGGAAATGCACTTATGACAACACTGACTAGACTCCAGAGTTTCAACCTGCATCAGCTCATTTCTGTACCCACTAGAATGATGTCTCATTCCAATACCAGCATCTTGTTGGACTGGATCATGACAAGTCGCCTCAAAAACATTATTGATGCAGGTGTCCTAACACATGCCATCACAGACCACTCCCCCACCTTTTGTATCTGGGGTAAAGGTAGGCTTAATCCGATGAAGCCACACTTCATTACTTTCCGTAATTATGCAAACTTTGATCCACAGGCCTTCTTGTCTGACATCGCTCTCATAGACTTGTCCTCTCTCTGTCGCTCATCAGTTGTTCAGACCGCTCTAAATATCTTTCTGTCCAAATTCCTAGCATTACAAGAAAACCACTGCCAACTCGTTACCAGGTGGATTAGAAATTGGCAGACCCGGTGACTAAAAGCTGACCTGCTATCTCTAAATTGCGACAGAGGGACAAAACCTGGCTTCATTACAAGAAAACTGTCTCTCTAGCAAACTTTAATACCTACAGATTTCTGAGAAATGCCTGCAAGAAAGAAATAAAACAAGTGAAAAGCTCATACTGCAAGGACCTACAAATAGACTCCCAGGGTGACCCTAAAAAATTCTGGTCCAATATTAAGTTCTTCCTAGGATCAAGCCAGTCCTCCACTCTGAATGACATGTCTCTTCTCTAAAAGGCATCCATTGTAACAATCCCCTCACAATTGCTAACTTATTTAAAAAGCAATTTGCTGACCTCACTCAATACACCTCCATCTTCCCTACTCCATCTAACCCCATCTCTCCAGCAAGCTCCACCGGACCTACTTTTCATTTCAAGTCTATCCTAAAGAGTGAGGTTCTCAGTCTCCTAAGAAACATCTCTGAGCATACAGCTGTTGGGTCTGATAAGCTGGAACCCAGTCTCCTAAAACTGGCTGCCCCTCACATAGCTGCTCCCCTTGCTAAGATTTTTACCCTCTCTCTGTCACTGCACTGTCCCAGATATCTGGAAGATAGCTAGAATTACCCCTGTATTTAAAAAGGTGACCCGCTTGACCCATCAAATTATAGACCCATTGCCATTTTATCTGTTCTCAGTAAAATACTTGACAAACTAGTTGCCTCCCAAACTACAGACTTTCTCTTGAAACATGACCTCCTAACTGACGCCCAACATGGTTTCCGCAAGGGGCACAGTACCACAACTACCCTACTCAAACTCACATCTGACATTGTAGTGGCCATGGACTCTAGCAGGCTCACGGGAGCCATTTTTATAGACATGACCAAGGCGTTCGATCTTGTTGACCATTCCATCCTAGCTACTACCCTAAACTATCTAGGCTTCTTGCCAAACGTTGTCAATTGGTTTGATAGCTATCTGACAGACAGGTCTCAATATGTGAAATTTAACACCACTCTCTCTGACAAGGTCACCATCAATATTGGTGTGCCTCAAGGATCTATCTTAGGTCCTCTGCTTTTCTCTATTTTCATCAATAGTATTACCACTAATCTCCTTAGTACATCCTCCCTACTATACACGGACGACATTGTACTGTACATCAGTTCAAATAATATTGAGGACATTAACTCTAAACTCTCCAGTGATTATCAGCTTATCCAGCATTGGCTAACTAATCACAAACTTTTCCTAAATAAATCAAAGATCCAAACTATGCTATTTGGCTCCAGTCTCAAACACTCCCAAACTCATTTTAACGTCTCCTCCCTTGATGGCTCATCAGTTGACGTGGTAAACTCATTTAAATATCTGGGGGGTCACTCTTGACCCATCCTTGCATTTTGACCTCCACATTCAATCGACCTGTAAGCGGGTAAACTCCAAGCTTGGGATCGCCTACCGGACAAGTTATGCACTCACTCCCTCAGGTAGACTTGCTATTGCCTGTGTGATATTACTTCCCTCTCTAACTTATGGGGTTGCTACATATGCTACCACCTGCAACTCGAGTCTTCATAAGTGGGATGTTGCTTATAATAACATCTGTCATTTTGCATCTAGCTCCCCACAGCTGAAACATCACTGTCTTCTCTACACAGATTTAGGATGGCTTCCACCTAATGAACTAAGGTCCTACGTGCTCAGGTCTATCACTGATAACATTATCAGATCCCATATTCCCAAACCAGTGGCCTGCCTCCTTCCCTACCAGAAAACCAATTATGCTCTATGCTCTGCCGAAAATGCCTCTGTCCTTATCCTGAGACATCGTACCAAAAAAGGTAATAGTGCCTTTGCCTGTCATGCTCCACATTTCTGGAATTCACTCCCTCCAACACTCCGTCAATCAGCTTCCCACATCTCCTTTAAGAGAGGACTTAAACGCTATCTCTACTCCTCCCACACATGCTCCTTCTTTAAACCACCCTAATCCTTACTGTCTTACTCCACCCCCTCTCTGATCGCACCTGGGTGCCTGGGAGTCCACCCCACAATGGAGCACTTCCTCTCAGTTTCACTTCCTTATTTACAACACTTTCATCCTCTATTTCCTCTTCTCTTTTCTGCTCCATCCCTGCTGCTTCCTCCTATCAAACTCTATAGCTCTTATCTTCCATTACTTGCGGTACCCTCTGGGTAGTCTGTACCCTTGCTTAACCCATTTTACTACCTCCTAATACCTATTGCCTCTCTACTCCCTCCACCTTCTCTTGCTCACCCTTCATTTATTTTCTGCCTGACTGGTATTCGCTCTTCCAGCACTTTATTCTTCACTTTCAAATCAGTGTCTGGATGCTTTAAATTTTACCTAATTTTATTGGCTTATGTAACCACACTGTTGTATTTTAGTGTAGTTGGTCTTACTACCTCAATTCCTTGTCAAAATTACTACTGTTTATATGTAACTTGCATTTTGTATCAAGATGTTCCTTTTTGAAGTTTGTCTCTGTACTCTCCTGGGTCGTGCCTGAAAATAGTCTTTCTGGCTAGTGTACCTACCCGGTAAACAAAAACTAAATAAATAAAATAAAATAAATAAGGATGTATGTACTGTATGAAAACGTAATCCCTTTTCTTTACAGCTCAGTTTGTCCTAATGCTGTTTAGGAGATGAGGTCTTAATCATCTACTTAAAGGAGAATGGGGTGGTGGAAGGAATCGGGCAGGCAGAAACTGCTGCACCCAGAGGCTGAAGTAGAGAATAAGGTGAACCCAAGGGGAGAGGAATCCTCCAGGATGTAAATTAATAAAGGAAGCAGGTGGTAAAAACAAAGGGGGAAGAGAAGCATTAAAAAGAGAGGGGGAAGGAGGGAGGGCAAAGAGCAAAAAAGGGGTCAACAAGTGGAGTGGAAAAAAACTCTCGAATGCCATCTGTGCAAATGCCAGAAGTCCAGGAAATAAGATTCTGCACATGAAGGTCATCATGGCAGAGGCCAACCTGGATATTGTGGCTATTACCACATTTTTTTTTTTTTTTTTTTACCACGAGAGAGACACTAAGCTGGCGCTTGTTTACAGGTGCAACCTGGGAGCACAAGGAAGTTAAGTGACTTGCTCAGAATTACACAGTATGCAAGCGGGGCCTGTGGGTTTCAACCCAGGTCTCCAGGTTTGCAGCTCAGAGCCTTAAACGACTGGACTATACTGCCTCCTTCATGGTGCATTGACAACCATAAGTGAGAAATAGCATAGCAAGCGATACTCCGTTGAGGAAGGACTGTGTGGGAAGGAAAGGAGGGGATGTGGTGGTTTCCGTGAGGGAATGCATAAAAGCAATGGAGATACAGGGAATACAGCAGGAGACAAAGGTACTGTGGGTCACCCTGGACATGGAGAATGGTTCCACTATTCATACTTGAGTAATCTACAGACCTGCATCACAGGGGGAGGAATTAGATAAGGTACTGGTGGAAGCCTCTGGCAGTATGGGAGAAAAAGGGGGAGCTGCAGCTGGTGGGGGATTTCATCCTGCTGGATGTAGATTGAAGCCTCCCAGTAGCAGCTTCAGCTAGAAGCAGGAACATCTTGGAATCTCTGAAGGGGACATTCCTCAGGCAACTAGTCAGTAGACCCACTCATGATGGGGCAATACTGAACCAGGTACAAGGACAGTTTTTTGCAGAAGTCAAGGTGGGAGGCTGCCTGGGGATCAGTATCACTGTACAGTGTGTTTCAGTATAAAAACAGCTATGGACTCTAACCACACAAGGGCAAGAATCTTGGACTTCAGGAGGGCAGATTTCATATAAATGGGTGAATGCCTCAGGAATAGCTTGGTGGGGAGAATGGCCTGGGTGGGGTGGAGGAACAGTGGGAGAAGCTAAAAGTGAGCAAAGTAAAAGAAACAAACTTCTGCATCAATCAAGTGAGCAGAAGCAAGAGGAAAAATAGACTGCTATTGTTCTTGAAAGAACTGGCTGAAATGGTAAAGGCTAAAAAGGTTGCATTCAGAGGGTATAAAGAGACTCAGAGGCAAGAGGATATGGAGGTATATCAGGAGAAACAGAGGGAAACAGGGAAAGCAGTAAGGAGTGCAAAGTTGAAGACTAAAGAGAGAGTAGCCCAGGAGGTATTGAAAGGGGGCAAGACATTTTTATATGTATGTAAGTGAAAAGAGGAAGACCAGAGGTGGGATTGTAAGATTAAAAAGGGAAGGGAGGGACTGTGCAGAGGGGAACCTGGAAAAGGCAGACATCATGAACAAATACTTTTGTTCAGTGTTCACAGAAGAAGGAAAAAGGGAGATGCCACAAAAAAGTAACAGGAGCTTTTGAGGGACAGAGGTGGACACTAGTCATTTTTTTGAGGAGATGGTCCTGAAGGGACTCAGTACTCTGAGAGTGGACAAAGCAATGGGACCAGATGGTGTGCATCCAAGGGTATTGAGGGAGCTTAGGGAGGTACAGGCTGCACTTCTGACAGTCCTGTTTAAGAGCTCACTGGAAATGGGAGAGGTACTGGAGGACTGGAGGAGGACAGATGTAGTCCCACTACAAAAAAAGTGGTAGCAGGGAGAAGGCTGGCAATTATAGGACAGTCAGCCTTACATCAGTGGTGGGAAAGTTAATAGAATCACAGCTAAAGGAAAAGATTGTGGACTATCTTGACTCCAGTGGGTTACAATACCTGAAGCAGCATGGGTTCATGGGGGAGGTCATGTCAAGCAAATCTGAGAGATTCTTCAACTGGTTGACAAAGGAAGTAGATAAGGGTGGAGTGGTGGATGTGGCCTGCCTAGATTTCAGTAAGGCTTTCAGCACCAGTCCACATAGGAAACTAGTATGCAAGCTGGGTAGCTTAGGAGTGGGACCAAAAGTGATAAACTGGATAAGAAATTGGTTAGGGTATAGACTACAGAGGGGCGTGGTACATGGGGTTCACTCTGAGGAGGGGAGGGTAACCAGTGGGGTCAGTGATGGGACCGGTCCTCTTTAATATCTTTATAAGTGACATTGCAGAGGAAGGGAAGGACTGCCTCTTTGTGGATAACGCCGAAATCTGTGATAGGGTGGACATTCTGGGGGAGGTGAAAAAGAAGAGCAAAGACCTGAGAAAACTAGAGGAGTGGTCAAGGGTATGGCAGCTGGGTTTCAAAGCAAAAAAGTCCAAAATAATGTACTTAGGGCACAGAAACCTGGGGCAAAGTACAGAAGGGGTTCAAAGGTATTGATAACTACCAAGCAAGAAAAGAGCCTGGGGTAATCATATCTAATGGCCCTAAAGGTGGCCAGGCAGTGCATAGGGAGGAGTATCACGAGCAGAAAGAGGGAGGTGGTGTTGCCTCTCTTTAGATCACCGGTAAGACCCCACCTAAAGTACTGTGTCCTGTTCTGAAGACCACATCTCCAGATAGACATAGACAAAGTGGAGGCGACCTAAGGAGAAAAGCTAAAATGCAGGCTCTGCATCAAAAGTCCTATGGGGAGAGACTAAAGGACCTCAATATGTACACCCTGGAAGAGAGGGATATGATAGAGAGACATTTAAATACCACACAGTGGTAAATAAGGAACAATAGGAAAATATTTTGCATATGAATGGTGCCGCAGAACAAGGGGACATGCTGTGATGCTGGTGGAGGGTAGAGTCTAGCAAGATGTGAGGAAGTACTTCTTGAAAGAAAGAGTAGTGGATTCCAGGAACAGCCTTCCAGCAGAGGCAGTGGGAGAGACAACAATGGTGGGGTTCAAGAATGCATGAGAAAGGCATAAGGAAATCACAGGGGAAAGGAAGGGGGGCTGGTAGAAA
This sequence comes from Neoceratodus forsteri, assembly GCA_016271365.2. Taxonomy (NCBI): domain Eukaryota; kingdom Metazoa; phylum Chordata; order Ceratodontiformes; family Ceratodontidae; genus Neoceratodus; species Neoceratodus forsteri. Next base: position 668,565,957 of record CM057459.1, on the reverse strand, counting down.
GAGCTGCAGATCTTGTACAGTCTGTGCAATAATGTAGATTAGAAAAATGAGCAGACTTGTTGGGCCAAGTGTCCTGCAATAATAATGAGGCAGAGAAAAATGTGCATAATGGGTGGGCCAACCATCCTGTCGTAATAATGCAGGAAGGGAAGAATGGGCAGACTGGGTGGGCCAAGCATCTTGAGGTAATAATATAGAAAGGGAAAAATGGGCATATTGGGTGGGCCAAGAATCCAGCGGTAATAATGTAGGAAGGGAAGAATGGGCAGACTGGGTGGGCCAAGCATCCTGTGGTAATAATGTAGGTAGGGGAAAAATGGGCAGACTGGGTGGGCAAAGCATCTTGCGGTAATAATGTGCCAAGCATCCTGTAGAAATAATGTAGGAAGGGAAAATGAGCAGACTTGGTGTGCCAAGCATCCTGCGATAATGTAGGAAGGGAAAAATGGGCAGACTGGGTGGGCCAAGCATCCTGCGGTAATAATGTAAAAAGGGAAAAATGGGCAGACGTGATGGGCCAAGCATCCTGTGGTGGTAATGTATGAAGGGAAAAGTGGGCAGAACTGGTGTGCCAGGCATCCTGCAGTAATAATGTAGGAAGGGAAAAATGGGCAGGCATGGTCGACCAAGCATCCTGTGGTAATAATGTAGGAAGGTAAAAATTGGCAGACTTGGTGGGCCAAGCATCCTGTGGTAATAATGTAGGAAGGTAAAAATTGGCAGACTTGGTGGGCCAAGCATCCTGTGGTAATAATGTAGGTAGGGAAAAGTAGCCAGACTGGGTGGATTAAGCACCCTGCATTAATAAAGTAAGAAGGGAAAAATGGGCAGACTTGGTGGGCCAAGCATCCTGCTGAAATAATGTAGAAAGGGAAAAATGGGCAGACTGGGGGGGGGGGGGCAAGCATCCTGTGGTAATAATATAGGAAGGGAAACATGAGCAGACTTGGTGGGCCAAGCATCCAGCAGTAATAATGTAGAAAGGGAAAAATGGGGAGACTTGGTAGGCCAAGCATCCTGTAGTAATAATGTAGGAAGGGAAAAGTGGGCAAACTTGGTGTGCCAAGTATCCTGCAGTAATAATGTAGGAAGGGAAAAATAGGCAGACTTGGTAGGCCAAGCATCCTGCGGTAATAATGTAGGAAGGGAAAAGTGGGCAGACTTGGTGTGCCAAGCATCCTGCAGTAATAATGTAGGAAGGGAAAAATGGGCAGACTGGGTGGGCCAAGCATGCTGCGGCAATAATGTAGGTGGGAGAATGGGTAGACTTAGTGGATCTAGCATCCTGTGGTAATAATGTAGGAAGGGAAAAGTGGGCAGACTTGGTGGGCCAGGCATCCTGCAGTAATAATGTAGGAAGGGAAAAATGGGCAGACTGGGTGGGCCAAGCATCCTGCGGTAATAATGTAGGTGAGAGAATGGGCAGGCTTGGTGGGCCTAGCATCCTGTGATAATAATGTAGGAAGGGAAAAGTGGGCAGACTTTGGGTCAAGCACCCTGCAGTAATAGTGTAGGAAGGGAAAAATGGGTAGACTGGATGGGCCAAGCATCCTGTGGTAATAATGTAAGAAGGGAAAAATGAGCAGGCTTGGTGGGCCAGGCATTCTGTGGTAATAATGTAGGAAGGGAAATATGGGTAGACTGGGTGGGCCACGCATCCTGCAATAATAATGTAGGTAGGGAAAATGGGTATACTAGGTGGGCCAAGCATCCTTATCTGTCAAGTTCTGTTTTTCTATGTTTCTGTGCTTGTGGTATCAAACTCTGTTGCAGCAGAACAGATTGTGATGCCCTAAATAGAGACATGTAAACTTTATTTTACAAATTAACGTGCAAAGTTTGCCAGCTTCACAAAGTTTTTGGCAAGCAAAGTAACACTTTTTCAAGTGAAGTAATGCAGATTTGCCAGCAAAGTTGCAACTTCACCGTGACTTTATTTACGTTCACCTGAGAAAGTGCCGCTTCTCCAGCAAAACCCGTTGCAATGTGATGAAGTGGGAATTTCATAAAGTGTTCTGCAAAGGGGAATTTTGCATCTGTGCCAGAACTACATCGGTGAAGTAAACTTTGCAGCTTTTCTTGCCACAAATACAGGATTATAGCTTCAGATCGGGAACACCTGTAACATAAGGTTAAAATGAACTTTAAAGGGCAAAAAGCATGTTTTAATGTACAATTCCTTATTTTTAAAGAACAAAATGACTAGAAATTCAGTTTTATTTTGTATTGCTGTGTAACTGGGATTTGTGGACACCAGTTGGGAACCTCTCTAATGGTGACTAGTAGAGCCCCTCTTTAACTTACGAAACATCTGTTTGCTGCAGTGCAGTTATTAATAGTAAACTCTGCATGTCTTCATCACAGGAGAGTAACAGTCCTGAGGAGTATGGTGTCCCAGCTAATTCCTTGGATCCCTCCATTAGTTGGAAGGATATTTACTGGCTACAGTCTCTCACTCGTCTGCCAATCATCATCAAAGGCATTTTGACTAAGGAGGATGCAGAGCTGGCTGTGGAACATGGAGTCCAGGGGATCATTGTGTCCAACCATGGAGGAAGGCAACTTGACGGGGGACCTGCTACAGTTAGTGTGATTATAAACATTTGTTGTTATTCAGTAGCCATAGGTATTTTATTGGTTTACTAGCATATATCTGTAGCTATTTATGCATTTATTGCTTCTAACCTTGGATAACCAGCAGCAAAATCTACATCTAGATTTTATTGGTTTATTGTACCGGCATGTCTCTCTAGCTATCTGTATATGTTTTGCTACTGACCAGGGGGGTAGCCAGGAATTTTAAACTTGTACTCAAAATTGATGCACTGTTGCCTTCTCCCCCCCCCCCGACCATTATGTACACATAAACCAAAATATGCGCTGCCATGACACACCAATAATATGCCAGCTGCCCTCTGTTTGCCATGTCTGAGTTCAAGTAATCAGTTTTTTCCTGTAATCCTTCTTCCTTTGTTTTTCTGCCTGCCTGGTAAGTTGCTCTTATTTGTGTAGTTGGCTGGTGGCATCAGTGCCCCACAGCGAACAGAGACAAAAGGACTCAGCACCACACAGACACAATGTGACCTACAATGTCCTTGCTTTCCACTTTTTGTTGCCCTGCCTGAATGTGTTTACTGTACTCTGCTGAGTACAGTTGTATGCCTGCCGATACCCTTGCTACTGACTATGTATAATCGGGATTGGTGGATCTGCTGTAGACAAAAATCAGACCCCCAGATCTCCCAATGTCCATGGACTCGGGTAGATCCGATCTCTGGCTGTCAGTGTACTGAGTCTGCCTCACAGTGCTTTCCTTGAAAAAAACTCTGCCATTTATTCAAAATCATAAATAAATCCCTCTCCCATCTGTCAGATGCCTGCTGGATACCACAACAACAACAAAAACAAAAGTTTTTTTTTTTTTTTTTTGTATTTAATTTTTCTTGCCTGTTGCTCATGTCTGCACTCTCTCACGCAGAGATTCAAGTGTACATGCACATACTTGTAGCATGAGAGAGAGAGACGGAGAGCATGGAAGCAACCTGGGGTGGAGCATACTTGAGGGATTCTTGGTGTGGGCCTTGGTTGCAACAGTGAGAATCAGTTTTTGCTTGGGCCATGGGTCAGATGCACAGAGATGTGAAAACCATGTGAGAGGTGGCAGCTCACAAATTGCATGCTCGAGCAGGCGGCGGCTCAGAGTTCCTCTCTCTTCTCATTCCCCCCCAATAGGCTGCAGTTCTGGAGACTGGAGTGAGCATTTCAGAGGCGGGCATCCTTAATTGGGCAATGAGGGGGCAAACAGATAATCTCCCACAAGGGGAGGAGGTTACATTATTTGAAAGTGCAAACAAACACAAAAACAGTCTATGAAACATCTTTGGTTCTTCTTCTCTTAGCACTTGTGTGGCTTGAGCTTAACAGTGTAGATCATTTTGAGCTATTAATTTGAATGTCAATTCATTCTTCAGTAAACCATCCTTTCTTACCATCCCACTAATGTTCCCCTGTTTTCTCTCTTCTCTGGATGTGGTCAGTAGCTTTTGCTCATCAAATGAAACTTGTATAATAGTTTGTCAGTATAATTCATACATTTCTGTGCTGCTAGTCTCAGTACATCTGTGACAAGGTGGGTGGGAATCAGCATGTGGAAGGGGATATTCATTTTATTCTGGGATAGGGTTGGTTATAGGTATCAATAGATGAGAGAATGGAATGAGGTGTTCATTTTTCAAGAAGCTGGGCATCAGCAAATGGGATATGGGGTAGGGGTATTCATTCTGGAATAGGGTGGGTACGACAGACTGGGGCAGTGGTAATAATATTGGTACATGGTGTGTATCACCAGATGGAATGGGAAGGGCTAGGGTACTTGATACTGGGACAGGAGAAGGGGCAGATGTATCTATTGAGGGACATAAAACCGATGTTCATCAAGTCACTCAACAGAGGAGTGGTCCCAGAAGACTGGAAGAGGACACATGTAGCCTCTCTACACAAAAGAGGGAGGAGGCAGGGGAAATATCATCCAGTCAGCCTCCCCTCAGTGGTGGGCAAGATCATGGAGGCACTAATGAAGAAAAGAACTGTGGCAGACTTGGAATCCAACAGTGCCCAGGATCCAAGGCAACATGGACTCTCAGAAGAAAGGTCATGTCAGACAAATCTAATTGATTTTTTTCACTGGGTGATGGAGGAAGTCAATCTGGGGGGGGAGAAGGACATCACCTACCTCGATTTAAGCAAGGCCTTCGACACCGTCCCACAAAAAAAGCTGGTTAACAAGATGGGTGGTATGGGCATGGGGCATAAGGTGGAAAACTGGGTTAGGAACTGGCTAATGGACAGGAGGCTAAGGATGGTGGTAAATGGGATCCAATCCCGGGAGAGGGGGGTGACCAGCAGGATACCACAGGGATCAGTCCTTGGGCCAGTCCTATTTAATGTCTTCATTAGTGACATTGCGGATGGGCTGGAAGGAAAGGTCTGCCTGTTTACAGGTGACACCAAGATCTGCAATGGGGGTGGATACTCCAGACGGGGTGGAGAGGATAAGGAGGGATCCGGGGAAGCTTGAAAAATGGCTTGAGGTATGGCAACTGAGATTTAATTCAAAGAAGTGCAAAATTATGCACCTGGGACAGACAAACCCAGGGGTGAGATACAGGATGGGGCCGAGAGTTGCTGACAAATACCAAAGAAGAAAGGGATCTAGGAATTATAATTTCTGATGACCTAAAGGTTTCTGAGCAGAGTATAAAGGCTGCAGGGAAGGCCAGTGGCATGCTGGGGTGCATAGGCAGTGCTATCACTAGCAGAAGGCGGGAGGTAGTGATGCCCTTGTATAAAATACTAGTGAGGCCTCACCTAGATTACTGTGTGCAGTTTTGGAGGCTGCACCTTCGTAAGGACATTGACAAGGTGGAGGCGATCCAAAGAAGGGCAATTAAGATGATAGATACAGGCTTGTGCTACAAAACATATGAGGAGAAATTAAAGGACCTCCATATGTATTCACTGGAGGAGAGGCGGGAGCAGGGGGACTTGAAACAAGGTGCTAGGAGGGGTGACCTCTTCCAGTTTCAGGGAAGTACAAGAACAAGAGGGCATAATATGAAATTGGTAGGTGGCAAGTTAAGGGAAATGTGAGGAAGTTTCTTCACAGAGAGGCTGGTTGACGCATGGAATAGTCTGCCAAAGGAGATGGTAGGAGCAAGCACAGTGGAGGGATTTAAACATGCCTGGGACAGGCATAGGGGAACCATAGAGGTGGGAAGGAGTGAAGAAAAGCCACTGACCAGATATGGTCAGAGGGCAGAAACAAGTGTAGGGCTTATGGGCAGACTAGAAGGGCCTAACGGTCCTTATCTGCCAACAATTTCTATGTTTCTGTGGAAAGAGGGGAAGGGGTATTCATTGAGACTGGATGGGTATCAACAGATGAAAGGGCAGGGGGTTGGATACTGGGGCATGTGATGTGGTTGGTACCAGATGGAGGGGGCTGGATGTACATATTAGGGAAATGTGATTGTCAGCAGATAGGCAGGGGAATTAGGGGTGTGTTGCATATTGGGGGGAGGCTGTCATGTGATAGGCTGGGGATATCCATAATTACTGGATCAGAATGGGGGAGTGACACCATGCCCCTGCTCACACAGAGGGTAAGAAATACAATTGGATGACCTATAGATAGGAGATGAGCATATAGAATGGAGTCAGAAGAAACAGACCAACACACTCAGGTTTGAAAATTTACTTTATTTTCTGTTTTTTAGTGTTTTTGTGACTGTTATCAAGTATTGCCATTAATTTTAAGGTTCTGATTTGAATCAAGATAAATCAGAACTTATCGGGACTCTGATATGGATCCTTGTCCTGATAATAAGGGTCAGGAACTTTTCGGGTCCGTCCATCCATAATGTATAATCTACAGCACACATTCTGCTTTCAAGATATTTTTTAATCAACAGCAGTCCATTCCACATTGGAGGCAGTGTAGTGCAATGATAAATTCATAGAGCTGTTGATCTGGAGATGCCAGGTTCATAGTCAACTTTTATTCAGTGTCTGATCTTGACCATGTCCTCACTGGTCTCCCTGGCTTCAGTCCTACTAGCTAGTAAACTGGGTAGAAGATGATGACCTGGAAGCATGATAGTAGCCCTGCCATCAGCTTCACTGGTGACCCAGGTTCAGGACTGAACTTGAGATCCTGGAGTTAGCTGAGGGGAGAGGATCAAGTGTCCAAGAGACTGCTCTCCTCTGCTGGGGTTGGGGGTTCATGCCTCCTGCATTGTGCCTGACACCTTGCAGAGGCTGGGTGTGAAGGCAGACGGAGACTCGGAAGGGTTGGGATTTCGAAATATGCTCAGAATCATTGCACGTTGATGTCTCAGGGGACCAAGAAATGGGGACAAACTCCCTTGCTACAGCATAATGCCATTTGTCTCTGTTCGCTATAGGGCACTGATGCTCCCCACTGACCTGGCACCTCCAACTGGGCACCACCTGCATCCTGCTTTAGAGGGGAGAAGGGCATGCTCCTCCAACCCTGCCATGAGGTGTAAGTCATGGGGGAACTGGGTATGTCCCAGGGTTGGTGGTTGCCTGGGTTGGGGGCTATCAAGATAGGGAGCAGGCAAGGGTGAATAGGTGGAACACAAGTGAAACCAAACTGGGTAGAAAGAAGACTCCACTGGAAAGGGAAAGTTACATCAGACCTAGATCAGACTGAATAAATAAATTGTAAAATAAAACAAGCATTTGTCAATGCCAGGAGTTGCTTGCTGTCATTAGTCGTGGAAGTGCAATAGTTAGACAGATGCAGCATAGAAATGGCAGTGAAGTATTGAACTGATGCCAACTCCATCCCCACCCTGCGGAGATGGACAGGCATTGGGGGTTGCCTTTGGGTTGTCGCCCATAACAGTCATGACATTTTACCTCACCCTACCCTGCAAACACAAGTGTCGAGGTGTGCTTTGAAGTGTTCAGGCTTTATACTCACCCCATTCCATAAGGAAATACACTAAAATGGGTGCAGTATAGGAGAATGGGGTGAACTCTGGGGCCAAAGGGTTCAAGGTGCACCTCGATGCTTGCCACTGGCTGCAGGGTGGGGGTGGAATGGCATTATCGACAATCCCAAGTCACACTCCTGACGCCTGTCAGTCCCTACAGGGTAGGGCGTAATGGTCAAAAACCCCAACACCCTCGGTGTTTCTTGGTATTTGTACTCCCAAGTTTTCAGTATGGGCTTTTTGTGATCCCACCGCATGAACAGTTATACTATTAGTTCGTTAGCCGAAAGGTGATTTTGCATAGCGACTGTGCCATTTGGCACCACAGATGCGAAAACACATTTCGAACAGGATGTGAAAAATGACAGCTGTACCATTCATGAGGAGGTGTAAAAAATGGCAATGTTGAAAATCTGGAATGAAAATATAAAAAAACTGGTGAAGTCACGAGTGTGTGTAGAAACTGCGCAACACACACTTGTAATTAGTTTTGGGATTTTTTACGGCAGATTTTCAACATAGGCATTTTGGGATGTCCGCTCATGAACAGTGTCACTGTGATTTTCTTAATCTATCCCGAACTCTGATTTCCCACAGTGACCGTGCTATTCTGCACTGGAAGTACGAAAACACATTTCGTCCAGGGTGTGAAAAATGACAGCTGTTCATAAGGATGTGTGGAAAAATGCCAATGTTGAAAATCTGAACTGAAAAGATTATGAAGTTATGAACTTTATGAGAGTGCATGGAAATTGCACAATGCACGCTTCATAAGTCATTTTATGGACTTTTGTCACCACATTTTCTAGATAGCCAGTTTAAGACTTCAGCTCATGAACAGTGTCACTGTGATTTTCTTAATCTATCCCGAACATTGATTTTGCACACTGACCACGCCACTGTGTGCTACATTATCGAAAACACATTTTGGATGAGATGTGAAAAATGAGTTATACTGTTCATAAGGAGGTGTGGTAAAATGGCAATGCTGAAAATCTGGAGTGAAAATATTAAAAATGCTCGAAGTTATGAGCGTGCATAGGAACTGCACAACACACGCTCATAAAACAGTATTTTGGGGAATTGTTTCACCAAATTTTCAACATAGGGTTTTTGGGGGCCCACCTCATGAACAGTGTCACTGTGATTTTCTTAATCTGTCCTGTACATTGATTTTGCACACTGACCATGCCATTGTGTGCTACATGTGTGAAAACACATTTCAGGCGAGATGTGAAAAATGACAGCTGTACTGTTCATAAGAAGGGTGTGGTAAAATGGTGATGTTGAAAATCTGGAGTGAAAATATTAAAAATGCTTGAAGTTAGTAATGTGCATAGGAACTGTGCAACACACGCTCATAAAACAGTCACTTTTGGGAATTTTTTTGCCAAATTTTCAACATAGAGTTTTTGGGGGCCTACCTCATGAACAGTGACACTGTTATTTCATTAATCGGTCGCGAAAGGTGGTTCCACACAGTGACTGCAAAATCACCTTTACTGACTGAATAACAAAATGACAGTGACTGACTTCATGAGGTGGGGTCCCAAGAACCCCATGTTGAAAATGTGGTGAAACAATTCCCAAAAATGGCTGAGATATGCACCAATGTTGAAAAAACCCATTTATGCCATTATACAGTTTACCGGCATTTCTTCAGTTCGCGGTCGGCTTTGAAGAGTGCAGATGTGTTCCTGGTCCACTGAAGATCATCATCACGCTGGGCTCCAGAGGTAAGTATGGGGTGGGGGGTGTGTGGGGAGGTGGGGTACACAGAGGGTGGGTGGGTGAGGGTTGGGGAGGACCACTAGAATCAATAAAGGACCGTTTTCTAATTTACAGGTATATTTAAAACATAAATAACCTCACGGGAAGGTTTTCTTTTTTGCAGGGTCATATTTAATTTTGGGGTAGGCTCCCGGCATGCCACCTGAGTGTTTGGTGGTGGCTGTAGCCAACTGGGGATTGGGCACCCCGTAGGCATATACTGAGTGCTGGGGGGGGGAAAAAGAGCCAAGGGGGATTGGGAACCCCCCCTCGGCACACAAGAAATTGGGGAGGGAGCATTATGCCAGTTGGAAGTGGGCTCTCCCATTGGCAAAATTACCAGGAAGGGGGCATGCTGACAAGGGGATTGGGCACCCCTGTCAGCACATATAAGTGCGGGGGGAGGGTGGCAAGAGCCAAGGGGGATTGGGCACCCCCCTCGGCACACAACACATTTGGGAGGAGGGCCATTATGCCAACGGGGAGTTGGGTGCCCCATCAGCAAATTGAACTGGAAGGGGGCATGCTGAAAGGGGGGATGGGGCACCCCATAGGCTTTTTTTTTTTTTTATTGAAATGTTTCACCAGGAAGGCACACTGAACGGTGGGCAGGGGCTTTCTGTCAGCTTGCTGGGAACTGTGAGAGGCCGATGGAGAATCCATCACCATGGGAACACAGTACAGTGGAGCTGTGTAATTGGCTGCTGCAATCAGGGATGCCCCACAGCAAAAACAGCTGATTGCATAGTGATGGGGCACTCTCTGATTGCAGTGTGCATAGTGATGGGGCACTCTCTGATTGCAGTGTGCATAGTGATGGGGCACTCTCTGATTGCAGTGTGCATAGTGATGGGGCACTCTCTGATTGCAGTGTGCATAGTGATGGGGCACTCTCTGATTGCAGTGGCTCAGTTCCTTTGATCTAGTGGTCTGCTCATTAACTGCTGGTGATCGACAGCATGCTCTTCTATTGGCCAAGGCAGGGACCAGTCCCTGAGTGGGCTGCTGCCATTTGGCACAACACTGCTGTGCCTCCACAACCCACTTGTGAAAGAAACCTGACGCAATGTGTTTCTTGCACATGCGTGCAAGCAACACAGAAAAACCAAAAAATTACTTTAAAAAAAACTGTTCAACCATGGGCAAGTTGGAGTTTAAACAGCAGTATGGATAATCAGGAAACAATTATCCAAATTCTGATTTTTGGCAGTAAGCATTCAGCCATAGTTCCAGTTTCCATATGTTTTTTTTTTCTACAGTGATCTTCATTGTTTAGATATTTAAAAGTTGTTTCTATTGTTGCTGATCCACAGCAAATATGGCCAGTGCCACATACACAGCTGAACTCCCACCTCACATCACAGCACATCTTTTGTTTACTTCCGTGGGCACTGTGCTGTGTGTTCCCTCTGTCCCAGTGTAGTACAGATTTAAGATAGGATACTGTGTAGGAACTGGAGAGGGAAGGTGGAGTTCTAAGTGAGCTACCTGCCACCGGAGAGCAAAAGATCGGGACTTTCTGTCCAATATGAATTCTAGTAATGTAGCTTGTGGGGAAGGAGAAGGGATGGGATCTGAGGCAATGGAGGGGACTGAAGGGAGGTAGGATGGACACAGGAGGGGGGCAGACAGCTGAGCTTGGGGAAAGGAGATGGAGGATGCTTAGGGGAGCAAAAAAACGAAGAGATCAAGGAGCATTGGGTGGACACAGGAGGCACCAGTCTGGAGGCGTTGGCTCCAGAGACTGAGGCTGTTGCTACTGTGGGGATTGCTGATGTTAGCTGTGCCTGGTTCAAGCCCCCAGAGGGTGACTTCAGCTGGATTGTGGTGTTCATGGCAACATGGTGCAATAGCTCTGTCTTTGGCATCCAGAACTCATTCAGCATTTTGTATGTGTTGCTTCTATGGGACCTGGCCACTAATGAAGGGGATAAAACATTGCAGTTCAAGATTGGTGAGTGACAAAGTTTTTGTTATGTTGACTTTGGGATTTAAGATTCGGGATTGTGTTGGCTGATCTTTCCTGCAAGTGGTGATACACCTGCTGTCTATCAAGGGTCATTGTCTGCCCTTTATTAACATTTCAGTCCGGGGCTTCCGAAAGTCCCTGGACTGGCTGCAGCAGTCTGCCTCTTCATGTAAAAGATAGGGAAGCAGTGCACTCCCCTGAATTATATTTTATTTTTTAAATTTTAATCAGTAATGGAAACTACTACGACCCCCTCCACACCCCCGCCAAAGCATGCTCACACTGGTAAACACTGAAGTGCTGGAAGGCTCATTCCCCTACCCCAGTAACTGAGTTCAGTTAAATGCACTCTCTGATAGGGAAGGCAAAGCTGAACTCGAGTTATTTTCTCTTTCTTAGAAACAGGCGCTAAAAGTTAATTTAGTTGTGCTCTGAAAATTGAGCCCTAATGCTGGCCATGCACGTGACTTGCAGTTTCATGTGAATGCGCCCAACTCACAGGAAGCTGAAGGACAGGAAAATGAAACTGCAAATCATGTGCATGAGCGGTCGGCAGCAGAGAGTTCCCGTTCAGCATGGTGGGTGACAGAAATGTAAAGAAAAACAGAGCAAATTATGGGGTGATAGTACAGCAAAAGCAAGAAAAAGAGTACCAGGTAAGTGCTCAATGGAGCACAGGGAATAAAATGTTGCAAAAGATCAGATTTTTTTTTTATCTAGTACTGCTGCTTTAATGTAGATTGTGGATAAAAATTCATAAACTCTGTTAATCAAAATGCCTCCCTCCCAAGTCAATGCACCAATATCTTTTTTCCCATTTTTATGTTGGCATGCTTGCGCAGCCAACATCGTGGGACAGTGCAGCTTTAGAGGCGCGGTCGCTGTTGGGCGAATGCAGAGACGCAGCGCCAATAGGTGCATCCGCATTCCCCAGTCAGCCAGCATGCTGGCGCCACACCATGCATACATAATGTGGCGAGCACATCTAAGAAAAGGTCCTCTGCAATCCGAGCAAAGCTCGTCAGGCGTGGTCCTTTTCTTGCGATGCTTCACCCGCCATTATGTACATGGACGGACACTGCCGTAGAACTGCCAACCGGGGCTGCCTAATCCCTGTTGGCTGCCCTGCCCCTGTGAAGTGTGCTGACGGGAGCCCACTCCCGCCGGCATAAAGCACCCTCCAGTTGTTTAATGCCGAGGTGCCCAATCCCCTTGGCTCTGCACCCCCAACCTTCTTTGTGCAACAGGGGTGCCCAATCCCCATCAGCATAAATCCCCCGTGTTGTTTGCCGACAAGAGTGCCCAATCCCGTGAGCTACAGACACCCCAAACAGGTAGACGCTGAGGCCCACCCCAGCGTGCCAAATACTGCAAACAAAAACTGTCCGCTATGTTTTCTGTTTTTTAACCTGTAAAGCAACGGTCCCTCGTAGTCTCCGTGCTCCTTCCCCACCCAACCTCTGTGCACCCTGCCTCCCCTCACCCCATACTTACTTCCGGAGTTCGGCGCGACGATCTTCGGTGGACTGGGAACACGTCTGCACTCTTCAAAGCCGACCGCGAACTGAGGAAATGCCGGTAAGCTGTATAATGTAATAGGGTTTTTGTAACTTTGCTGCATATCTCAGGCATTTTTGTGAATTCTGGCCCAAATTTTCAACATGGGGTTTTTGGGACCCCTTCTCATGAATTCTTGCACTGTCATGGCATTATTCGGCCCCGAAAGGTGATTTCATAGTCACTGCGTGGAATCACCTTTTGGGACCGCGTAACGAAATGACAGTGCCACTGTTCATGATGGGGGCTCTCAAAAACCCTATGTTGCAAATTTGGTGGGAAAAATCAAAAACATGACTGTTTTAGGAGCATGCGTAGCAACTGCACAACGCACACTCATAAGTTAGCGAATTCACAATATTTTCATGCTAGATTATCAACATTGGCATTTTACCACACCACCTTGTGAACTGTATAGCTGTCATTTTTCACATCCTGGCTGAAATGTGTTTTCGCACTTCCGGCGCAGAATAGCACGGTTGTGGTGCGAAATCAGTGTTCGGGACACATTACAAAAATGACAGTGACACTGTTCATGAGCAGAGATCTTAAAATGCTTGTGTTGAAAATTTGGTGACAATACTCCATAAAGTGACTGTTTTACGATCATGCGTAGCAACTGCGCAACAAATGCTCGTACGTTAGCGCATTCATATTATTTTCATGCCAGATTCTCAACATTGGCATTTTACCAGACCTTCTTCTGAAACATACAGCTGTCATTTTTCACAACCTGGCCAAAATGTGTTTTCGCACTTCCGGCACAGAATAGCACGGTCGCTGTGCGAAATCAGTGTTTGGGACACATTACAAAAATGACAGTGATACTGTTCATGAGCAGAGGTCCTAAAATGCCTGTGTTGAAAATTTGTGACAATACTCCATAAAATGACTGTTACGAGCATGCGTTGTGCAGTTTGCACGCACGCTTGTACGTTCTCAAACTTCTAATATTCTCACTCCAGATTTTCTGCAGTGCCATTGTTCTGCACCTCCTAATGAACAGTACAGCTGTCATTTTTCACATCCTGACCAAAATCTGTTTTCGCAGTTCCGGCACAGAATAGCGTGGTCGCTGTGGAAAGTCCATGTTCGAAACACATGATGAAAATGACAGTGGCACTGTTCATTAACAGATGCCCTAAAATGCCTATGTTGAAAACTTGGGAACGAAAGTCAATAAAATTGGTGTTTTATGAGCGTGCGTTGCACAGTTTGCATGCACGCTCATGACTGTGAATTTGTAATACTTTCACTCCAGCTGTTCTTCATTGGCATTTTCCATACCTCCTTATGAACACTGCAGCTGCCTGAAATGTGTTTCGCGCGTCTGGCACAGAATTGCACGGCCACTGTGCAAAATCAGTTTTAGGACAGTTTGAGGAAATGATGGTGACACTATTCATGAGCAGAGGTCCTAAAATGCCTATGTTGAAAATTTGGTGCCGAAACTCCATACAATGACTGTGTTGCAAGCGTGCATTGCACAGTTTCCATGCATCCTTGTAACTTCATCAATCTGCAATATTTTCATGCTACATTTTCACCACTGGCATTTGTGCACATCTCCTTATCAACAGTCCAGCTGCCATTTTTCACAGCCTGCCCAAAATGTGTTTCCGCAGCTGTGGCACACAGTGGCGTGCTCACTCTGCAAAATCACCTTTTGAGACACATTCACAAAATCACAGCACTATGCATCTCCAGCTACGCCACTCCCACTGCCAGTGCCAACGCGACAACATTCGGCATTGACAAATGCTTGTTTATTGTTATGACAGGATATTATGAACAACCAGAATAAGAGTTTTAAAAAAATGAAAAACAAATAGCATACTAACAATAAGGAAGCTTCCATAATCATCCCCCCTTAAAATACCCACTGATTTTAGAGGCATACAAATCAAATATAGATATTTACAGATGCCACTAAAATTCTGTAGATTTAACTATTTTACTGCCAGAATGTGAACTTGTGTTTCAAATGTGAAACACTGGACTGGTCCCTATCTGTGACCAAATTTGGGTACTTGTATTGCCAAGGACTTGCCATGGTTTTGCATGGCTGGGAATTAGAAAAGCAGGGTGGTCTACTTGTTCCCCCACCAACCCCACTTGTGCCTTTTAGCCCGGTTCCATGCTGCTGTTTCCTACTAAGGTGGCAGCAACTGTGCCTGTGGCCTCTATCCATGATACTGTGCCATAACTGGCACAGGGCCCATGCACCGAATTTCATGGGTATATCACACCTCAGGCATTAGCGTGTGCCAACACTGCTTGCGCATACTTGCGTCTGGTGACCTTTACTGGCATTACATATTATTAACATGGAAACTCCTCCCCAATGATAGACTTCTGTGAATAGCTGAAAAGTGTGCATCACAGTGAGGAGGCTGTTTTCCCCCCTGTGTAACACATCACACTTTTCCCCTAGTTTTGTACTTCACTCTTTGTGACTGAGAATCTGATCTTTTGTCCTGTGAGCTGTTTGCACAGTGACCCCGTCCCCTCCCATGTAGATTCCCAGGGTAGTTTGAATATGCCATGTTCTATTATATGTACCTGGGTCAAGCCTGTAAAAGGACCATGTGGCCCAGCATTTTTTTATTAAGTGAATAACATTTTTAAACAACTAACTGAATATATAAATAAAAATTGGGTGGGTTTGTGACCAACTTTCAGCACATGTTAATAGAGTCACAGACAAGGGAGCATCAGTAAAAAAAGCAACACTAGTGCTTTTATACCTGTCCTTTGTAACATAGATTCAGGCCCAGAAACTTACTTTGTGGTATGCATTGCTTCTAAATATTTAACAGAATGTTCTGGACTGTATATGAATGTGAGAAAAGTCCATTAAAAGTATACAATTATTACGAATGTTTGGAACTGAGTTTGCAAACTCTGGTTCATGCTCCTCTCTGATAATGTGCAAAACATATTTTGAAACTAGAATTAGAAAGTAAGAGCTGCATAGTAAGAGTTAATAAATGTGTTTCAAGTCACAAAAGAAAAGCAGCGTGGTCTACTGGTTAGAACACAGTACCACGCCAGGAGATCAAAGAGAGTAAGTTGGCATATTACAGAGTTTTCACACTCAGTCACCTGGGGGGAGAATGCAGAATAGAACTTGACAAGGTCTTGGCAATGGTCACTGCCAGTCCAGCTGTTCTGGCTCTGAACTTTTGTTCCTTGTAGTATGGTGCCAAGAACTAAATTCAGCATCCCATGTGAGGCCTCACAGTACCTTGAACAGTGGTAATACCAAATCCCTTGGTTTGTATTCCCCACTGGATGTATAAGAGCATATTATTCACTTCCTTAACTGCTGCTATGCACTTTTGTGCCTGCTTTAGAGCACACTCTACAATGACCGCTAGATTGTATTCATGGATTGGGAGCTGTGATGTAGTTAGATAATAAAATAATAGGAAGGGGGAAGAGTGGACCAAAGAAAGAAAGACTGGGGGAGAGGGAGTTAAACTTCTCAAAGTGAAAAAAACCAATAACAACAAAAACAAAACATTGAAAGTTTGCCTAGATCCAGTAGTGCTGGTCAAGTGCTCAACACTCCCATGTGAAGTGAAAATGTTCCCTGCTCTGGGTTGGTGGAGTCTGTGGAGTGCTTCAGAGCCCATGCTTTAAACTTTTGGGGGGGGGGGGCTGTAATCTCAGTGTAACAGCAACTCCTGTGATGGATGTGGTGACCATGCCATGCCTTGTCCCCCCCATAGTCAGGCCATTGCTCAAGAGTGGTTGTCAGTAAGGTGAGAAGGGAGCAATAAAATTGAGAAAAATACTCTGACTGGTGTTTGATGCCACCACTAGCCCTATGTCACTATCCCAGGGTCTCTTTCCAGCTCCCCTCCAGCCATGCCTAATTTGAGAATTGCAGCCCAGGATATGTCTCAGGGACCATCACATGTTAGGTTTTCCCATAGGGTGGCAGAAGCTGGGGCAGTATGGCCAGAATGCAGCAGAGGGAGTGCTGTGAGACAGATGGACAACACTAATAAAGATGGCTGAGCAGCAAGGAGTCAGGAGGACAATCAGGTGAGGGACAACAAACATAGTAAAAAAAGAGATCAAATATATAGATCTCCATTAGCAGTGCAAGGACCTCTAGGGCTCTGACTTCACAAACTTTTCTCATTTAAACTGGAAAAATTAGAATTTTTCAACTGGAGTTCACTGATTTAATGTGAAAAGTAGGCCCTTTCACTTATAACTTTCTTCAGCAGCTATACACAAAAAGGTAATGACAAAAGTGAAAAAAGAGCCCTCTATATGTCATGCCTGGATCAAATTTGTTGGTGGGTCTCCTGGCCCCATAAATCCAGTCCCCACCCCATACTAATTCTACTGATAGGAGGGGATCCATATGTTCAGTCCCTTGGTACCTGCTGTAGCCTGACCTAACAGTAACCACTGAGGTCAACATTGGGGAGCCAGCCTTCTGAATTACCCCCAACATTAGTCTGACCTGCTCCTGCATGTTCTGGCAGGTCCGACCCTTAGTCGATATACCCCAACACAAACACACCTGCCAACCATACCCCAATGCTACTTGAACATACAGGCGTGAGATATTAAATAACTTTGTAGGTGGGTGCCTTCTGATGGCATCCCAATGCTACTCCAGCCTGTCCTCACCTGCCCTGGCAGACCTGGACTTACATTGCCATCATCTATGGAAATATATCCCATTCCGTTCCTTACACAGTACTTCTACTCTGTGCTGTTGCCTGCCTGGATGGGGAATGGGATAACTTTAGGGAGGGGTCTTTCCAGGAGCACCCTAGTGTTAGTCTGATCTGCCACTACCTGCTGTGGGCCTTGATGGGACAGGCCTCGCATTGTCATCACCTCTATATATTTACTCAAGTTCAAGTTTACTTTATTGATTGACAATTTGTGTTATTACAATAAAGAACCATAGTTCCAAAATTTAAAATTAGAGTATACAAATACAGATAATACAACTTAATACAACACACTATTTACACATACATAATTTATAACATTCCCACTTACAGAACTGTACTATTATCCACCATATGTTTATTCATCCTTAATTAAATGTAATTTCTTCCTTTTAATTATTCTAAGGAGGGAGGTCACAGCCTCTAAAACCAGCACTGAATGTGACTTAAACAAGTATGTAATTTTGTGTCTAGGCTCCAGTTCTAGTGAAGCCAAAATACTTCCCAAAAAATTCTTCCTATGTTGATTGTATGATGGACATAAAATCACTAAATGAGTTACATCATCTAACCCAAACTGCCATCTGCATACTTTTGCAACTGTAGTTTTAGAATGCCAATTTGTCAACCATTGGTTGAGAAATATTCAAATATATATTTTGTTATTAATTTTCTTCTTTGTGGATTTTTTAATTCAATCAATCAATCAAAACTTTATTTTTGAAAAGCACCTTTCCAAAACCAAGGTGCTTTAACAATAAATAAATCAAATACATAAAGTTAAAACAACATCCTAAAATCAGTTAATAAAATGTACTTAAAAATCTGGATACACCAGGCTAAATAAATGCGTTTTCAATGCTAACTTAAAGCTTTGAATGGTCAGGCAATCTCGCAACCGATGAGGTAGAGAATTCCACAGGGTTGGGGCCACAGAACTAAATGATCTGGCCCAAGATGTCTTTAAACAAACCCTGGGAATCTCTAGCAATCCCTCATCGGTGGATCAGAGCAGACGAGAGGGCCAGTAGGGACGAGGAAGGTCTTGCAGGTAGCTAGGTCCCTGATCATGTAGGGCCTTATAGGTCAGCAAACTTACCTTGAAGGTAATCCGCCACTGTATTGGCAGCCAGTGCAGTCCACAGAGGACAGGTGTCATATGACTGGTCCTAGATATCCACCCCCGGTAGCCCTAGGTACAGGGCATTGCAGTAGTCCAGGAGAGAGGTAATGAAGGCATGGACCAACATTGGAAGGCTGTCTGCAGGAACCAGATGCTTCACCCGGGCTATATTCCTCAGATGGTAAAAAGAGACACCTGATGTTTAAGGGTCAGGCGATCATCAGATATAACGCAAGGTTCCGCACCTGGTCTGAGGTAGCTAACTGGGTCCCCCCAAGCCAAAGACCCGAGAGTGACCCCTTCTACAAACCCGCCCCCGACGACCTGGGTCCACAACCAATACCTCCGTTTCTTCAGGGTTTAACCGCAGCCAGCTCAGTCATCCAGTCCTGAATGTCAGTGAGACAGTTGTTAAAGACCGAGACAGCATCACCCTGGTCAGGCACAAAGGACATGTACAGCTGAGTATCATCTGCATAGCAGTGAAAACTCAAGCAGTACCGCATAATGATCGCTCCTAATGGCAGCATATACACTGCAAACAACATGAGTCCCAAAATGGAGCCCTGCGGCACCCCATAGGTTAGAGGGAATGATGCCGAGGAAAAAATCCCAGACACCACCCTCTGGGTTCTACCCTCAAGGAATGATCGAAACCAACTGAGGATCGGGCCTGATAGTCCACAGATAAACTGCAGGCGCTCCAAAAGCACTCTATGGTCCACGGTGTCAAATGCCACAGGGAGATCAAGAAGGACCAAGATGGAGCGGGTCTTTCGATCTCTCATTATTAGGTCATTTAGTACCCGAACAAGGGCTGTCTCGTTACTATGTCTCTTCCTAAATCTGAACTGGAGAGAATCATAGACATTGTGGCTGGTCAAATGGTCATCCAGCTGCAACGCGACCACCTTCTCGATAACCTTACCTAAAAAAGGTAGGTTAGAGATAGGCCTGTAGTTAGCCAGACAGTCCGGGTCCAAGGAGGGCTTTTTAAGAAGGGGCCGAATCACAGCTTCCTTCAGGGGATCAGGAAGGATCCCCCTCTCCAATGACAACCAGACTATCTTGGCAAGGACCGGGCCAATTTTATCCACATATCCTACTAAAAGGCGAGTGGGGCCTGGGTCCAAACTACAGTTGGTCGGTTGCAATGACTGGACGATCATCACTATGTCATTGATTGTGGGCCGGTCAAAGTCAAACCACACAAACTGGGTGTCCGACATCTTCTGCCGATCATCACAACTCCTGTTTGAAAGAGTTTGGAGGAGGTTGGATCTGATTATGGCAACCTTATCCGCGAAGAATCGAGCAAACTTCTCACACCGCTCCTGTGAAAATGCTCTCTCGGGCTGAAGACAGGTTGGATTGCACAATCTGTCCATGGTCCAAAAGAGCTGGGCTGGTCAATTCTGCACAGCAGCAATTTCCCTGGACAGGAATTCTGCCTTCTTACAGGTAATTGCTGATTGATAGACCCAGTAATGGTCCATCAAACTAAGCCTGTCACACTGCAGACCCAACTTCTGCTAACTTCTCTCAAGCCTTCTTCCCACTCTCCTCAACTCCCTCAATATCTCATCAAACCAAGGAGACTTGGGGCGAAGGGTGAGGGGACGAACATGAACAGGAGCAATGGAATCCAGGGCCCCAACTACTGCCTCATTATAGGCAAGAACCAGGTCCCCAGGATCCATGCATTCATTCAGCAAACTTGATAGATCCAGTACCGCCATCAGGCCCTCTGGGGTAACACCCTTTAAAGGGTAGTACCGGACCATTTCAGTAGGAGCCGACCTACCGGGGGGCCAAAAAACTGAACCCAATGGTGTAATGGTCAGAACATCCAACTGGCTCCACCACCAAATTGGATATCTCCATCCCCAGGAGGAATACCAAGTTCAATGAATGACCATCTATATGGGTCGGAGGAGGAAATAACCTGTGTGAAGCCCAGCAAATTCATCAGCTGGAGGAAGTTCTGACCAAACTGTGAGAGTTCATCGTCAACTCAGGCATTGAAATCCCCTACGATCAGCCATCTGGAGGATCCCAATGTCATGTCGACAGTGAAGTCTGAAACTTTCCACAGGAAAACATTCCCATTTCCTGGTGGACGGTAAATGAGAAGAATCCTATACCCCACACCTTCCCCAAGATGCATTCAAAGGAGTTGGTAATTCTCACTGGTACCTCCATCAGGTTCAGTTCCATTCTAAAACAGATTGCCACTCCCCTGCCCCTACGATCCAGCCTCGGACGGTGTATCACCGAGTACCCGACTGGTACAGCTGAAGCCAAAATAGGGCCAGCATTATCATCCAGCCAGGTCTCGGGTGATGCATGCCAGGTCCAATGACCCTACAAGATCAGCTATTACAGCAGTCTTGTTTTTAATGGACCTGGCATTACATAACACCATCCGAGTAGTATAAGTTGCCGATGAAGAGTGAGCCACATGCCTACCGCAGGCAGAAACCTTGGGTATGGGAATCAGGCAGGGAGAACTCCTCTCCTGAACCCATTTTGCCCCAGGGCATCTTCTCGTCCCTACTATCCCAGTTCATCCGCTCCTTTCCATTCCCCCTCCAGTCCCCACCATCGCCCTCCTCCTCCTCCTCCTCACAATCCCCAGGGCCCTGCACCATCTGTACACCTCCGGGGATAGTGGAGGACAACAAAAAGGGTGAAGGTCCTTAAGGCGGAAGGGGGAATAATGCCTGACCATCTGAGCAACTCCCCAACACATCCTTACACACTCAAAACACCCAAAATATATTCACACTACAACACCACACTACACACCCAATCACTCAACTAACAGTCATATACCACACACCAAACAATAATAAAAAAACACAAAAAACAAACAGAGCAGATTATGAGTTACAGCATGGGTTCAAGGAAGAAGTTACCCATATTGTCTCCGGCACACAGTTTATGGCTTCTGGGAGCTCTCACCTCACCATAAAACTGCCCCCCCACCACCACCAACTCTCACTTTGGCTGGGGCTATAATAAATCATTCAGATAATCTATAAAACAGGACAGTCTCACTTGTCCACAATATGTCCTTTAAACTGTCTGTAGGAGCGCAGAGAACTCTCACTGTCCACCAGCAATATAGGAAAAGGTTTTAATTATACACTAATAAGTCTCCAGGGCTGTGGGCAAGCCCAAAAACAATGGGCCTCCAGACTAGACTCCACTTCTTTGCTCCTCTTCTGGTCTTCTAATCTTCTCAGAAGTACTCACTAACTAACTCTCCCCCAAGAGAAACACTAAAAAAGGGACCCAAGTGTAATAGATCCAGGTGAGGGACAGGCTCTTCAGCCCCCCCCCCAACAGATCAGCAAGGATCTCGCACCAACCGCTCATCCTCCAATGAACGTGGGTCCAGTCCTCACACTACTAATCCCTCCAAAAGCGCCCCCTAGGTTCAGGCCAGAACGATAAATCGGTAATAAAGTTCCCAAATGTCTCGGGAATAAAAAGAAACAATAGACAAACCAGTCAGCCGGCTCAACTGAGTCAGAACAACGGGAGCAATCCCAATAGCAACTGACACTCCACAGAATCCCAATAGCCCAGTCCAGATACAGAACCTCCACTCCGTTATCAAACCAACACTCCACTTTAATTCAGCAGCAGCTGAGAATAACAAAACATGACCGCAGCTCCTTCTTTCCACTCCCAGAGGATACCATGCCTCAAGTCACCAGGCGGTTCCCCACAGTCTCATCGTCCTCGAGCTCGGTTCAGGCAAGAAATCCCAAACAATACAGGTGATTTACAAATGGTGTATGATATAAGCAAATAGTTCTGTGCGGTAACCGAATTTACCAAATTACCACAATTATACCCGATTGTGTATCGACGACACACAACAAATAAAAAGACGATCCTAACACTAAAAACCTCACTTCTTCTCCCCTAGCTAACTACTCTAAAAAGACCAAATTAACAAAA
This sequence comes from Neoceratodus forsteri, assembly GCA_016271365.2. NCBI lineage: Eukaryota > Metazoa > Chordata > Ceratodontiformes > Ceratodontidae > Neoceratodus > Neoceratodus forsteri. The sequence goes on along the minus strand of CM057459.1, from coordinate 668,543,343 downwards.
ATTAACAAAAAATACGCTCTCTAAAAATGCGTGGAGATAGCTTAGCCCAGCGTGGCTGCCATCTTGGTCCTAACTCTGAGGTCTTTAGCCATTATGTTGTCTAAACACTCTTGGTGTGTAGGGTAAACAATAAAAATAATAATAATGCAGATTCTTGTGTCTCGGAGTCTGCCAAGAAACATTCGTAAACAAGCAAGGAGTACTAATAAAGTTTATTATGCTACTTATGCCAAGCATGTGACAGAGAAAATCACAAGGGAGATGGGTTTCTCACCATTCCTGAAGAATGTACATAATCTCCAGAATTGTAGATCTTAGGTTCTCTAAGATCTTGTTCTATCTCTCCCCGCGCTCCAGCTCTCTGCCCTTCTAGAGCAGCTACAGTAGTGTCTCGAGAACTAACAATAGGTTTGCAGACAGTTAAATGCTACAAATAACAGCATAGAAACATAGACTTTGACAGCAGATAAGGACCGCTTGGCCCACCTAGTCTGCCCATTTCCCAACCTACAGGATAGGCTGCAGATCCTAGTTAACCAACAGCCTATTTCTTCCTACCCCCACAAGAATTGCTTTATGTCTGTCCCATGCATTCTTGAATTCTCCCACAGTTTTAGACCCCACAACCTCCTCAGGAAGGCTGTTCCATGCATCCACTACCCTCTCTGTGAAAAAATACTTCCTCACATTGCCCCTGAACCACCCCCCTCTATCTTTAAATTGTGTCCCCTTGTTCTTGCACGTCTCTTTATAGAATCTTGCACATCTCTTTATAGCAACAGAGATTACAACATTGAATTAATTCCAAATACAGTTCAAAACAAAAACTTCTTTTATTAGCAGAAAGCCATTAACTTATTCTATGCTGGGTGCACAGTCCCATCTCTTTCTGCAACAGATACATCCACCAAGCAAGTTAAAAAAAACATGTGGTTTTACCTGGGTCTCAATAAATGATATACTAGGAAAAATAACATTTTTGTTGGAGATAGAATAGTGTTTCTTCTATGCGTTTTATGGGTAACCTGTTTTCACTCACACCATATGCCTTTAACCAGTATATAAAGATGCTTTCTTGTATTAAACATTCTAATGATAACTGACCTAATTCCGCTGTTACCAAAGCTGATGGAGCTCCATGTGGCAGTCTTAATAACTTCTTATAAAAAATATTCAAAAGCTTTTCAATATTCAGTACTAGTTGCAAACCCCAGATTCCTGCTCCATGTAATATTTGAATTTTTATTTTAGCATTGATTACCTTACCACAACCTCTCACTGAGTTGCCCAATATCTTTAAGATAAACTAGACATAGAAGGGAGAATTTTGTAGTTTTATCTTCAGTTCTTTCATGGGCCTATAGCAGTGTCAGTGACTCAGCAGGTACACACTAACATCTGAGGCTGGAAGACCAGGAAGTGATGGGTTCTAGCTCCACACCAGGAATGTGGTATAAATCCCAGTACTGACACTGTAATGCATCAAGAGGGGGGTGCTGCACTTCTAAGGTGCTTTGAAAGATGTATGATAATATAAATAGCTGTTACCGAAAACATTATTTGTGTCGCCTCTATTTCAGACACTTAGAGGAAACCTAACTGCATTGTCTATGTTTTGTTAACTTGTTTTAAATAATCTAATTGAATTTGAGGTGCAGTCTCCCTGTTAGTTATGAAAGTGCACTGTCCCTTTGGAAAGGGAACTTTGTTTAACCAGGAGTAGCACACTATGCCGAAACTTGTTTCCAGATGTGACCTGGGAGCACAAGGAAGTTAAGTGACTTGCTTAGGATCACACAGTATGTACCTAGGTGGCTGTGGGATTCAGACTCAGGTCTCCAGATCTGTAGCTCAGAGCCTTAACCCACTGCACTATACTGCCTCCTTTGCAAGCTACTATATAGTATATGGCCTACTCTGCATTATACTTTTGTTTTATTTTTAATAAGAGCAGATTACTGTTGACTATATGTGAAGGCTAAGAATGAATTAATTCCCTGCAAATTATAAACGTGACAAGAAATCTAGCCACCACAATGACAAATTCAGCCAGGTTTCTAAATCTTTTGATGTTAGACATAGCACTTTACAGTTTTGTACAGTGGCTGCCCTGGGTGCAATACAGTATTTCCTTCTTAAGGATCATAATAGTTATTCCCAGACCTATGTGAAAAGGTGGATTTTGACTGGGCTGCTAGCATTTCAGAGCATTCATGCACTTGTTTATATACAGTATATAGCAGTGTGCAATGGTCACTGTTTGTGGAACACTTACAAACATGGGAGAGAAAGAAGTGCCTCAGCAGGACCTGGGTTCAAGTCCCAGCTTAGGCACTTGTTAAGTTCTATCTCTATGTTTGTGTGTTCCATAAAAAATATTCACACCACACTCCATTACACTACGTAATTATGTGTGTGTAGTCACTGGGTTCTGCATTTGAGAAAGAGTAATGTGCTCAGGGATGAGCCAGTTTCCATCTATCTCAGTGGTGCAACTGGCTAGCACAATTGGAACGGTATTCCAGGTGGCCTGGGTTCCATCTGAGTCACTTCTTTCTCTTCTATTGTTAGTATGACTGCCAATGAATGTCTTTAAGTGCTGCATCCCTGAGCATCATTTTGATTGCTATGTTGTTTGATGATGGGTTGGGTAATTTGTTTCAGCGAGTTCTGATTTACTTCTCTGTGGTTAGACTGTAGTTCTTCAAGACTGTTATGCTGTGCTGATAAGTTTAAAATGATGGCCCAGAGGTATCATTTTTAGGAAGGGAGGGGGTGCCTGCAGGTGGAGGGATCATGATGAAGAGAAGAAAGAGCTTGTGGGTTTTTGCTGTAGCACTGAACAGATGAATTTTCCTTCCTCTCTGCCCTGTATAGATCTGCACCAGAACTAATGTGGGTAGGCAGGTAGGGTATTTCTTGTGCTGTTGGGTTAACTCACTGGCCTGATCAGATGCCTCATGATGGTCCAAGACTAGGGCTGGGTGCTTGATTTATTTCAAATGCTGCTAAACTGCATTGGACTCATGAGGAAAAATGGTATTGTATTTTTTCAACGTGATGATGAGATGAAGCCATACTTTAACTACTCATGATGCTCAGTTCTAATGGGAAAATGTTTTGGACAGTAAATGAAAATGCAGAGAGCTAACTACTTTGGCATGTCATTTTAACAAACTGACTTATAAGCCTTGGTACTTTTACTACGATGAGGCACTAGCCATTTGTTTTATGTAGTGGTAATCAGAGATCTGTCCCAGAAAATATCTGGATATTTTATTGGCAGCTGCATTGGAAATTCCTTGGAATGAATGTGGATTTCCAGAGATACACATTATACTGGGACTTCAGTCTGGCAGCCACCAGCCACTATAAAATAAGCATCAGTTAGATAATAACCTTGTTCAACACTTGGTTTTTTCAGTAACTGCTGCATGGTGCATCCTTTTTAACCCTTGCTGTGCCATGGACTGATACATCAGTCCAAAATCCCTATACATTCTAATTTTGTCAGCAGCCTAAGGGTTAAGGTGCTTTGTATAAATCCATCACTACTAGTACACATCTCAGATCTGTCCAGTTGTTTCTGGAGTAGGGCAGTCTCCAAGGTTAATCAAACATTGAAATAATGAGGAAAAACATCTGCTTAGTTTATCTGCCTAGTAGGTTGACATTTATTATCAGTCTCTTATCTGTCCAGTTTCCTGAACAGACGTCATTCATGCTTATAGTCATGCAGTTCAGCCATTTAGAAATCTGTTCCGGGCATTGCAGGGTCGAGGCTGTAAACTAAGCTTCAACAGCAGCAGTAGGAATTACAGAACTCCTCCTGGTTCCTCCAGGCACTAAGGCCATTCCATGTACCCCTATAAGCTCACCATTTCAGGTCTTGGACAGATAATTTATTGTGCACTGATTCATTTGTAACAAGCATTTGTTAATGCCGAATGTTATTTCACTGGCATTGGCATTGGTAGTGCAGGAGTTGGAGATGCATTATAGGAATAACAGTGAAGTTTTGGACTGACGTGATCCCACCCCCACCCTGCAGAGACTGACAGGTGTTGAGGTGTGCTTTTGGATTGTCAGCTATAAAGCACATGCCATTTTACCTCACCCTACCGTGTAGACACTGACAAGTGTCATGGTGTCCTTGGGCATTATACTTATCTCATTCCATAAGGAAATATGCTGAGGTGGGTGCAGTATAGGAGAATGGGGTGAACTTTGTGGCCGAACACTCCAAGGCACACTATAATGCCTGTTACTGGCTGCAGAGTGGGGTTGGGGGCGGGAATGGGATGGCGGGAGCATTACAGCTGATGATTCCAAGTCGCATCCCTTACACCTGTCAGTCTCTACAGGGTGGGGTGTAACAGTTGGAAACCCTAATGTGTTGGTATTTTCACTCCAAATTAACAACATGGGCTTTTTGTGACCCCAACTCATGAAGAGTGGCAGTATCAGTTTATTAGCTGAAAGGTGATTTTGCACAGTGACTGCACCATTTGGTGTCACAGGTATGTAAACACATTTTGGGCAGGATGTGAAAAACGACAACTGTATTGTTCATGAGGAGGTGTAAAAAAAATGGCGACGTTGAAAATCTGGAGCGTAAATATGAAAAATTGGTGAAGTCATGAGCATGCATAGAAACTGCGCAACGCACGTCCGTAACCCAATTTTTTTTTTTTTTTAAACCACATTTTCAACTTAGGCATTTTGGGACCTCTCCTCATGAACAGTGGCACTGTGATTTTGTTAATCTGTCCCAAAAGTTGATTTGCCACAGCGACCACACCATTGTACGTCACAGGTGCAAAAACACATTTTGGACATGATGTGAAAAATGACAACTGTACTGTTCGTAAGGAGGTGTGAAAAATGCCAGTGTTGAAAATCTGGCATGAAAATATTGCAAAGTTGCAAGGGTGCGTGGAAACTGCGCAACGCATGCTTGAAACAGTCATTTTATGGACTTTCATCACCAGATTTTCAACATAGGCATTTTAGGACCTCTGCTCATGAACAGTGTCACTGTCATTTTGTTAATTTGTCCCTAAAACTGATTTCCCACAGCAACCGTGTTATTCTGCACCGGAAGTATGAAAATACATTTTGTCCAGAATATGTAAAATGACAGCTGAACTGTTCATAAGGAGGTGTGGAAAAATGGCAATGTTGAAAATCTGGAGTGAAAATATTACAAATTCATGAACTTAAGAGTGTGGGTGGAAACTGCGCAGTGTACGCTCATAGAAGTCATTTTTTGGATTTTTCTTTCTGCCAGATTTGCAACATAGGCTTTTTGAGAGCCCACCTTATGAACAGTGGCACTGTTTCATTAATCAGTCCAGAAAGGTGATTCCATGCAGTAACTGCGAAATCACCTTTCAGGACCGAATAATGCCATGACAGTGACTGAATTCATGAGGAGGGGTCCCAGTAACCCCATGTGAAAATTTGGTGCCAAAATTTCCCAAAAAGGGCTGAGATATGCACCAAAGTTGAAAAAAAAACTATTTATGCCATTATACAGCTTACCGGCATTTCTTCAGTTCGTGGTCTGCTTTGAAGAGTGCAGACGTGTTCCCGGTCCTCGAAGTTCATCGCGCTGGACTCTGGAGGTAAGTGCAGAGTGTGTGTGTGTGTGTGAGGCAGGGTACACAGAGGTGGCGCGGGTTGGGGAGGGAGCAGGACAGACCACGAGGGCCTGTTTTCTGTTTTGCAGGTTAAAAAAAAAAAAGAGAGAGAGAGAAACATCACAGAATTGTTTTTTCAACAGGGACATTTAGCATGCTGGGGGCTCCCAGCATGCCACCTGAGTGTTTTGGGGGGCTGTAGCTGATGGAGGATTGGGCACCCCTGTCGGCACACAACAAATGGGGGGGGGGGCATTATGCCGACGGGGAGTGGGCTTCCCCACTGGCAAATTAAACTGTGAAGTGGGACTGTAGCCAACAGGGATTGGGCCCTCTGTCAGCAAAGAAAGACAGTTGTGAGGGTGCATAATGCGGAGGTGAATTGAGCACCCCCTCAGAACACACTTGGGTGGGGAATTATGTCGACAGGGAGTGGACTCCCCTGTCAGCAAATGAAGTGGGTCGAAGCATGCAACAGGGAGATTTGCCACCCCTGAAGTTGGGCAGCAGCGGTCAGTGCTGCCATGTTTAGGAAAAAATTCAGTAAAGGCAAATTGGGAGGCATGTTACTGTGCCACTGCATGAGGAGCTTACCTGTCATTGCAGCGGTACCTTTGTTTGATCTGGTGGCCAGTTTACGTATGCCTGGTGTCAGCACCTGCATGCTGCCTTATTGGGGAATGAGGGACGCACCTACTGATGTGTGCCCTGCATTCGCCCACAGTGACCGTACCTCCAAATCTGCTACTACTGCAATATGTTGGTTGGTGCGCACACGCGAGCCAACATAAAAATATATGAGAGGCAGTGTGGTCCACTACTGATTTCAGTGTCTTGGGAACCAGATTCAAACTGTGCCTTTTGTGAACTTTGACAGCTTAATCTTAATCTCCCATTGGTCTAGACAGTCCGGGGTATATACATTGTAAAAATAAAGTACTCCAAACCTACATTACATGCCAACAGGGTACAGTATGTATAGGGATTAATTATATTCTTTGTAATTTATTCACTATTGCCCTCGAACAAATTGATTGCACCACATCTGTACCCTTCCCCTGCCATTAAAATTGTAGCATATAAACTAGACTTAAAAAGTATCTTGATTGTGTGGGAGCAATGGATGGGTAGCTGTTTTTAGTGCTGATCAATTATATATGTATATATATATATATATATATATATATATATTTAACTTTTATATTTATTGGTCAAGTAGTATGTATTATTGGGTGTTATATCTGGTCGTCCATAAAAACAGACATTTTGCTAGTCATGTATCTACCAGATTTTTAAACAAATACATCAAAATCATGTTTTATATTAAAACTAGTAAACTTCAATCACTGTCAACAGGAAGTAAGAGTCCTTTCTTTAAAAAAAAAAAAAAAAGTCTATGGACATCTTAAACAGAGCACAAGGTCAAAAGTAAGAAACCAGTGACTTACAAAAAAGCCTGTAGGGATTTATACAGGGATGTGATTGTGCCTCTATGGGGAAAATACAAGAAAAATTAAGGAATGTTACAGGGAAATGGTTATTTGACTCTGGGAGCACTGCATGAAAATAAAGAGACTGTGAATATTAGGTGGAGCACTATATAAGAGCAGCACTAGTGTTCACCAGTGAGAATAATATGGAGTTAATATGTCTAGTGTGCTTGGGGCGCTAAATAAAACAGTTGTGAATTTAAGGTGTTATACAGTGTCTTTTCTCAGCCAATACATGTTCTAATATTAACTCTAATTAGTGCTACAACCTTATTAGTTATCGTATGGTTTTCCCATATCTTAAATGTGAATTCTAATGGAGAGTGAGCATTCTCTGCTTTATTTTCTGTGCCTTGATTGTCTGGTGCTCTTTGTCGGAGGGGATCTTTCCAGATGCCTTAAAGGAGGCAATGGTTCATCCCCTCCTGAAAAAGCCACCTCTAGACCCTGACATCAAGGTGAATTACCATCCGATCTCCAACTTCCCATTTTATGGGATGATTGAAAAGGTTGTGGTGCTGCAACTTGAGGAACACCTCATGACCTTCGATCTCTATGAGCCATCCCAGTCTAGATTTAATGTGAGGGATAGTATGGAAACCGCACTAGTTCAGGTGCATAATGGCCTCCTCAGGGCTAGAGATCGGGGGAGGGAGGGGACAATTCTCATTCTTCTCAATCTCTCCTCAGCCTTCAGCATGGTAGACTATTGTGTGTTGCTTGACTGCCTGAGGGAATTTTGTGGACTCACTGGCTCTGTTATCTGCTGGTTTGAGTCCTACCTCATGAATAGGAGACAACAGGTAGTGATGGGGAATTTCTCCTCCTTCCCTAGCCTCCTGTCATGTGGAGTACCTCAGGGTTCAGTCTTGTCACCGATGTTGTTTGCCATGTACATGCTGCCCCTGGGTAAGCTCATCAGGGAAAAGTCTGGGCTTTCACTGCTATATTGATGATGCCCAGCTGTATTTTTCCTTTGCTCCTGTGACATCCTGTGTGGTGGAAGTGCTAAACAGCTGCCTTGCAGATATCAGTGACTGGATGGCCTCCAGCTGGTTGCGACTGAACCCTGATAAAACAGGTGTATTGGTGGTGGATTTGAACAGAGGATGGAATAGGATGGCCTCTGGCACCAAATCTGGTTTGCTTCTGAAATCAGTGCCATTGAAGGCCTCCTCTAGGGTACAAAATCTTGGTGTGACCTTTGGCAGTAGATTGACATTTGAATCCCAGGTGTTGCTCATTGTCCAGACTAGCTTTTACCATCTTAGTAATATTGCCAGGGTCAAGCCCCTAGTTCCGTCCATGGACCTCCCCACATTAGTGCATGCCTTCATGGTGTCCAGACTTGACCACTGTAATGTGCTTTACCTTGGGTCTCAGGAGGTAACCTCAGTCAACTGCAGCTAGTGCAGAACGCAGCTGCCAGGTTGCTGATGGGGCATTCAAAATTCTGCCACATCACCCTGGTGCTGCGTGAACTGCACTGGCTGCTGGTGATGTGGAGAATCCCATTTAAGGTGGGCCTGCTCACCTTTAAGGCCCTACATAGGTTGGGCCCTGGCTATCTTTCAGACCTTCTCATACCTACTGCCTCAGCCTGCTCCCCCTCTAGGGGCATGCTGGCGATTCCCAGGATGAGGCTTAAAACCACCAGTGACAGATCTTTTAGTGTCACTGGCCCTGTCCTGTAGAATTCACTTCCCCCATTTGTTTGGGAGGCTCCTTCGGTTGAGGTCTTTAAGGCCCTCCTCAAGGCCTATGTGTTTAGTCAGGCCTTCCTGGACCTTGCTTATTAGTCCAACTTTGGAGCCCCCCCCCCAAGTATCTGATTTAATAGGGTTCTGTGATGTCTCAGACCATATTTGTTTTATGCTACAGTTACTGTGATATTTATTTGATGTCTGTTTATTTTATTGATAGTGTGTTTTTTTTTTGTTGTTTTTTTTTTGTATGGCACCCAGAGCCTACGGGATTGGGCACCTGGAAAAATAAAACTTGCCTTGCCTTACAGCCAGGTCTATACACATAGGGACCATATAGAAGTTTATCCATATCAAGTCTATTATTGACAAATCTTTTGTAAAAATGTTAGTGAACTCACCTGATTTATTAGATTTAGTTCTTCCACTCAGCAAAATAAAGTTCCTTCTAACAATGCCTCATATAATTCCTTGCATTTATTTGACCTACTGTCTTTTGAATTCATCTTATGCGATAAAATATCACCACCAGATACCTCTAATAAATCTTCATCTAAATCCTAGTATTGCCCAATTCTCAAATTAAAATATCCCACCATAACAGTTTTAATTGTTGGATTTCTACCCGTGAGACTACCCACAGTGGTTTCAATAAGGGTCTAAAATTTTCCTTTGTAATATTTAACATTGCTTGGTGGGTGATATACATTAATAATAGCAATCTTCTCCTTATTGCTATCTGTTAAAATACCAAGCATATTATCACTTTCAGTTTTTAATTCTGATGTGTATGTATTTTTCCCACGCTTCCAAGGGATAAGCAATCCTCCCACCATTCTTCCATATTTTTAAAATCTTATAGCTGGTTTCACAAAGGATTTGTATCCATTAATACTGAAGCTTTCATCATCCACCTGTGTTTCTTGAATACATATGCAGTGGAATTAGTTCAAAAATTCCAAAAAAATCTGGGTCTGTCAACTTATTTTTTAAACCTGAATTATTCTAAGATAACATTTCATATACCATCTTATCAGTGCTTTCTGTAGCTGTGTTCAGTGGAGGCTGTGCCCCCCGGCAGTACTTGTCGGTCTCTAATTTCCTGTTCACCTAATACTTTCAACTTATTTGAAGTTTCCATCATACATCTCCATTGAGGTGATGTTAATTTAGACTTTAAATTATTCTCTGATAACATTCTATTTTCCTCCAATCATACCGTAATTTGTACATCTTGATTCCATTTTACAACCATTTTGATTTTACATTTTGGAATGGAAATTTTCAAAAGTATCTGTAATGCATCCACCAATTCAGATAACATGTTTCTAGCTTTTTTATTCTACATTTGAGTCCATTCAAATATGGATATAACTTTCCTATGTTCCTCACTAGATAAATAGTTACCCCCTTTGTACAGTTCCAGGAAAAATAGAGACTAAAATAATGATACCTCCTAACTCCATACCCAAACAATTTAAATTCTCTTCCTTCTCTGCAATCACCTTCAAAATATAGAATTGGTAAAGTACCAGTAATACCAGCTTTGAATTTGGCCTTAGTCTGATTATACTTATTTAATCGATCAAATTCTTTTTACCATCCAAAAGGGTTGTCAAGAGGTCTTTCATGAATGAGTTCTGCATGTCCTTGGCCTCTGCAGGTACTCGACTAACCTTAAATAAGGGGAAGCACAAAGTCTGAGCAAAAGGTTTTTTTTTTTTTTTAAAGACATTTTTAAACATTATCATATTCTTCATTGATTTCTGTCATATCATGGCTTTTTTTTAAAGATATTTTTAAAATGATTATATTCTTTATTAAAGTCTGTCATATCATGGCTAACCCACATATTAATCAATCTAGAATTATTCTGTCAACTGCTTTTTATTTCTTTTGCCTTCTAAATCCCTTCGAACCTCCATATCAGTGTCATGCATTTGTTTTTACCACATCATTAATCAGATAAGGTTTTATACTCTCTGTTTGTCGATTTCTCTTTGCTCCAATTTCAGGGTTCTCTTTTGCCGTCTTCCTTCCCCCCCCTTTTTTTCCATTTCTCCTATCTTTTCTTTTGATTCTTTCCTTTCTTTTTATCGATGTTGTGATCTTGCGTAATTACTTTAGGCCTGTTTTCTGATTTACTGTCATTCTAAGTACCTCTATAGCTATATCTGTCTCATTCTGATTTATATTATCCTGGTCAATAGCCATCAGCTCTTCCTGTTGAGTAGCTCTCTTCTTATTCTCATCTAAATTATTTTCTAACTTCCTTTCCTGTTCTACACCATGCTCTCAGATTAACCGATTCTGTTCCTTTAATTCTGATGTTACACTATCATTTCTGAATTCTAATTGTGGGAGCATAACCAATTCTTACATCTCAATGTCCTCTCCTTCATGTAATACATCCCTTTTACTTTCACTTTTTGGTATATTATATTTATCATTATCTTTGACTTTCCAATATTCCTCTATCTTGACTAGGGTAGAAAGTTGTGTTAACACATCATCCTTTTTCTTTAGATCCTCTAATATTCTCCTATGTTTTATACACATTCCTTTGACAAAAGCAAGATCTTATTTAGTATATGTCAATTGTTCAGAAAGTATATTTGCTGAGGTGGGCTTACTTAAAGCTATTACTACATCTTTTATTATATTTTCAACATCTGGTATATACAGAGGGTGGGATATTCAGACTGCGCCAGGCTGTGGCGCAAGCCTGGGCGCAGCGCAACTGAGATGTGCCAGGGCGCTGACAAGGTGATATTCAACGGTGCTGCGCCATGGCTCAGCACCTTTGAGTATCATGCTGTGGCCACCTGTAATGTGCATGGCCAGTGGCACTGCACCAAGCGCCAGAAGTGGCCAGAGCAGGGGATGCACTGGTGCAAGTGCTGTGCGCTGGGTGCATCACCGCAATATTCAAAGATGCACATACAAATGGGGCCATAATGCATGCAAAGGTGCAAATGGGGCCATTTGCATGTCATCTCTTCATTGCATGCAGGTGCACCGATCCCTGGCGACTTGCTCCTGGCGCCCTGCCAGGCTGCAGCCGTTGGGGAACGATGCCCCTTGCGCAAGCAGCAAAGTGCCACACTGCCCGATCGCGAGCATATGTATTAAATCAAAGGTCTAATATCCCTGATGGTTGAGTGGACCACTCCCAGCCCAATCGCAGGCATATGTATTAAATCAAAGGTCCAATATCCCTGGTGGTCCAGTGGACTGCGTCCAGTCCGATTGTGGGTGTCAGTTATAAAATATTAAAAATCAATCCATCCCTGGTGGTCCAGCGGTACCCCTCCAACCCGCCCACTGAGGCCCCACCACCTCCTCCCCCATTCAGCGGCGGCAGGCTCCCCACCCATGCCACCCGCCACCCACCGACTGACTGCATACAGTAGGGCTGTCGCCCATTGGTCCACAGCACAGGCCAGTGGGCATGCAGCCATACCATACTACACAATCCCAGAAATGTGAATGGGATCCATACATTTCTGGACTGGTGTAATTATAGGTATAAACTACACCCCGAAATGCGCGCTGTGGACCGGTGGGCATACATACTGTACACGGTCGGTTGGTGTGGGCGATGAGCCATCTAGTGAGGGGAACTACCACCACTGACGAGGCGATGGTGGGGCTCGTGAAGCAGTGGAGAGCTACTGGACCACCAGATGAATAACTTTATGTTACATAACTGGCATACGGTAAGCTGAGCGCTGAACATGACAACGAACATGCAATCAATACCGCAGCCATGAGCTGGGGTGATCACTGAACCTGAGGTTATTGGACCTTTTTCATTACTAATGCCCACGATCAGGCATGTGAGGCGCCTCATGAAGGTGCCACCAGAGCTTGGGTGGCCACCCACAGCTGGCAGCTGCTGTGTTGCGCCCTGCAATATGGCAGCTCACCTATGGGTGGCCAGCTGTTGCTCCTTTTATTTTTTGCTCAGCTGTGTGCAGCGTAGGTACGGGTTGCGCCTGCATCTGCCCAGCACATCCCGGGCTGAATATCGGGATGTGTGGAGTATGCATGGGCACATCCCCCCACTTGCGCCGCATAGATTACTGATGTGCTCTGGCACATCAAGATTTGTGCCATGCACATTCCCCTTTTGAATATCACACCGGGGTGCATCAATGGGTTGCGCATGGCGCAGCTGTGTTGCGCCATGCACAACCTTTCTGAATATCCCACCCAGTGTGTACTACCTGGCCTTATAATTGGAGTATAATCACGTTTGTCAAAGGAAGATAACTTGGATGACTCAGATATTCTTATCCCCACTTAACATTTAATTCCTTTTTGAGTTCATCAGTCTCTATACCTTCTATCCATATGGATTTCCTAATGTATTGCACAGTTTTATTTAACATTTCCAGATCATCAAAAACTTCGGACAAATCAATAATTGTGTCCAATTTGTTTCTTTCAGGTTCAGTTGGTCCTTTTAGATTGTGAGGTGACTCGGGGGAGAGAGATTACCTTTTTCTCTATCCTTCCTTTGCTACTACCTTTCATCATTTCTGATCCCTGACTGGGAGTAAAGATATACTTATTCCATATGTTTCCTTTATTTTTTGTACTTTTTTAGTTCCTTTTAAAAAAATCTGTTGAATTTTTAATGTTATTTATGGATCTTAATGACAACTGTTTTAATGTTCTAGGCCTACAAATCTTGTCTTTAGGCATCCTTATTTTCTCTGTATCCTTCCCTTTTATCTCCACTATAGTTTTTTGCCACTTCTTGTAGTTGTATTGATTCCAGTATATAATAATAATTGTAAAATAAAAATGCTGTCAACTTAGCTGTCTTAAATACTATAAATACCATAACATAAATACTGTTTAAATGCCTCTGAATTATAATGTCACTTGTTAACAAATATTAATAAATAAGTACTTTAAATAAAATAGTAAACTCCTCTTAAATGGGATATTATTGCACCAGATAATGTAGCTACCTTCAAAATCTATATAAGTTAATCTCCCCTGCATTGAGCCCCAGATAATGCCATACACAAGATTTCAATAAATAATAAATTGAGTGCACCAATATTGAACCAGAGAATAATACAGTATAAACAGGAGATAAATACACATATAACACCAGAAGTTCTAAATCCCAAATAGTGGGGATACAATTGTTAGTTCCTAAGGAGAGTCTTTTAAGCTTTAGCATCAAATGGAGAGACAGTTGTCCTTTATGAGTTCTGTGAAACAGTCCAGTAGTTTTTGACAGCTCTTAAATAACCTTGAAATAATATATATACAATAAATTATGCCTATGATAATAAATAATGCCCCAATAAATTAAGACAGTATAAACTTATAAATGGCAGCAGTTAATTCATAGGCTTAAAGCCTGCTGTATTTAATTTCCTCACTGTGTGGTTGTCCAATACAGTTATCCAAAATAAAATCTTTCAAATAGCTGAACAGATGGTTTTAAAAATATGAGGAAATAGTCATTGTAAGAAGATGAAGTGCAAAATTCTTAGTGCTGAAGCTTTAAAGTACAAGATGTTAAAGTGCTGAATACAGCTATGTAGCGGTGAATGCAAAATATTATTAGATCTTTATAGCTTAGTACACACACTATAATGCCTGCATTACTGCTGGGATTTGCAACCTCTGCCAGATAAATTGCTGTTTGTGTGAGTATTTGCACTCATCAGCATTCTTCTTGAATGTTGTGCTGTGCTTTTCCCAAATCAGCCCAAATAGATAGTGTGGCCCATTCTCTGGTTGATATGTCTATAGATTTCTGCAGCTAGAATCCTGAGCAAGTGTTATGTCAGTCAGCCACAGTCAGGTTTATATGCCTCAGGGTCCAGCACTTCCCAAAGGCTAAAAGCCCTCCTAAGGCATCTACAACAGCCATTTATAGAGACTGTTCATTAATAATGTCTCTTAGCTATCTCAAAACACAATCCGAAATATGCTGACTCTACTTTCTTATCATGCTAGTCCAACTTTCAATATCTAATCAAATTAGTGGTTCCAAATTTTTAACTTAATTAACCTTTTACTTATTTATCCTATTTTAACTTGTATCTTATTTAATAACAAGCTATATCATAAATTGACTTTATTCAAATTTCATGTAAGCATAGGAGCATTTTAATTTTTTTACTTTTAAGCTTTCTGAAAACACTAAATTATAATTTATCTCTAATCGGAGTTGTTATAACAAAAAGAAAACACTACACACTACACTTTGCATACCTGTAGTTAGTATAACCCACTGAAAGTTTAATATTTCCAAAATATTTCTGTTACTTACTCCAATTGCACGACACCTTATTTAAATTGTTCCCGGGGGAAAGGGAGCCACTGTTCTCTCTGTTCTTATTTTTATTTTATCCCTTTCTGTTAACCCCCCAGCTAGTGGGAAGGGAGCAGTTTGGTAGCCGCTCAGTAGCTGCTAGATGGATTACTAGACACCAGCACCTGTGCACAATATATCGATTCTCCCAGGTAACTTTACTGGCATGAAAAGTTTAAACCAGTATATAAGTTTAGGGACTTTAGAATATACCTTTAAAATACTAACTAAAAATTATTCACACTAGTAATATGTGGCCACAATATTTCCACCATCCAACCACCAATAGGCCAATAAATAAAGGAAAACTCTTATTATCTAAACCATCCAGCCTCGAAAGCTTTAGCCCCCGATTAAGCTTTCTGCACATGAAAGCATTTGTTTTAGCAAGTCTACTTACAGAATTGTAACTCTGAAAAGTGTGCACTTCTCAAATGGTGGACAGTGCACAGCTCCATTTCAGCTTATGTTACGGCACTACACCACTACCCTAAATTTGGAATGTACTGGGGCTAGAGGTGCAAGGTCGCAACTTCAGCTGAAATGGAGCTGCATACCATCCGCCATGTTTGGGAAGCGTGGACTTTTCAAAATTAAAATTCTGTAAGAAGACTTGCTAAAGCAAATGCTTTCATGTGCAGAAAACTTAATCGGAAGCTAAAGCTTTCAGGAGTAGGGCAGTTTAGATAATGAGAGTTTTCCTTTAAATATATGAATGAATTGTTTTGCATAAAATAAATTGTCAAAGATCAGATCTATTAAAGTGTTTTCATTGCTCCTTAAATATACTGTCATTCATCTTTTCTGTTTCTGCTCCTCCTTTTCGATGTGCATTTCCTGCTCCCCCCCCCCCCAGCTTTATTCTCTCACTTCTCTCTTGTTGTTCTTCTCCCCTCTTGCAGTGAGTGTTCCATGCAGTGCTGCTGCCTGGGCTTTCAGCCCCCTGAAGGACACTCTGTTTCCCAACCTGCTAATCTAACTATCCACCATCCTGAAGTCTTCCCCCTAGCAGGAAACAGAACGCACAATAGGGGCGTTGTATAGTCACTCATCCCATACACACAGTACAGTACCAACACTCACTACAGCTGTCTCCTCTGCTAGGGTTTTTGAATGGGATAACTTTGAAGAGGGGCCTTCCAGTGACCCCCTAAGTCTGACCTGCTACTTACTGGCTAGCCAGGATGGGCAGGTTCCTATTGAAGTAGCCTCCATAACCTCTGATATCTTTTAGACCACCATGTCCCTTCCTGATATGTGGCACTGTCATTATTCTAGATGCCTTGCAAAATGACAATCTGGGGTGGTGTGACGGGGCAGCACTGTAGAGTATGTGAGGTTGTGGTGGGGTATATCAGCAGTGGGGGACAGTAAATTGTCCCCATTGCTGTTGGATGGAATTGTTGTCAGAGGGGATAAAGGAGGGAGAAAAACAGTTCTTTAGATACAGCATGGAAAATAGGAAGACTAGAGGTGGAATTATTAGGTTGATAGAGGGGGGCACGATAATAGATGAGGATGAGCAGAAGTCAGCCATTCTTAATGATTACGTTTGCTCTGTGTTTATAACAGGGGATAGCAAATCCTTGCCAGAAAGCAACACGAAGGCTGCTGCAAAAGGAGTCTGAAAAATGGGCAGCTAGTGTTTATTGGAGAAAGGGTCAGAAAAGGGCTAGCAGCTTTGACAATAGACAAGGCTTCGGGCCTGGATGGGATGCATCCAAGGGTGCTCAGGGAACTTGCACTGGAACTAGCTGAATCCCTGGCAAGGCTGCTCAGTAGCTCTCTACTGTCAGTTATTGTTCTAAAGGATTGAAGGTTAGTGTTTTTTATCCCACTGGGCTCCAGGATAGTAAGCAGGATGGATTTGTAACAGGGAGGTCTGGTCAGACCAACCTGATAATATTGTTTAACTGGGTAACTAGAGCTGTGGACAAGATACAAGCAGTGGATTTGCTGCAAGGTGTTCGACTCTGTGCCACAAAGAAGGTTGCTGAAGACAGAGGATCTGGATACAGCAAATTATCTAGTTAGATGCGAGGAAGATGACTGGGGCGGGGAGACAGCAGAGGGTGAATGTCAGTAGGGTTGCTCAGATATCCATTTAGCTAAATGGATAACTTAGATTTAAGTAAAAATTTAGGATTTTGGAATTTGGCATAAAGCTGCCAAAGTCCCAGATCCTAAATATTAGGATGCCAAGTCCCATTCAGATGTACAAATGTAATCTAATTTAACCTCTATCAGACTCTGACCACTTGATGAGTGGATTCACCCACCCTGCAACTGTAAAAAAAAATAACGCACAAAAAAACACCCCATAAGCCCCAAACTCCATCCTCCCCCCAAAGCCACTGAGAGCACATACTGTAACTGAATGTAATTACATTCTTACATTTATTTATTTTATTATAGTGGCCAACTCTGATTGCAGTTCCTTAAAATAAAAACCCACCGGCTCCACCCACACAAAATCAGGAGCCCTTCTCCACCAACCCTGGAACAAGCCACCATCTCACACCTCCTAGTTCAGTTAAGCACCTCTCACCTAACACATCCACTAGCCCCCACTTCCCTCCTCCTCCTATAGCACCCCAAATAATTGAACAAATACCATCGGGTGAGAGGGAGCTGACTGAGATGAAGTCAAATGTGTTCCTGCAGTGGAACAGCTTCTGTTCATCTTCAGTCCAATTAGCTAAATAAATGATGACTTCTTCATATAGTAACACCTGATTGGCTACTATTTGTGATACAGAAACAAGCTTTTTGACCAGACAGAGTCTTAATAAAGTGAACAATCAGGAAGTTGTTGTCAGTAGATCTAAGTGTCCTACATGGATAAACAAGCTGCAACATTCTAACAAAATCAATTTGGCTTTGGTAAGATCAATTGGAATTTGGGTATGTAAGATGTTATAGGTAATGAAACACATGTAAATTTGTCTTAAAATGAGAGAGAACTAATTTAAATCAGAATAAAGATGATAATGATGTGTACTATGCTAAGATTTATAATAAACCTACGCACCTCATTGTAATCCATATCCCACTTATGCAAATCTATCTCATTAGCATTATGTAGGTTAAAGAGGAATAGGTGAGCGCTGATTAAAGTAAACCCCTGACTATAAACAGTCTGGCCTGCAGAGTTAAGATCTGTCTAGCCCTGTAAGCCATGCCAAAACACTACAGAAGAGAGGAGACCTAGTACAAAGTACCCAGGTACTTCTGCTCAGTCTTCACAGTAGAAGGAGGAGGAGTCAGGCCACAACACAGAAGCAGGAAAATGGGGTGGGGTTAGAGACTGTTCCATTTTTGTAGGAAAGAGTCTTGAAAGTTCATCCAGTCCTGGATCTCATAGAGGCAGTTGTTGAAGACCAAGACAGCATCATCCAGCTTGGGCACAAAGGGCATGTACAGCTGAGTATCATCTGCATAGCAGTGACAACTCAACACATACCGCCTTGCCATGTCTCCCAACAGCAGCATATATACCATGAACAACATGGGTGATAAAACGGAGCCCTGCGGCACCCCACAAGGCAGGGAGAAGGTGCCAGAGGAATAAATCTGACACCACTCTCTGAAACCTGCCTGTCTAGACAGCCCACAGATAAACTGCAGGTGCTCCAATAACACACCATGTTCCATGGTGTCAAACGCTGCAGAGAGGTCAAGAAGAATCATGATGGAATGGTTCTTCCAATCTCTCGCTAGCAGGAGATCCCTGAGTACTCGAACTTGAGCCATCTCAGTACTATGTTCCCAAATCCAGACTAGAGAGGATCGTAGATATTGTGGATGGTATGATGATCCTCCAGTTGCTGTGTGACCACCTTCTCAATAATCTTACCCACAAAGGGAAGGTTAGAGACTGGTCTGTAGTTAGCGAGACAGTCTGGGTGTAAAGAAGATTTCTTAAGAAAAGGTATAACAACCACCTACTTCAGGGTGTCTGGAAACACACCTGTCTCTAAGGAGCTTAAGACTGTCTCGTCTAGGACCAGGCCGATGACCTCAACACACCCCACAAGAAGGCGTGTTGCGCCTGGGTCCAAACTACAGCAGGTCGGCAGCATACTCTGGATGATCCTCACAATCTCATTGATCTCCAACCGGTCAAAGTCAGACCAGATACACTGAGGCCATGTAACCTCCCACTGACCTCCACCATACCCATTAGAATGGGTTAAATGGATCTCAGACCTGATGTCTGCAACCTTAGCTGCAAAGAACTGGGCAAACTCATCACACTTCCCCTGTGACAACACACTCTGAGACTGCAGACGGACTGGATTGCACAGTTTGTCCACATTTCCTAAGAGCTGGGCTGGTTGCTTCTGTCCAATGGCAATCTCCTTGGACAGGAACTCTGCCTTCTTACAGGAGATAGCCAGTTGGTAGTCCTTGTAATGGGCCATCAATCTGAGCCTGTCGACCTCAAGGCCCAATTTCCGCCAACACTGTTCCATCCTTCGCCCCACTCTCCAACTCCCTCAAGATCCCATCAAACCAAGAGGATGGAGGGCAAAAGGTGAGGGGATGAACCTGGACAGGAGCAATGGAATCTCTTGTGCTGGAGGTCTGTAGATGTGGGGAAGCCAATGGAGGCACTGTTAAAGAAGATTGTATCATTCTTTGAAGCTAGTGGAGCACAGGATCCAAGGCAGCATGGACTCACAGCAGGAAGGTCATGCCAAACAAATCTAATAGTTTTCTTTGACTGGGTGACCAGGGAGGTGGATCAAGGTAGAGTGGTAGATGTGGCCTATTTAGACTTCAGTAAGGCCTTTAATACCGTCCCACATAGTAGACTGGCAAACAAGTTAGGCAGCAAGAGAGTGGGCCCCATGGTGGTAAACTGGGTCAGAAACTGGTTAAAAAGACACAGAGAATGCTGGTACATGGGGTTCACTCTGAGGAAAGAGAGTTGACCAGTGGGGTGCCACAGGGATCAGTCTTGGGACCAGTACTCTTCAGTGTCTTTGTAAGTGACATTGCAGAGGGACTGGAGGGGAAAGTGTCTTTTTGCAGATGACACCAAGATCTGCAACAGGATTGACTCTCCAGAGTAGACAGAAAAATGAGAAAGGACCTAAGCAGGTTGGAGGAATGGTCAGCAGTGTGCCATGTTCAATTCATTGTCAAGAAGTGAAAATTCATGCACTTATGGAGCAGAAATGCAGGTGAGGTATACAAGATGGGGGCTACTGGCAGCCACCAGGCAGGAAAGGGACCTGGGGATCTTAATATCAGATGACCTAAAGGTGACCAAACAATGTGAGAAGGCTGTGGAGAAAGCCAGTAGGATGCTGGGATTCATTGGGAGGCATATCACCAGCAGAAAGATGTGGTTATGCCACTGTACAGATCACTGGTGAGAACGCAGCTGGAGTACTGTGTCCAGTTTTGGAGACCACATCTGTGAAAGGACATAGACAGACTAGAGGCAGTCCAGAGGAGGGCTACAAAGATGTTGTAGGACCTGCATGAAAAACCTGATATGGAGAGGTTGGGGGAACTAAACATGTACTCACTGGAAGAGAGGAGAATGGAGAAAGGATATGCTAGAAACAGTCAAATATCTCAGTGGTATAAACAAGGTACAAGAGGCAGCATCTTTCAAAAAAATATGTGTTATAACAAGGGGTCACGAAGTAAAGCTACAGGGGGGAGTTTAGGGGCAACATACTGAAAGAGTGGTGGATGCTTGGAACAGCCTCCCAAAGGAGGTGGTGGTGACAAAAACAGGGAATTCGTGAATACATGGGATAGACATAAGGGTACTCTTGTTAAAGGGAAAAAAAGGGTGAGCTGCAGATCAGTTAGGATCTGTGGTTCGAAAAAGGTAGGGAAATGGGCAGACTGTGTGGGCCACATGGTCCTTATCTGCCATCAACTTCTGTGTTTTATGACAGGTCTTGCAGCCCTGAAGATGGACAAGGCTGTGGGACCGGATTGGGACTACATCTGCCCTACTCCAGTTTCCAGTGAACTGTTAAATAGGACTGTCAGAGATGCATCCATTAATTCTGTGAGCTCCCTCAATACCCTTGGATGGTCCCCATCTGGCCCTGTTTCTTTGTCCACTTTCAGATTAGTGAGTCTTTTCAGGAGACTCTCCTCTGAAAAATGACTAGTGTCCACCTCCCCTCCAAAGCTCTTGTTACTTTTTTGTGGCCTCTCCCCTTCCCCATCCTCTGTGAACCCTGAAAAAAAGTATTATTCCAGGATGTCTGTGTTTTTCAGGTTCAGGTTTTCCAGTTATAGTACTTAATGGCAGTTCACCCTTGTTGTTAATGTGGTATCACACACTTTGGATGTGTAATAAAAAAAAAAAACTCATAATGTACAACTTCCATACAGTATTCTGCATGTATTTAATGACTTTGGAGTGACAGTAAGTGAATAACCCACAGTTAAGGTGAAAGAACCCCCTATTTGTGTGATACATTCAGAATAATAATATGCTTCTCATAGTGAGTAGTGTGCCACATTTTTTTTGTAACTGCAGCACGCATTTGTGGAGGCCCACCGATGTGGTGGAGAAAAAACTGAATCTTGAGCATGACTCTTAATGTATTTTCTGGGTATATAATCTGACAGTTACTGTCATGCCAAAATAGTGATCTAATAAGATTGTCAAGACAAGCCTGAGTTTGGCCTGCATTGGCTAAACTGGCTTTGTATTTTCTCTGAAAACCTGCAACATTTGTTGCTTTAGAAAGGTGTTTCAGTAGTGCCTCACCACATTGCTCAATACTAGATTTAGAGAACTTGAATTCTTAGCCTTTCTCAGACTCCGCTTTCCACAGATGAACTTAAACTATCCATTTGATTATTCACGTGTCCAGTAAGTGACATCTGCTTTTATTCCAACTCCTTCGTCTCCTGGTGGTGAGTCTACCTGAACTCCCAGTGGCACTCACTGGCACCACAGTCTGTCTCACCATTCATAGCAGCAGCAGTGCAACTCCTCCTCCTGATGATGCTTCATCACTAACCAACTGTATACATCAGGCGTACAACTGAGCATACACAGTATCAGTTAAATAGGACCCATCATCCCACCCACTGTGATTGGGAGGGGACAGAGTAAGTAGTAGTATTGGCTAAGCAGAGGTATGCATTGTTATACAGTATGATCTCATACTGTATATTCATTAGTTAACTACTACAGCTCTGACTACCAGAAGGCAGTGTCTTGTGTTCAACATAGAAACATAGAATTTGACGGCAGATAAGGACCACTTGGCCCACCTAGTCTGCCCATTTTCCTACCTAACAGGTAAGCTGCAGATCCTAGTTAACCAACAGTTTACTTCCTCTTACCCGCCCCTAGGACTGCCTTATGCCTGTCCCATGCATTCTTGAAGTCCCCCACTGTTCTTGACTCCACGACCTCCTCAGGGAGGCTTTTCCATGCATCCACAACCCTCTCAGTGAAAAAATACTTCCTCACATTACCCCTGAGCCATCCCCCCTCTATCTTCAAATTGTGCCCCCTTGTTCTTGCACACCTCTTTTTCTGGAAGATGCTACCTTCTTGGACTTTGTTAATTCCCTTGAGGTACTTGAAAGTTTCTATCATGTCCCCTCTCTCCCTTCTTTCCTCAAGAGTATACATATTAAGCTCCTTTAGTCTTTCTTCGTATGTCTTCGGGTGCTGACCCTGCACCATTTTGGTTGCCCTCCTTTGGACAGCCTCCACTCTGTCTATGTCTTTGCCGAGATGGGGTCTCCAGAACTGCACACAGTACACCAGATGGGGTCTCACCAACTGTCTGTACAGAGGGATAACAACTTCCTGTTTTCTACTATTGATGCCTCTTCCTATCCATCCCAATATCCCCCCAGCCTTCCTTACTGCCTTCTCACATCGCTTGCCCACCTTTAGGTCATCTGATATAATTACCCCCAGGTCCCTTTCTATTTTTACTGTTGTCAGTATCTCACCCCCCGTTGTATACGCTTCCCCTGGGTTTTGTTTCCATGTGCATTACCTTTGCACTTCTTTGCATTGAATCTGAGCTGCCACATTTGACCATTCCTCCAACCTTGCCAGTCCCTTCTCATCCTTTCCACTCCATCTTGTGTATCAACCCGGTTGCAGATCTTTGTGTCATCTGCAAAGAGACATATTTTTCCTTCCAGTTCCTCTGCAATGTCACTTATAATGACATTAAAAAGGACCAGTCCCAGTACTGAACCCTACGGTACCCCGCTAGTAACCCTCCTTTCTTCACTGTGTACTCCATTTACTACTACCCTTTGCATCCTGTTGCCTAGCCAATTTTTTATTCCAAGGCTGGCTATCTTGTGTATTAATCTTTTGTGTGGGACTGTATCAAATGCCTTGCTAAAATCTAGGTAGGCCATGTCCACAGCCCCTCCCTGGTCCACTACTTTGGTCACCCAGTCAAAGAAATCTATTAGATTCATCAGACACGACCTTCCCATCGTGAATCCATGCTGCCTTGGGTCCTGTGCCCCACTGGCCTCTAGGTACTCAACACTTCTTTCCTTCAGAAGTGATTCCATCATTTTCCCTACCACGGAGGTCAAACTAACTGGTCTGTAGTTTCCTGCCGCTGTCCTGCTCCCACTTTTGTGAAGAGGAATCACATCTGCCCTCCTCCAGTCCTCGGGTACCACCCCATCCTCCCATGATTTGTTAAAGAGAGTAGTCAGCGATGTCACTAGTTCTACCCTTAGTTCTTTTAGAATTCTTGGGTGAATCCCATCAGGCCCCATTGCTTTGTCCACTTTCAATTTTATTGGTTCTTTCAGCACCCTTTCTTCTGTAATTAGACTGGTATTGTCCCCCCGTCTTCAGAGTGTTTCTCTTGTTTGGTTTAGGTAACCCCCCCTCCTCTTCCTTTGTGAATACTGAGCAGAAATATTCGTTCAGTATCCGTGCTTTTTCACTGTCACCCTCTACCCACATTCCCTCCCCTTTATTAAGCTTCAGTATCCCTCCTTTGGTCTTTCTTCGCTCCCTAATGTACCTATAAAAGGTCTTATCCCCCCTCTTTACAGAATTGGCTATCCTTTCCTCGGTTTGGGCCTTTGCTATTCTGACTGCCTTCTCAGCCTCTTTCTGCTTTAACTGATAAAGTTCTCTGTCCTGCTCCTTCTGTGTTTCCTTATATTTTCTGAATGCTGTCCTTTTCTCCTTAACCTTCCCTGCCACCTCTTTTGTGAACCATAGCTGTTTTTCCTTCATTGTGTTTTATTGATTTGCTTTACACAAAGGCTTGTTGCCTCTGTGATAGCTGTTTTGATCACTCCCCATTGTTCCTCCACCCCTCCTTCTTGCCTGTTTGCTAGTGCTTTTCTGAGGCACTCTCTCATTTTCCCAAAGTCAGCCCTCCTAAAGTCTAGTACTCTTGCTTTTGTATGGCTTGATTGTATGGCTGTGTTTATCGTGAACCACACTGTTTGGTGGTCACTTGTTCCCAGATGGCTACCCACTTCTAAATCTGAGATTCTTTCTCCATCCCCATTTGAAAGTACCAGGTCTGAATTGCTCCCTCGAGTGAGTTCCGATACCCCAGCTGTCTGGGCATGCCCCGTGGGGATCAAGAAGTGACCCTGCTCTTGGATGTGCCTGCAGAAAAGGTGCTCCAGTTAACATCTGGCATATTCAGATCCCGTCAACAATATCTCCCCTTTTTCTGCCATTCTAAGAAAGCTTCTATCATTTCCTTGTCCATTCCTTCCCTCTGAGATGGGGGTCTGTATACAACCCCCATGCAGATTGTGGTGCCATTTCCTGTCTCCAGGGTGACCCAAAGTGCCTCATCTGCTCCCTGTTTACTCTTTAGTTCTGTTGCTTTGATCCCTTCCTTTACATAGAGAGCTACTCCTCCTCCTCTTTTACCCTCCCTGTCCCTCCTGTAGATTGTGTATCCTGGTATGTTGACATCCCAGTCATGGTTCTCTGTGTACCATGTTTCTGTGACTGCCGCAATATCCAGGCAACCCTCTTCCATCAAGGCCACTAGTTCAGGGAGCTTGTTACACAGACTACGGGCATTGGTACTCATCACCCACCACTTTTTGATAACCTTACCCCTTTTAGCCCCATTTCTGTCCTTACTGCCTTTGCCTTTTTTTTTCATTTAAATCTGTTCTGCTCCCTAATAACTTCTGTACCTTGGTGTTTACCTCACTAATCACCATGTTTTGTGGGGGGAGGCTCGGATTTCCCTGCTTCTTTTCAGTGCCTCCCCTTGGCTAGTTTAAATGCTTGCCAATGAAGCATTTAAACCTCTCACCTAGGATCCTGGTTCCCCCCCCGGACAGATGCAGACCATCGCACCAGTATAGGTCTGCATCCTCCAGGTGGCTCCCAGTCCCCAATGAAGCCAAAACCCTGAGCTCCACACCAGTTTTTCAACCACTCATTGAATTCCCTGGTGAGAAGTGCCCTAGCATCTCCCTTGCCGTAGACAGGCAGCACTTCCGAGAAGGTTACCGTATGCGCTACTTGTCTAAGACCCCTTCCCAACTCTACAAACTCCTCTTGCACTGTTCTGATCCCATTCCTAGCCAGGTCATTTGTCCCTAGGTGGACAATGACATCCATCTCCCTCCCTCGTGCAGCTCCTCCCACGAGCCTGAGGATTCGCTTCCTGTCCCTCCAAGCCGTGGCGCCAGGAAGGCACCTTACCTCCCTCTCCCCTTCCTCCCCCATTTCTACCCCCCTAATGATTGAGTCCCCCACCAGGAGTTGTTTCCTTCCCTTGTGGGGTCCCATGCCACCCTCCTTTGGGTCTCCTTTGTGAAGGTTCCCAGCATCCTCCTTCCATAGAGGAACCACTATCCAACAGAAGAGCGAATGAATTGTGGAGAGGTACAGCTGGAGGGATGCAACTCTGTTACACCATCCTCTCCCTCCTTGAGTCCACCCTGGTCCAGCCTCTCCTCTTTCTTGGCAACCTCTGAGGTAGTGACATTGGCCCTGGTGGTCCCTGGGTGGGGGAGGAGGTGTCACGATTCCTAGCCAGGTCAGCCTGAAGACGGGCAACCTCCTCTCTCAGACCAGAGAGGTGCCTGCAAATAGGGCAGCATTGCAGCCTCCAGAATGTCTCCCGGAACACTGCCGCCCCACAGCCATTGTACTTTACCACTCCTATCATGTCTTATTTTGTGTCCCCTCTACTGTTTCTCTGGATGCTTACTCGCTCCTCTCCTTACAACTCTCACCCTTCCTATTCTGGGACAGCAACTTCCTATCTTCTTCAGTAGCCTCCTTCTTCCTTGCTCAATATCAGACCACCAGCAGCTAGGGGGGGAGAGTGAGCTACTTTTTCTACTTTAGGGTTGACAAAACCATTGTTTCTCTATGTTCCTTTCCTTCCTACTGCCAAACAGGAAGCTCCTGTTGACAGTCAAATTCAGTGGCTATAAAAGTAGAACTGGCTTTGGGTGGGTGGGATGGAGGGCAATTAGTAAGAAAAAAGGCTAGCAACAGGAAGTTGTAATTTGACTCACCTGCTTTTATAGTGTCTAAACCACACCCCCAGGTAAGCTCTCTTTCCTCCTACCGGTTTAGCAAAGTCAGCTGATACAGTACCCTTCACTGCACAGAATACACACTGACCTTTCTTTTCTTTCTTTTTTTAACCCTAAATAAGTCCCCTTCTACTTCTAATAAAGTTATCTGTCTACTTAATCTTAACAGACACTGACTCCTGCTGAGATATACGTTTTAAATTAAGAAGAAAATGTAGCTTCTTTTACTTAGCTGCTTTCTGCTGTACAAGCAAGGCTAGCAACAGGAAGTTGCAAGTTAAACTGCATGTAAGTATTGTAAACAAAAATGTAAACAAAAAAATACATACCCGTGGATCAAAAAATGTTTGAAGAGCACTATAATGTCCTACTGTACATTTAGGGTGGGATATTCAGAAATGCTACAAAGGCAGGTGCAAGTCCGTCGCAGCACAATGCAGATGCATATTCAGAAGTTGCACCAGCTGAACTGCACCAGTGCAGGTCGGTTGAATATGGCACAGTTGTGCCATGGCGCAACCAGAGATGCATTGGCACAACCAGAGAAGCGTGGATCACACCTGTGCACAAACACAGGAGGGCAGCACACAGCCAAGTGGCTCAGGGGCACGGCCAGGGAAGTGCAGTGACAGTGGGCACAGGACCCCACCAGCAGGGCACACCGGTGCACACACAGGCCCAGAGCAGGAGGGAAGAATGCCCAACATGTGATGGAGCACAGCCACTAACAGGGGTCCCACACACCACAGAAACCATAGCCAGTTCGCCGGCATTGGACAGGAGCATGCCCCGGAACCATACCCCAGACCACAATGGTGGCATGGCCAGCAGGCAACTGTGGCCACCACCACACTGCAATGGGTGTCCACCCCCATGTCTCTGGTGCCAAACACACCCATGCCCCACGCACACACAGGTAGCCCACACACCAGGCAGTGACTGAGCCAAGGCCCAGGCAGAGGGCCAGACCCCACGGGATTGGGTGCCCAACAGGGGATGCAGACAACCCCACCCCAGTGTGCAAACATGTCCAGAAGGATGCCCATGACCACGTGCCACCACCACGCACACACCTTCCATCCATCCCTGACTGCAGCCCCATGGTGACCCTGCAGGCACAGAGCACACCCACCAAACCAGGTGATGGCCCCCATCACAACGTGACACCCCACTGTACACAGCTGTGAACCACAGGGCACCGCATGGCCACCCCCACCCCTGTGCACACACCATGGTCCAACACCTGATCACTGCAGCATGGCTCCTCATGCCACTTGCAAAGCAGACATGGAGACAGGCATGTAGCAGAAAAACGCTTTATAAGGTATAACACATCAGTATAAAACAATGTAACAGGAGCAATTCAATTCAGTTCAATTCGTCTTTATTTTTAAAAGGCGCTTTTCTTAAAATCAAAGCGCCTGTACAAATTCACGTAGCAATAAATACAATAAAATCAAAACTAATATAAATCCTTAAAAGCTATATTAAAAAGGTGGGTTTTCAGAGCTCCCTTAAAGCTAAAGACGGTCGAGCAATCTCTTACCTGACGAGGTAGAGAATTCCACAGGGTAGGTGCCATAAAACTAAACGATCTAGCACCAGATGTTTTCAAACGTACTCTGGGAATCTCTAGCAATCCCTCATCAGTGGATCGGAGGGGGCAGGAGGGACTATAGGAGCAAAGGAGCTCTTTCAGGTAGGTAGGTCCCAGATCATGTAGGGTTTTATAGGTCAGTAAACCGACCTTGAAGGTAATTCGCCAAAACACTGGCAGCCATTGCAGTCCGTGAAGCACAGGCATTATATGACTGGATCTAGAAGATCCAGTCAACAGCCTGGCTGCCGCATTCTGCACTAGCTGCAGACGGCGAAGTTCAACCCCCGATAGCCCTAGGTATAAGGAGTTACAGTAGTCAAGCCGGGAGGGAGCAGGGACAGGGGAGGTACAATGAAGGGTGGGGACAGGTAACAGGGGCTATACAATGGGATGGGGGGCTATAGGGGAACAGGAGCAGTAAGGGAAAGGATGGCTATCTATTCAGCTCCTCAATGGCGACCACGTCCTGCCGCCACACCATGTCTCCACTCCCTCAGGTTGGCTGCTGTCATCCACTATATGGAGACCACAACATCCAGCACCCTCTGCATGACTACCAGAATCTGGCACAGGAGCCTGGTTTGTGCCCACCAAGGCCTACAGGTAGCAGGCTGCATGACACCTATGGCATTGGACAAGACGATCAGTGCAATGGCCCAGGGACATATGCCCACCCACAGTGTGTAATGGACAGTGGGATCACACAACCCTGGGAGAGCCCGGAATGGACATCCATGGGGGGGGGGCAATGCCAGCCAACAACACGGCACAGTGCAGTGGTGCAAAGAGGTGGATGTCGCTGTG
This sequence comes from Neoceratodus forsteri, assembly GCA_016271365.2. Lineage (NCBI taxonomy): Eukaryota > Metazoa > Chordata > Ceratodontiformes > Ceratodontidae > Neoceratodus > Neoceratodus forsteri. Next base: position 668,514,235 of record CM057459.1, on the reverse strand, counting down.
CAGTGCCCACAGGACTGCACTGTGACAGTCACAGGGCACACAGCAACAGCAGCACCATAGCTCAGCTGGTAGCAGCTGTGCGCACGTCTACCCCACCAACAGCCGGTACATGCGGCCACCGGACAGGCCACAGTGGCATGCACAATGGACTGTGCGACACACACAGCTGCTCAGGCACACGGCATGGGCTACCATGGCTGTACCCCATCCCCATCACCACCCCACAGCTACATTGAGAAACACCATCGCATTGCCTACCTGCCCCCTTGCAGTGCAGCTGGTGCAGGCTGTCCTGCATTAGGGCGCACCACCCTGTTCACCTCTGCCACTGCCCTGGCCCGCATGTGGTCCTCTGACCCTGGGAAGGGAAGGAAGAGAGATGAACATCAGTATACAATCACGTTTGCAGGGCTCCCCCCACCATACAGCCCGCTGTGCACTGGGCATATCCCTGTCTGTCCTGGGGCCCGCATGCCAGCACTGCCACAATGCATGCAGCAAATGAGAATGATGCACAGAACAGCAAAGTACCCACTCCAGGCCATGCCTAGCAGCCATGCTAACACTACAGTACTGCACCTGGGCATACATGCACCATGTGCACACCTACCAGGCTGTGGCACCGAACCACGCTGGACATGGGCCTGACTCCTCATCAGACTGTCAGGTGCCCTCTGCCTCAGGTCCCCATATCGGTGCCTGCACCATTCAGGTATGCGTGGCACACCTGTCTTCCTCTCCAGGACCACTGACACACTGTGCCACACCTGGCCTCTGGCCTGCTGTAGAGGCACCTGGCAATATAGTTGCCCCTCAAAGGGTTGGACTATAGCCATGAGGTTGACCAGCTGCATGTCAGTCCAGTTAACCATCCTCCTGCCATTCTCCTGTGCCATGGTCAGCAGCCATATTGGTACAGAAAATGGCATTGTACAGTGCATGTAGCTGCCACAAGTTCATGATGCACAATAGGACACACATGACCGCTATTGCGCAGCATGTGGATGTGCGCCAAGGTGCGCAGTGTGGGGCAGTTGCGCAGTGATGGGCATACGCATCCCACCAGGGCCTAGCGGGGGAACAGGTCATGACACAACCCATTGTCAGAGGTCAACAGCCCCCCTTGCGCGGTGCTCAGGTTCACGATAGTGGCAGTGATCGCATGTGCGATGGCATACTAGTGCCGCATGCGCCATGCCATTGTGCATGCTGCACATGATGCACAGTAGTATTGTGGATATTGCTGCACAGATGCACACTGTAGACACGCGCACCGCACATGTGCAGGTATTGCACCTCGGAGATGCTCCGGTGCAACCCCATTGCACATGGACCAATTCACGATATTGAGACGCTGCATGTAAATCACCTCATTAGTCAATGCATAGTGCAGTGGGGAGCATTAGCATATCATTAAACTTGCACACAGGCTATTTTCCATGCCCTGAGCCATAAAAGCACCATGGAACAGCACAGGCCAAAGACGGATATTGCAACCATTCAGGTAAGTGACTGGCAACATAGATGAACAGCGGCCTAAGCAAACACTGCAACAGAGTGCTGTATTACAACGAGCAGGCACTGACCCACTCTGCTGTACATGTCCACAGGTGGCAGTATGTTGGGATCTGAAGGAGAGGAGAGTCAGGTGCCTGCACGCAAATGAAGGCCCAACTTTACAGCTGCTGAGAGCAATGCCCTCTTTGAGGCCTGTATGTACCAGGAGGGCCTTCTCAGTGGTGTCACGGGAACGACGCAGGAACGGGCAGCAGGCTGGGAGGAGGTGGCCCAATACATCAGCACCCACGGACGCCACCATCGCACCCCACTGGAGTGCAAGAAGAAGGTTGGCATGGACAGGAGGCGGATCAAGGATAGAGTTGCGGCCATCCAGGCATCCCGCAGGGCGACTGTTGGTGTGCCGGGAACCTTGCCATCGCTGATGGCCATGAAGGAGCTTGTGGCATCCACCATCAGCCGCATGGTGGTGGAGGGAGTGCCTAGTGGTGGGTTCCAGATGGATGGCAGCCCCTCACTGCATAGTGAGTATGACCAGTCTCCAGACATGCCTGGCGTGACGTGCAGTTGTGCTTGAGGCCATGCCCTGCTTCACATGCTTGTGTGGATGTGAACATTGCTGCAGGGTTGCATGTGGCAACGGTGGCATGGGAGGGGCCTTAGGGTATGCTGCACCTCTAACCCACTGTTCTTGTCTTGCAGCACCAGCTTGCCTCCAGGCGGGGGTGGTCGCAGACACAGATGCCCGAACCTCAATGTCGACGGGCATCCAGAGCTGGGACAGGCCATGTCTCAGCAGTGTTGGGCAAGTAGCCGTGCATGACATGGGGTCGGATGACCCCCTGGTTGGGTTCCTGCACGATGACAGCCTGGAGGTGCTATGTGCAGAGACCCAGCTTGGGGTGCTGTCCGACACCAATGATGACCGTACGCTGGTACTGGACAGCATAGGGGTGGTGGTGCCCGACACACCCCTTCCCACTACACAGGCGCCAGCAGGTCCCATTACCAAGGCCACAGCTCCACAGCCACCCCCATCCCTGCTGGTGCAGCCATGTGTGGCGCCATAGCTGTGTCTGATGTGGGTGGCAGTGGTGCTGCCATTGCGGCAGAGGTACAGGGCAGTGTCCAGCAGTCAGGCGGGCAGTGGCAGCAGGATGCAGGTGACGCTGGGCAGTGTGACACAGTGCCCACCACCGGTGCACCAGAACGGCACCGTACCCTCTGTACGGCCCACTGTGCAGTGGAATTCCGTGTCACCCCCCCCCAGCTTGACAGGTGGGCCAGGAGGCCCAGGATGCTGAGAGGCTGACAGAGCACTGCCAGTTACTGAGGGCATCTGTGGACAACCAGGCATTGCTTGCCACCAAGGTGTGTGCACTTGGGAAGTGGTGCGCCAGATGGCCAAGCAGCAGGATGGGAGTGATTGCGAGGCTTTTGGACAGGCTCATCCAGATGCAGGAGGCCACGACTGCAGCATTGGACTGCATGACTGGTGCCATTGTGGCATCAGTGGACCACATGGCTGGTACCATTGCAGCTGGGCTGGCGTCGGTGACGGCCACTGGACTCGGCCATGCGCATAAGACCCCCTGCAGTGCACTGTCCACCCCATGGTCCCAGTGTCTGGCGACACCAGCACAGCGGGTGCCAGGTTCTGATGTCAGCATCCCAGGCACCCCTGGGGCAGGCCTTTTTGGCTGCCTCAACACTGCTGCACAGAGCCTGGAGGGGTATCTGACACCCCCCCCCGTGGCTGATGCGCTGCATGCATCTGCTGGTCTGCCCTGGTGCCGCTACCCACATGGCCGTGGCAGTCATGGGACTGTGCGGTTGGAGTGATGTCAGCTGCTCTGACCTGCCATCTGCTGCTGTTACCACACACTCACGTGGGTGGTGGTGGTGTTGTGGATGCACACATGTGCGTTGTGCTGTATGCACCCTGTGTGTGTGGACCATGCTGCTGGGACATGAGGCATGGATGTGATGAGGGCAGCTCAGCACCAGTCATGCCTGTGCACCGGTGTCGTGCTTCTGATCCATGCCTTGTCCCTCAAGTGTGTGAGTGGCTATGTGTGTGTGTGTATGTATGTGTGCATGCCATTGCTGTATGTGTCTGTGTGTGCTGGCCCGTGTGCCAGTGGCTCTGCCGTGTGTGTTGTGTACTCCTGTCCCTGCATGCATACCACTGTGCACATCCCTGCCACTGTGTTGTGTGCTGGGCTGTGTGGGCCTTGCCTGTGTGTCAGTGTGCTCACCTGCGTTGTCTGTAATGCTCCTTTGTGATGGTGTTATGGTGCCGCTGTGCCTCCTGCACATCATCATCCATGCTACTGTCGCCTTCATCAGCCAAGACTACTATTCCACAGTCAATGGCCATGTTGTGCAGGATGCAGCAGGCCAGAAATATGCCACAGGCTTTCGATTGGCTGTATTGCAGGACATCACCTAACCTGTCTAGGCAATGGAATTGCAGCTTTAGCATGCCAAAGAGATGCTCAATGATATTGTGTGTGCTAGCGTGTGCCTTGTTGTATCTTTCCTCCACAGGGGACAATGGTAGCCGGTAGAGGGTGAGCAGCCATGGCCTTAGGGAGTATGCACTGTCACCTGTGTGGATGAAAACATGGTTATCCCTGTGCTGTGCTGCCACCCACTCCCTGTCAGCCACCACAAACACCATGGCACCCACCTCATCCTCCCTCCCCTATCCCCAGGGCTGTGGCTCTCTGCCTCCCTGGTGCATGTCTTACTCACCGACAAAGTGACCTGTGAGGATGTCTCCCCGCTCAAACCTATGGCACGGCACTGAACTGTGCCATATGAAGGTATCCTGTGCACTCCCAGGGTGTGTGACACAGACATTGATGATGCGCCTCATGGCATCACCTGGCAGTTGAAGGATGGGTACCCCTTCCAGTTAATGTACACTAGACCCTCTGGGTCAAGTGGTGTGCAAATGCCAACATGGGTGCAGTCTATTGCCCTAATCACACCTGGCATGCATACCAATAATACCTGCTTTGAATTTGGTATTGGTCTGATTATATAGAGAATAAAGTATGGGTCTGGGTATGTAACGAGAATTTACAGTCACCCAAGGGGTTTGATGCTACATAAACCCTGAGAGCAAAGCTTGAGGGGTTTATGCATAGCATCAAACCCCGAGGGTGTGTGTAAATTCGAGTTTTCACACACCTAGACCCATATTTTATTTTTTATAATTGCTGGGTTTGTCTTTTTTGCCTCAGCAGTTATATAAAATTAATACAGGCTGCTGCGCGGCCCGCCCGGTTTGATTTGACCATCCAGTCTGCAACAGTGACTCACGGTGCCCTATTCAATAAATGTAAAACTTTTTGGAGGGCTGAGCAGTAGAAACAAGTTCTTTTTTAAAATAAAATTTTTTTTAAGGTAAACTTATCGAGGAGTCCGATTATAAGTGATGGTTCAGTCCTCTGGGGAAAGCGGCAAGGCGTTCTGAAGGAGGAGAAGCAGCAGTGGGCATATGGGAGAGCGTAGGAAACAGTACACGTATTTGCCATTATAAACACTCCTTTATAACGGCAAATTACGCCACGGTTTCCCTATGGGAAAAAAGCTAAGCCAGTTGTTATACTTATTTAATCAATCAAATTGTTTTTACTATCCAAAAGGGTTGTGAAGAGGTCTTTCATGAATGAGTTCAGCATGTCCTTGGTTTCCACAGATAATCTACTAACCTTAAATAAGGGGAAGCACAAATTCTGAGCCTAAAGTTGTTTTTTAAGACATTTTTAAAATTCTCATATTCATAATTGATGTCTGTCATATAATAGCTTTTTTTAAATAGATTTTTAAAATGATCATATTCTTTATTAATGTCTTATCATATCCTGGCTAACTCAAATAGTAATCAAGCTAGAATCAATCTCTGTCAACTGCTTTTTATTTCTTTTGCCTTCTAAATCCCTTCACACCTCCATGTCAGTGTCTTGCATTTGTGTTTTTACCACATCATTAATCAGAAAAGGTTTTATACTTTCTGTTTTCTCTTTGTTCCAATTTCAAGATTCTTTTTTGCTATCTTGCTTTCCCCTTTTTGTTTTTTAATTTCTCCTGTCTTTTCTTTCTTTTTATGTTGGTGCGCTTGCACAGCCCACATCTTGCGGCAGTGCAGATTTGGAGGCGCAGTCACTGTTGGGCGAATGCAGAGCACGCATCAGTAGGTGCGTCCCTCATTCCTCAATCAGCCTGCATGCCGATGCCACACCACCCGGGCAAGCACATCTAAGGAAAGGTTCACTGTAATGCAAGAAAAGCTTGTCACATGCAGTGAACCTCCCAACGTGCTTACCCGAAACAATCATGGCGGCACACTGCCCACCAACCGCCGACTCGGGGTGCCCAATCCCACTGTCGGCTTACCCTGCTCCTCATCGGGGATGTGCTGACAGGGGAGACCACTCTGCCAGCATAAAGAACCTCTCCCCCATTTGTTATATGCTGAGGGGTGCCCAATCCCCTCGGCTCTTGCCCTCCCACTGTCTTTGAGTGCCGATAGGGGTGCCCGATCCCTGTCGCATAAAGTAACCCCTTTGTTGTGTGCCGGTGGGGGTGCCCAATCCCACCGGCTACAACTGCCTCCAAAAAAAAAGGTTTCGTTGGCACGCTGGGAGCCCGCTCCAGTGTGCCATATGTCCCTGTTAACAGAAAAACGGTCCCACTGTGTTTTTTTTTTTTTGTACATGTGGAAAAAGGAAACTGTCCCTCGGCAGTCTTCCTGCCCCCTCCCACAACCAGCACCCACCCACTGTGCACCCTACCTCCCCACACCCCTCTCACCCCATACTTACCTGCGGAGTCTAGCGCAACAATCTTCGGTGGACTGGGAACATGTCTGCACTCTTCAAAGTTGTCCGCGAACTGAGGAAATGCCGGTAAGCTGAATAATGGAATAAATATTTTTTTCAACTTTGATGCATATCTCAGCCATTTTTTGGAATTTTGGCATCAAATTTTCAACATGGGGTTTTTGGAACCCCTCCTCATGAATTCTGGCACTGTCATGGCGTTATTCGGTCCCGAAAGGTGATTTCTCGGTCACTGCTTGGCATCACCTTTTGGGACTGAGTAACACAATGAGAGTGCTACTGTTCATGAGGAGGGGCTCTCAAAAAGTCTGTGTTGCAAATTTGCTGACAAAACTCCCAAAAATGTCTGATTTACGAGCGTACTTTACGCTGTTTCTATGCACGCTCGTAATCATGAATTTGTAATGTTTTCACTCCAGATTTTAAAAATTGGCATTTTTCCACACCTCCTGATGAACAGTACAGCTGTCATTTTAGATATCCTGCCCAAAATGTGTTTTCGCACCTCCGGCGCAGAATAGCACGGTCGCTGTGCGAAATCACTTTTTGGGACAGTTTGAGGAAATGATGGTGACACTGCTCATGAGCAGAGGTCCTAAAACAGCCATGTTGAAAATTTGGTGCCAAAAGTCCATAAAATGACTGTGTTGCACGCATGTGTTTCGCAGTTTCCCCGCACCCTTGTAACTTCACAAATTTGCAATATTTCCATGCCAGATTTTCAACACTGGCATTTTTTCACACCACCTTATGAACAGTACAGCTATCATTTTTCACATCCTGCCCAAAATGTGTTTCCACACCTGTGGCACACAATGGTGTGGTCGCTATGAGAAATCAACTTTTGGGACAGATTAACAAAATCGCAGTGCTACTGTTCATAAGGGGAGGTCCCAAAATGCCTATGTTACAAATGTGGCTACCAAACTCCCAAAATTAATTGGGTTACGGACGTGTATTGCCCAGTTTGTATGCTTGCTTATTGCTTCACCAGTGTTTCATATTGTCACTCCAGATTTTCAACGTTGCCATTTTTTTACGGCTCTTCATGAACAATACAGTTGTCATTCTCCACATCTTGCCCCAAAATTTGTTTTCGTCCCTCTGTCACCAAATGGCACAGCCACTGTGCAAAACCGCCTTTCAGCTAACAAAGTGATTGTGCCGCTTTTCATGAGGTGGCTTGACAAGCAGCCCATGTTTAAAATGTGGAGTGAAACTACCACTATATACCTATGGTGGTAGGGTTTCCAACTATAGCACCCCCCATGGTGCAGACTGACAGGCGTCAGGAATGTGACTTGGGATCATCGGATGTAATGCTCATGCCATTCCACCCCCCACCTTGCAGCCACTGACAGGCATCGTGGTGTGCCTTGCACTGTTCATCCACAAAGTTCACCCCATACTCCTATACTGCACCCACGTCAGCATATTTCCTTATGGAATAGGGTAAGTATAATGCCCAAAGACCCCAAAGCACACTACAACACTTGTCGGTGTTTACAGGGTAGGGTGAGGTACAATGGCATGAGCGTTATAGCTGACAACCCAAAGGCACACCCCAATATCTGTCACTCTTTACAGGGTGGGGTTGGTGTCACTTCAATACTTCACTGCCATTCCTATTATGCATCTCTAGCTCCGGCACTGCCAATGCCAGCGTGACAACATTTGGCATTGACAAATGCTTGTTGTTGGTGTTGTGATCTTGCGTAATTACTTTAGGCCCGTTTTCTGATTTACTGTAATTCTAAGTACCTCTATAGCTATATCTGTGTCATTCTGATTTATATTATCCTAGCCAATAGCCATCAGCTCTTCCTGTTGAGTATCTCTCTTATTATTATTCTCATCTAAATTCCTTTCTAAATTCCTTTCCTGTTGTTCCCCATTCTCCCAGATTAACTGAATCTGTTCCTTTAATTCTGATGCTACACTATCATTTCTGAATTCTAATTGTGGGAGCGTAACCAATTCTTACATCTCAATGTCCTCTCCTTCATCTAATAGATTCCTTTTACTTTCACTTTTTGGTATATTATATTTATCATTATCTTTTAAGTTCCAATGTTCCTGTATCTCGACTGGGGTAGAATGTTGTGTTACCACATCATCCTTTTTCTTTGGTTCCTCTAATATTCTCCAATTTTCTATACAAATTCCTTTGACAAAAGCAAGACCTTGTTTAGTATATGTCAATTGTTCTGAAAGCATATTTGCTGAAGTGGGATTACTTAAAGCTATTACTACATCCTTTGTTACATTTTCAACATCTGGTATATACAGTGGGTTGGATATTCAGACTGCACCGGGCAGTGGCGCAAGCCTGGGCGCAGTGCAACTGAGCTGTGCCGGGGCCTGGACATCAACGATGATGTGCCATGATGCAGCACCGTTGAATATGGCAAGGTCAGCGCACATACTGTGCACAGTGCAGTGGAGCTGCACCAACACAAGCCACAGCAAGGGAGCACGGGGATGCGCCAACGCAAGTGCCGTTGTGCTAGGTGCATCATCCACGATATTCAGCCAGAGGCATGCAGATGAGGCCATAATCTATGCAAGGCACAAATGGGGTCATTTGCATGTCATTATGGCCTCATTTGCATGCGGTGTGCTGGGCGTCCCAGCGAAATGCACCTGGTGCCCTGCCAGTCTGCTGTTGTCAGGTTTTGGCTCCCTAGTGGGCTATTGTAGCACCCCTCCATATGCCCGATCATGGACAGTAGTAAAAATATATTGAAACCTGGTGGTCTAGCGGTCCCTCAGCTGCCCGATTGTGAGCTGTAGTGTGTAGAAATAGAACCCTGGTGGTCTAGTGGACCCCCCTCCCAATTAGAGATGTGCAGATGATGAAATCCCACTGTTGGAATACCCATGGTATCACCATTCTAATTCCATGGAATTTTGTGAAATTTGTGTGAAAATTCAGCAAGATTTTGCCAAATTTTAAATTTAAGTATGCCCAATCACGGACTTCTGTATTAAATTACTAAACCCTGGTGGTCTAGTGGTCCCTCCGCTGCCCGATCATGGGCTGTTGTAATGGCAGAATGTAGCATGGTGGTCAAGTGGTACCACCCTCCCACAGAAGACCCCTGGTCACCCAGCACACACCCCCATCATCAGAGGGTGGCAGCACCCCACCCACATACTGCCTGGCTGCCCGCCAAATGACAGCATACAATATGATCTGTATGCCTATTTGTCCACAGTGTGAGCCAATGGGCTTGCAGACCATACTGTCCTACACAGGACCAGATATGTGAATGAACACATATATTCACATATCTGGTCCTATGTAGTACAGCATGGTCTGCATTACGATATCAGATTACCTAAAGATGACCAAACAATGCTAGAAGGCTGTGGGGAGAGCCAGTAGGATGCTGGGATGCACTGGGAGGTGCATCACCAGCAGAAAGAAGTACATGGTTATGTCACTTTACAGATCACCGGTGAGACCACGGCTGGAGTACTGTGTCCAGTTTTGGAGACCACATCTGTGAAAGGACATAGACAGACTGGAGGCAGTCCAGAGGAGGGCTACAAAGATGTTTCAGGGCCTGCATGAAAAACCTGATGAGGAGAAATTGGCGGAACTAAACATGTACTCACTGGGGGCATGCTGGAAACATTCAGGTACCTCAGTGGTATAAACAAGGTACTAAGAGGACAGTATCTTTCAAAAAAGATGTGCAAGAACAAGGGGTCATGAAATAAAGCTGGGGGGGGGGTTGGGACAACATGAGGAAGCACTCTTTTCCTAAATGGGTGGTGAATGCTTGAAACAGCCTGCCACAGGAGGTGGTGGCAAAAACTGGGAATTAATGACTATATGGGATAGACATCAGGGTACTCTTGTGAAAGAAAAAAAGGGTGAGCTGCAGATAAGTTAGGATCTGTGGTTCAAAAAAGATAGTGAAATGGGCAGACTGTGTGGGCCACTTGGTCCTTATCTGCCATCAACTTCTGTGTTGTATGAAAGGTCTTGCAGCCCTGAAAATGGACAAGGCTATGGGACTGGATTGGGACTACATCTGCCCTACTCCAGTTCTCTGGAACTACTCCTGTTTCCAGTGAACTGTTAAATAGGACTGTCAGAGATGCAGCCAGTAACTCTGGGAGCTCCCTCAATACCCTTGCATGGTCCCCCATCTGGCCCAATTTCTTCATCCACTTTCAGATTAGTGAGCCTTTCAAACAACATTAAGTCTTGCTGTATTCTGACTATGTGCAGTGATCTCCAACCTTTGAACTGCCCCTGAGAGGAAAGAGTTAACTTTCCATGCAAGGCATGGAACGCTGAGCTTGAGCTCGGTTGAGCCTCTGTCTGTTGTTGTTTGAACCCAAACCGCCAGATTCTTTACTAAGCCTCACTGAACAGTCGCTCCGGAGATTTCTCCTTCGCCCGGTTCAATTTAGTCGGTTAAAGTGTCATTTTTTTCTCTCGGTTTTAACCGAATTTCTACAATCTAACCTGTCGGTTCAGTCTCCCTCTGTGGTACCGTGAGTACTAGGTAGGTTTCTTGTTATTGGTTTTCTCTGTGGAACTTGTAAACATCGGATTGGTTCGGTTGAACCGATCAGGTTTGTGAAAGAGTTTTTTTGTTTTTGTTTTTTTTTTCTGCGTTTTAGAGTGTGGTAACTGGTCCGTATCAATTCTAAAAAAAAACTGATTTCTTTACGATTTTTTCCAAGACCCGTAACATGGTCAGGAACCGATAGGGGTGTCTTGCCTGGCGGATTGCCGAAAAAAGGGTAAGTTTGGTTAGGACTGGCCATGTCTGAGAAACCCAAGAAAAAAACCGGGCCACTGGGTTTCAACACTGTAATGTGTGTGGGGAAGCCTTTGTTAAGGCTGACCCCCACACCACCTGTGTTTGTCTGGGGTTTGACCACCTTGATTCAGACTGCCAGATTTGCAAAAGTTTTTCCTCAGCTACCCTGGACAAGAGAGTAGGTAGACTGAGGGAAAGGGAGGCCAAGAAGTCCGCTGACCCAGATGGCCAGCCCAGTTCGGTTCCAGCCGAACCAGAAGGAGTGCCCTCTGACCAGGGTGAAACTTCTTTGGTCAAAAGGAGAACCGACTTTGAGGAGTCGGTTCCAGTTAAAAGAAAAAGAAGGGATAAGTCAGTCGGTTCGGATCCACAAGCTCTTTCTCTGACCGCTAATGAACTAGCCAAAGCGATAAGGATTGTTCAGTCGCTAACTTTGGTTCCAACGGAACCGGCACCATCGGTTAGGGGCTCGGTTTGGTCGGTTCACCCAGTTCCGGATTATAATTTAGAAGATTTTTATGAACCGGAGGAGGAGGAGGAGGAGGGAGAGTATGAGGATAGTGATGGTGATTATGAAAGTCTGGATGTGCCCATTGACCCGGACATCTCCCCAGACAGACCTTCAGGTGTTTCTCCTCCTAGGCTTTCTGAGTCCCCTTCCCACTTCATGCTTTACAAAAAAAGAGTCTGAAACTCTCCAGCTTCCTATGAAGGAAGCAGTAGAGGATCAGGAGGAGCCTGATTACGTTGAGATGATGGACATCCCAGAGTCCAGGAGATGGTCTATTCCCCTCCATAAGTCTTTTGGGAAACAGACATTTAAAATTTAAAAAACTCCTAATTCCATACCTCCTGTGGACAGAAGAATGGACAAGAGGTATACTCTTTCAGACTCAGATACGGAGTTCCTTTTCCAGCAATGCAGCCATGTTGGGGTAGTGCAGGCTGCTGCCTGCGATGAGGCAAATATACCCTTGGCTTCACACACCCCAGATAAGGACTCCAGGAGGATTGATGCCATGGCAAAGAAACAGTACTTGGCAGCATCTTTGGGACTCAGGCAGGCTAATTATATGGCCCACACAGCTAGATACCAGAAGTCTAGATGGGACACTATGATGGCTCTAGCTAAGCAGGTCCCTGACCAGCTTGCCAAGGAGCTGGAGCGGGTGGCTGCAAATGGTATTGAGGCATCCAAGGTGCAATTTCATGCTGCAGTGAACTCCAATGATTCATCTAGAGTCATGGCTACATCTGTGGCCCTCCGTAGGATGGCTTGGCTCAGATGTACTAGCCTGTCACAGGATACCCAGACTAAGGCCATGTATTTTCCTGTCATTGGTAATTCTCTGTTTGGAGAGCAGACAGAGAACTACACGAAGAAAATGGATGAGTACAGGACCACCTATAGGAGTGCTCCGGCCAAAGAAAGGCAAGCCACTCCCCAGAGGCAGCATTCCAGGGGCAGTAGCAGGCCTTTTCATAGGCCTTTTTACCAAGCCCAGGCCTCCTCTTCTGCCTTTGCTCAGAGGGGGTTCTTCAGAGGTAGAGGCAGACTGGGTATAAGCAGGCCTGCTACCACCCCTCAGCCTAAAGCCCCTGCCAAGCAGGCACCCTGATGGGTTTGCCCGGGCCGATGCTTCACTACCTGTAGGGGGCAGGCTGGCTTACTTTGTCCAGGACTGGAAGTCTTTAACATCAGACAAATGGGTCCTGGAAGTAGTAAGCTAGGGACTGGTTCTCGGCTTCAAAAAGTTTCCCCAGATGAGAACCAGATCCTTTCCACCTGCAAATCCTTCAGAGGCTCCTACCCTAGAGTCAGAGGTCTCTTCCTCTTGGCTCTCAGAGGCATAGAAAGGGTTCCATCCTCACACAGGGAAAAGGATTGTACTCCAGGTACTTCCTATCCCCAAAAACAGGAGAATGGCGGCCCATCCTGGATCTAAGATATTTAAACAAGCACCTTTTAAAGCCAAAATTCAAAATGGTGACTCTGGGAATAATTCTCCTTCTTCTAAGGCCAGGGACTGGCTGGTCTCCCTGGACCTCAAGGATGCCTATTTCCACATTCCCATCAGGTGCTCCCACAGAAAGTACCTCAGGTTGAGTTGCCCTCAGGCCACTATCAATTCAGAGCAATGCCCTTTGGCCTAACATCAGCTCCAAGGGTGTTCACAAAATGCCTGGTGGTAGTGGTTACTTTCCTAAGGAGAAAAAAGATCTCCATCTTTCCATACCTGGACGACTGGCTCATAGTGGGTCAGTCTCCAGACCAAGTCAAGTCACATCTCCAGATAACTCAGCAACTGCTCACTTCTTTAGGATTCCTCCTAAATCTTTCAAAGTCAGTTCTGGAGCCAGTACAGCTCCTCACCTTTATAGGGGCAGAACTGGATACAATAAGGGCAAGAGCTTTCCTTCCCCTGGACAGGGCAAGGACCCTTGTGAAACTGGCCTCTTCATTCATCCTTCAGGTGTCTCGACCAGCAAGGCACTTTCTGCAGCTCCTGGGCCACATGGCTGCCTCTACGGCGGTGGTCCAGGGAGCAAGATTTCAGATGAGGGACATTCAGTTCCACTTAAGAGCCTTCTGGTCCCAGAGAAAGGATTCTCTGACCAAACTAATCCCAGTGACTCAAACCCTGATCCAGGCTTTGCAGTGGTATCAGGATCAGGGCAGTCTAAGGCAAGGAGTTCCCTTTGTCACTCAATCTCATTCTCTAATCCTTACCACAGATGCCTCCCTCTTGGGCTGGGGAGCCCACTTGGGGGATCTGACCACCCAAGGGTTGTGGTCACCTCAAGAATCTGTGCTTCACATCAATCTCTTGGAACTCAGGGCAGTGTTTCTGGTACTGCAGGTTTTTTCCAAGTCTGTTGAGAACAAAGTGGTTCAGATCAGAACAGACAATACCACCACAGTGTGGAACATCACTAAGCAAGGGGGCACTCGGTCTACGGCCTTGTGCACAGAAGCGATGAAGTTGTGGTCTCTGGCCTATTCCCTGAACACCTCTCTGATAGTAGTGCACCTCCCAGGGAAGGACAATGTCCTGGCAGATGCTCTCAGCAGGATATCTCAGGGCCATCACGAATGGTCCCTAGATACCCTAATTTTGAAGGTGATCTTCTGTAGATGGGGCACTCCACAGATAGATCTTTTTGCAGCCCCAGACAATCACCAACTTCCTCTTTTTTGCTGCAGACCCCCAGTGTTGGGCTCAGTCCCCCTGGATGCTCTAGTTCTCAATTGGGAAGGGAATTTTTTGTATGCTTTTCCCCCCTTCCCTCTCCTGTTCAAGGTACTAGTCAAAATCAGGTCTCAACCCTGCAAAGTGATTCTGATTGCTCCAGACTGGGCCAGACAGCCCTGGTACCTTCTCTTACTGTCCTTAGCAGTCCACCTTCCCCTGTCTCTTCCCAGGAATTGCAACCTGTTAACATGCTCTCAGGGGAGAGTTTGGTATCCGAATCTCAAATCTCTCTATCTCAAGGCCTGGCTCTTGAAGAGTTAGAGTCTGCTGATTTGCATCTCTCTCTCAAGGTCTTCTGGATATTTTAAAGGCTTCTCGAAAGCCTTCCACCAGAAAGACTTACAACTCCAAATTGAAAAGGTTCGCTATTTGGTGCTCTGGTAAGCATATTTCTCCAGAGTCTGCTGGGTTGCCTACAGTCCTACAGTCTCAATGGCTTGAGACTCATGCCAGCTACACTTAAAGTGCATCTGGCAGCTGTTTCTGCCTTCTTGTCAGTAGGCAAGCCCTCTTCCCTTTCAGCTCATCCTGCATTCTATAAATTCTTCAAGGGATTGCTGCACACCAATCCTCCCTTCAGGGACCCTGCTCCTGCTTGGGACCTTAATGTTTGCATTGTTCAGCTTATGCAACCCCCTTTTGAGTATTTGTCCTCAGCAGAGCTTAAGTACTTGACTTGAAAAACTGTGTTCTTGGTAGCCATTACCTCTGCCAGACTTATCAGTGAGTTACAGGCCCTGTCAGTGGAGCCTGATTTTATCTCTTTCCACAGAGATAAGGTGGTCCTCAGGACTAATAGGAAGTTTTTGCCTAAGGTGGTTTCAGATTTCCACCCTAACCAGTCTATGTCTCTTCCTGCTTTCTTCACTGACCATTCTTCCTCTGGGGAGAGGAGGCTGCACAGCATGGATGTGAAAAGGGCCCTTAGCTACTACATAGAGCGCACCAAGGGTCACAGGTTTGACTCCCTCCAATTGTTCCTCACTTATAGTGAGGTTGGTAAGGGAAAAGCTGCCACTAAAAGATCTGTTGCCAGGTGGATTGTCTCTTGTATACAATTCTGCTATGAAAAACTGAGTAGAATTCCACCCTCAGGCCTGAGGGCTTGCTCTACTAGAGGTACAGCTACTTCCCTGGCTGCTGCCAGGGATATTCCTATCTTAGAGATTTGTCAGCAGCCACCTGGAAAACAGTCCATACTTTTACCAAGCATTACTCTCTGGATATCCAGGCTAGGAGTGATGCTCGGTTTGGCACAGCAGTGCTTCAGAGCCTGTTCCCAAAGTAGGTTCTGTCCCTCCTCCATGGAGGTACTGCTTGGTAGTCTGCACATAGAATACAGCAAGACTTCATGTTGTTTGAAAAAAAAATTACTCACCTTAGTAATGTTGTTTCTTCTAATGGAGTCTTGTTGTATTCTGACCTCCCCCCCGCCTCCCCTTTCAGAACCTGGGTTTTGGGATGTAGGTGGGCAGGAGCAATGTTGGCACCCTAGAGGTGCCTCCTTTTTCTCACCCTCTTTAATTTTGTGTGTGTGTTGTGTTTTGTTTTTTGGGTTTCCTGACTTGAGTCTTTGTTTTGGAACCAAAAAACCTTTTTATTAAATTTAGTTGCCAGTTGGCTAGTGTGAGTTTACAGTTTCTACACAGGACGCCCAGTGAGTATAGCTCGTAAAGATCTGGCGGTTTGGGTTCAAACAACAACAGACAGAGGCTCAACTGAGCTCGAGCTCAGCGTTCCATGCCTTGCATGGAAAGTTAACTCTTTCCTCTCTGGGGCAGTTCAAAGGTTGGAGATCACTGCACATAATCTAAATACAGCAAGACTCCATTAGAAGAAACAATATTACTAAGGTGAGTAATTTTTTCTTTCAGGACTCTCTCCTCTGAAAAAGGACTAATGACCACCTCCCCCTTCAAAGCTATTGTTACTTTGTTGTGGCCAGTCCTCTTCCCCATCCTCTGTGAACCCTGAGCAAAAGTATTATTTCAGGATGTATGTGTTTTCCAGGTCCAGGTTTTCCAGTTATAGTACTTAATGGCATTTCACACTTGTTTGTGTGGTATCACACACTTTTGGTGTGTAATAAAAAAAAACTCATAATGTACAACCCCCATACATTATTCTGCATGTATTTGATGACTTTGGAGCGACAGTAAGTGGATAACCCACAGTTAAGGTGAAAGAACCCCCTATTTGTGTGACATATTCAGAATAATATTACACTTCTCATAGTGAGTAGTGCACCACATTTTTTTTTGTATCTGCGTCATGCATTTTTGGAAGCCCACTGATGTGGTGGAAAAAATACTGAATCTTGAGCATGACTTAATGTATTTTCTGGGTTTGTAATCTGAGAGAGTTGTTGTCATGCCAAAACAGTGATCTAAATAAATTATGTCAAGACAGGCCTGAGTTTGGCCTGCATTGACTAAACTGACTTTGTATTTTCTGTGAAAACCTGCAACATTTGTCACCTTAGAAAGGTGTTTCAGTAGTGCTTCACCACATTGCTCAATACTAGATTTAGAGAATCTTGAATTCATAGCCTTTTTCAGACTCCGCTTTCCACAGATGTACTTAAACTATCCATTTGATTATTCATGTGTCCAGTATGTGATATCTGATTATATTCCAACTCTTACATCTCCTGGTGGTGAGTCTACCTGAACTCCCAGTGGCACTCACTGGCACCACAGTCTCTCTCACCATTCATAGCAGTAGCAGTGCAACTGCTCCTCCTGATGCCACTTTATCACTAACCAACTATATATATATCAGGTGTACAACTGAGCATACACAGTTAGTATCAGTTAAATAGAACTCATCATCCCACCCATTGGGATGGGGACAGAATTAGTAGTATTGTTGGCTAAACAGAGGCATGCATTGTTATGCAGTCTGATCTCATACTGTATATTCAGTAGTTAACTACTACGGCTCTGACTACCAGAAGGTAGTGTATGTGTTCAAACTGCATTTAATTATTGTAAAAAAATGTTAAATATAAAAAATACTGTAAATCAAATAAATAAATACATATTCATGGATCAAATGTTTGAAGGGCACTATAATGTCCTACCATACATTTAATGTCTACATTTCTTTATTTCCGTTTTTTGAGGCATACCTTGTTTTTTCTTTGGTGGGGAATATTGTTATATAATTTGAAAATCAATGGGCCAGAGAGAATACACAGAATAATGAATGGATAACCATATACAACAAAGCTTGGTTTCCATGGAGTGGTTGAGATGATAGCATATGGACCTTGAGAGAGAATATGTAGCTATCATCTCAACCCCAAGATGGAAACGCATGCTGAGTTCTGTAAGGTTACCTGTATTTTATTTTATATACGATATTTTTTATACAGGAGTCATGGAAGCATTTCCCCCAAATAAAAAAATGCTATTTAATTGTGTATAAAACAAAAATCATTCCACATCCAGCTGCCTGCAAACTAGCCTGTGCCTAGAGTTGTACTAATGTTTGTCAATTTAATTTCTAAAAAAAATGGCTGCAGCACTCACGTCCGTGGCTGTGGACCCAGTGATGATCAAGATGTATCCAATATGTTAAAGAATTAGAGATGTGCAGATGATGAAATCCCACTGTTGGAATACCTATGGTATCACCATTCTAATTCCATGACATTTTTGTGAAATTTGTGTGAAAATTCAGCAAGATTTTGCCAAATTTTAAATTTAAGTAATTTTGGTTCCCGTTTTTAAAGTACATATCCAAATCGGGCGGGTATACAGGTACTAATGGCCTTCATAAGAGTAACAAATTGCAGAGCCCTACATTGAAAGGGAGCTGAGGTATGAGTGGCCAGACATTTAATCAAAATTTAATTGTCAGTTATTTCATCTAATATTAAAATTTATTATCCAAATTTCTCCAGAATTTCAGGATTTAGACACATGCAACATGGGTATGTGCACCAAATTGTAAGTCTCAAGCTTTAAAGGTGACTGTGCTATAGGTAGCCAAACATTTTGCCAGAATTTAAATTTTAGTTATTTTAATATAATTATATGTTCCCAGTTTCAGATTTCTAACTCCAAGGATGCCTGAGTTATATGAAGATATAAAAGTTTAAATACATTTCCAACAAAAAATAAAATGGAATTTTTCGAGCAACTATCATTTTGGGACAGTGTAGTCTTGTGTCATAATATTACGTACAGCATTAGAACTCATCAGCAAATAATCATGTAAAATTGCAGATCTCTAGACCAATAGAAGGCTGAGTCATGACCAAATTAATACATTTCAACATAAACCCACAGAAGTTTGCCAGATTTTAAATTTCAGTTATTTTGGCCTAGTTTTCAAAGTATGTATGCAAATGATACCACATTTTTGAGGTATACAGGTACTAATGGCTTTCATAAGTGTACCAAATTTCAGACCCTGGACTGAAAGGGGGTAAGCTGTGGGTGGCCAAACAGTTAATGATAATTTCATTTTCAGTTATTGACATGTAATTCTAAAATTTATTATCCACATTTCTCCATAGATTCTGTGAAACATGAGTTTGTATACCAAGTTTTAGGTCTCAGGCTTTAAAGGGTGCTTTGCTATGGGTAGACAAACATTTTGCCAAAGTATAGATTTTAGTTATTTTATTATAATTTTTAAAACACTCATCAAAATGTTACAACATTATGCAGATATATGGGTTATTACTACATTTACATATACATGTAGTTTTAGATTGCTAGCTACAAAGGTACCAGAGTTATATGCTGATGAAACTTTCAATGAAATTTCCCACCAAAAATAAAATGACTGATTTTGAGCACCTATAATTTTGAAACAGAACATTCTAATGTCATGGTGTTTGGCACACTGTTGCAGCACCTGTCAACAAGTAATCAGGCCTGATTTCAGACCTCTAGCTCAATCGACTGCTGAGTTATGCCCAAATTAATACATTTCAAAAAAGTCCATAACATTCCAATGAAATTCCACAAAAAATTGCAGAATTCCATGAAATTCTACAAATTCAGAATTTTCTCATTCTGCACAGCTCTATGAATAATATTTTATTTTTACCATAGAAAATGTCAGTGTCAGGCAACAGTCCTGTGATATTAGGTGCTTCTGTTTAAATAATGCTGATTGGAATGGAAGCACTTAATAAGGCAGTGCATTACCAAGGACAGAATTGTTTTACAATCAAAATTAAATTTATCAAATTTTACAAGTTAAAAGGTACAATTTCTGACATTTAATGTTTAATAAGCAGTGGTGTGTGGAGTTAATAAGAATTTTACAATGTTATGACCTTTAATGGGACACTGTCAACCATTTGTGTATTGTATTAGTTCTAGCTGAAAATCCACATTTTATGATTGCATACCTTCTCAAAAATGTAGTGATGTTGCTGGTGCTTTTATTTATTTCCTTTCGTAGAGCTGAAATGTGGCTAATGGTATAATTATACTCAACCTTGTTTTGTTTCAAATCTTTGATCTATTCTTATTGCATACTTCATGTAAGGAACACCTACAAACACTGGAACTACTTGTGATGCAGTAGTCTCCTCTCTTCTCACTGCATCATTCATGACTAGACTGCACTGAAGGTGTTCTGAAGTGCATGAAAGATGCACTGGGTGTTCCTCAAGGACTGCAAACACAATTGTTTTTGTGTGGCAACATCAGTATGTTGGGGAGTCTGTTTTTCATTTAAAGGAAAAAAAAAGGAATCTGTATCACACTACCAACCACATCAGTAAATTCTACATAATGTGAGCAGTCATAAACAAGCAACTCCTTGAGGCCTAAGGGGAGTTGACAGTGTCCCTTTAAACTGTGCAGCATAGTAGCTCAACAGCTGGGAATGTGATTGGCCCTGCTATGTCCAGTGTGTCTGGCTGTGTACCTCTTGTGGGTGAATAGGGAGGGAGGCTGAGTTCCTGGGTCCCAGTGCAGTCGTGGTCCCCCAACAGAACCACAGATACCAAAGAGACCTGTTTGCTATTGACAAGAAGCTGTGAGACAGTCCAGATCCAGCTGCTCCATTGGGGCCAGTAGCGTGGGCTGCAGAGTGCCTGAGTAGGGCATAGAAGGGTCCCTTCTCATGATGGGATCACAGACACTTAAGGGACAATATATATCCACCATTTGTGAAAGGAGAGTAGCACGTGAGTGCCTAAGGGTACAGGTACTATGAGTATGAATCACAGTTTAGGCCCTGCTACTCTTCTGTGTCTAGTTAGATATATAGATGGGCTTTACAGTGTCAGCAGCTTAAGGTTAGGACTGTGTTAAATTGTGGACTACCTTGAGCAGAAGGCCAGTGTTAGACCATTAGGCCCTATAGGATTATAAATTGTTGGGATCGTTGTACTTCTCCATGATCTTGGAAACTGCATACACAATCCTTGACATCACATTGGTCACATGCAAATGGTGATGCGCACTCAACCTCTAGATTAAAAAAACAAACAAAAACCCCAAACAAGGGGATATATTATGAGATCCCATGGTGGGGTCCTTTTTATGTTTTGGGGGCTTTGCCCCCACACCCCCTGTAATTTATATAACTAAGTCGTCCACAGGCAAACTTCACCCATTGGGTAAACATGTTTCAGGCACATGTTGTCGGGATCCTGAAACTCAGGAAACAGAGTTTCAGGATCTCGTAATACTACCAAACCAGGTATATTGCAAAATAATCTGTAGAAGCACACAGACAGACATTGAAAAACTTATGGTGTCATCTTTTAGTGTTTGTTCATGTTCTAGTACAGCTTTTTTTAATAATATGCCTTGTTGTGTTCTGCTTTAATTAAAGGGCTGAGCGTGTGTTTCCATTCTGGTGTGACTGTCTGCTTCTTTTGCCTTTGAGAGTGCACATGCAGACTATTAGTGCAAGTTCCATTTCGTACTTTCTCAATATCGAACTGGGCCTGCAAAAATTCAGCTATGTAGTACAGTACCACATTAAATGCTAAACAAGCTTCTATGGGCCAGTGTCAGACCCAGGATTTTGCAATGGGGGTTGCTGGGGTGGTGTGCGTCCTTGATAGGTGATTCTTAAATTTTTTTAATCCTTTATATTCTTTGCTCTTAACTTTTTCATTACATTTTTGACAGAAAATACAAATGTAATCTATAGTTTTGAATGTATATTTTCTTACAATCAATATAGTAGGCTTCTTTAACAAAATAAAATGCAGCATCAGCAATCAAGTAAGTTACAATGGGTGGTGCAGCTGTCTTCTTTGCTCCCCTCCTATCTCCGCCACTGCTACTGTAGGTGTCACAACCGCACTCAGCAGGTCAGGCCCTCTGCTCCCACAGTGCCAACCTCTGAGCATAGTAATGTAAACAGGTAACAGACAGGGTAACCCTCTTGTCTGCTTGTGGGTCCGAATCACCTTTAGTCTCAAGTTCTGGGGGGAGTCAAACTGTGAACCTTATGGTAGCTTACCCAAATGTACAGTCTCAGATAATCTGCTCTTCGGGGGGATTCCAGATATCTTTCGCCTAAGGGCACCTAACCAGGTATCCAAAATTAACCCTTAAAACTCTGTAAAAGACCTTGGGTATATTCTTACATTTTCCCAGTTTGGTAACACCATCAAGCTCTTGAACAGCTTTTGTCAGTCTTTACCTTCTATACGTCACATGCAAAAAGGAATTTGCAAATACCCAGGCAGTCTCTTTAAAATAAAAGGTTTACTTAAAAAAATGGATAAAAATATGTAAAATGCAAACACAGAACACTATCACAAGGCATACAATCACATAAAGAAAAACAAGGAAAACTACAGACAAACTCCTACCAAAGTACATTTAGATATTTTCTATCTGATGTATTACCTCTAAGTGCCTAAGTTAGAGATCTTGTTTCTTAAGAGTACAAAAAGAAGTGTATAAGATCAGACACAAGTCTTGGGTTAAAACTGTGTCTCTCTCACACACCCCTTCCATGAAGTCGTCCAGCTCCTCCTTTTAGAATATAAAAATTATACAACCAATGATCTTCTTGTCAGGAGATATTTCAAATAAGGTGACATCAGCAAAAACTCATTTCCCAATATGATTTCTTTGATCTCGAGCAGTTCCTATTCCCAGGGCACATAAAAGGTTTTTTTACAACTTTAGCACCACAGTGGCATAAAAATGTTTTCCCTGTAAGACGTCATAAAAGTTTATGATCTCCATCCCCTGGCAGACTCATAAAGTCCCATTTCATTTCCACTTCAGAGAGCCTAGGCATATCATAAAAAGGTAATACAAAGCCAGTCTGAAGTAAGTCAGTTAATTAAATGGTTCCTGCTTCACTGAAACCTGGGGGTGGGGTCACACATGGCACAGCTACCTCATGTGAGACTATCACACACTACATTTTTATATTAAAATATCATAGAACAATCATAACCAGCTGTCCAAGCATCACACTAGGAACTGAGGGCTAAATATCTGGTGCACCAGTGTGGAGGCGTGAGAATAATGAATGTGGGCATGGATGGGATTGCTTTTACTCTATATTCCATTGAATTTTTGCTTAAATATTTCCTTCTCCATTCCTTGTTCACACTTCTTCTAAATAAACCCTTACCTGGTTTTGCATTTTTGTGTTTTGTACCTTACATAGAAACAGAATTTGATGGCAGATAAGGACCGCTTGGCCCACCTAGTCTGCCCATTTCCCTACCTAATGCATAGGCTGCAGATCCTAGCTAACCAACAGCCTACCTTCTCCTACTCTCCACAAGAATTGCCTCATGTCTGTCCCATGCATTTTTGAATTTCCCCACTGTTTTTGATTCCACTACCTCCTTGGGAAGGCTGTTCCATGCATCCACAACCCTGTCTGTGAAAACATACTTCCTCACATTACCTCTGAGCCGTCCTCCTCTATCTTCAAATTGTGCCCCCTTGTTCTTGCACATCTCTTTTTCTGAAAGATGCTACCATCTTAGACTCTGTTGATTCCCTTAATGTACTTGAAAGTTTCTATCATGTCCCCCCTCTCCCTCCTCTCTTCAAGTGTATACATATTAAGCTTCTTTAATTTCTCTTTGTATGTCTTCTGGTGCAGATCCTGCACCATTTTAGTTGACCTCTTCTGGACAGCCTCCATCCTGTCTATGTCTTTGTGGAGATGGGGTCTCCAGAACTGGATGCAGAACTCCAGATGGGGTCTCACCAACTGTCTGTACAGAGGGATAACAAATTCCTGTTTTCTACTGGTGATGTCTCTCCCTATGCATCCCAGTATCCCACCAGCCCTCCTTACTGCCTTCTCACATTGCTTGCCCACCTTAAGATCCTCTGATATGACTATCCCCAGGTCCCTTTCGATTTCTGTTGTGATTATCTCACCCCCCCCCCATTGTGTACTCTTCCCCTGGATTTTTGTTTCCCAGGTACATTACTTTGTACTTCTTTGCATTAAATCTAAGCTGCCATACATTTGACCATTCCTCCAACCTCGCCAAGTCCCTTTGCATCCTCTCCATCCCACTTCTGTATCAGCCGTTGCAGATCTTTGTGTTGTCTGCAAAGAGGCATACTTTTCCTTATAGTTCCTCTGCAATGTCACTTATAAAGACATTAAAGAGGACTGGTCCCAGTACTGAACCTTGTGGTACCCCACTAGTAACCCCGCTTTCTTCATAGTAAACTCTGTTTACTATTACCCTCTGTATCCTGTTGTCCAGCCAGTGTTTTACCCAGGCTACCACCTTGGGACCCACTCCAAGGCTGGCTAACTTGTATATTAATCTTTTGTGTGGGCCTGTGTCAAATGCCTGGCTAAAGTCTCGGTAGGCCATGTCCACAGCCCCTCCCTGGTCTACTACATTGGTCACACAGTCAAAGAAATATATTAGATTTGTCTGACATGACCTTCCTGCTGTGAATCTATGCTTCCTTGGGTCCTGTGCCCCACTGGCCTCTAGGTACTCAACAATTATTTCCTTTAGAAGTGATTCCATTATTTTCCCTACCACTGAGGTCAAACTAGCAGGTCTGTTGTTCCCTGCCTCTGTCTTGCTCCCACTTTTGTGAAGGGGAATCACATCTGCCCTCCTCCAGTCCTCTGGTACCACACCATCCTCCCATGATTTGTTAAATAGGGTAGTCAGTGATGTCACTAGTTCTACCCTTAGATCTTTTAGAGTTCTTGGGTGAATCCCATCAGGCCCCATTGCTTTGTCCACCTTCAGTTTTACTTTACTGATTGTATGGTTACTATGATTGCATTGTTGGTGGGCTTACATGGGCTTCTTAACTATACTGTTTCCAGTAGTACCATTCCTGAGCACAGTGTCAGTAGATATTTCATGGGACTTCCCCAGGTGGAGGCACTGCATCACAAATAAAATGTCACAGCTGTAACATTTAGGCCCATACCCCAACAGTTAAAAAGACTAAGCCTCATTTTAGCCCTTGTGGGCCTCAATCATGTACATTTAGAGATCTGAGTGAGGATGCCAGGAATTTAAATGGGATTCCTTAGATGAAGGAACCACATCACTAATACAGTTGGCCATAGCACCTAATCCAGGCCCCTTCTCCAACTGTTAAATGTCACAAGCCACATCTTGTTATTGTAGGTTGCCCCATGCCTTGTTGGATTAGAGCAAGCACAGCTTACACATTCATGTAAGAGAAAAGTCTTATTCTATGGACAATCCACACACTGATGCACTGTCTCCTTTTCTGCATTTGTTAAATGTCACCCTTTATTTCTTAACTATACCACCAGAATGCAGGTTCCTTGACAGATCCAGAAACAAATGATTTGATACCTTTTATTGGACCAACATGGATGTTACAGAAAAGAACAAAGTGCTTTAGCTTTCGAACCAACCAGGTCCTTCTTCAGAAGCTTTGTGGCAGTTTTTTCAAATATCCCATACTATTAACACCAGATTATATAGAAAAAGCAGAAATAATTCTCATTGGTTTAACATATACATTTAAAACATAATAGAAGATTATGTCAGAGAGCTAATTAACACCAGTATGCCTTAAACTGAGGAGCCTCAGAAGGGCAAAGGTTATCAAGAATTCTCTACAGCCAGAGAGTTCTTGTCACATAAATTTTAAAATGTCTCAGTATGCCAAGAAAGCATTCTAGTGATAAAAACCTTGAGTGGCATTCTCCTAATACATGTAAGATGAGCTTACAACTTACATTCCAATTGTCCTGGTATATTAAAGGACAGATAATGAGAGACAAAATCCTGAAATCAGGTATAACTGCAAGTTGAAATCAAGCCTCAAATTAACCTACACATATAAACATGATGCATGAAAGTATCACTTGTAAGTGTAAGTGCAAAAAAAAAAAAAAATCCTTGTCAAGGACCCCCAAGAAAATGAGACCATGAGCCTGATAAATGCAGATTTCAACACAGAGTCTGTGTATAACAAAAATGCACAGAATCAGTCTAAGCAATCTAAATGAAAACCCAAAGGAATTACACCTTTAATGACCCCCCAAGTAAATGAGATATGCATCTTAATATGAGCAGTTGAAAATGTGACAGTGTGAAATCCACCCACTGACAACTGAAGAAGGACCTGGTTGGTTGGAAAGCTAAAGCACTTTGTTCTTTTCTGTAACATCCATGTTGGTCCAATAAAAGGTATCAAATCATTTGTTTCTGGATCTGTTTTTTAAAAGGACCAATACGGCACCTACAACATTTTTTTGCATCATGGAAGGTTCCTTGACATGAATTTCTTTAGACTCTGAAACTGCATGCATTTGTTTTTTTAATTCTTCAGATAGATGCTCTGTCAGAAATTGTGGACACTGTTCAAGGAAGGATTGAAATTTATCTAGATGGTGGAATCCGTACAGGAAGTGATGTATTAAAGGCCCTAGCACTTGGAGCAAAGTGTGTGTTCATTGGGAGACCTGTAGTCTGGGGTCTGACATACAAGGTAAATTTCTCTATTTTTAATGGCATTCACTTTTTTAAATACTGTATGTGTGTGTTTCTGTGACCATTTTCTTTTTTAGGCTCAGCCCTAACCTATAACTGATGAAATATGAAGAGGAGTTAAATATTTATAAAGCAAGTTTCTTGTAAAAAATATTTTCTCCCCACAAATGCTCCTTATTGGCAATTTTCATCTGATGCAAACTTCATAGATTTACAGAAAAAAACACTTTCTGTAGCCAGAAAAATGGTCAGCACTCACAAAGCAATTCCAATTATGTATTCCATGTGTAAAACTTTGTTGTAACCATAGGCAAATAATGGCAAATTACAGCAGCAAATAGTCATAGGGTAATCCATAGAGATACATAACAGCAAATCCATCAGAGTCTATAGACTGTAACATAATATTTAATTTTAATCCGCTGACTCAACCTTGGAAAGATTGGAAACCCCAAAACGCCACCACAGGACCATTTACATTTCAACATAATGAACTACGCCTTCATCAGAACAGAACTTAAAATATAATGTTACCGTCTATAGACTCTGATGGATTTGCTGTTATGTATCTCTATGGATAGTGAGATAGTAGTGTTGATTACAGGGTAGAGGGATGGTGTGATATTTATTTATTGGGGAGGAGGGTGGGAATTGGGACTTAAACAAGGGTGGGTGGAGTTTCTTTTTCAATTCCAGTGCCCCTAGGGTTGGGATGGGAGCTGGGTGCTATGGGCTAGGACAGAAGGGGGGATTCATTAAAATGTTTTAAAATGGGTAGGTGGTAGTGTGCTGTAAGCATTGGGGATATTTTCATTTTTAAATGGGAATAACAAATACCTAATACTGTAATTGGATATTTTTTTGTGAAAAGGTATTTGCACAGCCTTGTTACACAATCATGTTTTATTCAGGATGTTACTTCTGTTATTTCACTACTGCTGTTTGCTCTCAACAGGGTGAAGAGGGTGTACGAGGGATCCTACAGATCTTAAATGATGAATTTCGCCTGTCCATGGCACTTGCTGGTAGGTGCCCATTTTCTCCAATAAGCA
Source organism: Neoceratodus forsteri (assembly GCA_016271365.2). Classification (NCBI taxonomy): domain Eukaryota; kingdom Metazoa; phylum Chordata; order Ceratodontiformes; family Ceratodontidae; genus Neoceratodus; species Neoceratodus forsteri. Next base: position 668,486,848 of record CM057459.1, on the reverse strand, counting down.
ACCATCTGAAGGGACCACCCACCAAAATGAAGCATAGTGTGATAAAGATGTCACACTTTTCTGTGTGACAGATTGGAGGACTTGCCATTGAACTGTATTGTATTCCTACAGTATCCTGCATCACTGGCAGAAACTGTAATAAGAGTAATCCATCCTAGCGAGTGGCACCGTACATTAGTGTAGGTGAAATGCCCTCTTTTAAAAATGAAGGGTACTAATCTGATTTTTATTCATGGTCAGCTAGTGGTATTTCTAATTAAAATGTGTTTCAATAAAATAACCCCATGAGAAGTATCATCTTGTTTTGTAGATGTTACATGGAAAAAGCAGGAAACATTCAAAATGGGTAGCTCTGTTAGTGGATAAGGCTCATGCTGTGTGTGTGTACTCCACATTGATTTCAGCAGGGCTTTCAACTTGGTGCATCACAGAAGGCTGCTGAAGAAGCTAGATTATCTAGGTGCAGCAAAGAACACAGTTAGATGGGTGGTAAATTGTTCTGAAGGAAGACAGCAGAAGGTTGTGGTAAACAGTGAAATCTGAAGAGAGGGAGGTCACCAGTGGGGTGCCACAGGCATCAGTCTTGGACCCAGTCCTTTTCAATCTTTCTATCTGCAACAGAGGAGAAAGAATTTAGGGCAAATTGTATCTATTTGGAGATGACTCTAAGCTCTGCGGTAGGGTAGACAGTGAGAAGGTGATCAGGGAGATGCACTGGGACCTACAGAGGCTAGAAAGGTAGTGCAAGTTTTGTCAGTTGAAATTTAATGTCAAAAAGTGTAAGGTGGTGCATACAGGGAGCAAGAATCCCAGGAGAGGGTACTGGGTGAGTGGGGTAAAGCTGGGCACTGCTTCTGAGAGAAGGTAACTTGGAGTCATCATTGGTGACTTCATTTAACAATCAAGCCAGTGTAACAAGGTGTACAGTAAGGCAAATAGGGTGCTAGTGTTTATAGGAAGGGGCACTGACAGCAGGAGAAAGGAGGTATTACTACCTCTCCATAGATCACGGGTGAGACCCTATCTGGAGTACTGTGACCAATTCTGGATTCCTCAACTGAAGAAAGATAAAGAGGGTCTGGAGAGGGTGCAACATATGGTAACCAGAACTATTCTGAGCCAGCATGGCTGATCTTATGAGGATCAGTTTAATGCCCCTTAACATGTACTCACTCGAGACCAGAAGGGAGAGGGAGAATATGATAGAAACCTTCAAGTTCCTGAAGGGACCGAACAAGGTGAACAGTGAGGAACTATTTAGCAGGAGTAGCATTTCAAGAACATATAAGTATGGGAGAAAACTAGTGGGAAAGTTCAAGAGGGGCATGAGGAAGTTTTAGTTTTACAAAAATAATGGTTGGGCCATGGAACAGTCTGCTAGCTGATGTGGTGAGCGACAAAACCGTTAATGGTATCAAGCATGGCTGGGACAGAGAGAAGGGCTTAATGGTTGCTCAGGGTGATAGTAGTAGGGCAGGGCACATGGGGGGATAGTGTGTGCTAGAGCCCTGTATGGGCAGAAGATGTTGGGGTTTAATAGGGTGCTACAGGCAGACTGGATGGACCCATGGTCTTTTTCTGCCATTGCTGTCTATGTTTCTGTTTGAAAAATACTAGATACAGTATAACATCTCAAGTAAAACATGAACTGAGCACAATGTCTTGGGGCATTTCAACTAAAACTCTACAAAAACAATTTCTAGCCCTCCCCAAGTGCCTAGGACTAGTTCCTAGGACACCCCCTTTCCACCCTTGTCATTTCCCACCTTCCCTTCCCTATTCTCCCACACACATTTTTTAAGTGACTGTAAATGCTGACAGCTTTTTAGAGTTTACATAAAATTTATTATTCTATATTTTGGTATTCAAGTTATATTACATTTTTAAAAGTTTCTTGAGTACATATTTTTGGTATTTTTGTAATTTATATTTATGGCACATAGTGCCACATCGACAGGGTGATGGGTGCTCCATTTTACATTAATCGAAGTTGTACTAAAGCACTGTATTCAAAGTGTGTGCGATTTGCAGATGTGCAAGAATCAAATATGTACTTTATGGGGAAAACTCTATTTTTACTGATATATGTAATCCCAGTATTTTGTCACAAATAACTGGCAATGTATTGAAATGCTAAAACTTGTGCTAGCAGCCAAAATAGTCACCAAAATACATAGCTTTGCTAATAAGTGACTCCTAGTATATTATTTGAGAGGGCCAACAATATTCAAAATACCAAGCTACATCAGTTGTTTTCCTCATGCAACACACTCACTTCCAATTCATTCAGTCATCAAACTATGCAAGAAGGCACAATTATCCTAAATAGACTGGCAAACAAGTCTAACTAAAATCTTCAATGGTAAAGGCCACTCTAGTACTTCCCTCCCTTCCTGGTCACATGCCTGGTTGTATAGTCAGATGGCTGAATGAACTGAGAGCAAAGTACATTGCAGGACAGGGGTGACTGGGTTAGCCTGGATTATTAAGACTACTGGTCCTCAAATCAAGAATTGGATTACAGAAGGGGGGGCCCTATCAAATATATGTAATATGGGGACAAAGAGTCAGGCTAGGGAGGGGGTATCTTATTAATGATGATGTCAGCTCCATGAGCAGTGTCAGAAGCCAGCATTTCTTAAAAATAACTAATGTGTGTGGGAGAGTGAGGCAAGGGTTAGAGGAAGGTAAATGACAGGGTTGGGCTCAAGGAATATCATATACCCCTGCTTGTAGTCTTCTTTTCCTTTCTGCTAGTAAGTAAATTGTAAACTGATATATGGGACTGAATAGCAAAAGTCAAACCTAAGAAAAATGGTCCAGAATTAAAGGAGAACCAAATTTGCCACTGGCCACTGTCTCTAGGGATCTTAAAGTGATATTACAGAGGAGATCTAAAAATTGAAGCTTTGTTTTTCTTATAGTGTGTCAGATAAAATCATTATAATCAATTGAGAGTAGTCAAAAGTGGAGAATAACTTGCCTTCTATCCTGGTTATTTAGCCAGTGCTTAGATCTATATGTCAGGCTCAGCTTTAGACTTAAACTGGTAGCCAGAGACACTGTAAATCCTAGAATAACTACATTTATATAATGTACATAAACTTTTTCATTATTATAAAAGCACTGACACATAGAATCCTAGCTAGCTAGATACATTTTTTATTTTGCTAGTAGGGTGTTTCATGGCTGTTTATCTGTTCAGTGGGGTATGTCACACTGTGTAATTCCCATCGAGTAATGTGCCTCACACTCTGCTGAACCACAAGCTGGTGCAAGGACAGCCTTTAACCGCTTGGCTGTTGTGGTTAGGTTAACTTAAGAAGGCACCAATAAAAGTGTTTTTAAGTGATTTTTAAAGCACTAATGTAAATTGTATAATCCACACATGTAATGAGCAGCTATTAGATATCGGTTTTATTTTCATTTGTGGTCATTAACCTCTTGTACCCTCACTTAGGGTTTCACCACCCATGAGGGTGAAGAGGTCACTCACAACTCATGAAGATAAAAGTAATATCTCATAGCTGCCCATTACATATCCCCTATACATCTGGATATATCACAGGAAATCCCCATTCATTACAGAGATATACCAGGATGTATCTCTGGCTACCACTGTACAGTGTCTAGCATGTACTCAGTTGTTTATCAAAGGCCAGTGTAAGGCCAACCCACACGCCTAGATATTTAAAGAGGCTAACCTTCTCAATAGAGTCTCCCTTTAGGGTTATTGTATCATACTAAGTTTGGTTTCAGATCTTTTATTAGGTCTTCTCTACTCTTGCACACTATTTTATGGTCTGGTTAAATCAAACGAGATAATCCATTGACAGAAGGAAAGCAGATTAAGCTATACATTTTCGAGGCTTCATTTTCCTTTGACTCTGCTGAAGAATCGCACTCCTTTTCTTAAAGCAACACTACATGCACTGGCTTATTATATGGTGGGAAAATCAATTGGATATTTTTTGAATTTGAAATATGCTACAGTCTATGGTCATTTCAGATGGTGAAGCAAGAGTTGCTGAACATAGGTTTCAGTTCAGTTTTGTTCAATCTTAAAAATGATTTTCACAAAATAGAATTACAATAAGACTGACATACATATAAGTGGATTAACAGAGACAAAAAATACAATTTATTTTTACATATAATGCACATACAACCACAAAGACACCAATAATGTGCAAAGTAGCAAGATGAAATCAGGTGGATGAATCCAGGGGAGACCATTGTGAGAAAAAAGATACCACCATAGCACCAATATCATGTTTGAGAGGCGTTTAATTTTCGTCTCCTAATATTTTTTGTTAGGAAAACAAAATTCTCTACGGAATGTATAATAGTATCCAGTGAGGAAAGAAAAACCTTAAGTTCCGTGTCACTGGATGTTACTATTTCATTGATTATTGGAGATAACCAATTGCGCCTAATCCCAGAGCACCAGGGGCACCTCAAAAAAACATGGGCCATATCCTCCCTTTCTTTCTGTTCACATGCACACAACCTATCCTCTGGGATACTAGAGTTCTTATATAAAGCATTCTTAACATTAGATTCAAACAATTCAAGCCTAAATCTTGAAAATGTTTACCGAATATCTGGGTTCTCCAAGACATCAAGGTAAAATCTATATTCATAGTTATCGACACTGTGAGAGTACCATTTAGAGTATTTTCAGTTAGCAATACATGCCAAATCCAATTCTCTATGAAACTGTTCCATTTTATTTTTTATATGTAATTTATATTTCTCAGTAATATTCACACATTGATGTCTATATTTCAACAAAAAAGGCATCATATGTTTATCAAGCAAGTTATACAAATGAGTAAGCCAAGACTGTTTATGCTTATGTTGCAACCAAACTTCTTTTTTCCATTAAACAAATCTTAGCCCATCTATCGTTCAGTATTCCTAATACAGAAATTAATTAATCTTGAGTCAGCCAATGCTTGTAAACTTGTAATACCCAACTCTGTTCTTAGAAAATAAACTGGTGTAGAATTTTGACAACCAGTGACTTTGCTCAGAAGTTTAATGGCTGGGATTTCTAAATGATTAACAGGTTTTAACCCCCATATTTCTATCCTGCATAGTGTTTGTGCATTAAACTTTGCCTGTATGGTAGACAAGAGGGTCTAAGTAAGTAACTACCATCGGCATGATTAAATTTTGCCAAAGCCCCAACTGTTTTATTAGTTTTAGAGAATATATTATCCCAGTGGCTACAGCAAGACCCATTATTAGACTATGATATACCCAGATAAATATATGATGAAACTGTTTCTAAATACTCCTCTGCTAATTTTCACCTATACTTATTAGTTCTTGCACCAAATACCATGACTTTCATTTTACTAAGGTTAATTTTCAGTGACAAAGACTCTGATACATTTAACAAAAAATGTAACTTTTTCTGAAGACCTGAGACAGTAAGAGAACACAAAACAAGATCATCAGCATAAGCAAGGGATGAGCATACATGTGTACCAATTCTAGGAGAGTCAGAAATTAAAGATTGTAATTGAATCAACAAGTTATTCAAATAAATTGAAAAGAGCATGGGTGCTAGAATGCATCCCTGCCTGACATCCTTGTTTATCTCTATTCTATCCAATAATACACTCCCTGTACGAATCTGAGCCCAGGTATGGGAATATAAAATTTTGATACTATTGACCAAAACAGGAGAAATTCCCCGTGATATCATTGTTTCCCATAGTATTGATCTGTTAATTGCATCAAACGCTGAACTGTAATCTACAAAAACTACATACAGTTTTTGTTTTCTTATGTTAACATATTTTTCGATCAAATGATAAAGTATAAAGCAGTTATCAAGGGTTGAATAACCTTCTTGAAATCCTGCTTAATTAGGAGCAAGTCCCCCAGTTGTTCTATTTCATCCTTAAGTCTATTCAATAATAATTTTGCAAAAATGTTACCCAAAACATCCAACAGACTCATAGGACGATACATTGCAGGATCATCCTTTGGTCCCTTTTTGTAAATTGGAAGAACAATGGCTCCCACCCATGAATCAATAACAGAATTATTATAAACACACCAGTTGAGAATATTAGTCAAAAAATTTGCCCAAACCTCAGGTAAGCACAAGGACCTGATGCCTTGTTAGATTTAATATTCCGAATTGCGTCCAACACCTCTATTTTTGAAAATGGAATAAACTGGTCTCTAATAATTCTCATATCTATCAGGTTCCAAGCAGATGGGATATTTGAATCCCGCAACATATTATCATAAAATTCAAGCCACCTACATGGTTCAACATGTTGCTCTAACTCATTAGACCATCCCATACAACCTTTAGCAACTAAAGACCAAAAAGTTTTAACATCATTATCCATAACTGCTATAACATCCTTCCCCACTGTTGTTCAAAAAATATTTTCTTTTTTTCATTTACTAAGTTTCTGTAAGCTTTTTTTGCAGTTTTCAGTTTGATAGCACAAAATTGACTTGGATTATCTTTGACTTTCCTCGGTATTTTATGCAACTGCTTTTTATAAAGCTTGCAGTCAGAGTCAAACCATCCTGCAAAAGTTTGCAATTTTGACTTGATTATAGTCATATATAGGTTAGACTCCAAAGTACTAAAAAGAAATGTAAGGTTTTCATAAATCAAAGATGGATCCAAGTCCACATTATCACAAGTATTGAAAAAAGAAATAATCAAGGATATCATCAGACTGCAAATCCCATGACCATTCAATTTTTTCCGAATATCAAATAATGATTGGTGCAGCCATTGAACAATGATGTTTTGCATAAATCATTTTGTATAAAGTGATCGGAAAATGATCACTTTTGACTCTGTTTACCACGACTAGGTCCTCCCAATGGTTGGGTGGACCTTGCCAAAGAGCCAAGTCAGTTACTGAGAAACCGGCTTTTGTTAAATAAGAAGGTGAACCCAACTGGTCTTCCTGTGTTCTACCATTAAGGGGATACATCAAAATATCATTCATAAATTTTATAAGCTTATAACCATTATAATCGATTTTTGAATTGGTAGATTTTCTTTTCATTCTAGGAGCATCTGGAAACATATAACCCAATATTGTATTATCACTCAATCCATCAAAACTGCCAGTTCTGGCATTGAAATCAGCAATTAGCAAGAGAAATGCATTGGGGTATTCCATTTGGGATATTCGTACTGATTCAATTAATCTATCCCCGATCTCATTCAAATAGTTTCTATCTTTAGTAGGAGGGATGTAACAGTTAAACAAAAGAAGCAATGTTTTATTAACAGAGAAAATAATCTCAACAAAGTTCTGATCTGATATCAAATGTTTAACATCCTTAAAGATCCCTATCTTAATGTATGTTAGGATACCACCCAATGAACGACCTTTCTTTCCAGTCTTGAGACCTGGAATATGAAACAGTGTATAACCATTTATATCTAGCTCATCCACTTGCTTATGCCAAGATTCTTGAAGACAAATAATATTAAAGGAACAGACATAATCTAACCAATCCCTATCTTGTTGCTTTGAACTATAGTTTGCTATATTCCACGAGATTAGGAAAGATGCTTTTCTATCCATAGACAACAAATTATCTTATTGAAACCCCAGATTAAACAGGCCCCAGGATTCATCCACCTGTGTCCCTAATACAGAAGATACAGGCTCCAATATGGGGTCTAACAGTCATTCATCATATTCTGCAATAGCCATAAATCTATTTGAAATAGGAATTGTATAAGCACTTCTCGTATCTAAATGAGAAATATTTTTTTCACAGACATACTGTAGCTATGACCAGATAAAAAAGATGGAATTCCATCTTCAGCAGTAAGATCAACCAAATGAAGACCAAGTGTGTCTAAAATTCCTGCAGACTTCCAAACTCTACCTGCTATCACATAGTTTTTAAAAATGATATCACAGTTTGACCCCCATTCTGCAGAGTTGGGTGCCTAAAAACTCCTATTACCCCTTTATAACACGATCTAATATCTAAAGTATTTGCAAATAAATTGCATAAAACTCTTGTCAGTTTATCATCTGTTTCTTTATATAATTTTTTATGCCCAAAAAGGCTCAAGGTAACTGGTACAAACTCATCAGCACCATTTGTCACACTCCTCACATTATTACCTCCAAATAAGCCCTCCTTACATTGATTGATAGTATCAATCAGCTTAAGATCTTTGTCCAGTAACACAGCATTAAGATTAAATCTTTGAATGCCAGAGAGATTTCTCCAGACATAATACGTCAATCGCTCAGAGATCAACATCACATCTACACTGTCTGTAAAGAAATTCTCATTGGCATCCGCATTTCTTCTTACTGTGAAATGGTCATCAGTAGTGATGTCCAATTCAAGTTTTTCACTGATAAGTTTATGGATCAGTTCTAGCAGAGCATTTTCTTTTACCATTTTAAGACCATAAATTCTGATCCAATGTGACATGGGGAGTAGTTAACAAACAGTGATTATGGTGGGCATTACTCAGATTCACATTCCTTTGCGGTAGTTTAGAGGACAAAGCACTTTCATTAAGCAGAGAATCATTTCCCATACTTTCCAGGGTTTTTTCCTTTTGAGGTTGTAAGTTATTAAGATTCCTCGACACCACTTTCCCCAGCCCATTTCCCTTCTGTCGACTACAATGCCCTACTCCTTTCAATTTCACGTTGATCACTTTCCTTTTGTTACTTGTACAATTGTTACCATTTTTTTGATTCCCATTTGCTTTTCCAACCAACTCTTTAGAAAGTGCAGCTTCCTTACCTAGTGCTTTATTAACCAATGGTTCCTTCCTCTCTACAGATGTTTCTTCAGAAAAGTCAATTGATGAAAATTCTGGTCTAATGGGTAATGGGTTGTTTACCATAGATGCATAATTATTAATATTCTCACATTCTAGAACTATGGAGAAAGACTCTTTTGATAGGTATATTTCTTTTAAAATCCTAATAACATCATCCATTCTTGCTCCATTTATTGCTATAAACTCCTTAAGTGACTTAATTTCTGTTCTATTAATAATCGACTGTTCACAAAGCATAAGATTAGCAGCATATTGGTTTTTAAGAACTTTAATTATAGGGTCTATGTGATATTATACAATGGTGCTTCAAAATCAAAAGATCTGATTGGTGGACTGGCACCTTTACAGTGTTGTAAAATTCAGCATTACCAATGCAAAAGGTGTCAGCCAGCTTCATTTCAGTAACTCCAAAAATGTTTTTTTTTTAAATCATTCCGACCCGCCATCTTATTTTCCTCGCTAAACGTTGCTCTACCAACCGAAACCCTCAAGACTGCCTAACATAAATGAGCACTCCATTATTCTTCAAAAGAAAATTCCATAGCCCCAACATTTAAAAATAAACTAACTGCAGCCTAAAAACCAAGATGACAAACCTTTTTTAGTACTCGCTCCCTCCTCAATCAATCGTAGTCACCGCAGCACAACTGCGCTTTGTTTCCTAACTCCATCGCTCAAACCCCCTTCTTATAATGTCAGAACTCACCAGTCCTCCAGTTTGTTAAAAAACAACTGATAATATCCAGCAAATCAGCAGTTTCCTGATAAAATAAAAAAACAATATTCCCCTCAAGTACCACTGGTACTTCCTGCTCACTGCAACATAAAACCGGAAGCATATGCTCAATCAAGCATAGCAGACCCTTACCACTCTTACCAAACCAAAAATTAACTCCCTTCATAACCTCTAAATAAATTAATACTACAGCACTCTCTTTATTAAAAAAAAAAACAATCACAGCATTTTACTGTTTCAAGGTACTCCATTCATATCATTAAACATAAAGCTCTCCCTACTAACACAGAACCTCCTTAGCAACCTAGGACTATTTTTTTTAGCAGAGCAATAAATACAACAAAAATCATTTAAAATGCATGAAAAATCTACTTTTTCTTTCGTTTTTTTCTCACATAAAAAAAAATTTGTATAATAGCAATAACCCACTCCAGGATGTTGGTGATGCTGGGTTTACCCATGCCTGGTGAGCTTTACACGCCAGGCATGGGTAAAACCAGCATCACCGACACCCTGTCGTGGTTTATTGCTTAAACAGTGAACACTTAAAGGCTTATCAATGTTATCGCTCAGAAAGCAAACACATTTTCAGCACTCTTCGACAACCCCGGCGCACCAGCTTAATGGTGTTAGGACATATTTTACTGCTTGCTTCCGGACCCCTACTTAAGGATTCTCAACTCCAGGGGTGCATGTTGGGGGGGTGAAAGCAGTAAAAATAAGAAGGTTCAGGCCAGGCGCAATAGAAATCGCACCAGTGCCTGGACCCAAACCCAGTACATCAGCCACTACCCTGTCCCTGACATCATGACGCAGCTCAACCGGCAACCACAGCGTCACTCCCTACAGCCTCACCATCCCCTCCCAGCCCACGCTCGTCGTGCTCACTCACCCCCCCCCGCACGTACATATAGCAACATCCTGTCACCTAGTTTGCCCACCCCCTCATCTGGTCGCCCTACCTTTCCGTCGTCGTGAGTGGATTGCGCCGGGAAGATGTCGCCGTATCGGACGGCGCTGTTCCTCATGCGCCCACTTCACGGGTTACTGTAATTATATCTTCACTTAAGATCGAGGGAGTGTTGACCAATTTAGAACCATTCACAATTTCATTTGATACTGATTGATTAGAGCTCTCCAAACCCGTCATGTATTTATTTATAGTATCATCCAGGGAACTAACTGTTCTTGAATTTTGTCTCCAGTCTACACAAGAATGGGTAGGCTGAGTTATATAAAGATTGTTTTTTTGTGTTACATCCAGTTGTTTAAGCCCCTGTATAGTAACTTCTAATTTACTTAGGACCTCATTTAAGATTGATTTACAGTCTTGAGATGTATCATAGGGAGAATTAACAACCCCACTATCATCCTTAACTCTGTGCTGATCGACCCCACTGTTAAAACAGATTCCATTCTGTTGATCAGTCCGCCTAGACCCTAAATTCTGGATACTCTGCTTACTCTGGGTTTCATAATTCGAGTAGCTCCCATTACCATCAGTTTTCCCACATACTAGGGCTTGATCCTTAGTTTGTTGTGCATTATAAATACCACTGCTCATACAAATATTTTCCATGACTGGGAAAAAAAAAACATTAGTACTAACCTCTGCATTGTTAGGAATATTAGCAAAAGATTTATGAGGGCTAGAAGTACAAGATTTTAGAGGTTGTGTGGGTGTAGAAGTAAATTTTGAGGAAAAATCAACATTGTCTTGGTTTGTTTTAACCTTATCCTTAATAAATACTTCATTAAGGGTCTGTTGCTTAAGTTTTGGTTTTGGTAGAACATTCTTTGATTTAGCTTTTAAGACTGGAACTGCAGACACAGATCTATCAGATTTCTTAGATTGATTAGCAGAATATATAACCTTTCCCCTCTTATCCATTGGTTTAGCACAAGGATTGGCCCCAATTAAGGCACTGTCGGTAGTAGTGTGGGTTGCTCCATTATCATCTTTAACACCCATAGCTGAAGCATCTGACACAGAATCGAAATGAGGGTTGTAATTTAATTCAGGTTGGTCTAAATTACCCATAATGTCAGGGGCAACATTGCCATTAATTAAGGTACATTGGTTACTAGTGAAAACCATATTTATCCACTATACAATAAATGAATTGAGTGGTAAATCAGTTAATTTGACTAATTTAACTAATTTCTAAACAAACTTTTCTCCAATGTCCCGTCACCCACCTAAGAAATAGGGTTAATTAGAGCTAGTTAACCCCCCTCAGATACCAAGATATTTCAGAAATTCCAGAAACAAACAAAAGAAGCAAATAAGTTCAGTTAGTGATGCCCATCAAACTTGGTTAATTAAAACCAGCAAACAGCAGCAAGTTCAGGTGTTAATGTTCATATACACCAGGTGTCCTTCTTCTTCAATGTACAAATATGCATAACATTATTACTTATTCTTTTTGCTAGAATGTACAGGGACGTAAAAAGGTCCACAATATCTTAGAGCAAAAACAAATATTTGCTCTTACATAATTTCTATTCATAGATGGCAAATCTCTAGCACCAGGAAGGAAGAGTACAGCAGATTTCATTCACCCAGATCACGATTCGAGCAGTTCAAACAGTGCAAACAATCAAACTAGTCGAAATGGTCTCCGTCTTATCCAAAAAAACAGCAGCTTCTAATATTCAAATAATTCAGAGCCTGGATTTCCAGGTTCAGGTAATCGCATGAAACAAATTCAGTTTAGAATTACTGCCTGTTTTAAATTTCCAGCTCGCTGCAAATACTCTCAGCCACCCTCTGTTCTTCTTAAGCAGCACTGGGCAGATAAAAATAAAATAAAACCTTTTAGATTGCTCAGTTCAGCACTTACAAAGACTATCACATCTATAATCTACTACAAAAGCCTTCCCTGAGCCTCATAAAAGAAAAACTGAGCGCTTACTCTTCAGACAGGACAAGATTCAAAATATTTTGGCATTTAGTGAATCCCCAGCAGCCAATAGCCTGTAACCTATAGTGAGTATAGAGCTCATTTACAAAAAAAAGAAAACATGCTATGTAGAACATAGCTGTGAACTATACTGTACGGCTATTTGAAGAACGGAATAGCTCGGTGAATAAATAAAAACAGAAAAGCTCTGTAAATGTCGTTTCTGATGCTGTATCTTGCTCTTAGTGTGCTAGCACTGACAAATGCAAAGGCTATACCCTCCTTGCTGACATGCGCAGTTTATACTGGCAGGATACATGATGAGTAAAAAGCAAAACACATGAAAATTAAACTGAAATAAAACCCTTTTTTATAGATAACAACCATGTAATAAAAAACCTGAAAGAATTACAGTTGTGGTACAATTGTGGTACTTACTCTCTTTATCCATTACCACTACCACAGTAAACTATTCAGTTCACCCCAAAACAAGGGATTCAAAATAAAATACTGAGTCTGGATTAAAATCACAAGCACATCACCACTTTAAGAAATGAGCAAAAAAAAAATGCAAATAATAGAAACCACAATACACTCCTCTGAATAGACGGTTTGCAAAGAATTGCAGCTAGCGATCTCTATCCTCCATCACCATCTGACTGGTGTCTCCAAGGGCCTGTGTTCGGTGCTGCAGCTCTTCCACAACCCCTCAGCAGTGCCGCAACCTCCACAGCTCTGTGGTCTCTTCACGCCTCTCAGACCAAATTCTGCAGGCAAAAATGAGAGAGGACAGCCCACCAGCCAGGATGGACAAGCAATAAGTTTGTCTGGAAAAGATCACACACTCTGACAATGATGGTATACCTGTAGTAAGATTAAAACTTGCAGTGTGATCCTGCATTCAGGGTCTATTCCTCAGGCACCGAAGCTCCTAGCTTGTGCATCCTTCCTATCCGGCTCCTTCACCTAGTTTGATTCTGAGAATGCTGAACATAAGTGTGCTTTTAGGAGATTATTCTATGAAACTTTTTAAATGGTTGTGGTAAAGGAGGGTTGGCATAAATCAGGGGTTACTTGTAGATTTTTCATAGTTTTATGGGATTATATTTTTAATATTAATATTCCTGTGGTTTTGGGGAAGATAAATTTTGTTAATATAAGCTATGGGTCAGCCTAAAAAAAGTATAATAGGAAAGCAGCAAACTGAAAAGAGAAAAGAAGGGTGATAAAACCAGAACTGTGGTTGCAGCCCCTGTGACAAAAATAGCTAGTTATTTTCAATCACCGGGAATGGAAAGGGGCCAGGAAAATTGCCAAAAAAATAAAATAAAGGTTTAATTCAAGTTTTGCATCATCCCCCATTTCATTAAATCCTTTACTATATGAAGTTTGTGATTTGCAAGATCCTACAGGAGACAACCCCTTAATTGATTTATTAGATATAACTGGTCCTGTTCTGCTTAGATCAGGTCTTTGGATACAGAAATAGTCTGTCCTGAACATAGGCTTGTTGATGTTACCCCAGTACAAGTTTTGTTAAGAGTGTATGAAAAGGTGAAGATGGCGAAATAGAAAAAAAAAATGGTGCAGGTAAGCAAAGGCGCTAAGTGAGCAAACAAATGAAAAATCATATTTAAGGGATTTTGAAAGTTTTTTGACTTCATATATAAGGAAGTTAAGTCTTGAACCACCCTAAAAAATCTGCCAGACATTCCACATTTGTGGTCTGATAAAGAGGTTAATGAAGATGCAGATATAAATAAGGAGTTAAAAAATAATAATCAGGTAGTAAATTATTTAAAAAAGTTAGAAAAGAAAAACAATATGGCAATTTGCAATTAACAGAATTGTTGATGCTAATGCACACTTTTATTGGTACACTCTTGACAAAACAAACACATATCATTAACATTGTCACTTCTACAGCAATAGAAGAAAATGTTACATCAGACCCACTCATAGTGAGCCTGATGACCCAACTCTGAATGGAAATAGTATTTCTAAAATCACAAAATAAATAGCACTTAGGCTAAAGAAATAGATGTGTTGATAAAAGAATTAAGAGAGAGGAAAAGACAATTGGAATAGGAATCTGTTATAAGAAAAGATGAAATACAGGACATGAAAAGGGATAATGAAAGGAGAGGTAAAAACCAGAGTAAAAGTAAGGATGAAAAAGCTAAGATAGCTTTTGAATTAGAAAGCATGAAGAATAAGGAAAAAGAGAGAATGGTGGATAGGTGATACAGAGTGGCGAGCCCCCATCAAATAACAGAGGGTTGAGTAAACATACTAAAAATGTATATTTTCAGCAGAGTAATTATAAAGGTGAAATGCAGAACCTAGAAAATGCTGTTAATGTAGATGACCATAAAGAGAAAATGACAGCAAGGGAAACTCCTCCCCATGGTATTCATTAATGATCTACCAAAATCAAGAAGGGAAAATCAATTCATACTAAAACTGGTAGTGTATAATATGGTGAAAGGAATACATAAAAATAAGTTTGGGTGGGTGGATATCAGTTCTATGCATAGGTTTAGAACGCAACTATACAAAGGCTGGGTTTGTGTAACCCTGAATAATACTGAAAAAAGGAGCCTGGTTATTATTTCTAAACAGTAGTTCCAAAGTATAGGGACTACTCTAGATTCAGCTATCAGAATAAAACAGAAACCTGAAATAGCTAAAGGAACAGTGATACAAATTAGTAAAAAGTCAGATATGGGAAGAAATGTTGATGTACGACAGCAAAGAATAACTGCATATAGGAAGCCATTAGAACAAGAATATAGTCTGAAGAGGGATGAAAGACAAAGAAAGTATATTAGAGAGAGAAGCATAAAAGGTCCATGCATTAATATAGAGGATAATGGATGGGGATTTATCTGTAACCATGCTGTAATCGCTTCAAGAGATTACTGTGACAATGTAAACCTTGAGAGCAAATCTCGAGAGGTTTACAGTTATCATGGTAACCTCGAGAAGTGGTTTAGGTGAGGTTACCAATAAATCCCTATCCATTATATTTTATAGTGTATGGGCTAAAATGTAGAGGGTCCTTACTAGGTTTCCCATAGTGCCTCTCCAGATTAGGGCCAGATCTCTCAACAGCGGCCATCCGTTGTGCGCCACTCGTGTAAAGGACTCACTTATTCGCAGATCCACTCCCGTTGTAATGGTATCAATGTGATGTACTCAAGAGGGGTTAACAACCTCTTGACATTGCATTGATACCATAACAACTACATGATTTTGCAGAATTTGGACAATAAGGGCTCCCCATACATTATAACAGTATAATACTGAGTGAGAATGAAAACACAGTATCAGATGTTTCAAGCAGTAATAGAACCATTTCTGTCGGCAGTTAAGTTCAAAAAATATGATGAAGCTTACTGACTCCTTATATTGACTGAAATCACAAAGGAGTGATGGAATGTCACCGTTGAGTTGGAGTGTAGCATGTTTACTCCCCAAACTTGAAGACAAGGATTGCTTATATTACAAATGTTTCTATTCTACTTTTGCAACAAACATGGGTGGGAAACAGTAACTCTGTAACTTTAAATAGTTTTAATGCGTGATAGATACCTGCGATTACATCAGTGAAATTTGATGGATATAAAGACCGTTTATCAGCATTCATAAATATTGGTTGTATTGCAAACTGTCCCAAAGCTAGCCTGTATATTTTGCATAATACATTTGTTATTTTATTCATTGGGCATGAATCTCTAGCTCTTTTTAATGTTTATATTCCACCCGTAATTCTTCTAGGTGAGTAAATTAAGACACTTATATTGAAATTATTTATTTTATTTATTTTGCTTTTGGTAACCGGGTAGGTGCACTAGGCATAGCAATGCCTATTTTCAGGCATGCCCTGTGAGGGTACAAGTATGAGTACAATGACAGCAAACAGTTTGTAAGAGTACAACAATAGGTGAAACAGTGGATATAGGTCCAATACAATTTTACAGTAAAATAGAACTACAGTTTTATAGCAATAAAAAGAAAATACCCTAATATAATGATTATTATGGCATAAGATTTTAATTCTAGAATCAGACAAGTGATAGAAGTAAAGATGATTTACTGGTACTTGGACAATATTTTAGAAATTCCTGAAAGGTATTCTCAAGATAAAGTTTTAAGTGAAAAAAGGAGTTATCTAATAACGTTTTTTGGCCAAATATGATTTGAGGGTATTGAACGGGTGATCTTGAGGTGACTGGGGTGGCTAAATCACATTTCCTATAGCCTATGGGAGGACTCAGATTATTTTGTGCATAATTGATGCAACTGCATACCAGAAGATTAAATTCTTCACTATAGTAAAGGTTTGGGATAGTGATCATTTCCCTGTATTGTGTTGCTTCACCTTACACTATGCACTCATAGGCAGAAATCTGATGCTAGAAGAGGATGCCAATGTAAATATGTGTATTTTGTATAGTAAAAAGATTAAATGGAGGCTATAGATGTATATTAATAGCCTAGAATCAATAAAGTTAAGAAGTGAATTCATAGCTGGGCTTTAGACTGGTTGGATTATGCAAGGTAGTGAATTAGATAGTGAGTTTTCAGACTACATGTCTTTTGTGGCAAGTCAGTTACAGCCTAAATATAGAAAATCAAATGTATGTCCGGTTGGAGAGTCAAGGCCCTGGTATGATGCTGAGTAAAAATTTGAAGAAGGGGAAAAAAGGAGAGACTCAGCAAAAAAATGATAATATAATCAGTTAAATATCATTGAAGATGTTAAAGGCAGAATATTGGATATTACTGACCACAAAAAAAGAGAATGCATAAGGAGTATTTATCCTTCAGAAAGTTGTCTGGGGCAAAGATATGAAAACATTTTAGTCACTTGTATCCTTTGGGTGTGCTGACGGAAACAGAAAATTTAATATAAATTCCAACATATTTGCCAATGATTGGTTAAAAGACTTTATGTCAATTTTTCAAGTTGCAGGGTTCAGTACACAACCAGACAATACTGATGTTATTGATGAACTTAGCATAGGTATAGTTGTAAATGAGTGGCTACCCAGTACAAATAAATGAAAGTAAGGTGGCTATAATGGCACAGAAAAGGAATAAGGTTGTAGGCAATGATGCCCCTACCTCAGAGCTTTTTCAGTATAATAGTGATTATTGGGCAGTGGTGTTAGCACTGATTTTCACAATATATAGTACCTTAATTCTGCCTAAAGATTGGAATTGTCGTGTTATTGTGCCCCTTTTTAAGAAAGGCCAATAGAATCATAGAAACTGACAGCAGATAAGGACCACTAGGCCCACCCAATCTGCTCATTTACTCTACCTGCTGCAAAAACAACATTTCCTACTTGATATCTGGCCTTCTTCTCTTTCCTATTGCTAGGGTTCCCCTATGCTTATCCCATGCATTTTTTTAATTCCCCTACTGAATTTTCCCCACCACCTCTGCTTGACTGTTGTTCAATGCATCCACTACCTTTTCTGTGAAAAAATACTTCCTTGTGTCACCCCTTAGTCAACCCCTTCCAGCCTCATGTCATGACACCTTGTTCTAGAACATCTTCTTTTCTGAAAGATGCTACCCTTCTGTACCTTATTTATGCCCTTGGTATATTTCAAGGTCTCTATCATATCCTCCTGTCTCTCCTCCAGGGTATACATATTGAGATCCTCCAGTCTCTTTTAATATGACTTTTTGTGCAGGCCCTGCACCATTTTTGTTGCACTTCTCTGAACTGCCTATACCCTATGTACTGTATGTCCTTATGGAGATGCAGCCTCCAGAACTGGACACAGTACTCCAGATGAGGTCTTACTAATGATTTTTATAGAGGCATCACCACCTCTTTTCTTCTGCTGGTGATACCTCTCCCTATGCACCCCAGTACCCCACGGGCTCTCCCCACAGCCTTGACACATTGTTTGGCCACTTTACAGCAACCCCAGCTGTTACAGGTCTATCACTCTTTTACATGTTCTTCAGAAAATATATACTAGGCTAATATAATGGATTGAAGAGCATTCATTAATATCTAAGTTGCAGTGTGGTTTTAGAAAATTTCATAATACATCAGATCTGTTTTTTTTACCTTAAGTTACTTTGTGGAAACGTATGTTTTTGAAAAAGGGAGAAAGTTCTATGCCTGTTCTGTGGCTATAAAAGTGGCTTTTGATTCTGTTAATCTTGAAATCCTAGGGAATATGCTACTGTAACTGAACATCAAGAAAAGATCACTCTAGGTATTAAAAATGTTACATTCTAATACAACTGCTCAAGTCAGGTATACAACTGATGATGCATTAACTGAAGAGTTTGAGATCAAATATGGTGTAAAGGACGGTTGTCTGTTTGCCCCCCAACTTTTTAACATATACATTGAATCATTAGTTAAATGTCTATGCAGAATTAACACATTTGCACCAAATGCAAATAATGAGAATATAAAAAGTATGCTATATAGTGATGCTGTTATAATATCAGAGACACCTCTTGGGCTGAAGCATGGAATAAGTGCAGTTATGGCTGAATTGAAGCAGATCCAACTTGAGCTTAATGCTGGTAAAACAAAAAATAACATTTGGTGGTGAAAAAAAATAAGTAAATGGGTTATAGACAGGCTTGAATTCGAAGATGTTTTGGAGTGTAAATACCTTGGAGTACTATTTGATAGAAATCCATCATGGAACCAACATATCCAGGAAGTGAAAGAAAAATACATCTAATACAGTTATGTCAATAAATTAATTTGGCTATAAATTTGTAAATTACTCTTTTTAAAGCTTTAAAATAAGTTTATGCAGCCAAAACTGTTAGTCCAAGCCCAAAACAGAAGTGATATTTTGGGGCATTAATTCAGAAACGCTGAGGGACAATAATTTAGAAGCTATACAGCTATACTTGTTTATACATATTTTAAATTTGCTAAAAGATTTTCAGTCTGCTGTTTCAAGATTGTAGTTAGGCATGCTATATCTAGAAGCCAAATGATGATCCATATGATTAAACACCAACAAAGAATTATAGAAATGGATAATGACAGATAACCTAAAAGCTGTCAGATAGAGACAGTAAACACAATATGCATAAAACTACAAAACTGGTTTGACAAGTTGAATAATATGGTAAAAAAAAGTTGGGTATCTTCGATTTATAGTCAGAGCTATCATACAGACATCTGAATATTGTGTAGAACTATTACAGAGAATATTTGGTGTTTCTGTATGGGAAGGTATGGAAATGGTATATAATATTGGCAGTGAGGGACTTTATTTGCATGTTAAGATGACCTACAGGTTACAAAAATATTTATTATTTTGTGAAAAAAGAGAACACAGAAATACTGTATGTAGAGCCAGATTAAGGCTCATTGTGGGTAACAGTATATACTACTGATGAAAGCCAGTGAAACCAATGTACATGCAATATTGGAGGTAGGTTTTTCTAGCTCTCATTTGTTGTTGGAATGCCATAAATTTGTAAGAGAAAGATCAAAATGGATAACACCAGTGTTATATTCTAAACGGTTAGTACAGATAGACAAATGTGTGTGTGTATGTATATATACAGCGTGTGTGTGTGTGTGTGTGTGTGTATATATATATATATATATATGTATATATATATATATATACTTACACACATAGTCCTTAAATGAGAACAAATAATATATGGTCTGGCACAGTTTTTGAAAACTGTAAGGATTGACACATGTATTTGAATCGTTATTATGTGATGATCTTAAATGTAAATCTCTATCATACATTTTATTTATGTCTGCTTTTTAATTTGTGATAGTTTTATTGAATATATATTTTTGATAAACTGAACTGATCATTAGGTTATACAAACAGGCAAAAACAATATACTTGACTTAGTTCTTAAATCAGATAACTTAAAATGTTTTTAAATGTTCAGTGGGAGAGCCCATAGGTGGCAGTGATCATAATACTGTACATTTCACCTTGATATCTTCTATCTATAGGTTGTCAGGCAAGACTGAAAAATATTTATATTATACGGTGATTAATTTGGTCCTTAGTTGCTTTTTTAATCGAATCAGCTGGGAAGATTAGTTGTACAACTTAACAGTTGAAGACATCTGGTATAAAATAAAGACAAATATTAAAATTTGTAATAAACATATTAATAAGGTTACAAAATACAACAGCAGAGGTCTTAAACCTAGGTGGTTTACTAACAAAATAAGGAATATGATTAAGAAGACGAAAAGAACTATATGACAGATACTTAAGTTCTAGATCAAATAAAAATTGGGAGATGTATAAACAGTTACTTAGACGCTGTAAAAATGTAATTATTAAATCAAAAAAGAAAGCTGAAATTAACCTTGCAAGACAAGTGAATAAAGGTAACACAAAATACTTTTACAGTTAGATAAATTCATTAAGAAGAAATGGGAATCCAGTCAATTTAAAAGGCAAGATTGTGCCAGATCTTAACCATCTGGCAGAAGCATTTAATTAATATTTGTGTACAGTATTTGCAGTATAGGATATGGACAATTGACAACAACGTATAACACCACTGATGAACCAATACTAATCTCAGAAACTGAAATTGATAATAAAATTAAGAAACGTCAAGACCATTGTTCCACAGGTCCAGGCAAAATTTTAGCTACAATGCTTAAACTTATATGTAAAAGTGTATCACTCCTCCTAGCTATAATATTCAATAGATCTTATAAACAATGGTCAGGGACGACAGGACTGGAAATTAGCAGAGGTGGTTCCCATGTGTAAAAAGGGGAACAAATCAGATATTCAGAATTATCATCTCAAAAGCTTGACTTCTGTTGCTGGGAAATTAATGAAAAATATTCCATCATATAGAATAAATCAGCATCAAAATAATACAAACAGGGATGTTGACCAGCAAGGGTTTAAACCTGGAAGATCTTGTCTAAAAACTTACTTTTGTTCTTCAAAAAATTAGTAGAGCTTTTGATAATGGTACCCATGTGGATAATGTTTATGTTGACTTCTGTAAAGCATTTGATACTGTACCACATTGGGCAATTACAGATAAAATGGCAGAACTTTATATCAATAATAAAATAATTAATTGGGTCCTAAATCAGCTAGAAAACAGAAGCCAAGTGGTATCAATAAATGGATACCACTCCACAAGCGGAAGTGTTACCATTGGAGTGCTGCAAGGTTTGGTGCTGGGCCCACTCACACTCACTCTGTTTATTTCAGATATGAACCAGGAGTTAAATAAGTGGATATCTAAATATGTTGATGATAGTAAGACTGGTGAACCCTGTGGAAACACTAAGGAAATGTGTACCTTGCAAAAGGATCTAGGCACCCTTACTACTTGGGATTATAGATGGGGAATGAAGTTTAATTTAGATAGTGTAATGTAATACACCTTGGAAAAAGTAACCATGATTACAGTTACATTTTAACCAGTACTACTTTACAAACAGCTACTGAAGAAATAGATCTGAGGATAATTATATCTAATTCATTTAAATTTCACTCACACTGTACTGCACTTATCTCAGGAGTTAACAAAATATGGTGAACCATTAAAAAACATAAATAGTAGAGATGTGGAGGTTGTGCGCCTGATCTTTGGTCTATTCCCCAATAAAATTTCATCTCTATTCCCCAAAACATTTCACCCCGGGTCCTTGAGAAGGGCCTCCTCCTTCTTCTCCTTCTCTATTCCTCTCTGCCACACCACTCACGGCCAGAAGACCCTATCCTTTAAGGGACCTAAACTCTATAACTCTCTCCCCCCGACCTCCTACACTGTCCCTCTGCCTCCTCCTTGAAATAAAACTTGAAAAAGCACCTCTCCTCCACCCTATGTTGCTACTCCCTGCCCTAATACTTGCCTTAGTCCCTTCACTTCTTTACCTCCCCACCTCACATCCTTGGTTCTCCCCTCACCTTTTCTGCGTACCTTTTCACAACTTCTCCTGCTGTACTCCTAGCTGCACTTGATTTGCTGGCTTCTCTCATTATCTCACAAAGTCCCACTAGTCCTTATCCCCACTTTCCTGGCCCCCATTCCTATTTCTATGTAATTTGTGAACTGCAAAGCACTTCATCCACTTGAAACTCTGTTATAAATGATTTGCCTTATGCCATTTTTATCTTCATTTACGCCTTTTACTTTGTAATAGCTGTATAGATGTTGTTATTGTGTCTCCCTTTGTACTCTGTAACACTGCTTGTTCATTGACTGGACACTTTTCTGCTCACATACCTTTCCAGTATAATAAATAAACTGAAACTGATCTATAGATCTTACCTATACCCCCATTTAGACTATGCAAGCCAATTACAGAATCATTATATATGTAAATATAGTGATGCAGTTGAGAATTCAATGTAAGATAACAAAAACTGCTAAAGAATGTAAGTTTGCATACACCGAAAGGCTGATTTTTCTAAAGTTGATTCTGTTGAATGTCAGAAGAAAAAGGGGAGATTTGCTTGTGCTTTATGATATTATTCATAATGCATGTCTTATATCAGGGTTGAATTTATCCATAAAAAATAACATACAAACAAAGGGGCATTGGTTACAGTTAAAATGTAATTTTTTAAGACCTCAGCTAGAAAGCACTTCTGTACCCAGAGAGTTATTGAATGGTGGAATTGGTTACCAGAATATCTAATCATGAGTACTACAAAACAAATTTAAGAAAAAACTGAACAAACACGTACTGGAGCATGTTTAAGAGTATCTGACTGAAGCTACTAATTGGCCACAGTCTTCTGAGCTTATGATATTCTAGTATGAGTATGAATCTTACTGCCAGTCCTGTATCTCCCCCCTCCCACCTACCCCTCAAGTAACACCTATAAATGAGACTGCTGTCTTCTGTGTGGTTTATCAGGGAAAGCATTTCAAATAAGTATAGATGGGGAAGTGAATAATTGGATATGCTCATAAAGTTGGAGAAGGGTAAGAATATGAAGGGCAAATGGTCTTTTTTATTATCTTCATTTATGATCTTTTTTATTTAGTATCTTCATTTTTTAATACAGTACCATATGCAAAGGTTTTTGGGGTACATATAGAGCCAGTTTGTTCAGTGATGCATTATATTTATGCTCAAGAATGTGAAACAAATGGCAAGGAAGTCTGTTCGTGCTCAAGGGAAAAATTAAGTACCAGCCATGTACAGAAGTGAGTTTTTGCAAATATGAAAATGTATTGTTTTAAAAAAATTAACAGTGGTGCTCACAATTGTTTTAAAAAAAAAAACACTGTTACTGTTGGTAATATTGGTGCCGTCTTAACTGCTTGCCACACACCCCATTGCTTTGACTTGAAAGTGTCTTCATTGGGGCATGGCTTAGACAGAACATGGCATGGGTTAAAAACACCATCTCATGAATATTCATTTAAAATTGTTAGCATGAATATATTATCCAAACAGTGATAAAACCAACTAGAAATTATACAAAATGCATAAACACTCAGTTTTTTTCTGCACAGTAATCTGCAAACATTAGGGTATACTTGTTAAGCTTGAAAGTGCAATTATTTATTGCTGTAGGTGACATTTGTCAATATATAACTTGCTTTGTAGAAAGCATTAATTCATGATAGACCACTTCAGAAAAATCAATTATAGTAATACACTTGTTTCATGTTCTGCTGAACTGAGGAAATTCCATGACCTCTTAAGTCTGAAACGTGGAGGGAGACCTGCCTGGTCAGATTATGTGATTACCTGAAGTAGTTCCTGTGTAATCACAATTCCTGCAGCAGGGGACTGATATGAGGACTAGTCCCGGGCATTGAGACACAAAGAGTAAAGATATAGAGTAAAGGAGACATGAGCACAAAATAGCAAATTCATTAATTACTATACATGCATTACTAAATCAGTTAAATACAATACCACAACTGAAGAGGCTTGAGGACCTGCAGGTCTTACTCACTAACTCAAATTAAACACATTTTGTTTCTGTATTTAAACTAATGACAATTACTGTTTGACAATATGGTAATGTCTCAAGATGTTAATGCACAAATAAAAATAGCTAATAATAGCTTTGAACAGGGTATACAGTCCCATTTGGCCTTAGACCACATGTTTCTTGTTCTGAAGACATCAAATTCAAAGGCTTGGACTGGGTCCCACTCCCCCCAAAAGTAAGGATTGGCAGAACCTTTTGTTAAGAAAAGAAAGCAATTGAACCTTTAAAGTAGAAGAGCGTTAAACTAAAAGGTCTAAATAACAAGTCGGACTTCAAGCACTTTTTGTAGTCAAAGATGGGAGATCAGATTTAGATTTATTGTCAGTATGTGACATAAATCTGTATGTACTGACATGATAATTTTGTTTATTACAAAATATAATCAAATGTTGTAACTTTATGCCTGCTTGAATTGCAGGAACTATAATCTTCTATGAGGCTTTTTGCACTGTTCAAAATTGTTATTAGCTATTTTTATTTCTGCATTTGTGTATTAACACATTTACATTACATATTATCAAAAAGCAAGTTTCCATTGGTTTAAATACAGAAATAAGAGGTGTTTAATTTGTGCTGCTGTGTAAGCCTCACGGGTCCTTAAGCCCTTTCAAAAGCAATTTTTTGTTTAGCTGATTTAGTATTGGAAGTGTAGTAATTGGGTTGCAATTTTGTGCTTATGTCTCCTTTCTTCTAGATTATATAATTTTTCTTTATTTCTCAATGACTGGGACCAGTCTTCATGTTGATCTCCTTCTGCAGAAATTGTGATTACACAGGAACTACTTGGGGTGGTGGTGTGCCCTATTCAAGCAGTTCTGCCTCTTGTTTCAGACTTAAGTGGTCTTGGGAATTTCCTTAGTCCAACACAGAACAAAACACGAATGGTATTATAACTGATTTTTCTGAAGTGCCATATCATAACTTAATGTTTCCTAGGTAGCAGGTTATATATAATCAAATGCCATCTACAACAGTAATTGAATTGCACTGTCAAGCTTTAACAAGTATACCCTAATGCTTGCATATTGTGCAGAAAACATTGAGGGTCTGTGCACTTTGTATCTTTTCTAATTGCTTTGATCACTGTTTGGATAATATGCTCATGCTTATGATTTTTAATGAATATTCATGAGATGGTGTTTATAGCCAGTGATGTAGTTTCGCTAAGCCACAGTCCCTGATGAAAACTCTTTTGAATCAAAGCACCAGGGCAAGTGGCAGGCAGCTCAAGCTGTACCAGTGTTGCATGCAGTTACTGTGCTTTTAAAAGCATGTGAGCTGCACTGTTTATTTTTTTAAAACAATAAATTTTCATATTTGCAAAAGTTCACTTCTATATACCAACTGGTTCTTAGCTTTCCCATCGAGTGCAAGCTTTCTTGCTGTTTGTTTCACATTTAGGGCTGGCTGCCTCTGTCATGTGCACTGGCCCTGCACCACTATCATCATGGCTCCACAGTGTGGTTGACTGTGCTCAGGAGTCTGATAGGAGCTCATGATTATTGGAGTTCACCTTCTCCTGCTTTATTCACCAGCACAGTATTGATGCATTATTTTTGATTACCCAATCCACTTAATGTGTAAGTTCAAGTCAAAATATATCAGTGTTGTGAGTCACTGTACTTCGGAGGAAAATTATGGTAAGTCCTGCATAATACAGGGCAAACGGCAGCCATGATTGATGAGCACTGTTGTAGATGAGATTGCAGAAGTGTCAGAAATCCAGATCTTCTAATGGCTGCTGCTATGGGCACGAAAAGAGCTAAGAGTGCTGAGTGGTAGAACAAGGATACAATATTTATGTCATAAAAGTAAATGAGGAAGAAGGGAAATCTTAAGATAGGTGGAGTGCCTAAAAACGCTAACACATCTTTTGATCTAAAGTTCTTTTAGGTACTTTTCAATATACTGTACTGATATTTTGATGTACCTAGTTTATATGAGTATATTGTTTATGATGTCTATTTATGCATTGTATTTATGTATGAAATATTTGTAACTTGCACTGTATAACATAATGGGTCCCTATTGCAAATAAGCTCAGGCTCAATGTGTTTAACCTTTGAATAAATGAAAATGAAACAAAATGAAGTTTCTGCACTAACATAACTGCTCTTTCTCTGTCACACTTTTGTCGATTTTCAGGTTGTAGGAATGTCTCTGAGATCAACAGGAACTTAATTCAGTTTTCCAGGTTGTAGAGGTAATGCAGTCTGGGTGCAGATCACCACTGACACAGCAACAGATTGCATGAAGGGCTACAGCTAAAATAATCAAAGGAAGTGAAAAATGGGAACAAGATGGATGAAAAGAAAATTCTGCAAAACAAATTATGCAAGACATTTTCACATATCATAAATTATTGGAAGACAATCATTTTTTGTGACTGTTTACTATATAAATATATGGTTGCATTCAATAACGATGGTAGGTTTTATATGTGCATATCTTTTAACATGCAGTATGTTCTTATCTTATTGAAGTACAGTCACATTTTAGGTGCCATTTTTGACTCGTGTTATGAGACACTGTGACCTGGGGAATTAGTGTGAAAACCTGCTCTTAGCAGCTTGGGCAGTCAGACTTGACTAAGGGACCCATTTTCAGAGCTGGCTGGAAGCCTGCGCACATGGGGATGCTGCGTTAAAATGTAGGACAGGCCAACTGGCTCAGGTGCTATATTCAAACAGATAGCACAATCCAAACTGGCTGCACTATCTGCCTGAATGTTTGGCCATGGTAGCGTGGCACTCAGGCAGCAGTCACCATGTTGTGTGCCACACTACTGGAGCATCGGGTGGAAGACCACTCATATGGGTAAAGTGCGGCACATACTGTTTAGCGCCGAGGCCCCAATGGTTAATATTCCACCCAACAATGCAGGTGAGCCCATTGGACATGCACAGTGCTAGCAGGATATTTACATGCCCATTATGGGCTCTCAGCATGCTGTCACAGCAGACGAGTGCGCTGGGCCAGGTACCCCCCTCCCGGGCCCCGATCCTGCATAAGTCAAATAAAAGAAAGCCCAGATGGTCTAGTGGTCCCTCCTGAGCCCTGATCCCCATGTACAGTAATGCAAAAGAAAGCCCTGGTGGTCTAACAGTCCCTCCCAAGCCCTGATCCCCATGTACAATAATATAAAAGAAAGCCCTGGTGGTCTCTCCCTAGCCCTGATCCCCATGTATACAACAATAAAATAAATCTTGATGATCTAGCTGTCCCTCTCTAGCCCTGATCCTCTCATAAGTAAAAAGACAAGACATCCCTGGTGCTCCAGTGGTCCCCCCAGCCTTGATCCCCACCAGAGCACCAAAACTGCACACTGATACTCTAGCAGTCCCCCCTCCCTAACCCTGATCCTCAACTATGTGAAATAGAAAGAAATCCTTGATGGTCTAGCAGTCCCTCTCATGCTCCAATCCCTGATTATGTGAAAAGAAAGAACTCCCTGGTAGTCGAGCAGTCCATCCCAAACCACAATTCCTGACTATGTGATAATGAAAGAACTCCCTGCTAATCTAGTAGTCCCTCGCATGCCCCAATCCCTGACTATGTGATAATTAAGAACTCCCTGGTAGTCTAGCAGTCCCTCCCCTGCCCCAATCCCTAACTATGTGAAAAAGAAAGAACTCCCTGGTAGTTTAATGGTCCCTCCCATGCCCCCAGTCTCTGACTATGTGATAATGAAAGAACTCCCTCGTAGTCTAGCAGTCCCTCCCATGCACTGATTCCCAATTATGTGAAAATGAAAGAACTCCCTGGTAGTTTAATGGTCCCTCCCATGCCCCCAGTCTCTGACTATGTGATAATGAAAGAACTCCCTCGTAGTCTAGCAGTCCCTCCCATGCACTGATTCCCAACTATGTGAAAATGAAAGAACTACCCAGTAGTTTACTGGTCCCTCCCATGCCCCAATCCCTGAATATGTAAAAATGAAAGAACTCCCTGGTAGTCTAGTGGTTCCTCCTGAGCCCTGATACCCTCTGGTATATATAATAATAACATCCTGGTAGTCTAGTGTTTCCCCTTCCTAACCCTGACCTGCCCATTTCAGACATATACATGCCCCTGGTGGTAAAGCGGACCGCCATCTGGCAGGAAGTGCCCCACCACCCCGCTCCCACTGTTCCAGCCCCACCCAAGAGATAGTGACTGGCACAGCCTTCCTCTCACCACCACATCCAGCAGCAGACTGAGCTCTAATGGCATGCATACTGTACAATCAGACTGTACAGTATGTGCGCCAGAAGAGCTCAGTCTGTGGCCCAGCCATGGTGGTGAGCGGATGGCTGTGCCAGTCACCAGCTCTTGGGGTTAGAATGGGGGGAGCAGGGTGGTGTAGCACTACTTGCTGGGTGGGGGGGTCAGCTAGACCACCAGGGACATGTGTATGTTTGATATGGCAGGTCGAGGTTAGGCAGGGGAATTCTAGAACACTGGAGATGTTATTAATATATATATATACCAGATGGTATTGGGGCTCTGGAGGAACCCCCAGACTACCAAAGGTGTTCTTTCATTTTTTACATAGTCAGGGATCGGGGCATGGGAGGGACTGCTGGATCACAAAGGCTTTCTTTTACAATTATTGTACATGGGGATCAGAGCTTGGGAGGGACCACGAGACCACCCAGGATTTCATTTACATGTATGTACATGGTGATTGAGGCATGGGAGAGGGACCACTGGACCACCAGGTTACCCACCCTTTGCTGGTGCATGGAGGGGGTGTGGGGCACCTACCCCCTCTGCACATTGTTAATGGCTATGTTTCAGAAAAGTTAAACTGTGCCCTGCTTGCAGCCGTTTAGCACCTCTGAAACCTATCAATATCATGCTGCACTGTGTATGTATGGGGAATACCATATTTGCATATGCGCAGCATGATATTGTGTGCCACAACACTGTCGGGGGTGCACCATACATGGGTAGCATTGGAATATGGTCACACCCCCGATGGCCAGTGCTGTTCCTGGTTAGCATGGCACAAACCCAGTTTGTGCCACACTAAGTTTTTGAAGAATGGGGCCCTAAATGTTTACTCTTTCAGTCTGTGTTCCATTTATTTGAATAGCTTGCAGGATTCCATAAAATCAACTAGCTGCTGAGGTCACAAGCCACCACTGAATTACTCTTAAAGGGCTAAGAGCAACAGAAATATGAGGTCTATGTCTGATGGCACTCCTGTTTACTGTATATGAGACCTCAATAATATGCTGACAATTGAGATATTTTTAATTCCTCTAAATAAATGGAACTGAGACAGGGCACAGGCTGTTGAATGCAGTACAATGAAAATATTCATTGAATTGTCCCAGATCACACTGTCATTAAAAACCTACTGTTGCAGCAAACTAGCCAAAAGCCATAAAATATGACGGTGCTTCTTTATTGTTGGTATAATTAACCTGTATGCTATGCAAAAGCTTGAAATTTGTCATTTTGAAAAAACATAAAAAATAAGTTGTAATGGTAATACCCACACTCAGGAATGCAAAAAATAAAATGGTGCGTGCTTAAGCCAACAAAGCAGACATGGCAGCTTACTTAAACATGTGTGATGGATTGTTATAATTTTAATCTATTAAGGGCCTGCTGTTCTGTAAAAAAAAAAAAAAAAAACTTGTCTTAGCATTTCTGTCTATTGTCATTGGGTTATGAAAAGGGGCTGAAGAGGTTAGAATGCAGAGCTGTGAACCAGGGGTCTGAAGACTGAATCCCATAACCACAACTTACTGTCTGACCTTAGGGAGTCTCTGAACCAATCTCTACTTAATGTCCCCTCTCTCTCTCTCTCTTTCTCTCTTTTGTTCTGTTAATAATTAACCTCCTTACGCTTTGCTCAACCTGCCTTTAAAAACCAAGTGGCTGCAGCAGTGCATGGCTTTTAACACACTTTCCTTACAATGTGCTTTTTTATATGGCAACTTTCATGCAAGCATTTCAGAGCACATTACAAATGAATACAACTCAATACTGAACAATCACTGAAGTACAACTATTTCTGGGGTGGAATTCGGCAGCCAATTTTTGCGAGCACACTGCAGAGCAGCTCTTCTACTGTCTATCTCC
This sequence comes from Neoceratodus forsteri, assembly GCA_016271365.2. Taxonomy (NCBI): domain Eukaryota; kingdom Metazoa; phylum Chordata; order Ceratodontiformes; family Ceratodontidae; genus Neoceratodus; species Neoceratodus forsteri. The sequence goes on along the minus strand of CM057459.1, from coordinate 668,456,337 downwards.
AGATGTGAACTAATTGCTATGAAAGAGGAAAGGGGAAACTGTTCAATCAGGAAAGGCATACTAAACTGGAACTTGTTTCCAGGTGCAACATGTGATCACAAGGAAGTTAAATGACTTCTCAGGGTTACACAGTATGCAAGTGGGGGCTGTGGGATTCAAAATCAGGTCTCCAGGTTTGTGGTTCAGTGCCCTAAACAACAGCGCCATACTGTTTCCTAAAACAGGATAATCCATTACTGAGTCAGTGAATTGAGGAAATGTGACCAGGACACTTATTAAATTTCCCTGCTCTTTTTAAGAAGTGCAACAGGATTATTAATGTTCGCCTGAACTACCAGCAGAAAAGCCAGATGGGGCCTCTGTTTAATGCCTCATCTGAAAGAAGGCACCCTTGCCAGCACAGGGTCCCCCAACACCATAGTGGGGCATCATTTAAGTTTATTAGAAATAACAGGAGGGTGTCCACTGAAGAGCTAACATAATTTTTTACATCACCAAGTTTTCATTGGAGGCCTCCCACCTGACTGCTGGCATGGCCTAACCCTGCTTAGTTTCTGAGGATCTAAGATCCTTCATTGAGATCCAGTATGTGTATAAAAGGCACTATTTAAAACTATATATTTTTAAAAGATAACTAGCTGCCTATTTGAGCAATGAGTGCCCATCTATATTTGGTCCATAGCTAACATCTTGCCACCAAGTAGTAGCTGCCTGGACATATCCCAGTAGGTGATTACAGATGTAGTGGTGCAAACAGAGTGTGGTGGGGGGGAGGTACTCAGGACACCACTGTGACAGAGTCAAGAAAAAAAAAGGCCTGTCATGTAGAAAAATGGAGACATTGGCTACTACATCCAGGACATCAGTTAACACGTGTTCATATAGACACCATATGGAGTCAGAACCATCCATTGTTAGAACTGACCCAAAACGGCCAATGGGTGCAAATGGATTAAACCACTGCTAGGGTCTGATAAAGAATTTTATTGTTTAAATCACTTTAAAAGCCAAACAGGGTTACTGCACATTACAAACAAAAGTAGCACCCCCAAGATACAGTCGATAAACATTTCATGTTTCACTGATGCTTTTTCGTAGTAGTCGAGGTGTCTGTTTTTCCACCTGACAGATTTAGTGGTGTCTCATTTATACTTGGATAACACACAATATATCACAAAATATGAGTTTACTGGAGAAAGACAGGTGGGTTATGCACAGATGGTTATTTCAAACCCCGTAGTCCATATGAGTAACATTTGTCAACTGTTTCCATTTTTGAATTGCAAATTATTATCCATAGGCATGATTTTCTTATTTCAATGCATATGTTATGAGGTTAGAATGCATTCACTTATTGATACAATGCAGAGAAAAATCCACAAGTCAGATTTCCAAATGTTAAGCCTATGAGTTGTGGACTCAGGTTCCTACTCCACTGTAATCACTTACTGTGTGAGTGAGCAAGTCTGTTGGTCTCCTTGGGATGGATTCACAAAACAAAATGGAACTAAGTCCCTCTCCACAACTCCAGTTCTGGAATGAAATCTCTGCAGCTGTGGAGATGTGTGTTCACAGTCCCCCACGGGTGAGGAGATGTTACGCCTGGGCCATCAGTCATAACATTTGTCTGCAGCTGCAGGGAAGAAAGCAGCCACATGTTACTGTAAATCCTGGAGCTGGTCATAAACCATCTCCATTTTTGCGCAAGCTGTGGAAAAAAAATGCGGCTCCACAAGTGGCAGCCCATTTGCTCTGGATCTTTCCCATAGCTGAGGGATTTTGGGGGGCTTTGTGAATCTGGCCCCTTGTGTATCATTTCTTATTGTCATAAAACTGGGTACAATCACAACTCACAGAGATAATACCCTGCTGCAATTAAGCTGGGCTATTCTTTGTAATCAAAGTGTAAAATAAATGTTGAAGGCATGTATCAGATGCCAATAAGCAAGTACTTTAAAGGCACATTGTCAATCCATAAGGGCTGAATGTGGCCATTTATAACTAAAGGTGGGGGAGAGGACATATTAGCAGCAATAGCACAGATATTACATCTATTTTTGTTTTTGATAATAAAAAAATTATTTTGAAATAGAGTTTTATGTGTTGGTATTGTGGACCTACTCAGTAGAGTCAAATAACCACATTTCATTAATACCATATACTCTAAACAAAGCATACACCTTCTGAATACAAAACAAATTGAAAACAGCAAAAATTAACAACAAACGGAATAAAAGTTTGTATACAGAGGCAATCAACCCTCCATATTCGGTAATGCTGGCCATATTTGGTCTGTTGGGCATGGTAGTTTGCCTTCAAATATTTTGTTTTCTGCTGCTTCATGGGTATATTCAATTTAGGGACTCCATAGGACAAATTGATATTCTAATAAAAATTCTATATTGTCCAGGTCTTAATATATGGTTAACCTCAGTCCTGTCAATTCACTATCTTACTCACAGTAACTGCACCCTAGATACTGTAATAAAACTAGCTTTATAGTGTACAGTTAGGGCTTGTTCTGGATGGAAAATCCATCCTAGCTGAAATGTTGTTGTACCACAATTCAAAGGTCATGAAACGTGGTACTACTACACTGTGGTACAACAACATTTCAGCTTGTTTTAAAGGAGCACAAGCTGCACTGTTCTACAGAACAGCTATGGGGATGGGGGACAGAAAAGGCAGGATCAACCAGACAGTAAGTGAGGGTCAGCGGCACCAATCACTCGAACCCACAACTTTAGCAGGATCAAACAGATAAGTTTAAAAAATGCAGGCTATAACTAAAATACACCTATAGGATCAACCAAATGTTTAAAAATTATTTACATGAAGAAAAGCAATTCCTCCCTACTTAGTCTTCTTGCTTAGTGAGAGATACCACCACCATGTTTTTTTTCTGCAGATCCCACCCACATAAAACTATTAACCGATAGCAGCTCACACTATGGATGTAGGGATGCCTGGACCCCAGCAACCACACCACTACAGACACTATCAACCAACGTTGAAAAAACAGCAGCAAAAATGTATTTTTCTGTTCGAAAACACTCAAAGCTTTTTCACTTTATATTTCAGGGCAGCATACAGTATAAAAAATAGTGAATGGCCAGCTCAATGCCCAATTAGTGTGTTGTGCCACCTCGGGGTTCTGATTCCCATGAACCTCTCGAGCTTCACTCTTGAGGTCATAGGGAATCAGAATCCCTCAGTGGCACAACACGCTGATTGTGCATAATTGACCATCTGCTATTCTGCATATTATGGTATATTCAAGAAAACCCATAACAAACACAAATTACTTAAATGAAAATAATTGTTTATAAAAATAATTACAAAAAAACTGTTACAAAATGTGTCCTATGGTGCTTTCCATACCCAAAATATTTATGTCCATTACAGAGCAATGAGTTAGATACTGGTACAACAGTGAATAAAGCAAGCAAACTAAGCTTATGCACACCTATACTGTAGACAAATGGTAGTAACATTTGTTTTATTGTGAAATGTAGGGTAGTGCTATACAAATATTGCTTAACACAAATTCACACAAACAGAGCACTTTTCTAACACAAATATCACTTTTAAATATTTATACAGTAATTGTGCTAGGTGAAATAACGTATTAGTCCTTGGCTGCAGCTGGGGTAGCACATTCACTACTGTGTATGTCTATTGTACTATTCATAAACATTAATGCATAGTTCATTGTCTGCATGTTTTATTACTAACTCTCAAACCTCACACTTGTTCCATCAACAACAGAAATAAGTCAAAAATTTAAATAGTATGTTTACTAAACATGAATGTGCAAATACAAATACCAGAGTCACAGATACATACAGTGCCTTCAGAAAGTATTCACCCCCCTTGGATTTTGTCACATTTTGTTATGTTACTACCAGAATTTTTAATGCATTGAAATTATTTTTCCCCCACTTGATTCACACAGCATACTCAACAATTGAAAGGGGCAAAAATATTTTTATTGTGTAACAAAAATTTATGAAACATTAAAAACTGAAATATCTTGTTTACGTAAGTATTCACCCCTGAGTCAATACTTTGTAGAAGCACCTTTGGCAGCAATTACAGCTTTGAGTCTTCTTGGGTATATCTGTATCAGGTTTGCACATCTGGATTTGGGGATTTTCGCCCATTCTTCCTTGCAGATTTGCTCAAGCTCTGTCAAGTTGGATGGGGAGCATCGGTGAACTGCAATCTTTAAGTCTTTCCACAGATTCTCAATGGGATTCAAGTCTGGGCTTTGGCTGGGCCACTCAAGGACATTCACCTTCTTGTTCTGAAGCCACTTCATTGTTGCTTTGGCTGTATGCTTGGGGTTGTTGTCCTGTTGGAATGTAAATCTTCGCCCCAGTCCAAGGTCTGTTGCAGACTGATGCAGGTTCTCCTCAAGGATGTGCCTGTATTTGGCTCCATTCATTGTTCCCTCTATCCTGACAAGTGCCCCAGTCCCTGCCACTGAAAAGCATCCCCATAACATGACGCTGCCACCACCATGCTTCATGGTAGTGATGGTGTTACACAGGTGATGAGCTATGTTCGGTTTGCGCCAGACATAGCACTTTGCATTCAGGCCAAAGAGTTCAATTTTTGTTTAATCAGACCAGAGAATCTTTTGCCACATGGTTTGAGTCTGCCACATGCCTTCTTGCAAATTCCAGGCATGCTATTATGTGGCCTTTTCTCAGGAGTGGCTTCCGTCTAGCCACTCTCCCATAGAGGCTACATCTGTGAAGTGCTACAGAGATTGTTGTCCTCTGGACAGGTTCTCCCATCTCAGCCATGGAACTCTGTAGTTCTGTCAGGGTGGTCATTGGGTTCTTGGTCACTTCCCTGACCAAGGTTCTTCTTGCCCGGTTGCTCAGTTTGGGAGGACGGCCTGCTCTAGGAAGAGTCTGGGTGGTTCCGTAATCTTTCCATTTCCTAATGATGGACTTGACTGTGCTCCTGGGAACTTTCAGCACCCTAGAAATGTTTTTATACCCCATCCCAGATCTGTGCCTCCTCACAGTTCTATCACGGAGTTCTACGGACAGCTCCTTGGTCTTCATGGTAGACTTTCTGCTCTGACATGCACTGTCAACAGTGGGACCTTATATAGACAGGTGTATTTCCTCTGACATCATGTCAACCATTTGAACTGACCACAGGTGGACTCCATTCATGTTTTAGAGTGATCTCACAAGGAAATTAGATGCACCTGAGCTCAATTTGGAGTGTCATAGCAAAGGGGGTGAATACTTATCAAATCAAGGCATTTCAGGTTTTTATTTTAAATTACATGTACAAAAAATTCCAGAAGTTTCATTCCACTTTGACATTATAAAGTAATTTGTGTAGATACGTGACAAAAAAATCCCATATAAATGTATTTTAATTTGAGTTTGCAACATCACAAAATGTGACAAAATCCAAAGGGGTGAATGCTTTCTGAACGCACTGTATATAAATATAAAAAGTGGGCCTCAGGTGGCCCAGTGGTGCTGAGGGTTGAGGGGTTTGGGCAGCACACCTCGCACCACACCAGCAGCCTGAGGTCGGGAGCAATCTTGGTTTGCCAAGGGTTGGCTGGGAAGGAGAGGATTGAGCATCTGGAGGACAGCTCCCTTCTCCTGAGGAGGGTGGGGGGCTGAGCTGCAGCAGCACTGGCTCCTGGGGAGGGTGGGGAGACGAGAGCTGCGGCAGCACTGGCTCCTGGTGGTGACCAGAGGATGGTGCATGGCAGTTCTGAGAGTGTGGGCATTGCAGGTCAGATGTCAGACGTGCAGCATGTGGGAACATGCGCTGCAATGTCCTAGATGTAATTGCGTGCCTGAGCCAAAATAAGGAAAAACAGAGAAAAAGGAATCCTCTAGTGCACATGAGGCCTCAGCCTACTGGCACCACACCAGATGCACCAGGATTCTCCCTCCAGCCTGGCTCGCCACACTCCCCAGTGCACAGGGTAAGTACTCACTGGGTTAAAACATGGGTTGTGTGCAGGGGAAGAGGTAGAGAATGGGAGCTGCAGCCAGTGGGGTACTGAAGGTCCCAGGCTGAAGGGGCACCAAAGAAAACACCCCCAGCCAAGGAGGTAGAAACATAAAAGAACAAAAAAAAAAAATAGGCCCCATGCACAGCCCTGAAGCAATGGTGTGCTGACCAAGACACTGCAGTGTACACTACTCTTCTGCAGAGTGCTGTGAAATTTGTAACTTGGACCTGAATACTCATTAGACCTGAGCAGAAGGGATCACAGTTCAACATCTTATCATGCAGCAGTCCCAAAGCACTACTGTGTATTGCCAATAACGGCTATGTTCCACCCCCCCCCCAAGTTTCCAGTATGGGGCAAGAATCTGTGACCTTCTCGTACAGAGGCAAGAGTACTATCATTCACTTATTCTCCCCCACCCCAAATAAAGTGCTAAATACAAAAAAAAAATACTATAACAAAGTATAGGTGAATTAAAAATGTAAGAACTTTTTTATGCGCTATACAGGAAAGCAGTTTATCCTTTTGATAAGAATGTAGACCAAAAAACCAGAAGACCTTGTTTTGAATTGAATAATTGCCTCTTACTTCCTGATTGTCCATAAGCAAGTCACTTAGCCACCCTGTGCTTAAGCTGTCTATAATTTCTCTTTAATTGAATTTATTTGCATGATGAAAATGACAGCAATATCATCTCCTACTGTAGGCTGTAAAGCTTCTTGGTAGAATACAGTTTGTATTAAAGGCGCCATGTAAAAAACATAGTCTTCCTGTCCTATATTTTGCATCTCATGTACTGAAAGCGTACCACATTTTCATCACTTTGGTAAATAATGTCAAAGGTTTTGCTTTAGACTACTAAAGTATGATATTGCTAGAATACTTTCTCTGCATAAGTTAAAGTAGCACACGTGGTCACTGCTACAGGCAGCCTTCTGGCTGATCCAGCCTTTTTAATATGATATTTATGGATCAAATTTCTATTTTTATTCCCAGAGGAGGAATGTGGATCAACGTGTTTACAGTATGAGTACTGCATGTTTAAAGATTACGCAAATCAAGGGTGAAAGAATGTGATACATGGTTATACTACTCGGCTTGCTAATGAAATTTTGATTAAAGATTTGGAATGAAATAAAAGTGTGAAAGTTTGCTATAGTTACTGTCTAACACAATAATCCAAGCCTTCAATGGGAAATAGAAGTTCTTAATTATAACATTATGTTTAGTTCTAATATTTGGAATATTTAGTTATACACCAGGGGTGATCATTTTCCCCTGATAAAGTTATCATGCTATCTAACCTTCAGATAAACATTTATCTAGAGGTTAGATATGTTACCATCACTTTCTGTGACCTTTGCACAAAACAGAACTCAGCAGCTATCACAGTACTAATTTCATCATAATAGGCCTGTGTAGCACTGAAGCCAGCAGTTCAAATAACAGAAAAATCTTCACACAAAAAAGTGATTCAAAAAGTTGTAACAGTTAAACTGATGATGTGTAAATTGAATACACAATGACCTAACTCAAAATATACAGTTTATCTCCACTTGTAAGGGATCAAGACTTTTATAACTCACCTGTGGCTTCGCCACTCCACTCATGAAGTATGGTCTTGCACTACCCACCCCCAATATGTGGAGATAAACTGCAGATTTTGAGTAAGGCCATTGTCTGTCTTTTACTTATTTTTTAACATGTTATGTTAGGTGCATTGGGCATATGAAAACCTACTTGCAGGCAATATACCACAGAAATGACATCCAAAAGGATTTTGCAGTGATTAGTCTAGCAGACTTTCAGTTTCCTTAACTACACTGTAACTGCACTGCAGTTGCAATGTAGTTACGTGCAACCAACATGTAACTGCAGTGTATTACTGTACCCCAGTTGCATGTAATGATTACCTACCCCACAGTTGCATTGAAACTGACACTTAAAGTGTGACCATTTATCTTCATTTCGATTTTTATTTTTGTGACTTGCTATGCAAGTGGAAATGTCCCATCAACATTATGGCCAATTGCTTTCTTATAAATATTTACACATTTCCCAGTTACTACAGTGGCATACAGCTACATACAAATACTGTATTTTAGAAGGAGGCAAAAGACATACTGTATAGCCACATTTTTTAAGATCCTTGGGTGTTTTTTGGCCAGTTGCATGCACATGCCTCAAAGGCCAATACTGCCAGACCTCGGTTAATGCATATGGCCGCAAATATGGTGGCCACTGCATTGTCCATTCTACGAAGTAAATAACATTTTTAAAGGTACAAACTTGTTGATAGATTACAGTAACTAGGGAATGGGGTAAACCAGAGCTGCAGTGCTGCATCGATCACTGAAGGCTCTACATTCTATTTTATGCAATTACCTTGGTTTGGAAAAATAGGTATATAGTGCTGTGATTTTACACTAACCTGAAAAATGAACTGTCACATTTTTAAAATAATGCCACCAACAGTGCATGGTTTTCAACATGCACAACATACATGTAATGTGGTGCAAGGAGATGCAAATGAAACTTTATGAAGATCATGTTTTCCTCCAGAGTTTTCAGTAATCATACAAGGGGTTCCCTCCCCCAAGACTTTTCCCATTTCTTTTTAATTTTTAAACATCACAAGGTGAGAGTACAGTAATAAACTTATTTGCTTGTGTGTGTGTTTGTTTATTTATATACTGGAAGGTCCATGAACAGCAATTAACCCATTTTCATTTCATTTTATTAAATGAGTTAGTCCATTGAGTAAAACTCATTTAAAATGGTGACCCTTGGTTAAAAAAAAATAGTTACAATTACAATAAATACAAGCACACAGTATGTTACATGACAGAATACACACAATTACATACAATAATTATATTGCTATAACCAGCCAGCCACAACAAGCCTTAGGTTGAGCAAAAAATGATTCCTAGGACTAGGTTTTAACAACTTTCCCGTTTCTTTTTAATTTTGCACAACCAAAGTCAGTACAAGTAAACACTATTATCTGATACACGTACAGTACCATCACATAAGTGCGTATTACTGTTCATCAACTTGTGCATGATAATTTAGTAGTCCAGGTATCACTGGAAGTGGTACAGTAGAATTAAAAGGGATGTAAAAGTAGGTAATAGTATATGGTTAGGGTTTATTGTGGATGGAAAATAATGGTTTTCCAAATCCTGTTGTAGGACAGTTCAAAGGTTAAAAAAGTTGTTGTACTATCATTCTGACATCACAACGACAGTACAACTTCTTAACCTTCAACTGTTTCCCAATTAGCTGAAACATTGGGCTTCACAAAAAATACTGTACAACATGGTGCTGCTAAGCAAGCGGTTGGGCACAAGCTTCTCGGATAGTTTGGACACAGACTGCCATAGTCGGTGCCATGTTTCCAAACTATCAATTTCTCAACAGTATTTTTTTTTTATATAAATCAGTGGTCCTGGGGAACAAAACTAAGCTGGACATCAGTGAGAACTGGTACCTTCAGGATCGGCAGCAGAGCGGGACTGCAGCAAGGACCGAGAGGAAACGGCAGTGTCAGGACAAGGTACAGAAACCAACAAATCCTTGTGAAATTAAACTGGCACAGTTTGGGAGGAACCATATACTATATAAAATAACAGATGGGGAACTGTGCACAACAAGGCCGTGTTTCTATCTCGGGGGTCTGATGACGTCATAGGGACCTCTCAAGCTTCACTCTCAATGTATGATGTCATCAACCCCCTCAATGGAAACATAACCTTGTGCACAGTTCCCTATCCATTATTCTGTATATTGCATTTCAGAATATTTACAAACTTACAGCAGCAGAAAGGCATCCCAATCAAGGACTACAGTAACAAGTGGTACCGAGTGACTTACTATGCAGTATAAAAGTCCTAGTCCATCTTTTAGTGTACTGGTCATCTTATTTTATTTAAATATATTGAATTAGCTTTTACTGAACTTGTTCCATCAAACTCCCAAGAGAAACTAAAGATCTCCACTATGCTAATGCACTGAGCATGTTCAGTATGGAGAAGCTCAGAAAATCCATGGTGTCTTCAGTGTAATGGCAATTGTTGGTAGGGATATTTTGTTATGAGTGGATAATGAGGTACAGTATAAATGTAATTTTCTTGATAAATTATTCATATTACCCAGTCAAAAATATCCATTATCCAAATCTGTCAGCTGGATATGAATACTTGGCCTGTCCACTGATAGTGATACAGAGAGAATAAGGCATAGACATTTGTGGGTTATGAGGGTTTTGTTTTTTTACACACCTGAGGTGTGCGATGATTGAAAACCTTAAGAGTGAAGCTTGAGAGGTTTATGACGTCCTCGCACACTGAGGGATAGCGAAAAAAAAAGCATGGACACATATCTGCTTATGTTTTATTTTTTTATAACTGGTGCAGGGACATTATGCCAAAAAAGAAGAAATACGTTATGAAAATAATTGATTTTAATGATAAACAGCTATAATTTGTTTAATGGCACAAGTTTGTAGGACTCCTTTGAGAGCAAGAACTTGGGGCAAAAGTTTGATTGTGTAAAAATACACAGAACAGTTTTCTAACAGTAATCTTGGCAGTCATGTTTCAGTTGTCTTACCATACCCCAGAAATGAATGCCCAGGCAGATTGCAGTCTGGACCGATCAATAGTGTTAGTTAAAAAAAGAGTATATCTGTAGAACAAAAGTGGACCTGTTTCACTTAGAGAAGCTCACTGACAGGATTCTTTGAGGGAGATTTCAGTTTCATAGCAAGGAAATGGTTCCTTGGCATGCACTTGTAGGTTTGTGCAGATGCTGTTCAATGAGAGCTAGTGGCTGTTCAAAAATCACAGATTGAAATACCATAATAACTGGGTGTGATGTCATATCTGGCTTATTGTGGCATTTCACTGGACCTGAAAACAGGTTGATAAAGGGGAACACACATTGTTATGGAATGACTGATGTCCTTTCTAGTGCTCTGGAGTGGTTAATGCACTGTCCATTGATCCAGAGTTGTTAATGCACTATGTAATGATCTGGAGTGATTAGTCCACTGCCCAGCGATGTGGAGTGATTAAAGCACTATCCAGTGATCTTGAGTGGTTAGTGCACTATTCAGTAATCTGGAGTGGTTAATGCACTAACCAGTGATCTGTAGCAGTTAATGAACTATCCAATCATCTCTAGTACAGTGTTTCCAGTAGTCAAGCTGCACGAGGTTCTGGAAGAAAGATCAGTATTACTTTTCTCAGCAGTTAGCCACTTCCTCGCCCTACCTTTTAACTGTTTTGCATTATGTGACTGTTCTACCCTCTGAAGCCCTATATCCAATATAGAGAGGGTGTTGTTCATGCATTCTGCACAATTTTAAAGCAACAATTCATAGCCATCTCTGCTTCTCAATGAACAGCAAACTTGTGAGCATGAAAGTACAACATTCCTGTATTCTGAGATTCAACCACTATGACAGGATGTTTGTGTCTAGCATTTTTCATCTTTTTCTCAAATGTTATGGGGCAGTATACTACAAGTGGGTGAAGCGAGGCTGAGAGGTTATGACTACTTCTACAGTCAAGGTACTGCTTTCCTTGTCATACTTTCAGTGTAACTCTCCTACAGCTTATATTTGTGGAGAGGCAAAATAATCCAGATACAGGGATCATTAAGCACAACCATGCTTAGTGTGTACTGCTTTCTTAGTTACAGTCACAGTTACAGCAGGTACTTCAGAAGCACCACCTGCTGTTGCATTTCCATGTGTGTCTCAGTGCAGCTCACAATCAATATTTGATGCCCTATTTTAATTACACAAACACACAGTGGCGCAAAAACCAAGAAATAATATCAACATCATCTCGTACTTTCTATCAGTAGCATGTGTTTATGTGTTGAATCTGTACTCTATGGAGTAACAAAGATTATAGCCGAAACAGTGAATGGCAGAGCAGGAAAACAAAAAGTATTAGTCAATGCCAAGCACAAGACTTCTCAAGAGGATGAGGGAGTTGGTCCAGGACAAGTTACTCAGGGAGACAGCACATGAGGTGTGGGAGAGAGAGATGGGGGCAATAAAGAGGATCATCCTTGAGGCATCTGTGTTATGTACAAGAACAGTAATCAAAAACTAGCAAGTACAAGAGACCGTTATGGTTCTCAGAAAGGGTAAAGGAAGCAGTGAGAGCCAAAAGAAGGCCTTCACCAGGTACAAGGAAAAGCGGGAGAGGAAGAACGGGGAGAATGCAATATTGCGAAATGAGGCAAAGAGGGCAGTTAGGGAGGCAAAAGCAGACACTGAGCTGTGTTTATGGAGGGATCAAGAGTGGAGAGAAACAATTCTCCTGGTACATTGGGGAAAAGGAAGAAAGGGGGGATTGTTAGGCTATCTGAGAGGGTAGGGTGATAGAGGAGGAAGTGCAAAAGGCTGCCATCCTTAATAATTATTTTTGCTCTGTCTTCACAAGAGAAGGCAGTGGGCTCTTGCCAGTGAGTGACATCAAAGCGGCCACTAAGGGAGTCCTGGATATGAGGCAGTCAGTATTTATAGTGCATATGAAAAGGTCCAGAAAGGGCTAGTAGCCCTAAAGATAGATAAGGCCCTGGGATTGAACAGGATGCATCTAAGGGTACTCAGGGAACTGGCAGTGGAACTGACTCAACCACTGGTAGGACTGTTCAGTAGCTCATTACAGATGGGGATAGTTCTGAAGGACTGGAGTGTGGCAGACATAGTTTCACTCCTTAAGGGGGTGGGAGACAAGGAACAAATGGAACTACAGACTTGTCAGTCTTACCTCTATAGGAGGAAAACTGATGGAATCAATGGTCAAACAGGACCTCGTGCACTACCTAGAGAGCAGTGGTCTCCAGGATAGTAAATAGCATGGGTTCATGGCAAGGAGGTCTTGTCAGACTAACCTGATAGTTTTCATTGACTGGGTGAGGAGGGCATTGGATAGAGGTAACATTGTGGATTTACTCTACATCAAAGTCTGTTAATTTTGTATCCTCATATCAACTGCATGTATGGTTTGTTGTTGTTAAAAAAAGGGTTCTCCTTGAAAATAAACTTGCTTAATGGATTTATCCCTTCACAATAAACTTGAAATTCAGCAAGGCTTTTGAGTTAGTGCCTCACAGATGATTGCTGAAGAAGATGGAGGATCTGGGTGTGGCTAGGAATATAGTAAGATGGGTAGGTAACTAACTAAAAGGGAGGCAGCATAGGGTTGTGGTTAATGAGGTTAAATCAGAAGAGAGGGTGGTCATGAGTGGGGTACCACAGGGATCTGTCCTGGGCCTGGTCCTCTTCAATATGTTCATCAGCGACATTGGAGAAGGTATCCAGAGCAGGTTGTGTTACTTTGCAGATGACACTAAGCTTTGTGGGAGGATGGATAGCAACGAGAGGATCAGGGAAATGTAGAGTGAGGTAGTGTAAGGATTGGCAGTTGAAATTCAATGCCAGAAAGTGCAAGGTGATACACCTAAGGAACAAGAACCCAAGGACAGAGTACTGGATGGGTGGGTAAGACTTAGTACTACAGCTGAGGAACTGGACAGAGGAGTTATCATTAGTGACTTCAAACATATAAACATACAATGCTAGCAGAATAAGGCCTTTAGATCTATTGAGTCTGCTTTTATTGCAAGGTACTCTTGTGTCCGCTACTGACCCTGGTCCCTCTCCCAAATCATCCCTTCCTCTCCATCCATCCCACTCTTGATCCTCATTTTCCTCTTAATTCTATTCCAGTCTTTCTTGAAGCTAATGTTTTCAACGAGACAACATCTTCAGGAAGCCAACCCCCTCCATGAAGAAGTGCCTTCTAGCCTCTCTCCTAAGCCTTGCCCCTCCAGCTTGAAGCTGTGTCCCCTCATGTTTTGATTCCCACTGATCTTGAAGAGACCCTCCTTGTTCACCCTTAACCTCACCCCTGCAGATCCTTGTTCACCCTATTTATTCTTTTCAAATACCTGAATGTCTCAATCATGTCTCCTCTCTCTCTCTCTCCCCCCCCAAATCCTCTTTTCCAGGGAGTGCATGTTCAGAGCCTCCAATCTCTCCTTGTACATCCTACCCTGCTGGCCCATGATTATCTTAGATGACTTCCTTTGGACTGTCTCCAGCAGATTTATGTCCTTGTTAAGGTATGGGCACCAGTACTGTACACTATCTTCCAAGTATTGCATCACCAATGACCCGTATGAGAGCAGTATTATCTCCTCCTGTCTACTGTTGATCCCCCTGGCATTGCAGCCCCAACATTTTATTTGCCTTTGCTACTGCTTTCCTACATTGCATGGAGTGCTTCAGGTCACTAGTGATTATTACTCTTAGGTCCTTCTCTTCGGATGCAGATACCTGGACCCCACCCACATTGTACTCAGTCCTCAGGTTCTTGCCTCCAATGTGCATTACCTTGCATTTTTTCACAGTGTAGCCAAGTTGCCAAATACTGGACCATCTCTCTAGCTTTTCCAGATCCTCCTATAGGTTTTGTACCACTTCTGCTGTGTCCACCCTCCCACAGAGCTTGGTGTTGTCTGCAAATAGATGAATTTTGCCCTTAATGCCATCCTCAGTATCATTCATGAAGACATTGAAAAGCAGTGGTCTGAGCACCAAGCTCTGTGGGATCACACCACTCCCTGGTGCTGGAGCGCTCACCTACCACTACCACACTCTGGGTCCTGCCCTTCAGCCAGTTTTCCACCCAACTTCTCACTAATCCCTAGATCCACCAAATTCCTGACCAACCACTTGTGGTGAACTGAGTCAAAGGCCTTGCTGAAGTCCAGGTAAAGGATGTCCATTGCTTGGCCCTGTCCACTGTTTTAGTGACCCAGTCAAAGAAGTCACATTCATTTGACACAATTTATCTCCCATAAAGCCATGTCGCCAGTGATCCTGGGCACCTTTCTCTTCCAGATACTCTACTAACTTTGCTTTAAGTATGATCGCCTTGAGCTTGTACCTGATTGAGGTCAAACTGACCCAGTCTGTAGTTTCCCAGATCATCCTTGGAACTGCTCTTATGGAGGGAGACTACATGTGCCATTCTCCAGTGCTGTGATACCATGACTGGATGCAGTGAACTATTGAACAGGTCAGCCAAGGGACCTGCAAGTTCCTCCACCAGCTTCCTCAACACCCTTGGGTGTATACCATCAGGGTTTATGTATTGAGCTTCCTTTAATGCTAGCAACCCTTTCTTCACCCTATCCTCCTCTATCAAAACATCTGCACTCCCTCCCCTCCATCTCCTCTCCATCCCCCTAGTAGCACCGATCTGTCTCTTCTTGGTGAAGACTGAAAAGAAGTACCCATTCAGTACTTCTACTTTGCCCCCATTCTCCTCTACCCACCCGTCCCTTTTCCCAAGCTTAGTGATCTCATCTTTCTTGTCCTTTTTCTCACTAATATAGCAAAAAAGGCTTTTCCCTTTTTTAATTCCCTGAGCTATCTGTGGTTCCTTCTGAGATTTAGCCTGCTGTATTACCCTACCTGCTACACTAGCCATCTTCAGGTCATCCTCCCTGTCTTCCTGCCCCTTGGTCCTCCTGAACTTCTTGTAGGCTGTCCTCTTATCCCTTGCTGCCTGGGCAACCTCTGTGGTAAACCAGCGGGGTGCTTTGGCTCTTGCATTTTCCCTTAAGCCTTTTGTACTCCCTTGTGACTACCACTCATCCTTCTTTGATGATGGTCCATCTTTGGTCCACCCCATATCCCCTCGGATGCTTGCCTGATGACTTCTTAGCAGTTTGCCTATTTTTCTTTTAAGTCCACCTTTCAAAATCCATGATTTAAGTCTTAGTGGGGATGTTCTCCGTGCCCATATCCAACCGGAAGCACACTGTGAGATGGTTACTCCCACCCAGGGCTCCTCTACCTTTATATGTTGTACATGGTCACTGTCAGTCAGCACTAGATCAAAGATTGCCTCCTTCCTGGTGGGTTCTGTGACACCCTGTGTCAGAAATCCACTTTGCAGCATATCTAGGATAACCTGGCTCCTGGTGCAGGTCATGGATGGTACCTTCTAGTCAACCTTGAGCAAGTTAAAGGTCTCCCAGTATTACCACTTCTCCCTTCCCAGTAGCAGTCTTTATTTGCAAGGTTAATTCCATGTCTCTTTCCCCCTTTCTGGTTTGGTGGTCTGTAGGCTACCCCAACCTCACCTTCCTGCCTCTATTCAACAGTAATTGCACCCAAATTGCTTCTGCCCTACCCTCTTCAGATTCCTCCATCATGCAAGTTATACCATTCCTGATGTAAACTGCCACCA
The DNA here is from genome assembly GCA_016271365.2 of Neoceratodus forsteri. NCBI lineage: Eukaryota > Metazoa > Chordata > Ceratodontiformes > Ceratodontidae > Neoceratodus > Neoceratodus forsteri. The sequence continues at coordinate 668,440,050 of CM057459.1, read as the reverse complement.
CTCCCACTTTTCCTACCTCCCTCTCCCACCTGTATAATTTAAACCCAGGGATTGAGAGGTCCCAGTCATTGTTAGGAGTGGCCTATGCCTCTACAATGTCCACTTCTGTCTCCACCAACAGTGCCAGCAGATCATCCATTTGCGGTCCAAGACTTCATGCGTTCAGGGACACCACCTTCCACCTAGAGTCTGAGCTTCCTTCAAATCCCACCCATCTGCCTTTCGCATTACTTCCCTTTGCCTGTACCCTGACCTCAGCTCCTAAACCCCTTGCTTCCCTTCCAGCTCTACTCTTCAGTCCCCCTCAACTGGTTTGAGGTGGAGGTGTGCTGAACTCCTCCTCCTGGAGACTCTCAGTCTGTGGGCCCACTTGCCCCCACAGTAGTTCTAGTTTTTGGTTTATAAAATCTCAAAGCTTGCCCCTGAGGACTCTTGATCCCTTCTACTAAGGGGGAGTCTGTCCAGTGAAAAAAGTATTCTATCTGACCAGGTCTCCCCCCAGCCCCCAATACAGTTATACCCTTCCTCCTTGCACCATTACCTTAGCCAGTCATTGAATTCCTCTATCCTTTTCTTTCTGACTGTGCTGGTTCTTGGAACTGGCAGCACATCTGAGAATGCAAGTGATCTAGCTACCTCTCTGCAGGTCTTTCCCACCTCTCTGAATCTTTCCTGTACTACACCCACCTCCTCCCCAACTAGGTTGTTGGTACCTAGGTGTATAACTATGTTTTGTTCTCCTCAATTCCCCAGTCTTTGGGCATACCCTCTCCACCATCATCCTCAGCATGTAAATCACCTTTCTACCCATATTTGGGTCCCCTTTCTTTCCACAGTGAATGCCCTTAACTATGGAGTCCCCCAGTATTTCCATACTTTGCCTCCCCCCTACATTCCTAACTCCCTCTTTTCTTTCTCTGACTGCTTTATGAGTTTCTCCCCCACTTACCTACTCCCCATCTGTCGTGATAACTACCCCACCCTTTTTCTCTCCAACCCCTGCTTGACTGACCCCCCATCACCTCTGTTCACCCCTCCGTCGATCTTCCCACCCCTTCCTTTATCTTTCCTTTCTGGTCACCCACAAACACCCTGTTCTTCCCCCTCACTGCCTGTTATTTTACCCCCATCCCCCACCTCCTATTCCACTTTCCATGTTCTCTCTTCCCCATGCACCATAACCACTTTGTACTGTCCTACCACCTTCTGTCCCTACTCCCCATGACCCCATTGCCTATACCTGAACTCTCTCCCCACCTCAAATTCCCCTCCTCACTTCTAGACAGTGGGGGAAATCTGTTCCTTAAAGGCACCCTTATAAATGCTGCCATTCTTGTTGCACCTTTTGTGGTCCACTTCCCCCCACCACCACCACTTGCCATTCCCCCTCCCTGGGCTTCCCCACCCCCTGATATAGGGGTACCCATGGAACTTGAGTAATCCCCTCTACAATTAAGTCAGTGCAACAAGGCCTATAGTAGTAAGGCAAGTAGGATGCTGGGATGAACAGATAGCTTACATTACAGCATACAGATGCAATAAAAAAATCACCTGGCTGTAGATGAGCATAGGAAAGCAGAGGGGCCCCAGAAGGGCTGAAATGGACTGAAACATTTTAGAAAAAACATCCATCAAAGGGTATACCGCACAACCATGTTCAATTCATACTGGTTATTCATACTGGGTTTTTAGACAGAAGAAGACAATCATGCTCATCATATCTGTCTACCCGCATCAGCGGGTCATGTCTGTCCCACCCATGAGTAGAAAGTTATCTAATTTTGATTTAAATGTATCAGTAATACTACACTGGACAATGTCGTTTGGTAAATCATTCCACAGTTGTCCTGCTCTTTGTGAAAAGGTATTTATTCTTCTATTTTTTCTTAAATGATCTAACCTGATTTGATACTTATGTTGTCTAAGCCCTGGTGGTTTATTCTGTAGTTCAATACCCATCTCAGTTATTAATTCTGCATCTTTAATTACTCGATACATCATTAAAAGATCCCCTCTTGTGCATCTATGTTCAAGTCTATAAAGCTCTAGATGTATAAGCCTTTCCTCATAGGAGACGTGCCTTATTTCCTGGATTAGCTTTGCAGCCCTGCGCTACACCCTCTTCAATCTGTCCATGTCCCTCCTCAGGTAAGGACTCCATAGTGGTGTGCCATAATCTAAATGAAGCCTGACATATGCTTTGTACAATAGCAATATGCAGATTGAAGTTCTACTAATGAAAGCCTTTTTAATACCATTGATTAAATAATTTGTTCTTTGGACAAGTTTTGAACAGTAACTACTGTAATTTAAGTCAATATCTATAAGTGTTCCGAAATCCTTTTCTGCTTGTACTTTTTTTTTTATTTTTTTATTATTTAAGTAATAATCCTGTCCAATGAGATCTCATGTCTTGTACATGGTTTTAGCCAGTGGGTCCCTAATGTTTTGGGCCCCCTCCTACAGTCCCCAGTCACATAGATCACTGTTCAGTTTAGACATGCTCCAACAATTTTGGGGTAGGAGGCAGAATTAGAGGAAGTGAATGCCAGAACCAGTGGCCTCCTCCTGGGCCCACATCCTAGAGTATACTTAGGATCTGCTTTGCATTGAGGATTGTTGTCATTCCATTTTCATGCATTCTAACAGCTGGTTTCCCCATTTTGCTACTGGTGGTGCAGATTCAGCCAAACCTTCCTGAGCTATCACCCTTTTTGTGATGGCCAGGCCCAGATTCCAAAGTGGCTGCGTGAGATTAAGATGTGGACCCCCAAGGGGGATACCCAGTAACTAAGTCTCTGGATGTGATGTTAAGAATCCCTATGACTGCAGTTAGAAGGAGTGGAGCACAAGGCTGGAGGTGCACCTCAAAAAATAGAGGTTATCTAGTTTGAGATGCTGGGTGCATTCACCATTCAAACAAAGAGCAATGTCCAGACTGTTATTTCTTCAAATATTGAACAGTTTATTCACCAGTACATCTGCAAAGGATAGGACAACAAAGTGCAGCAGTACCTCTGCACTGCTGCAATGGTGTGCTTACATTTCACCCTGCCTTCAGGGCTTCCTCAGAGCCTTTCCTCCTGTTCCACTATTATCTCCTCCATCTTGTCCAGGCATTTGATGTGGCCATCTACCGTCACCCTGAGGTCATTGACTGTACACTGTGTGTGTGGGAGAACTGATCACAGAGGTTGTCAAAACCCATCTTCCTATCTGTTTTCATTTTAAACAGGATTGTGGAGAGGGATTTTAGCATTGGTGCAGGCTGTGGTTGATCACTGTGTGTGGAGTGAGGCTGCATCATTGTCAAGCCCACTCTGATGTTAATATGTCTCTGTGCTTCTGCAGGCTGCTGTGCATTGGGGAGTTCCCCTACCATTTTGAAAGGGAGCTTAGTCTGCTTCTTGCTAGGTTTCACTGTCTGTGCCATCAGAGGAAGGGTCAAACTGTACTGGAATCAAGTATTTGTTGCTGCTGAGAAGGTAGGATTACAAAAATTAATGTTGGATGAGCCACATGCAGATCTAAAAAGTGGGCCTCAGGTGGAGTAATGTGCCCACTTCTGGAGTCACCACCTCATGAAATACAAGGACAGGCTGGAGACACTGCAGTGAAGGGTGACAAAGATGATTCAGGGTCAACAGGGGGCAGGCCATATGAGGATTGCTTGAAAGCACTGAACATGTACTCGCTGGAGACCAGATGGGAGAGGGGAGATATGATGGAGACCTTCAAGTTCCTGAAAGGAATACACAGGGTGAACTGCCAGGAATTATTTATCATGAGTAAGTTCAAGGTCACTAGGGCATAAGAAGATGCTGACAGGAGGGAGGTTCAAGAGGGATATGAGAAAGTGTTGTTTTTTTTTTTTATAGAAAGGTGGTGGAACCATAGAATAACCTACCAGCCAAGCTGGTGGGGAGCAGAACTAATAATGGTTTCAAGAATGGCCAGGAGAGAGTGAAGGGTATTGTGGTTACTTAGGGCAACAGTAACAAGGAGGGGTGAATAGGAAGGGCTAGAACCCTGCATGGACAATAGGTCCCAGGGTTAGATATAGAACCACGAGCAGACTGGATGGACCATATGTCTTTTTCTGCCATCATTGTCTATGTTTCTTTGTTCTAATAATGTGTGCTTTCAGGTGTTAATAGTGAAATTGTTATTCTTAATAGTTTAGTCAAGTTAGCTTTTGTTGACCATGAAAGGAGGGCTAGAAAATACTTCTTGTTTTCAGTTGCATCCTGGGGAGCTGGGGAGAGAGAGATACTAATATAAAGTGACTGATATTGAATCAGGCTATGCTGTTTTTTGTTTTTGTTTTTTTCCAGTGAATGGGGAAATTTTGGCCAGATCAAAAAAATTCCCAACTCTTTTCAAGAAGTTCCATAGGGTCTTTAATGTCCACCTGAACAACAAACAGAACAGACAGAACTTTGAAAAGGCAATAAATAAAAGATTAGTTGCTACATGAACACACTGAGTAACAGAGCCTTGTAACAGATGCCAGTAATTAGATATAGGGGTAAAACACGGTACAAAATAGTTAATTTAAAAATCAAGCAATTTACTTACCTGACCTGGAGAATGGTCTGAAGTGGGGTCCCTGAAACCATTTTAAGTACTTAAATAAATTAAAGGATATTATGTGGAGACACAACGGGTCTTAGTTCTTAAAAAAGAAATGGGGGATAGAAATAAGATAAGTATTATTTTATCTGATAGGGAATGTGTGATGTATAGTACAGCCAGACCTGTAGGATAAAAACAGAAGTAAGTCAATTAGTTGACAATAGCATAGTTTAATATGAAGAAATACAGTAGCTCAGAAATAGGAGAAATGGTTTCTAATAATACAAGCTCACAAGATCCTATATATATATATATATATATAATATAAAATAAAGGTAAAGTTTTTTAGTCTGGCACTTCACTATTCACAAAGACAGCAGCTGACTTTCAGTAAATCAAAGTTATTTATTGAAGCATATTTCTCGAGTAGTCAGAAAGACAGTTTCATGGTCCTATTCCCGGTACTTCGGTCCTACAATAGGGCCTTCGTCACCCTGAATGTGTGGAGCAAAAGCAATCAGTGCAAGCCAAATTCCCTGAAGCTCCAACAGGTTGATGTGGTACCAGGACTCCTCAGGGGTCCAGAGCCTGTGGACTCTGTGCTCCCCCAGGTGGGCACCCCAGCCCATCAGAGAGGTGTCAGTCATCAGGATGACTGTTGGCTCTGGGTGGACAAATTGGATACCTTTCTGCAGATGTTCTGGGACTAACAACCACTGGAGGGTGTCCCACATCAGCTGGATCACAGTGACCAACTGGTCGAAGTGGACCTTGCACTGAGTCCATTGGTGAGCCAGCTCCCACTTCAGAGAGCATATTCTCCAGTGGATCCAAAGGTCCATGCTGGTGCATACTACCATGTATCTCCTCCTTTGCCCGATCATTTTGTGTTGGGCAGCTTTGCCCTATTGTAGGATTGAAGTGCTGGGAATAGGATCATGAAACTGTCTGTCTGACTACTGGAGAAATATGCTTCAATAAATAACTTTGATTTACTGAAAGTCTGCTGCTGTCTTTGTGAGTATTGGGGTGCAAGACTTAAAAACTTTGCATGTATCATTGTCTGGAGGGTGAGCCCCCTCCAAAGTCTGGCACCCGCTGGAAGTAACCTGTGACTCACCACAAAACCAATTTTTTTTTTATATAAAATAGGCAGTCCAAAGTATTCATACTATATCTTATTTTATTTGCACTTCAATGAACAGAGTTTACAGTTTACCGTTCCCAACAGTGATGACAACAGTTTGTGACGTTTTACCAAGCAGCTTTTTCAAATGTTTGAAAAGCCACTTGGCTGAAAATGTCATGAACTGTTGTCATCACTGTTGACATCTATTGGGATCCGTAAACTCTGTCTGTTGAAGTGCAAATAAAATAAGATGAAGTACGAATACTTCAGACTATTTTTTATATATAGCATCTTGTGAGCTTGTGTGCCATGACTGCAAATGCAGTGCTACTTCTATGTGTCACTGAGCACCTATTCCCTTGAACGACTCTTACCTTTCTGTGGGTTTCTAATATGAACTTAAAGAACTGTAAAATAACAAAGGAAGTAGAAAAGGAAGGAAGGGAAAGAACGAAAGAAACAAAGAATGAAGCAGCTTGGAGGACAGCAGAGATTCATCTCAGTACCCATGGGTGCCAGTTTAGAAATAAATTTACTTCATGGTGACCTAGTGGTCTGCAATTAATTAAATGTGCTCCATGGTGGCCTGCAATTAATTATTACCCTGAGACTCAGGAGCCCAGTGGACTAATGTATTGGTCCACCTGGTATCTATTGGGTGCAGCTTGATTAAAAAACAAAAACATTCCCTGGTGTCTAACGGAGTCCACTGGCACCAAAAATGTATCATGGCAGAGAGGATAGTACTGATAAGGATGACAGCTGATCAAGAGAATAGATAGTGAGAACTGCGACTTCCATTCCTCGAGTCTGGAGTTCAACAGCTGGTGTAGTTTATGCTTCTTTTGCTGATGCCACAAACTGAAACTGCCAGTGACTTGTGAGGGGAGGGTGGATGAGTCAAAATGTTTTGGAGCTGCTACAATTAAAATTAGCCCTAATGGGTATTTTGGGGTGGGGGGTTGGTAGGCTGTGAGAGTGTGATAATGGCTACAATCAACACTGGGGACAATTTAAGGAAGAGGGCACTGGGTTTTACATGGTGCTTTAACACTGCATCATCCATGAGGCCCCTGAGGGCTGAGATCATTTAATAAATTACCAAAGACTCTGAGATGATGTACAGGGAAGGGCACATTTCCTTTTATCATAGAAACATAGAATTTGCTGGCAGATATGGACCACTCAGCCAACCTAGTCTGCCCATTTTTCCCTACCTATAGTTTCACCACAGATTCTACTTGATCTCCAATCCAATCAAACGCCCACTTCCCTTTCTTTAAGATTCACTTATGCCTATCCCACGCATTCTTGAACCTCACCACTGTTTTCACCATGACAACCTCTGCTAGAAGACTGCTTCAGGATTCCAACACTCTTTCTGTGAAGAAGTACTTTCTCGCATCTTTCCTGCATATACCCCTATAGCTTCTTAGCGTGTCCTCTTGTCCTTGAGCATCTTTTATTCTGAAAAAATACTTCTCTCCTGTACCTTCTTTACCCCCATGAGGTACTTAAAGGGGTTCCACCACAGTGGTTTGACAGGAAACTTGTCGACCACCTTTACAGCGATGGTATAATGCTGACAGTCAGCATTGTGCCACAAGGAAAACAATGTTGTTTTGCGGGGGTAGTGGCACCGCAACCCCCGGACTTTAAAATAATCAGCTACAGGTCGGAGTTGTTTCAGGGAGGGGTCACAAGCCATGCTAGTGTACTGTGTGACCATTACAGCAAACTGCCAATTTTGTCACTGTTATGATATTTGTGGTTTTAGTTTCCGCTGTATTGTCGGTATACCCTTAATGGACTTTATCATATCCCAGATCCCTCTCCTGTCTTCCAGGGTGCACATATTTAGGTCCATAAAGTCTACCCTTGTAGGGCTTCTGATGCAGACCCTGCACCACTTTAGTTGCTCTCCTCTGGACTGCCTCCACTCTGTCTATATCCTTCCAGAGATGTGGGGCCCGATTTTCAACTGCCTTGCAGATGCTGCAAGCCCCTGGTACGACGAACATATGGTGCAGGGGGCTTATGGCATTCTTTTAGTGCCGATCATGATTTTCATACAGTGTGCCAAATTCTGCAAGTTAGACCAGCTCCCCCCGGTCTGACTTGTGCAATTTGGGAAACCCTTTTTACAGGGCTTGTGTCAAAGCTTTGGCACAAGCTGCCATAAATTGTGGAAAAATGTTGGAGCCATGGCAAATGTACTAAAACTGGAAGCAGTTGCAACAAAGGAGTTTGACGCAGTTACATCAAACATCGGGGCTGATGCAGGGCTTGATGCAAGCCCTGCATCAACCTTTGGAAATCGGGCCTGTGGTCTCCAGAACTGGACCTAGTACTGTAAGTGGGGTCTTACTAGTGATCTATGCAGGGGCAACACCAGTCCCTCTATCTGTTGGTGGTAACCCTCCCTATGCATCCCAGCATCCCACTAGTCCTCCCAACTGACTTGAATCACTGCCTGACCTCCTTTAAGTCATCTGATATGATCAGCCCCAGGACTCTTTCTAGCGTGGTGGTTGTTGTCAGTACCACTTCTCCCAATTTGTTCTCTGCCCCTGGATTTCTATGCTCCCAAGTGCATTAATTTGCACTTTTTTGTGTTGAAACCCTGCTGTCATACCCCTGACCACTCCTTGAGTTTTCTCAGGTCTCTGCCCATCCTTTCTACCCCTGTGGAGTGTCTACCCTATTGCAGATTTTGGTGTCCTCTTCAAAGAAGCAGACCTTTCCTCCCAGCTCCTCTGAAATGTCACTTCTAGGCCCTGTCAGCAATATGCAATGAATGTTACTAGTTCAAAAAAATATATTAAAAGGGACCGGTCCTAGCACTGACTCCTGAGGCACCCTGCTGGTCACACCCCTCCTTCCTTCAAGTGAACTCTGTTTACCCCCGCCCTCTGTCTTCCATCTACTAACCAATTTCTTACCAAGTTTACAACCTTTGAACCCCCCCTTCTCAAGCTACCCAGCTTGCTTACTAGCCTTCTGTGTTGAACAATGTCAAAAGCCTTACTGAAATCTAGGTAGGCCATGGCCATTGATCCACCCTGTTATAATGCCTTGGTCACCCAGTCAAAGAAACCTATGTGACTTGTTTGGCATGATGCCCCCAGTGAATCCGTGCTGCCTCAAGTCTTGTCATTTGACTTCAAGATATCCTATAATCCTTTCCTTCAGCAGGGCTTCATTAACTTTCCCACCAATGAAGTCAGGCTGACTGGCCTATAATTGCTAGCCTCTTCCCTGCTACCACTTTTGTGAAGTGGGACTATATCTGTTCTCCTCCAGTTCTCTGAAATCACTCCTGTTTCCAGTGAGCTGTTGAATACAGTAGGACTGTCAGATTTGCAGCCAGTACATCCCTGAGCTCCCTCAATACACCTGGATGCACCACACCTGTCCCCATTGTTCGTCCACTTTCAGATTAGTGAGTCTCTTCAAAACACTGTCCTCTAAAAATGGTCTAGTGTTCACCTCCCTTCTCCAATGCTCCTGTTACTTTTTGTGACTCCTCCCCTTCTCCTTCTTCTGTGAACACTGGACAAAAGTGTTTGTTCGATATGTCTGCTTTTTCCTGGTCCCCCTCTGCACAGCCCCCCCTTCCCTTTTCAGTTTTATAGTCCCATGCCTGGTCTTCCTCCTTTCGCTTACCTGTGTAAAACATGTCTAGTTCCCCTTCATCTCTGCCTGGGTTGTTTCTCTCTCTTTAGTTTGTCCTTTTGTGGTCCTTACTGATATCCTTGCTTCCCTGATACACTTCCCTTTCCTCCTCCCTCTATGATGCCTTATACCTTCTGAATGCTACCCTTTTAGTCCTTACCTTTTCCACCACCTCTTTTGACAACCATAGGGGTCTCTTTTTCCACATGCTCTTGCTCACGTTTGATGCAGAGGTTTGTTGCCTTCCCTTTGACCCTTTTTCACTTTGACCACTTTTCCTCCACCCACCGAGGCCATCCCCCTGCCAGGTTATCCTTGAGGTATTTGCACATCTTTTTAAAATCTGCCCTCCTGAAGTCAAGGAACCTCACCCTTGTCTGGTTCAGTTCTACAGCCATCCTTATATTGAACCACACTGTATGGCGATCCCTGTTCCCCATGTGGCCTCTTACCTTGACGTTTGCAACACTGTTGCTGTTAGTGAGAACCAGATCCAGCATTGTCCCATCATGAGTGGGTTCACTGACTAGTTGCCTGAGGAATGCCCTCTGAAGGGAGTCCAGAATGTCCCTGCTTCTAGCTGAAGTCACCAATGGGAGGTTCCAATCTACATCCAGCAGATTGAAGTCCCCCACCAGCAGCACCTCCCCCTTTTCTGCCATCTTGCCAGAAGCTTCCTCCAGTACTTTATCTAACTCCTCCTCCTATGCTGGAGGTCTGTGGAGTACACCAGTGCAAATAAAGGCTTTATTCCTCATCTCTAGGGTAACCTACAGTACCTCTGCCTCCCCACAGTATTCTCTCTATCTTCATTGCTTTTATGCCTGCCCTCACATAAAGCACAACATCCCCTCCTTTCATTCCTACCCTGTCCCTCCTGAACAGAGTATAGCCTGGTAAGGACATGTCCCAGTCATGGTTTCCAGTGCACCAGGACTCAGTAATGTCCACAATCTCCAGGTCAGCCTCTGCCAATATGGCCACTAGATCTGGAATCTTATTTCCTAGACTTCTAGCATTTGTACATGTAGCCTTCCAGATTTTGTTACCACTGTGCTTCTTATCCCCTTTCTTTCTGTTTTGCCCTTTCTCTGTCCTCCCCTCTCTTTTTAATACTTCCATTCACATTCCCCTTCATTTTTACTGCTCTGCTTCCTTTATTTATTTCTACCCTGGGGATTCCATCCCCCTCAGGTTCTCCCTACTTTCTACTTCAGCCTGTTGGGGCAGTTACTACCTTTCTGATTTCTTCCACCGCCTCCCTCGGCTAGTTTAAATGTTCATCAAAGTAACATCTAAACTATCCATTGAGGACTGTGGTTCCTCTCCCAGATGGATGCAGGCCAGTACCCCTGTAAAGGCCCATATCTCTCCTAGTGGATTCCCAGTCCACAATGTAGCTGAACCCCTCCTCTCTGCACCACTTCTTCAATCATGAGTTTAAAGTCTTGGTGCAGAGATCCCTCTCTTCCCCCTTGTTTTTTATTTTATTGAATTAAGCAGATAATTGAGTTAGCCAGAGTGCCCAAGCATGAAACATAAAAACATAGAATTTGTTGGCAGAAAAGAACCACTTGGCCCACCCAGTCTGCCCCTTGGTTCCTGCCTAGTCTGTCTCTACAAACCCTAATTGGTCTCCAGTGACCCTCCCTCCTCGCTGCCTATTTGTACTAATATACCCCATTGTTATATATTTATATGTTGTTATATTCTTATGCATGCTTGATGCTCCTTACTGTTTTTGCCTACACTACTTCTGTTGGCTGGCTGTTCCAGGCATCCACCACTCTTTCAGTGGAGTAGTAATTCCTCACATCCCTCTTAAACATATCCCTTTCCAGCATCATGACATGCCCTTTGGTCCTGGTGCTCTTTCTCATTTGAAAGAGACTCCCTTCTGTACATTGTTCCTCCCTCCCTCCCCCACGTGAGGTACTTGTAGGTCTCTATCATGTCCCTTCTCTGTTTCCTTTCTTCTGTGGTGTACAGGTTGAGATCCCTCAGTCTCTCCTCGTAGGTTTTTGATTCAACCCCTGAACCATTTTAGTTGCCCTCCTATGGATGCCTCCCCCCTGTCTGTCTTTTCTGAGGTGCAGCCTCCAGAACTGGACACAATACTCCAGGTGGAGTCTCACCAGTGAGTGATACAGTAGCAACACCAACTCTTTCCTCCTGCTGGAGGGGTATCCTGTGATTTTGGCAACTCAGTTTGAGTGACTCAATATGAGTGACTCAAACCAAGAGCCAGTAAAAAGGGTTACATGTGTAAAACAGCGTGAGCATAGACAGCGGTTTTGTGCAGTGCTACAGTGATGGCGAAGCAGTGATGGCAAAGTGTGTTGAGTAGTATTGCAGCAGCTGTCACATATAGTGTGATCTTGCAGTTAGTTATATAAAAATAGGGGAGTTTTGGGGGCAAATTCCCTCCCCCATCTGAGAGATGCGGGGGACTAAGCCCCCCCACATAAAATATACTGTTGTGTTTGTGTGGCTGGTTATGTGGTGGTGGATGTAAGCTACAATTGGATGGACTGCAGTTGTGGTGCCGCTGTGGTGTAGTGTGTTAGGCAGAGTGTTAGGTAGGTAGCTAGGGTGATGTGTAGTATTGAGTGTTGTGTTGTGAGTTCGAGTCTAGGTGCTGACATGTGATGTGAGTGTGTGTAATGTGGGTTGTGGTGTGATTTTTTTTTTTTTCATTTAGGAGGTTTGGTCAGGTGTTTGTCATTAGGTTCATCAGGGGCGTTGTATATGGATTTAGGTGGTGGTTATTGTTAATGGGGCACAAGTGTCATTTGTATTGCAGGTCTTTTAGGGGCAACTATTTAATTGCTGCTAGAGGTGGTTGTTGCATTCTAGAGATGTTTGTTCAGTCTTTGGAGAGCCAGAAGGGGAGACCGCTGTTGCTGTATGGAGGCTATCTGTATCGGAGGGACAAGGAGGTGTCCCAGAATGGAATGGTATAACTTCCAGTTGCAACTGTGATGTGTGCATTTGTATTGCAAAGAGGGAGCCCTTCCATTCCAACTCTCCTGCAATGTCACTTATAAAGACAATAAAGAAGGCCAGTCCCGGCACTAATCTCTGAGACACCCCGCTGGTCACCCTCCCCTCCCTTCCTTGGAGTGAACTCCATTACCACCACCATCTGTAGCCTTTTCCATAACTAAATTCTTATCCAATTTACCATCTTTGGATCCACTCCTAAGCTACCCAGCTTGCTTACTAGTCTCCTATGTGGAATGGCATTAAACACCTTGCAGAAATCTAGGTAGGCCACGTCCACTGCTCCACCCTACTCTAGCTCCTTGGTCACCACATCAAAGAAATCTATCAGATTTGTTTGACAGGACCTCCCCCTATGAAACCATGCTGCCTCATGTGTTGTAACCCACTGGATTCAAGATATTTCACAATCCTTTTCTTCAGCAGTGATTCCATTAACTTTCTCACCACTAAAGTCAGACTGACTGGTCTATAATTACCAGCCTCCTCCCTGCTACCACTTTTGTGTAGTGGGACTACATCCACCCTCCTCCAGACCCCCAGAACCACTCCTGTTTCCTGTGAGTTGTTAAATTTAACTGTTAGAGGTGCAACAAGTACTTCCCTGAGCTGTGTCAATACCCTTGGATACACCCCATCTGACCCCATTGCTTTGTCCACCTTCAGAATTGCAAATCCCTTAAGGACTTTCACCTCTAAAAAAGGACTCCCTCCCTACAAAGCTTTTATTACTTTTTTTGTGACATATCCCCTTCTCCTTCCTCTGTGAACCCTGAACAAAAGTATTTGTTCAGAATGCCAGCCTTTTCCTGATCCATCTCTGCAGAGTCCTTCCACCTTCCTTTTTAATCTTACAATCCCACCTCTGGTCTTCCTCTTTTCACTTACATACCTAAAAAATGTATTGTCCCCTTTCATTACCTCTTCGACTATTCTCTCTTTAGTTTGCACCTTTGCACTCCTGACTGCTTTCCCTGTTTCCCTGATACACCTCCCTATCCCCTGCCCTCTGCATCCCCTTATATCTTCTGAATGCTACCCTTTTAGCCTTTACCTTTTCAGCAACCTCTTTTGAGAACCATAGCAGTCTCCTTTTTCCCTTTGCTTTTCTTGTCTGATGCAAAGGGTTGTTGCCATTACTATGCTCCCTTTATCTTCACCCACTGTTCCTCTACCCAACCCAGGCCAGCCACCCTGCTACGTAATACCCGAGGCATTCACCCATCTTTATAAAATATGCCCTCCTGAAACCCAGGACCCTTGCCCTTGTGTGGTTCAATTCAGCAGCCATCCTTATATTGTACCACACCATACGGTGACCACTGGTCCTCAAGTGGCCTCCCATCTTGATGTCTGCAACATTGTCCCTGTTAGTGAGTGCCAGGTCCAGTATTGCCCCATCATGAGTGGATTTACTGACTAGTTGCCTGAGGTACATTTCCTGCAGAGAGTCCATGATGTCCCTGCTTCTAGCTGAAGCTGCTGCTGAGATGCTCCAATTTATGTCTGGCAGATTGAAGTCCCCACCAGCAGCAATTCTTTTTCTGCCATCTTGCCAGTGGCTTCCACCAGTACCTTATCTGATTCCTCCCCCTGTGCTGGAGGTCTGTAGGTCACTCTTGTACAAATAATGGCTCCATTCCCATTCACCCGGGTGAACCACAGTACCTCTGCCTCCCCCTGTAGTCCCTGTATTTCCATCTCTTTCATGCTTTACCTCACATAAAGCACCACACCCCCTCCTTTCCTTCCAACCCAGTTCTTCCTGAACAGTGTATAGCCTGGTATGGCAAGGTCCCAGTCATGGTTTTCAATGAACTATGACTCGGTAATGGCCACAATATTCTGGTCAGCCTTTGCCATGCTGGCCTCTATGTCTGGAATCTTATTTTCTAGACTTCTAGCATTCACACACATGGCCTTTTAGATTTTGTTGCCACTCTGCTTATTGTCCCTCCCCCCTTTTTCCTTTTTGCTTTTCCTCCTTACTGCCTCTCTTTTTAATTCCTTTCCTCCGGTATGCCATTTGAACATCGAACACCCGACAGCGAAACCAACACATTGACAACAACCTGTTTGACATTCACAGTGTCGAATGCATTGTTGGAATGATGTGCTGATACACCAACTCCCAATGTTGGTCACTCTCCCCTGAAATTGCCCCCCCGAGTTGGTAATCTATAGTTCTGGGTTGTGTGGGGGGTGGGCAAAGCCCCCCACAAACAGTAATGGACTCTGGTGCTGTGGCAGTCCGTCAGCACTTTGCCCACGTGATGTGATTGCCATTGGCATAGTGGTGCCGCTGTAAAGTCATTTGACAGCTTTGTGGTCGATGCTACTTGATGGAACCTTTCCCCCTTTATCTCTATCACCCTGCTTCCCTTATTAATTTGCACCCAAGGGGATTCCTCTCCCTTCAGATTCTCCTTACTCTCTACTTCTGCCTATGGTGGGGCAGTTTCTGACTCCCCAATTCCTTCCACCACCCCCCCTTGCCTGGATTAAATGTTCACTGAAGTAACATTTAAACCATCCACTGAGGTATGCTGTTCCTTCCTGGAAGGATGCAGGCCAATGCCCTTGTATAGGCCCTTATCCTCTCAGGTGGGTCCCCAGTCCCCAGTGTTGCTGAACCCTTCCTCTGCACCAGTCATTCAGCCATGAGTTGAAGTTGCTGGTGCAGAGATCCTTCTCCTGTTCCTTGTCATAAACAGGCAGCACCTTAGTGAAAGCCACTGAGTGAGCTACTTGGATAAGACCCTTCCCCAGCTCCCTAAGTTCCCCTACACTATCCCAACCCCATGCCTAGCTCGGTCGTTAGTCCCCAGGAGGACAATGACATCCAGCTCTCCCTACCACCCTGCTGCTGTAGCAATCCTCAGGATCTGCTTCCCACCCTCCAACCTGTGGTACCAGGTAGGCACCTAACCTGCCTCTTCCCCTTTCCTTTTTTTCCATAGAGGTTTTTCTGCTCCCTGGCAGGCTGGGCAGCTGTGTCAGCCTGTCCAGTGAGCACCAGCTATCCCAATACCCACTCACCAATTCTAGGACCTGACAGGCTGTTAGTGCTCTATTGGGGAAAGCTTAATTTAGCCTAGCCCCCATATTTTTCCAACAGTTTTCTCCCATTGGATCCATGGACATGCAATGGATTCCATCTCTGAGCTCAACTTCTGTGGAGATGGTCCTGGTGTCCTGAACACAGTATCCCATCCCTTGCATGGTGATATCACATGTGCTGGCTTCCAGCCACCACTGGGTGTCAGGCAAGCAGCGCACCACACTAACCTCCCCCACCCAGGAAGGAGTGCTGTCCTAGGAATGCTCAATAATTCCTTTCTCTGCCAGACCCAGAGCAACCCAAGTCTGTTTCTGACCCTGGGTTGCTGGCGTGACAGGAGGTAAGGTGTCCAGCACCTCAGCCCTACACACCACCAGGCTGGCTTCTCCCTCTCTCCCTCTCCTATTCTCAGATCTATCCCCCTCACAGTTGTCCCCCAGCAGAAGTTTATTCCTCCACCTCTGTGGTCCTCTACCATCCTCCTTGGGGTCTCCACTACAGTGGGCCTCCTTCACCCTTGGTCACTACCATTGGTACCTCCTCCTGTCAGTCCTGCCCTGCCAGAGTGGCATAGGAAATATTCAGTGGTACCGGCTGAGGAATGTGCCTCTCTCACCACCCCACCCTTCCAAAGCCCACCATAATTCAATTGTTCCTCCTTCCTGGCATCCTCTGAGTTAATGGTGGCAGACTTGGTGGCCCCTGGTTGTGGGGACATGGTCCCCAGAATCCTAGCCAACTCAGCCTGGAGTCTAGTAACCTCCTCTCTCAACCCAGAGAGGTGTGTGCAGATGGGACAACACTGCGGTCTCCAGAAGGTCTCTCTGAAAACTGCCATTCCAATGCACTACACAACTCCCAGCATTCTCGATCTCTATTCCACCTGTGTTACTGGAAATACAGTACTTGTGTACAGTACCGTTACCCTTGATAGGGTGTTTCTAGTTTTCCCCTTTTTACGGGTGCATGGCCAGAGCCATGGAGACATATTGCTATTACATAATAGAAGAGGAGGCTGTGGAAACACGACGGGACACCTTGACTGTGTACTTGCACAATGGAGCTGAAGCACATGTGGCCTTTAATTCACCACAGTGCTTTTTTTCTCTCCCCCCCCCCCAGCCTCCCCTCCACTCTGGAACTATTTTGTTGCTCTGTGCCCACTTCCGTAACCCAGGACTCTCACAAACAGTGGAAACTGGCAGTTAATATGCACTCTGTTACAGGTTTCCTAAGTAACGCACTGAACAGCTGACTTCCATAAACAGTGGAAGACTCGTTTTCTTTCCAGATTTCTATGGCACTCTGTTCTCTCCCCCCTTCTCCAGTAACAGGGAAAAGAGATCTCTATTGCTTGCATGTTTTTAAGGAATCAGTCTGCAGCAACAGCTCTAATGTCAGATCCTCTGGAGGAGACTGAGCAGTTGTGACAATTACTAGTTAAACTTCCGAAGCCAAAATGTAAACATACTCTGCAAGCGCCTCCTAATTACCGAAGTTACTTGCTTTGTTTTGGGCTAACATTGCTGTCAGTGGAAGTTTAGGTTTCCTTCATCTAGTCAATTTGCTGTTCTTTGAGTGCTTTGAATGTTAACACATTGAAAGCTCTAAAAAAGTATGACATGCTTGCTTTAATAAATTTCAGATTGTGTCTTTCACGGTTCTCTTTATCAAACTTCAATAGGTTTTAAAACCTCATTTGGGGAGTAAACCACAGTCAGATATCCATAGACAAATTCTTGAAATGATTGTGGTACTCTACCCTTGAATGAATTTCAGATTCTGTTTCTTCTGAAAACCTTGTTTATTGTAGCACGTTCATATTTCATTAATTTCTATTTCCTTTTTATAGCACTCCCAAATTTGACATTTATTACGTTTTGGAATGACGCTGAACTTCATCAGATATAGCGGAGCTGCTTTATTACATACTTTATGTTTATCTTGTAGTAAACAGTAATCACTTGAAGTATTTGCACCAGTGTGGAGATTCTCTGATTACCTTCTTCATGAAGGTGTAGAAGGGGCCAGGCCACAAGGTGAACACGCTAGAAGACAAAGAAGGTAATTGGAGAATCTCCACACTGGCATCCTAAGGAATGGCATCAGACATACATTTCAGCTTGAGAAAAGAACACTGAGAGGAACCCTGAAAGATGCAATGAGAAGCCAAATGTTATAAAGCAAGGTGACGTTTTATATGGAATGTAGAAATGAATAAAATAAAAAAGCAAGTTCAACTCAGTTAAAAACGAGCATCAAAAACATTTGCTTATGTTTGCAGGATACTTTGAGGTATGGGCAAGCGTAATAAATGAATCCAGAAGCAGGGTTGTTTGAAAACAAGGTAAACATATTTCAGATTTGGAAAATATAAAGAGTTAATACCACATAAAAAGAAAAAAAAAGTTTGAGTTATTGATGTTGTACTTTCAGAGTGGGTATTAGTGGAAAAAATTAAAAAAAATTAAAGTGGACTGAACCAAAGCAGAAATGTTCACAAAAATGATGAAGCATGTGTGTTTCCCATGCAAACTAATTATTTAATTATTTGTACATTTATTGATTTAATTTAATAACATGACGAGACAGTTTACTTAAAGTGATTACTGTTTATTTTATTTTAAACAGCACTACAAAATAAATTTAAAGGGCCAGATATTCAAAACTTTGCCCCAGGGCTAAATTAACACTGCTTGGTGAGCAAACTTAGCCTGGAGCACAAAACAACCTGTATTTAAAAGGAATAGCCTGGGGCAAAACAGCTTCTGAATATAGCATGGAAATGAGGCTGGGCAAACTGGGCAGGGAGTGCAGGGCAAACTTAGCCCTGGAATAAGACAGCTCTGAATATAGCAACCAGGAAGTGCAAACCACAACAGCAACACAGTGCACAGTGATGTGAAGGTAGGTAGAGGTGAACTGTGTGGCCAATGCGTGTGCCAGCAAATATGTGGATCCAGTATAGCTACAGGCAGCAGTGCATATGAAAGTATAGTGTTCAAAACTGTATAATATTCCCCGAACTGTTTGCGCAGCACTAACGTGTTTGCAAGGGTTTAGCGCAGGGCTAAACGGTTAGCCCAGTGCAAACATGTTTGCCCGGTGCTAAACTTTGCCATATTCAAAAGTGACATGCAAATGAGCCTACTTAGGTAGTCTCAGGGCAAACATCCAGATTAGCATCTCATTATGCCCTGATTTGCATGCAGTTTGCACCGGGCTAACGGTTTAGCCCTGCGCTAAACTTGCGCAAATGTGTTAGTGCTGCACAGACAGTTCAGGGAATATTATACAGTTTTGAACACTGTACTTTCACAGGAGCTGCTGCCTGCAGCTGTACTGGGAAAACACAGCATAGGCACAGATGGTGGTGGTGCTGCATGCAATTGTCACACTGTAGGTCATGCTACAGTACACTGCAGACACTACAGTAGCAAGGGAGCCAGTAGTGTGTGGACACAGCACTGCCTATGGTGTGTAGGGCAGTGCTGATGACTGCACTATACACAGTGACAGGCCCAACATGCAGGCATTTACTGACAGTGGACATCACTGTTGCGCTGTTGCGTGACCTACAGATGCTGCACCTCTGGCATGGGATGCTAACAGTGACATATACATGTCTGGTTTTGTGTGCTGTGGCAGTTGTACAGCTGTGCGGTATGTGGCCTGGGGGCATATATTATCAGACAGGCACACTGGTGTTGGGGTATTCCCAATACTGGCCCATGTGTACTGCGTGATGTGTCCCAGCCTTGTGACCACACCTGGTCTGTGACACAGCCTGGCCACTTGTACACTCTCCCCTCAACATCCTCCATGCCAACAGTGCTGCATGTGTATACTGGCATCTGTTGGTGTCCACAGAAGAGTGGTCCACAGGTGTGTGCTGTATGGCCACACTGCCATGCTGTCCACTAGTGGCAGGGTCACCACTTACTGCCTGGCATAGCTGGGACTGGTGGCAGATGGCATCACAGCATCATTGTGATGCCATCAGTGAGCAGCATGTTTCCTCTATGTCTGGCTTTGTCTATGTGTCATATTTATTTGTTAGGTTTGTGCAAAGCCATAATGTCGTGCAAAGCTGATTGCCCAGGGTTAAGACTACCTTTTCCTAGGCGGTAATGTGCACCGCACTAAGTGTTGTGCTGAGTCACACAAAACCACTTTGCGTGGCACTAGTCACTGAATATAGCATTGCTCCTGCTCCTGTACTCATGTACACAACCACTCAGTTTTCCCCTTGCATACATTATGATTTTGCCCGGCGCTAATGCAGTTTGTGCGTACTATTTGGCCTTTTGAATATAACAAACCCATGCTAATGCCTTGCTAAACCTGTGCAAACAGTTTTTGCCCGGTGCAAAGTTTTCAATATCTGGCCCAAGGTATGTAATAAAGCAGCTCCAATATATCTGATGAAGAAACAGGGTTGTTCTGAAATGTAATAAAAGTCCAATTTGGGAGTGCTATAAAAAGGAAATAGAAATTAGTTTGTTGTAGTACTTTCATATTTCATTAAAGTTGTGAGAAGAAACAGAATCTGAAATTCATTCAAGGGTAGAGTACCACAATAATTTAAAGAATATGCTTGCTTTAATTTCATTTTGTTTTAAATGTGAACTTTTGCAAACAGAAATAATCAAATTATGTCTGTTCAAATATAAAACATGGTGTCTCCATGTTCAGTAAAATAATCCTAGCAACAAAATGTGTGTCCCTGTAGGTATAATCAATTTTAATATTGTAATACTGGGACACATTTAGATACACTGCTCCGTTAGTATGGTTCCTTCAGAATCATAGCTCTGAAAGGTATTATATCAGCTGTATATGGCTACCAAGGCATTAAAAGAACTTGAATTTCATACCAGCATTGACTGGTAAATCACATTTACTACACATTTTTGTGATTTAGTATAAAATTAGTATTACTCTACTGACTGTTTACTGTGTGAGTTCTTACAAAAGTGTTGAAATGAATATTGAGTAGCATGAGTTAAAAAAATGAGTTTTGGTAGGGTAGGAGTTTATTCATGCCTGCTTTGTTTCCTGTAATTGCCCGAGTGATGACATCCCATCATCAAATGCATTTGCTGAGAGACTTTTCTCTCTTCTGAAAAACAAACTAACAGTCGCAAGAAACCACTGTGGAGTGGAACTGGTAAAAGCAGAATTGATGGTCACAGTAAACTTCCTCATGAAATACATTGAATTTCATTCCAACATTGTTTCAAGCACAGCCCTTCTGCAGGTTGTAAAATCAAATACTAAGTACAGTTCTGAAGTGAAGAAATAATTTGATTGCTGTGTATGTCACTGTGTTGTATTTATTGTTACTTGAAAAAAATGATGTGTTTAACTGTGCCTAATATGATTGTTTTCATAATTATTGATTATTTTAAGTAAAATCTCTTTTATTGCAACATAACATTGTTTTGGTCTTGAAATTACTACATTTAACTAATTGTTTATCATAATTTCTACATAATTCAGTTAGAAATTTATTTCACAGGTTAATAATGTGTATTATACAATGGCAAGGAAATTTTCTGAACTCTGGTCAGTGGATGCCTGGAACAGTGATGTCATTACACAATAACATCACTGTATTGATTTGGAGCTTCTTAATTTTCTTTTCTCTTAAAGGAGTAGTCCACCCAGAATTTTCAAAAAACATATGTTATGCAGAGTGTTTTTGATATGTATGTTAAGTCCTAGTATGCCCTTCCCTCCGTCTGCTATTAGGAGTTTTTCCTAAATTAGCCTGCTAGCTGTATGGTAGTTTTACAACCCCTGGGGATCTCCATCACAAATAGGTTTATTGGCTTTCTTTCTCCTACGATACACCCTGTCTCATGTGACACTGATGTAGCCATGCCCTTAGATTTAGCATGTGCACTGCTTTAAAATCAGTTTAAAATCAGTTCACAAAGGCAGGTAACTGTTCTTATCCAGGGAGCACAAATGGCAACAATTACAGTTTAGGCAGATACCTGAGAGCATGCTAACTGGGGTTTCTGTAAGAAAATAGCTGCTAAATAGCTCTAATTCATTATTCATGTTTTCAGTGTGTGTCTCCAGTCACCTGTTCCACTCCTTTGCTGTTCCACTACCTTGCTGGACATGAATGTGTGGGACACGTTGACACTGGCTGCTTTTATGCAGAACCTGCTCCCTTGCTGGTGATGCATTATTGGCTTTGGGAGGTCAGTTATCAAGTAGCTGAGACCCCAGGCCAGATAAGTAGCACCTCTCTCACAAACGACAGGCCTAGATACAGTTCTTATAATATGGCCCCTAAATGTGGGCTACTCTGGCTGGTGTAAAATGTATCCTTCACTCAATAATAAATATGCTAATTCAAACAGGTTTCACCACAGCTTACCCCACCTAAGTTGTCTCAAAGAGAAACAAGCCTTTTTTGTCCTTCCCTGTGGCAAATGTATGCAGACTCTGCTTAAGACAGCACCTGCAGGAAAACTGGTCTCAAGGAAAAAGTCAATAAACAACCTGCTACAGTTGAAGCTGCTTAATTGGGACAATTCAATGGACACCCTGTCATCCCAATTAGTGATGGGCAAAGTGGCCCAAGTTCGCTCCGCGGAGTGATTACGTGGAGTAAAGAGCAAGTCGCAGTGCTCCGCAATGTGAAGAAGCCGAGTACTTATGTTATTAACGAGTAATGAGAAGTCCATTGAAAACAATGACTTCACATTACTCCACCTTCCCAAACCACTACTCTACCAATTCTATCAAGTTAGCCTGTGTTACATGCAGTTCTCTGGGGTCCACACATTCTACAGGCTGACCTGCTGGTGGTGGTGGTGGGGGGTGGGAGTGCTGGTGGAGCAGCAGGTGCTGCTGTGGCCCTCCTCTTCTTACGGATGCCGCAATGCACAGCTGCACCCTCTGCCACAGAATGGCCAGCAGGTGCAGGCATGGTCCATTCTGTGGCAGTCTGGCACTCCAACTGCTGGTGATTGAGCATATGGGTGCACTAGCCCTCAGTCCCCAGGTGAATCCCCTGGGGGCCACGGTGCACCTCCACCTCACGTTGGCAACACTTGACCACACTGCTGTCCCCCCACACAGTAAAAAAACTGCCAAACTATGGAGTTGTGGGGAGGACCAGGCACAGGCATGGGATTGCCAGATGAACTGGCAGCCGGCTGGTCACAGTGCTGAACAGGGATGGGATCCACACCTGGGCCCGGGGGAATAGGCACATCCTGTTCCAGAGAACCTGGACATGGTGGTGGTGGTGGTGGTTCAGCTGCCTCAGAGTCAGGACAGAAGGCAGTGCTAGTCCTACTTCCAGTGGGGGGGACACTCACAAGTATCGAGCGGTCCAACAGGAATGGGTGCCCATGCCCTCCACACATGTGCATGGTATGATACTTACCACTACCATGCTCTCCCAGAGCTGCCCCCACCCCAGACATTCCCTCACCCTGGTCCATCTCTCCTACTGAGCTCCCTCAGTCTGAGCAATTACTACACACACAGTCACACAAACAACAAACTACTTATATAGGTAAGAAAAATAAAATTTACAGAAAGAACAAATTAAGTAAAAAAGAGTACAGAAAAGACAAAAAAAATGTAGCTTTTAAAAAAGCTGTTGGGTCTAAATCAAAGTTTAAATCTCCTCCTCGCTATGATCTCAAAGTATCAGCAGTCACAAAACACACTACTCTCTCTCCCTCTGCACAGGAGAAAGTAAAAGTGTCTGCTTGTATGACTCACTTTCTTCCTGCCTAGCTAAAGAGCATGTGACTTACAGTACTACAAGCCTTGTGATGTATGGGGGGCTGCCAAATCTGAAACACCAAGTGGGTCACTTAGAATCATAATGAGGAATGCAAAGTTCATTAAAAACAATGACTTTGCCTTACTTTGCATTGCCATTCCGCCTTAACGCGAAGTGGTAATGACAAGACAGAGTGAGCACTTTGTATTGCCCACTCCGCGTAGCAGATTGGCAATGTGAAGTGCCCACTTCACGTTCACTTCACCAGCGGAATTTAAATTTGCTGCATCTCTAATCCCAATTAAGTGGCCGTCCCTTTAAAGAGAAGTCAATGTGTGCTGTAATGTTTGCATTGGTCTTACCCCACTGCACTGTACTGCACCACCACCCAATAGCCTTATGAACACAGGGAGTGTGATATAGCTGATTATTTTTGAGAAGGAGTTTAAAAGTTAAGTTAAATGTATAGTACTATAGTTTAAAAAAGGTTTAGTACTGTACTGTAACATGTTTGTGTAGTGCTTGCACCATCACAGATGCCAACATGCTGATCAAAAAAACAGGAAGTAAGGAAGCAGACCAAAGGAAACAGAACATGTAGTTAAACTGTTAAAAAGTGTTTAATATTTAAACCCTTAAATTTAAATCCTTTAGTTCTGTTTAAGCCCAGTAAGCTGTGTAATTTTTCTTGCCCTGCCGAATCTTCTGACCTGCAGCTGAAATGCTGAAATGTCGCTATGCTGTCGACACCAAAGGACCACAATAGAGATACTGTAAGTAAGTTAACCTTTTTAACACCCACAGATTTACCTGGAGGGAGGTGAAGAATCTTGTGCCACCAAGCTCAGATTCAGCCATGGGGAATGGGAGAATTGAGGAATATTGGGAACTCACGGTCAGGAAGTGTGTGTGCAAGAGGCTGATGGTGCTATTCACAGCGCATTCACATCTGCTCAGCAGTTCAACCGCTTAATCAGTGCAGCTCAACAGAATTGATCAATGGCAGCAGCAGGTACAGTAGTTCAGCCTCAGGATGGTCACAATAGCCAGAAAGCTGGGGCTGACAGCAATGAGTAGGACAGAATCGTCCCAATAATCTGGCATCCCCATCACTATTAAAAGGATGAGGTTCTGTAGAAATCAATGGCCACTTAATCAGTTCTCAGCAGGACATCCCAATAAAGTGTATGTCCCAATTATCCACATTCTGATTAAGTAGCTTCTACTGTATCAGAAATCTGACATGGCCTCACCTCCAATTATCAAGTAGCGGAAGCCCCAGGCCAGGCAGTTATCACTCCTTCCCAAACTACAGAGCTAGACACATTTCTTATAATATGGCCCCTAAATGTGGGCTGCTCTGGCTGGCCTTAAATTTACCTTTTACTCAATAATAAGTAGACTAATTCAAACAAGGTTTATCAGAACTTACCCCACATATGCTGTCTACAAAGAACACACACCCTTTTTTGTCCCTTCTGTGGCAACTGTAGGCAAACTGTGCTTAAGGCTGCCAAGAAATAGTCAAGTTGTTGAGATGGAGGATCCACTGAGCAAGAAAAGAAGGAACCAAATCACTTTTTCCTTAGTATTGAATATCCTGGGCAACAAATTACTACATGAACGGTGTTTCCTATGATGCCAAGTCTGCATCCACAGTTGGAAGCACCTTGGATGTTGGATGTACCTTTAAAACAGGCTTTAAGTACGTTAGAATCAGAAGATTGAAGTCTGAATTTGGTGAACACTCTTCTTAGCTTAGATTTTTTGATCAAATCCAGATAGGATTCATAAATGTGGGGCTTTTTATTCCTAATATACCAAGGACTGTATCTGTAAGTTGAAAGAGACTGCAGGTCTCTTTGTTGGTTCTCAACTTCTAAACTCCTTACCTTACATTTTTCTGTGATTCTCCTTTTAAATAGAATTACTGCTCACCTGACTTTCATAATCACATAGGCCCTGTATCTATTTATAAAAGCAGAATCTGAAACTCTTTTACAGTGTTGTGAGTTTGCATGTTAATCCTTTTGAGCGCTGAAATAGTTAATTGCCTTGAAGAAAACATATTTTGTGCCTCTATTTGGAAAAAGTTCAGATTTTTGTGATTCTTTACAACTCTTCCAGTGGAAAACAGTTAATCTGGATATGCAAATTCATTATGAAAATTGATTTGTTCAGAGCTCATCATGGTCCTTTCAAGGGTCAACAACTTTACAAACTTTGTGTTAATGAAGAGTTAATGAACTTGGTTCATGAACTGAGTTAAATAACAGTCAATGAACTTCAATGGGTGTTCATCAAGCATTTATGAACGTTCAGCAAATTTAATGTATTTGTTAACTTAATTTTGCCTGGGCTGGGGCACATTTCTTGCTCAGGTACACAGAACTCCAGTTCTGTAAAGGGGTGAGGCTGCAGGGTCCATGAGTCCAAGATTGTTCTCTGTAGGAGTGGGTCCATGTGATCCATGATGACTCCAGTTCTATGTGGGAGTGAGTCTAGGGGTTCTCTGAGGGACTGGTAAAAATATCAGAGCTTTTAATACAAAACCAAGTCTATGAACCGATTAGCTGGACCTGAAGGTATCTGCAGATCCTCTGCCCCAGTTCACTGTTGGAAGGTCTCTGACTTGCTTGAGAACAGAGCAGAGAATGGAACTGCTGATGAGTGACTGAAATTTAATCTATTAGATTTGTGTGTTTGTGTGGGGGGTCTGGTGGCAGAAAGGGACTGTGGAAGTGGCACGATGTGGCTGTATCTCAAACTGGTTTCCACTCTTTCAGTTCTAAATCTGGCTGCTGGTGCCACTGACAGTGTCTTCACTGGTGATACAAACTGGCAGGGGATCATGGCTGGAATTGAAACCAAAGCTTCCAGTTATTTGTGGTGAGGAGGTGGTTGAGGGGGAGTTAAAGTGCTGCTAAGTGGTGTAATTGAAACCATTACTACTGGTGACTTAGCAGGGAGGAGGGCAGCTAGAGAGAGTGGAAGGGACAATGAGCATCAAGCCTCAATGTGATACCAATATACAGTATTTGTTTTGTTAATGGCACACAGACATAAACAAGTATAACCATTCTAAATGGGATGATGGGGCAGGACAGAGAAGAACAGCATGACACCATTGGCTCAGTAAAAACCTGTTGGCAGAAACAAGTTCTGTACATGGGCAAGTGTGGCTCATCCTTTGAAAAACGTTCATGAAAGTCCAAGCCTGCATATCATTTTCCAGAGGAGCAGCACCATTGGCTGTGCAGAAGGTGAGGCTCATCATTGGCTCACAGACTAACATACCGCCACTGCCTCCTTTCTCACGCAGATGCTCCCAATAAGTTAGCTTGCATTCTGCATGCAAACATACAGAAGTGAAGTTAAGAGATGGCTCACACGGTAATTTTGGAGTTCACAAAACAGCAAAGGTTTGAATCTGGGGACAGGTAACTGGTCAAGTACAGTAAATGAAGGATGTTGTCAAGGAGCAGAAAATTGTTTCCAGTGATTCTTGGGTTCCCAGAGTTTGTCACAGGTAGTGCCTCCTCTCCTTGGTACCAGGGTTAAAATGAAGTAAAAACATTATTGTGTGCACAAGGACATTACAGCTATAACAAACCACATGAGGGAAACATACGCCATGATGACTGGGTTACAAACTTGATGGGCCACTTGGTCATCTTCTTCCTCTGGAATCCACCATTATAGTACTATGATGATGCAGATAGCCCTTTTGCCTCATTTTGTAGTCACCATACAACATTATATGCAGCAAAAATATAATTATATCCTATATCAAAGATCAAAGAAGATAGTTTGGGGAGAAAAACAAAGATTTATGGGGCTTCTTGTTAAAATGTTGTTCTCCATGGTCCCAGTCACTGAGTGAGACTGAAAGTGTGGGAGTGTATTTACATGTGCGCTGTTACCAAGCTAAAAATTATGTAGGTTTTTGGAAGAGTTTTGCAGAACACTGTACAAAAATAATTTTCCAAACCCATGCAACTTTGATTTTAAAATTAGACACACCATTTATTTAATTAAACATTGCTTGCTTTTTTTTTAATTTTCTCTTTTGTTGACTAGGAAAAGAGGACTGCTTATTTTCAGCTTCATCATGGGGCATGTGGATACAGAAGAAAACCAAGTTAAACTGAACCAGATTAAGCTGTTGGTGGTATTGTTTTAGTGAATTTGCCAGGGTCTGTGTTGTCAGAATTGCTATGGTTAACTGTGATTTAGGGGAAAAGGCCACACAGGCAGTATCATCTCCAGCAATCATTGATGACTGGGAAGCAGCCTAGGTTTAGAGGTTCACAAGCAGGGCACAGATGTTATGATACAGCACATAATGTGATATATTGTGCCCTGTGTTATGAGCACTAGGACACAAAATGGGCAGAGAAACATTGGAATATAGAAACTGATGGCAGATAAGGACTGCCAGACCCACCCAGTCTGCCTGTATACCTTACCTTTAATTAGCTGCCGCTGACCCTACTTGATCACCGGCTGCTGCCTCTCCTTCCCCCTTCTAGGGTTCCCTTATGTCTATCCCATGCATGTTTAAATCCTTCCACTGTGCTTGCCCCCACCACCTCCTAGGGCAGGCCATTCCAAGCATCCACCAACCTTTCCATAAAAAAGTACTTCCTCACGTTGCCCCTTAGTCTACCCACTTCTAGTCTCATGTCATGCCCTCTTATTGTTTTAGAGCAGCTTCTCTTCTGAAATATGCTGCCCTCCTGTATCTTATTAATCCCCTTAATAAGGTACAGGAGGGCAGCATATTCTAGTGTACAGGCCCTATCTATTACAGGTCCTGAGCTATTATTACACACTAGCCAATTGTCTTTATTACATATCTCTTATCTCAAAAATAAGCAAGGCCATACAATGGGCAATTGAAAAGCAACTGATGTAGCATTTGAGCAAGCCCATTCAGTAGGTTATAGGGGACCTGCTGAAGTGGCATTCTTGCAAGCCTGCCTAGAGAGCGATTCAGAAACTGCTAGTGGTGGCATTCAAACAGTTTACTTGGTTAGCAATTGAGGAGCTGCTGATGGTTACATTTGAACAAGCCCACTGGGTGGGTGATTGGAAATCCAGCAACAGTAGCATTTGAGCAAGCCCACTTAGCAGGTAATTGAGGATCTGCTGAATGTGACATTTAAGCAAGACTACACCACAGGTGAGTGAGAAGCCACCAACATGGCATTTGAGCAAAATAGCTTAGTGGGTAATTCAGGAGCCACTGAAACTGCATTTGCACAAGTCCATTTATTGGGTAATTGAAAAGCTGTTGATGGCGGCTTCAAGCATGTACTCTCAGTGGGTGATTGAGGCACTGCTGATGTGGCATATGCAAGCAAACCTGCTCAGTGGGTGATTGAGGTGCTGCTAATGGGGGAATTTGAGCAGACCTGCTTGGTGGGCAATTGAGGATCCACTCATGGCAGCATTTGAGCAATCCTGCTCAGTGGATGATTGAGTAGCTGCTGATAGTGGCATTTCAGCAAGTCAGTTTAATGGGTGATTAACGAGCCACCAATGGTAGCATTTCAGCAACAAATATGTTGTTACAGGGTAAAATAAAAATGTCAACTGAAAGGTATTGTATGCTTATCACCAATTATAGATCCTGAAGAAATAGTGGGATCACTACAAAACGTTGATCAGAGTGAATGCTGTTACTTGGTGACAATTATGAACCATATAATTCAATAAAATCACTAAAACTGCATACTGGTGAGTGGGTCATTTATCTCCATCCCTGACTTGATTCTCATTTTGAGGTTGTTTGGAGCAGATCCCTCACAGTGTTTTATTTTGTATTACAGGTGCTGGGTTGGCCACACTGTCTTCGGCAGGTAACATTTGAGCAAGCCCATTTGGTGGACAATTGAGCCACTATAATGGCATGTGTGCAAGGCTGCTCGGCAGACAATGGAGGCACTGGACCTTGGTGGGGGTACAGGACTAAAAATAGTATTCTATTCCTGTTGAAGTTGGCAACTTTTTCCCTAAATATTTAATCATCCGATGTTTTTTTTTCCCAGTAGCTCTACAACACCAGTCTTAAACCAGTAATGGCACTCTGACTGGGGTGTGTGTAAAAACGAGTTGCCAGAAATGGCAAGCTCTGCACAGGGATATGCACAGCTCAGCATTTTGAAAAGTCTGCATGCAAATCCAAACCTGTGTTATCCACCACAGCCTGCACTGTTGGTTGCAGAGGAGCAGAGGCTCATTTGCAAAGGCATCATTGAATCACAGCTTGATACTTCTATAGGCCCTGGGGTCAATTCACAAATGTGTTGGGAATGCCGCTAGCCCCAGGTGCATTGAATATCTGGCTCATGGGGCTTGTGGAATTCCCTGGTCGGCGATCAGGATTCTCAATCCCATGCATTGATTGCTGAAAGTTAGACTAGCTGTTTCTGGTCTAGCATGCGGCAATTTGCGATGCCCATTTTATGGGGCTTGCATCAAATATTTGGTGCAAGCTGCTGTAAAGTGGGATAAGTGTTGGAAATGCACTCGATCTTCATGAATTGGGCGCAGGTTGTGGCAAACAGTTTGACACAGCTGTGCCAGCCACCAGGGTTGACACAGGCTCTGGCACAAGCCCTGCATTGCTCTTCATGAATCAGGCCCCCCTTTTCACTCAGATGCTCCAAATACTGTATGTTTTCTTAATATTAAACACATTTTAAAAGTGTAACTATTATATTTCAGAAAATAAATGTTGGCTGCAGTACTCTTATTCACCTGCAAGTTGCTATCCTGTTGATTTTGTAGATGTCCTTGTAGTGTCCCAGAGTTGGGGGCCCTAAAAAGAATTGCTTCAGGGACCCCAGGGGATGGAGTGTGGGGGCCGTGGAAACAAAAACAAGTGTCTGGTTAGGGCACTGTGCTTACTTTAGTGTCCCCAGTACCAAGGAATATCCCCTGCCAGTACCTCTACAGCCAGTGTTCCCTCTCCTGCAGAAAATTAGTACAGCAGGCAGTTCTCCATCATGTCTAAACCTGGACTATGTTTTAAAAAAGTTTTCGTTTTCCCTCAGGTTTTTCTTTCTTTCTTTTTTGTTGCTGCCTGTTTTATGGACCCCCCAGCAGGCAATGTGAGGTGAGGCAAACCACGTGCTGGGATTGCCATCTTTGCCCAGCATGGGCAAGATTCGAATCTTGGAGCTATTGCAGCTCGAGCTCAGGGTTTTAGTGTCAGAACCCCAAATGGTACAAGAGACATGTTTCCCAACCATTGAGGTCTGTGCAGCAGGACCAGTGAGGGAGAAGATACACAGTTCAAAGGAGACCAGGGAAAAAGGCTTACCTCTGGCTGAGGTGGGTCTCATCTGCTCTGCCTGGTGCTTCCCCTCTGGTCCAGTCCATTGGTGGCTGCAGGTGGTTGGGTCAGTGTGACAGTCCAAAAAAACAGCAGCAGTGAGTAGCAACAGCAGGTCAACTGACATGGTGTGGGCTTTGTCTTTTCATTTTAATTTAATTAAAAAAAAAAAAAAAAAGTGAAGCAGTCCCTTGTCAGCAGCTACTGCAGGCCACATCGGAAAGAACCAAGGTGCAAAGGAGCATTGGAACAGAGAAGGAGTATTGGGGGATGAAGCAGCAAAGGTCCCAGTGTCAGGATGGCCCACTTCCAGCCCTCTTCAGTCAGCAGTGCTAGCTGACTACTCTTCTACAGAACTTCATCCAGGGTTGGGGCAGTGAATTGGCAGCAGCACTTTTGGCCAGCTGCTGACCACCAGAAGATCTTTTTATTTAAAAAAATATTTAAAAAGTGCCGGATGGTGCAGAGGCAAGCACCTGAGGCCACGAGGGGTGGGCAATGCTCCAGATCCAAGGACTACCCAGAGGGTGGAGCAGTGAGCCGGAGGCCCCTAACCAAAGCTATTTAGCTCCTCGAAGGCAGAGCAAGATGGGGTAGCCCCATTTGGCAATCCAAAACAGTTTTTTTTCTTTCTCTCAGCTAATTCAATTAATCATGTCAAGGGGTGCCTAACAAAGCAGCCAAGGCTGCATAGGTGGGTGGGTACTCACCACCTCAGGACCACCCATAGTGGCAGCCACAGACTTTTCCCAAGCTGTGGGATCAGACAAGCAGGACCCTAGTGAAACTGCCCATAGGGTGGGATGTACAGAATTTCTGGTAGCCAGTTCAGTGGGGTTAGGCATCAGGGTAATTGTAAAATGAATTTGCCCTCAAAATGAATAGTTAACCCTGTGTGGTGCCCTGAATTGCATGACAAACTGTCAGTACTGTGTTTTGTCCTCACAGTGAACTATTAACCTTGTGTGGTGACCTAAATGGCAAAACAAACTGCCAGTGCTGTGTTTTGCCCTCAAAATGAACCGCTAATCCTGTGCGATGCCCACTGCAAATGAACTGATAAACTTGTGCCATGCCCGTTTGCAAAGTGAACTGCCAGACTTATGTTGTGTCCTGTTTTGGATGTTTAAACTTACACCTTTTGGCCGACAGTGTGGGCAGCCACCTCAGCTAGAGTCAGGGGATAGTCAGAACAGGTTCCTTCAGCTACTCATCTTTACTACATCCCTATCCCATAAGGAAATGAGGGAGATCTAGGAACCACCCTGCTCAGTCGTTAAGGATGCTGATGCACAGTAGGGTGGGATTTGTCTTGTTGCAGGAGCAGCAAAAGCAACAAGACTAAGAGTGATGAAAGTAGCAAGAATAGAAGCTATGAAAGCTCAAGACACCTGGATTACAAATCTTTGTGTGTGGTCACTGGGACCCTGGTCAGTGGTCTACCATGACCTCCATATTGATCCCCAGTGGGTCTGTTGAAAAAGAAATTGGTTGTTGTTCATTGATCACTGGTCTGCTATGACCTTTCTACCAATACAGGAATCTTGGAGTTCATCCAGCCTGGTGTCTGTTATGACCTTTCACGGGTATTTAAATTCTTCAGTCCAGGGAATGAGGACCATCCTCTGGTATTCCCCTCTTTTGAAAGTAAAGTTTTCCTGCTCCTCCTGGATGCGCTTTCTTCAATTCACTCTGGTGCATTTGTGCCCTGAAATCACCTTCTTTTGTGCATCACATTGCTGTTAGAAAATGGGCTTCTTACTTGCTGGCATCTGATTGGTCAGTACCCTCAAGATAGGGGTACATTAAGTTTCAGTAGATGACCGGCAAGTAAGAAGTACCAGTCAGCTGACCACTGTACTTGCCCATATCCTGCAGCCCAGCTGACCACTTTAATCAAGCACATCACAGTAGTAAACGTCTGTTTTTAAAAAATAAGTATGTCAGACCACATATCAACAAACTTCGACCTGATAAATATCTTAAAGCGCCACAATATACTTACAGAAGATGAGCAGCCACCACAGCAAATGAAAAGAAGTCGTCCTGTAAAAAAACAAATAGAAAAAACACAAGTAAGTGAATGCTTTCTTTCAATCAGCGATCTACAGCTAGACAAAATAGAAAGAGAAAGACAAGAAGAAAACACTGTAAAAACACAAATGGGCAGTCTCCGTCTTTGAGCAGTGGCTAACTCACAACGAAATAACGATTTCCTGGCAAAGCATAACCTTTGAAAATCTAAATGATCTGCTGAGGACGTTTCACGCGGAGGTGCGAACAACCAGCGGGACACAGTATTCAGTAGCTGGCTACCACGCTTTGCCAGCGGCATCAACCGCCACCACACAGCACAGATGTCCGTGAGGCCTATAAGCATAATCAGAAACCCAGCTTTACCTCTTCTAACAACGTCCTATCAGCACTCCTAAACATCTCCAAAGTCCCAAAAAGACCAAGCAAGCCATCATCCAGCAATACCAAGCGGATCTTGAAAACTAAGACTCAGTTCAGCACTAAATCGATACGGCGCCTGGCTTAGTCCGTAAAGTTTGGTTTGACATACAGCTTCACATGGCCAGGCACGGTCGGGAGGGCATCCGAGAGCTAAAAAAAGAAAGTTCTGAAATAAAGCAAGACGAAAGTGGGCATAAATATATTACACTCACTTACAACCCAGATACAAAAAATCACAAAGATCCACGGGAGGTGAACAAAGAAAACACACGAGGTCACATCTCAGAGCAACCAAACGACCGGCTCTGCCCTGTTAACTCCTTTATTAAATATATAAAAAAATGCCCACCAACTGCTACAGCTTTCTACCTCCATCCAAAAAAATTGCCACAAGATATCCTAGATCATCACGAATACTGGTACACCACGGAACCCATGGGCAAAAATTACTTGGGCTCCCTCATGCCACGACTAAGCAAAGAAGCTGATTTATCAATACGCTACACAAATCACAGTATTCGGGCTACTTCAGTGCAGCTACTATATAGAGCAGGACTTACGGACAAAGAGATAATCGCAGTCACAGGCCACCGCTCCCAACAAAGTTTGACTTCATACTGGGCCCCTTCAACTGCAGACAGAAAGACATGGAGCTCCATACTAGCAGGCAAAGAAAGTCAACAACCGAAAACCTCAGCTAAGACAGCACAGCAGAACACAGATAATGAGAACCACAACATCTGTAAAACAAGCCTGCCACCTACTGATGTCACACAAACTGCAACCAAAAACATTTTTCAGCCTACTAATTGCACATTTAATTCACCAATTAATTTCATTACTTACCAGAAATGAAAGAAATGAAATGCTACCCTGAACAACAGTCACAGAGATTGTAAACAAATGTAACAGTATTACATGTTTTACACTATTTAAATATATTTAAAATGAAATTGTACCCTAAAAATGTTAAAAAATGTTTTAAATATTTAACACTGTTTTAAACTATTAAATTTTAATTATTTAAAATACATTTTAAATGTTTAACAGTCTTATTTAAACATATAAAAAACAGACTATTTTTTCTCAAATTTCAAAAAAAAGTTAAAATAAAACTTCATTTATTCACAACCAAATTAATACTCTGTGTCTTTATTTTTCAACAGTTAGCCCATTTTCTAAACTCAATAATGCCCTCCAGGGTGGGCGGTATGGGCAATACCGGACTGGCCAAGGGCTATAAGGCCCTCCGCCTGCGGCGTCGGGCCTCATCACGCCCCTGGCCGGTCCGGTATTGCCCAATACCGCCCACCCTGTCGGGCATTATTACTTAAGTAGAGTCCATGTACTGGTCATTCTTTACAGCTGCAACAAAAGTTAACCAGTCTATTATTTTGGGTCACCCCGGCCAGGGTTATAGAGCCTTAGAATGGCTTCCATCGCCTTAGAGCTTTAAAATCTTTGCAGTTGTCATGGATCTTTAGAATTGTCACAGCTGCCTTAGAGCTTTAGAATCTTTGCAATTTAATTAAGCAATACGCCATTAAGGGGTATGGGTTATCGGGGGATTTACCATGGCTGGATTATACCAAGGTTCATTTTGTTATAACAAAATACGACTTTTAAAGAGGTTGCTTTTTATTTTTTTATTTTTATTGTATTTATTCCCAGGCTGCAGAGGATTAGAATGTAGATGACCTTTTGTACCATTATTATTTGCTAAACAGCCAGTGGTTATCAGAGGATTTACACCTGTGGTAAACTGCCAGTCTGACCATTTCATTGGCTGTTCACTTATGTCCATAGTATAATAGAGCTTTTTGCATTTCATATATGCCATAGAGTCTGATATCCTTGAAACAGTTTAAAATATAACTTTATATGATTTCAAAATTCTTGCCATTGCTTGTAAGTTTAGTTTCCTAATTAGTCTTTCCAGTTGTTCAGGTTATGTGTATTCTGTTGTGACACACACTTCTCACTACAATAAAATGTTTTTAGTGCATCATAGAAACATAGAATTTGCCGGCAGATAAGGACCACTTGGTCCACCTAGTCTGCCTATTTGATCACATTTTTGCAAATACTGCATACAGTGTATGTATTTAGTGCCTCCTTTTTGTATATACATTAACCTGCACAATGGGGGTCTCACTTTAGCTGTTTGGGGGGAAGCAAACTAACAAGACATCATTATAACAATGAATTCTTTTTGTTGCTATACAGTGCACCATTTCAATCGCCAAAGGCTTCTTCAGGGGCAGTGCTGACGCTGCTTCATATTTTAAACTGGTATTAAACAATTATAAGGCTGCGTTGCTTGGTTGCACAGTTTATGTTAGAACACAGTTTTCCTGGCTACTTTTTCATTTTCTGTTCATTACTGGATCTACTGCCTCTACAGTTATGCAGCATTTCAAAATAATTCATTATTATAAGGACTTGTAGATAGCAGCTTTTTCAACAAAAGCGTAGTTACCCCCCACTGTGTATTTTTCTCTTTCTGGGGTCAACTCCCCACTGCCTTTAACTTTCCAACAAGTGCCATTCCCTGCAGCATTTCCTCATATTTGAAGGCGCAGTAACCCAGATCACTGTCCCCTAGACTTCTCTGTTCGGGCTGCTTGTCTATATCTGATATCATGGTCCTCGATTTGGAAGATCACAGTCTGTTGCTGTGCAAATAATTATGATGTCACAAGATGATTTGAGCAGGTGTAGACAAACAGCTAAAGTAGATCAGGTCTAGTAGACAGTGATCCAAGTTTCATGTTATTATGCATCATTACAATGAAAAAAGTAAACTAGATAGAATGTATGCAGTATAAACTGAATTGTAGCTACAGTAAATTGTAGATTTGTTTCAAAGTTTCCCCAGGGACAACAAGGGTTCCTTAACAACATGGGGTAACAATCTTTCACTTGGTCAATAAAGACAGCTTATGCGCACTTGCATTTTTTCAAAGTCCATATCTGGCAACAACAGTCTAGTAAATTAGTCTTGCAGGTTGAAGCCCCAATCTGACCAGCAGCATTGAGGTTCAAGCTTGCAATCTTCTCGTGACTCCTTGCACAACCCAACTTGACCGATTTGCTAGCTGACGGTTCATTTTATTTGCAATTTACTTTGACAACTAAAATGTTAAATTACAGT
Source organism: Neoceratodus forsteri (assembly GCA_016271365.2). Lineage (NCBI taxonomy): Eukaryota > Metazoa > Chordata > Ceratodontiformes > Ceratodontidae > Neoceratodus > Neoceratodus forsteri. The sequence continues at coordinate 668,403,895 of CM057459.1, read as the reverse complement.
GTTGGGAAACGGGTTCAATCCCTTTCTGAGGCTTGAACTGGTTTTACATGGTCATTCAGTGCAACAAGAAATGTATCATCCTGTTCAAGTTTAGTCTGAAAACAGACTAGTCACCAGCCCTACTAAAAAAAAAAAAAAAAAGTCCAATTATCAACTGTTTTCATAATTTTTGAAACTCCTACATTTGTAAGCAGCATTGGAGTGTGAGAGCTGCCAGTTTAAGCAAGTCACTTTCTAATGAGAGGTGTTACAGTATATAGCTGAATAGTGTGTGGTGGTTGACAGGGTTCAGAATCTGTGCCCCCCCCCCCAACACACTCATGCATATTTGCTACACTGCATGTTTTATCACCATTTTTGGGCATCTGAAGTCATGCCTGCCTGTCTTTGCAAGTCAGACAAACATCAGGTCTGAGTGAATGAGAATGAACCCGTAGTCCCTTTGGTGGTGGCAAAAAGTGTGTGCCCACCACAAGCAGGAAAAAACATAACATAGTCAGCAGGATTGTTGAAAGTCAAGGAGATCAAAGCAGTACACACTTCTAATAAGATACCTTTTGGACTAGAAAGTGCACATGGTTCTGCCAGAAGGATGGGAGAAGGAGATCCTAGTACTCAGATGTCACCTTTTTATGATGCCTTATTATTTTGGCATCCCATGGTTACCTAGGTACTTTGAGAAACTGTCAGATCCCACTGCCAGCAGCCTGGGATAGTGCAGAGCAAAGACAAAGGCCATGTTCAGGCTACACAAAATATCAGAACACCAATAGGCAGAAATTCTTATTGGACAGCTGGGATGAGCAGCAAACAGAGAAGTGATTGCATTGCTTGAAGGAGAAAAGACCATGCCTGATCAAATCCTGATGAGATTTGGTTGCACCTTTCATACCTGGACAGTATAAGAATTAAAAATGTGTTTCTTTACTAGGACCCAAGAACCCAGAGAGAGGGAGTTTGTGGGAGTATGCTATGAGTCTGCTGGAGGCCTTGAGGGCTATTGAATGTCTGGACCTTAGAGATGTGTGGGATTCCAATAAGGTGCTGACCAATAAGATTATCCTAGGAGTCTACAGTGATACACTTAAAAGAGAATTTAGGATGCTTCACCTGCAAGCCCCATGGGAAACCTTTCTGGATTTCAGTGAAAAGGCAAGAAAAGTTTTTGGAATTGGATAACTGGACAGGGATGCAGCTGTCTGTCAACAGTATGTGAGAACCCAACCCCTAATGTGGCCTGGCAATCCCACGTCCAAAGGTGTCCCACATCCAGATCACAGTGCAGGGTTTGAAGTTGGATCTACTGGTTTTCCCCTTGTCCACAAATGCTACAGCCTTGGATAGGAACATGTTCAAGATGGGTATGTTAGCCACAATATGGCCCAGTTGTCAGAGAGATCCATCTGGGCAAAAAATCCTTTACCCAAGTGCCACTTGAGTGTGCAGGAATAGCTGAGCTGACCAAAAAGTTGATGGGTATATGCCATGAGGAGAGGACAAGATCCTGGAACAGAGATGTGAAGAGAACTGACAGTCCACTCCAGTGGAGATGCAGAGCTACGGAAGATGGCTCAGTGACTGTTTTGATGCCCATGGGAACTCCATATGTAGATGATTTGGAGTCAGTGAACATGTTGAGAGGAGATGTGACCAGAGGCATACCACAGTGTGTTTAAACAAGAAGTCCCCAATGCTGAGGATCAACCCTCAGGCAGAACAGAATTAGGTTCAACATGTCCTGACCAACATAAATTCATGGGCAGATGTCCAATGGTCCCTGTGAAAATAAATGAAATATAATTCCAGACACTCTTAAACACTACAAGTTACTACCATTCACAGCAAGCATTTCTTCCAGCATTGCCAAATACTCAACTCCAGAAGCCACACCAGAAATTAATAAACTTAATCACAAGTAATGGCCTCTCAATCCCTTAGATGGTATAAATGGAAACTAGCATTCCACTGGGAGTCACCACCTACCAGGATGAAAGACTCATTGCCAGTGATGCCTAAACTGAAAACTTACCACCAGTAATTGTGGGAATGAATTTCCTCCGACACTGTTGCCAAGAACTTGTAACCACCCTGAAACAGCAAGAGACTCAACTACCCAAGCCAGGGAGACAAGCATGGCAGCAGACCATCAACCTGATCCAGAGCCATCAGCAGTTTGCAAATGAGGAAGAAGAGATAGGCAAGGTGCAACTCGTGGATAGACAGGCAGTGTGATTGGACCTGGGAACAGAGACAGTACTCTTGTGTGAGGTAAAAGTGAGAATCCAAGGACAGGATTACATGGCACTGCTAGAACCATGCTTACATTCAGAAGACAGACCAGTAATGGTCACATGAAGTTTGGCAATGGTAAAAAAAGGACAAGTACTGCTGAGGGTTAACCCTGGGCAAAAGCTGCCTTTTCTGCTTGAGTGGAACTTTTGTGAAAGTCTAGCAACTTTCACGGAAGCTTCCGAGCTTCAGCCGGTGGCAGATCAGAAAAGTTCCACATGATTGGGGCCGTTTACCCATTCCACCCAGCCCAATACTACACATCTGAGTCCCCAGTAATAAAGGGTCCCTCCTCAACCTAATGTAACCCCCCCCACCTCACAGCGGTGCCTCCTGCTCCCCCGTGTAATCATCCTCTCCCCATCCTGACCTATTTAAAAATTAATAACAACACTAAACCCTGGTGGCTAGTGGTCCCTATCCCCACTCGATCACCCACCAGTATCCCTCCCAGCATTTTTAGTCAGTTACCCTCCCCCCGACGCCGCCATCCCCATCTCCCATATATTATTTTTTTCCCCTGGTGGTCTAGTGGTAGATATAGATAGTGGCATGACATCCTCTCCCTCCCTATCCCCAAAATTCAATTGTTTATTTTTTAACCCAATTTCCTGGTGGTCTAGTGGCCCCCACAGACCTCTCCACTCCAACAGGTAGTGTCCCACCTTGCTCCCCCATCCTGAAACAAAGCAGGCCACTGGCACAGCCCTCCACTCTCCTTCTTGGCTGGCGGCCCACTGAAATGTGAATGAATGAGCACATGCGCTCATTCATTCATTCACATTTCAGTGGGCCACTGGCCAAGGAGGAGAGCAGAGGGCTGTGCTGGTGGCTTGCTCCATTTCAGGATGGGAGAGCGGGTTGGGACACTACCTGTCAGGGTGGGGAGGGGTGCAGGGTGGCCACTAGACCACCAGGAAATGGGGTTAAAAAATAAATGATTGGACTTTGGGGATAGGGAGGGAGGGGATGTCATGCCACTATCTATATCTACCACTAGACCACCAGGGGGAAAAAATAATATACGGGGGGGTAACTGACTAAAAATACGGGAAGGGACACTGGTGGATGGTCGCGTAGAGCCAGGGCTGGACTAGTAGCAGTAGCAGACTAATAAAGTAGGGTGCATAGGAGGCAGAATGTCCTCAAAAGTTCAGAAATTGATTTCCAAACTTTTGCAGAAGCAAAAGTCAGACATTTGCTTAAGTTCCGCCAGTGGAAGTTTTTTTTTCACACACCCCATTAAGGGTGCTCAACTGTGGAGCTACTGCAATATGGCTGTACAGGCACCAGCCCATTGGATGGCTGCTACAGCATTTTAGACGTAAATTATTCTGCCATAGCCACATATATCTCTAACAGTGATACTACAAAGCATGGATGAAGGACATTGATCTAGTCATAGACAACACCACTGAGGCCCAGAAGCAAGGAGTGTTGGAGCTGATTCAGAGACTCCAAGGAACTTCCTCTCAACACCCTCTTGACTTTGGATGCATCAGAACTGTGCAACATTGCATTTTGACTACTGATGACACACAAATTTGAGAAAAATTCAGGCTAGTTGCCCCCATCATGTACCAGCCACTAAAGGAAATGCTGCAGGAGATGTTGGATACCAAAGTCATCTAGGAAAGTCACAGCCCAGGGGCAGCGGCTACTGTCTTGATTAAGAAAAAAGATGGAAAGCTAAGATTTTGTGTTGATTACAGAAAACTGAACCTGGTGACCCACAAGGATGCCTATCCACTCTCTAAAATTGAAGATTCACTTACTGCTTTGAAGTCATCCTCATTTTTTCCCCATACTTGATCTAGCAAGTGGATACTGGCAGATGCCAATTGCTCTAGCTTACCAGAAGAAAGCTGCTTTCTTAACACCCATGGGGTTATTCGATTCACTAGAATGACGTTTGGACTATGTAATACACATGGCACCTTTCAGAGACTTCTGGAACACTGCCTGGGCAGCCAAAGCATTGAGATAGTGTTGTATTTGGATGGCATCATCATTTATTTTCAAATGTGTCAGGAGCACCTACGCCACTTGGGAAATGGTCTTTGAGCAACTGTTAGCTTAGGGCCTGAAGATAAAGCTTTCAAGTGCCACTTACTGATGAACTGAGTCACTTATCTTGGACATATCATTAGTTTTGCAGGGGTATCACCAGACCCTGAGAAGATTCAAGCAGTATGAGAATGACCAGTTGCAATAACTATTTATGATGTGAGGAAGCTTCTGGTATTCATAGGTTATTACAGGAGATTTATACAGGACTTTTCCAAGATCACCACTCCATTACAAAAAATGTTTAAAGGGAAACAAAAACCAGAGAGTAACTTGTAACACACCAGTGAAGTGGATATACTTATTTTAAGCAGCTGAAGCAAATCTTTTCAGTTAATCATTTTTATTAAAACACCAAACAACAAAAACTGCAATTACATATGTGTACATGAGGGTGCAAGACATCAAGCCTCTGCAAGTCTAGCACAGCATTAAGGGAGAACACTTAGCCCCATCTTAGGTGGTGCTAGTTGGTGTGGTGCCATTTGTGGGCAGCTGCAAGGAGCAATTAAAAATGTAGTGACAGTAGCAGGCTCAGATGAGGTGCAATGAAAAATTATATCCACAACATGAGTCCAGTGACTAACCTTGAATTGCAAAGGTTTTGTCATAAGTGAAGGACAGTATAGTCTCTGTAACAGGAGCACACATATAGAAAACAGCAACAGTACCTGGAACTAAAAACTATGTACATCAAGCTACCTAGTGTATAAATAACCAAAAGAGAGTTATACTACAGAGGATTAGGGAGCTGATGGGGGACCAATAGCGTTGGATCAGTGGCCCTACCTGGCAGAATTCCAAATTCAGAAAAGGGGCTCAACTTTTATAGTATCTTGTCATGGTGTGATTGGGAAAGTTGGAGAGCCTCTTACATGTGGCAAGTTGAACCACTGTCAGGAGCCATTCTTGGACTGAAATGGTCTTGGAGGGCCTCCATTTGCAGATCCTAAATCACTTGACAGTCACTCCCAGGACTGTGAGCCACTGGGCCTGTGCAGAGGATTCTGGTACACTAGCACGGCAGTAGCCTATCGGATGCATTTTTGTTGTGTGTGTGTGTGGGGGGGTATTACCCCCTGTGATTTTAGCATAGCTGCACTGGACTCAGTACTAGCAGGAATGGAGAGCAGGACATGCCCAGAGGATGTGCAGTAGTGTTGCTCCATGTCTCTGGTATCTCCAACAGGAGTAGTCAGATAGGAGGCCCATGGATTGGAGTGCTTGGGAGGTACAGTGCCATTTATGGAGTGCCTTGTTTGGATTAACCTGCTTCTCACATCCTTACAGGCTCTGTGAAGCTTGTCCCAGCAGAGGTTCCATTGAGAGTCAGAAATGGGGGTTCTCAGTTCAGTTCAGCTTCCCAGTGTCTTCTGGCCTATTGGGAGGGGTCTGGGTGTGGGTTCCAGATAGACATGTAGATGGTACATGTCCTATTCTTTGTGAGGGAAGATCAACGAGTCAAGGAATGTGCACCTTGGGGTGGTGCTTGTGTCTGTCCTCCTTGTCTGAGCCTCTGGACTGTATCTTGCAGTTGGAGGTATTTCCAGAAATCCATTCTGGGGATGGTGAACCGCTCCATGAGTTCTGTGAAAGAGTCTATGTGGGTGGTGCCCAGGGAGAAAAAGTCCCTAACATATTGTATACTATGTTTTCCCCATAGGTTCTAGTTAATCCAGGTCCCAGGATACAAAGCTCTGGGTTACCCTATATGGGAGTCCAAGCTTTGGGGGTAAGGGACTCCCCTTTCCACATCTGGAGTTTCTTCCAGTAGGCCACAGAGACCACCAATGTGGGGGATGGATCTCATGGCATGGCTTGCTTTGTGTACATCAACACTGATAGGGACTGTCCTCTTACAGAGGCTGCTTCTAACCACAGCCAGATTGGGCTTACTGCTGGATCCCTCTGAAACCAGTGTACCATCTGGGCTCCAACAAAGGCCACATGGTAGGCCTGGAACCTGGAGAGGCCACAGCAACCTCTGTCCCAGAAAGCTGTCAGCTTGGCTTTACTGTATCAAGGTGGATTCTCCTCCCAGTGGAAATCTCCCATTGTCTTATCAATTTTGTGAAACTAGATAGGTGGGATCTTAAGGGGTAAGTGTGCCAGGACATGAAGGAACTTATAGGTGGTGATCATTTTTATTGCATCTCTTTTGCCAGCCAGGGACAAGTTCAAGGTCTTCCACCTTTATAATTCTACTTTAGTGGAAGCTGGATCCAGATTCAAGAATATCATTAATGTGAGGTTCCTATGGAGTTTGATCCCCAGATTGCTGATACTCTGCTCTGCCCATGCAAGGCTTACATCTGTGAAGACCTCTTGTTTGCAAGTCAAATTTAAGGGTGAGATCTCTGTCTTACTTTGATTTACTCAGAGGCCTGAGAGTTGAGAGAAAGAGGTGAGCTGTGTGAGAATACGCAGGATGGCTTGTGGGGCATCCACCAGTGTAATTAATAAATCATTGGTGTACAAAAGGGCAATGTGTTCCTTGTCTTGAACCTGGATCTCTCAGATAAGAAGGTGCTCCCTCAGGGCAGTGGCAAAGGGTTATTGGGCCAGTATGAATAGAAGGGGAGAGAAGGGGCAGTGATGACTGATGCCTTTCTTCAGGGAAAATGAGCAGAGTAGAGGCCATTTGAAGACCAAAGCAGAAGGTGAGATGTATAGGATCTGTACCTATTGTCAGAACTGTGGGCAATTCCCGTTCTCTTCAGAATGGATAGCAGGTGCCACCATTTGACAGAACTGAAGGCTTTTTCATAGTCTACTGTGAGAGCAGCTGCCTGGAATTTGTCATGTTGTACCTTGTGAATGAGGGACATCAGTGTTCTTAGGTGTTGAACATCAGTCTCCCATTTATGAACTCCACCTGTGAGGGGTGTATTAGCACAGTAAGAACCTTTTCAGCCTGGTCGCAAGTATCTTGGTAGGCACCTTCACATCAGCATTGATCAGTGAAATTAGGCAGTAACTGACCTGTAAGGAAGAGTCCTTGCCTTTCTTAACATTGTAATTATTGCTTCCCTCATGTATGGTGGGAGGGTCACCAACGTGAGGGATTCGTGGAAGACTCTCAGCAGGTAGAGCGAGAGTTCATGTGCCAGGAGATTTTAAAAATCTGGCAGTTTAAAATAAATGCAGGGCAATTAAACGCTGTACAATTTTAAGGCCACATTCATGCCATTACATAATTATGACTAGCATTGTTACATTGCTCAAAATTTAAAACTGGCGGAAAAAGGTTAATGTTTTTTAACAGTTGCTCTGCATTTATTTTAACCTTAACCTTGTCCCACTTGGTAATAAGGAATTTTTATCACTGTTTCCTTAAATCAGCTTGTACTTAAATTAGGTGTGTATGGGGTTAAGGCCATCCCTGAGGGAGGAAGCATGCATGTGTGAAATTGGTCCGGCCTTGTGAGTGTGAGAGTCACGCACCTGTGTGGCACTGTGCAACTTTGGATTTTGCTTTTTAGTATTTGAGCATTTAATCACTTTTGATTAATAATCCTGCTTCCTGCCTTACAGTTATTGGACCTTGGATTTAACACAGTGCATGGTGCTTGGCTGTTCTTGTTTTCCCATGTCTTACACTGAGACAGTGAGAATGAGAAACACCAAGCTGCATGCCTGTCCTTTAAATAATATGCACTGGCATGTGGGTTGTGCACTCAGCCGCTCGCACCCGAGTCTTGAATCAGTCTGTCTTTCTGGCTGCTCCCCCTCCCGGCTGATGCTGCTTCCTGACTCAGCCTCTCCCTTCACAGATCTATTTTTTTTGGGGGGGGGGGCAGTCAGCTAGCCTGCACTTGTATCAGAGCCAACAGTCATCTAACCAGCTGCTATTTGGTCAGGTGGGTGGGAAAGAAAAAGGGTAAGCCTCACAGGAAAAGTAATCAGTTAGTAAGTGCACGGCTGTGTTGTGGATGAACGTGCTGCTCTGCTGCTAAGTTTAACATCATCCTAGGCAGCATTTAAATAAATTGAACTATTAGTCTGACCCTTTATAAAGCCTAAGTGGCTGCTGGCTTTAAAACAAAACAGAAAGCTAAAACAATAAAACAAACACAAAAAAAGCAGGGAAAAACATGTCACTGTCTTATGTGACTGTGCTATGTGCTGGTGTTTTCCTAAAATCTAAGACTCTAAGTGGCCTACTTAGTAAGTGGCTTAATTAACAAACAAACAAACAGAAAAAGGAACAAATGAGGGGGAATAAAGGAGGGAGATCACCTGGGAGGGACTCTGACTCTAAAGCCTAAGTGGCTTACTGCTGGCTTGTAGCTAAAACAATTTAAGCAGAAAACTAAAAGAAAAACAAAAAGGAATAAAAGGGCAAGGGGAAAGAAAGAGAGATAAAACTGGCAGGGGAAGGGGAACAGAAGGGATGGGAAGGCCAGGGAAAAGCATTGTCTGTCTTGTGTGTGCTGTGCTGGCATTTTCCTAAAATCCAAGGGCCCGATTCTAAAAGATCCCTTGAAGCGACACAATTTTGCATTGCTCCAGGGATGCGGCAAACTCCAGGTGCACTAGGGACCTTGCAACAGATTCTGCAAAAATCGGGTCCCGGTGCCAAAATCCCCGAGTTTGACACAGGTGTACAACAGCACCAAACCATTGGCTCAACTGTGGCAAATGACACAGGGATCTGGCTCTCCCAACCCCCCTGCCAGCGCAACACAGAAGGGGCCAGCATTGGTGGTGGTGGAGAAGGGGCATCCACTTGCCAGGAGGGGGGAAGGGGCCTGGAGGGGCATGGGGGGGCATTGGGTGAGTTGGAGAGACAGCGGTGAAGTAAGGGATTGCTTTAGCACCCGGCAGGGTGCATATGCCTCTATATAATAAATACAGAGATATATGCACCCCACCGGGTACCAAAGCAATTCCTTACTTCCCGTCTGTCTTCCTGTCTCACCCTATGCTCCTCTGTACCCCTCCACTTCCCCGTCCCCACATGTAGCTCTCCCCAACCCACCATGGTGTGTGGCACTGGTGAAAGGGGCTTAGACCACCTCCTGGCAGGTCAAAGTTGAACCCCTTGCTATGGCTACAGCAGGGCTTTTAGAATCCCCAAAAAGAGGACATTTCAGCACCACCATGGTGCAAGCCCCCTTGCAACCTGGCATATCTTGATGTAGGTCGCAATGGTGGTACAGTTCCCATTTGCTGCAATGACTTCCCATTCAGAAGCAGATCACATTTCAGAATTGGGATAGCTGCAATTTATGATGCAAGGTGCAAATTGGGTCGTTGATGTTTGATGAAAGTCTATTTGCTTTCAGAACTGTGCCCTAAGAATCTAAGTGGCTTACTGAGTGGTTAATTAAAAATAAAAGAAAATAAAAAAAGAGGAACAAAAGGAGAGAGAGAAAGAAAGGGAGGTCACCTGGCTGGGAGGGAGTCTGACTCTAAACCTAACTGATTTACTGTTATGCTGGCTTGAGGTTCAAGCAAACAATAAACTAAAAGAAAAACAAAACAAAAAGGCAAGAGGAAAGAAAGGGAGATCACCCTGGCTGGGAAGGGAAGGCCAGGGTATAACACAGTGTCTTGTGTGTGCTGTGCTGGCGCTGCTTTCCTTCTTTAACTAAAGTCTAAGTGGCTTACTGGTTTCTATTTAATAAAAAAAAAAAAAGAACTAATGGGGAAGAAAGGGAGATCACCTGACTGGGAGGGATCTGACAAAAAACAACAACAACCATAACAACAACAACAACAACAACAAAAAAGGAGCAAAAGAGAAAAGAAAGAGAGAGCAGCCTGGCTGGGAAGAGGGGAAGGAAAGGCCAGGGTACTGTGTTCAAGATGGCCACCACGCCTGGAACTCAGCAATATTTATTCAGAGCAGCCAAACAAAAACTAAAAAAAATATCCCTGGAGAACGAAATGAAGAGGAAGCAAACTTTAAAGGAGTTTGGCTGGGGAGTAAAACATTAGAGGATTCTTGTCACAATCTAAATGATACAAGATCTCACAACGAAAATGTTCCTTTCAACAATGAGGACACCAACGGGGTGGACAAAGCCAATAACAGCGAGTGTGGGGGCTGCTCCAAAAGTGACAGTATTTTAGATGAGTCCAGCAGCAGACAAAAATAAAAACCTCTATGATAAAGATATCACTTCTGACCTTGCCGAAGATAAGAAACTGCCAGGTGGGACTACCGATGAAATGCCCAGCGACGACTCAGCCACATGGAAAAATGTATTGAATGGGACATTGTATTAAATGGGACTCAAAAAAATCTAGCTTGTTTTCTATAAGATTTCCTTGGTTGTGCTTTTCCACTGAATACATTTTACATAACCTTACCTAATGAAGACAAGATCCAGCAAGAGCCAATATGGCTACAGAACATTTGGTATTATGGACAGTGAGAAAAGTGTAAACTAGCAATTTTTGCATTAACCCCTGAGTCTGGTCACCTAACTGCATTTTCTATTTGTTGTGATATACACACATTGGCTAATACATACACACATATATGCATATGTATTTTAATGTAACGTAGCTCACTGTTTAGTGCCATTTTTACAGATTAAAAACAAAAAGACATTGAGGGACTGTTTTCTTCTTTTCAGGCTCCAATGGACATCAGAGGATGGAGGGTTGCCACTAGACAGCTCATTTAAATCAGAAATGACATGCATAAGGCTGAAACTGATCTAGATAGCAGGGGAATACAGACTAGTAATTTTTGCACTAACGACTGAGCCATCTAACTGCACTTTCTAATTGTTGTGGTACACACATACACACCATGCCCAACAAACCACTGCCTCTTAACAGTTTAATGATGGAGTTCAAAGTGTGTGCAGTGCAGTAAAGCTAATCACCAGTGGTGCCTGCATTATTTAAAGTGATGAAGTTTCTTGCTAGTTTATGTGCCAAATCTCACATACTGTAACTGTAGGACGCACACTGCAGCACAGTCTTTCACTGTGGGAGTAATCTCAGCAGCACAGTGTTTGCCGGGCTCTGAGGCATACTGAGGGGAATCTGAAGACCTTCAAACTGCTCCTAATTTGTCCCTTGACTGATTTCTGACTTCCATGGCTCCTTTATATCCAAATTCTGGCTTGGTTCCCTTCAGATCCTGATTTGGTTCCTTTCCTCCTACTTTACATCCCTATGATATTTTATTTATTTATTTAGTTTTTGTTAACCGGGTAAGTGCGCTAGTCACCAAGTGACTGTTTTCAGGCACGACCCGGGAGGTACAATTACAACACACAAAGAGTACAGCCAGATTATATTCTCTTTCTACTTCCTTCTACTTGTTCCACAGTAATATTTCCCTTTCCCTCTTTATTCCTTCTAGAACATCAACTGTTGATCAATCTGCTTTCTCATGTTGCTTTCCTAAAATATGTTCCTCCCTTCTCCTGGCAATCCACTCTGCTGCTTCTTTTTTCTCCCTAAAGTCTCTTGCCATGACTTTCATTCTTCTGCCTCCAGCTGTCTATGACCCTTTACCTACTGTCTTCCTCCCCTAACATTAGTTTTGCCCTGCCCATTTTGTTCCCTCATCTCTTACTATACCTGTATGAGTAGTTTCTCCCTGCCTACTATAACTCAATTTTGCAGAATAAGAGGCAGAAAATTTGCTTTCCATAATGACAGTAACTAAATACCTTCTTAGACTTATAAGAGGTAGTGGGATCAATGTGTTATAATAATATAATGGACAGAGGGTGTCAAGGCTCGACATATACTAGAACAGATAGTAGTCAGTAAATTAGTAGATGTTATGTACGGATTTATGGCATAGAAAAAATTAAATATAAGCACTCCACTCCGCTGTCAAATACAAAGTTGGGGGGGGTCATGAATCAGAAGAAAGGGAGTACATCTAAGAGGTTACTGATTGCACCTCAACTAGTATCGATTCATATCAAACAGAATAGCCAAGTGCGAAAAGTGATCATGCAGCCCAATTCCATAATCATTTGGGGGTTAATAGTGTATGTCAACTCTTTGTAGGAAAATAGGAAAACTGCATATGTCTACCCATCACACACCCTTTGGTCATGCAGTTTAAAATGTAACAAGCATTTGTCAATGCGGAACGTTTGCTTGCAGGTATTTGCAGTGGTGTTTGGCATGTATGGTGCTTTACCCTAATGCCCTGTGCGATTGCTGGTATTTGGACAATAAATTATCAGCATGACCTTTTTGTTACCCCCATTGTGCACTACATAGGCGGAAACACGTTTTGGGCAGGATGTGAAAAATGACAGCTGTACTGCTCATAAGGAAGTGTAGTAAAATGGCAATGTTGAAAATCTGGAGTGGAAATATTGAAAATTCGCAAACCTAGGAGCGTGCGTGGGAACTGTGCAATGCACGCTCGTGAAACAATCATTGTTAGGAATTTTTTCACCAAATTGTCAACATTGGCATTTTAAAACCTCTGCTAATGAACAGTGTCACTGTGATTGTCTTACTGTGTGCCATACATTGATTTTGCACACCGACTGCGCCATTGTGCACTACATGGGTGGAAACACGTTTTGGGCAAGATGTGAAAAATGACAGCTGCACTGCTCATAAGGAGGTGTGGTAAAATGGCAATGTTGAAAATCTGGAGTGAAAATATTGGAAATTCGCAAACGTACGAGCTTGTGTAGGAACTGTGCAACGCACGCTTGTAAAACAGTCATTTTTAGGAATTTTTTCACCAAATTTTCAACATAGCCATTTTAAGACCTCTGCTCATGAACAGTGTCACTGTGATTTTCTTAATGTGTCCCATACATTGATTTCGCACACCGACTGCGCCATTGTGCGCTACATGGGCGGAAACACGTTTTGGGTGAGATGTGAAAAATGACAGCTATACAGCTCATAAGAAGGTGTGATAAAATGGCAATGTTGAAATCTGGAGCAAAAATAATGAGAATTAAACTTGACCTCGTAGGAACTGCATAGCACTGCAGCTAAATCAAACTGTCATTTTTTGATTTTTGCCAAATTTTCAACATGGGGTTTTTGTGATCCCTTCTCATGAATATCACTGTCATGGTGTTATTTGAGCCCGAAGGGTGATTTCATGCAGTGACTGCGCAGTGCCTGCGAAATCACCGTTCGGGCCCGAATAACGCCATGATAGTGACATCATTCATGAGAAGGGGTCCCAAAAACCCCATGTTGAAAAGTTGCTGCAAAAATTCCCAAAAAATGACTGAGATATGCAATAAAGTCGAAACCCCCTATCTAGCCCATTATACAGCTTACCGGCATTTCTCAGTTCGTGGTCGCCTTGAAGAGTGCAGATGTGTTCCAGGTCCACTGAAGATCGTGCAACAGAGTCAGAGGTAAGTGTGAGATTGAGGGTGGTGAGGCTGGTCTGTACTTGGTGGTGAGGGTTGTGGGAGGGGCTGGGAGGCGGCCGCGGGACCGTTTTTATTTTACAGGTTTAAAAAAAAAATGACGACGTGGGACATTTGCCACACTGGGGTGGGCTCCCAGCATTGCAGAAGATGGCTGTGGGGGGCCGAGGAGCCGACGGAGGATTGGGCACCCCTGTCGGCAAACTACGCAGGGGGGGGCCGAGGAGCTGACGGGGGATTGGGCACCCCGTCGGCAAAAACAGAATGTTTGCCATGCTGGGGTGGGCTCCCAGCTTGGCAGCAGGATAACGGGGCCGTGGAGCCGATGAGAGTTGGGCACACGATAAAGCAAACTTTTGTTTGCAACTGGGGTGGGCTCCCACCGTGGCACCAAAGCTTTGGGGGGCGTGTATGATGTGAGGGGGATGACATGATGCAGTGCTCTCAGATGGCAGTGGTGTTTTGCTTTGAAGCAGAGGAACACCACTGTGATAAAGAGCTCCTGCACCCATTGGTGCAGGACTGCCACGCCTGCTCAAGGGAGCAGTGCATTGGATGGGAGAGGCACACCTCCAAAGTGTGCTACTCTCCCAAAACGTTCCTTGCGCATGCGCACAAGTGAACGTAAAAAGGATCCATCGCCTCCATACAAACACTTGTATTACAAGCAAATAAAAAAAGACAAAATATATCAGTTGTCTAAAAACTGACCTAATGAACCAAAATAAGATCAAAGCAAGAACAAGGAAAATTCTAGAACATATTGAGTAACCAAGCATAAAGCAAAATTACCGATAAAGGAGAAATAATAAGAACCGGGCTTGACTTACTTAAGAAGGGAGGGATCAGCTGTCTCCTAATTATGTCAAACATAATGGAACCAGTTTACATACAGTAAATAATATAAATGAGAAAATGATGTATAACAAAGCCCCTAGTGCTATAAGTAACATAAGGTAAAAAAAGAAACTAGAGATGTTGCAAAGTTTTAATTGCAGGACGAAGTTGGCATGAATTTGTGAAATTTGCAATTCATGAAGCTTTGCAAATTTCTCAACAGATGGACAAACTTCATCATTGATTTTATTATTTTTATGAAAAAAAAATGTATAGAATACCTCCCTATACTCACTGTGGTGTAATGCCCCCCCAAACACTTTGAAATCTTATAACCCCCCAGTCCCCTGCTAGCACCCTCCTTCCCCACTCGCCCTAGTGAATTAATGAACATAAATATACCAGTTCCCACACCCAGGTGCCAAACACACACCCCCCAGCTCCCTCACCCATCTAGACCCTGTTTTAAAGTATTCCTCCCACAGCCAACCCACCCCTGTCTCACCACCCTCCTCCCCCCAACATCACCCAAAAAATATATTGTATTGTACTGCTGTGATAAAGAAGGCAGTCCAACTGTGCAGAGTACCTGCTTTGTTCAATATCTCTCTCAGTAATAGCATGCTCACATGCAGGAATGGTGACGTCTTTGTTCCTGGTAAGACCTGATTTGCTAAAATTTGCAGCCAATCAGGTTTTACTGGAGTGAATACATCACCCATTCAACATTCATGCATGTGACCACGTCATTAGTCACTGGGATTCTAAACACAGCAGTTGCTCTGCACCAGAAGACTGTTTTCTTTATTATAGCATAACACTAAAAGATATTTTCGGGTCACTGGTGGGGGGGGAGGAAGGTCACGGGGGCCAGAGGTATGTTGGATGGGGATATATTTGCAAAATAGGGGTTTTCAGATGGGAGGAGGTTGGGGGGAGTGTGTCTGGCACATAAGTTGGGAGAATGGTATATTTGTAGTTATAAATTCAGCAGTGCAGTGTGGAAGAAGGAAGGAGGATGCTAACGGGGAGGGGAGGGAAGGGGGTTATAAGATTTCAAACTGATTAGGAGATGTGGGGGGCAGAATTACACCATAGTGAGTGGTTAGAGGTGTCTTGTTATTTTTGTAATTTAAAGATTACAATTTGCTTGTTTGTTGCTGGCGAATTGTACAAATTTAAGTGCCATAACTAAGCAAATTGTTCAATTTGTATAGTATCTCAACACAAATGTGGGCAATTCACCGCACACATATAAATACATGAAATACAGCTGCTATTAAAGTGAATTTGCCAAAATTTAGCAATTGTTTCATGAGGTGAGTTTTGGCAGCTTTGCATGCCTCTATGCAGCACATCCTGAAAGAAGCCAATGACTGTAATTGTGGGAGCTTATTTGCTCACTGCAGTCTTATTCATAGCCTTAGCTGGAGATAACATTGTATGGCAAATCATTAATCTTAGTAGTTGCAGTTGCAGATATATAGGAATGTATTTGTTTTTGTAAACAGCCTAGAAAATGTTTTTGTCCAGGATAGAAAAATGCAGATCTGAAACACCAGGGAACGTCTTCAATGGACTCTTCTAATCATAGTACAGTAATTTCTCTACTGCACTCTATTGTGTATTAGTGTTAGTATACATTCTAAATTAAAACTAAGTTTATGAAATAACTTTAGAACAGATAAAATAGATCCTTGTAATGGAACTTTATTAGACAGATGTACTTCATTATAAACGGAGATGAGATGGAGAGGAGTGAGCAGCTGCAGGCTATCCTGTTCCATGAACTAGTTCCAGCAGGAGTTTGAGGATAAGAGCTGTATAATTCTCCCAGATAATTCTATAACAGGTATGTCATGGCTGCCTGTTCAATAGAACTTGACCAAGCTCTTTCCAGTCGACCTTGTGCTACTTGACTGTTTTTATAAGGGAATATTGCTGTTCTGCACCTCAACAGCACAGACTTGGAGTCCCTGTGGTGGTGGAGCCTGTTTAGACTGCTGGATCAGCAGTAAGCCCCTAGGGAGGCTGTGCAGTTCTTATCTTGTAAACCTTTGCTTTATTGCTTGTTGGATTGTTCTCCTTTTTCCTCTTCCTCCTTGTGTTGCCAGTAACTATTTTAAGTAACTAATAATTTTCTGAGTAGGTGTTCCGATGTGCGGTGTTTGTTTATATGTCAAAACTAATTAGTATTTGTGTGCCGACATTGGCTCTATAATTATTTGGGATCATATAGTATTTTTGCTGATGTTTTAGTTTTCAGGAGTTTTGTATTGTGATAAATTGAATATCATTGTTTAAAGTTTCAAATTTTTGCCCCATTGGGTCAAACTGATCCAAGGCTGCAGCCGTACAAGAGCTTGCAAAGCATCTTGGGGGATTAGATCCATTTTTCTGCCAGACACCAGATCTGTATGCAATGCTTCCTGAAAGTACTCACCTGTATTTTGTATCTTAGCCTGCAGAAGGGGGACAACTTCGCTTTTACCTAATAAGTAAGTTTTATAGGTTAGCAGACAGGTTCCGATTTTCTGAGAAATCCTGTTTCTGCTGTAAGAATATTGCTGCACTATCATTATTTTCTCATACAGTGTCCATAGCTACTTGTTTCCCTCACTGCCTGTGATGTACTAGATAGTCTTATTTTATCTGCTTCTAACTATAAGAGGACAGAAAGTACAAAAGGCTGTTTTGGGCAGTTATTGCACTTAGGAACATCTAAAAGTGCATTGTTAGCATTCTAGCGTTTAGGGTTGGGGGGGGGACTTCTGGGCTCCCTTAGATCCCGCAGATTTAAATGTGTTTTTCTTTTTCTTCTTGTCCAAATATGACTTTTTTTATTTTTCTCATTACTTATATTAAGCAGCCAATAACAGAGGGTAATGAAACTGCAGTGGGGGAGACTGCCTCAAGTATGCCGACTACTAGCATACGATTTCTGAAGAAGAGCCGTTGAATCATCTGGCTCCTGTGAGTTGCTGAACAAAAGTCCAGGGAAAAGTTTTCTTTGAGATTTAAAACTCAATTACTGGAACAGAAAGAAATCAAGGGTCAGTATTTATATATGTGTATATATATATATATATATATATATATATATATATTTATTGAATTTTGATGACCGGGGGCCACTGAGCCCCGAAGGTCCCTTTTTCAGGGGCGACCCGGGAGACAGAAACAGTACAATACAGTCAGGTAGTACAGGGTTCAGAGAAAGTAGACATGAAATTCAAGGTTACAATAAAGGCCATATTTCAATATATTGAACATAAGTGCAACAAATTGAGGGAGCCGAGGCATGCTTTTGGAGTCATTTTGGGTGAGAAAAGGAGAGGGATTGGTGTAGGATGTGGGACCAGGGGTGACTATCCAATACCCTGACAATGGCACGAACTTGCCCCATGCAGGTGGGACTTGAGCCTTGTGTGAAAGTTTAACAGTGATGGGGCTTCCTGTACTAAAGGGGGGAAAGTGTTCCACAGCTTAGGGGCAGTTTGAGAGAAGGATTTGCTTCCCATGCTAGTCTTGACTCTGGGGATTGCTAGTAGGGACCGACTGGTGGTCCTGAGTATACGAGGGTTAGACTTAGGAATGATTATTCTTGTAAGGCTAGGTGGGGCAGCCGGGTGCTGCAGTTTGTAAGCAAGGCAGAGCAGGGGGTACTGAAGACGAGCCTCAAAGGAAGGCCATTGGAGCTCGGCCAGTGAGATGCAGGGGTGGCTTCTTGGGTGACTCAGTGTCAGTAACCTCACCACCTTGTTGTACAGGACCTGAAGCCCACCGACCTAATGCTTTGGCATACCCTGAATTGCAGGGGCTACATACATTAATGTAGGAAGGAGGATACTGGAGGCAATTGCTCGCCTTGCCTCCGGGATAAGTTGTTTTTTTAGCCAGTACAAGGTGCCAAGTTTGCCTAGTTACCTGGTCTACCTGGGACTTAAAGGTGAGACCTTGGTCGATAGTTAGCCCAAGGTATTTTATGTTGTCTACAATGTCTATATTCTTTCCAGCAAGGGAAGTTAGTTGTAAGGAACTGGTCCTGTCCTGGCCGAAGGATCTAGGACCAAACAGCAAGGCTTTTGTTTTTGCTGCATTGAGGACCATTCTGTTAGATGTAAACCAGGCCTCAAGTATATTTAGGTCCCCTTGGAGAAGAGGGCCCAGGTCCTGGAGGGTAGACATGGACCGGTAGATGACTGTATCATCAGCGTATTGAACAACTGAGCTATTTCTGCAGTGACGGTTGAGGTCGTTTGTAAAGAGAGAGAACAGGAAAGGGCCAAGAATTGAGCCCTGAGGCACCCTCTCCTTGATGGGAAGAGGGTCAGATAGCTATCCCTTCCAAATGACCCTCTGGGAGTGGCCTGATAGGTAGCTCTTGAACCAGTTTAGGGCCTGGGCATCAAGACCTATGCTGTGACAGTAGGTGACACTCTCAGGTCTTTTGGTGGGACAACTTATGCCTTTCATTTAAGGAGCATTTGGAATGCAAACCACATCAAATCAATATATATTTACAATATTTGAACTTATCACTGTTACCCTCACAGACCATCCAGCCTGATGGGATTCTTATCATCACCTTTTACTATGTCTTCTGACAGCCATTCTGTGATAGAATTGAGGATAACTTGCCAGGGAAAACTTGTTGTGCTGTGATGACTGGAACAATGTACTGTTTAAGGGAGTCTGTGCACCCAAACTTACCAGAGATAGTACGGTCTCAGTATAGCTTAGTGGAGATTCAAGAACACATAGCACTCAACCCAGAGAATACTTACATCGAATAACAATCCTATTGTTGACTAATACTACCACAACACACATCCACAGCAACTGTTAGCTCTTACTCTCTTCCCCCAAAATCAAGATGGCTAAGCAAAGAGATATGATTGGTTTGGGGAAATTCTGAAAAAAAGGAAAGAAAGCAGTGCCCCCTCGGTGATGTCACAAATAAGTCCAATGTACAGATAAGCCCTCCAGGATGAAGCATGGTGTTACAGGTTTACTGCATGACAAAATGGATTAACTCCCATTGAAACTGTATTGTTTACTGCAGCAAATCTACTGCAGAATTCTGCAGTGCTGCACTTCATCTTGGGGGGGGGCTTATCTGTATTGTGTCTATAATAACAAGAGTGTCAGAAGGCTACACTTCTGATACTCCAAAAGGGAAGCATTCAATGGTTGGCCATTTTTAGAGCCACCGATGGCAAAAATGGCTGCAGGCTCTGCCCACACAGCCGTAAAAAGGTGTCCAGGGATTGGCTTGTGTGGATTCAGTCAGCTCAAGGCCTGCTCTGTTTTCCTTGCTGTCTGTTTGATAGCTGCAATGAGCAAGAGAAACAAGCATCGATGCTTTGCTGGTCCAATACTGGTCTTAAAGACAGCTGAAGGCAGTTGTGCAATCGAGTTCAAGCTCATGAATGTAACCCTGTCCATTTGTCACTCTATTTTGATTGAAAAAATTTGGAGACAAACTTGAAAAAGCACACCTGAATCAATGGTGCCCTTCAAAAACAAATTGAGACAGACTTCCAGTTTGCGATGGCCACTGACTAGACGTGTGCTGCACTCCCTCGCCTCCGCTGAATACCACTAATTATATCACATAAATCATCAAAGCAAACAGCGGAAAATATGTCTAATAGTTTGGGGAGCAAAAACTAATCACAATCTGAGTGCCATATATCGCTATAGCAGACAACAGAAAGATGAAGCCACAACGGCCCAAGCATATGCTCCCCACCTTCTCCTGAAAAAAAACTACCAGCAAAATACTCCAAGGCAAGCGGGGCTGAAGAATCCTCCAATTTATTAATGGAGGAGATTTTCTTCGAAGGACTTGCTCCGATTAAGGGGTCACTACAGGAGGTGGTAGCAGACTTGCAAACTCTGAAAAGCCCCATGGAGCAACTAACGATCTGCATGACTGACAATAAAGCTAGAATCTTGTCCCTGGATGACTGGAGGGCAAAAGTGGAACCAGAGATAATATCACTCCAGCAATGACTTGAAAAAATGGAGGATAAATTAGAAGACCTGGAAGGGTGTTCCAGGTGAAACAATCTTGTGATCCTCGGGCTGCCCGAAGGAGAAGAAGGTATGAATATCATCATGTTCATGCAAAAGCTGTGTATGAAATTAGCGGGCCTGTCTCTCAATGGCCTGACTTACATGGTCGAACGAGCACATCAAGCTTTAAGGCCTATCCCCAGCAGGCTCTCCCCCTCATCTCCCTTATGTTCAGATTGTTGAACTACTTAGACAAACAAAAAATCCTGGAAAAACTGAAAGAGCAGCGGAAGATACAATGGGAATCCTCAAAGATCAGGATAGTCCAAGATCTACCTCTTATAGTCCGACAGAAACGGGCAGAGTTTCATCCCATTGTAGTCAAATTGATTGCGGCAGGCATTCGGTTCAGGATGAGATACCCCGCAATGTTACAAAATAATAAAGAAGGGCAGTGGCTTTCATTTGATTCTACCGACAAGGCTTTCCAAGAACTTAAGAAAATATTTCCAGATCTCTATCGGTGAAGTGAAGTTTCAGTCACCAGTACACCCATAGAGTTGATGCGAGAGAAGAGCTGGAAAGCCATAAACGAGAATGGAATCTCGCCTTAGGAATGACTGCATTTGACTAATTGACTCCTCAATAATAGCCTGCTACTCAATGTAGTCTGATGTAGAGAGAGGCCGAGTTTGTCTAGGGACTGCTAACTTTGTACTTTCTTTTTCAACACGAATCTTGGTTCAAGGCACAAAGTACAACTGGACTTATAAACGGTAATCTGCAATGATTTATTTGTTTATTTCAGCTTACTGGCCCAGAACACTCTCATATTGTAATGCACAGGCTCCCTGAACTTATTTTGATTGCTTTTCTTTGTTTGTTTTTTTGCAATCAGACCTTATAGAGGTGCGTGTGACATGTTCATCTTAAAATTGTTAGTTTGGATTCCTTTCTTTCCTGAAGGTTTGTAATGTCTTCAATTAGATAACTGAGAATTAATCTTCTTTCAAAGTAAGACATCCAATTACCTAATGTTTCTTACATAGTAGTGATGTTACTGTTGAAATGGGAGATGGGGAAGGGGGAGCAGCAGTCCTTCTGGTGGCAGGACATGATCGCAAATGAATGTTGCAAAGGAGTTCAGTCGTATGGACTGGAGGGTTACATATTTGAGTTGGGATAATTCATTTTTTTGAAGGGGTTGATAGTAGTTTTGTAATAAATATTAGTAATGATGGTAGCGAGCTAGGCACAACTTATCTATGACAGAATCTGAGAATAGACTCTGATAGTATACTGATCCAAGTTCTCCTCGCTTCTGCTAATGAGACCAATTCTGCAGGATATTGCCTCTTTTATTATTAAGATAACATGACATTGTGGCTGGTTTTCTTGGAATGTTAATGGGGCTCGTTCCAGAACCAAACATTACCAAGTACTTAGGCATCTCAAAACTATGCAATTCAATGTAGCTTTTTTGTAGGAAAGACATCTGCTGGAGATTGAAAATAATTTGTATAGGAGGAGGCAAATAGGGCAAGTATATTCAGCGGGTAACACCACAGCATGCCTAGGAATGTCCATTTTAAACAATAGAAATATGCAATTCGCCCAACAGCAAATCCACGTAGATAGACAGGGAAGATATATATTTATTAAAGATGTCCTGAATCATTCTGAACTCATTCTGGGTTCAATATATGGACCAAATAATGATTCTTCTGAGTTTTTTGTATCATTGTTAACTATTTTAAACTCATTTCCCCATCTTCTTTTAATTTTAGCTGGAGATTGGAACCTGATTTTGTACCCCAATCTAGATAGATCATCAAGCAGAGGACTTAATCTTACACCAGCTCAGAAAGCCTTGAAAGATTTGCTGGCCATGTACAATTTGAATGACCCCTGGAGATTATTAAATCCACAGAGTAGAGGTTATACTTTTTATTCAGCGGTTCACAAATTCTTATCCCAAATAGATTATTTTTTAGTTAATAGTGCAATATTGGAAGGGATAATGAATAGTGGTACATCCCCGAGAGTTATATCGGACCATGCTCCAGTATGGATTGAAACAGTTTTACCCAATCAAGTATCCAGAACAGGTATGTGGAAACTAAAATCCCAGCTTTTCCAGGATGACACTGCCTGACAGACCCTTGCAGACACGCTCATCCAATTTTTCCATCTTAATTAGGGAACGTCTTTAAGCATGGAAAAACTTTGGTGTGCAATGAAATGTGTGGTTAGAGAGGAGTGTATTAGGTTATTGGTGACTAGAAAAAAGAAAAGAGAAATCAAGGTAGCATCCATATTAACCCAGATTCAGCTCCTAGAAGTTCAATTACTTCATTCTGATAATGGAGAAATTCTAGAACATTTGACCCGATTAAAAAAAATCAATACTCAGAATTACTAAGGGAACAGGCCCAATACATAATCTTCAAAACTAAGGTTAAATATATAGAACAGGGGGACAAAGCCAGTCGCCTACTGGCTTTCCGTCTCAGGCAACAGGAAGAATCAAGGGGGATATTACCCCTAAACTCTCTGAGACAACTCCCTAATCACTACACCAATAGGAATTGTGGATGAATTTGTCTCATATTATAAACATTTATATGCTCCACCTCTCTCCCCACCCTTGTTACAAGACATCCAAAAGTACATCAGAGAGCTTCCCCTTCCATTTTTACAGAAGGAGCAAGCAAACCCCCTGGAAGAAGAGATAACACAGCAAGAAGTGTGAGAAGCTATTAACTCCTTGCCAGATGACAAAGCTTTTCACCACAGTTTTATAAAGAGTTTAAAGACCTACTCTTGCCTTCCCTGCTGAAGATGTTCAATTATTTATGCTCGTCTGGTGGTATTGATCTGTCCTTACTAGAAGCTACCATAATAGTTCTCCCTAAGCCAAATAGGTCCCCCCAATTGGTTGTGAATTATAGACCCATCTCCCTGATGAATTATGATATTAAACTTTTTGCCAAAAAATTGGCTATTAGATTGGACCAGGTTTGGATACCCCTTCTTAGCCCAGAGCAAGTGGGCTTTGTAGCTGGTCATTCCTCTATGGATCATCTAAGGAAAATGTTTCATATTATTTCTGTTTCTAGAACAACATCTCAGTCGATTGCTTTAATATCACTAGATGCAGAAAAAGCATTTGATAGAGTAAATTGAATTTTTCTATTTGAAGTATTAAAGGTCTTTGGTTTTCCACACAAATTTATTCAATGGATACAACTTTTGTATTCACATCCCATAGCAAATATTTACTGTACCGGGATTATTTTGGAGCCTTTTCCTTTATAATCTGGTACGCGGCAACACTGTCCCTTCTCTCCTCTATTATTTAACTTATATTTAGAACCGCTATTAATATGACTACAAACTGTTTCTACAATACACGGTGTTAGCATTGTGGAGTGGGACCTCTGATTATCGGTATATGCCGATGACATATTGTTACACCTTTCTGAACCAGTAACCTCCTTACCAATAATATTCTCCCTAATAAAGACTTATGGGACTTTGTCCAACTATAAATTAAATATCTCTAAATTGTTAATTATGCCTCTGATTGCCAACCTTTACCAGAGTCAAGTAGAACATTTCCAATTACAATGGGTTAAACAGATCCAGTACTTAGGACTTACATTCATAGCTAATCTTCACCAGTTTAAAAAATTGAATTTAGACAATAAGGTTGACATAATTAGACAAGACCTTGAAAGGTGGTCACCACTATACTTATCTTTGCAAGGCAGAGTTAATGTGATAAAAATGAATGTTCTTCCGAGATTATTTCATTCCCTACATATGTTAAATTTTTGTCTCCCACTTGCTTGGTTTAAAAATTACCAACAAATAATTTCTAAATTTTTTATGGAAATCCAAACCACCCAGATGATCTTATGTTGAATTGTGTACTCCTAAACAGAAAGGAGGTCTTAATCTGCCAAACTTTCTACATTATAACTTAGCAAGCCATATTGCTAAATATTTCCGATGGTACCCTTCATCCTCAAGTACGTCAGGGACAAGCACACTCCCAATATGGATACAAATGAAATGGAAAATCATATGGGATAGTGGTGTTTCTCCCCATAGTTTATTGTTCATTACTCCTAAAGTGGGATCAAAAATCTTAAACAATGATCTAATTTGCCTGTCCCTAAAAGTTCATGCTCAACTTAGTAGGCTCCTTGACTATAATAACACTGAAGATGTGTCTCAACCCTTATGTCTAAACCCCAATCTTGTAATAGACAAGAAATACATTAAACTAACAGATAGCACTTCTATGTCTGAGACCAAGATTGCAGATCTGCTAGAGAATGGCAAGGTTAGATCGTTGCAGGACATTTTGAAGGTCCTTCATTTGCCTCCTACCAAAACTTTCAGAGAGTCTTCAAATCAGACACCTTTTAATATCCAAGCTGAAACCCAGAGTTTGGAATGATGATTGAACTACTCATACTACTTTACTTCATACCTTAGCATGGGAATCCCATGCAGTATCAAAAATTGCAGCTGAACATTACCCACTAGCATATCCAGATATTCAAGGAAATTCAGAATTTTGGTCCAACTGCTTTCCAAATATCCAGATCACATGGGAAAACTTGTGGCAGAATGTATACAAATACTCCTCCAATGACAAACTATATTTAATTCAATTCAATTCAATTCAATGTGTTCTACAATCTGTACTTCACCCCTGTCAAACTATATGCTATGGGCAAGTTGCAAGACCCCCAATGTAACAGATGTGGACTGGATACAGGTACTCTCTACCATATATTATGGGATTGACCCACAATTAAATCACTATGGACTACAATCAAAAGTAAACTTGATCCTTTGTTAGGATTGGAGTCCTTATTTGAACCCAATATTTGTATTCTGGGAGACTATTCTCAAATTTCTGTACTGGAATGTAGATATGCCATGTCTTTAATTTCACATACTGTTAAACAACTTGTGTTGACACACTGGAAAGATTCTCATAATATCACCCACTCGGAGTGGCTTAATACATTTTTGTGTAATTTAAGGATAGAGAAAATGATATCAAGTCTCAGACACAATAGTAATAGTTTTAGTAGAAAATGGGGAAAAATCTACAAATTGTCTCTAATCCATTAACAGGTTTCTCACAGTATGGAATTCAGTATACATATACTAATTAATATTTCATTTTGGATGTGTTGTTGCTGTGTCTAGCTACTACAGAAGGGAGGGTGGGTGGTAGATTTAATTAGGTCATGTTAGGATATAATAAGTTTAAGTTAGTCAGAGTACATTGGTTTAATAATGTAGAGCTAGATAGGAATTTATGTGTTAAGTAGGCTGATGTAACCCTAAGGCCATGTTTTAATGAACCTCTGTCTCGTAATATTGTGGGAATGACATTGTGATTATCTGATTGTAAGCTTTTATAAAACCAATAAAGTATACTGAATTTCAAAAAAAAAAACAAAAAAAAAACAAATTGAGGCGCAAACTTTGAAATGGTGAAAGATTTTCAAGTACATGTTAGATGACACATTGTTTTTAGCTGAACAGACTCTCCTGTCCCATGGATCCAACAGCAAAATAAGGGATCATGTGAATAGCTTATTTCTTGGGACCTTGGAATTGCTAAGTCAGCACAGCAAGGTCTTAGAGCTACATCTCCAAGAATTGAAAAAGCATCGGAATCTGAGACCCATATGCAAACACATTATCTTTCTTGGAGGTCCTAAAATGCGTTCATTGAAGCGTATGGAAAACTAATCATGAACACTACCATTAAAGAAGTGCATAAGGCCTAACACTATGGTATTATTGTTGACGACACTTCAGATGTCTCTCATACAGAGCAGGTCACTTTCATTTTACGGTATGCTCATCAAAATCAGGAGAATATTTAGGAAATTAAAGAACATTTTTTGAAATTCGAGGATTGGGAGAAGAAAAAAGGGCAGGACATTGCTGAGCTAATTTGCAAAGTACTAGAAAAAAATGGTATCGACCTGCAAAATTGTAGAGGCCAAGGATGTGATAATGGTTCAAACGTGGCCATGATTTGTAAAGGAGCTCAAGCTGCAGTTTTATAGAAGAATCCTTACTCAATGTATTTACCATGTAGTGCACATAGTCTGAATCTCTGTGGTGTGCATGCAGGTGAAGTGTTTCTTTGGAAATGTTCAAAAACTCTACAACATGTTCACTTCAACTCCTGCCCAATGGAAGAAATTACAGGAAGATGCAAACATTTATTTACATAGCATGTCACACACATGCAGGAGTGCAAGTACTGAAGCAGTGAAACCACTAGCGAAGAGCCTGATGGAGATTTTATAAGCTTTGTGGAAACTGAGGGAAGAACTCAACTTGCCTGCAGAATTATGCAACAAAATCAACTCTTTGTCAAAATGGTTACAGTCTTTTGAATTTGTTATTGTAACCCCCCTACAAATGGGGGTTCCCGAAAAGTCTTCCTCGAGCTTGCCTAAATGCTCACTGCCAGGCTGGTGTCCTGTTTTAGCAGTTTAAATGTGATTGCCAGAGAGTGCCTGCATAGCCTCTGTGTACTGTCTCTTTAAGAGCTGCCTGGATTGCAGTCATAAGTAATCTGAGATGGAGTTCTGTTGAAAGATGTAACTATTTGCTGAAAATCATTAAGAGTGATAATGATAATGTAGTTTGTTTAACCTGCCTTCTTTGCAGCAAGGACTGTTTTGTTTATCTCCATTATCTTGGTCCTGGACTGCAAATTGGACCAATCAGTACTATTGGGACCTAAAACAGAGCCAGACTGAATGCGCTGTCTAGAGTCAAAATATGTAGAAATTGTAGTTTGGGGCTTTTGCACCTTTTTGCACCTGAAGGGGGAGCCTTTGTTGTGACTGACAGGAGGATCAGCCAACTGAACCTTTTGGATCTTGAGGAATTTCCCAGGCTGCTGCAGCTAGTTTCAGTTTTGAGCTGAGAAGTGAAGAAGTAACAGCTAAAGTGATTTTTGAGCAGCAGTTCTGTGAAGTTTTGCATGGGAGAACTGTGAAAGGGCTGAGTTTTGGCCTGCCTGTCTGTCTGCTGTCCCCGAGAGGGAAAATAAAGTTTATTCAGACTTAATCCGAGTTGTGAGGACTATTTAAGCCTCTGGACTGTAACCAGGCTTTAACCTGAAGAAGACCGAAGATTTGCTGAATGCGAACGACCTGTCAGGATTTCCAACTGCTTTTGAATCCCAGGTTTATGCAGAGACTTTGCGATCATGACTGGAGAGTGGTTTGCCTGGTACAGTAGAATTTCCTTATGTGTAAATGTGCTGTGTATTGAAAGTGCGTCGCAATTTGGTTTCCCACTGTGTTCTGCTTGCTAGAAGCTTTATCCAGCCTAATCAGACTGAATCTGCATTCATCTCCATTCAGCCTGGGCCATGCCATGCTGGCTCTGCCAGACTACCCCACTGCACAGAGAAAGCCACCGACTGAGAGACCTGCCTGGGGATCAGTCCCCTGCTCCACACTTGAACAGGAATGATGCCTCAGCGAATTGTGTGAGCCCTGCTTCTCCTGGCACTCCAGAGTAACTACCTGCTGTCTCAATTTTCATCCAGCCTGTGTCCAGTCTTGGGTATCATGAGTAATCATCAGGGTAGCTCCCTGCAACAACAGCCTAATCTAAAAGTGTGTAATCTGATTGTCTTGTTGTTTTCTTTTCACAAACTGAGCCCTCCGGCTCCAGATTACAAATAGTGTGTGTTGTGCATGTTGTTTTCTTCCATCACATGGCCCCAACCAGCTGAAATGTTCCTGGCTAGCCCACCGTTCTCCATCTGGGTACCCAGAGTGTGTGGCTGTTTATGGACCCTGAAGTGCATGCATAACTGTTTGATAGAGCCTTTAAACAAATTAACCTGATTACGCCCCTCCCTTGTTCAAGCCCCTTAAATAAATCAGATCTAACTCTTTTTTGCATTTACCCTGACTCTGGCTCCAGTTTGTGCAAGAGTACTGTACTGCTGTTATTTGTGGTGTATAACATTGTTGTACAGGGGTTCCCCAGGGCCAGGCCAGAGGAAAGCTCTGGTGGTGAGTGCAAACAGTGTGGGTACTTGTGTTGTGTATCAGGGGTATTGTGAAAGTGATTATTGTGTATTGTTCCGGCCACTAGTAAGGAAAGAGGGGGGTTACAGTGTCCCAGAGGGCTGTGCCCAGGTTAGCTTGACCACTACCAACCCTAACCTCTGGGTGGAGGCACCGGTTTCAGAACTCAGGCCCCTTAACCTGCTACTAGCCAAGGAGGCAGAGGTAGTAGCCCTTGGGATAGTTCCACCTAGGGGTTACATTATATTTGCTACCTTCTGGTTCAAAACTCTACAAGTTATCAACGATGTTTATCGTTTGCTTCAAAGTTCTGAACTCACACTTGATAAAGAATTAAGGTTAAGAAAAACATTGCTAAGTGAGGTTGAGTGCCTTTGACAATCTTGGCCTCTGATTCTTGAAGAGTCAAAACTTGTGGCAGCTGGGGTAGGACTTGAATCTGATTTCAAAAGAAAAAGAGATAGAAAGAAGATAAATCAATCAATAATATTTTATTTATAGAAAGCGCCTTTCACAGAACCAAAGTGCTTGTACATACATTAAAAACATACAATAATAAACTATCATAACGAAGCAAATTTAAAATCCATAAAATCCAGAATAATGTAACTCTATAAATATTACTTTGGCCAATCTAAAAAGAATCAGAATATGCCAGGCTAAATAAATGAGCTTTAAGTGCAGTTTTAAAACTCTGGATGGTCAGGCAATCTCACACCCGACGAGATAGAGAATTCCTCAGGGTCGGGGCCTCAAAAGCAAAAGATTGTGCCCCCAATGTCTTTAAATTAACTCTGGTAATCTCCAGCAATCCCTCGTCAGTGGATTGGAGAAGACAGAGGGGGCAGTAAGGGTGAAGGAGATTTTGCAAGTAACGAGGTCCCTGATCGTGTAGGGCTTTATAGGTCAGTAACCCAACCTTGAAGGTGATCTGCCACTGTAATGGCAGCCAGTGCAGTCCACAGAGAATAGGCATTATATGACTGGTCCTAGAAGTACCAGTCAACAGTCTAGCTGCCGCATTCTGCACTAGCTGCAAGCGGCAGATATCAACCCCCAGTAGCCCTAGGTAAAGGGTATTGCAGTAGTCAAGGTGGGAGGTTACAAAGGCATGGACCAGCATTGGAAGATCATCAGGAGGAACCAGATGCTTCACCCGGGTGATATTTCTCAGATGGTAAAAAGAGGTTTTTACAACTGCTGACACCTGAGATTTAAGGGTCAGACCGTTGTCAAAAATAACACCCAGGTTCCGTACCCAGTCTGAGGTAGTCAGCTGAACACCCTAGAGCCAAAGCCCATCTACTAATGATCTGGCTCCACAACCAGCACCTTAGTTATAGCTGGGTTCAACCGCAGCCAGCCTGCACTCATCCAATCCTGGATCTCGGATACAGATGTTCCATGATGATAACGGGACCACTTCATACCACCACGATGATCAAGAAACCCAATTTAAGGCGGATGCTTTTTACATTGTTCTGGACACCCTTAACAGGGAAATTACAAGGTGATCTGAAACAGTCAAAAAAAATCAACTCTATGTTTTCATTTATCTGGACCCCGAGGTCCCCAGCTGCAGATGATAACGATGGCTGTATTATCAAAGCTTGGAACAATAACAAAATGTTGTCCAAGAGATTTGATAGAAGAGGATTTTGCTGAAGAAACCCATCTTTTAAATAAGCTGAGAGAGAGACACTATTTAGTAATGTAAATTCTATTAACTTGTTAAACAAGATATATGAAAAAGGACAACAAAATATTTTCCCTCAAACCTGCATGACTCTAAGGATTTTTTTATCAATACCTGTTTCGGTCTCTGAAGGGAACAGTCTTTAAACAAGCTAGCCCTTGTAAAAATCTGTCTGCAATCAACTATGGGTCAAGTGCGCATGTCACCTTAATAATGTTGTCAACAGAGCACAACCTGGCTAGAAGCTTGAATTATGACAGCATTATAAATATGTCTGCATCACGAAAGAGTAATGTACTGTAATTTGACTTTTTGTTGTAATAAAACAGTTTTAAGCTGTTCAATCATTCAGCTAAGAACACCATGGCATATAACATGCACTAGAAAATCTCTCACCATTTCATATTCAGAATTTCTTGGGTAGCGCTAGTAGAGGGGCCCCATTCTCAAATATTTCCCAGGGGCCCCCAACACCTCTGTGTGGCCCTGGGTACAGGGCAGTTTTATACGTGGCTCTTCCTCCTTTAGGTCCTTTTCCAGGGCAACTTGCTCTGCCTCTCTGGCCCTCCACTGTTGGGTGGAGTAGGCCAAGATCTTGCCCCTTAAGGTGGCTTTAAAGGCTGCTTAGAGGGTGGCATCAGAGACCTCACCATTATTATTATCTTGCCAGTACACTTTCACTTCCTCAGCTACCCATCTCTTAAAGTCCAGATCCTTGAGCAGCAGAGGGTCAAGTCTCCAAGTGGAGGATTTCTGGGTTGGGGGCCACCATAATACCTTGTGCTCAATGGAAGCATGGTTAGAGATGACAGTGGGGTATATGAGAGCCTCTGTGAGCTGGGGCAGAACAGAACAGCTGACCAACCATAAGTTGATTCTGCTGGAGGACCCATGGACTCTTGAGTGGTAGGTGTAATTCCTAACATTCAGGCACTGAGTGGCAGGCATCCACCAGGCCATGTTCCTCCATCATAGCCCTGACAGAGTGAAGCACCCCCCGGTGAGGTTCTGAGGAAGAACTACTACTATCTATCTGTGGGTCTACAGTTTCTTTCACCTCACTACTGAGATGCTTCTTTTCCTGTGGAAGAATAAAACTATTTAGTTTTTGAAACTTTGTGTGGACAACAGTTTATTTTTGTTGGGGTCAGTTCCATGATTCATTTGACTGTGTGTCTACAGTGACATTCAGATAATCCCCTTAGATAAATAAGACCTCATCCTCATTAATCATCTGACTGAAGTTGTGGAAGAAAGCAGAGTCATCTGTATTGGGTCTATAAATATTGACTAGGACTAGAGAACCAGAATAGGTAACCACCCACAGAAGAATCCACCTCCCCTCTTTATCTGACTGGGCTGAGTCTATTGTTGACCCAGAAACTAGTGTATTACTATGGAGACCCCACATTTGGATGAGGGTATAACACTTTGATGTTCATCTCCTACCTAGTCTTTCTTCAATTTGCAGGCTTCTATATTTATCAACTGCAGGTATTCTGAGATTGCTCCCCTCTGAGAAGAAACTATCCTTAATACATTGTAAACCTCAGCCCCTCATCCTCCCTCCCCTCACAGCTGAGATTCAGGTAAATATATAACTAGGTAGTGACATTCAGCAAGAAAGTAGGCAGATAAAGTGTAAACCAAGCTCTTTAACCCCCTTGGAAAATTTGAGAGGTGTCTTCAAAGTTGGCACCAGCTATCTAGAGGTCAAAGTGCCTTCAGAGTGCTCAAGGCAGTGCATAACCATTGGTCAGCACAGTGCCCAAACAGCCATGAGCAGCCTGGGCTGTCTGAATTCATATCAAGGAAGGGACCACTTGGGGTAAGCAGTAGATGTGGGAGATCATATCAGAAGCCCCTCCACCTGTGACATCAGCCAAGGGTTATCCTGCACACATCTGAGTAGACAGCGTCCAGCTGCTGGGATAGAGGCTGGCTGACAAGGATTGGAGCCACATACCATATAAAAATGGTTTAGGAGAGTCAGTGTGGAGTGCCAATGGAAATCATTGCTGGGCTACAGCCCATTGGTTGACAGCATGCCCCCCAACTGCCACAGGAGGCAGAGCCTGAAAGAGATACCTGGGTACAGAAGAAGGTAGCTCCTCCTTTCACTCCTTCAGGCAACGTTGTCAAAATGGTATCGATAGGAATGGGAGTGATCAATATGGCATTATGGAGGATAGGACTAGCCTCTGCATATTATTGGAGTGGGAGTTAGGAGCTACCATACAGCTGGGATGTCACACCTGAATGGCCTCATGCAGCTCCTTAAAGCAGAGGGACAAGCCCCATACATGTATAAGTGCCAGCATAGATAACATTAGTACATTTAGACAGCCCCTTCCCCCGATCCTATTCCCATCTTATTACTTACTGTATGGAGTGCCTGCAACCTGGACCCATACCCAACGTCATCAGAAAGCTAATTTTCGGGGTGGGGCTGCAGCGCTGAGATGACTGCTCGGCTTGTACATGGAAGGTACAAGCCAGGCATTGTAAGTTAAAATTTTAGTGTCTATTCTAACCAAAAAAATTGTGAAACAAGTTTATTTAGCCAATTGGGCAGGCAACTTCCGAATGAGTTGCCTGCCCAAATCATGTCACCAGCTCTTTGAAGTGTTAATTTTGGGCCAGTGTGCTTGCAGGAACTGTTCAGCAGCCTCCAGTGACTCGAAAGATCTGGCAAGTCCACTAGATGTGATCCATAGTGAGGCAGGGTACCAGAGCAAGTATTGCAGACCCAAATCCATGCAGGCCCTTCTGCCTGTAAACGAAGTACTTGTAGGCCCTGCAGAGTTTCAAAAGAGTGGGGGAGAAGACAGCAAAAACTTAGATGTGGTGATCACCCCACTGAAGGTCCTGTAATTCCCTGGCTAGGTGCATGATGAGATCTTTGTCCTGGAGACAGAGAAATCTCACCAGGATGGGACGAAGTTGAGCTCCAGAGGCTAATTTGAGGGCAAGGAAGCAGTGGGATCAATTGCTCTAGAGTGGGCCTTGCCACTTATGGCCCAGAATGTCCAGGAGTTCTTGCTGCAGAAAGTCCAAGATGCTTCCCCCTTGCATTCCTCAGGGAAGCCCCACAGTATCAGATTATTTCTGTGCCCCCCATTCTCCATATCTTCTACTTAGTTCCTGCACTTCACTATAAGGAGAGACTGGGACGACAATGGCTGCAAACTGCAGCTTACTGGGACTGAATCACCAAAGCTTGGTGTCAGCAGAGTGAGAAGGTAAGCGGCTTACTGTTCAGGTGTTTTGGGAACTCCAATGTCCAATGGAGACAGCAATATTTAACAGAATTTGTAGGGGCTGTACTAGAGCTAAAAATTAGGTGGCCATCTTGGTCAGCTGCTTAGACACCCTCCAGCTAAAGCAAACCTTAACAGAAGCATGCACTCTTGCCTACCTACATTACAGAAAACCATTCTGAGTGTATACTGATGCTAGCAGCTTGGGACTGGGAGCTGTTCTAGCACAGGAGCAAGATGGAACAGAGCGAGTGATAGCATATGCCAGCAGATGACACAATGGTTCTCAGCGAAATAATGAAAGGTACAACTCTTTCAAGTTAGAATTCTTGGCATTAGTGATGGTTATAACTGATAAATTCAGAAAATGCTTAGCTGCTAACTCTTATTGTATACACTGACAGCAATGCACTAGCTCATCTGAACAAAGCAAAATTGGAAGCAGTGGAACAACAGTGGGTGTTCTAACAGACAAATTATGACTTCAGCATCCGTTATCACTCAGACTGAGCAAACGCCAGTGCAGATGTTCTGTCTCATGTAATTGCTCAGGATGAACCAGAAGAAGATGGAACTCAACAAGAGAACCTGGAGATACCTTCATTCATATGGATACCGACCGAAGAAATAGAAACCTGTAGTCAAACATAAAAACATAGAATTTGACAGCAGACAATTTATTTATTTATTAGAAAAGTCGGATTTACAACCTTTGAGTAATGGACTAAGTTACAAAGGTACCTCATCGCAGGGGGGTAGACAGAGTTACATAGTGTGGTTACAACAGTGAGAACAGTACAGATGCAGAACATTACACATAGAGTACATAATAATATTACTTATAATAGGTTACAGTCAAATACAAGGTACCCAAGGGTTACATTGGGGGTACAGCCCTGGACATACTTAGATAATACCTGGAGAGAGTGGAGGTAGGGATGGGGAGTGGGGTGGGAGGGAGGGAGAGGATAGGCTGTCCGGAGGACATTGTCAAGTCAGGGAGGCCTGACAGGATCCCTACAGTGGGATTAAGTGTATGTACAGCAACGAGCACTGAAGAGATGGTTCTGGAGGGTGATTTTGAAGGGACCAATTTTGGCAATGTCTGTGATGTAGGGTGGGAGGGAGTTGAACCAAGCAGGGGCTCAGTAATGGAAAGACCTCTGGGCTAGTGATGTCTTGGTTCTAGGCACTAGAAAGGTGGCCTTGACATAGATACAGATGGCAACAGATGAGGACGCATGCCATAGGGAAGCAGAGACCCCTTGGGGGGAGATCCCTAGAAGAGATTTTTTGGTGAGTTGGCAGGTCTGGTAGCGCAGATGCTCTTCAAAGGTGAGCAGGTTGGTGGTGGAGTAGAGCAGGCAAGTGTGAGTGTGGCTAGGGGCTCTGGTTAGGAGCCTGCAGGCCTTATTGATTGAGAGCTGGATTTTAGTCAAGGCAGTATTGTCCGCCTCAATGTAAATGGGCAAGCCATAGTCCACAAGCAACAGGACAGAAGAGGTGATGGCCAGCCGGAGGGCAACTTGGGGGAGGCAATCTCTATGATGGTATAGTAGGCATATCTGAGAATTTATGGTGGATGATAGGGCATTGATGTGGGTGTGGAAGGTGAGAGCCGAATCGAAAGTGATGCCTAGATATTTTGTAAGAGGTCATTTGCTCCAACGGGTGCAGAGTGCCGGGAAGAAGGAAGAAGGAGGCATTTTTGGCCTTGTTTTGATGATGGGAGAAGAGCATTGACTTAGTCTTCTTTAGGTTAATGACAACTCAGTGGTCAAGGAACCACTTTTCAGCTTGGTTGTAGGTGTGCTGGAGGGACACCTGAAGAGAAGAGGGATCGGGGTGGAATGCAAAGAGAACGGCATCGTTGACATAGAGGAGCATTTTTCCTATGCAGGAGCTGGGGAGTGCTGAGGTAGAGGCTGAAAAGTACAGGGCCAAGAATGGAGCCCTGGGGTACCCCAGAACGAATGGGATGGTATTGGACAGGGATCCATTCATCTCCACACGCTGGGATCTAGCAGAGAGGTAACTGGAGAACCAGGCAAGGGGACCAGTGGAAAAGCCAAGTTGGTGGAGGGAGTCAAGCAGGAGGGGGTGTCAAACAGTGTCAAAAACCTTGGAGAGGTCTATGAACACTGCACCTGCAAGGTTGCCAGAGTCAAGAGCAGAGTGCAGGTACTGAGAGAACTCCAGGAGAGCAGTAGTGGTACTGTGTCCTGGGCGGAAACCATGTTGTTCTCGGCACATTGTGTCATATTTGGCCAGGTACTCAGAGAGTTGAATAGACACTATTTTTTCTAGGGCTTTAGAGAACGGGGGAAGGATAGAGATTGGCCGGGATTTGTTGGTGTGGACTGATCTCCATTCTTATGCATAGGGGTGATTTTGGCTGATTTCCAAGCATTGGGAAACTGACCGAGGCATAGAGACCAGTTTAGTAGGTCTGTAAGGGGGACTAGGACAACATCCAAGACCAGGCAGAGGATTCTAGAGTCTAGGGGTCACAGATAGGGTTATTGCTACCAAGGACTTTTAGCAGGTGTGGCCTGGCTATGTGGGGGTGATATAGTGTACAGGTAGAAAGGAGGGCTGTCCAAGGCAGTGGGGATAGAGGTAGGGATTGGGTTAAAAAAGTTGTGTGGGAGGACAGAGCTTAGGTCAGAGAAGGTAGTATTGAGGCAATCAGCTATGCGAGTTGGGTCTGTAGTGACGGTGCCATCGATGGAGAGCTGGGATGGTGGAGGGGGAGCGGATCTTCCCATTAAGCTCTTTCATGCTGTCCCAGGAAGTCCTGGTGGAACCCCAGGTGGATGCAAGGGTGGTCTGATAGTGCTCTGCCTTGGCCCGTCTAATGGCCCAGGTGCACTGATTACGCACAGCGTTGTAGGCTTGTCTATCAGCCAACTTGCCTGATTCGATAGCGATGTGCCAGAGATGATCTCTATGCTTAAGTTTTTGGATAAGAGATGGGGAGATCCATGTGGCATTTTGTTTTTTAGTACAGATTCTGGTGTGGGGGGGTGAAAATGTCACAGGCCTTGCTGAAGGCATTGGTGAAGAGGTCTAGGGCAGAGTCAATATCAGGGGTGTGATGGATAGGGGATCAGTCCAGCTGTGTTAGATGCAATTTTAGCTTTCTGAGAACCCCAGGGCATAGGCACCGGTGCAAGGTGGCCTGGGACACAGGTTGCCACTTGCCCATCCATTCTGCCAGTTTCACCCTACATACACTATTATTGCAGACTGTGGCTGATCTACAACTCTTTGTCCCTCCCCTCTTCCTTTTCACTATGATACCCTCATGTGTAACCGATGCATTCTTGATCCCCAACACTGTTTTCACTGCCACCACCACCACTGGCAGGCTGTTCCAGGAATCCACCACTTGTTATTTGAAGAAGCACTTCCTCACATCGCTCCTGAATCTACCACCTCCAGCTTCATAGCATATCCACTTGTAGTTGAGCACCTTCCCTTCTGAAAAAATACTTCCCTCTTGTACATTATACAAATATACTAACATATGCAGAAGCCAGCAGAAGAAGGCCATTCGGTCTATCCAGTCTGCTCATATTGTAGGGTCCTTAGCTTATGCTTCTGACTATCAAAAATACAGAGCATTGTGCAATGCCTGCACCAAAGCTACTAAACATGCCAAGGCAGAGTACTTTTCCGCGACCTTCCAAAGCAATATTAACCACCCATCAAAGTTTTGGAAGGTCATCCACTCTCTCTTCTCTCCCCCTACCTAGTCCTCTGCCATGGTCCTCTAGGTGAGGGACAGCCCCCATCTCTGAACCCTCTTCTGTTGCTGCTGAATTCAACTGCTTCTTCACCTCTTGTGCCTCTTCCCTTCTCTCCTCCTTACCCCTAACCCTGCCTCCCACACTTACCCTCTCCAGCCTTCCTCATCTCCCCTTTTCTCCTTTTCCTCTGTTACTCCAGCTGCCACCCTCAAGGCCGTCCTGGCTCTAAACCCACTTAAAGTTAAGAGTCCTGATGGTTTAGACCTTAAAATACTTCACCTCTCCATTCCTGATATCTGTCTTCCTCTCATTTAATTTTTCAAACTCTCCTCTCTCTCCTCTGTCCCTGTTTCCTGGAATCATGCCACTGTCATGCTCCTCCCTAAAGGTGGTGACTCTTCAGCTCCAGACAACTACCACCCTATCTCCCTACTTTCCAACTTTGCTATACACCAAGGACACCTCATTCTCTCTCAAATTTACCTTTTCTCAACTCATCCTCATTCTTCACTCTTTCCAGTCTGGCTTTCCCAAATTCCACTCCACCTCCTCCTCCTCCTCCTCCCTTCTCAGGCTGACTCCATTCTCTCTGGCATGGATCAGGGCCTAATCACCTCTGCTGTTTTCATTAACCTGATCAAAGCCTTCAACACAGTGTTCCACCCCCTTCTACTTGCTAAGCTCTTTACAGCAGGGCTTTCTACTCAAGCTACTGATTGGTTCTATTCTTAGCTTACGAATAGAACTCAATCAGTTAAAATTGTCGACTACGGCCCCCTCATCAGCACTGGTGGCCCCCAAGGATTTGTGCTTGGCCCTATTCGTTTCTCAATCTTCCTAAATAGACTTCCCTCTGCCTGTATCTCTGCATCTATCCATATGCACAGAGATGATACTGTCTTATATGCCTCTGGTTCCTCACCGACTTATCTGATGACCAGACTCCAGCTGGACTTTGAAAATGTTTATCTCTGGTTCTGCTCAGATCAGCTGTCCCTTAATGCAAAGAAGATGGTCTCCATGATCTTCAGAACCAGGCAAAAACTCTCCAGATTTCCTGCCCTCCTCTCTTTCTTCACCCTGGATGGGTCCCCCCTTGAAGACGTCCCCTCCTTCAAGTACCTCAAGGTGTGGCTTGATCGGTGCCTCAGGTTCTCTGTACATGTGGACGTATCCACAAAAAGCTGCACCCAAACCTTGTGGCTTTGTACCTTATCTGTGGATGCATTCCCTTGCCAGCTCATCAAGCCATTCTACAGAGAATGATTCTCCTCATTTTCAACAATGGAGACACTATTTACTGTGGCGCTCATCAATTCACCCTGGCCAAACTGGATCCTCTCTTTTCCTCCTACTGTCAGTTTGCTCTTGACCATCTGCCCCAATCTCACCCCTGCTCCCTTTATACCTCACTCTCTCTCTCCCCTTCCTTGAAGCCAGATACAGATGAAGACCTTACACATTGCTCCTCCTTTATTGCCAAGTACTGGCTTAGTTCTCTCCCCTCTTATCTATCCTCTCTACTTTCACCCCCTCCTCCTTCCTCCTACTCCCTCCATAGCTCTGACTGTCACTCCTTTGCACTCCTGCCTAGGCAACTTTCTCCTCCTCCTGCCTCCCTAAGCTCTGTAATTCCCTTCACTTTTCCATCTGCTCTGCCACCTACCTTCACATCATCTCCTGTCTTCTCTGATTTCACTGCTCTCTCCTGCAGCTGCACCTAAAG
This sequence comes from Neoceratodus forsteri, assembly GCA_016271365.2. Classification (NCBI taxonomy): domain Eukaryota; kingdom Metazoa; phylum Chordata; order Ceratodontiformes; family Ceratodontidae; genus Neoceratodus; species Neoceratodus forsteri. The sequence goes on along the minus strand of CM057459.1, from coordinate 668,364,807 downwards.
TTTTTCCTTGCTCCACTACACCTCCTCCTTCTCTCTCCCTCTCCTCTCTTCCAATAAATTCTGCCATTGCTCCCATTGCTGTCCCCATTCTACCCCTTTCACTGAGTTGGCTTTTGCATATACTGTAACCATTATGTAAGTAACTGTAAATACTGCTCTGTATATTCTCTGTTATTGTACATACTACCTGTAATGCTCTGTTTATTGTCTATGTGCTGAATATTGTACATACTGTGTCAGTGTGGCACAGTTGGTAGCACATCCACCTCTGGACCAGAAGGTCATGGGTTCTTGTCCCACACCAGGATTGGACTTGTACCTAAGACGCTGGCATCCAAGTATAGTATTCGGGGGTGCTGTACTGCTGGGGTGTGCCATCCTTTGGATGAGACATTAAACCGAAGTCCCTTCTACCCATCTTGGTGCTGCCCTTGTGGGTGTCTAGGTGGAAGTAAAAGAACCCAGGGCACTCTTCGCAAAGAGTAGGGGCCATTCCTGCTGTCCTGGTCAACATTCCCCTTCTCATAAAAAAAATGGATCATGCATTTGTCCAGGCTGTGTGTGGATGTTGATGTGCGATATGGCTGCCACTACACACTCAGTCAGTTCACTACCAGTCTAGCATTGCTTGTAAAGCACTTTGGGATACACTGTGTATGTGAAGTGCTATATAAATGCTGATTCTTCTTCTTCTGTAATGCTCTATTATTGTCTCCCATTCCTTCTTCCCCCAGGACACATCTAGAAATGAGCTGTTATGCAGCTCAGGATTTCTTTCCTGGTGAAACTTTTGAAATAATAAATTATCCCACTGACCCTGCCCCCGGTCCTCCCTTCCTCTTCATCTGGCCCCCTCAAGTCCCATAATTTCCCCTTATGCTCATCCCAACCTCTCTTGAAGCTTTTCACTGACTTCATCAAGACCACTTACTCTAATAGTGCATTCCAACTGGACACCACCCTTTCTGTGAAGAAGTGCTTCCTAATCTCCCTCCTAAACCTCCCCCCCTCAAGCTTTAGACTGTGTCCCCTCATGGTTTGGCTGCCACTTAGGGTGGATATGGAGGGTCTCTTCAAGCTATTTATCCCTATCAAGTACTTGAAGGTTTCTATCACGTCCTCTGTCTCCCTCCTCTCCTCCAGGGAGTATATCTTCAGTGCCCCAACCTCTCTTAATATGTCTTACCCTGCTGACCTGCAGTCATCTTAGTTGCCCTCCTCTGGATCGTCTCCAGCAGGTTGATGTCTTTCTTAAGGTATGGACACCAGTATCTTACTCCATACTCTAGATGTGACCTCACCAGTGACCTGTACAAGGGCAGTATAACCTCCTTCCATCTACTGCTGATTACTCTGGCTCATCATCTCAACATCTTGTTTATCTTTGTTGCTCCTTTTTTGCATTGCGTGGAGTGCTTCAGGTTGCTAGTGATCATCACTCCCAGATCCTTCTCCTCCCCTGTTGCTGCTATCCACAGTCACCCCAGGTAGTACTTGGTCCTTGGATTCCTGGCTCCAATGTGCATAACTTTGCATTTCTTAGCATTGAAACCAAGCTGCGAGTTCCCTGACTACCTCTCAAGTTTTCTCAGGTCTTTCTGCAGGTCTTATATCCCTTCTACTGTGTCCAACCTCCCCAGAGTTTGGTGTCATTTGCAAATAGGCACATTTTGCCCTAAATGCCTTCCCCAATGTCATTGATGAAAACATTGAACAACACCTGCCCTAGCACCAAGTCCTGTGAGACCCTGCTGGTGACTTCATTGGTGCTGGATAACTCTCCTCCTACCACCACCCTTTGGGTCCTGTCCCTCAGTCAATTTTCTACCCACTTGGTCATTTTCTCCCCAACCCCGGGATCCACCAGTTTCCTAATCAATCTCTTGTGGGGTACAGATTCAAAGGCCTTGCTGAAGTCCAGATAGAGGATGTCTACCACCTTGCCCCAGTCCACTGCCTAATGACTCAGTCAAAGAAGTCAATCAGATTCATTTGACCAATCTCCCTCACCACAGACCTGTGCTGCTTCTCATCCTGGAGACTATTCTCCTCTAGATACCATTCCAATCTCTTCTTAAAGGACATCTAAACAACCTATTTTTAGAAAGAAACAATTTAAAATCTGGCTTCATAGAGAGGTGAAGGAAAGGCTGCTACATACATTGATGCTAACACTGTGCATTTATCTGAATAACATGAATGCAGTTTTGTAGCATCTGAAAAAGTAGGATTCAACCTTCCAGTTCAAAAAACCGGCTCTGCCTGTTCCCTAAAATGGCTACCAAATGTGTGAAGTGATGACATCATTGGAGCTAGAGGAAGAGAGTTAGATGGCACTCTATAGTGCTAACTAGTTGTACTTCCCCCTTTGTTTAGAATTATTCACCAAAATGATCAAAACTATGACTTAACATGTGGATTATTTTGATCAATACATGTTAGGCTATGATTTTGTTCATTTTGTTTACTTTAACGTGTTGAAATTGTGTTATAGTCCAACCAACTTTCTCTTTGGCAAACCACCGTACAGCACACCTCTTCAAATACCCGGTGGTCTAGTGGTTATGTGTTGTCCTGATGGTCATAGCAAAGCTTTGGTTTGGTCCAATGCCAAAGTTCATGCTTTTTTGGTACTCTGAAAAATATGCTCCTCTTGTGGTCTTCTTTTTCCTTATGACCCCCTTCCCACACTGCAGCTAGTCCACCAGCTATCAAACAGTCCACTGTTCACACTCTGTCCTTGTTACTGCCTGGGGTTGCATATGAACTTCCCAGTACCACAAAGAGAATTATCACGTTATATTTTTTAATTTTTTTGCTGTCTCTTTCTGCTCCTACCTGATCTGGTCCCATTCTTGGCAACCCTTAGGACTGCTGGCCGCAGTCCAGCTATCTCTGTACTCCAATCAGGGTCTGTGTCTTTTCCCCTATGGCTTACCCTCCACAGCACGGTGGCGGGGAGCCCTCTAACTCACCCACCTTGTCCAGATCCAGATAAGCACCTTCCCCCAGAGCTGGTGCATGTTATTGATGGCCATCAAGCCACCCAACCAGGAGGACTCCTATTTCCACATTTTCTCCCTGGAGCAGAGCTGTGCCATGATGCTGGTGGAGGAGAGCGTGCAGGCATCTGCATGTGCTCCCTTCTGGTGTCTGCCCCCGACTCCTCCCCAAACTTACAGCACAGCTCCTTGCCCTCCAGCCTCCATCAGGAGGGTATCAGGCACCAACTGTCATGGACCCTTCCCCAGAGAAGGAGGCAGTCTGGTAGACTCTTGATCCTTCTCCTCCCCTGCCAACCCCCGCGACCCACACTCACTCCCTAACACGGGTCGCTGTTGTGGCATGAGGTAAGCAACCAGGGACTCAGCCCTCAGCACCACCAGGCTGGCAATTATCACACTTTAGATCGTAATCTTGTACCTCAGAGAATAGTGCACATCTATACCGATACGCTTCATTGACTGACACTGTTAAGTGATGCCTCCCAAATCACTCTCCAGTCTTCTTTCATCTGTTTTTCCCTTCAGCTCCATGAGCTTTCACATGACTGAGGTCAATCTGACCAATTTATAATTCCCCGGGTCATCTCTGGAACCACTGTTATGGATGGGCACCACATGCGACATTCTCCAATTCTGCAGTACCATGCCTGCCTCCAGGGAACTATTGAACAGGCCCGACAGTAGATCTGGAGGCTCCCCTCCCAGCTCCCTCAGTACCCCGGGTGTATGCCATCCAGGCTTGGTGATTTTCCACCTTCAGTGTTTGAAGCCCCTCCCTCACTCTATCCACTTCTATCACTGCATCCGTACTCCATTCCCCTCTTCTCCCCCTATAGGCACTGGCCTGTCTTTTTCCCTGGTGAAGATGGAGCAGACTTCTTCATTCAGTACCTCAGCCTTCCCCCATTCTTTTCTGCCCATTCATCCTCTCTCCTAAGCCTAATAATCCCATCCTTCTTGTCGCTGTTTTGCTTATGTAACAAAAGAAGGCCTTCTCTCCTTTTTTTATTCCTTCAGCTATCTGCAGTTTTCTTTTTTTGTGTGTCTTAGTCTGCCACACTACCTTGCTTGCCACCCTGGCCAGCCTTAGGTAGTTTTCCTTATCCACCTGTCTCTTGGTCTTTCTGTAGGCTGACCTCTTGTCCTCACCATGTGGACAACCTCATAGCTGAACCAAGTAGATACTTTAACCCCTGGGTTCTTCCCCTTGAGCCTAACACACTCCATTGTGGCAGCCAGTATTCCTTCTTTGATGATGGAAAATTTTTGATCCACCCCCACATCCACTCTGACGCCCGCCTGGGTACCTTCTTAGTACAACACCCATCTTCCTGAAGTCTGCCCTCTTATAATCCAGGATTTTGGTCTCAGTGGGGTTGCTTTCCCTACCCATATCCAACCTAAACCACACCATGCAATGGTTGCTATCACCCAGGAGCTCCTTGACTGTTCTCTCTTGTACATGCCTCCCATTTGTGAGCAGCAGATCAAGGATTGCCCCCCTCCCTGGTGGGTTCCATGACACCCTGAGTCTGGAACCCACTCTGCATTGCATCTATAATCGCCTGACTCCCGGCACAGGATGTGACTGGTATAATCCTGTCCACCTTAGGCAGATTAAATTTCCTCACTGCTACCACCTCTCCCTTCCATGCAGTTTCCAGCAATTGTTAACTCAGTTCCCTGTCTCTCTCCTCCTCTTGGTTGGATGGCCTGTAAACCACCACAACCTCACATTTCTTCCTCTACTGGACTGTAGCTGAGTCCACCCTTGTGCATGTTATTCCCTGCTTGATATAGACTGCCACCCCCCACTTTACCTATCACCCTGTCTCTCCTATATAGTTTGCATCCGGGGATTAAGAAGTCCCAGTCATGCTGTGGTGTGGCCCATGTCTCAGTTATTGCTGCTATGTCCACCTTCCTCTCAGACAATAGTAACTGCAGGTTGTCCATCCTGTTACCAAAACTTCAAGTGGTCAGCAACACCACACTCCACATTGACTCTGCACCTCCTTCCCTTCCTCATATTCTTTTCCTAACATGTCTCTCCCCCTCATCCCACCATTACTAATTGCCTTACTTCCCCTTCACCTCCTCTTTCCTGATTACCTCTACCCATGTGGGGGGAGGGGTTTGTTGACCACCTTCTCCCAAAGTCTTTGGGCCTGCTGGCCCTCCACCCCCCCAGTAGTTTAAATTTAGCTTGTTGGCTATGTACTCCTCCCATTTGTCCCTGAGTACCCTTGAGTCCTCTCTACTGAGGTGTTGCCCATCTGTTGAATATAGTATTTCATTTGACCAGACCCCCCAGTCGCCAATACATGTGAACCCTTCTTCCCTGCACCAGTTCCTCAGCCAGGTATTAAAGCCGTCTATTCTTTTCTTCCTAACTGTGCTGGCTCTGGGGACTGGTATTATCTCTGAAAAAGCAAGACAATGTACTGCCTCCCTGCAAGTCCTTGCTAGCTCCCTGAACCTGCTTTGCACTACCTCTGCCTCCTCTCCTGCAATGTGGTTGCTTCCCAGGTCGATGACTAAGTTAGGTTTCCCTCCAACCTCCCTCACAACTTCACTGTTTCATGGTCCTGCCTTCCCTTATTTACCACTGTGAGGAATTTAAAGGACTCTATCATATCCCCCCTCTCTGTTCCAGGTTGTACATATTGAGGTTCTTTATTCTCTCCTTGTAGAGCTTTTGATGCAGACTCTGCACCATTTTAGTTGCCCTCCTCTGGACCACCTCAACTCTGTTTATGTCCTTCTGGAGATGTGATCTCCAGAACTGGACACAGTACTCTAGGTGGGGTCTTACTGGTGATCTATACAGACATAACACCACCTCCCTCTTTCTGCTGGTGATACAGTACTCCTACCCATTCACCCCAGCATCCCACTGGCCCTCCCTACTGCCTTGTTGCACTGCCTGGCCACCTTTAGGTCATCCAATATGATTACTCCCAAGTTTCTTTCCTACTTGCTGGTTGTCAGTACCACTCCACCCATTTTATAATCTGTTCCTGGATTACTGTGCCCCGAGTGCATTATTTTGCACTTTTTTTGCATGAAACCCAGCTACCACACCCTGACCAGTCCTCTAATTTTCTCAGGACTTTGTTCACCCTTTCACCCCCTCTGAGTATCTACCCTATTGCAGATTTGTGGATTTTAGTGTCACTTTCCTTACAGCTTCTCTGCAATGTCACTTATAAAGACATTAAAGAGAAATGGTTCCAACACTGACCCCTGAGGCACCCCACTGGTCGCCCTCTCTTTCTTGGAGTGAACTCCATTTATCACTACCCTCTGTCGCCTGCCACATAACCAATTTCTTATTCCATAGAATGGGAATAGGATCAGGGAGGGGGCTGTTAAACTCTACTATCATTATCATTGATGGCAGTTCTTCATGTATGAGGCTATGATAATTAGCCCCCATACATGTAGAACTGCCAGCAAAGATAAAATTAGTAAAGTTTGACAGGTAGCCCCATGATCCTATTCCCATTCTATTACTGCCTACTTAGAGTCCCTGCATCCCCATTCCATATCTGACATCACCAAAAAGCTGATTTTTGGGGTGGGGCTGCAGCACTGAGATGGCCACTTGGCTCGTATACGGAAGGTACGAACTGGGCATTTTAAGTTAAAATTTAAGTATTTATGCTGCCCAAAAAATGGTAGCACTAGTTTATTTAGCTAATAGGGCAGGTAATATCCGAATAAGGTGACTGCCCGAATCATGTCACCAGCTCTTTAAGGACCCTCTCCTCAGAGAATGGACTAATGTCCACCTCCCTCCCTCCCTCCAAAACTTCTGTTACTTTTTGGTGCCCCCTCCCCTTCTCTTTCCTCTGTGAACACTGCACAAAAGTATTTGTTCTGGATGTCTGCCTTTTCCTGGTCCCCCTCTGCCCAGTCTCCCCCTTCCCTTTTTAACCTTACAATCCCACCCTTGGTCTTCTTATTTTCAGTTACATACCTAAGAAATGTCTTTTCCCCTTTTGCTACTTTCTGGGCTATTCTGCCTTCAGGCTGCAGCTTTGTGCTCCTTAACTGCTTTCACTGCTTCCCTCTGTTTCCCCTGATACATCTCCCAGTCCTCCTACCTCTGTGCCTCCTACTTTCAAGAACCATGGCTGTCTCTTTTTCCTCTTGAATTTGCTTACTTGTTTGATGCAGAAGTTAACTGCCTTTACTATGCTCCCTTTTAGCTTCACCCACTGTTCCTTCACCCCATCAAAGCTATCACCCCGCAAGGTCATCCCAGAGGCATTTGCCCACCTTTATAAATTCTGCCCTTCTGAAATCCAGGTTAGAAGAGCACGATTTGGCCTGAGTAGGTGGCCAGCTGACCCATGCTCCTTACCAAAGTGCAGACACCCCCCCAGCCCTTCAGAATTCTGTGACATCTAACCAGGGGAGAAGAGGTTGCATTTCACACAAGTCAATGAGGCCATTTTGTATTAAGGGTTTTTATATGTTAGACTATCTTTTTGCATAATGTAAAGTCACCACTCAACTAACAACAGCCTTGTGTATACCCTCAGTGGGTCCCAACTCTCCTTTCTTCAAACTACAATACAGCTCCAGTCACAGTGTTTGCTAGACCTACCAAGACAAGCAAAGGCAGGAAATGGCAAAAAAAAGGCACCAACTACCTCTAAATGCACAGATTATTTAAAAGCATGAACAATTCACATAAAATGGTTCACCCTTAACAGAGGGAGTGAACAGGTTAACTGAAGGCTCCTAATGGTTTCCAGCATGAGCGCTTCCTCTGGGAGACTTGTGTGCCTGTTGCTGCCACCTTTTGTGCTACATATTTAAAGAGACAGTGCTAGCCCAACCTACTGCAAAATCACAATAGTAAGTGTAGAAATGTTAAAAATGGGGTACAAGAAAAACATGGCAGCATAGTTTTAAGAAAATATAGAAACTAAGATGTAGTACTATGTATCCAAGGCAACAGGATCTGGTCCCACCACTTATGGCAAACATTCATGTCATTGCCACTAGTCACTAAACAAACAATTCTAGTGCCTATGCAGAACCAGAAAGCAAGACTGCGTGGTATTTTCTGAGATGAGAACAGAGACAAAAATAATGTCAGTACATATAATTACCATCAGAAGCACTTACAGCATGTCTAGATGATTTTTGAATTGCTTCATCTTTTCAGAAATGCAGACAGTTCTAGCTAGTCTTTAAACCCTGGGTTCCTAAGAGCTCCCAATTCAAGTTCCAGAAGCTTTTTCTCCATAGTGTGAGGGTGTCCAAACCTGCAGCCCTCAGACCCAACTGATTATTTTGATGCCACAAAACAAAAATTCAGTGGTACCATTCATTTTATGGTCCATATATGTTTCACCCTGGCATATGTATAGAACTGAAAAAATGAAGCAATTCAAAAATCATGTAAATGTAACTGCTTCTGATGGTAATTCTGTGCTGACCTCATTTTTGTCTCTTTCCTCTTTTCGGAAAATACTGAGCTGCCTCAGTTTCACAATGTGCATAGGCATGATTTTTGTCTACCTAGTGGCTGTTTCCCGTGACATGAATGTATGTCATAAGGGGTGGGGCCAGAACCTGTTGCCTTGTATAAATGGTGTTGCATCTTATTTTTTCTCTTTTCTTAAAACTATATTGCTATGTTTTTCTTGTATCTGGGTTTTAAGTTTTCTACACTTGCAATTGTGATTTTTACTAAGTTTGGCAGGCACTGTCTCTTTGAATATCTAGCACAAAGGTGGCTAACAACAGGCACACAGGTATCTCAGGGGAAGAGCTCATTCTCAAAACTGGTAGGAGCCTTCACTGAGCCCATTCACTCTCTCTATCAAAGGAGTACTGTTTTATGTGCCTTATTTACTCTACGGACTAATTTTTACATTTGACGAGCATGTGTGCACCAAACATTTTGCTTTAGTCAAAGGGGATTTTGAGGGGTGTCACTGCCAAGTCCGTTGCAGCTGAAAATAGCAGGGGCTCGGCAGTCTAGACCAATGACCATGCACTGTGGTCTTGATATCACCTGCTGCTTGCTGGATGGAAACTTTGTATATTTCGAAGGACCCAAAGCCACTCCAATCAGAGGGTTTCAGTCCTTGATTTGCATGAAGCCAGCTGGTCAGCAAGCAGCTGATTGACTGTCAGCACCTGACTGTCTTTGTTACTGTACCCAAGTTCCGCTAAATGTTTCCAGGTACTAGAAAGAAAGCTTAACTCAGAAACCTAGTCAGTTTTTTGAAATGAGGGCTAAAATGTACTTTAATCATGCTCCAAAAGTGGAGCCGAGATACTGAGCATGTGCGTGTGCATATATTTATAGGAATATGTACATGTGCAAGCCCAGTATCACGGCTCCACTTTTGGAGCATGATTAAAGTACTTTTTAGCCCTCATTTCAAAAAAGTAACTAGTTTCCCTGAGCTCAGCTTTCTTTCTAGTACCTAAAAACATATTTAGCTGAACTTGGGTAATGTGGTCCCCTCATGAGTATGGGAACTAAGTAAGGAACTGATAGTGTCCCTTTAATAAAAGTGGAGCAGGGTATCCACCACCACTACCACTTGTTTCTCCCCATCCCCCTCTAGGTGGTTCACCTGTCCACCCCTCCCATCTTTATAAATATATTTATATTTGTAATGTAAGCTTAGCAGGGTGCCCACCCCTACTACCGCTTCTTTCTCCCATCCCCTCGAGGTGGCTCACCTGCCCAGCTGCCCTTCCCATTTATTTATATATATATAAATATACACACATATGTATTATAATGCCATGGTAGTGCCACTATAGTTAGGGTTGAGTACCCCATTTAAGGTTAAATGTCAAATGTTGTACCTTAATAACTTTGCCACTGTACAACGGATTTGCCTGAAATTTGGAATGCATGGTTTGGTATCATAGACCTCTGGACCTGTCAAGTTTCGTTACAGTCAGATGTACAGATGCGGAGCTACAGAGCACAAAAAAATGCATAAATTACAGGTTTTTGCATGTTTCTTTGCTCGTGCCTACAGCCCACAAGGTGTGTCTGATTGGTCCAAAAACTTCTGGGAACATGTAGCCAGGGTCCCCAATGTGCCTTTGGAAAGCTTCATGAAAAAATATTAAATGGTTCAAAAGTTATTCAAAAAACACTGAATCCCATTCTAGTCTATGGGAAAAGTTAAACTATGCGAAAGTGTCGCAAATGCAGTTTTTACTGTTGCAAATGACCCTTTTACTTTCATGATTCAGCCATTTTTTTCAGTCGGTGGTCAGAAAAATGCTTGGCATTTAAATTTGGGACCCTCTAATAGCACAATTCTTGTTGTGTTCATCTAGTTGAGCCCTGAGGGTGCTAGCCATGTGTTTTTTTTGGGGTAGAACACCTCAGAAATATGTTTTTTACATTTTTGTAAAACAATAGTCTCACAAAGTGCTTTTGCAAATGCAACATTTTTGTAATTTTTTTTTGTGAAAGTGTCACGATTTGTGAAAGTTATTTGCGACACTATGCCCAAAACAATAGGAAATCTTTGCCACCCTGCTGCAAAACAACAGTTTGGACTTTTGGGCTGAAATTTGCAGGGAAGAAAGCCAACATAACACAGATGTGCCTTTTGGTGGTTTGGTGCCAAAATATAACAGGGCTACAAAGTTATTGTACTCTGAAGTTGACAGTTTTTCCCATAGGATAACATTATGGTGTCTGCCACGCCTTTTGGGTCCCGTAACTAGAAAACGGTTCAAGATACTGACTTTTCATCGCAAAAATTCTTAGTCCCCCATTGTGGAGCTAAGCATAAAAGTAGCCTGGAAAGTCGTAAATAACATAAGATTTTAATTTTTTTTCCACGTTGTGCGGTTCCTGAGGTATAAGCAATTCAGTATTCCAAGTGCTCATTTTCCTGTCCGAGGGCTACTATTATGCCCACATTCTTTGTATTCACTGTGCTTCTGGATGCACCTCTTTCGAATGCAAAGCGTGTACGTTTGCGTTACTGTTGCCATTAGCGTTTGCATTTACATTTCCACTTGCATTTCCATTACCGTTTGCATTAGCGTTTCCATTTGTGTCACTGTGTGCATTGCATTTGCATTACCATTTCTGTTTGCATTACTATTTGCATTACCATTTGCATTTCATTACGTTGCGTTTGCATTGGTGCTTGCGTTTCCATTGTCACTTGCAATACTGTTTTCTTGTGTGTCGCCATTGCCGTCGCCATTACCATTTGCATTACCTTTACTATTTGCATTTCCGTTACCATTTGCATTAACATTTGTGTTTGTGTTTATGTTTGCGCTTGCATTTCCATTACCATTTGCGTTATTGTTTATGTTTGCGTCACCGTGTGCGTTACCGTTTGTGTTTGTATTTGCACTTGTGTTTGTGTTTCTGTTTACGTTATGGTTACTGTTTGCGTTTTTGTTGCCATTTGCATTACCATCTGTGTTTAGTTTCATGTTTGCGCTTGCGTTTCCATTACCATTTTCGTTACTGTTTCTGCTTGCATTTGTATTACTGTTTGCTTTACTGTTTCCTTTCGCGTCACCATTGATGTTACCATTTCCGCTTGCATTGCATTACTGTTGCTATTTGTATTTTCATTACCATTTGCGTTACCATTTGCATGTTCATTTCCATTACCGTTATTATTCTCGTTACTGTTACCATTACCGTTTGCGTTACCATTACCTTTTGCTTTTCCATTACCGTTTTTGTTAGCATTTCCATTTGCATCACCGTGTGCGTTACCATTTGCATTTTTGCTTGCGTTTCTGTTTGTGTTACTGTTTCCTTTGGCATCACCATTGCCTTTACTGTTACCATTTGCATTTGGGTTTCCATTTGCGTTACAGTTACCGTTTGTGATTTCGTTACTGTTTGTGTTACCATTTGCATTTGCATTTCTGTTACCATTAGCATTTGCACTTGCATTTCCATTGTCCCTTGCGTTACTGCTTCCTTGTGTGTGTCACCATTGCCATTACTTTTTGCATTTGCATTTGGATTACCTTTACCATTTGTGTTTCCATTACCTTCAGTGTTTGCATTTACGTTTGTGCTTGTGTTTCCATTACCGTTTGCATAATCATTTCCATTTGCGTCACCATGTGCATTACCATTTGTGCTTATGTTTGCATTACCATTAGCATTGCTGTTTCCTTTTGAGTCACTGTTGGCATTACCATTTGCGTTTGTGTTACTGCTACTGTTTGTGTTTCCCGGTACTGTTTTCATAATTTTTTTCATTTGCGTCTCCATATGCTTTTACCATTGCATTTGTATTTGTGCTTGCATTTGCATTTCCATTTGAATTACAGTTATCAATTTTCATTTTCATTGCCATTTGTGTTACCATCTGTGTTTGTGTTCACATTTGCGCTTGCGTTTCCTTTACCATTTATGTTACCGTTTCCATTTGCTTTTGCACATGCGTTTGGGTTACCATTTGTGTTACTGTTTCCTTTTGCATCACCATTAATCTTACCATTTCTTCTTGTGTTTGTGTTGCCATTACCATTTGCATTTTCTTTACCATTTGCGTTACTATTTGCGTGTGCGTTTCTGTCACCGTTACTGTTCCCGTTAATGTTACCATTAGCGTTGGCATTATTGTTAGCATCAGTGTTTCCTTTAGGATTACCATTACCATTGCCATTACCATTACTGTTAGCGTTATCATTACTATTAGGGTTGCACTCCCACCACCACATACCATTCACTCTTTATAGTGCACATTCTCAAAAAGAAGGGAAATTCATGGCAAAAATCTCCATTTAATGCATCAGTTAGGGTTGTCCCACAGTGACAAAAGTGAAGAAATTTGGTGTTAGGGTTGCCAGCCCTTGCACCCCATGCCAACGCCGCACCCACCTACAAGCATTGGGGTGTATGTTGGGTTTGTCTGGCCTAACTCCCACCCCATTCTCCTATACTGTACCACCTCAGCTTATTTACACATGCAATGGGGTGAGAGTTAGGGCTGATGACCCCAACACACACCCCGATGCCTGTTGATGAGGGCAGGGTGGGCATGGGGTGCAAGGGATGACAACTCTAATACTGAATTACCTTACTTTTTTTGCTGTGGAACAACCATAACTGATGCAGTAAACTGAGTTTTTTGCCATGAATATATATATAGTCTGTGCAAAAATGTGTTAATGCATCATTTAGGGTTAAAACAAAAAAAGTCAGGAAATGAAAACTCTTGAGGGTTGCCCCTACCCCCACCCACCAATCATCCCCAGATTGACAGATGATGGGGTGTGTCATTGGGTTTGTGAAACCTAAACATCACCACATTCCATGTGTAATCATATTGAGAAGAGACAGCGAAAAAGAATGGGGTGACTTTTAGGCCTCACAACCCCAATGGCACACCCGTCATCTGTCAATCTGGGGATGATTGGCTGGTGGGGGGAGGGGCAACCCTAACGATTTTTCATTTACTGACTTTTTTTGTCTTAACCCTAAATGATGCATTAACGCAGTTTTTTGCATATAATTTCCTTACTTTTTGAGAAAGAATATAAAACTAAAATACTGTGGAAGTTGGTGGGAGCATGGACCAGCCACCAACTTGTAAATGTGTGCTAACCATCAACATCCTTCAGCTTTCAATGTAAAAGATCAAACCATGTCCGAGATATAACATGTTAAAATTTGAGATTTTCATCTGTAGTAGTTGCACAATTTCATGCCTGTTGACATTTTACAGACACAATGACTGAAAAGTACATCCATGACACTAAGGCTAGGTACCTTATCAATTTCAAGCCACCACAACAATGCAAAATGCTATCTGCAAAGCATAAAGTGCGCCACGCAATATCTCCACAAAAAATATATGGTCCAACACATAAGCACCATAATTGAGATCTACAGGACATGCCGTAAGCACCTGTCAACTTTCAAGTAAAAAGACCAAACCGTTTCCGAGATATAACATGTTAAAATTTGAGATTTTCATTCGTGGGAGTTGTACAATTCCACACCTATTGACATTTTAAAGACACAATGACTGAAAAGTGGATCTATGACACTAAGGCTAGTTACCCTATTAATTTCAAGCCACCACGAAAATGCAAAACACTGTCCACAAAGCGTAAAGTGTGCCATGCAATATCTCCACAAAAATATATTGTCTGACATGTAAACACTGCAATTGACATCTACAGGACATGCTGTAAACACCCTCCAAATTTCAAGTAAAAAGACCAAACCGTTTCTGAGATATATAATGTTAAAGATTAGTAAAATTGGCCTATCTAATGCATTATAAAATCTGGCCATCTTGTCCCTATCTCGAGATCAAAGACTGCAATCAAAGAGTCTCATGATCAAAGACTTTGCAGGCTCATGATCAAAGAATAAAAAAAGCTGAAAATTGAAATGTTGAGACAAATGCAGCAAACCACCACCATGGTTCGACAGAATGAAACCCCCTGAGCAGAACCCACCCTCATTTGTCTTCCTAGGCCACCCCCTGAGCTGAGAAATTTGCATTTTTCAAGGGGCCATCTCATCCCTCACTCATGATGCAAGATTGCGATCAAAGAATCTCATGATCAAAGAATTTGCAGGCTCACTATCAAAGAATAAAAAATGCTGAAAATCTAAATTTTGAGACAAATGTGGCAAACCACCACCATGGTTCAACAGAACAAAGCCCCCTGAGCAGAATCCACCCTCATTTGTCTTCCTAGGCCACCCCTGAGCTAAGAAATTTACATTTTTCAAAGGGCCATCCCGTTCCTTGCTCATGATGCAAGATCACAGTCAAAGAATCTCACGATCAAAGAATTTGCAGGCTCACGATCAAAGAAAAATTGCACGCTCATGATCAAAGAATAAACTATGGTGATGCGTGAGTTTTTGGACAATTTAGATGAAACCACTGCCATGCCTCAATAGAACAGAACCTCTGATCTAAACCCACCCTCATTTGTGTTCCTAGGCCACCCCTGAGCTGAGAAAATTGTATTTTTAGCTCACGATGCAAGATCGCAATCAAAGAATCTCATGATCAAAGAATTTGCAGACTTGCAATCAAAGATAGTTAGTGAGCTGCGATCAAAGAATTTAAAAGCTTATAAAACTATTTTTTGACCATTTTACACCAAACCAAAGGCATGGCTCAATAGAGCGAAGCCCCGTGAGTAAAACTCATGTAGGTTTTACTTCAGGAGTGACCCCAGAGCAGAGATATTTGATTTTTTATGATCGGATTTTAAAAACAAGATGGCAGACCTCGCGATCAAAGAGTTCTCAGGAACAAAGATTCTTTGACCACAAGGCTGAAAATTCTTGAACCGTGATGTCCATAAACCCCATTCTTTGTTCGCAAAATAACCTTATAAATTTTTCCATTGACTTATAATGGGAACTTAAAAGTGCTATAACTTTTGAATACCTCAATATTTTTTTCACAGAATGAAAAGTGGCATGTTTGGCCAGTGAAGCTCTTTCAAATGGGTCATGTCACAAAGCAGCACACTGCAAGACGGCCACACAGCACCACAGGCAATATCCCAAAAACTGTCTTCAAAACTGGATAATTTTGCATTTTTCTGCGTTTTCATGTGCAAAAACTGTAAGTCTGACTGAAACAAAATTTGGCAAATCAAGAGACCTACCATGCCCCACCACACATACCAAGTTTCATGCAAATCCATTGAATGGGTCCAAAGTTATTAATGCCCAAAATTTTGACTATAACATAGAAGTGCTTTCATAACCCTACATATAGTGGCGCGACTGTGCCACTATTTTATATATATATATTTTATGTGAGTGGAGTGGGGTGCCCACCCCCACTGCTGCTTCTTTTGACCCCCTCCCCTCCAGGTCGTCAACCTCTGTTCCACAACAAGCTTGACACAGAGGTGCTCAATCTCAGTGTCAGAATGCACCTCTAACCATCCATCCTTCAGTGTTTTTTAATTTTTTTAAACCCTGTAAAAAAGAAAACCATCCATCAATGTCTGTTATGCCATTAGTCCCCCCACCTGACCCTCCCACTCAGCACCCACCACCCCACACCCACACCACCCCCAAGCTCTTGTTTACCCACTGGGAGTCCAATGTTGTAATCCTCTCTGGACCCCAGACAGGTCTTAGATCTTCAAAGATGGACTGCGAACTGAGGTAATTGCGGTTCAGTGTATTTAAATGGGGTTCTGAACTGACTGGTATAACTTGGTCATTTTTGGATATTTTTGCCCCAAACTTTCAACGTGCCTTTTTTAGGACCCCACTTCATGAACAATGGCAGTGAAATTAGGTGAATCCATCCCAAACAATGATTTTGTGGTTGATACACAAATTCACCTTTCAGGCAGTAATTGAAAATATTCTCCACCCTTGTTCATAAGTTGGGGTCATAAGAAGACTATGTTGAAAATTTGGCATAAAAATATTAAAAAACAACAAAGTTACGAGCCTATGAAATTTGTGAATCCAGGCTCATACCTTTGGTAATTTTCAATATTTTGACCCCAAATTTTCAACATAACAATTTCTTCACAGCAACTCATGAATGTAACAACTGCCATTTTTTAAATCCTGGCAAAAATGTGTTTTCGTACCTGTGATGCAGAATGACATTTCAGTGGCACAGAATGACATTTTGCAGGGGATCTGAAAATTTTCACCTACCAAGTTCATTAGGTGGGGGTAATAAGAAGGCTATGCCAAAAATTTGGTGTACAAATATGGTAAAATGCCCAGGTTATGACTGAACATTACACTATTTCAGTGTTTACTCATAACTTCACTAATTTTCAATATTTTGACTCCAACTTTTCAACATAACCATTTTTCCACACCACCTCAATAATGTGATGTGTCATTTTTAAAATCTTGGACAAGATACATTTTCGCACCTCTGGTGCAAAATGGCATTTCGGCCAATATACAATAAATGGTACATGTAATGTCTATGAGGCGAATCCTAAAACAAGTATCTTCAAAACTTGTGGTCAAAATAAAATTAAAAAAAAATTGTTTAACAAGCATCAAATATCCAGCATTGATAAATGCTTGTTGCATTCAGAGGTGGTGGTGCCGTTGTTTGCCATTTTACAAACTCTTCTTTATCTGTACTACAAAAAAGGGTCCAGTCTGGGTTCTCTGAGTTGTGTACAACCTGGGAATGAATGAAATGAATAGCATGGTTCTTCCATCTGAGTTGGGGATGTGGGGTACCTAAAGGATATACTCAGAAATATCACTCTTAGAAAATAATTAGGCTCTCCTCCCACACAACATTCTGCCCCACAAACTACAACTGTAACACTATAAAGAAGCAAACTGTAGTGAGAAAGAAATAATGTGACTTACTAGGAATTGAACCCAGGCCTCTGGAATACTGTCCCAATGCTCTAACCAATGAGCACCAGGATGGTATTCCAGAAACATGGGTTCAGTTCCCAGTAGGTCACATCATTTCTTTCTCACTATAACTAGGAATTTACATTGCTTAACAGTGGCTAATACTGCACCAAAATATTTAATTGTCACTATAATGAAACTGCAAATATGCTCAATATAAAATGTTATAAACAATAATTTATTTAAAAAAGAGAGGACATGAAGAACAAGGGGACAAAAGGGAAAATGGGAAGTGATGGGGTAGCAGTAAAACTTTGCTCTAAATAGCAAACCAATGAGCCCACATCCCTCAGTACAAGATTCTGCTGGGTAGATGCAGCTTGACTTTTCCCACAAAGGCCTTCTGGGAGAGCTTTCCTTTTTGTTGCAGTGGATATCACACCAGGATGGGACAATAGATAGCAGCATCAGGGCCTGTTGGCAGATAAACTGTAATCTGATAAATTAGAGGGTTTATCCAGGGTTCCTTTTGCTTAATCAACATTCAAGACAATGTCTTGGAGCCTGAGCCTCGAGATGAGAAGCTGCAAATTTAAACTTTGCATGCAAAGTTAGTGTGAAGCTGGGAAGTTTGTGCTATGTATAGCACAGTAAATATTTTGACTTAAAACCCAAGTTCATTCTGTAACCCCTAGACGGTGCTACTCCAAAGGCTACTACCCCTGCCTGTCTTCCTAACAACAAGTTCAGGGTACTGGGTTCGATAAGCACTGGTGTTTCCCTACCCTCAGTAATCACAATATTTTGGTGCCTCCACCCAGAGTAATAATTATGTGGGTTTCTATCTAGACTGGTATAGCCCTCTGGGAAGCTATAACCACTCACACTCCCACCTAGTGACCAATTACCTTGACATAGACAATGACCCTTAGCAGCATTCAATAGGCAGTTTGCAAATAACAATAATATGCTCACAGTTGTCCCACTTTCCAGCAGGGTCTCTGGTCCTGGTGTGTGCCCTGCAGTCCCCTGTAAAGACAGTTTGCAATACAGCATGCACTTCTAACACATTCAGTAAAGAGTCTATCACTTTAAGCCAAGTAATATCATGCTCACAGGCTTGATTCAAATAACACATCAAATCAGGTTTATTAAGGGAACATGAACAAAGAAGGGGAGCAAATCTAGGTAAATTATTACTGTTCTGGAAACCAGATTAATGAACACCATCAATTTAGTCTCTATGATGAGCAGTCCCTTAGCTACTGGGTGCCCAGGATCTATACTAGCTGTCCAGGATCATTGCCTGCTGTTACAACTGTTGCTGGGGCCATTGAAGAAAATAATTATCAACTTGGGCAAGGAAGAACAAATTAATTGTATCCACAGCCAGTTGGCCCATTCTATTGAAAACTATTAACATTAAGTGGAAAATAAATAGATGATACCATAAGAAGATTAAGATGCCTGTTGCAGGGAGCTACTCTGGATTTACTCACTGTACTAGTCGTTTTAGGATGGCCTGGTGAAATGAAGACCTAATGCTGAAAGCTGCTGCACATGGGGGAAGCTGGGCCATCAATACACATCTCCAGTTCACAGCCTTACCCTGAAGGTGGCCGCAACCTGCGATGACTTTCTGCACAGGGGTTGGATCCCTGAAGCTGGTCTCTCACCGGTAACACTGAAGCTGGCACAAGAACAGGTGGCATGGGCTGGATTGGACAAAAGCCCAAGTTCAACAACGTTTTTTCTGGCAAAGTTCAGTTTATCTGCTGGTGACCCCTCCAGCTCGTAGACAGTTTGGTCACTGGTAAAGGCAGGCTCCTCTCTGGCAATCAGGAATCCCTGGACAGTAGACCTTGACCCACAATAAGCATTCAGCACATTACTTTTGGGGACATCAAACTCTCCGATTCCTCTTTTTCCTGACTGGTTAGCTATGTCAGCTGATTTGCTGAGCAAACCTCGTATTTTGTAGTCAGGCAGTTCCTGGCAATTGATCCACACTTTGAAACCAAGGATGCACACCAGGAAAACTAGGTCTCTCGTAGTCCTGATCTTCATGGAGCCTGCAAGCTCCTCAGTGGTTCGAGCTGGAGCCCCAACAAAATCTCAGGCTCCCCTTAACAGCTCCGCCAACCAGTCTGTCTCTCTGATCCACTGAGAGACCGAACCAGACTGATCAACATTCAAACTGTCCCTCTTAAATATAGGGCAACATCCTTAAGCTCTGATTGGCAGTTCAAGCTGCTTAAAACAGTTCTAGTCTTTTTATTGGCTAGATTTTTGGCACTCAAACTTTGTCCCTGATTATCTCTCAAAGTCCTCGGTACATTCCCAAGAGTCGCTGGCTGAAATCCCAGTTCATGGTTGGCTAGACAGCTGACAAGATGGTGGCTACAGATAAAGAGGCAGTACAATTTGTGTAGTCTCACAAGTTCAAAGTTCTGGTGCAGCCAGGATAAAAGTTGTATATTTACAGTTTTTCCACTCACATGTAGTCCCAACAGTACTCTTTTAAATGAGCCCACTCAGGTTTGATTATCCCCTGTACTTTTGCAGTCACTGATGCCAAAATACTGTCCCCCCACAAGGCAGGCAGCAGCTCATGAATATTAATGAAGGCTCATGAATATGCATTAATCCTTAAAAATGCCCTCACCCAGGCTTATTTAAAAAATACTACTAAGGCTTTTCTTTAGTCTCCTTGAGGTTTCCAGTCCCCATTTATCTTAGGAGAGGCACCGGAACCACTGAATAGCTCCCCTGATGACCGCAGACTGAGCGGTTGGCACGTCAAGGTGCCACTTGTGCCTGCGCAGTCTTTGGCTCTTTGGAAAACATGCCAGTGATTTGCAGTTTAAACTCAAGCCCAAAATGGGCACAAATAATTACACAGGCTGCTTGGGGAACTTGGGGAGCACCAGAGCACCAAAAAACACTTGGGCTGGTGCAGAGGAGGACGGGACATCAGCAGGCAAGTGGGAGGAAAACAGGAGATACAAGGGGACCTGGGGGCAATTAAGGTAAGCCCCCCCGGTGGGATTACAATTCCATGATTTTTTTTAAAAAGCATTTTGTCTTAATATTTACCCCTCTCATGCACTCATCTCCTGCCCCCTCCTACATCTCAGACCATTAAAAATAATTTCCCCAATTTGCTATCATCTAGTACCCTCCTCGTCCTCCCCACACCCCTGCCCCACTATCTCAGCAAAGTTCCCTATTAATAATTCACAGTAACTTTAAAAACTCCTTCTACCCACTCTTGCCAAATCAAGTAACCACACACCTCCTTCACCCTGTCACTCACCCCAACTCCTTAAATTATGAGGCAACCCCCCACCCTACCCAACCTCCTCCCTCCCCCAAGCCTCCAAAGCTGAAGGTTATTTGGAGCAGCATCCAGAAAATTTACATAAACAATCCCTGAGAAGAGTGATCATGCTCTCTTCACTGTCCTTCAATATATGAATGAATGATGGTATCCTCTATAGTAACACCTGACTGGCTGACAATTATACCAGTCATTTTTTACTATAGAAGTTCTCATCATTGATTGATTCATTCATTCATGTGTTGAGTACTGAAGAGAGCATACCACTACACAATGGAACTGCAGTTTGTTACTTTGTTTATAGGAACTCACTATATCCTCCAACTTTGTGGGCTTGGGGGTAGGCGGGATGTTGGGTCAGGGGGGTGTAGAGTACAATTCACACTCAATTTTTTGTGCAGCCAGTTTGCAGTCTATTCTTTTCATGTAACTGCAATGAGTGACCAACTAGTTGGTTTGTATTTCTTCTCCCTTCAGCTGTAGAATGTGGCTTTCTACTTGAAGCATATTCTGGCAACTCATTCAGTGCTCGGGGAAATCAACTAACAACCAAATATTAGTGATGAGATTTCCTAAATGCTAAAGGGTTGTTAATGGTTGCTCAATAATTTTAATATGAACTGTACTGCAGGGTGGGGAGTGTCACCTGAATTAGGCACTTGGGGTATTTGAAGGGGTCGGAAAGGGCGCAGTTACCCGATTTGGCACAGGTGGGAGAAAAGGATCGTACCAGCCTGCTTGATACATATTTTAAGAAACTTCACTGAAACTGTGGTGGGCAGGCAGGGAGCTGGATGCTAGCAAGTTGTGGGGTGAGGGAACTGACTTTTTACATATCTGGGAGGTGGGAGGGAGTGGAAGATGCTTATCCAGTGGTTGGGGGCAGCTTTATCATCCAAAAATATTTCATCTTAAAGCAAATTTGGGTGCATAGTCAGACACTTTGCTCTGCATAGCTTGTTGTTCCTGAATTCACACCATCTTTGGCAGTGATGTTTTGATTTCTTGCATCTTTACACAAGACCATCCTTGCTTGTCATTATCAGCCTTCTAACTATACCCAGTTTATTAGACCCTACCTGAGGACTCCTCTGCTTCTTCTCTCCTAGTCTTTCTTATTTTGGTCTGCCTCCCACATTGGCACCATTTTGATTTCGAGCTTCTATTATAAGCTTATCTGTTATAAGTTTATCTATTATCAATTTTATCTATGATTCATTTTCCCATTTTCCTTCCTATCATACATATATGCATATGTAATATATGAATATGGTATTTTGATACATTAGAAAGCCATACAAAAAATTCCTTGTAATACTATTTGCTGCAAGTGATAATACTGTCAATCAGAGCTTTAAACAATAGTATTATCATAGAAAGTCATTTTTTTTATGCTCTATCCCTTATCTGGCTCTCCATAGAGCTGGTTACTATGGTGCCCAGTACGATCACTCAGGATGCATTGTGCCAGTCTCAAAGCATGCTTTATTATTGGCTGATTTTTGACTGTGGGTGGGCAGAAAATTTGAAATACGTGGGAGCTGTATCTCATTTAGCGAGACAAATTCCTAGCCATCGCAGTCTTGGGGGTGAGTTTTATGTTTTTTTGTATTTTTTTGATTACATTTAAAGGATTATCGAGTTGATCCTGCCTCCACTGTGCACCTCTGCAAATCATCTGAAAGGTAAGACTGGTAATCAAGCTGACAACCGGAGCACTGCCACCCTGAGAAAGTGGTTGCCAGGAACCCATTGTTGAGAGAGTGAGTGTTCAGTGTATTGGTCAGGCACCCACTGTCGAGCCAAGGGATTTTTTAAATCAAATCCATATATTACAAAAAATAACAAATAGAGTATGTATTTTACAAGGGAGTAAAACCTTCTCGAGATTCTGGGGACATGTGAACCTCTCGATGGTATTACTCCCTTGTAAGACACACTCTGCTACCTATTTATTTATTTATTTGCTTTTGTTGACTGGGTGAGGTACACTAGGCATGCATATGCCTATTTTCAGGAATGACCCAGGAGATTACATAACATTACAGAGATAGGATGAGTGACAATAATTTTACAGAAAACAAGTAGGGTTAAACACATGTAGGGTATCAAGTATTATATAACAATGGTAAGGACTAAAATGGGGAAAGATATATGACTAGGAGCATTTGAGTTGATGTATAGCAGTATATAGTAATGGCAGAGATTAATAGGAGGGATATATGACTAAGAGCACAGGAAGGTAAGTGCAGGTAACTACATTGAATAAGATTTACAGAGGACGAGATAGCAGTCCAGAGACTTTCAGAGCAGGAGTATTTTAGGAAGAGCATGATGTGCAGAATTAGGGATACAGGCCAGGTGCCAAGCAGAGGTAGGTAGGGGAAGGAGCAGAGCTAGGGGTACATATAGAACTGAAATGGTCTAGAGATAAGATTAGATAGACATGGTGAGGGAGAAGCCTGAGCAGGAAGGGATGTGATGTTTGGCTCCTACAGGCTTAGGGACAAGTGCATACTGGTAAGTTCAGAGCGCGGGACCTGAGTAGCTTTCTAAATGCATTGGGTGTTTGACATGTATGCAGATCAGAAGGGGAGGGTGTTCCATTGTCTAGGGGCAGCTAAGGAAAAGGCCAGGATGCTGAATTTGGCTCTTGATTTTGGTATAACTAGCTGTGGGTCACCAGTGGATCTCAGGTCATATTGTTGGGACTAGGGCACAAGATGGGAGGCCAGAGAGGATGGCTTGATGGGTTGTAGAATGCTGTGAGTGATCCTGCTGATAGAGGTGTCAAGCAGGGCAGTGGGCGAGGACCAGGCAAGTTTACTATATAGCTGGCAGAGGTGAGTAAAATGGTCACAAGATAGAGCAAATCTGCAGATATTGTTATAGCAAGTGGACCATCTGTGCCGGAGGTGATTTGAGGATTGAATGTAGACAAGGAGGCCATACAACAGTTTTGGGAGAAGAAGGCTACAAGCGACAGTGATGCATGCGGAAGGAGAGAGAGCGCGTTGAGTGCTGTAAACTAGTCCTATAGAGGAGATCACTGATTTACACATGGAGAGTATATTATTCTGTTTTTATACAACATGTGTGTGTATGAATACATTTACAGTCCTCCCACATTATAATGAACACAGTTGGATCCAGCCGAATAGTTTGTTATAGCCAGGGTTCGCTATAATGAGTAAACACCAGAAGCCACTATCCCGAATGTGGAAAAAAGACAGACACGGTTTCTTGTTTTGAAGAATACACTATATTTTAAAGTATCATGTTAAAGCACCACAAACCTTAATAAATAAGCACAGTGCTGTGTATGTTAAAAACATTTTAAACTATACATTATGTTATTTTATTTCTTTAAAACGAGTCCAATGTTGACTGCACCAACTGATTTTTTACATGCTCTTTTTTGCTAGCATGATGACTGTCTGTAATTGAAGCAGCTGCAGAGAGCTTACAATTGGCTGTCTCTCTAGATAAAGTAGTCCTTTTTCTAGTGTAGCAATACCATCGCAGGCACTGACAGAGGGTTGATCAGTTTTTGTCTCTTGCTCAACATGGTCTGCATCACAGTCCAGGGTAATTTTTCAGCTTCCAGACTTTATTTAATTTGTTATCTCCTCATCTGTTTGCAGCTGAAATACTGGGCATTGCTCATTCAAACTTAACCAGTTTTGCAGCTCTTTTTATGCTTCTGACTGCGACA
Organism: Neoceratodus forsteri; assembly: GCA_016271365.2. Taxonomy (NCBI): domain Eukaryota; kingdom Metazoa; phylum Chordata; order Ceratodontiformes; family Ceratodontidae; genus Neoceratodus; species Neoceratodus forsteri. The sequence continues at coordinate 668,340,415 of CM057459.1, read as the reverse complement.
AAAGTCTGAGCTCACATGTTATGCCCACAACGTCGTCGAACTGTGACAGCTCTGTCTGATCAGCTACTGAGTCACTTGTGTCAGTTTCTGTTTGTGGCATCAGCAAAAACAGGGCCAAGTGCATCACGCCAGCTGTTGTGTATTTTCTCTGCAGTCAGCAGGTCCCAGCCATCAGTGGTTACATAGATACAGTCCTTTATTGTAAACCCCTTCAGAAAGTCAACCAGTTCTCTTCTAATGTTGCAGGTTATGATCTCCCACAGCAGCTGCCTCCTATAAAGCATGTTTAAACAGGTAATTACACTCTTGTACATTGGCTGTATGTGTGATGTTGTATTGGGTGGTAGATAAAGGATTTTAATTTTACCATCATGGCTTAGTTCATCTTCATGAGGATGTGCAGGACACTGGTCCAATAACAGTGGTGCTTCTGGCTCCAAGCATTTACTGCGGAGTAATCTCCACACTGATGGTACAAACTGTCTATGGAACCATTCTTTGAAAATGTCTTTAGTCATCCAGGCACTACAGCTGTTAGCATATACTATAACAGTGGCAGAGCCTCACAATGGATGTGAGGGAAGCATCTGAGGGTAGCAAATTTGCCGACGCATAAGGGCTGTAACTTATGTTCACCAGTAGTATTAGTGCACAGTAGCAGTGTTACTCTGTCCTTACAAATGTTATAATCTTTGAATGGGTCATTTTCATTATAAGCTGCCAGAGTTCTATCAGAAAGCACTTGTAGAAAAGATCAGTTTCATCTGCGCTTTATAGCTGCATGGGATTGTAATCACCAGCATCCAGTATTGCTAACAGGTGTGGAATGAAATTCTCAGCTGCAGCTACATCTGAAGATCTTTGTTCACCTGCAATTTTGAGCTGCTGGATTCTGTTGCAATGCTGGCAGCACTGCAGCCAGCCCATGGATGATTTAAATATTTTCTCTGATCCAAGAAGCTGTTTGGAAAATAAGTCGGCTTTTTCTTTCACTATCACCCCAGGAAGTGGAATACCAGAAAGCCTTTGACTTTCAAACCAGATGCAGACAGCCTTATCAACTTCAGTGTTCTTTGCCAAGCAGAGTTTCTGGCCATACTGTCTTACTCTGTACACTGGTTGGCAAAATATTGGAGGGATTCCTCGTGATTGTAGATAGTACAGACTGCAGACTTTGCAAGTGAGTATTCATTTGCAAGCTTGTCAATACCCTCCCCAGCTCACGGCCGGTCCAGGATTGTGATTTTGGTGTTAATATCAAGTGCCTTTCATTTTCTGGGCTCAAACATGTTTTCTTGCATTCAAGTTGCTGGTGCTGGTTTGCTTCAGGGTTTGAGGGGTCTGAGACCATTTTTAATTACAACCGCTAACAAGAACTAATAGGTTAGGCCAGATGAAAGCACTTGCTAATGGGGTCCAATGTGCTGGTTCATCATAAACTGGGGGATTTGTTATAATGATATTCATTATAACAAGAAAAGACTGTATTTGTTAATTGAATTTTCTTAACCTGATAGGCAAGTGGAGACTAAAAGTTCAATTTTTCTGGAGCGACCAGGGGATTAATTACATAGAGACATCGTAGAGTATCTCAACGAGTCAGAGAGTAAAAAATACAAGTACTAACAGTATCCACAGGGTTAAATATGCAACATTGGTCAAGAAGGCAAAGTTATTGCCAGTATTCACAGAGGTGCATAGTTAACAAAAAACTGGGCATTTACAACATTTGGTTAAAAACAGATCAAATTAAGACAAGTCATATGATAAGCAGCAGTGAGCTATCAAACAAAAAATTAGAACAATGAACAACATCAAATACAGGTCAAGGGTGATGAATAAAGACCAGATGAATTTATATAAGCAATTACAAGAGTATTGGCCATGATCTAATAGGAACACCATAAGCAGGTTTTTGAATCCTTCAAGTGAAGAGCAGCCTTGAAGGGTTGCAGGAAGGACATTCCATAGAGAGGAGGCCGAGGCAGCAAAGAATCTTTTTCCCATGCTAGGCCTCACCCTGGGTATCTCTAGCAGGATGCTCTTAAATGACCTGAGTGCTCTTCTCAGGGGTTTAGTAACCAGGATATCATAGAGGCTGGGAGGGGGGTAACACCCCTTACAAGTATGAAAACATGGCAGAGGAGAGGGTACACCAGTTTTCCATTCAGAGAGGGCCATTTTAGGGATCAGAAAACATTATAGGGATGCACTCTAGGCAAGGCACCAAAGGGAAAACATCCCATTTTATTATAGAGGATGTTAAGCCTAATAATTTCATAGCACCTCCAGGACTGAAGTATTGGAACCCCGTACTGTAGGAGGGAAGGCAATGTACTGATGGAAGTGGCTAGCTGTGATTCCTTAGGGAGGTAGTTACCTAGGCAGTAGAGCAGCCCAGTTTGTGACACAGGGATTTTGAGAGGTAATCAATGTGGGTACTGAGAGTGACTTACTGGTCCAGGTATACCCCAAGGTATTTGATGGACTCAACCACCTCAATTTGGGCTATGGAAGAAGTGGTTATGGTTAACAGGTGCTGCCTTTCTACACCAAGGTGTATAATCCCAAACAAGATAACTTTGATTTGCCTGGCATTCATAAACAACTTATTTGAAGAGGACCACTTTTCAAGTTCCAGGAAGTCACTATCAATATCAGTACCTTTATTGATTGGCCATTGACCATTACAGACAAAATCAAAAAGACCCAACATTCATCATATAAAAAAAACAGAAAAGCTATTACATTTAAAACATATTAAAAACATGCACGTGAGTGTGAACTTGATATACTGGTAAGTAACATAGTAAATTTACAGATGAACATACTACAGGTGCAAAGAAAAATCATTTAATTGTTATTTCATACACTGCTAGTTACAATTAGAAATAGTAAGCAAATTCTTAAATAGACTATATCAATAAGGATAGATAACAGGATATTTCAGAATACATCCTGTAGGCAAAACTAAGTAACTCATTACACATGTAGAAAACAGAGTGGACAGTGTGTCCAAATATGTTAAATAACTTACCCCAGAATAGACATGCTATTCTATTTCAGTGTAAACAAGTCATTGTAAGGTTTTAGTCTGGTTACATACACCCCTTACAATGCTATTGTTACATGTAATCCCTATTCTCTGTTAAGGCTTGATAGAAGACAAGGCCTCACCTTCACAGGGTGGACCAGAAAGATGTCCATGGTGCTGCTCAGCTCCTCATTGCATTGTATTTGGTCAGGCATTTTTGTAATTTTTGCCACTGAAACTATTTATTTTTCTGTTGTTTTAATGTACTAAATGAAAAGTTTCACTTTTACTAACTTTCGAGTGACAGTGGCAAAACTTTCCAGCACTTTGTTTTTGATATTTAAAATGCCTTATTTATTTTTTGTTACATGTACATAAGAAGGACAAAGTACAAGACAAAAAATCACATTACTTTACAATACAATACACTACACAGACCATCCCCTTCCCCGCATCCCCATCCCTCCTTCTCCAATCCATGGCATCGATTTGAGTTAGTCCTGTGACTACCAGTCTTATCCATATTATGGGATGCTCATATAGCATACAAAGTTTGTAATTTGCTCCATCGTCTATCAAATCTAGGCATACTTAGTTTACAATAGCAATAATTTTCTCCACAGATAAGTTAAACAGTAATTCCTATAACCACTCATTATAAGATATTATTTCCCTATCCAGCCAATGTCTGAGCACTCATTTTTTGGCTCACATGGCAATTATATTTATGTGAAATCTCCTTTCTGTAACAGCGATGGGAGACTAATCCCACACCAAGCAGATTAATGGCTCTATGTAGTCTGTTATACCTAGTAAAGGATCTGCCCTTTGTTTAATTAGGGACCAGAGGGGGGCTATTTTTGGACAGTCCCAAAAGATGTGATATAATGACTCCACCCCTGTACTGCAGTGATTGCATATCACATTGGGATCTTTACCCATTTTAGCCATCCTTTCCTGGTATAATACATATTATGAATAATTTGGTACTACATTAACCGCAGTCTATCTTGAGATATATACCTGTGCATATCATGCCAAATTTTAGACCAGTTAAGTGTATTCTCTGGAAATTGCTTAGCCCAGTATTTAGAGGCTCCCGCAGTATTTGGGAAAACTATCTCCAAAAGATTGGAGTAGATCCCAGAAATGGCACTTTCCAGCACTTTGTTAAACTGGAGCTGCCACTTGACCATGAAAAATGCTGGCTATTACTGTCCCCCAGACTTGGAGGTTTTGCAGTTTGTTTTCTGTTTCGGCAGGAGCCAGAAGCCAGGGGAATTTCAGAGAGGAAGGTAGTGTGGCTAGTGTTACCAAATAGGCCTATATTCTTTACATAAGTTCCTATTCTATGTGCTGTAATGTACTCTACAGTTAAGACACTGTCTCTTTGAAAGACTTTTAAGAGCAAATACAAAGTAGCCAGAATTTCTGTAACAGCTAGGATGGGTCTGGTAAGTCTCCAGATAAGGGACCAACAGTTTTGTGACCCAAAAAGTCATAGGCTATTAGATAAAACTGGGCAGGTAGTTTCCAATAATAAGAACAAGGTAACAGAATAGCCTAAGGGTCAGGGGTCAAGCCAAATGCATGGACCAGATGTTACTGGGGTTGACATGAAACCTGACATGGAACCATAGTGACACCTGCAGGAAAAGGTAAACTCTTGCACCCCATCCCAGAGGAGAGAGAAAGTGGGTGGGGCTTGGAAAATACCAGACTTTATCTAATAGACCCATGGTGAACATCAGTGCAGTTGGGCAGTTTTAAGCTTAGAGTCAAGAGTCTGAGCACTTGGAGAATCTCAGAGCTAAGAAACACTTTGCAAGCTGGTATATACTTTTACAAAAAGTATATGTGTAGGTTTGGAGAAACCTCTGAAAGCAGACCCGAGTGTGTGGAAATGAGACCTTTCACATACTAAATAGAAAATTCTGATTTTAAGTCAGAATTTTGGAAAACAAGACTTTTCACTTAGGAAGCACCTGGAGCCTTTTTGAAAGGACATTCAGAGAACTGACTTGGATCAAAGACTTGCTACAAACTCTGTTGCTTAATGAATTTTCACGCACAGGGAGATAATTTTCATCTATACAAGAACAGTTAATCTTTCTGTATTCTAACATCAGACTAAGGTATAATTTAGAACAACAGTATCTACTGTTTTCTGTAAACCATCCAGTGTTATTTTTGGTATTGTCTGCAGTTCAAAGATCTTCCAAATTGTAGAACTTACTGTGTTGTATTTATTTAAGTAAAGTTTTATGATTTTCTTATCAACTCTGCCTGGGGTCTGATTGTGTGATCTAACATTTTAACAGAAGGGTTTTGCTGCCTTGATAATGAAGATAGTGACCGCTCTGCTATCCTACAAAACTACTTAGGCAAGAGGCTGCCAGAGGCAGTGGTGGAATTCAAACCCTGAATGTAGTGCAGAGTAAAGGAAACTCAAAACTATAGTTTCCACCCTCCAACTGGGAAAATAAAGGTTGGTGATTCTTCCTGAACCCTACAACTGCTCACAAGTTCTGTAAAAAGGGTGATCTTCTCTGCAAACAGGAGATCCTGCTATATCCCCCCTGATGTCAAGCTTGTGACAGCTAGCAGATGCACTCCATGTGCAGAAACATTCCTTTTAAACTTCATAAGGGATGCCATTATTGCCTAGGGTTGACATAAGGCAGTTCTTGTGTGGGGTAGGAAGAACTAGGCTGTTGGTTAACTAGGATCTGCAGCTTATCCTGTCAGTAGGGAGATGGACAGACTAGGTGGGCCAAGTGGCCCTTATCTGCCATCAAGGTCTAAGTTTCTATGTTGGGGAGGAGTCTGAGTAATGCATCAGGTGGATGACATTTACTATGTTCAGTAGAGGGTTTTCTCTTTTCATTCACCAGATGTCCACACTTAATATAACCCTGCAACCAGGAGAACTGAGCACAATGGAGATTTGAAGTTCGGAGACTAGGAGATTATGGAAAGCTTAAATCTTGCATTCTGAACTTATTGAACTAGTTTGTATCTCTAAAAACAGGGCTGGACTTTATTTTTAAACCCCAGGATTATTTCTCACATGAACATTATGTCTATGAGGGAGTGCAATGTAAGATGGTACAAAGACATGATAGAATCTTTTTTTATCTTGTAATTCATGTTTCATTTTGTGTTTTATGAATTTTATAGTGTGCTGTCTTAATTAATTAGATGCCACTTTAACTGATTTGACTACACATAGGAGTCCCTAGCGTATAAGAATTTACCATATTATGATCTCTAGTCCCCTTTTATCACTTTCTTACTTCACTTCCTGCTATTTTTTTAATTGCACCTCAGTAGATATAAACACTGCTTATGTTGCTCAGTTTTGCTATTCACCTGAAGAAGGGATCTGTGAGGCCCCAAAAGCTTGTGTATAATTCCATCTTTGTACAAGACTGTTGTTGGTCCAATAAAAGGTATCAAACCTTCCATCATCTTCCATATTAAGTACCTAATTAGGTGTTAAATGTGTTAGTATTAGTCAAGGAAATGTTTATAAACTTCTATTTTTGCTGCTTTGCAACATTTAGGATTTTATGAACCTAAGATGTTATAACTGTAGCTATGGTGAAAGAGTAGGTATAATAAATTCTAAGGGAAGCTTTATAGGTACATTTTTTTTGGAACTTTCAGGTCAAAATAACAAATGTGGTATAACATAATGACTGGAGACAGGTCAGAGATTGTAGTTCTAACATTCAAAATAGAACTGAACTGTAAAAGGAAAATTTAATCTGATTTAATTTATTGTACTTTTGTGGGTGAGGTAGCAAACATCACACAAACCACAGAAAAATAAGGTACACCACATCCAATAAATGTGATTAGATTTATTAAAAATAATATAAAAAAAATAAACAACAGATGCAAAGGAATTGACTTTTCAAAAACAGAAAATAAAGTAAAGAACAAAACTACACAGCTTAGGGAATAAGGATATCTAACTTCCTAACATTTGTCTGTGCCAAGTCTCCCTTCAGAGAACTATCTTGGGAGGTGCACACTGGTTCCCTCCCAAACCACATCTGACTTCTGTATCCCTAGTCATGGTTTAAATAGCACCAAGACTCCTCCCATGGCTGGAAACTCCAACCCCAGCATCTTTAATTTAGTCACAAATACTTTTAATTTACGTATTTTCCTTCTAAAGTCTTCCTGTAAAACAAGAAATATCAAATAATCAGCAATATTTCTGAAAGTAATAGTATAGCATATCACATCTCTAAATATTCTTTATATGAATCAAAAAGGGACTATAATGGACTTAAACACCACTGCCTTGTACCTGATGGGCATCTCTGTCCCACATAAAACAAGCAAGGAGGGTGCTAGCTCCCTAAAGGAGATTTCACCCAGTAAGAATGTTCATTCTGATTGGTATGGGAGTCTGACTGCAGCAACAACCCCAAACTCTCCCTTTGGTACCTGGAGTGGGGTAGTGTGAAAGTCTAAGGTTATTGGGGGGCTCCACACCTAAGATACTTCACCTAGTATCTAGGTCATCACAGACTGCAGTTGGTACATGGCCCATAATTTGGAAGACTCAGCAGTTATACCAGGGGTCTCTACCAGAACTCAAGTGGCTAGAACTGGGGAACCTTTACTTCCTGGTCTGGGTCCAGTTACCAGGCCCAAAGTGCAAAGAGATTCCCCTCCTGTTGTTATTGTCATGGAGGCAGCAAAACCAGAAGAGACCAGCATGAGCGAGGATCTAGAAGACACTCCACCTGAGGATGTGACTGAATTGTTTAAATGGATTGCGGGTCAACAATTGGAGTTGGAGAAACAAAGGACTTTGGATTTATAGGAAGAAGAACAGGACTGACAATGCCACGATCAAAGGTGTGCAGATGCAATGCGTGCTCCACAAATTATTGTGGCTGTATAGGAGGCTGCCAAGACCAACCACCGGGACATACAATTTACTAAGATGACACCTACTGATGACATAGAATCATATCTAACAACATTTGAAAGAGTGGCCCAGGCATGTGGGTGGCCCTAACAACAGTGGGTGGTCAGGCTAGCCCCATATCTAACAGGGCATTTGCAATTGGTATATACAAGTATGGATGCTCAGACTTCAAATGATTAAGTGGCAGTTAAAAGAGAAATCTTAAAAAGATATGACATAGACACAGAAGCCTACAGACAGAGGTTCAAGACATTGAAACACCTATCTCATGTTCCACCTAGAGAGACATTTACCCAATTGAATGACCTGTGTACCAAGTGGCTACAGCCTGAGGGTAAAAGTGTAAAAGAGATACTGGAATAACTGGTTTTAGAGCAACTCACTTCCATCATGCCAGCTGATGTGCAGTTGTGGATTTGAGGACACAACCCAGAAAGTACAGAAATTGCTCTAACCCTTGCCGAAGATTTTCTTTCTGCCTGCCAGCCTCTATGGAAGAGTTACGGAAGAATGGACAATGCATTTCCTGCCCCCTCTGCTGCTACAACAACCAGTACCACCAGCACTCAATTGGTAAGACCATCACTTTTTCCTTTTACCAGGTCTGGAACTAATACACAGAGAGGGGATGGAAGGGACTATACTGTAAAGAGGTCTAACCCAAATACAGAATGCCACTATTGCCATAGTTTAGGACATATTGCCCAGTATTGCCAAAACAAGAAAAAAGACAATGCATATCTGGCCTCTATGAACTTGGGTACTTTTATCATCAAGTTACAACTTAATAGGAAGACTACAGAGGGACTGGTGGACTCTGTAAGTAGGCAATCTTAATACGGGCTGATTTAATCCCTCCCATTTCCAAGGTAACCATATCAACAGGAATCATCTGGATACATGGGGACATCTATCAGTATCCTACTGTTGGATTAGAACTTGATATAAATGGACAGACGAGAACTCTAAGTATGGAGGTGGTATCCACATTACCTGTTTCCTTTAGTATAGAACAAGACCATCCTGATTTTAACACCTTGGTCCCTGCCTGTGACAACTCTTTGGTAGCTGTAACCACCAGAGCCCAAAAGAAACAGGAAGAACAAATGGGAACCCTGTATCCTTTTTCAGGTGATGTCTGTGGGACTGCTGGAAAACCAAGGAAAACTAAGTCTGAGAAGAGAAGGTTACAGAGGGTATGGAAGAAGACACAGACTATTAAGGGACAAAAAGACTCTTTACCACTGTACAAATGCCTGATATTGCTAATGATCAGAAACTGGGCAAGTCACTTAAACCTTTCTTTTCACAGCAAGGAACAAAAATCACTTCTGGGGCCCCTGTGATACTAGACAAAGCTGGTAAAATCTATAGGGTGTGTGTCACAGGGTGACCTATGATGAGTGAGAGTTTTAAAAAAAAAATGTCAACCCCCCACGCAAAAGATATAAAGTGCTTAGGTGATTTAGTTATTTATAGTATAGGTATGGATGCAGCTTTGTAATGAAATGGGGCTAGAAAATATTTGTTTGAGGTTCCTTTGGGGATTCATTTTCCTAATAGGAATTACAGGTGTCCTGACAACGCTATGAAATAGTGAATGCCCGAGTTAGAATTTCCTGCTGCTTCTGGAATGTATTTGAATAATAGCAGATGCTAGTAAGCAATAGTGCACAAAATGGTGCTTTGAATTGTGCAGTGCTCTGCTATTTGTCTCTATATTTATAGTGGGAAGCAGGAGTGCTTGAATAGTGAAAGTAAATAGTGAAGGTAATTAGTGGAAACCGCCACTCGGGGACTTGCAGGTGGTAGATAAAGGCTGTTCCACGTGGTGGTGGGGCTTCTCTGATTTCATGCTTATGCAGGCTGCATTTTGGGATATAAAAGGGTTTAAGCACAGTGCTGTGAGTCTGGTAGTTCTTTCTTAATTATGCAGTCCAGGGAGCTTGACAATTAAAGGCTTGAAAGAACGTCTATAAAAGAAACAGTTTAGCACTGTTTTTGCACTACATGGGGTAAATATTTGAATTGGGAAAGGTAGACTGTTGTGAGTTGTAGGATGTTCTTCTTCTCCCTCCCAGAGCGAAAGTGGTGGATAGCCTTTGGGGGAAGTTGCTGCAAGGGGTTTGAGCTGCCTATCTTTTTGGGGAGGCTGTGTTTATTTAGCTTCTCGAGCATTTGCCTGTGTTGCCGAGACTTTGGTGAGGGAGCGCAGGATCGGGAGTAGTAAAGCTGCTGCCCGGATAACTGCAAGGACATGGTGCAGTTGCTCTGTGGCAGTGCGGCTTGGTGTGTTGTGTGTTCGGATTCCATTCTAGTTCCCTTTGCTTTGGTGCTGGGTGTGGTGGACCACCGTGACTTTAGGCAAATTTGTGCTGTTGAGGATAATGCTACCCGGGGGGTTGGTCTGCACTTCCTAGGTAGTTATTTCTTGTAGGGTGCTGATAGCAAATGTAGTTTCTCAGGTCGGAAGCTGCTCTCCCTCGCCCTTCGTGGACACTACTATTTAACTATGCTGTAAAAGGGTTACAAGTCATAGCAGTGTTAAGGTTAGACTGAAAAATAGTTTAAGGATGTATCTTTTACATTTCCTCTTTTCTCAGCAAAGAAAATAAAAGGTATTGGGAATTGCTGTATTTGCACTTACTGTTGGTTTTCTGGCTGGGGCTTGGTTAGAATGCTGTGGGGAGGATTGCTTCCTGTTTCCACTTCACCTGTGTGTAATTTACTTAAAAGGCTTTAAAATGCTGACGTAGAACCTTCCCAAAGAAACTGAAGCAAGTGAGTTTTGTTACTAATTGTTCAAACGTTTACAATTAAGTAAAAAAATGGCCCTAATGGAAGGAACTCCTCTTATCCCCTTTCTCTGGTCTGCTCTTCCTTGTGTAAATTCAGGACTCCTTTAGGAGCCTGCTGACCTGTAGCCACTAAATTTATACAGCCTAAGGCAGAACAGTTTGAATCAAGGTGGAGTCCATTAATTATTCATGAAGTCTTTTGGGTTTTCTTGTAAAATACAAATTTGAAAGTATTTCTTTCTAGTGTTATGTTATAACTATACTGTTAAATGAAGACTGAAGTAAAAACAGTTTGTATTGTGTAAATAAAAGTTTGAAACTTTATATGGGGCGGGCTCAGAGTCACATGGGTTTGTAAGCAAGTATAATAGGGCTGTTATTGCAAGCCATTTCAGATAGGTGTTGGGTCTGGAGACAGACTCCAGCAGGGAGCTCTGAGTACTGCTCTCAGGTATTAAAGCAGAACACCTGGGATGGCTAGCCCTTTATGGCCATGTATTCCCAGTGATGTTTATGATTTACAGTTGGCATTTATGTTTTTTATTTATGTCATTCCTGTTCGCTGTTTAAATATGTCTTGCTAAAAAGAAGGAAGATGCTGAAGTAAAATAAAGTTGCTGAATTTTTTACCTGGCATTGTGTCATACTACCGTGCAGTTTGTTCAGTCCAAGAAGTCAGCAGCACCCTACGACACATGGTGGTAGTGGTGGGATGTTGCGGCTGGCCTGACCAAGGCCTAGTGGACTGTGGTGTTGCAGGACAGAACAGCGGGTCCATGGGGGTGCTGTGAAGTCCATTTCCTGAGGATGTTGGTTGAGAGATACTGGTGGTATGACTTATGAATATGGTGCCAGTGGTGATGATGCCAAGTGATGATGGTGGCCTGGGTGAGCAGCGTCAGCGAATGACCCAGATGAGCCTGGTACGCTACCTGTTCAAGCAATGGGTGGAGGCTGAGAATCAAAGGAGAGAGGCTGAACAGAGGTACGTGGAGCTATGGATCCAGAGGTTAGACAATAGTGAATCTTGCAGGGAAAATGAGCCTGAGAAAGTGGATGCAGAGATGCCTGTGCTACCTATGTTCCCTGGGATGGAGTGTGCCAATGAAGAGATGCTTGTGTTGGAGTATGCTAATGGGGAGATGATGCCTGTGTTGCCTATGTTCCCTGGGATGGATTGGATGGGAGAACATGGAACTGAGACTTTACAGAAGTCCACAGATGAAAGTGGTCTGGACTTTGTGTGTTCTGGGGTGAAGTCTGCAGACAGGGTAGAGTTGACCATCAAGAAAGAAGAGGCAGTAACTGCTGAAGGGGCATTTAATTGTACCTTTAAATGTGTTGATAATAAGTTTTATTGTGTTGACTGGAAACAGTTACAAACAGGAGATGTTGAAGTGGGTAAGCTTAGTAAATTGTTTACCAATAAAGCAGGGAATAGTAAAGGGAACATATTGTGGTGGTATGAATTCATGGATGGGATATTATGCAACATGAGGCCTAACCCCAGTATCCAGCAGATTGAAGCAAGGGTGGTATCTCTGGCTTACAAGAGGGAACTGTTGGAGATAGTATGCAGGAATGTTCAACCCCTAGATCATGAGGAGGAGGTTTTGGGACACCTTACACCATACTTTTATTGGCTGGGAATGTATTGCCAGGTAGCAACATATAAGGGGCAGAATTGTTAGCCGTCATAGGGAGATTACAGAACATGGGAGAGTAACCCAGAGGGTTGAAGTTCAGAAACACTTGCACCCTTGGAAAAAAGGGGAGGTCTGCATAGAGTAATGGGTTCCAGATGGTAGACAGCTGTTCAGAAATATGGTAGAGATGGCCTACCTATTGGGTTTACCCTTACAAGAAAATAATAAAGATTTTGGTTTCATGTTATCGGAATATGGTGATACATGTAACCCAGGTCAGGGTATGGGTAAATTACATTCCTGGGGTAATAGAAAAAGTCTCCTGATTTGTTATTTAGTACAGTGCTAGGGTTATGGTAGAAAGGTGTATGCTTCTGTGGGGTAGATTTGGGGCATAAGGAAGGGCCATAGCTGTATCCCCCTTCCTGGGTAGAATGTGGGGGATTGTCACTGTGCTATTTATTGTATGGGGTTATAAAATGTGTCTCATAAATTGAGTACTGAGTATATTCCTTACACAGTTATGTAAAATGAAAGATTGATGGGTGGAGTGTTATAAAAAAGTAACCTCAGCTTCACGCAATGGTATAATATTTTATGAGAAGTATTTGCATATTGTGTGTACTACGAAATGTGATTTTGAATTTTTATATGTCTTGTGATTCTAAAAGATTTCTGGTGGCTTCAAAGGGGTGCATGTAAATATGCTGAAACATTAAGATTTCCTTTCCTTATATTTCTTCTTTCATACTGTGTAGTTTTTCTAGCTACTCTTTTGGACTGAGGGTCTAATACTAGCTGCTGTTTCTTTCTTCTCCAACTATCTGATTTTTTCTAGCTTTCTTTTTCCTCTATTTCTGGTTACAAGTATATACAGTATGTTGTTTTAGAGGTTTACTGTCACTGGGTACACTCCAGAAAACAACTGTTGGGAACATTGTTCAGGTTGCTTACTCTATTCCTGAACTGATATATGGATTTAGTAGCATAGTTTCGGATAGTACATTAGTATAGCAAATGCCTGATCTGTTGAAAGATGCTAAGGGGGATCACTACATACGCTCCAGGGTAATTTAAGACAAGATATTTCTTTTACAGAAATGTTGGCGCTGGGTCTACAGTCCAGAAAGGTACCCTGATGTGAAGCTCTTTGGTGTGGATGAGCCAGAGTTCCAATACCCTTCCCCCACTTTAAGAAGTATAGGTTTTGGATAACTGAGAGGTGGTTGCCCTCTTAGGTGGGGAGGAATGTCACAGGGTGACCTGTGATGAGTGATGGTTTAAAAAAAAAATGTCAACCCTCCTCCCCTCAAAGGATATAAAGTGCTTAGGTGATTTAGTTATTTATAGTATAGGTATAGATGCAGTTTTGTAATGAAGTGGGGCTGGAAAATATTTGTTTGAGGTTCCTTTGAGGATTTGTTTTCCTAATAGGAATTACAGGTGTCCTGACAACACTATGAGATAGCGAATGCCCAAGTTAGAATTTTCTGCTGCTTCTGGAATGTATTTGAACAATAGCAGATGCTAGTAAGCAGTAGTGCACAAAATGGTGCTTTAAATTGTGCAGTGCTCTGCTATTTATCCCTATATTTATAGTGGGAAGCAGGAGTGCTTGAATAGTGAAAGTAAATAGTGAAGGTAATTAGTGGAAACCACCACTCAGGGACTTACAGGTGGTAAATAAAGGCTGTTCCTTGTGGTGTGGGGCTTCTCTGACTTCATGCTTATGCAGGTTGCATTTTGGGAGATAAAAGGGTTTAAGTGCAGTGCTGTGAGTCTGGTAGTTCTTTCTTAATTGTGCAGTCCTGGGAGCTTGACAATAACAGGCTTGAAAGAATGTCTGTACAAAAAAAAACACACAGTTTAGCACTGTCTTTGCACTACGTGGGGTAAATATTTGAATGGAGAAAGGCAGACTGTTGTGAGTTGTAGGTTGTTCTGCCCCCCCCCCCCGGATAGCCTTTGGGGAAAGTGTGTCCAAGGGGGTTGAGCTGCCTGTCTTTTTGGGGAGGCTGTGCTTCTTTAGCTTCTCGAGCATTTGCCTGTGTTGCCGTGACTTTGGTGAGGGAGCTCAGGATCGGGAGTAGTAAAGCTGCTGCCCGGATAACTGCAAGGACATGGTGCAGTTGATCCATGGCGGTGTGGCTTGGTGTGTTGTGTGTTCTTATTCCTGTCTAGTTCCCTTTGCTTTGGTCCACCGTGACTTTAGGCACATTTGTGCTGTTGGGGGATAATGCTACTGGGGTTGGTTTGCACTTCCTAGGTAATTATTTCTTGTAGGGTGCTGCTAGCAAATGTGGTTTCTCAGGTCAGGAACTGCCCTTACTCGCCCTTCGTGGACACTACTATTTAACTGTGCCATGAAAGGGTTACAAGGTGTAGTAGTGTTAAGGTTAGACTGAAAAATAATTTAAGGATGTATCTTTTACATTTCCTCTTTTCTCAGCACAGAAAATAAAAGGTATTGGGAATTGCTGTATTTGCACTTACTGTTGGTTTTCTGGGTGGGGCTTGGTTAGAATGCTGTGGGGAACATAGAAGCATAGACTTTGACGTCAGATAAGGGCCACTTGGCCCACCCAGTCTGCCCATTTCTTTACCTACTGGATAAGCTGCAGATTCTAGTTAACCAATAGCCTACTTCCCGCAGCCCCCCACTATAATTGCCTTATGTATATCCCATGCATGTTTGAATTCCCCCACTGTTTTAGACCCCACAACCTCTCCAGGAAGATGGTTCCATGCATCCACAACTCTCTCCATGAAAAGGATTGTTTCTTGTTTCCACTTCACCTGTGTGTAATTTACTTAAAGGGCTTTCAAATGCTGACATAGAAACTGCCCGAAGAAACTGAAGCAAGTGAACTTTGTTACTACTTGTTCAAACGTTTACAGTTAGGTGAAAAAGTGGTCCTAATGGAAGGAGCTCCACTTACCCCAGCTCTCTGGTCTGCTCTTCCCTGTGTAAATTCAGGATCCTGCTGGCCTTTAGCCACTACATTTATACAGCCTAAGACAGGACAGTCTGAATGAAGGTGGAGACCATTAATTATTCATGAAGTCTTTTGGGTTTTCTTGTAAAATACAAATTAAAAAGGATTTGTTTCTAGTGTTATGCTATATAACTGTTATAACAATACTGTAGAATAAAGATTGAAGTAAAAACAGTTTGTATTGTGTAAATAAAAGTTTGAAACTTTATATGGGGCGGGCTCAGAGTCACATGGGTTTGTAAGCAAGTATATAAGGGCAGTTACTGCAAGCTACTTCAGATAGGTGTTGGGTCTGGAGACAGACTCCAGCAGGGAGCTCTGAGTACTGCTCCCGGGTATTAAAGTAGAACACCTGGGATGGCTAGCCCTTTATGGCCATGTATTCCCAGTGATGTTTATGATTTACAGTTGGCATTTATGTTTTTTATTTATGTCATACCTGTTCGCTGTTTAAATAAGTCTTGCTAAAAAGAAGGAAGATGCTGAAGTAAAATAAAGTTGCTGAATTTTTTACCAGCCAGTGTGTCATACTACCATGCAATTTGTTTAGTCCACAAAGTCACCTACATCCTACAAGAGTGTGTACCCATCCTAATACCCAGGAGAAGGTACAGCAACTAATAGTTCCAGCAAAGTACAGGCAAGACTTATTATTTCTTGGGCATGATTTACACAGTGCTGGACACGCTGGGAAAGAAAGAACAACTGCTAGATTATTGCAGTGGTTTCACTGACCTGGATTACATGAGGATGTAGCAGAATGTCAACATATAAGTCAGGTAAAGATAAAAGAGAGAGTGCCCCTTATACTACTTCCCTTAGTGGCACATCCATTTGAAAGAATAGTGATGGATATAGTGGGTTCTTTAGAAAAAAGTAAGATAGGGAATCATTTCATACTGGTACTCTGTAATTATGCTACAAAATATCCAGTGGCTTTTCCCTTAAGAACAACAACTGCTCCCAAAATAGCTGAAAAACTTCTAGAGTACTTTAGCTGTCTAGGCATTCCAAAAGAAATTCATACTGATTGGGGTCCCAATTTTAGTACCAATGCTAAAAGAACTCTATAAGGTGTTGGGAGTCAAAGCCGTAAGGACATTACCGTATCATCCACAAACAGACGATCTTGTGGAACGTTGTAATCAGACGTTGAAACGTATGATCAGAAGTTTGTGGATGATGAAGGTAAAGATTGGGATCACTGTCTACTGCTCTTCCTTTTTGCATACAGAGGGGTGCCACAAGTCTCCACCGGGTTTTCTCCATTTGCTTTATTACACGGACGAAACCCTCGTGGACCTCTTGACATTGTTAAGGAAGCTTGATAAGGTAACACTATCATAAAATATACCAACATTTTAGAGTATATGACACCATTACGTAAGTGATTATTATCATATATCCAACAGGCCCAGCAGAACTGTGTCACAGCCCAACAGCAACAGAAAATGGTCTATGACATCAAGACCAAAGAGAAACATGTCCAAGCAGGGGATACGGTTTTGCTACTCCTTCCTTCATCAGAAAACAAATTATTAATGAAGTGGCAGGGTCCATTTAATATTAAGGAACAAACTGGACCTGTAATCTATCAGATTGATACCCCAGGTAAAAGAATGACTACAAAAGTGTACCATGCCTATTTGCTTAAAAGATGGCATGATAGGCCTAAGAAGAAACTCTGTCTCTATGTTTTGTCTGAGAATCCAGCCACTGAATTAGAGGTAGCCCATAGGAGGTTTGAAAACCCTGAAGGTGTGAATGACATCCATATCAACCCTGATCTTTCTAACAGAGAACAGAGTAAGTTGAATCAATTACTCAGGCAATTTACTGACACCTTTACCAGTATACCAGGTAAAGCTATTAGTGTCCATCATGAAATCAAAACAGACTCTGTTCCAGTCAGGCAAAAATCATACAGGTTACCAGAACATGTAACAGCTGATGTGGATCAGGAACTGAATAAATTACGCAGTTAGGTATCATTGAACCTTCTGTCAGTCCTTGGTCTTCTCCTTTGGTATACATCTTTGCCTTGATTTCAGGAAATTGAATCAAGTTTCCCAGTTCGATAGTTATCCCATTCCTAGAGTGGATGATATACTTGATCGCATTGGACAGGCCAGGTTCATTTCCACATTCCACCTTACCCAAGGGTATTGGCAGATCCCTTTGAAAGGAACATGAAAGGAACATCTAAGGCAAAAACAGCATTCAGCACTCCAAATGGTCTCTACCAATTTGTTTACATGCCCTTCGGTCTGCATGGAGCACCTGCTACTTTCCAGTGGTACTTGGACCAACTGTTGAGACCACATTCAGGATATTGTTCAGCTTATCTTGATGACGTGGTTATATTCAGTGTTGATTGGACCTTGCACGTTGCACACCTAACCAACATCATCTATGCCATACAAACTACTGGACTTACAATCAATCCTTCCAAATGTACTCTAGCTGCCAAGGAAACAAGATATTTAGAGTTTATATTTGGTAATGGGGTTGTTCGTCCTGAGATTGAAAAGGTGGAAGCAGTGGCTCGATGTCCCATCCCTGAGACTAAGAAACATGTTCTATGTTTCTTAGGCTTGGCAGGGTATTATGGATGGTTTATCCTTGATTTTACCACCATTGTAACCCCCTTGACTGACCTTACAAAGAAAAAGGTTCCTAACAAGGTCCCTTGGTCCCCTGCTTGCGATACTGCCTTCCATGCTATTAAATCTGCCTTATGTGCATCTCCTGTTTTACAATCCCCTGATTTCAGTCAACCATTTCGAGGTACATACTGATGCCTCAGAAACAGGACTAGGTGCTGTGTTGTGCCAGACCATTAAAGGAGAAGAGCATCCCATTGTCTATGTTAGTCGGAAATTGTTTCCTAGAGAATGCAAATATGTTACCATTGAGAAGGAATGCCTGGCCATCAAATGGGCCATTGAAGCCTTAAAATTTTATCTATGGGGAAGACAGTTTATGTTATTGGCAGATCATAACCCATTATGTTGGCTTCACCAGATGAAAGATAAAAATGCTCGAATCCTTCAGTGGTACCTGGCACTACAACCTTATAGGTTTGAAATTAAACATAGACCAGGGAGTCAACATAAAAATGCTTACTGTCTAGATATGGGGCAGGTTAAATGTGTAACCTATTCACTGGCTGCGGTGTAGAAATGATAAAAATGTAATATGTACACCAGGGCAAATATTGTTGTATAATTGATACTTGAAATGCGATTAGATTTGATATGATATTATTAATATCATGTTATTTAGGGTGCCCTGGAGTGGAGCTTCTGTGAAGGTGGGTGGAAGCTCCCTCCCATCCCCTCGGAGATGTGTTTGACAAACCAGTAGCTTCACACTGGTTTGTACTTAAGCAGGGGGGTATGTGATAGATAAAACTTCCTTTTCTTTATAATATGGTGTATGTTCACTTTGGTCTGGTCTTTTTCTTAACCTCCCCTTCCGTTCTTTCTCTCCTAGTCTGTTGTGCAACAGCACTCTGTTTTCTTTTTTTTTAGTCTCTTCCTCTTAATTTCTGCTTTATACAGTAGATTGGCCACCTACTGCATCTTCTTTGTACCTTTACTTACTTTCTTATTTTCTGCTTGTGAATGTAGATCCCTGACCACACTATCCTTTGTCCTGGCATACTTCCATGTTGTGGAAGTAAGGTAAAAGCCCCAAGGTGTTTTAATTATATCCTAGCGGTGCAGCATTTCCATTTAAAGAAATGTGACTAGCCCTGCTGAGAACTCCTGACTCTGTGTAAGCATTATGCTCCCTCTCGCACTTACACGAGGGGTGAACCCCACTCCCTCTTGCACGTCTGTGAGGGGTGAGCTCTGCACCCTCTCACAGGTTTGCAAAGGATGAGTTCTTTTTTTATACTTCTTTTATTTTCTCAATACTTTCATTTTCTTTCATAGAATTCTGTTACAATAGTTCAAAGTCTTGGATTTCATACATAAAGTTCCATCAGCTTAATATACATTTCTCTGTTATTTTTCCCCAAATTTGTACCAACATAAGATACTTAAAATATAACACACTTATAAACTAATAATAAAATTCCAGGTAAAACCAGGGATAACCAAGGTGAAGACAGACATTGGGCACTAAAAAGATTGATCTAGTTGATTATAGCCTTATTTAGAGGTATCTAACAGTAACAGATTACATTTATTTATTGCATTTTCCACTTTCAGACAAGGAGGGCCCGGGGGGGGGGTACCACAGACCATGGCTACATACTATCTCTGTAGCTTATCTATTTGTATTCCCTTGTTTACTTACTGATTCTGATTTTGGTTTAGGTTTAGTTCCCATCTGGCCCATCTTGTAGTATAAAGTTGCACCTTATTATGACGAGCATATGACATTTGCTCATTGTGCTGAATGTCCTGAATTATAGCTTTCCATTCCCCCACAGTCGGGGAGGTTTTCTGGAGCCACTTCTTTGTAATTGCTTTATATGCTGCCCCCAGAAAAATGGTCCAGAGATATGTGATATGTCTATCTCTCATTCTTTCCGGTGGTATACCCAGCACCGAGTTGATCCCAGTCACTTGGTAATGCTCACCTAATATGTTTACTATACAGGACGAAATAGTGGACCAAAATGTGTCTTATTTTTGGGCAATCCCAGAAAATATGTGTTTATATCTGACTCTATTTTCTCCACATTCCCTCCAACAACTTTCTGATGGTGTTTGGAATTCTTAGAATAACGCTGTGGGTACTAGAAAAATCTCATAACTTCCATATTAATTCTCCTCAATAGGGGAAGCATAGCACTAAGTATTTTTCCATATTTTAGCCAATCTTGATACTTATTACTTGATTGGATTCTTTTTCCCAATTCCCTTTAACTGGGTCCATAGAATATTTATACAATGAAATTAGGTATTTGTATATTATTGAGATGGCCTTCTCTCCCGACTTTGAGGACCAAATTTGCAGAAACGGGGAGTGGTCTTTATAGAATAGGGGGTCTCTTTCTCTGACTCTACTTTGTGTTACTACGTAGTCCCTTATTTGATAAAAGAACAGTCTGTCCCTTTCAGTCCAAGCAAATTCCTCCTGGGCTTCCTCAAAGGTCTTAGGTATATTCCCTTTCATTATTTGCCAGGGAGCTACCACACCTTTCCTTAATTGGGACTTATACCATGACCTCACAACAGGAGAGTCAAACTGTTCCTTTGTTATAAACCATTGATACTTCCAGAAGTGGATTAATATCAGTTTATTCTTTGTTCGCCTCCTCCAGCCTTCTAGTATAGTAGAGGTAGCTTTCGATGTAGTAAGCATTGTTTGCTGTAGCAAGGGAGAAGAAAGAACTGCAGGGAGAGGTAGAGATTCTTCCCTGTTTAGATCTATTTGCTTCCATGCTGCATGGTAATTACCTGCACCCCACAATAAAGCTAAACGCATTTGAGAGGCGGCCCAATAGTCAGCTAGGGAAGGGAATGATAGTCCACCCATTACTTTAGGGAGTGAGAGTTTCCTAAAATTTAAGCGAGGTTTTTTATGATTCCACTGAAAAGCCAGAAATAGTATCTGCCAGGACAAGATTTCTTTCAGATTAATAATAGAGGGAACACATTGAAATAGATAAAGGAGACGGGGTACTGCATTCATCTTTAGGGACATAGTACTGGTGTAGAAAGAAGTTGGGAGAAGACTCCATCTTCTCATATTGTTCCTCAATGTGTCTATTAGAGGTGTATAGTTCTGTTTATACAATTTGGATAGATCTTTAGGAATCCGTATTCCCAAATACTTCAAGGAAGGGCCATCCCATTTAAGCTGAAACTTATTTCGAAGCTCAAGTGATGGTTCATACTGTACCCTTAGGGCCTCAGTCTTGTTAATGTTTAAAGAGTAACCAGAGAGATATGAAAAATCATGGATTTTCTGCTTGACCGCAGGTAATGAGTTTTCCGGGTTGGTTAAGTATGAAAGTAAGTCGTCCGCAAACAACGCCAGTTTATGTTCGACCCCAGAGAAAGTGATACCACTAATGTCGGAGGATTGCCTAATATATTGCGCTAGCGGTTCTATATAATAGGCGAACAAGAGGGGGGACAGGGGACATCCTTGTCTGGTTCCCCTATATAGGGAAAAACGTTCAGAGAGGTGCCCATTTACCCGAATATAACCCAGGGATCTTTAATAGAATTTAAGTAAGGTTTCTATAAACTGGTTTGAGAAACCAAAATGGGCAAGGACCTCCCTTAAAAATCTCCAAGATACCATGTCGAACGCTTTTTCGGCGTCTAGTCCCAGTAGAAGGGTTGGTTTATTTTTGGATTGAGAATGTTCCAATAGGTATATGGTGCGTCTTACATTGTCCTGAGCCTAACATCCCGGAATGAACCCACATTGGTCCATATGGATCTTATCCGGGGAAAATTGGATAAGCCTCCTAGCTAGTATAGATGTAAAGATTTTATAATCCGTGTTCAATATGGATATAGGTCGATAAGATGAGCAATAGGAGAGGTCCTTACCTGGTTTCGGGATAACTGAAACTATAGCCTCATTCCATGAAGGGGATGCTTCCTTCCTTTGTTATGACTTGGAGCCCTATTGAGTATGGGAGTTAAAGTTTTAGAAAATGATTTGTAGAATTTCCTGGGAGTCCATCAGACCCTGGGCATTTCCATTTTAAACTACCTATTGCCGTGTCTATTTCTCTCAACGTTATGGGGTAACCAATTGACAACTTTGTTGCTCCGAGAGGGTCGGGAGGTTTAGTGAGTTTAAAAAACTTCTTATTTCCTGTGTTGACGAGGAGTCTTTAGCTGTATAGAGCGTTGTATAATAGTTGAGAAATGCTTCTGTTATTCCTTGTATTGTGTTATGTGTTTTACCCATTTGTAGGTGTCTAATTTTTGTTATGTTCGATTTTACTTTTTGTTTTCTCAGTCTGCGCTCTAGCAGTCCAAGGGACCAAGGGCCCCCATCATAATAGTTATGTCTTAAATACATACATTTTTGCTCTATTGAGTAGTCTAGTATTTTGTTAAGTTCATTTTTAAACTGAGCAAGCTCCTTACTTCTAGTCTTGGTATTTTCTATAGTCTGCAATTCCTCAGTTCTTGTATCTTACTCTCAAGGGTTACTCGTCGTGCTTCCCTAAGTTTTTTATTGGCTGACGATATGCTTATCAACCTGCCCCTTGTGATTGCTTTTATGGTATCCCATAGGATCGATACTGACATGTCCTGTGTGTCATTTAGCTCTAAAGCCTGAGATACAGTGTCTTCTATACTTTAAAGGACCTGGTCATCCCTTAACAGGGAGAGATTCAGTCGCCAGAAAGCTGCCTTCCTCTTAGCCTGGGGGCTAAGTTGACAAAAAATTGGGGCATGATCGGATAGTACAAAGTCCCCCGCCCAAATCTTTAAAATGTCTTCCATTTGTTCCTTTGGGGTTATAAATTAGTCTAAACAAGAGTAGACATCGTGGGCCTGGGAATAATATGTATGTCTTGGGGAAGTGCCATGGAAATGTCTCCAAATATCTTGGTAACCTAGTTCTTGCAACAACTTCTTCACCTGGTTTGTGATTTTTCTTCTTTTGCCCTGGTTTTGTGGGGTGGTGTAAACTTCCGCTATGTTCAAATTCAGATCGCTGCCACAAATCATTTGCCCTTCAGCCCATTCCATTAGTTTAGTAAAGAATGATCTATACACCTCATATTCTGAGGCCGGGGGGATGTATATAGATGCAAAGGTTACTAAACGTCCATCCAGTAGACCTTTAACCATGGCGATCTCCTTCTTATCTATTACTTTGTCCTTCATATCAAACTGTGTTCCCTGTTTAATCAATATTGCTGTTCCCCTTCTTCTTCCCCCTCTATATGAGGAGGCCACGACGTGGGAGAAACCCAACCTTTCAAATTTTCTATGCTCTAACTGGGAGAGATGTGTTTCCTGTAATAAAACAATGTTTGCTCCAGCCCTCTTTATACTCTGTAGAATTTTACTTCTTTTGATGGGACTGGTAATTCCATGCACATTGTAGGTGCAGATCGTATAGGGTGTTACATTACTCATGGTATATTTAGATTTCCTGTATTTCCCCTTAACCTCGGCTGATCTCCCACACACCATGGCCTCCCCAGCCCCCCCCACCTTCGTCTGTATGCCCAAATTCACCTTTGTCTGCTTCATTTACCCTGGTAAAAACAAAACCTCTCTGATCAGCCAACATGGCTTAATACAACTATTAACAACTTGTTGAACTTTTAATTAGAACTTCCAAGGTAGGGGGCTATTTCCCAAATTAGCCCTTCTGTCCTATCTCTTTGTGAGAAGAACGAGGAGGCTTACTAGTGCTTCCATTGCCGGAAGACCTCCTACTGTGCAGCTGTTGTTATTGTGCTCCTAATTTATTAAGTGGGAACTTATGTTTCCCCACTGTAGGAACAGAGGCAAGTGTAGAGGTTTCTAGGTCTCTAGCTACACAAGATCCCTCTATGCTCCTACTCAGTCCACTGACCCATGGTTTATCACTACCACCATCATTACAACTATAGAGTACTACCAGGCAAACATGTTACATGTTTTAACCTTGTGCGTTATTCCAGTCAACATGCTGCAGTTATAACTTTTTAAACGCTCTCCCTCTTTAAGGTAGCATGAGGGTTCAAATTCTAGCAGTGCTGTGAGAACAGTTTATATCACCTATAGGCCGTTTCCCCTATGATGCACTGTTAGATCTATGTTGCTATGAGAGAGTTTGTTTCTATGCTTTTTAACACATTTGTTTGATTAAAGCACTTTATGAATACAGCCTTTTATTGCTGATCCCTGTCTTTTCTAGCTCACTGTTTAAATCCCCTCTGTAAGCTAATCAGCATCATTAGCATCTCCATTGGTAAAATAAAGTCTTAACATTAACAGAGGAGACATATGGGGGGGGGCCTACTATAGGCAAACACAGTTGTGGGAAAGCAGTTCGCTAACTATACTTCAATCATTTTGCCACCTAGTAAAAGTCTGAAAACAGGTGCAGTTTAACATAACCACTAGCAAATTACTGCACTGCAGGGCATAGTATTGTCCTGTCATCATTTCGTCTCTCGCCCCCCCCTTTTCTCCCCATACCGGAGCTTCGTCATTTATTTGGCACTTATCTTTAGCAGTCCTTATTAGTTCAGTGACTAAATCTGGTAGTCATAATAAATCAAGCAGGTTTTCTCTTCGCCTTTTTGCTTCTTAGCATAGTTTGTAGTCTGCGTTGCACTTCTCCGTGCAGCAATATTTTGGTTCCTGTCATCTTCCTGTTTTGGGTGCGCTGCCATAATAGGTCAGTTTTCTCATTATTTTGGTTCCGGTTCTGAGTCTCCATTATTTGTATTTTCCTCTCCCTCAGAGCTTCCCTCACCTCCTCGACTGTAGAATACAATTTTGTTCCATCCTCTCAGAAAATATGAAGTCTGGCTGGATAAGGGGTATGAAAACGGATCGCTCTCTCTCTCTCTCGTAAGGATCTCAAAATTGGAAGATATTTCAGTCTTTGCTGTTGTACTTCTTGAGGGTAGTCGTGATCCATAAATAGTCTGTGAGTGAGGTATTTTATTTCTTTTTTGGCCCAAGCATGATGCAGTATCTCCTCTTTGTCACTGAAGGAACTTAGTTTAAACACTATGGAGCGGGGTCTGGCCGCTGGGTCAGATGGTTTCGCTTGGAATGACATATGCGCTCTCTCTATGTGAAAAGTGAATGTTGAGGGCAAGTCTAAATTGTCTTTGAGTAGATTCTCCATAAATGGAGCCATAGGAGTTGTTTCCATGCCCTCAGGCAAACCGTATAAATGGAGGTTGTCCTGCCGTGAGCGCCCCTCTAGGTCCAAACATTTTGACCGCAACTCCTCTGATTGCTGTACCAGGGCCTGTATTATCTCCACCAGTCGCGCAGAAGATTCTTTGTTTTCAGCCACTCTTTCCTCTATTTTGCCTATGCGTGTCTCGAATAAGGTAAGTTGAGTACGGACAGCTTTAAATTCTTGTTTGTTTTCACTTCTCGATTTCAATTTCATTAGCAAGTCTCAAATCTAAGTCAAGATAGTTGCTCCGATTCTCCGTCCATATCATAACTGGCTGCATGGGAGCTTGCAGTAGAGAGATCTGCTGGGGGTCGCCTTGTAATCGGTCGCCATCTGTATTCTTCTCCTTTCCTTTCGATCTGTTTCTGCCTCTATAGGTTTCTAGGCGCGCTTCCCTCCTGTGTTTATAGACATTTTTGGTTGTATTCTGTTTAATTTTGGAGGTTAGATCGGCGGACTTTGTAGGGAGCAAGAAACCCTAGGCTCCTATCAGCTCCGTGACGTCACCAGAAGTCCACAAAGGATGAGTTCTGCTGGTGTACCTCTGTACACATTTGTATTGAGAATGATACTTAACTTGTTTTTTGTTTTCCTAGTGATAGAGTAATGTTCTTATTTCTGTATTTCCCCAGCCTCGCATCTCTTGTGAGTCACATAAGTAAAAAGGGGTGCAGGCATATGATGTTTAAATAAAGGACAGTGTGTAATTCTGGCTGTAACCCTCCTCTATATTATTACTGAAGCATTGCAGTCTTAGAAATAGACTGAGAACTGCTGGCAATACGAAGGTTAAATTACCTCTTGAAAACAGTTCTGTATGGTGTTTATTTATTACTTGACACAGCTAAAAAAATAGCTACAAGCTAAATAAAAAAATCTTTAGAGCTGCCTGTAGCAAAGTGAAAGTTTGGGGTTGTTGCTGCAGCCTGACTCCCATAGCAATCAAAATGAACATTCTAGCTGGATGAAATCTCCTATAGGGAGTCAGCGGCACCCTCCTTGCTTATTTTATGCAGGACAGAGATGTCCATCGGCTACAAGGGGCAGTATTTAAGTCCATTATAGCCCATTTTTGAGTCATATAAAGAATATTTAGAAATGTGATATGCTATGCTATTACTTTCAGAAATATTGATGATTATTTGATATTTCCTTTATTACAAGAATACTTTAGAAGGTAAATATGTAAATTAAAAGTATTTGTGATTAAATTAAAGATATTGGGGTGGAGTTTTCAGCTAATGGGAGGAGTCTTGGTGCTATTTAAACCATGCATAGGGATAAAGAAGTCAGATGTGGTTTGGGAGGGAACCAGTGTGCATCTCCCAAAATAGTTCTCCAAAGGGAGACTTGGCACAGATGGATGTTGCGGAGTTAGATAGCCTTATTCCCTAAGCTGTACAATTTTGTTCTTTACTTTATTTTCTGTTTTTGAAAAGTCAATTCCTTTGTATATGCTGTTTAATTATTTTTTTATTATTTTTAATAAATCTAATCACATCTATTGGATGTGGTGTACCTTATTTGTCTGTGGTTTGTAAGTTCTTTGCTACCTCACTCATGACATGTACACTGAATTGATTCTTATTTGATAATAATTTATCTGACATGATCAGTCTAATTAGGGATGCGTATTACCCAACTGCTGGCTGATAGTCATTGCTGTATCTGGTTCTATGTACTGTCTATATTGTATTGTTTTACTTATTTTATTGTATATTTTACAAGGATTTTGAAATTGTAATGACCTAAAGGTCAGCAATATAACTTGAAACTATCACTATTCTCTATTGAGAGACTGGAAAGTCCAATGTAGGACTTAGAGAAAAGATTCACTCACAATGTCCATTCTTTGTGTATTGAAATATAAAGTGTGAGATTATTAGGTATTAATTGCCTGGGCATGCTGCCTTCTAATTTCTATCACACGTACAAGAAAAATATCAAGTTTCTCCAGTATGTCCAGGTTTTCAGCATTAAAAAGCATATCCAATATAAATCTAAGCAGTACATACAGAGTTCCTATTATTTTTCCCCAAAATTAATTTCAAATTAGTTTATACCAAGGGCAACATAGGACTACATGCAACAGGAAGTCATTAGCTATCTGGCTCCTGATGAGGGTAGCAATACTAGAGCTTCTGTAGAGCACTGTACCATTAGGGTTACCACTTGTCCTGATTTTTGCAGGACAGTCCTTATTTAGGTAGCTGTGTCCTGCAAAACACATGAAAAATATTACATGTCCTGACCTTACAGTAGAAAAAAATATTTTCTAACTTTCCTCTAAATGTTGCAGAAAACTATAATACCTGAACTAAAATACTTTAAAATGATAAGAAACAATAGAAACAATTAAAAAACTATAACATTTACACAACTAAAAAACTACAACACTTAGTCTTAATTCTGATCATTTAGATTAAAACAAATCTGTTGCATTGGTTGAGGTTACATATTGTTCTGCAAAAAATCATGTTTCAGTAAGAAATGTCCCACTTTGGGCTTCTCAAAAATTGGTAACCCTGCATACCATCAGCATAGAGCTACAAATTATCCCCCTCCCACCACAATGATCCAGCATGTCACTGACAGAAAGAGAAAAAAGGCAAAGGACCCATAATGGAGCCTTGGGGGACACTGTTGGTGATGGGCATGAGCATGGATTGCACACCTTCCATTTCAGCTGCTGGGACCTGTTAGATAGTGTGAGGATCAAAAGCTTTAGTGACGTCTATGAAGACCATACCAGTCATAAGCCCTTTGTCCATGGCTGCCAGTATGTCAGTAGTCAACCTAACCAAGACAGTGTCAGTGGCATGATGTTTTCTGAAACTGTGCTGCTTATCAGTCACCAGGTGATGCTGCTTTAGAAACTGTTGAAGCGGATTGTATACTACTCTTTCATGTAACTTAGCCAGGGAGCTGAAGAGGGATGGGGACAGTAATTCTTCACTAGCTCTTTGGGGCCACCCTTGTGCATTGGAACCACAAGTGCAATTTTCCAACTATCAGGAATTGTCCCTTCCATTAAAGATTTGTTAAAGAGCATGGCAATGGGGTAATTTCAGGCACAACTATTCATAATAGTTCCAGTCAAGTTTGCCAGACCATACAGAGCCTTCCAGTTCCACACTTCTGTTGCTGTTCTGGAGATCCAATTACCGTCTGCAAGCCCTGCCACCAAGAGACCAGCCACCAACTAACATGTGTGGTCAGAAGAAACACACTTTTTGAACCAAGCCCCCACTACCAAGTTTAAGTTTTGGTGTCTCACTACTGGTAGCAGCAGAACTGATTGTGCCTCCTGCATCTTCAGGTGAAGAGTCACTTTTGGCTTCCAAGAGTGATCCCCCCTGATGATCGCTGTTCCTGTTCTGGGGACCTGATTACCAGCTGCAAGCCCCTTTTACTGAGAGACCAGCCACCAACCAGGGTGTGTGGCCACTCTTCTTTCTGTAAACTTCACTACTGCTCAAGTGTCCTTCTGTGAGAAGGAGACCAAGTGCAAAGGACATCATAGGAGTCTGCAAGGAGTCAGCTGGAGATAGCCAGCAGCCAGCAACTTTGCCTGTCGCATCTCAGTTAAAACTATAAATGCACAATATATAGATTGCATCTGGGAAAATTGTTTGGGATGCTAACCGCTACTAAGTTCTAGCTATAACCTATCTGACTGCACACTGCAGGTTAATGGAGTAGTTTATCAGCCACAGTTAACACATATTGCTAAGGTAACATTTAATTACTCACCTGTGTCTATGCTAGAGCTAATGTAGTTGCTCTTGCAGGGTAGAAGAAGAAGAATCAGCATTTATGTAGCACTTTTCATATGCAGTATCCCAAAGTGCTTTACAAGCAATGCTAGACTGGTAGTGAAGTGACTGAATGTGTGGTGGCGGCCATATCGCACATCATCACCCACACACAGCCTGGATAATTGCATGAACCATTTTTTTTTATGAGAAGGGGAATGTTGGCCAGGACACTAGGAATGTTCCCTGCTCTTTGTGAAGAGTGCCCTGGGTTCTTTTACTTCCACCTGCACACCCTCCAGGACAACACCAGGATGGGCAGGAGGGACCTTGGTTTAATGTCTCACCTGAAGGACGGCATACCCCAGCAGTATAGCACCCCCCAATACTGCATTCGGATGCCAGCGATTTTTAGGTGCAAGTCCAGTCCTTGTGTGGATGAGAACCCATGACCTTCTGGTCCAGAGGCAGATGTGCTACCAACTGAGCTACACTGACACCTAGCTGTATGCTCTAGTTAAATCTTACAGTTTCACTCTAGCTGGGTAAACATTACAAAGTAGTTTGTATGCCTGTTGTCTGTGTTATAGCTGAGCCTTACAGCTACACCCACCTGGGTGAGCACCACAAATTAAGTTAGTACAGTAGTCTGTTAGTACAAACCTTTAATGGGATGGTGTTCAGAGGTGAGGTAGTTGATTGTGGTGGCTGTGGGGCACTCTTCTTTAAGGATATGCTCTGGAGGAGGGGGCACTGCTCCAGCTGCAGTACCTTAGCAGAGCCCAGGCTCAGCTGGTGGCAGAAAGAGAAAAAATATCTTAGCTGTTTTATCTGCTCAGATAGATGTCCCCCCACTCCTCCAGATACCCACTGGTCCAGGGGGATGGAGAGTGGTGGAGAGGGTGAGGGAAGGCAGGTGTAGGCATAAAGAGGTTGTTCACCCCTGCACCTTCCAGATAGCGAATCCTTTTGCACCCCTAGAGCAGGCTCAGGAACCTGACTGCACTGAGAGGGACTTTGAATCAGTCACTGGGAAGGGGCAGGACAATGTGATGGCACCTAAGGAGAGAAAATCTACCAGGAGAGTCTGAAAAGTCTATCAGGAGAGTCTTAGTGGTCAGGAGTTCAATGATTAGGGGATAGAGAGGGTGGTGGAGGGGGTTGGAAGGGAGAGGTAGCCTGCTGCCTTCCTGGGGCATCAGTCTTCTGGGTTTTAGACAGGAAAAGGAGGATGGTGTAGAGGTAGCAGCAGACCTGGGGTTGCCAGTTCATCTGGGTACTAATAATCTGGTGAAACAGTCAGTGGAGATGGTGAAGCAGAACTTTCATAGACTGAAGGACAGATTGGCCTATTTTGAAATCCTCCCTGTGTGGGGCAGGGAGGGGAAGCAGAATAGGATAAGGGGTCATGTAATGGAGGAGTTTAATGGCTGGTTTAAGAGATGGTGTAAGGAAAAGTTGCTGGTTTAAGAGATGGTGTAAGGAAAAGGGGTGCCACTTTGTGTGGGACTGGGGGGACTTCTGGGACAGGAGACTCTTCAAGGGTGGTGGACTTTACCTGATGAGAGAGGGGGTTTGTACTCTGGGACAGACGTTTGATGTCTATATCACACATTTAAACTGACTGCAGGGGAGACTGGGGCTAGGGGAACCATGGAGACAGGTAAGAAGAAGAGGATCCTAGCTATTACTCCACCACATCTGGGGGCTAGTAGTGGCTCACTGGGTATAAAAAGGAATTAGGTAAAATCTAGGCCATGTGAGGGGACATTAGAGAGGGAAAATGCTAAGTGTGTAAAACCCAAGAAAAACAAGAGGTTAAAAGAGCATGGAAAATACAAGGGTCGTAGTCAGGGGAATTGCAAAGCAGGTTCAGGGGTTAGATGGAAGGCAGTATGCCTTAATACCAGGAGCCTGGGTAATGAAACCAGTGAACTACAGGTGCTGATGGCAAACACTGAGGTGGATTTTGTAGCCATTATGGAAATGTGGGCAACAGAAAATAACTACTGGGCATGACAGTGCCTGGGTACTAATTGTTCAGGAGGGATAGAGGAAAAAGGAAGGGGGTAGGAGTAGCGCCTTGTGTTAGGGATGGTACTGAGGTGGTGGTGGAGGGTGGGTGCTTCAGAGGTAACAATTGTGAGTCAGAGTCACTGTGGGTGCATCTCATGACAGCCTTGGGCAAGAAACAAGGCTTGAGGGTGGTCTATAGACCTCAGGGATGAAGGAACAAGAGGGGCAGAGAGCTCACAGAACAGCTTGAAAGAGGGGTAGCAAAGGAGAAAGTATTGGTAGTAGGTGGGCTGAACCTGTTGGGTATTAATTGGGATGTTCTGGTGGCCAGGAGCACCATAAGTTGGGCTCTTCTGGCTACAATGCCAGACTGTCTCCTGATACAGCTCATTAAGGAAACTACAAGCCAGACTGCCACTCTCGATGTGATGCTTGCCAACTAGAATGTGGTATGAATGGTGAGAATAACAGAGCCAGTAGGAAACAGTAACCATACCTCCATTTGGTTCAAACAGGCCCTAGTGGCTGGAATCCCCCATCAAGAACTAAAGTCCTTGCAGATGGACCACCTGACAAAGACTAATGGACTGGAGGGGGTGTAAAGTGGGGTACCCCCCTCCTCCCCACCCAGGGGGGTAGGCCGAGGCAGCATGGAGGTAAGTCCAAGTGGCACCATGGTAGTTACCCGGGAAGGGATTAGGGGAGCTCAGTCTAGGGTTACCCAGAAGAAGTCCCACCACGCCAAGAGAGTAGGGAGATAAAAAAAAAAAAAAAAAGAACTTAAGTCCTTGATTTTAGAAGGTCATATTTCAGCAAGCTGAGGGGACTGGTCAGGGAAAAGTTAACTGGGGTAAGATTATTTGGATGGGGTGGGAGAGAGTTGAGGTACTAAAGGAGGCATTCGCTAGGCATCTAAGTTATGCATGAGAACAGTAACCAAAAGGAATACATTCAAGAGACCATTACAGTTCTTAGCAAAAGTTAGGAAGTAGTGAGGGCTAAGAAAAAGGCCTTCTACCAGTACAAGGAGAAGTAGGGGGAGGAAGAATGGGGACAATATTTACTGAGAAGCGAGGAAGCAAAGAGAGTGGTTAGGGAGGCAAAATCAGACTCAGAACTGCATATAGCTGAAGGGGTCAAGAGCAGAGAAAAACATTTCTTCCACTATATTAGGGAAAAAGAAAGAGAGGAGGGGATCCTTAGGTTATCAGAGTTGAGTCTGCTGATAGAAGAGGATGGGCAAAAGGTTGCTGTCCTAAATTATTATATTTGCTCAGTTTTCACCAGGGAGGTAGGAGACCCTTGCCTGACAGTGTCATCAAAGCAGCCAATAAGGGGGTCCCAGTGATGGGACAACCAATATTTACAAGAGACGGGGTCCAGAAAGGGCTGGTGGCCCTGAAGATAGGTGAGGCCCCAGGACCAGATGGGTTGCATCTGAGGATTCTCAGGGAACTGGCAGCAGAACTGGCTGCTCTCCTGGTAGGGCTTTTAAACTGTTCAGTACAGAAGGGGGTAGTTCCAAAGGAATGGAGGATGGTGGATATTGTTCTGCTCAATAAGGGGGATAAGGAACAAAGAGGGAACTATAGACCTGTCAGTCTGACCGCCACTGAAGGGAAGCTGATCGAGTCACTGATTAAGGAAGACCTCATGGGCTACCTGAAGAGCAACAGGATCCAGCACAGCAAACAGCATGGGCTTGTGGAAGGCAGGTCCTGTCAGACAACCCTGGTAGTTTTTTTTGATTGGGTGATAAGGGAATTGGATAGGGGCCATGCCATGAATTTGTTATATTTCGACTTCAGCAAGGCTTTTGATTTGCTGTCCCACAGATGTTTGCTGAAGAAGATGGAGAATCTAAGAGAGGCTATGGACATAGTGAACTGGGTGGGAAACTGATTAAAGGGTAGGCAGCAGTGAGTTGTCATCAATGGGATCAAATCAGAAGAGAGGGAGGTCACAAGCAGGGTGCCTCAGGGATCTGTCCTGGGCTTCAATATATTCAACAGCGACATTGGTGACAGTATCTGTGGCAGGCTGTGTCTCTTCAGAGATGACACTAATCTCTGTGGGAGGTTGGATAGTGATGAGGAAATCAGGGAAATGCAGAGTAACTTAGAAAAGCTAGGGGGTGGTCAAAGGTTTGGGAATTGAAGTTATATGCCAAAATGTGCAAAGTAATACACCTAGGGAATAAAAATCTTAGGACAGAGTACTAGATGAGTGGGGTGAGACTTAGCACTATGGTTGAGGAACATGACCTGGAAGTTACCAGTGACACCCTCAAGCAATTGAGCCAGTACCATAACGCATATGGTAAGGAAGTAGGATGCTGAGATGTATAGGGAGAGGTATTGACAGCAGGAAGAAAGAGGTAATACTACCAATTTTTAGATCTTTATTAAGGCTGTACCTTGAGTACTGTGCCCAGTTCTGGATCCCTTACCTCAGGAAAGATAGTGACAAGACTGGAGACAGTGCAGCACAGGGTGACAAAAATGATTCAGTGTTAACAGGGCAGGACTTATGAGGAGCACCTCAAGGCACTGTATATCTACTTGCTGGAGACCAGAAGGGAGAGGGGAGATGTGAAAGAAACCTTAAAGTTCCTAAAGGGGATAAACAAGGTGAATTGTGGGGAACTTTTAAGCCTAGAATGTTAGTTCAAGCTCACAGGATCATGAAAGGAAACTGACAGGATGGAGGTTCTAAAGGGATAAGAGAAAGTATTTTTGTATAGAAATAGTGGTGTAACTGTGAAATAGTCTGCAGCCGTGGTGGTGGGTGCTAATACAGTTGTTGGTTTCAAGCATGGTTGGGATAGAATGAAGGGTATAGTAGTCACCCAGGGTGACAGAATCAGGAAGGAGAATAGGGGAGTGAAGGGGAGGGCTAGGATGCTGGATGAACAGTAGGTCCCAGGGTTACATAGGGAAGTTGGGCAGACTGGATGAACCGTTGGTCTTTTTCTGCCATCATTATCAATGTTTCTGTGTTTCACTTTTAGCTGTTTTTGGAGGGTCAGCAACTCTTACCTTGTCATCCAACGAAAGTGGAAATCTGAGGGTTGGTTCTCTGTTACAGGTTGAGCAAGGGGAGAGGAGGAGGCCTGGGGGAGGGAGTTTTGAAACTATCAAAATCAGTGAAAACTTATTAAAGACATTGGCAGTTGCCAAACAGCAAGATAAAAAGTGTTATCTTGACCCAACACAAGACAATACTATCTTGCACAGTAAGGTATTTCACAATGTATACTTAAATTATTAGACTGCAGCTTTAACAATGCTGATGATATCACAAGTAGCTAAGTACAGCACTGAAGCCAGCAGTTGAAATCATGCAGAAACAATTGTATGCTTATACAACTAGCACATTAAAAAGGTATAACTAGTAAACTGAAGTTGTATTAACCAAATATACAATGGCCTGACTCAAAATGCACAGCTTATGTTCACTTGTGTGGAGGCAAGACTTCCGTAACTCACTCGTGGCTCTGCCAGTTGTGAGTTATGGTCCTGTCCCCTTATACGTGAAGATAATTTACACATTTTGAGTAAGCCTCTTGCATATCCCCTATTTATATTTATAAAATGTGCAAGAAAAATCCTGCCATCTGATAAGCAGACACTGCCAGGCACTCATACATTTACCTCAGCCTAATGCCCATGCATTAAAAAATTCCATTTGGATTTAGAATTTGGTCAAAGCACATACAGAATTCATGACCAATTTGACACATCCCTGATTGCCATCAGAAACATGGCTGCCACCTTTACTTTTACTGAAACCCTTCAACAAAGCCTTGAAAATTAAACCTCCTCAAATTTCAATAAATAAATGAACATCCTTGCCTCTCATGATCCCCTTCTTACACACATAAACAAATGAAAGCTAACAGAAGAGGAGGAGGGAAGATAGTACAACACCAGATGTTAGGATGGAGACCAGTAGAGGAAAATAGGGCAGAAAAGAGGTATGGAGAGGAAGTGCCAGTACGTGAGGAGGTATAGAATCCTAAAAAGTGCTGGAGCACTAGAACAGGTTTTTTTAGAGCAAGAGCTAGGAAGGGGTAACTGAGGGGAGAGGAAGTTGAGAAGCCTACAGTGCTGGTTCCAAAGAGCAGAGTTTCGGAGCATATACCCGATAGGTAACCAGGGGGTGAGGGGCCAGGTAGTACTATGGTCTTGGAGAAAGATTAGGTGCTAAGCACATAAGCCAAGTTTGGAAAGAGATCAATCACTGAGTGGATAGAGAATCCTGGTAAGTGCTAAAGGTGTTGAAAGGGAAGATAGAAAGCTGTATAACCAGCATTTTGACCCCAAGTTCTCCACAGCGGGAACAAGACAGGTTCAATGATAACAATTACAGGATTCATTGAAGAAGAAAGCATAGGTTGTTTTGAAAGCTGCCAATGACAAAGGGTGGACCAATTTCAAGGATTTTTGTATCATATTCCATAGTAGGGGGAGCATATAACTTATTGAAGCCCTACCGAAGCGAGATCTCACCTTGGGTACAAATAGTGAAATATAGGAGGTGCTTCTTATTGAGTACTTGCCTATGTACATAATGGAAAGCAATCTGATATATATTGAGGCAGTCTACTGGAAATGGCTCTGAAAGTCCAAATGGCTGCATTTCTCAGCCATCTGTACTGAAGAGATTACCATCCCCACCTCTGTATATAAAGAACAATGATGAGTTGAGTAAGGAAGACCAGTGATAAATCTTAGAGCTCTGTGGTAAAGTGTATCTAGCTTTGAGAGTGCAGCTGTTGGGCTCTGACAGTACAAGAAGTCAGCATAGTCAAGAAGGGAAAGAAAAGTGGACTGAACCAGACTCATATTGGCCTCTCTTGTCAGGAACTGGTTAATCCTGTAAAAAAGACCTAATCTCTGCCTGAGCTATTTTAGTAGCTCTTCTATGTGGTCATAAAAGGACAGCCTTTGATTAATCCAGACACCCAGGTATTTGACTTAGACATGTATTCCAAGGGTTCTCCCAGAAGTGTAGTGATCTGAGGGGATGTTATAGATATGGCATCATATGATATCTATTGCAAAAAACTTCATTAATGCTGTAGTTAGTGTTCAAGACAAAAAAGTAGGGAAAGTGGCGTTATGGTTTCTAACCCTATCTCCCCACCCCTACCCTGCACACACCAACAGGCATCAGTGGTGTGCCTTGGGATCATCATCCCTAGTTGAGATGGATACAATATAGGAGAATGGTGTAAGCATTAGGGCTGATGACCCCAAGGCACACCTTGATGCCTCTTGGTGTGTGCAGGGTGGGGTTGGGGTGTAAGGGTTGGAAATCCTAATAGCATATTTCCATACTTTTGTGGCTTTAACCCTAACTGGAGAATTAACACTTTTTTGCAATTTGTTTCCTTACTTTTTGAGATAGTATAATCATATGCTTATTTGCCTGTGGGAGTGCACGGCCCTCTGGGCCCTGCCCTCCATTCCATCCATAGATGCATATATGCATGTAGCTATGAAAGCACAGGGCCACCCTGGCCCTGAACTTCCATTTATAGGAAAACAGTGACCACATTTTCAGCATAGCCATCTTATAGCCCCACCTCATGTACCCGGTACAGAAAATTTTTGAATTCCCCATCAAAACCTAATTCTGCACAACTGCAACACCATTTCATGCCACAGGTGCAAAACACATTATGATCAGGATTTGAAAAATGACATATGTGACATACATGTGGTGGGGTAATAAGAGGGCTATGTTTAAAATCTGGGGTCAAAATATTTAAAATTTCCAAAGTTAAGAGCATGTGTAGTGGAATTGCAATGAATGGTCATAACTTTGCCATTTTTATAAATGTTGACCTAAAATTTTCAACATAGCCTTCTTATGATCCCACCTCATGAACAAGGTTAGGAAAAATTGTCAAATCCTGCTCAAAAAGTGATTTTGACAACTGACCGCAAAATCGCCTTTCAGGCAGGAGTTGCATAATGACAGTCATATTGTTTATAAGGTGGGATCCCAAAAGGTCATGTTGAAAATTTGGGGTCAAAATTTCAAAAACTGGCTACGTTATACATAAAAGTTGATCCCCCCCCCAAATTGAAATGCATTGAAATACATTTATCTTAGTGTCTCATATTGCAGTCGCCAGTTCCAGCAGCAAGATGTGTCTTTGATTGGAGAGTGGGTCTTGAACCTGGAACCTGTTCAGGTAAGTGAGAGTGTGTGGGGTGTACTGAGTTGTGTGGGGTGGTGGGTGCTGAGTGGGAGGTGGGGTGGGAACTGATCAGGATAAAAAAAAAACATTGAGAAACCATTTTGTTTATTTCAGTTTTTTTCTTCAATGGGAAGGTGGTGGGTGCCCCTAGACACCAGGGAAATTTGCCAGTGTAGATACATTCATAGAAACATACATACTATAGATGGTGTAGGGGAGATCAAGACTATTGACCATTCAGTCTGCCTTGATTTTCTTCCTGCAGTTAAACTCCCCGCTGTCCCCATCCCAAGTGCTGTAGTATTCTGGTTTGTTACTAATAACTTCTGTGCATCTACCACACTCATTTGTGTTTACCCAGGATGGCCAAACTGAGCTAAAATGTTTCATTTTCAGTGGGTTCCTCTGTTAAAACATCTAAATAAAAATTAGGGTGCACTGTGGTCTGGAGATAGGTGCAACACACAGGGAAGGCTGGTCCTCTCAAGTCCACAACCAAACAATACAATGTGCATACTCCTCGAAATACAGATGGGCAACACACATAACATATCTGCACTGAAAAAAAATACTAATCCATTAGCTGCAGCTGGTTGTATTTATTAATTGCAACTGGTTCCATAAAAGTGTTTAAAGTGTACAAAGTTATAACAACAGTGCAATAATATTTCATTACAGATCAGATAGCCTCACCACTATGGGCCAAACGATTTAACTCTGTTAATACTCAGTTTATCAGCTGGGCCAGAATGAGACACTGGAAGATCAAGTAATTTTCTTGAGTTCACAAAGTATACCTGAAGTTGATCTTGAACATTCACAGTTTATCACTGCAATACAACCGCTAGACTTAACAATAACTCATAGACCTACTTTTAGGATAACGATATCATGGTTGTGGGCTTCATACAGTACTTCAACAATGTGAACATTTGAAGTAAAACATCTACTTTAGTAATGAGATAATAATTGATTAAATTTGCATTATGTTTTGAGACTGTAATTCATATACCCTGTACCTTTGTGAGTATTAGTTTTAGTGCTCATATAATTTATTTGAATTACAAAAAACAAAACAAAAAAAAATTCTACTTGTTTTAGTTGTTCAAGCTGGGCACCTTGAATTGTTTTAATTGCCAAACACAGGCACATAAATTGATACATATTTCCACCAAAATAAAACAAGTCTGAAGCCGTGCACAGCAATTGGTAATTGTTAAATGTGAAGCTTGTTTTATTGGTAGTGCGGTAAATAACTGATGATTCTCGCTTGATGAATTGGGCTAGAAAATCAGTAATTAGAAGGCTTAGCCTGGAGTTCAATGGACAAGCAGTCAGCCACTCCCACTTCCTGAGCTATATAAGCAGTTCCTCTCAGCCTTCTTCTGAACCACTTTTTCTTTGTTGGCCGGAAGCTCTGTCTGTTTGTCCTCTGTAGCTAGCTGGGGCCTGCACCCCCCCCACCTTGCTGCTTCTGTTTATCTCTGCTGGACTTCTACGTTTGTTTTCATGCTTCTGGTTTGTATTTGCTTATGACTGTGTGCTTCTTTCTGTCATTCTTCCTTGTTTTTTGGTTTGTGTGTTTTTGTTTTGGGTCTTGTTCCTTGTTCTCCATGTTTCTGTGTTTTGATTTTGTCTTTTGGGGGTTTGTTTCTCAGCTCCTAGCATACTGCTACTCCAGAGCACATACTACCTGCTTTCCGTCACGCACAACTCTCAAATTACTTGCAATGCAAATGCAAACATAATCTGTGCGTTTCAGCTCAACTATAGCTGATTCCATGTTGCATACTTAATTGTTTTCACCTGACTCAGGCTTATTTAGAACTCTAGCTATGCAGCTTAATCATACTCTCAACTCATTCTACTTACCTTATTGCAGCAGTTTCATTGCACTGCCTGGTGACAGCTGCTTTCAGAGCATTGTTCCTCCTTTTATTTTATGTTTATTGCAGTTTACAACTCAGAGTACTTAATACAAATGTTGCTGCTATGTTTGTACACCCTGTTATACTCAGAGGTCAGCTAAGGCTACTGCTACTGCTGATGCTGTAATTTAGTTTCAGTACTTGCATGTGGGTCTCGGCCTTCCATCACTTTTTAGTTTTTCCTACGGCGGGGACTTGGAGGTGTTTGGGAAGTCGTGGCCCCCTGCGGCTAATTATTCCTGTTCTAAATCCTGTATCTGCTGCTGATAAATCCTCTGAGTATGTGTCGCCTTATTGGCTTTTCAGATGTCTGTCTGGCTTACCCCACTATTTACAGTGCTGTTTCATTGATGCTACTTATGCAGACCTATGTGCAGGTCCACCTATTGCTACACTGTTTGCTGACCTATGTGCAGGTCCACTCTTGCTTATGCCATCATTGTTTCATGCCTGCTGCCATCCCCCTAGGCTTTAGCCTTTGGGATGTCTGCTGCTCTCAATACTGCATTCTACATTTGAAAGGTCTCAGCACTCAATACTCATTAAGGTCTCGGCACATCAGTGCTCATTCAGCTGTTCACCAGTTTTTCAGCTCCCTATCAGTATTCTGGGGCATGCCAGCCATATAATTCTGCTTCAGGCCTCCCTGCAGCCGATGGTCTCACTCTGCACCATGGGTCCACAGCTTGAGCATACAAAGCTTGGGGCAGGGTCCTTCTCACCTGTCAGCTGAATTGCATCATCCCCTCAACTTCAGCCTCTGGGATGTCAGCTGCAGCTGGGAATGTCCTCGCTCTGGGTGGACCTTCAGTCATCAACCGTACTGATGGCACCTCAAGTTGTAGAAGTTAAGATTCAGCTTGATGGGATGGGGCACTCATGGGGGCCCCTTTAGCTTCCCAAGTGGGTGCAGAGGCACTCTTCAAAGCTATTCTCCCCATGACTGCCTCTGGTTCACCTGGTTTGAGTTTAGGGTGAGTAGGCCAGGTGAGTGCCTCTGCACTTATTGCTCTTCTCCTCCCACCTTTGTTGCCTATTGTGTTGCAGAGTTTTCTCGCAACCTTCCACAGTGTTCCCGCTAGATTTGAATGAGAGCCTTCCACCAAATTGGAATATTTTCTACCTCCCTTTAATTGAGTTTTCCAAATTGCAGCTGCAGAGATGTCACTAAATAAAATATCCAAAGCTGGAGGGAAGGTGACCTAGGCCTCAGATCCTCAGAGATTTCCTCCTCATAGGGTTTTTTTTTCTCTCCTCCATTGCCTCAGGTCATAACTGTTAGTTAGCATAGTAGTGTCCCCAGTTTCTTTAGGTAGGTTCCCCTGTTGGATGGAGGTGGATGGTGTCCCTGCCATTCCCTGTCCCTTAGATGATTACCTCATTCTCGATGCAAACCATCAGAATCATGCCATGCAAACCTGGGCATTTCATTACATTATCAACCTGAGC
Organism: Neoceratodus forsteri; assembly: GCA_016271365.2. Classification (NCBI taxonomy): domain Eukaryota; kingdom Metazoa; phylum Chordata; order Ceratodontiformes; family Ceratodontidae; genus Neoceratodus; species Neoceratodus forsteri. Next base: position 668,299,779 of record CM057459.1, on the reverse strand, counting down.
ATCTCATTACGTTATCAAACTGTCTGATGCTTATCTACTACTACGTCACAGTTACTGCTTGCTTATATGCTGCATACTTCATTCTTTTTGGGGTTCCTTCCTAAGGTACCTTTAGCCATGGGAATCATCCCATGGTGCCTCTAGGGGTAGAACCCACTTCGAGGGTTCCTTGCCTTTGGTACCCCTACAGGGTGGTAATTCCTCTGGGATAGAGAGTGCAAATGGCCAAAACCAAACTAACACAGTTGCACAAGCATAACACTATACTGGCTGTGTAGGCCATTGAATTGGAAGGCTTAACCTGGAGTTCAATGGACAAGCAATCAGCCACTCCCACTTCCTGAGCTATATAAGCAGTTCCTTGCAGCCTGCTTCGGAAGCACTTTTTCTTTGCCCCACTATCCTCCCCTCCTCCAGCAGCAGCACTTCTCTCCATAGGATCCTTCCTAAGGTACCTTTAGCCACAGGAATCATCCCATGGCACCTCTAGAGGTAGAACCCTCTTTGAGAGTTCCTTGCCTTTGGTACCCCTACAGGGTGGTAATTCCTCTGGAATAGAAAGTGTGAACAGCCAAAACCAAACTAACACAGTTGCACAATCATAACACTATACTGGCTTGGTAGGCCATTAAATCTTTGTTATCCAGTTAATGTTGGAATGGCAATGCAGACTTTGTGTGAAATGTCTGTGCTTAAGTTCTTTCCTGTTTTGCAGTTCTATAAAAAGAAATAATTTTGATTGTAAATAAATAACGCGATGGGGCAGGTTTTCATTACACCTCCACCCTGAAAAGTAGGTACTACAGACTTACAGACTCATATGCAGACATTGCAAATCAGTTACTCAGCTTGGTGGAAATAAGTCTTGTACCAGAGAGCAGTGAGATCTGTGGTTGAGAAAAAAAATCCTCTTTATTTCAACTTGCAAATAAAAAATGGAAACCATCAAGTATGTTGGAGATCCTCTGTCCCACATCCCTGATTCAGAGATGGAATCAGACAAGACTACAATATAGAAATTCGTCCATGCCCCTTCTGTCTGTCTAAGAAATGAAAAGATGTAGCCCAGTGAAAGAATGCTGATTGATAAAGCTAGAGTAGCAGGATGGCAAATTGGAGGGTGGGGGTACCACTAAGCACCAGGGGATAACATAAAAAGTATGGGGACAGTGATCGGAGGGTGAGGGGGTGCTACTAGACACCAGGAATATAGATTTTTTTAGTCCTTTTTCACCAGCTTATTTCTTTTTTTTGCGATGACGCAAAAGGAATCATGAAAAAGGAACTTAGTGAGTTGTGGAAAAGGATTTAAATAGTTGTAAAAAAATGTTCAGTGGCCAGAGGAGAAAATAAAATTGCACAGTGAAGCTCATCATCTCCCAGTGAGCAAGGTACATGTCTGGATGTTTGTAGATCCCCAGAGCAAGGCTGAAGGGCTCTGGAGACAGGGCATTTGAGGTTGCTGTTCCAACTCTTTGGAAATTTTTGCCCAGTCATCTCCGGGAGGCACCATCACTGGAAACATTTAAACGTAAATTAAAAACTTTCCTATAAACCTTTCCTGGGTCTGAGGTAGATGTTTTAACTGTTTAGATGGAGAGTTGTTTTTCGTTGTTTAGGCCTTGATTTTAATTCCTGTTATTTTTTTAGTATTTTTAAGCTTTACTGTTTTTGTCTTACTTTATGTTTGTATATTAACTGTTTTGTAAGGTACCCTGAGCCTTTGGGAAGGGCACTTTAAATAAATAAAATCTACTACTACTACTAGAAGACATCCCTGGGCAGAGCTAGGACAGGTTGTTGTGTGCAAAAAGAGAAAACAAGATGGGGGCTCATGGAAAAGGAATTTTTTTCTGGCAAAAAAAGATTGCATCCTTTTCCGTGAGATCAAATTACTTTTTCATCCCATTCCTCTATTCTGGAGAATGATATTCCCATTGAAAATAAGGGGATCTTAAAAATTTAATAATTTTGCAACAGATTAATTTTTTTTTTCACAGAACAAATGCAAGGCACTTCTGTGACCCAAGCTGTTTCTACTATAAAACATTCCCACCAAAATTCCACACCATCTGGGCACAAGGCGATGAGGAAAAAACTGCCCAAAATGGTGAATTTTAAGGTTTTTGCACTATCTGGATCTCAGAATCTGCACATCCAACCAGAACAAAACTTACCATGTCAAAAGATCTACCCCATGAGACAGTGAATACCAAATGTTATGCAAATTCATTAACTGGTTGCAAAGTTATTGAAGTGCAAAATTTAAGGTTTAAGATTAAACAGGCTACTCAAGCCTAACTATATGGGCATGATCATACTTTTTTTTTTTAACCAGGAAAGACACATTAAGCTGAAGCTTGTTTACAGGTGCAACCTAGGAGCACAAGGAAGTTAAGTGACTTGCTCAGGGTCACACAGTATGCAAGTGGGAACTGTGTGATTCAAACTTAGGTCTCCAGGTTTGTAGCTCAGAGCTTTAAACCACTGCGCTACACTGCCTTCTATCGTGCCCCTATAATAAATCTATATGGGCTATGCCATGATCCCAACAGGACTATCTCTGATATTTTTTATGACTGCACTTTCACCTTATGACATCATGAGTGGTGAAGCTACGAGTGGTGTCAAAGGTCAAACACCATGAGTGACCCCACCTCAGTTACTCCTCCTTACCCCACCCTCATTAATGCCCTTTTATACTAGCTAGTACTGTCTCTTCTCCCTAATTTTTTTAACCAGCACCCCTTACTCATTCATTCTTTAATCCCTAACAATGACATCACTGCCTGCTGTACTTTCTCAACCCACACCTCTCGTTCACTCCCTTCTCAACCCCTTGACAAAGTCCACCCTGTCTGCACTACTGTTCTCCCCTCCTCCTTCCCCCTCTGCACTTTCCCTTATCATCTGTGCCCCAAGTCTATCAATGCCTGAAATTAAATAATCTATGTACTTTATTGAATGCACTTACTGCACTTTATCATTTACATTGCAAATCTTCATCCTAGTATTCACCAGTGTTTGTAACTTATGTTTGCACTTACCTATGTCTGTTCTATTAAGTTTTGTATCCAATGTATCACATGTCTGTACCTTCAATGACATGGAACCTTTGTAAAAGAGCTTCTAGCTCAAATGTGTTACTCCAAGAAGACAAATAAAATAAATAAATATGATATTCCTGTTGGGAACCATGGCATATTCAACTTATGTAATGCCCTTTCTGTTTTATGTCCTTTTTTTATTTTGTTAGGTTTTTTAATTTTAAAATAGGGGTTTCAGATGACTGGGCAGTATTTCAGGTCAACTGAGAAGTTTTTATTTAAATATGATGCTATGATGAACATGACGCTCATGCATGCATCATTGTGTTAGTATGTTTCTGCAGAGTGTGCGGTAGTTTGCAAAGTGTAGAATGTCACCTTCCTGGGTGCTGGGTGGCTATCTCCTCAGTGTGTGGGAGAAAGTGATATGCTGCTGGCAGTAGTTTCAGGAGAGTGCTGGTCTAGTCAGTGCTGAGACAAGAACTGCAGCATGGAGAAGCAGAAAGAACAGTTTTGTGACAGAAGACTGGGCAGCAGCGGCAGGCAAACAGATATGGGATGGTAGTGCAGCAGTTACTGACAATAAAAAAAAGAAAGATTTGTTGAACTGGAGAGCAATGTGGTACAGAACAAGATGTGAAGGCGGTGCTGGAGCCGGCTCACTATGGTATTGAACAGGATGTTAAGACTTTGCTGGAGCTGGTGAACTACTGAGCTGATGGTTCTAAAAATAGAACCATGCTCTTTGTGCTATCAGTTCCAGCCAATGAAAACCTACAGTGGGGATATTTTTGCCACTATGGACCTAGAGTGAGACTATCATGATAGTCTCAATGTAAGTGCTCACAGTGGCAAAAAATTATTGATATTGCCAATTGTTATTCTCAAGGGTAATGCATGAATATATATATATATATATATATATATATATATATATATGTATGTTATACTTGTGCCGTAGCTCAAGTATAGTTAGGGATGAGCAAGTGTTCAATGTTAAACCCCAGTTTTGTACCTTAATAACTTTGGTGGCATTGAACAAAATTGTGCAACTTTTGGCATCCGCAGTCTGGATGATAAGTTCTAGAGACATGGGGACATTTTGTGATGGCCATTTAATTGGATTCCAAGATCCAGAAACATCATAAATGCATAAAAATGTGCCAGCCCACTGGCACAGCGGTAGCACTACCGCTTGTGGCACTGATGACCCGGAGTCAAGACTGACCTCAGGAGTTGGGGGTCAGTTGGAAGGAGGATCGAGCATCCCAAGGACTGCTCTCCTACTCCGGGAAGGGAGGGGACCAATGCCTGATGCTGCACTGGCCTTTAGTGGAGGCTGGGGGTCGGTGCATTAGCCGACACTGCATTGGGATGGCAAGGGCAGCCATCCGGCATGCTTTGCACAGAAGCATGCACGGCACTGCCATTGACGGCATGGCACGCCCTCACCTAGGGGAGAAAAAAGATGACAATTCATCAATCCTCTGGTGCTCATGATGACTGGTGTCCTGTCAGCATCCCACTGGATGCACCTGAGTTGCTCCTTTGGTTCAGTCTCAGCCTTCTGCGCTGTGTGATGCTCACTCATTGTGACATGGCCTGGAGAATGTCAGGAGTTGAGCACGGTGCTGTGACCAATGCGGTGCTGCTAGATACTGGCCAGATGGGGAACCATAGGTAAAAACCCCTGCTGAGGAGGTAAATAAATAATAAATACATACATACATACATTTGACACTTTTGGCCATTTTGTGGATTTCACCTACAGCCAAGACAGCATGGAATTTTGTTCCAAAACTTTCAGAACTGAAGGGGCTTTTTCAAAGGGTGTGCTTTTTGAAGGTTTCATGAAAAATATTCATCAGTTCCAGAGTTATAAAGTTTTGAAATTTGTATTCTGAGCATGCTTATTAGGGTTTTTGAGATAGCCCTTGATATGACCCCAAAATTTTTCTTTTTTGACCCCTTTTTAGGTTGAGACTAATTGGGTTTTTGGTTCATAAGGAAAACGTGCTTAGGTCATAACAGCTGACATCTTTTTTTTTCTGGCCAAACAAAAATATGAAAATAACTAAAAAGTTATTATAAAAAAAAACAACTCATGAATCTCTTTAAACTGGATCTGTTAAGCTCAATTCAGATGTTTGTTTTAAAAAAAATTGTTCTACAATACCTTTTTTTGAGTTTGTAAGTTCTTTGGCTGTCAGCTTAGCGAGATGGCCAATTATTGTGTCAAGAGCCACAAATTCTTGGGTTACACGTATAAGTGTGAATGACTTTTTCTTGTATACAAAAAATGGAATTCTTGGGTAGCACATTTAAGTGCAACCAAAGAATTGTTGTGCACACCAAAAATGTTTGTTTTTCTGCCAGTTCAATTCTGTGGTCGCACATTTAAGAGTGACCCAATAATTTTTCTTGTGCACCAAAAATTCTTGTTTTTCTGCTGGATTACTTTTTTGGTTACATGTTTACAGAAAAGTCCGACCCAATAATTTTTCATGAAAACAAAAAAAAGCAATTTTGTTGCTGCTGGAGATTCTGATATGCTGACAAATAATTCTTGGCAGCACATCAGTTGCAATCAAAAAATGTTTTTGTGTGAACTTAAAATTCTTGCTTTTTGAACTGTGAAGATGTTTATGTGTGACCTAAGAATTGTTTTAGGTCGCACATTAAATAGAGTAGTGCAGCACTGGCTAGTGACATGACTCACATGCTTTTATTCATAACTTGGCCATTTTGCAATATTTCAGGCCCACATTTTAAATATACTGTTTATAAGACCCTACCTCATAAAGAAGGATTTTAGGAATATACAGTTCAATAGGTGACTTCACAGCCAGCCCGGTGGTGTAGAGGGTGAGGCATCCTGCCTTACCTCCTGCCACGCTGACGACCCATATGAGCAGTGTGAGCAGGTTGCCGGGAGTCAGCTGGGGAGGAGAAGGATCAAGCACCCCAGAGACAGTGCTCCTTCTCAGGGGAGGGGCACAGTCAGTTGTCAGTGCTTGCCCGACCCCTAGCAGACGCTGGAGGCTGGCATACCGACACTGTCCATAGTGGGCAGAGGTGGGGCAGATGCCTGACAGGATGCACTGAAGCCTGCATGGCACTGTCATTGGAATCATAGCATGTCCCTCCTCTAAGGGAAAAAAGGTGGAAAACAGATCTCCCAGCTGGATGAAGGATGGGCTCACAGGTCCCACTCCCTGACTAGCCACAGCACCAACTGGAACCAGTTTTTGGTGGAGGCCTGGGGTACCCTCACTGACCTTGCTGGGGGGGCAAGCCCTGGGGGAAGACAGTGAGCATCAGCCAGTAGACATTGAGGGGACTGGCTGGGGCTCCTTCCTGAACGTGGGCCAAGGAGAGGGGATAAAAGAGAATTTGAAAAAAGATTAACTTCACAGTTGCTTTATGAAACCTGCCTTTCAGGTGGGTTTTAACACATTCTAGCATCCAAGTTCATGACGTGGGTTCAAAATGTAAAAAAAGAAGAAAAATTTTGTGCTGGGCCTGACTTTGTCTAGGGGGTAGTGCCTTGTGATCCCATGCTGCTGAGCTGAGTTTTGGTGCTCTGCACTTCTTCAGCCAGATGAACTCTTGGTCCTGAATATATGCATCTCTAGTCACATATAAGTGCAGGACCAAGTGGACTCTGCACTTTCACACCCCCAGACAGCTCTAAAAGTTCATTGCACCCATAGCCACTGAAAAGTGCAGGGCCTGGAGGGCTCTGCACTTCTGCAGTTAGATGGACTCTTCCATTGGCACAGAGCACAGAGGGCCCTGCAAGTCTGCATCTGTTCATGCTGGTCCCAAAGTGACCTGCATGAATGAGGATTAAATTCCACTATCTCAACAAGAAAGAAAATTCATTGTAAAAAGCTGTGTTAATGCACCTGACACCCTGTGAGGCCTGTGCCTCTGCAGCCAGAGATAGAAATCAGCAAAGGTAGCACATCAGTGCTACTGCATGTGTATCATCTGGAAATAGTTGTAAGTTGTTTGTCTTACCTGATGATGACTGTCTCTGGTTTCTTGTGTGGTCTTGTCCTTTTGCTGCTTGGGGTTTGGGGCCTTGGGGTTCAAAAAACTAACACCACATTTTCCTACTTTTGTGGGGTTAAGCTGAACACTAGCTGGTGCATTAGTGTAGTTTTTTGGCAATGAAATTTCTATCTATCTATTTTATGTATTTTTTTTAAGTTTAGGAATTACAACCCTTTGAGTCAGAGACTCATTTGCAAAGGCTCCACGTCAAGATACAGTTACAGACAGGGGGTAGAAAACAAGCAGTACTATAAGATTTAGGATACAATGATTACACCTTAGAGTCACATATAAGATTATAACAATAATGTTGTACAACATTAGTTATTTCCATTACCCAGTTGGTTAATTGGTCAGCAGCTAGGGGGCAACTGGATAACAATCCATGGGATGTTGTCAGTTATGAGGTGGGAGTAGTGAGATGCAAGGTCTTCTGGTGGGTTACAGTACCAGGGCTACTTGGGATTGTCTGGGAATGGGGGGCATGAAGGCAGTCACAATTAGGGGAGGCAAGTAACAGTTGCCATAGTTCAGACTTGAAAAGTCCCAGCCTAGAGGTGTCCAGTTGGGTGGTGGGTAGAGTATTCATCCAAAAGTGGTGCTCTGTAACTAAAGGATGTTTGACCAGCCAAGGTTCTAAAATGGGGGTCTGAAGGTTGCATGGCTGTAGTACCTAGTGACTCTCTTTCTATGGACAGGTGTTAGTAATGTGGACACTTGAACAGGAACTAGTCCAAGGGACATTTTTTTGGCAAGGAAGCAGGTGTTGTAGCAGAGACACCCCTCAAAGTTTAACCATGAGGTTCACCGGTAGAGATCACATATGTATGGGTGTATCTGTCACACCCTGTTACTAGTCAGCAGGCTTTGTTCAGAGCAGTTCTGATTTTGTTTAGGGCGGTGTTGGAAGCAGACCCATAAATGACTAATCCATAGTCAACAAGAGGAAAGACAGAGCTGGATACAGCCAGTCTAAGTGCATTCCCCTGGGAGACAGGAGTGCAGCTGATACAGAAGCCCAATTCTGATGTTTACAGCTCTGCAGGTGATAGAGATGTGCTCTTGGAAGGAGAGAGCTGAGTCAAGGGTGATCCCTAAATATTTAAAACTGTGGACAGTTTCTAGGGCTGTAGAGCTGGAACTCAGAATGAGTGTGAGGGAGGACTTGTGTTTGTTCTGTGGGTGTGCAAATAGAATCACCTTGGTTTTCTTATACTTGAGAATCAGTTTATGGTTGGTGAACCAGGTCTCTATTTCAGTGAAATGCATCTGGAAGTTATGTTGCTGGGAGATGGGGTCCTGCTGCTGGCAAAAAAATGACAGTATCATCTGGATAGAGGAGGAGTTGTCCAGAGCTGGACCAGTGGAGAGTGTTCAGAAACAAGGTGCACAATAGGGGTCCAAGAATTGAGCCCTGGGGTACCCTGGACCTGACTTGAAGGGAGAAGACAATGCATGGCTTAGTTTCACCTGTTGTGATCGACCAGAGTGGTAGCTGGAGAACCAGGCTGTGGCTTCATGTGATAGACCAAGGGTGTGGAAGGAGTCAATTAGCAGGAGGTGATGAATGGTATCAAAGGCCTTAGTCAGGTCAACAGACTGACCCAACTAAGAGACCCTGATCAAGTGCATTATGGATAAAATTCCAGGAGGGCAGTAGTGGTTCTGAACCCCTTCCTGAATCCATGCTGTTGGGGACATAATAGATTATGTGTGTCAAGGAACTGCAAGAGTTGGTCTGCAATTATTTTTCCAGCACTTTAGACAGTGGTGGCAGTATGAAGATCATTCTATAGCTACTAGGTAAGGTTCTATCACCATTCTTAAAAATTGGGGTGACCATGGCTAGTTTCCACTGAGATTGAAATTGGCCCAGGCAGAGGGACAGATTAAGAATTTTGGTAAGAGAGTTAGCACTGATTCAAGGGACAGATTGAGGAGATTGAGATCCAAAGTGTCGGCACTATATCTGGGTTTCCCTAGGACCTTGGATAGGTCTGTCTGTCTGTCTGTCTGTCTATCTATCTGTCCATCTATCTGTCTATGCCACATTTCCATACTTTTGTGGTGTTAAGTTGAGCCCTAATTGGTGCATTAAGGCAGTTTTTTGCAATGAATTATAGTGCTGCATTATCGCCGCTATAGTTATGGTTGAGTAGGGTATTCAGTGCTTTCTGTACTGAGCGGCCATTTTTGTCTCAGGCAAGCAATGGATGCTTCAGACTTCATATAAAGCTTATCAGAAGTAATGAGTTAAACCACTAACTTTGCACTTTATTAGCTTTGGCAGCATTTGCCAAAAAACAAAACAAAATGCATGGTCTTTGCTCATCGACCTGCGCAAAAGCCTAATCCACCTACCCTTAGCATCTCCACTATCAAGGCAGACTCATTAGAGGTGGTCCACTCCTTCAAATACCTGGGTGTTACCTTGGACACTGCCCTCTCGCTCAACTCCCATGTCTCAAACACTATCAAAAATCTCAACCAGAAACCCAGACTCCTCTAACGAATTCGCCCACACCTCACACTTGCCTCCTGCCAAAAAATAGCCTCCGCATCCCTCCTCCCCCTCCTATCCTATGCTGCACCCCCTCCTCCTCATCACTATGTCCCTCCTCCCTCAGGCATACCACCGGGTTGATCTCTTTGCCTTGGGGACCCCTGCCCACTCTCACCATTATGATGTTCTCGCCACACTGGTGTAGTCCTCATATGAAGCAAAACTGAGGTACTCCACCCTGAGCCTCATGTTCAAGCTCATCCACAAATTCACCTCTCCTTGCCTCAGAGAACCTATTCACCTCAAACACCACGCACACTTCATTCTGCTTCTCCCCCCTTCTCATTGTTCCCAAATTACGTCTTGCTGTATCCAGATGCTCCTTTTCTTATGCTGCTCTAACTGACTGGAACTCCCTCCTTCTGTTCTCTCCTGCTCCTCTCTCTCTCACAATTTCAGTCACATTTGTCTGCCTTTCTATCTACCTCAGCTACCTGCTCCTGCTTTCGTTGAAGGGTGCCTACCCAGAAACTCCCTCACCTTACACACGGCTGCCTCCTCGTGCCTTATCCTTCCTCTCACTCCACTACTGCTCCCCCTAGCATAATATGAGAGTAGTACATGTAGAATCTCTTATCCTAGCCTTTCTCATGTTATATCACTACTGTTTAATATGAAGTTTTATACTAAAACTGCCCTGTATATAGCCTCCTCATCTATCTAGGCTTGCATCGCTCACCAAAAGAAAGTATGTAATCGATTGTTTACGTACTTGCAATATTTTGTCTTGACATGTACTCTGCCTAATGCCAACTTTGTAACATGAGAACTGCATTGCTGATTTCAATTGTAACTTCATGGTTGTTTCTCAACCCCTGGTTGACCCTGAAATTGTATCAGTGGACTTACCCAGTTACCAAAACTCAAATAAGTAAATAAATTAATTAAATCAGCTGAAATTTTGCATGTGCTGTCTAGGAGGCATGACCTAAATCTGTGGAAAGCTTTGTGACAGCAGCTTGTGCTGTTTCTGAGATCTGCATATGTCATTTTACTGTAGATGTAAATTTTTTTTCTTATACAGTACATAACGTGGGATTATTTTGGCTCTCACCTACAGCCTATATGGAATGGATTTTTTCCCAAAACTTTCAAGGTGCATGTGTTATGTCCTAAAGTAGTGCCTTTAAAAGGTTTAGTGAAAAACATTAAATAGTTCCAGAGTTATAAGGCTTTAAAGTTTTGTGTTTTTCTGTTCTGAGCATGCTCAGTAGGGTTCTTGGGATAATGTTCTGATATGACACCAAAAATTCTTTATTGCAAGACCCTTTTTGATTTTTCACTACTTGTTTCTCACAGCAGCACAAAACTTTTTTTTTTGTGCCATGAGAGCTTCCATCTTGTTTCATTTCTCCTGGAAATACAAAACATACACAATACATAAAATGGTGTTGTTTCTAAAAACAAACTCCTGAACCTAGCTAGATGGGACTTGTTTAGCAAGATCCTGGTTTTTGGTGTTTTAAAAGTTGGCCAACAAATACCTTTACTACACACTGCAAAATCTAGGGTGCCCAGCTTAGCAAGAGGAGCTGTTCCCCCACATTGTCTGTATGAGAACAGTGGGACTTTGTTGCGTTCTGTAGCCATGCAGGCTGCAGTGAGAGGGATGAGACACTGAGCCCCCATTCTGTCTTTCTGTCTGTCTATCTATGTATTTATCATCAGCAGCCTGGGATGCCCACTACTGTTACTGTTTCTTTCAATCCCCCTTGCAGGTGTATGCCGATGCCTGTTTGACAATTTTACCATGAATGACATTACAATGACAACAGCGACATGTCACTGCAAGGTCGGCATGGGGCCCCAGCACTGCTTTCTGGGGGTCTTGCACCCCCTCCCTGAATCAACTCTGACTTGGAGTTGATTATTTAAGTTACAGGGGGTGTGGGGTGCATGAGGGTTTTGGGGGGCACAGCCCCCAAAGAAAACAAAATCTTCATGGAACGACTTTATGCTGACCACAATTGTGGTTGACATAAAGTCATCACTGTAACCTCGTTCAATAATGAATTTGTCAAACTGGCATCATGGATCCCCTTGCAGGTGTCCTGCCGGCCCTTCCCAATATATATATATATGTAAGTGGACTGGGCTGCCCACCCCGGTACCACTTCTTAGAACCTCCTCCTTCCCTTCAGGTTGCTCAACCCTGTTTATGTACAATGCTCCATCACTGGGGTGCCCAATCGTAGTGTTGGACTTTAAACCTAAAATAAAGATAACTCTTCCTCCTTGAATATTCTTTTAACCCTGCAAAACAGAAAATGGTCCCTTGCCGATATGCCCCCCCACACACCCTCACACCCTACCCTGACCTCCCACTCAGCACCCACCACCCCAAACCTCACACACACACACAACCACACACCCTCACTCACCTGAACATGTCCCAGGATGAAGATCCTGCCCAATCAAAGTCATGTCTTGCTGCTGGACCCACCAACTGAAATATGAGAAACTAAGGTACTGTAAGTGTGGTTTAATGTACTTCAATGGTGTTTTCAATTCTGATGCATAACTTTGTTATTCTTGCATATTTTCACCTCAGACTTTCAACATGGCCTTTTGGGATCACACCTGATGATCAGTGGTGGTAGAATTATGCAAATCAGGCCCACAGTCATTTGGTGAAATCACCTTTTGAGCAGGATTTGAACATTTTCACTGCCTTTGTTCATGAAGTGGGGTCATAAGAAGGCTATGTTGAAAATGTGGGGTCAAAGTATTTAAAAATGGCAAAATTATGAGAATACATTGAAATTTTGCAATGCATGCTCATAATTTTGGTAATTTTAAATATTTTGACCCCAAATTTTCAACATAGCCATTTTTTCACATCACCTCATGAATGTGACAACTTTCATTTTTCAAATCCTGGCTAAAATGTGTTTCCACACCTGTGGCACAGAATAAAGTTGTTGCTATGTGAAATCATCTTTCATGTGGGTTTTGAAAATTTTCTCTACCCCTGTTCATGACGGGGGTCATAAGAAGGCTATATTCAAAATCTGGGGTATAAATAGTACAAAACAACAAAGTTATGAGTGTACATTGAGATTTTGCAACACATGCTCATAATTTTGGTAATTTTAAATATTTTGATCTCAAATTTTCAACATAGCCATGTTTTCACATCACCTCATGAACATGACAACTGTTATTTTTCAAAACCTGGTCAAAATGTGTTTTCGCACCTGTGTCATGGAATGACGTTTGGCCAAGTTCTGAAAACGTTCATCTACCAGGTTCTTGAAGTGGGTTCATATCAAGGCTATGTTGAAAATTTGGTGTCAGAATACTAAAAAAACAACACAGCTGGACAGCCCAGTGGTGAAGAGGGCTGTGACACTGATGTCTTACCTCTTCCCATGCTGGTGACCCATGATCGGGAATGAGCATGGCTCACCAGGGGTCGGCCGGGGGGAGGGCAATGAGTTGGATTGAGCTGCTGCCAGACAGCTCTTCTCTCCCATGGACAGATGTGGGGTTTCCCCAGCTCTAGGCTGCCACCAGGTGGAGGATTGGTGGCAGTGCCAAGCCAAGGGGGGACCTGGTGTTAGACTGGGTGGGAGGAAGAGATGATCACCAGAGCCTTGGAGTGCATGCACACCTCCATGCGCATGTACATCCATGTACTGGATTCTTGGGTAACAGAGGGATAAAAATGGAAAAAAGGAGCACCGGGGCAGGCAGGATGATGCCACCAAGTTGTGGGATTTGAATGAATTTTCTTGAGGAGAGGACAGGAGCAGACCTGCCTGGTGCCCCTGGTGGGAAGAAAAACCTATATGAAAAAAAGCACAGCTATGAAGGTACAGTGACATTTTCCTAGGCACATTCATAACTTTGGTAATTTTTGACATCCAGCACTACATAGAAGGCAAGGTCAGCAAGGCCCTGCACTTCCATAGGCGGACAGAGTCTTCCCTTGGCACATGGTCCAGATGGCCATGTGCATCTGCATCTGTTTATGGAGGTCCCAAAGGGACCTGCATGAATGAGATTACAATTCCTCTATCTCAAAAAGAAAGGAAATTCTTTGCAAAAAAAAAAACTTTAATACATTATTTAGGGTAAGTTAACTACACAAAAATAGGGAAATGTGGTATTAGGGTTTTCAGCCTAACTCTCCACGTTCCCTATCATTTTTTGACTCTGTGGGTGGAGGTCTCATGTGTGTGCAGCACTGAGTACCTGGAAAGAGATTTACATGCACAAAGCAAATTGAGTCCATAACTGGGATGCCATTTATTGGCACTAAAAAGTGTAGGTTATATTTTTCAATATAACATTGGAGCATTATTTCACTAAAACCATAGGGGTTGCAAGACCATCTATAAAAAGATCAAGAATGTAAGCTATAAGGCTGGAGGTCTGGGGTCCACCTAGGCCCCAATAATTTTTTTTTTTAATTTGGTACACTCTGGTGCATTTTGGGGGTCATCTGAAGCAGAATTTGCTTCCCTGTTACTCCCTCCCCAAGCCCAGTGAGTTGCACCATAGCCCCCTCCCAGAGTCCCCACAGTCCAGTATGTTGCCTGAACTGCCATCCCCATAGCCTAGCCACCTGCTTGAGTGCATGGCCCCCAGCCATCCCCAAGCAGGCAAGCTGAACCCCAAGCAGGCAAGCTGAATCCCTAGAATCCTCAGCCTTCCCCACAACCACACAAACACAACCCCTAATTAGTATGTAGTAAGCCAATGTCAATACATTGAAAATCATTTTATCTATACTGCATAATAGACACACACCAATCAAACAGAAGTTGGCTGGCTTTTAGTTACAATATTTAGGTCACATTGTGATAAGTCTCTGTACCACATCAAAGTAACCAGCCATACAGAGGCCTATTGACATCAGCACTCATGCATGAATACTGGTACAAAACTGGCTCTAGGTTTAGCACCCAGAAATCTTCCAAAGAACACTCACATACTTCCACTAAAGCATCCACTTAACCAAAACACACACACACACACACACACACACACACACCTCTAGCAGTCTTTTCCTGAAGAAAAGGAGGAGCTACCCAAACAAGTTTACTTAACAAAATGTAGTTGAGACATTGTGAAAAAGGTGAAATTGCTAAGGGGTGCCTGTGGAACAGAATGCATTCTTATACATCTTAGCAGGTCCCACTCCATGAGCACTGCTTTAAGTGTCCAGTATGCAAAACTCCACACTGTTTTCCTTTGTAGAAATGAAACAATCTCATAAATTCAGTTCACTTGTTCCTAAACAATAATTAAACATTTACTATTGCATTGCCAGTGCCTCCTGAGATTAATTGCAATTAAATCCTATGGTTTGGACTGATTTGTACAGTGTTAGATCATCTTTTAAAAGGTATAATGGCATCCACAGTTGCAGCCAAACAAAATGATGCAAACTTTAATTTTAAAACTCCTGCCAAGTTGTGAGCTCATATCTGGGAAGCCACTTAAAATCATTCTGATACAGGAACCAGTTTTCTCTATTCTGCTCAGGACCCCCAATTCCTGCTTCTTCGAGCTCTTCTGTAATTCTGCTGTAATCCTTCACAAACCATCAAAATAAAAAAAAGTCCTTTTGTCTTTTAAGGGATCAAGCACTGAATTTCTTCTATCTTGAACTTTGTCAAACTGGAAGACGTTTAACCTAAATGAGGCAGTATAGCTTATTGGTTTGGAGTACCAAGCAGTGAAGCTGGAGACTCAGTGGACCTGAGCTAAAATCCCACAACCCCCACTTGTATATTCTGTAAGCCTGAGCAAGTCATTTAACCTTCCTCTGCTCCCAGATCACACCTGAAAATGAGCATCAGCTCAGTGTGCATCTCTTGGCCAAAAGGTCTAAAAGAATTGGGGTCCTATGACAATTTAAATAATTTCTCCCTCATATGATGCGTGTATTTGGAACCTCAATCATTGTAACTGCAGTAGTAAAGCCAGTCTGCTGCATTACAGGCTGTGCTAAATTGCAATTTCTTGTCAGAAAATAGCAAAATGATCAGAAATGGCAGAAACAAGTAGCAATCACCTCAAGGACCAATGTTCAGCGTACACCAGCAGAAAAATATTACCCCATTGAAGTCAAAAACATCAGCAGATGAAGGACCCCCTCCAAACAACAGGAACCTTATTCATTTCTTTGAAATTAATTGCACCCTTTCTTTTACCCCATCAAAGTCAAAGAACACAATCAGAAAAGGACCTTCTAAAAACAAGACGCTTGCATTTTTAATATTAATTTACTGAAATCCTCCAAACATCAACACACTGTTGCAGCTACCTGGCTGGAACATAACACAAAATTGCAGTTTATAGCAGTCTACTTGGATTTGTTCTATAGTACCTTTGGATCCTTTTAAAAAGCATTCAGATCTCAACAGTCAGGTAGTCACGTGCCATTTTCCCCTAGTAAATGGCAATCTCCCAGTTTGAGTATTATGTTGTCTCCTCTGTGAAATGGTCAGTTTATATTGTGTTCACAGACTGTAACTATACTATTAGTAAGGAGAGTCATGGAAATCAAATGAGCATGCTGTGGAGTGTTTTTTAAGTTTCCCATTCTCTCACTACATTAGAATGTGTGTCATTGTGAAATGTATGGTCTAGGAGGAGATGTCATAGCAGACTGTAGAGTCAAGTAATGGAATGTAAAGGAATTCTGGACTGATATGTCAGTCTGTGGCAAAGCCAGGGTTAAGTGCAGTGGAGAGGGGTGGGGTGTAGTCTGAAAGCAATAAAGATGATTCTCTGTAGCCTAGTTCAAAGCACTATGTTATCAGCACATTATGTGCATGCCACTGCTTTTGTGGTGTACGATTCTTTCTTTGATCTTAGACGGCCACTCAGACAAGCAGCTGAGAGGAAACATAGCTCCTCATCCCTGTCCCCCAAGCAGTAAAAGGAAAAAAACTTCAGGTTTTTGGGTCTCTGGAGATAGGTGTGGCAAGCTATGCCACTGCCAGTCAGATGTACAGATATATGGTGTTATATTCTGTTATATTTTGTGTATATTTAAACTGCCACAAGAAAAATGAATGACAAGGTCTCATAAGATAGTGAGAGAGACTGGATTTCTTTAAAAATGTTTGACCTTCCTCTGATCTGAGAGGAACCAGCTTGTTTGCCAGGAAGCTGACAATTACTTGTCAAAGGCTTGGGGGTAGCTGATCAAAGGGTATTTCCCTGGTTAACCAACTGAGGGAAACAGAGGTAAATAAAATGATCAGGAGAGCGCCATTTTCACCTCAAAGGCAGGATGCTTTGCAGTGTGATAATTCTTTACAGAACCAATCTTTCTAGGTCTGTATTGTAGAATTAGTTTTTGCCATGTGGTATATTCTGAACATTTTGCTTTCCAGTAGTATTCTTCTATATGTTTTTTGCAGATGCTTTTGTCACTGTTGAGCTAGTCTGTGTCACTGTCAGAGTCCAGTAACAGGGTCATTTTCTACAATAGGAGTCATATCTATTTCCTATTGAAAATAGAGAGAGATAATGAGGTTCTATGAGTTTTTTTTTTTGGGGGGTGAGGATACGGTAATAGGGACTGGTAGGTGGTATGCTTTAGCTTACCATGTACTATGGTGAAGTTTATGGTTCTGGCTTGGATGGATAGTCTGTAAAAACAGGTACCCAGTACATCCAAGTAGCTTTCAGTAATGGTAGATAGCTGTGTTGCTGGAAGTACTTGGCTTTTTTTTCTGGCTGGTTGAGTCACTGCTCAGGATATTTGAAATTTGTTTCTGCTTTTCTTCATTTAGTTTAGAATAGTCATTAAGACTCTGTAGCTGTTTGTGTCCTGAGATTTGCACTATATCTGTTGGAGGGATTCCACTGTCAGTGAGCTTTTTTATTAAGTACTTTCGCACAGAGTGATTTATAAGTCTTTTTTTTGGTTGTTATGCTGGATTTTGACACCATTGTTTTGACAATTGAGGCTAGTTTGTGGATCCCCACAGGCTGGTTACTGAACCGTGCATTAGGTGGTCCTTCTTTGCATGGTAGTTTGTGGCTGAAAAAATGGTGACTCTGGTGTGAGGCTTTGCAATGATCTTTTCTGTTGGCATAGCAAATAGTATTGGACTGGACATTTTGCAGAGTTTGTGGGTATCTCGTAGGACTTTGGTCTGACTTTTTGGCAGACCTTGGGGTTAACGCTTGTATGTGTTTTAGTTTGCCTCTCCTGGTCTAGTTGAATATAGGTTTGTTGGTTTTCATCTTTTTTTATTACCACATCTCCCCACTTGAGGTTACGCATCTCGGTATTTCCATGTACCCCAGAGTACATATTTATTACTAACCACGTGGTGTTTAATAGGGATTCAGGGCTGTAGGGGCCCAGTATATGTTCTTCATACAGCTCGGCAATGATGATATAGATTAGTTTGTCCACTGCTCAGGGTTTGGATACTTCACCTTGTGTTTTTGGATTTTTTTGTTTGGAGAGCAGGACCTGGCAAGCTTTATTCAAAGCTTGAGAGATGGAGAGGGATTAGGCATATCTATGATTTATTTTTCAAGTATCATTCTACTCTCTGAAAGTAGCTCTTAATATGAGCGGCTCATATTCTGTGCCATCTTTCTTGGTGCAGTTTTTGAAATAATGACAGAAATAATTGTTGAGGTCCTGTGGTGTGATGTCCTGGAGATAGCGTTCTTCACCAAACTGATGCTTCAGGTAGTTTCTAAACATGTTAGTGTCTGTTTTTTCACAGAATTGACATTTCTTGCTCTATGTACATTTCTATGGCTTTGTTGTCTATTGTTTTTTCCTTGTTGGTTGTTTCTAATAAAGATGAAGCACTTGTGGAGGGTTTTGGACTGTTTTCCAGTTCAGTAACCATTTCTGCTGGTGAGGAAGCCATGGTACTTTGTTGACTTTCTGTGGGCTCTGAGTGGCTCAACACCGTTTTCTAGTTGAGTCATTATCTGTTCCATCTCTAGGTGGAAGCTGGTGCTGTCATTGTCTTCCATTGCCATTTTGGGGGGTTTGAAGTAGCTGTGGTGGAAAAGGGTGTTCCTTCATTTTCTTGAGTGGATCCAACATGGAAGATGTGCTCTGCCATGAGGGTATTTGATGTTTGAAGCAGCACAAGTTTACTGTGTTTTTTTTGAGGCGGGGGAATTAGTGTCCTCGCAGTGGTTAGGGACTGGTGTTTCATTTTGGGTATGACATCATGTGTGCTGATTGACAGGTGTGAGGAAAGTAGTCTGGTGCTGATGGAGTATGATGTAATCACTATTATAATCACTGACTTTAATTTTTATATAGAAAAAGCTGGTTATAATGTACCATTATAACCAGTTGGTTATAATGGCAAACACACACCAGCATTCTCTATAATAAGCATGAGACACTAACACCTGAACAGAAAATTCTAATTGTAGTCAAACTCACAGTGCCTCAGCTGCATTCATGCTGGCACCACGCTGCTCCTCTCGGTGTTCCCACATAAAGCTAAGTGACTTTCCTCTTAAAAAACGAAAACCCGATTAAAAAGGAGGTAAAAACAACTTTTCTTTCAATAAAAAAATATGGACTGTAGATTTGAATTAGTTGACACCACTGTCAGGGTGGCTTTACAATGGAGCAAGAAAACAAAAACACACAGAGGAGAACCGAAAGTGACCTCTGTCTCTGCTGCACTTTTCTCACAGAGACGGGAGTGGAGACTGACTTTACAAAGTTAACCCCTAAAGAACTGGACACACACATAGCAAACTTTATCTACTGCCTGAAATGGCAGGATGGCTCAGAATATGAGCTGGGAACAGTTCGGGGAATCCTAGCAAGCACTGACCATCATTTACCAGCTCACAAATATGCACACACTATCTTTAAAGGGCTAGCCACTGATTTTATACAAACAACAAAAAAAAACATTGCTGCAAAACAAAAGCAGCTTAAATGACTGGGCAAAGGTAACAGGCCCCTAAAGGCTGCACCCCTCATAGAAGAAGATATTAAACTTTTGTACAATTCAGGGACACTTTCACAAGAAAATCCCACTGGTCTCTTAAATTTCTTATTTTTCAACATTGGCCTCCAATTTGCACCAAGGACAAAAGAACAGTATAATCTGGCCTAGGGAGATATTGTGAAGGGAATTGATTCGGCTGGAAATACATTTCTGGAATACAATGAAAGATAAACAAAGACACGTATTGGGGAGAATCCCAGAAGCATAAGACCACTGAAACCCAAAATCTGAAAATAAAAGCAATCCTGAAAGAGATAGTATCAAAGTTTTTAGATCATACAAAGCCAACAGACCCCCACAGATGCAGCACAGAGAAGTTCCATTTTAACTAGCCCCCAACATAAACAAAAAAGAAGACTCTCTTTGGTTCAGGAATTTGGCGTTGGACTAAACAAACTTTGAGCCATGATGACCAGAATAAAATTAGAAGCAGGATTACCAGAGTGTACTAGAATAACTAATCACTTCACCCGGAAAACAACAATTCAATGGCTCTTAGATTGCAGCGTGGCCCCACAGACGTCCAACAAATATCCAGGCACAGGGATGTGCAATCAATAAATAATTAATCTGTCCTCTCAGAAGCAAAACAACAAAAAGTCAACCAACTACTCACTTTCTCAGCCAATGATACTGAGCAGTCATCAACTTCCACAGAAGAACTCCCACAACCTACAAGACCTGAAATCCAGAACATGCCTGAATAGTCCTTCTCAAACTCCAGGCTATCTTCAGACCAAACTGCACATTCAGTGAGGCAGTGTCAATAGAGATCTTTAACTATTCACCAATGAAGAAGCCAGCAAGACCCTTGGTCCTAGAAGATACAAAGATGACTGACGGTAAGAAAAGAAACTACAAGAACTTTCCAGACAATCCCTAAGTCACACTAACAAAATCTCCTTTTTCCCCAAGAGCAACACGAGATCTCCTAATAAGTCTTTGGAAATGCCATAGCAACCAAAGCAGTCCAGCCGGAGCTTAAAAATGGACTTAAAAGTTTAAACTTTTAAAAAGCATTGCAATAAATGCAATACATAGTAAGTTATTTTGCTTGTTAAGCACCTTTTAAACAAGTTTCAGTTCATCCAGAAAATGGGGTTACCGCTATGACTTGATAAGCTAAGCACTGTAAGTTGATAAATATTTAAACGTTTCAAATCATTTTAAATCATTTAAAACCTGTTTCTTGAGAAACTTTTACAGATTAACATACAAAGGTCCAGATATTCAAACTGCGCCATTCTGAGGCGCAAGCCCCTGCGCTGCTCAAAATAGTTGCGCAGGGGTGTGGCCGGGGCGATATTCAAAGGAGTTGCGCTATTGAGCAACTCCTTTGAATATCACCCCCCAGCCACAGCCACTGTGCATGGTGCAGTGGAACTTGCGCTACTGCAAGTTGCCAGAGTTGAGCATTAAACTTGTGGTGGCGCAAGTACCATTGCGCCATCGCCAAATTCAATATTCAAAAGGTGACATAGCAAATGGGGCCATAATTCAGCAAAGAAGCGCGGGGGCCATTTGCATCTATTTAAGGCCCCATTTGCATGCCATTTAGCATGTAGTGCGCCCGATCCGAGGACTTGCGCCTGGCCACCCTGCCAGGCAGCAGCCGCCGGGGACCGACGCACTTGCAGCCCGATCGCGGCAGAAAGTAACATGAAACACCCCCACACATCTCCCGATGCCCGACGGGCAGAAAGTAGCATGAAACACCCCCACACATCTCCAATGCCCGATCGCGGGCAGAAAGTAACATGAAACACCCCCACATCTCCGATGCCCGATCGTAGGCAGAAAGTAACATGAAACCCCCACACATCTCCCGATGCCCGATCGCTGGCAGAAAGTAACATGAAACACCCCCAACACATCTCCCGATGCCCAATTGCGGGCAGAAAGTAACATGAAACACCCCACATCTCGATGCCCGATCGCTGGCGAAAGTAACATAGAAACACCCCCAACACATCTCCCAATGCCCAATTGCGGGCGAAAGTAACATAAAACACTCCCCACATCTCCGATGCCGATCGTGGGCGAAAGTAACATGAAACCCCCACATCTCCTGATGCCCGATCCGCAGGCAGAGCGTCAAAACAAACCCCAGTGCCCGATCGCGGGCAGAATATATAAGCCCCAACCGAATATCTCCTGGTGGTCCAGTGGACCGTAATGCCCGATCGCGGGCAGAATGTCAGAATTACAACCCCCCAAACATCTCCCTGGTGTCTAGTGTATCCCCCCACCCACCCACGAAGCCCCTCCACCCGCTCCCCGGCGGCTGGCGGCAGCAACATCCACCCATCTGCCGCCCCTCTGCCCGCCAACTGACTGTCTGGTAGGGCTGCACGCCCATTGGTGCAGACTACAGCAATGGTGCAGCCCATACCCGTGCATGACGGTCAGATTTGTGAATGAACATCATTCACAAATCTGGACTGTCATGTAATATAGCTGCTACGCCCATTGGCTGTAGCTCTGCACCACAGGCGACACCGAACAGTCGACAGCGGTCGGCGGGCGGCGGGCGCAGGCGGTGGATGCTGCCGCCCACCAGCTGCCAGGAGGGAGTGGGGTGGAGGGGCTTCGGGTGGGGTGGGGGACACCAGACACCAGGGAGATGTTTGGGGGTTGTAACTGACATTCTGCCCGCGATCGGGCATTACGGTCCACTGACCACCAGGGAGATATTCGGTTGGGGGCTTTATACATTCTTCCCGCGACCGGGCACTGGGGGTTTGTTTCACGCTCTGCCCGCGATCGGGCATCGAGAAGTGTGTGGGGGTGTTTCATGTTACTTTCGCCCGCGATCGGCATCGGGAGATGTGGGGGTTGTTTTACGCCTGCCCACGATCGGGCTGGTGGGGGGGCACAGCGACTGAGGCTGGGGGTTAGCCACAGGTGGCTGCTGTGTTGCGCCCGCACACAGCAGCTCACCTGTGAGTGGCCCTCAACTTGATCCTTTTTGGCTCAAAGTTGTGCAGGCACAGGTTGGGGTTGCGATGATGAACTCTGCACAACCCGACTGAATATCGGGTTGCGCAGTTTATGCATGGTTCCTTCCTCCTGTTGAGCATGCATTCATTTGCATTGCGCTGTTGCTCAACCTGTTGTCAGTGGCATAACTGCTCTGCTGAATATCGCGAATGGCGAATGTAGGACTTGGCGTGACGCAAGAAACCTGTTGCGCATGGCGCAACCCTTTTGAATATCTGGGCCAAAGTATTTTACCTCTGTACTGCCAATTTGTATTGAAATAAACTTAACTATTCATGTATAACAACAGATCTTTTTTTCACAACAGTTTCTCAGTGAAAACCTATGGGGAAAAAATGAAGGTCAGCAATTATAAAAACAAAGTAAGAGTGGGTGGTATAAACTCAAATTTACACACACCCTTGGTGAGGATGCCTTATTAAACCCTCGGCTTCACCCTCAGTGTTTTTTTTTTATTATAACCATCTACCCATACATTATTCTATATATAATAACTTTAGTTATTGACACAGTGACTCAGATAAATGGGTTTATGTGATGTTTTTTATCCTGACACCTATTACATATATATATACTGTATATACATATATTCATAAGTTTCATAAGTTTATCAAGCAGAGGAGACTTGCGTCCTTTGATTGCTTGCCCAAATTACATCATCATAAATTTATTAACATAGAACTTGCACAGTCTTGTTTTAAACAGTTCAATTGTAGTACTGCTTACCACCTCAAGAGGCAAGGTGTTCCATATGGAGGGCACCCTTTGGCTGAACCAACTTTTCCTTTTTTTTAGGTTCCAGTGAGGTAACTCTAACTGTAAGTGGTGCCCCCTGGTGTTATACTTAGATTCTTTTTTTTTTTGATTAGGCCATATTCTTCCCATAAAACATTATCATGGAGTGCCCTATAGAGCATACACAGGTCACCTCTCAATCTTCTATACTGCAATGTATAGATGTCAAGATGTTCTAATCTTTCTTGGTATGTTAATTCATTAGTGCCCACTACAGCCTTAGTTGCTCTGCATTGAACCCGTTCCAGTTTTAGTATATCCCCCCTCATATGGAGCCCAAACTTGGACTCCATATTCTAGGTAAGGTTGTACCAGGGCCTGATAAAGAGGAATAATGACCTTCCTGTCCCTACTTTTTATATGGCGAAAGATACAATTTAAACTTTGATTTGCAATTTTAGTAACATTATTGCAGTGAGTAGTAAATTGTAGGTCAGAGGATATTATTATCCCTAGATCTTTTCCTCAATTGTGGTAGGTACTGTAGTTTGGTCCCTGATTCTGTTTACAAATTTGGGGTTGAATTTCCCCAAATGCATTGTAGCACATTTATTCACATTCAATTCAAGTTTTTTTATTAAGAGTCCAGGTTGCTATGTCTAGTAGGGCTTTTTCATATTATTTTGCTCCTCCCAGATATTAACTATAGACCCAGTCTGCAGTCATCTAGAATTTTGTCAACCATATATTACTTATTTGCAGTTCAATGATGTTATGTACATGTTAAATAAACACGGACCCCTGTGGAACTCCACTCATCACCCACGCCTAATCTGATAAGACTCCATTCACCATCACCTTCTGCCTCCTCCCCACAACCATGAGGCAATCCAATTAACCAATTTGGAATCCACTCCCATTTGCTGCAATGTATGTGTGTGTGTGTGTGTGTGTGTGTGTGTGTATATATATATATATATGTGTGAGATATATATAGATATATGTGTGTGTATAAAATTTAATTGCAAAACAACTACTTTAATGCACCAATTTTATACTATAGTGTTGAGTAGAAACATAGAAACATAGAAGTTGATGGCAGATAAGGACCGCAAGGCCCATCCAGTCTACCCATTTCTTTTTCTACCTTATGACTGTGCCATCGGCCTTCGCTCTGTCAATGGCCTACCTGTTCATACTCATCTGTATTGCTCCCTTTTGTCTATCTCATGCCTGTTTGAAACCCTGCACTGTATTCATATCCACCACTTCCTGTTTCCTGTAGCCTGTTTAATGTTAAATCTCAAATTTTGCACTTTAATAACTTTGCAACCGATCAATGGATTTGTACAAAGTTTGGCATGCGCTGTCCTGTGGGATAGATCTCTTGATGTGGCAAGTATACTTGGTTGGATATATGAATTCTGAGATTTGGATAGTGCAAAAACCTTAGAAGTCACCGGGCCCGATTCTCAAAAGGATACGTTCAGCGTAAGTGTAATACACCAAACATGAATGTTGCAACTGGCAAGATACACCCGCAGTTGCAACATGCACTATTCTAGAAAACACACATGCGACATTGTGCAAAGCATTATGCCAATGGCAACTTATGCCATAGTTACGCCAAACCCTAAGATACGCATATGTGTACTGTGAGATGTGCCAAAGATAGTAGTAGACAGACCCGATTTGAAATTCTAGAAGCCACCAACCAACAGGATACACCAATAGCAATTAGCAGAAGTTACACCAGGGGTTAGCAGGTGTAACTCAGCATAGTATAAAAGGGGCAGGAGGTACATGAGAGAGAGAGAGAGCGAGAGAGAGAGAGAGAGAGAGAGAGACGCTGTGGACTAAGTAGTGGACACACACTACTGTGAGTGAGTGAGTGATAGAGGAATGGCAGCCCCAGTAGCCCTAATGGGAATATTACTGGCAGCAGAGAGGTGACGTAGGCACCGCAGGAGGCATGATGGCAGGAACCAGGGGAACAGGCACCCACAACAGCAGCAGCAAAGACCTGGCAAACACCATGCACCATATGTGTACATCCAAGGAAGTCATGCTTAGACCTCAGGGAGGGAGGAGCACTGCATCACACGCTATCACCTGCCAAGTGCCACCATAGCTGAGCTGTGTGATGACCTGAGGGAAGATCTACAGAGTGCCACCTATAGAGGGCAACCCATCCCTGTGGAGGTGAAGATCAGTGCAGCATTGTGCTTCCTTGCCACAGGGACCTTCCAAACCTCAACGGGTGACACTACCAGCATCTCATAGTCTGCCACATCACGATGCCTCAGGCAGGTCCTGAATGCACTGGAGAAATGTGTGGATAGGTACATATGTTACCCAAGGGATGTACAGCAGCAGCAGCAAGTTCTCAAGCAGACATTCTACCAAGTGGCCTAGTTTCCCCATGTGCTAGGTGTAATTGACTATATACATGTGGCCATCAGGGCACCACCAGGTGAGGCTGATGTCTACATTAATCAAAAGTGATACCACTCTATGAACATGCAAGTTATGTGTGATGCCGAGTACAGGATCCTGGATGTGGTCACCCAGTACCGAGGTTCCTGCCATGATTCATACATCCTATGCAACTGTGGCCTGCATGAGGCATTTGAGTCAGGACAAATCACAGGTGGATGGCTTATCGTAGGTCAGGGTGGCGACAAGGTGAACACTTCTGTTCAGGTGAGGTAACAACAGTGTACAGTGCAGTCATGATGTACTGTTCCACCCCAACAGGTGATAGTGGATACCCACAGCTCCAATGGGTCATGACACCGACATTCACACACACTGGCAGCCAACAGCAGTACAATGACTCCCATGTGGCAACAAGGGGAGTGATTGAACGTACCTTTGGCATCCTCAAGGCACACTTCAGGTGTCTGGACCAGTCAGGTGGAGCACTCCAATACAGTCCTGAGATGGCCTGCACAATATTCCTAGTGTGCTGCATCCTCCATAACCTGGCACAGAAGAACTGCATACTACTGCCAGACCTGGATGGCTTGGAGGATGACGGTGATGGAGAACACTGTGACCATCCTGTGAGGCAGCTGCAGGCCCACGCTGCACTGTGCCAGGCAGGATAACATGCAAGATGTGAACTGATTGCACACCACTTCGCATAACAGCAACCATCAGTATGCATTGTGTACCGACAGCAGTATGGCAGCACACTGTGAACACCCAAACATCATACAGACCTGCTACCCAGTGCTGGACACATGATAGTGTCACAGTGTACACAGCACTCAGTGATCCTGTCCTGTGTCCAGCATCTGGTGGACAGACCAACCTCCTGCACTGTGTTGTGAGACCAAGGTGCACTTGGAGACAGGAAGGCATGCTGGAGGCACACATTCCCAGCCCACCACCCTGGACAGGCAGCAAGGACATGTCCCTGCAAAGTATTGCATGGATGAAGCCCCCCATGCCCCATATTGTAGTCCAGCATGACACACGTTTTGGACAGTTGTGGACACTGTGTGGCTGTACAGGCATATGTGACACTGACATGTGTTGCCCACCCAGGTGCTGCACACCAGCCATGGTAACTGGCTGAATAACAGTGATGTCATGTCAGGTGTGTGGCACCGGGATAATGGCACACCTGTTGCACACGTGCCCTGTTCTGCACATCACTGTTGGTGGCCAGTCTTGTCTGCTAACATGTAACCCCCCACAACATGCTCATGTGTACTGTGCTCCACACAGTGCTGTGGGCAATGCAACAATACCAAACATGCATGATCTGAACAGCTCAACCCACTGGCATATGCAGAGTATGATGTAGTGACACATTGCGGACAATGCATGACACAGTTATGCATGTTTCACTGCATATGCTCTTTGCAAAATCACATGCACAATAGCTGACATGTCTGCCATGTACCTGTATACCATGGTGGCACAGGCAGTTGATGACATGCATGGAGCCCCACCACCATGCACATCGCCTACAACAATGCCCCTCATACACGGTGGCATACAGTGCTGCATCGCCACAGTACAACTGTGTGTTGTGCAAAGTACACAGTAAGCTGAAGGCAGAATGCAACTGTGTGCACCATCGTTGCTGTGTGTGTGTGGTATGCATGCCATTTTGCCACACATATTGCCGCAAATGCGTGTTGCAACACTGCACATGGAACATGCAGAAACACATGCACAACACAGCATGCAATGCCAAACACCACAGAACCCAATAGAAGTCGCACCATTCAGTGTTGGCTGCCCAAACAACCATGGCAAGTGGGGAAGGCTGACCCTAAGTGGCTGGGCACCTAACTTTACATCACAAAGACTGCCTAGCTCATCAATCTTGTCCAGCAATGGCACAGGACTCTCTTGCCACCAGGCTGCAGAGGACACACCCCCAGTGAGAGGGATGCAGTGGTGACAAGTCACAGAGCACCTGCACCATCTCACTGGTGTTAGATGTACTGTATGCCAGCTGATGCACAGGTGCAGGATCTTTCAAGATGTGACCCCCAGGTCCTGCAGCACATGTTGAATATGGCCAGGGAGAGCGATGTGGCCATGAGGACTGGCCAGAGGCCACCAGAAGGTGAGTTGTACAGTGTTGTTGCCCCTTGCCATAGCCACAAGGCATGTCCCACATGCCAGGAGGGCCAAACACTGACGCATGTCTCCCCCCATGTCTCCACAGGTCACAGACATATGGCCTATGACAGGAATACCATTGGTAGACAGGTGGACCCAGCAGCTGCAGCAGTGGATGGAGGAGGTAAATGTTTGCAGTCTCATGAACATGGCCAAGATGTGCCTGCATATGTGGGCTGTACTGTAGGTCACATTACCACAACAGGCAGTGGCACAATGACAATGTCTGTGCATGAGATGTGTCACACAACAAGGCCCCACTCACACATGTGGCTGTGGTTCATGGGGATGTCAGGTGTGCGATGTCCATAGTACCACTGCTGTCAGTGTGGTGGTGGCAGGGCCACCACAGACACACAGTGTCCAGCCACAATGGGTGCGGCTATGCCAGCGTCACCACTGTGTGGCATCCCCCAGTCACGCCCTACACCACTGGAATGGCAACACAGCTCATGCACGATACGCCGTCATGTGTACTGCTTCCATCCCACAGGTGCCACACAGCATGGTGGAGCGCAGGGGGACAGCCTTCAACCCCATGAGCTGTTGACAGTGATGAGGAGGCAGAAAATAGAGGATGCACGTGCATATCGGCAGCGCACCAGGGCACATCTACGGAGGGCAAGGCAACTGCAGACAGAGTCAAGTGAGGAGGACACTGATGCCCAGCATGACACTGCATCTACTACACAAGGTGACACAGTTGGTACCCAGGGGGCCATGCAGGTCCAGAGACAACAGTGCGCAACCCCCATCCAGTAAGGGAACACTGGCAAGGCAGAGGCACACCACCACACATGTTGATGCTGAGTTGGACTGCACCATAGTGGACATTGTGGGCAGCGTTAATGAGAACAGCACAGCAGTGGCACAGGAAATGTCACCCATGGGACTGGTCCAGGTTGTGGGTGATGTACAGGCCCTGGAAGTATGGCAGGCCTTGCAGACAACAGGTGACATGTAGGTGCAGGATGAAGGTGCTACAATGGGCATGGATGTGCTGGTAGTGGAATGTGACAGTGGTGCAGACAGCTCTGTGGATACACATAAAGGGACTGGGCAGCAGGGCATGGACTCAGGAGTCCTGTCCCAAGCACTAGTGCTACTGATGAACAGGGACCAGTGCCTGGCTGGCATGGTGCAGGACATCCTTATGGACATGTCTTGGTTGTAGGGCTCACTGCTCCGGTTCATGGACGTGCTCCAGGAGCCATTAACGGACATGGTGGTGTGCCATGTGCCACGAGAGGTGTTTACCAGGCATTCTGCAATGGTGTGCCTTTGCACTGTTACTATTGCTGTCTGTTGTGTTCAACTGTCTGTTGACACTCTTGGGGATGGGTGGGGTGGCTGTGCATTATGGTACTGCACATTGTAATCACTAGTCATTTTACCTGTGTTAGCTGTGTTACCTGTTGGGGTGGGGTGGGTGTGCTGGCTGTGTGTTTTGTATTGCATACTGTTCTTCATACTGCTTACATCAGTTATACATGTTTTACCTGTTGTGGTGGGGTGGGAGTGGGGGGCTGTTGGCTTTGCAATGCATACAGTCCATAGTACCATTCCTAGCTGTTTTACTAGTTGTACCATTTGGGTTTGGGTGGGGTGGATGTGAGTTGGTCAGTGCACACTGTCCTACGCTGTTGCTATGCCTGTTGTACATGTTTTACTGTTGGGGTGGGAGGGGTGGATGTGGTTGTTGTTGCAGCATGCTTTTCATCAGTCTTGTCATGCCTGGCATACCTGTTTGATCTGTTTGGGTGGGGTGGGTTGGGTTATGAGTGTCACCTGTTGTTGTTGAGTTACCATCCATTACGTGCCTGCTATTGATATGGACAGATGTGTCACTGTGTGTTATGTGCATTGCTGTTACTATCATACATTACTGGTAGGTCACATGGTATGGCACAGAGTGCATGATTGGAAACATGGCACTCTGCTGTGTTTGCACAGACATGTCGCATGGGACATATGTAGCACTTTGTTGCCATGTGGACGTTGTTCAGTCACCATGCTGTGGCACATCTGCACAGCAGCAGTATGGTCCCACCACTGACTTCAGGAATTGCGTTTACATGCAGATGCAGGGGCCACAGTAAACCATACTTGTCCAGCCTTTTGTATTAGTGTGCCAGCTATGTGGGCCTTCTTACAGCACCTGTGGGGACATAACTACAGGTGGCACTGGTTGGTGCCACTAGTACATGTCCAACACACACACACCTCACTATGTTGGTGACATGCTGCCCGGTGCTGCTCACTATCATAGCGCCACTGTTTATAGAACCCGCTTGGTCATGTCAGGTGGGTGGGACCTGGTAGCTACTACAGCCAGCAGGGTGGTACACAGTTGGGTGATGTAGCTACAGGTATACTCACATGAGTGCTGAGGCATGCCATAGGTGTATGGGTGCAGTGCATGTCTGTTGTACTGCAGTGTTGGACTATGGTGGCTGGCATGTCCCCACCAAAATGGCTAGACCACCCATATTGACGTATTGTGTTGCATACAATAACCTGCATGGATGAGCATGGTACTGCATCCCTCACACATTACAAATGCACATCAACACAGCTGGCATGTGGTCCGCCTCCTGTGTGATGCACCATATGCACATGTGACCATGCCACTGGACCCACCTTGGGCCCTCATGTGTAACGCATGTGTTGCATGGTCAGCGTTATACAGACACAGAACCAGACACACACAGAGACACAGACACACACACACACAGACACTCACACAGCCTTGATGGCACGGTGTTCTTTGCTGTGCCAAGCAGCTGGTGCACCTGTGCACACACACCTCTCATGCACCTTTGCCTACCACTGTAAGAGTGGTTCTCCATATGCACATGGCGCACCCTTGCTGGCCCATTACATTCCCAGGATATGCACTCACAGACAACAGGATGTGTGTTGGTAATGGTTTACTTATTGGATGTGCCAGTGACAGTGCATGTGTATCCCTCCTGGATGTCCAGTGCAATCTTTACATGTGCATGTGACAGGGTAAATCCCTGTGTCTGCCCTCACTCTCCTACATGACACCAGTGGTGTTCCTGGTTGTGAACCTATGTCATTTCACACTGTGCTGTGTGTGTGGCCACATGTTGGTGCCCCTGCACCTAGTCATTATTGTGTCAGGTGAATTTGACAGGTCCCATTGTGTGTGTCCCTAGGTTGTACATGACCTCAGTTGCCCATGCTGTCCTGTATGCTATTGCCTGCTGCTACGTGCTTACACTGCACTGTTTGGTGGCTGTTTGCTGCTGTGTCCAGTGTCCCCCGCCACTTCACCTGGGATCCCCTTCCTACCTCCACTGGACCATCGTGTTGGGGCTCTGGTGTATTCTCCACACTGGTCATGCTTTGGCATTTCCTGCTGCACTTCCTGGGCTGTGTTACACCCTCTTGGACAATCTGTTATACCCAGTGGTAATGTCTTCCTGCTCACTTGTGCCAGGTAGCATTACTGTGTGTGTTTGTTGCCCACTCATTCCAGTAGCGGTTTGTTCCATGGTTGGCTGTTGCCCTATGGTATGGCCTTCACCAGTGGTGACAGTGGCTGTGCTAAAGGGTGTGGCTGCACTGGTTGTGGTGGCAGCACTGGGTGTGGCCTGGTTTCCTCCTATGATTGGCACTGTGGTGTTGCTCCCTTGCACATGTGTGCCTTGTGGGTGCATGGGTGATCCTTGCTCTGTGCTGACATGGTGTGGTAGCACAGATGGTGGCTCTAACCTCTGTGGTACATTCCCGCAGGTTGGGCATGCCTGTGCTTATGGTGGTCACTGTATGGCTGGTGTTGGCCATAGTGGTATGGCATCCTGTTGCTGCCTGGCTTGCAGCACAGTTGCAATGGCATGCAAACTGTCGTTAGCGCCTCCATGTGCTGTTTTTGTAGCACTAAGGAACAATCCAGCATGTGGTGCACTGCTGCATTGCTTCCATCTGCCTGTGTGACTGGTTAATTAGGTCATGCAGGGCCAACACAATGTCTGCCAGGGCTGTCTTGCTGTCCTGAGACCCTGCCTGTATGGCAGTGACCATGTCTGCAAGATGCCCCTCCACCCAGTGCTGGTGTGTCTCCATGCTGGAACATAGGGCGACTATCTCCTATGTGAGCTCATCCTGCTTGTGTACCACAGAGTTGCAGTACTCCCCCAAATACTCCAGAGCTGTGCTGCCTTGCTGTAGTGTCCTCGTGGCCTCCTCCAGTTGGGCCTCTAGGTTGTCCATGCTTAGGGGGCTCAACTCCTTGGCAGCATTGTCATGGATACTTGGGGTGTGCACTGTGTCCTCTGCACTGTGCTGCCCACATTGCCCATCCTCCATAGCTGCCATGTTGCTGGTATCCTGCCACTCCTTTGTGTGGACCTCTGTGAGTCCCCATGCTCTTCCTTGCCCTCCTCTTCCTCCCTCGGCACATCACCCTCCTCTTCCTCTACGCCCTCCTCAATTCCCTCCATTGCTGCCTCAGTGTCCCCCTCAGTGCCATCGGTATCATCCTGGACTTCAGCAGCTGTGGGACTGCTGGTCTCACTGCTGGTGACATCCATGTCAATGTCTTCCTCCAGGGTTTCCTGCTGTCAACTGGTTCCCACCTGGCCTGTGGTTCCTGTGGGTGCAATGCAGGATAATCACTTGCATGGCCTTGTAATGGTTTTTCCCTGCCTCTCCGGCCACTGTGTGGCCCAGCACAGCTTCTTGGTCTCCCAGCCAGCTGTTCGATGCTGCCATTCCTATTGGCACAGTTCTGGTGCCTACCACCAGTGTATTGCCTACTGCCTTGTGTGGATGGCTGCTGGGAGTGCTCTATATTCACCTGTGGGTGCAGTTCTGCTGTCTTGTATGGGTGCCCCATCACATTGTCACCAACCCAGCCGCCTCCAAGTCCATTTGTTTGGCCACCTCCCATTTGCAATGTTCATATGCTGCCCATGCCTGTTTGAGGTAGCACACCAGTATGCTTTATTTTACCCATGGCCCTGGTGCATATGCTTGTGTGGCTTTGGCTGTGCACCAGCACATGTTTCTTCTGGACAGTTCTTGTGGTGGTCACACACATGCACACACCCATGTCCATGCTCATGGATGTTGGGTGTGCTGTCCCCCCTCCACTTACCTCTGGTGCTCTGCAGCCTGACATTGTCAGCTCTGCACCACGGGCGGCAGCCCTACCGGACAGTCCGGTCGGCGGGCGGCGGGCGCAGGCGGGTGGATGCTGCCGCCCACCAGCTGCCAGGAGGGAGTGGGGTGGAGGGGCTTCGTGGGTGGGGTGGGGGACACTAGACACCAGGGAGATGTTTGGGGGTGTAACTTGACATTCTGCCCGCGATCGGGCATTACGTCCACTGACCACCAGGGAGATATTCGGTTGGGGGGCTTTATACATTCTTCCCGCGATCGGGCACTGGGGGTTTGTTTCATCGCTTTGCCCGCGATCGGGCATCGAGAAGTGTGTGGGGGTGTTTCATGTTACTTTCGCCCGCGATCGGCATCGGGAGATGTGGGGTTGTTTTACGCCTGCCCACGATCGGGCTGGTGGGGGGGCACAGCGACTGAGGCTGGGGGTTAGCCACAGGTGGCTGCTGTGTTGCCCCGCACACAGCAGCTCACCTGTGAGTGGCCCTCAACTTGATCCTTTTTTGGCTCAAAGTTGTGCAGGCACAGGTTAGTTGCGATGATGAACTCTGCACAACCCGACTGAATATCGGGTTGCGCAGTTTATGCATGGTTCCTCCCCCTCCTGTTGAGCATGCATTCATTTGCATTGCGCTGTTGCTCAACCTGTTGTCAGTGGCATAACTGCCTTCTGCTGAATATCGCAGAATGGCGCAATGTAGGACTTGCGCATGCGCAAACCTGTTGCGCATGGCGCAACCCTTTTGAATATCTGGGCCAAAGTATTTTACCTCTGTACTGCCAATTTGTATTGAAATAAACTTAACTATTCATGTATAACAACAGATCTCTTTTTTCACAACAGTTTCTCAGTGAAAACCTATGGGGGAAAAAATGAAGGTCAGCAATTATAAAAAACAAAGTAAGAGTGGGTGGTATAAACTCAAATTTTACACACACCCTTGGTGAGGGATGCCTTAATAAACCCCTCGGGCTTCACCCTCAGTGTTTTTTTTTTATTATAACCATCTACCCATACATTATTCTATATATAATAACTTTAGTTATTGACACAGTGACTCAGATAAATGGGTTTATGTGATGTTTTTTATCCTGACACCTATTACATATATATATACTGTATATACATATATTCATAAGTTTCATAAGTTTATCACAGAGGAGACTTGCCCTTTGATTGCTTGCCCAAATTACATCATCATAAATTTATTAACATAGAACTTGCACAGTCTTGTTTTAAAACAGTTCAATTGTAGTACTGCTTACCACCTCAAGAGGCAAGGTGTTCCATATGGAGGGCACCCTTGGCTGAACCAACTTTTCTTTTTTAGGTTCCAGTGAGGTAACTCTAACTGTAAGTGGTGCCCCTGGTGTTATACTTAGATTCTTTTTTTGATTAGGCCATATTCTTCCCATAAAACATTATCATGGAGTGCCCTATAGAGCATACACAGGTCACCTCTCAATCTTCTATACTGCAATGTATAGATGTCAAGATGTTCTAATCTTTCTTGGTATGTTAATTCATTAGTGCCCACTACAGCCTTAGTTGCTCTGCATTGAACCCGTTCCAGTTTTAGTATATCCCCCCTCATATGGAGCCCAAACTTGGACTCCATATTCTAGGTAAGGTTGTACCAGGGCCTGATAAAGAGGAATAATGACCTTCCTGTCCCTACTTTTTATATGGCGAAAGATACAATTTAAACTTTGATTTGCAATTTTAGTAACATTATTGCAGTGAGTAGTAAATTGTAGGTCAGAGGATATTATTATCCCTAGATCTTTTTCCTCAATTGTGGTAGGTACTGTAGTTTGGTTCCCCTGATTCTGTTTACAAATTTGGGGTTGAATTTCCCCAAATGCATTGTAGCACATTTATTCACATTCAATTCAAGTTTTTTTATTAAGAGTCCAGGTTGCTATGTCTAGTAGGGCTTTTTGCATATTATTTTGCTCCTCCCAGATATTAACTATAGACCCCAGTCTGCAGTCATCTGCGAATTTTGTCAACCATATATTACTATATTTGCAGTTCAATGATGTTATGTACATGTTAAATAAACACGGACCCCTGTGGAACTCCACTCATCACCCACGCCCAATCTGATAAGACTCCATTCACCATCACCCTCTGCCTCCTCCCCACAACCATGAGGCAATCCAATTAACCAATTTGGAATCCACTCCATTTGCTGCAATGTATGTGTGTGTGTGTGTGTGTGTGTGTGTGTGTATATATATATATATATAGTGTGAGATATATAGATATATTGTGTGTATAAAATTTAATTGCAAAACAACTACTTTAATGCACCAATTTTATACTATAGTGTTGAGTAGAAACATAGAAACATAGAAGTTGATGGCAGATAAGGACCGCAAGGCCCATCCAGTCTACCCATTTCTTTTTCTACCTTATGACTGTGCCATCGGCCTTCGCTCTGTCAATGGCCTACCTGTTCATACTCATCTGTATTGCTCCCTTTTGTCTATCTCATGCCTGTTTGAAACCCTGCACTGTATTCATATCCACCACTTCCTGTTTCCTGTAGCCTGTTTAATGTTAAATCTCAAATTTTGCACTTTAATAACTTTGCAACCGATCAATGGATTTGCACAAAGTTTGGCATGCGCTGTCCTGTGGGATAGATCTCTTGATGTGGCAAGTATACTTCTGGTTGGATATATGAATTCTGAGATTTGGATAGTGCAAAAACCTTAGAAGTCACCGGGCCCGATTCTCAAAAGGATACGTTCAGCGTAAGTGTAATACACCAAACATGAATGTTGCAACTGGCAAGATACACCCGCAGTTGCAACATGCACTATTCTAGAAAACACACATGCGACATTGTGCAAAGCATTATGCCAATGGCAACTTATGCCATAGTTACGCCAAACCCTAAGATACGCATATGTGTACTGTGAGATGTGCCAAAGATAGTAGTAGACAGACCCGATTTGAAATTCTAGAAGCCACCAACCAACAGGATACACCAATAGCAATTAGCAGAAGTTACACCAGGGGTTAGCAGGTGTAACTCAGCATAGTATAAAAGGGGCAGAAGGAGGTACACATGAGAGAGAGAGAGAGCGAGAGAGAGAGAGAGAGAGAGAGAGACGCTCTGGACTAAGTAGTGGACACACACTACTGTGAGTGAGTGAGTGATAGAGGAATGGCAGCCCCAGTAGCCCTAATGGGAATATTACTGGCAGCAGAGAGGTGACGTAGGCACCGCAGGAGGCATGATGGCAGGAACCAGGGAACAGGCACCCACAACAGCAGCAGCAAAGACCTGGCAAACACCATGCACCATATGTACATCCAAGGAAGTCATGCTTAGGACCTCAGGGAGGGAGGAGCACTGCATCACACGCTATCACCTGCCAAGTGCCACCATAGCTGAGCTGTGTGATGACCTGAGGGAAGATCTACAGAGTGCCACCTATAGAGGGCAACCCATCCCTGTGGAGGTGAAGACCAGTGCAGCATTGTGCTTCCTTGCCAAGGACCTTCCAAACCTCAACGGGTGACACTACCAGCATCTCATAGTCTGCCACATCACGATGCCTCAGGCAGGTCCTGAATGCACTGGAGAAATGTGGATAGGTACATATGTTACCCAAGGGATGTACAGCAGCAGCAGCAAGTTCTCAAGCAGACATTCTAGCTCATGGGCCTAGTTTCCCCATGTGCTAGGTGTAATTGACTATATACATGTGGCCATCAGGGCACCACCAGGTGAGGCTGATGTCTACATTAATCAAAAGTGATACCACTCTATGAACATGCAAGTTATGTGTGATGCCGAGTACAGGATCCTGGATGTGGTCACCCAGTACCGAGGTTCCTGCCATGATTCATACATCCTATGCAACTGTGGCCTGCATGAGGCATTTGAGTCAGGACAAATCACAGGTGGATGGCTTATCGGTAGGTCAGGGTGGCGCACAAGGTGAACACTTCTGTTCAGGTGAGGTAACAACAGTGTACAGTGCAGTCATGATGTACTGTTCCACCCCAACAGGTGATAGTGGATACCCACAGCTCCAATGGGTCATGACACCCCTCCGACATCCACACACTGCAGCCAAGCAGCAGTACAATGACTCCCATGTGGCAACAAGGGGAGTGATTGAACGTACCTTTGGCATCCTCAAGGCACACTTCAGGTGTCTGGACCAGTCAGGTGGAGCACTCCAATACAGTCCTGAGATGGCCTGCACAATATTCCTAGTGTGCTGCATCCTCCATAACCTGGCACAGAAGAACTGCATACTACTGCCAGACCTGGATGGCTTGGAGGATGACGTGATGGAGAACACTGTGACCATCCTGGAGGCAGCTGCAGGCCCACGCTGCACTGTGCCAGGCAGGATAACATGCAAGATGTGAACTGATTGCACACCACTTCAGCATAACAGCAACCATCAGTATGCATTGTGTACCGACAGCAGTATGGCAGCACACTGTGAACACCCAAACATCATACAGACCTCGTTACCCAGTGCTGGACACATGATAGTGTCACAGTGTACACAGCACTCAGTGATCCTGTCCGTGTCCAGCATCTGGTGGACAGACCAACCTCCTGTACTGTGTGTGTGAGACTAAGGTGCACTTGGAGACAGGAAGGCATGCTGAGGCACACATTCCCAGCCCACCACCCTGGACAGGCAGCAAGGACATGTCCCTGCAAAGTATTGCATGGATGAAGCCCCCCATGCCCCATATTGTAGTCCAGCATGACACACGTTTTGGACAGTTGTGGACACTGTGTGGCTGTACAGGCATATGTGACACTGACATGTGTTGCCCACCCAGGTGCTGCACACCAGCCATGGTAACTGGCTGAATAACAGTGATGTCATGTCAGGTGTGTGGCACCGGGATAATGGCACACCTGTTGCACACGTGCCCTGTTCTGCACATCACTGTTGGTGGCCAGTCTTGTCTGCTAACATGTAACCCCCCACAACATGCTCATGGGTACAGTGCTCCACACAGTGCTGTGGGCAATGCAACAATACCAAACATGCATGATCTGAACAGCTCAACCCACTGGCATATGCAGAGTATGATGTAGTGACACATCTGACAATGCATGACACAGTTATGCATGTTTCACTGCATATGCTCTTTGCAAAATCACATGCACAGCTGACATGTCTGCCATGTACCTGTATACCATGGTGGCACAGGCAGCTGATGACATGCATGGAGCCCCACCACCATGCACATCGTCCCTACAACAATGCCTCCCTCATACACGGTGGCATACAGTGCTGCAGGTGCTGCCACAGTACAACTGTGTGTTGTGCGGCTACACAGTAAGCTGAAGGCAGAATGCAACTGTGTGCACCATCGTTGCTGTGTGTGTGGTATGCATGCCATTTTGCCACACATATTGCCGCAAATGCGTGTTGTGACACTGCGCACATGGAACATGCAGAAACACATGCACAACATAGCGTGCAATGCCAAACACCACAGAACCCAATAGAAGTCGCACCATTCAGTGTTGGCTGCCCAGACAACCATGGCAAGTGGGGAAGGCTGACCCTAAGTGGCTGGGCACCTAACTTTACATCACAAAAGACTGCCTAGCTCATCAATCTTGTCCAGCAATGGCACAGGACTCTCTGCCACCAGGCTGCAGAGGACACACCCCAGTGAGAGGGATGCAGTGTGGTGACAAGTCACAGAGCACCTGCACCATCTCACTGGTGTTAGATGTACTGTATGCCAGCTGATGCACAGGTGCAGGATCTTTCAAGATGTGACCCCAGGTCCTGCAGCACATGTTGAATATGGCCAGGAGAGCGATGTGGCTATGAGGACTGGCCAGAGGCCACCAGAAGGTGAGTTGTACAGTGTTGTTGCCCTTGCCATAGCCACAAGGCATGTCCCACATGCCAGGAGGGCAAACACTGACGCATGTCTCCCCATGTCTCCACAGGTCACAGACATATGGCCTATGACAGGAATACCATTGGTAGACAGGTGGACCCAGCAGCTGCAGCAGTGGATGGAGGAGGTAAATGTTTGCAGTCTCATGAACATGGCCAAGATGTGCCTGCATATGTGGTGGGCTGTACTGTAGGTCACATTACCACAACAGGCAGTGGCACAATGACAATGTCTGTGCATGAGATGTGTCACACAACAAGGCCCCACTCACACATGTGGCTGTGGTTCATGGGGATGTCAGGTGTGCGATGTCCATAGTACCACTGCTGTCAGTGTGGTGGTGGCAGGGCCACCACAGACACACAGTGTCCAGCCACAATGGGTGCGGCCATGCCAGTGTCACCACTGTGTGGCATCCCCCAGTCACGCCCTACACCACTGGAATGGCAACACAGCTCATGCACGACACGCATGTGTACTGCTTCCATCCCACAGGTGCACACAGCATGGTGGAGCGCAGGGGACAGCCTTCAACCCCATGAGCTGTTGACAGTGATGAGGAGGCAGAAAATAGAGGATGCACGCAGCATCACGGCAGCGCACCAGGGCACATCTACGGAGGGCAAGGCAACTGCAGACAGAGTCAAGTGAGGAGGACACTGATGCCCAGCATGACACTGCATCTACCACACAGGTGACACAGTTGGTACCCAGGGGCCATGCAGGTCCAGAGACAACAGTGCGCAACCCCCATCCAGTAAGGGAACACTGGCAAGGCAGAGGCACACCACCACACATGTTGATGCTGAGTTGGACTGCACCATAGTGGACATTGTGGGCAGCGTTAATGAGAACACCACAGCAGTGGCACAGGAAATGTCACCCATGGGACTGGTCCAGGTTGTGGGTGATGTACAGGCCCTGGAAGTATGGCAGGCCTTGCAGACAACAGGTGACATGTAGGTGCAGGATGAAGGTGCTACAATGGGCATGGATGTGCTGGTAGTGGAATGTGACAGTGGTGCAGACAGCTCTGTGGATACACATAAAGGGACTGGGCAGCAGGGCATGGACTCAGGAGCCCTGTCCCAAGCACTAGTGCTACTGATGAACAGGGACCAGTGCCTGGCTGGCATGGTGCAGGACATCCTTATGGACATGTCTTGGTTGTAGGGCTCACTGCTCCGGTTCATGGACGTGCTCCAGGAGCCATTAACGGACATGGTGGTGTGCCATGTGCCACGAGAGGTGTTTACCAGGCATTCTGCAATGGTGTGCCTTTGCACTGTTACTATTGCTGTCTGTTGTGTTCAACTGTCTGTTGACACTCTTGGGGATGGGTGGGTGGCTGTGCATTATGGTACTGCACATTGTAATCACTAGTCATTTTACCTGTGTTAGCTGTGTTACCTGTTGGGGTGGGGTGGGTGTGCTGGCTGTGTGTTTTGTATTGCATACTGTTCTTCATACTGCTTACATCAGTTATACATGTTTTACCTGTTGTGGTGGGGTGGGAGTGGGGGCTGTTGGCTTTGCAATGCATACAGTCCATAGTACCATTCCTAGCTGTTTTACTAGTTGTACCATTTGGGTTTGGGTGGGTGGATGAGTTGGTCAGTGCACACTGTCCCACGCTGTTGCTATGCCTGTTGTACATGTTTTACTGTTGGGGTGGGAGGGTGGATGTGGTTGTTGTTGCAGCATGCTTTTCATCAGTCTTGTCATGCCTGGCATACCTGTTTGATCTGTTTGGGTGGGGTGGGTTGGGTTATGAGTGTCACCTGTTGTTGTTGAGTTACCATCCATTAAACGCACCTGCTATTGATATGGACAGATGTGTCACTGTGTGTTATGTGCATTGCTGTTACTATCATACATTACTGGTAGGTCACATGGTATGGCACAGAGTGCATGATTGGAAACATGGCACTCTGCTGTGTTTGCACAGACATGTCGCATGGGACATATGTAGCACTTTGTTGCCATGTGGACGTTGTTCAGTCACCATGCTGTGGCACATCTGCACAGCAGCAGTATGGTCCCACCACTGACTTCAGGAATTGCGTTTACATACAGATGCAGGGGCCACAGTAAACCATACTGTCCAGCCCTGACTAGTGTGCCAGCTGTGGGCCCTGCACAGCACCTGTGGGGAAACACAACTACAGGTGGCACTGGTGCCACTAGCACATGTCCAACACACACACACCTCACTATGTTGGTGACATGCTGCCCGGTGCTGCTCACTCATCATAGCGTCACTGTTTATAGAACCCACTGGTCATGTCAGGTGGGGTGGGACCTGGTAGCTACGACAGCCAGCAGGGGAGGTACACAGTTGGGTGATGTAGCTACAGGTATACTCACATGAGTGCTGAGGCATGCCATAGGTGTATGGGTGCAGTGCATGTCTGTTGTACTGCAGTGTTGGACTATGGTGGCTGGCATGTCCCCCCACCAAAATGGCTAGACCACCCATATTGATGTATTGTGTTGCATACAATAACCTGCATGGATGAGCATGGCACTGCATCCCCTCACCCACAATACAATGCACATCAACACAGCTGGCATGTGGTCCGCCTCCTGTGTGATGCACCATATGCACATGTGACCATGCCACTGGACCCACCTTGGGCCCTCATGTGTAACGATGTGTTGCATGGTCAGCGTTATACAGACACAGAACCAGACACACACAGAGACACAGACACACACACACACAGACACTCACACAGCCTTGATGGCACGGTGTTCTTTGCTGTGCCAAGCAGCTGGTGCACCTGTGCACACACACCTCTCATGCACCTTTGCCTACCACTGTAAGAGTGGTTCTCCATATGCACATGGCGCACCCTTGCTGGCCCATTACATTCCCAGGATATGCACTCACAGACAACAGGATGTGTGTTGGTAATGGTTTACTTATTGGATGTGCCAGTGACAGTGCATGTGTATCCCTCCTGGATGTCCAGTGCAATCTTTACATGTGCATGTGACAGGGTAAATCCCTGTGTCTGCCCTCACTCTCCTACATGACACCAGTGGTGTTCCTGGTTGTGAACCATGTCATTTCACACTGTGCTGTGTGTGTGGCCACATGTTGGTGCCCCTGCACCTAGTCATTATTGTGTCAGGTGAATTTGACAGGTCCCATTGTGTGTGTCCCTAGGTTGTACATGACCTCAGTTGCCCATGCTGTCCTGTATGCTATTGCCTGCTACATGTGCTTACACTGCACTGTTTGGTGGCTGTTTGCTGCTGTGTCCAGTGTCCCCTGCCACTTCACCTGGGATCCCCTTCCCTACCTCCACTGGACCATCGTGTTGGGGCTCTGGTGTATTCTCCACACTGGTCATGCTTTGGCATTTCCTGCTGCACTTCCTGGGCTGTGTTACACCCTCTTGGACAATCTGTTATACCCAGTGGGTAATGTCTTCCTGCTCACTTGTGCCAGGTAGCATTACTGTGTGTGTTTGTTGCCCACTCATTCCAGTAGCGGTTTGTTCCATGGTTGGCTGTTGCCCTATGGTATGGCCTTCACCAGTGGTGACAGTGGCTGTGCTAAAGGGTGTGGCTGCACTGGTTGTGGTGGCAGCACTGGGTGTGGCCTGGTTTCCTCCTATGATTGGCACTGTGGTGTTGCTCCCTTGCACATGTGTGCCTTGTGGGTGCATGGTGATCCTTGCTCTGTGCTGACATGGTGTGGTAGCACAGATGGTGGCTCTAACCTCTGTGGTACATTCCCCGCAGGTTGGGCATGCCTGTGCTTATGGTGGTCACTGTATGGCTGGTGTTGGCATAGTGGTATGGCATCCTGTTGCTGCCTGGCTTGCAGCACAGTTGCAATGGCATGCAAACTGTCGCTAGCGCCCATGTGCTGTTTTTGTAGCACTATGGAACAATCCAGCATGTGGTGCACTGCTGCATTGCTTCCATCTGCCTGTGTGACTGGTTAATTAGGTCATGCAGGGCCAACACAATGTCTTCCAGGGCTGTCTTGCTGTTCTGAGACCCTGCCTGTATGGCAGTGACCATGTCTGCAAGATGCCCCTCCACCCAGTGCTGGTGTGTCTCCATGCTGGAACATAGGGCGACTATCTCCTATGTGAGCTCATCCTGCTTGTGTACCACAGAGTTGCAGTACTCCCCCAAATACTCCAGAGCTGTGCTGCCTTGCTGTAGTGTCCTCGTGGCCTCCTCCAGTTGGGCCTCTAGGTTGTCCATGCTTAGGGGCTCAACTCCTGGCAGCATTGTCATGGATACTTGGGTGTGCACTGTGTCCTCTGCACTGTGCTGCCCACATTGCCCATCCTCCATAGCTGCCATGTTGCTGGTATCCCGCCACTCCTTTGTGTGGACCTCTGTGAGTCCCATGCTCTTCCTTGCCCTCCTCTTCCTCGCACATCACCCTCCTCTTCCTCTACGCCCTCCTCAATTCCCTCCATTGCTGCCTCAGTGTCCCCCTCAGTGCCATCGGTATCATCCTGGACTTCAGCAGCTGTGGGACTGCTGGTCTCACTGCTGGTGACATCCATGTCAATGTCTTCCTCCAGGGTTTCCTGCTGTCAACTGGTTCCCACCTGGCCTGTGGTTCCTGTGGGTGCAATGCAGGATAATCACTTGCATGGCCTTGCAATGGTTTTTCCCTGCCTCTCCAGCCACTGTGTGGCCCAGCACAGCTTCTTGGTCTCCCAGCCAGCTGTTCGATGCTGCCATTCCTATTGGCACAGTTCTGGTGCCTACCACCAGTGTATTGCCTACTGCCTTGTGTGGATGGCTGCTGGGAGTGCTCTATATTCACCTGTGGGTACAGTTCTCGCTGTCTTGTATGGGTGCCCCCATACACATTGTCACCAACCCAGCCGCCTCCAAGGCCATTTGTTTGGCCACCTCCCATTTGCAATGTTCATATGCTGCCCATGCCTGTTTGAGGTAGCACACCAGTATGCTTTATTTTACCCATGGCCCTGGTGCATATGCTTGTGTGGCTTTGGCTGTGCACCAGCACATGTTTCTTCTGGACAGTTCTTGTGGTGGTCACACACATGCACACACCCATGTCCATGCTCATGGATGTTGGGTGTGCTGTCCCCCCTCCACTTACCTCTGGTGCTCTGCAGCCTGACATTGTCAAAGTTGGTGTCACCA
This sequence comes from Neoceratodus forsteri, assembly GCA_016271365.2. Taxonomy (NCBI): domain Eukaryota; kingdom Metazoa; phylum Chordata; order Ceratodontiformes; family Ceratodontidae; genus Neoceratodus; species Neoceratodus forsteri. The sequence goes on along the minus strand of CM057459.1, from coordinate 668,255,544 downwards.
CTGATGCTGTGCTGATCCAGGAGTGTGGCTACCATTTGCTCCATGGCTGTCAGGGTCTGCACCTGGGTTGGCCCACCCCCAGTGGCCTGGACACAGCACATATTGTGGGCCAGATTCTGCTTTACCACTCTTTTAACATCATTGTATTTCTTTTGCAGGTCCCAGACCATTCGCTTCTGGGTGGCCACTGCTTTGACCATTCTGGCCACCCTGTCCCAGGCCTGCTTTCTCTTGTCGCTTGTCTTTTTGTCTCCACCCCTGCTGAGCAGTAGTGCTGCTTTGGCATGCACCTCTTCTATTAGTATGTTTGTCTCCTGTGAGAAGTTTTTCTTTCTTCTCTGGTGCCCTGCTGCAGTTTGCACAATCTCCTTCTTCCCTCTCTGTGATCCTCTCTCTGCCATGGCATTGACTTTGCTCTGCCCGTCTTCTCCATGACATACGTGCATTTATATGATGCAAGTCACAGGGGCGGGCACGTGACTTGTGCTTTGTCACAGCTAGCATATCTTTGAGAATATTGCATATCTCGTAGGTCACAACTGCATTAGCGTAACTTGCACAAGTACAAGTATGCATGGTGTATCTGCCCCTTCTAGAATCGGGCCCACCATTTTTTGCAGTTTTTTCCTCATTGCCATGTCTCTAGAGACTGTGTAATTTTGGTATTATTTTTTTTATGGCAGATACAGCTTTGGTAACAGAACTGCCTTGTATTTGTTTGGTTTAAAAATATTAATCTATTGCAAAGTTATTCAGTGTTTACGTTCCTATTGTTTTTATTGGGAAGTTCACTGTCCAGAATAGAGGGACTAAGTTTGACAAAGAATTGACCTCAAGGAAAAGGATTCTTTCTTGTGAGATCCATTCCTTTTTTGTTAGGAAAACATTTTTTTTCGTTAGGGAAAAATCATTTGGACAGCCGCCATCTTGTTTTTTTTTTCCACAAACTAAAAAGTGTGTAAAATAGACAAAAATATTGTCATTTTACAAATCATACACCAGAACCTAACTAAACAGACCCCATCTAGTTAGATACTGGTGTTTGCTTTTCACAATTAGGGCCAGAAATACTTTTTCTGGGCACTCGAAATCCCAAGTACCCAGCTTAGCGAGTGGAGTCTTCCGCTGTGTTCTCTGTATGAGAACAGCAGATTTTATTAAGTTGTACAGCCACAGCTGAAAACATGCTGCTATCTGCAATGTGTGTTATAAGCCCCCATTATTCCTGGTGTCTAGTGGCACCCCCTAACTCCGCAGTCACTGTCATCATATATTCCCTGGTGTCTAGTGGCACTCCCACCTTCCAATTGCCATCCCCTAGTCCCTTGTTTATTTATATAATCTGACACTGGGAAGCCCACCCCCAGTATCAGATGCCCCTCCACAGCCCATTGTTTTACGAATTAGCCAACATCGGGGGGCCCAATCTGCATGTTGACATTTAGAGCCCCTCCAGCAGTGTGGGAAACTGGGGAACCCATCCCTAGTGTCCCCAAATATATATATTTACTTTAAAGCTGTAAAAAGAAGACAGTTCCCATACATCTTTTTATTTACCCTGAAAAAGAGAAAACTCCCCCTCATTGTCCCGACCATCCCCCTTCCCCATCCCAACCATTCCACTGAGCACCACCACCACCCCACACTCCTCCCCTTATCCTGTACTTACCACCAGAGGTCATAGGCTGTCATCTTCTGTAGACCAAGACACATCTGCACTCTTCAAAGCTGAACCATGAACTGAGGAATCATGGTAAGTGCAGTATAATGTATTTCAACGTTGTTTTGAACTTATGTTCATTATTTTGCCATTTTGGGGAATTTTTTCACCAAATTTTCAACATGGCTTTTTTAGTACCCCACCTCATGAACACTGCACTGTCATTTCATTAAGCAGGCCCAGAAAGTGATCTTGCAGTTGCTGCACAAAATCACCTTTCAGGTCCAAATAATGAAATTTCAGCACCAGTGTTCATGATGTGGGGTCCCAAAATAGGCCATGTTGAAAATGTGGTGAAAAATTCCTAAAAATGACCATGTTATGAGTGTTCATTTAAATTTCTTTATGCATGCACATCATTTTTGTAATTTTCAGTATTTTAAGTCCAGCTTTTCCATATAGCCATTTTATTCACACCAGCCCATGAACAGTATATTTGTCATTTTCCATATCCTGTCAGAAATGTGTTTTTGCATCTGTGAAGCACAATGATGTTTTGGCACAGATTAGAAAATGTTCACCTACAGTAGGCCTTGTGCTTTCACAGCTACATACATATATGCATTTACAGAGGGATGGGTCCCACAGTAAAATAAGGATACTATTATACTATCTCAAAAAGTAAGGAAATAAGTTACAAAAAACTTTGTTAATGCTCTGGTTAGGGTCAAAGTGACAAAAGTTGGGAACTGAGGCATTAGGGTTCCTTTACATCCCACCCTCCCAAACCAGGCAGGGGAGCAGGTGTGAGGTTTGGGCTTCTGTTTAATGCTCACCCCATTCTCATAAAGTCTATACATCTGACCTTATTTACAGATGGAATGGGGTGAGTGTTAGGACTGAGAAGCCAAAGGCACTTACTACATGGCCACCATGTGAAATAATTTTTTTCCACAAACAGAATTACCACCCCCATGGCCAAATTCTCATTTTGTATGAAACTGCTATCCAAAGACCGTACTGAGCATGCTCAGAACCAAAATTTCAAATAATTATAACTCTGGAACAGATTAATATTTTTTCATCAAACCAGTGAAAAGCACCATTCTGGGACAAGCCCTTTCTATCCTGAAAATTTCAGCCAGAATTCTAAATCATCTGAGTGCTAGGCGATAACAAAAAAAACTCAGATTTTTCAGCTTTTTTCACTATCTGTATCTCGGAATCCACACATCTGACTTGAACAAAATTTAGCACATCAAGAGACCTCACCCCTGAGACCAGACATCCAAAATTTCATGGAAATATGTGGAACATTAGTGAAACTAAAAAGATCAAATTTAGGGGATTAACAGTAAACAGCCTTCTCAACCCTAACTTTTATGGTACTACTGTGGTTCATGGCAGGGGTTAGGGAGGTTGTCAAAGAGAAGAGAAAGGTCTTTAAGGCCTACAAAAGGTCACAGGGGTTAGAGGAGAGGGAGGTCTATAAGGATAAACTCAGGGAAGTGGGAAGATCGATTAGGAAGTCAAAGACAACCACAGAGAAGAAAACATGGAGTTGAAAAGGGGAGACAAAAGATTCTATAGGTGTGTGAGTGATAAGAGGAAAAACATACAGGGGATCCCAAGACTTAGAGGGGAGAAGGGTAAAATAGTTGTAGGAGATGAGGAAAAGGCAACCCTCCTAAATGAATACTTCACATCTGTTTTCCCAACCAAGAAGGAAGGGAAAGGGCCTGTATTGAGAAAAAAAGGGAGGGAGGGCAAGGAGGTGGACACAGGTCCCTTCACAGTGGCAAGGGTATTAGAGGAGATGGGAAAAATTAAAATGGACAAGGCTATGGGACCTGACCAAGTACACTCAAGGGTGCTTCAGGAGCTAAGGGTGGATCTGGCAAAACCTCTGGCCAAGCTGTTTAATCTATCCCTGGAATCAGAGAGGGTCCCAGGAGACTGGAAAAAGGCAGAGATGATACTGCTATATAGGGGAGGGAGAAAGGATGAGCTTGATAACTACCACCCAGTCAGTCTCATCTTGGTTGTAGGAAAGCTGATGGAAACTCTCATAAAATAGAGAGTGGTAGTGTACCTAAAAGAGGAGGGTCTGATGGATGACAACTAACATTGGTTCACAGGTGGTAGAGCTTGTCAGACCAACCTGATTGAATTCTTGAGGGGGTTACCGAGGTTTACAATCAGGGGGGAGCAGTGGATGTGGTCTATCTTGGTTTCAGGAAGGCAATCAACTCTGTCCCCCGTAGAAGGTTGGTAAGCAAGTTGAGCAGTTTGGGTGTGGAAGCTAGGCTTGCAAAGTGGGTGGAGGATTGGCTAGGTGGGAGGACTCGGAGAGTGGTGGTCAATGGGAAGTGCTCCAGGAAATGAGGGGTGATGAGTGGGGTACCACACGGGTCAGTGTTGGGGGCCGTACTGTTTAATGTGTATGTGAGGAACTTAGCAGAGGGTCTAAATGGAAAGGTGTTTCTGTTTGCAAATGACACGAAGATATATTACAGAACAGATGCTCCAGGGAAGTGGGGAGGATGAGCAGGATCTAGCTAGGCTGGAGGAGTGGGCATAAAAGTGGCAATTGCAGTTGAATGCAAAAAACTGCAAACTAATGCATGGGGGATGGAATAACCCAAGGGCCACTTACTGCCTTGAAGGGGGAAACACTGCAGGTCACAGAACAGGACCTGAAGAATTGGATCATCAGCGCATTAAAGGTTAGGAGTCAGTGTGAACGAGCAGGTGGAAAGCAACAAGAGTGTTGGCATGCATTGGGAGGGGTCACTAGTAGGAGGAAAGAGGTGATCATGCCACTATACAAAACATTGGACAGACCACGGCTAGAATATGGAGTTCAGTTCTGGAGATCCCATTTGCAGGGTGACAAGGATAGGCTGGAAAGGATACAGAGAAGGGTGACCAAGGTGATCCAGGGAATGCAGGGAGACTATATAGGAGAAGCTGGAGAAGCTTGTTTTTTAAGCTGGAAATGAGACGGATTGAGGTGACATGGTGGAAACCTTCAAATACATGAAGGGAATACATAAGGATAATGGAGACAGAATCATCAGACTAAGCAAAAACAAAACCACCAGAGGTCATGCATTTAAACTGGAGGGGAGCAGATTTAAGGGAGACATGAGGGAGTGTTACTTCTCAGAGAGGGTTGTACAACCATGGAACAGGTTGCCGGAGTGGATGTTGGAGGTGGATACAGTGGAGGAATTCAAAGGAGCATGAGATAACTACATGGGACTAGGATGGGGAGGTGAGAGAGGGCAGTGGGGTTGGAGGAAAAAGGGCGGAGGAGGGCTATTTTGGGCAGACTCAATCGGCCGGATGATCCTTTTCTGCTGGCATGATTCTATGATTCTCTGATACTGCACCAGTATTGGGGGATATTATGTACTGGTGTTGTAGTAGTCATCGAGATCTTTCTTTTGATATACAGATTCCCCCTTAACTCCAAATATTGAGGGAATTATGGTTTATTAAAGTTCAAATGTAAAAAAAAAAACTTAGTCCAAATTCTTCTTTCATATAAATCAGTCCTCTTTTGTGAGATTGTGTTGTTCTCATGAAAAAGGATTGGTTCATGCAAAAGAAGAATGTGACAAAATAATACCAAGTCCAAATTCTTGTTTTTTTTTTTATATAATAACAGAATAACAGGTTTATTATAGGGGCACGGCAGCACCCCTATAGTTAGGGTTGAGCAGCCTGTTTAATGTTAAAACTTAAATTTTGCACATTAATATAAGTGGCTGTCTTGTCTAGATTGCAAGGTCTCGATGTGTGGAAATTTTTGTAATGGCAGCTTGTGCGGTTTCTGTGATCCGCATGTGTCATTTTTAAAATGCCAATATGTGCTGCTAAGCTGTAGTATTTTGTATTTTATTTACATCACCTATTGTATTATGCCTTTCCCAGGTTGCTGAGTATTCTGTTTCTGTATTGTTCTGATTTTGTCATGTATTCTGTACCATTACTTTGTAACCTTTCTGATGATAGCAGATCCTGTGGGACCATCAAAAGTGGTAAGACGGGGCTAGAGCCAATTGCATAGTCTGCTTGTTCTGGTGCCTGCTGTGTGGTGTGTTCCTGGGGTGATTTCTGCCATAGAAGAAGAGGGGGCAGATCCTCAGGAAGTGCTTGTGTGATACTAGTTCCTGAACTGTGACCAAGGAACTACAGCTGGGGCAGCGAGTTCAATTTTAGCACCACTGCTTTTGGTGCACTTAGTTTTAGTTAAGGCAGTCTAACACTGCTGCTTTAAGATTAAATTGCTGCCTGAAATGAGCTTGTAGTACTTTGTGCTGACCACGACCTCTGCAGTACTTCCAGGTCATGGCTCAGCATAAAGGCAGGGACCTTAGCGAGTGTTGCCACACATAGAGAGGTGCGCAAAGACGTGCATGTCTTTGCACATGTTTATGTGTGTTTAGTGGGGAGGTGGGAATGGGAACCCCTTGAAACTTGTAAGTAACATCTGAGCTTGATTATTTCAATAACACTCTACAAAAGTTGCAGGTATAGAATCTCAGGATACAGGATGGAGAACCTTACAGTATCTCACAAGGCAGGAGAGCTGGGCTTAAAATGTAAGGCATATAACATGTTTAGTGTGGAAAATAGTGTAGCCTTGAATGAATATGTATGCAACACATGTGTGAAGGATAAAGAATTAAAGGTTAAAATCCTGGGGTTAGAACTGGAATTAAAATGTTGTAAGCAGAAATTCAGTAATGAAAGTGTTATAAATAATATGCAAGAGTCACAAAATGAACCAACTCAAAAAAGGGATATGAATCAAACAGGACAGGATGGAGATTGGGAATACCCAGCCTCAATAAATAAAACCAAAAAGGGCAGAAGGGCTATGACTTTTAATATCCCAACAGAGAACACATTTTCCCCATCAGCAGCTTTGGCTGAAAATGATGTGACCCAGGTCCCTGAAAGTCTACCTCAGATAACTAAAACTCTGGAAAATGTAAATATAGACAGTACTGTTGAGACACTGGAGGTAATACAAGAGGAAATCCCAAATGTAGAACATCAGATAGATGTCACAGTACAGGAGGATAATAATGCAATGGAGACTAATGAAAGTGATGATGGTATAGGGAATGTTAATGACAGAGTCTTTGTAATTGGTGATTCAATAGTAACATTTACTGATGCCTATACAGCAAAGGATCTTAAAGAAATAATTAGTAGCTCTTTTTTACCTGGAGCAAAACTGACAGATGTGGGAGCATTGTTACCAAAATTAGTCACTAAGAAAGGAGATGCACCTCTTCTTTTGGTACATGTAGAAACCAATGATGTCAGACGTATCAGGGAAGACCAAATGTATTTGGAATATACAGCCATTGAGAAGCTTACACAACAAGTAAATGGAACCCTAGTAGTATCAGAAATGATCCCTGTTCCAAGAGCCAGTGCGGCAATACATCAAAAAATAATATGAGTTAACAACTGGGTGAGAAGATGGTGCTTAATGCAGGCGATACAATGTTTTAAAACATGGGAAGTTTTTATTTCCAAACCTAATTGGCATAGTAAAGATGGACTCCATCTAAATAAGAAAGTAAGTAAGGAGTTGGGAAATATGTTCAGAAAGGTGATTGATGAAACTTTAAAAACTAGGGGAAGATCAGTCCAAAATATGGCTTTAGCACCTGAGAAAGCTGTACACAGGGGGAAGAATGCTGCAAAGACTCAGCCTAATAAATTTAGAGAACTTAAAGTGATACTCATAAATGGTAGGAACATCAGGAATAAGCTGGATGAACTAAAATATATTTTGAATAAAGAACATATGTTGCATAACTGAGTCATGGAGCAATGAGGAAGCTTGGATTAATGACATCCCAGGTTACCAATATTTCCAAAAAGTAAGACCAAACAGAATTGGTGGTGGGGTTGGCCTATATATTGTAAACCACTTAAAGGCACATGCCATAGAAATAAATTACCCAAAATATGAAAACATGGAACAACTATGGATTAAGTTTAGTACAAGAAAAAAATCAATAACTGGGGGCTTGTGTTATCGAGCACCTTCCCTTAGGGAAACTGAAAATGAACTCTTTCTGGATCTTATGGACACCATGGTACTTACTGAAAACTGCATTGGGATGGGGGATCTGAACTTCTCAAGTATCAACTGGTATATACTCCAGGGTAAGGGTAGATTTGAAGATAAGTTCTTGGAAATGTGTCAAACAGGTGAACTAGAGCAATATGTCAAGCATAATACAAGAGGAAATCATGTGTTAGATCTCATACTTAGCAATATGGATGGATCCATTGGGAATGTAAAGGTTATACTGCCATTAAGGAATAATGACCATAATATGGTTAAATGCTTGGTATTCGAAAAATCAATCAAGGTTATGCCAAAATTAAACAAGTATTGCAGAACTGGGATTGGAAACTGGAGTTAACCAATCTAGGATTAGAAGAAATATGGGAGAAAATAGATAAGAAATTACAGACCTATATAAGCAGTTTTGTACCTGAAATTGTGAAATATGATAAAAAGCGAAGGGTTCCAAAGTGATTCAATGGCTTTATATGAAAGCTGGTTAAAAAAAAAAAAAAAAGATATATAAGAAATAGAGGACAAACCCATCCAAATCAAGAAAACAAAAATATTTCAAGATAACCAAGGAATGTAAGAAAACAGTACAAACAGCCAGAGCCAAAGCTGAGCTACAATTGGCAGACAGTAAAATGGACAGCTATAAACTTTTTTATAGTTATGTAGGAAGCCTGAGGAAGGGCAACAACTACATAATGAATACAAAGGATGACGACAAGATACTTAAGAATGAGGAAGAAATTGCCGCAGCTTTTAACAAATATTTCTTGAACACATACCAGGCCTCAGAGGCATCAAGTGGCTTAAGGGTTAAATAGGATGACAGACACGGATAGCATTGTGCTATTAGAACTACCAAAATTAACTCACTCAGCCCCATAGCGTGTATGTGCATCATCAGGAAAATTTCTCTAGTCCCCATAGCACATATGTGCATCAGGTATTCACTTCATCTCATCCCCAGAGCACATATGTGCGTCCAGCACTTCTTATGCACTTTCTGAATCAACCAATCAGGAATAAGGTTATTGGTAAGTGCAGATCAGTAGGAAACATTCCTACCTACCAGAATACTGACTTTATATTGGACACATTTGCTACCTTTCAGATTTGTTTAGGTTTTAATTTGGGTTAAAAAGTGAAGAAAATGGTATTTTTCTCCATTGTAGGTACCGTTTAAAAAAATTGTAAATGCTAGAAATGTGTGATCCCTGATTTGAAAGCTCTTTTCATTGTGAAAAATTAGTATGCTGGTGTCTAGGAGCTAGGAGGTGTACTTTTTTAGTTTTTTGGGGACTAAAAAAAAAAGTGTAAAAATTTGATTTTCCTCCATTTCAAGTACTGTAAAAAAAAGCCTGTAAATGCTAGAAATGCGTGTGACCCATCATTTGAAAGGTTTCTTTAATGTGGATAATTATCATGCTGGTGTCTGGGGTCTAGGAGGTGTACTTTTTATGATGTAGGTTTTTATTTGGGAACAAAATGTAAAAAAATGCTCTTTTCTTATCATTTTAGGAACTGTAAAAATATCTGCAATACCACTAACATGAGCTAACATGAGTGACCCATCATTTTAAAGCTCTTGTTATTGTGAACATTTTCTGTGCAGGTGTCTAGGGACTAGGAGGCATACTTTTTTAGTTATCGTGGTTTGTCGTCATGTGAGCAGTTGTGCAGAACATTTTCCAATTCAGTCGATTTACTAGCGGTATGTGTTGGTACATGCCTTAGTTTATGGTCTGTTTTATTATGAAAATAGCTCAGAAATACTCTAAACTATGGCAGTGAAATGCACAGATATTGGTGTGATGGAAAACCATCATACAATAGACATTTGCCACTTCTAAGGTTTTATTTTTTTAAAAGAAAAATGTACATTTTCTTTGTTGCATGCTCTGTAAAAAAAAAGGTTAATGCTACTAACATGTGTGACGCCTCATTTAAAGATTTTTTATTGTGAGCAAACTTCATGCTGTAAGTTTTGTGATAGGAGTTATACTTTTTAGTTATTTATACTCCAAGTCGGAGTGTTACCATTTTAGTTCCGAACATTCTAACTGCTCAGAAAAAAAAACCTTTTTACACAGGAATACAGCACTCACTCAAAATTCCATTCTAGAGCTGAGTGAGTTAAAGAGAGACTTATGAAGTATGATAAATTTAAAGCAGGACGGTCGGATGGTATCTACCCTATGTTTTTAAGCAACTTAGCTAAGGAACTAGATGGACCCTTAGAAGTACTATTTAATGTGCCTTTGAGGGAGGGTAGAGTTTTCAAAGCCTGGAGGATGGCCCATATTACCCCTATTCATAAAACCGGTGATAAGGCCCAAATTAACAACTATAGGCCTATTAGTATCACACCAGTAATTGGTAAAATCATAGAGTCCTTTATTAAGGATTTTGTGGCTGAGGATCCTTGGCAATTACAGCTGATATATGTATCACAGTGTGGTTTTGAGGTTGGTAGCTCTTGTGCCAGTATCCTGCTTCATTTTTTTTGAATCAGTTATCCAAGCACTAGATCAAGGACTACTAGTTGACGTGATTTACCTCTATTATGCCAAGGCTTTTGATTCAGTATCCCATAATATCTCACTGGAGACATTACAGGAGCTAAAGATTATTGGTCACCTCAGATCTTGGATAGGAGCCTGGCTTCACAAAAGAGTGCAGCGGGTGCAAATAAGGTTTTTTTTGTCAGACTGGGGAAACTATTGATGTGCCACAAGGATTTATATTGGGGCCAGTTTTGTTTAACATCTTTGTTTCTACCATGCAAGTGTCAAAGGGGGCATGGTTCTGCAAATATGCAGATGATACCAAGATGGGTGCAGATGTAAATGACAGAGCGGCAATTAAAGCATTTCAGGAACAGCTTTATCATTTGAAAAACTGGGCAAAGGCACACATACTGAGGTTTAATGAAACCAAGTGGAAAGTAATGCACTTTGGCCATAGTAACCATAAAGCTCAAAATTAAATAAATATCAATATCCATAGACAGCACTGAAAACAAAAAAAACCTTGGTGTGATAATATCTAACACACTTACATTTGACAGGCATAATACAGAGGTAGCCAAACCTGCAAACAAAATAATTGGCAACATTTTGAAGAATATAAATAGAAGTGAAACGGTTTTAGTACCCCTGTACAAGGCACTGGACAGGCCTGTTTTAGAGTATGGTGCACCCGTTAGCATTCCTCAGAGTGTTGAGAGTTTGAAAGTAATTGAGAGGTTACAAAGAAGAATTACAAAGAGAAATGGCATCGTAAAAAATAAAGAATATCGAAATAGAGTACAAGAACTGGGTCTGTATTCTATGAAATATCGAGAAATCAGAGGTGACCTCTGCTATGATGATAATGCTTTTAAGAACAAGGTGCTCTGGGAATGTGTGGGTCTCAAATTAAAGAATATGCCAAATAGAGCAACCAGAGTCCATAATTATCAATTACATGGTGAACTATATAAAACCACCAAAGGAGGGCATTGGTTTAATCAGAGGATAGTGCAGTTGTGGAATTCACTACTCCAAGACATTGTAAATGCTAGCAACACAGAAATATTTAAGAGACAGTTAGATCAATATATGGCTGAACAAAATGGGAGTTTGACCACTGGTTAGTGTCAAGTCCTTTTATGGCTCGAGCAGCTACTTGACTTGTAACACCGAACCAATGAACCTATGACCCTCCCGGGTTGTGCCTAGAGGTTTGCAAAGTTGTCAAAATTCACTCCACATAAAACTTCATGGATTCTGAGTATTCCACAATTTTCTGCCTTGCGAAGTCCTACTTTGAAGCATTTGGGATGGATTCACAAAATTTCTAAATCAAAAACTTTGATTCCTGTTACAGGCAATGGTACAGGTGTCCCAGATCCGCAAAGCTTAAACTTCACAGACAAAGTTCAGCAAAATAGTTGAAGTTTGCAATGAACCATGGGATATGAGGTCACATGTTGCTGAACAGCCAATGAGAAGCTAGTTTTCTCATTCTGTGAGTGCAGTATGTTTGAGAGAGACTTAGAGAGCAGAGCTTGTGCTACAGCTTAGAATCAAATCTAAAAACACTATTTAAAAGACCATTTTGTTTGTCAAATTGCTTCAGAACTGTTACTGTGAGTGCTCTTTGCACACAGTTTTGTGTTGCTTTCATCATCCTGTATTGTTTATTTGCAGCATTTAGTTTTCTGTTAGAAGTTGTGGTTTGGTGGCTTGTGTGGGCTGGGGAGGGTAAGAACAGTTTAGAGGCACATTTTTCTGAACAAAATCAGTTGGCAAGTGCCCTGTCTTTTCTTAATTAAACAAAATCATTGTCCTCCTGACTGATTTAACTCAAGTGATTTTTGTGTGACTGCGTGCACAACCATATATATTTAAGACAAAAAATCACTCTTCTCCAGACAGCGATTTAGGCCGAAGTGACTGTTGTGTCCCTGCCTGCACAACTATATTTAGGAACAAAATCACTGCTCTCCAGACAGCGATTTAAGCAGAGTGATTGTTGTGTCCCTGCATGTACAACTATATTTAGGAAAAAAATCATGCATCTCCTGACAGCGATTAAGGCCGAGTGACTGTTGTGTCTCTGTGTGCCCACCTGTATTTAGGAAAAAAATCACTGTTCTCCAGACTGCGATTTAAGCTGAGTGATTGCTGTGTCCCTGTGTGCACACCAGTATTTAGGGGGGGAAAAAAAATTACTGTTCTCCAGACTGCGATTTAAGTCAACTGATTTTTGTGTCCCTGCATGCACACCTGTATTTAGGAAAAAAATCAGTGTTCTCCAGACAGTTATTTAAGCCGAGTGGGAACATGAGCAGGAGGCTGGTAAGGACAGAGGTCTGGGGTTATATTCTGTTTTAACTGAAATATTTGAATAGTTTTGTAAGTGAAATTAGTTCTATGTGTTAAAAAATATTACCTTGAGTTAGAACTGTTACTTGGGCTGTGATATTGCAACTGTGGAGGCTTGGGAACAGTTGTTTGGCAGTGATAATTAGAGTGAAATTTAAATGTGTTGTTTGCCTGGTGTTGGTAAGAGCCTCCCACCCACCCTTGTTTTGTAGGCTTTCTTAAATACAGAAATGCCATTGGGGGTTGCGATTGAAGGGCTGAGTATTTCTGTTTGGGACTGAAATTCGAAGCAACAGCTGGTGGGCCTGTGACATTATATGGTACCTGATGTCTGCATACACACACTGTTAGTGGGACTGAACACACACTGGACTGTATGTGTTTGTGAGACTTGGGAACTTTATTGGTGGGGTCGAAATTGGGTTTGTAAATAACTGCAGTCAGTATAGAGAGAAACTGTATTCCAGGGGAAAGGGACTGAGAAAAGGGGGTGTGCCATTATAAACAGAGGGGGATAAACAGGGTGGCCATATTCCACCATGGCAGGCATCTTCGGAAGGGCTGTAGGCTGCACAGGCTGTGGGATGGCACACTCTCAATTGTGCCTGGAGAGAGGAGTCTGCCCACCTGTAGACAGCTATCTTGTATCAGGAGTGAGGTATATTGGTTAAGAAGTAAGCTGGGGAGCTGGGGTGTCCAAGGATAAGGGTGTGGATATGGGCAGCAGAAGGGTGGGGCTGAGGGAGGCTGGGGCAAGCTCTGAAATTACAGGATGTTATGTTACAGCAAGCAGGAGGGGGGATATTAGGGACAGAGGACCCTTAGATAGGGATGTTGACGCTAAGGGGAAAGCGTACGGGGTGAACATTGTGAATACAAAGAGAGTGGAGGGGGAAGAGTCAGGAGGGGCTGTTGTGCCAAAGCCTAAAACAGAAGACTGTGGGAAGGGAGCTCCTAAGGTGAACAGAGCAAGAGGGGAAGAAGACGGGCAGTTTAGAGGTGCAGTCAATGGAAACTCGGGTTACTTGATGGAGGCTGACATAGAGTGTCACAATAAATTTGAGCTACTAAGCAACCTAGAGGGGGAGGAAGGGGTTGGTGGAAATGAGGAAACTTATACAGAGGCCAGGGGGAGGGAGTCGGATACCAATAGGGCATCACAGACCAGCAGTGGAAAGGATAGAAATAGTCCCAGAGGGAGAAGGGGAAACATAAATGTTAAGCAAATTGGGGAGATGCAACATATTGCAGACATGAGGGAGGAGAGCATGATTGGAGAGAAACTGGGAGACAAGGAGGTGGGAGAGAAGCCCCCCTTCAGCAGGGGGGGTCAGTACCAAGGATGGTGCCCTAGCTAAAGGGGACCCACAGAGAGCCTCTGGAGGCAGGGATACTTTACAAGGGGGGAGGATGGCAGTGTGGGGAAGGGAAACCATCAGGGCTAGGATAAATGGTTCGGATAAGAGAGGGTTAAAGGGGACACCTATTCAGAGGGGGTTTGAGTTAAGTGGGCAAAATAACGAGGGAGGCAGAAAGGGGAGGGTGACAAGGGGGTCTCTAATAAGGCAGGAAGACTCCCATGGAATTGAGATCATGAATAAATGGGGGGAAGGGGCTGAGAGGGCATAGTGGAGGTAACCATAAGGATGATGGCGGTGCTAAGGTTCTGTTATTGGGAGACTCGATGATAGGGGTATCCAGTGGGAGGGACTGGGGGGTGGATGCCATAGCCAGGTGAAGGTAGTGAGTATCTCTGGGCTGACAGTGCACAGAGCAAAGTTCATGGTGTAGGAAATGGTTAGGGATTGTAGAGGGAAACTGGATTTCCTGGTGCATTTGGGAACTAACGATCTTGAGGGAAATAGCGTTTTGGAAATCCAAGCAAGGTTCCAAGAACTTGCCAGAGTCTGTCGGGATAATGGATGCAACATTTCCTTTTCAGAGATATTGCCAGTACCAAAGGCCTCAGTGGAGAAAAAATGAAGCTCACAGAGGTTAATGACTGGCTCAGGAAGTGGATGAAGAGAGGGGTTGGGGTGTTAGGAACTGGAATGGAGTTTGGGAGGATAAGGGACTATATGCCAAGGACAGGCTTCATCTTGTCCCATTAGGAAGGAAGTCCTCAAACAGGGATGGCTGACTACATTCAAGAAATTTGGGGTTTAAACTTGTGAGGGGGAAGGGATAAGGGAGGGGCTGACCAGAAGCCCTCTCCTACAGATGAGGGGAGTAGCCTTCAAGCCCAAGGGGGGGGAAACAGACTGGGGTGGAGGTTTCAGGAGGAGCAGAGGGAGGATGGAAGTATAAGGACTCTGGGTGGGGTTCGACAATGAGGATCAGGGATAAGGGGTGGGGGTTGGTGTTAGTAAATGCCAGGAGCTTGGGAAACAAGTTGCCAGAGTTCCAGGCCATGCTGTTCGGGGGGTGGATGTGGCGGCGGTCACGGAGATGTGGGCCAACAAAAGCCATGACTGGGACCTAAACGTACGGGGGTACACTATGCTTAGGAAGGATAGAAAGGAGGGCAGAGGGGGTGGAGTGGCTGTGTTCATTAGAGATGACATAGAAATTGCTAGGGTAGAAGAGGCAGAGGGAAACGGGAGGCCTTATGGGTCACTCACGATCCCAGCAGGAGATAAGGTCAAGCTGGGTGTAGTATAGGCCCCCGGATGAATGATGTTCTAGAGGATGGTTTGCTGGACAACATCATTGCCCAGTGTGGACCAAAAGGGAAGGAGTGGTGTTGATGGGGACTTTAATATGCCAGTTACAAACTGGGGAACCATGTCCTCTAAGGTGGCCAAGGAGCAGAGGCTGCTGGACTGCTTCCAGGATGTGTTCTATACAGCATGTGATGGAGCCCACAAGGGAGGGCATGTCCTGGACATGGTTCTGGCAGATGGGGATCTGTAAGGGACCTGGTTGTACAGGACCCCTGACTGGGAGCGACCACATACTGTCTGGTTTCAAATAAGCATGGGTGGAGGGGTGAGATCTAGGACACTGGCAGTGGACTTCAGGGGGAGATTTTGTGGGCATGGGAAATATTCTCAAGGATTACTTAAAGGGATTACATCAATGACAAATGTGGAAAGGAGATGGAGGTCATAAACGGGACTTCATGAGGCAGTCAGGATCTGCGCTAAGTTGAAACGTAAGGGAGCAAGGTCACATAAACCATGCTGGTGGTCCAGTGAGGTACAGATAGCAGTCAGAGAAAAAGAAGGCAGCCTACAAAAAATATAAAACAACAAGAGGGGATTGGGATAAGGAAATGTACCATCTTGCATCTAGAAAAGTCACCCGTATGATGAGAAGAGCAAAGTCCAGTAAAGAGCAGTGGCTGGCACAGGGGATACATGGAGGGGAAAAGGGGTTCTTCAGGTACTTTGGGGAGCAGAGAAAAACTAAGGGCTATCTCAGCAGATTGAGATCAGAAGGAGGGTGGGTGGAAGAGGCGAGGGACCAGGCAGAGGTATTTAATGAGTACTTTGCCTCTGTGTTCACTAGGGAGGGGGATGGGATATCTACAAAGCAAGGCACGAAGGGGATAGAAGCGGCAGTGAGTGGGATCGGGGAGCAACAGAAATGGAGCAAGAGGGAGGGAGAGGTACCCCAGGGGTGTCACATCTGGATAAGGATAAAAAAGGCCAGTAAGGTGGAGGGGACGGATGATGCTATCTCCGCCAAAAGGGTGTAGTTAGCCCTCAAGACCCTAAAGAAAGACAAATCTCCTGGACCGGATGGCATTCATCCGAGAGTACTATGGGAATTGGCAGACATACTGGCTGAACCCCTGGTGGAGCTCTTCAATAGGTCACTTGAGACAGGGAGGGTACCTAGGGATTGGCGAGAGGCACATGTGGTGCCAATCCATAAAGGGGGGTCGAGGGAAGTACCAGGTAACTATAGACCCATCAGTTTGACCTCGGTGCTGGGAAAATTAATGGAGAGTATACTAAGGGAACGATTGGGGGTGTACTTGGAGGAGGTGGGAGGTCTGGATAGTCGGCAACATGGGTTTGTGCCAGGTAGATCATGTCAAACCAATCTGGTGGAGTTCTATGAATGGGTAACATCAGAACTGGAGAGGGGGAAAGCCCGTGGATGTATTATTCTTGGACTTCAGCAAGGCATTTGACTCTGTCCCCTACAATGGTCTGGTGGAGAAACTGATGGGCTTAGGAGTAGGCCCTTTGATGGTCAGATGGATTGAAAACTGGCTAGCTGAACGCACCCAGAGAGTAGTGGTCTGTGGGGAGCTCTCGAACCCTAGAGAGGTTGGTAGTGGGTACCACAGGGCTCGCTCCTGGGTCTGATCCTGTTTAATGCATACATATCGGACATCAGGGAGGGTATAGGGTGTGAAATGAGTCTCTTCGCGGATGACTCCAAGATGGGAGCAGTAGTTGAGGGAGAAGAGGGGAGGTTGGCCCTGCAAGAGGACCTGGACACCCTGGAAAGCTGGGCTCACACATGGAAATTAAATTTCAATATCACCAAGTGCAAGGTGTTGCATCTTGGTGGGGAAACCCTAAACACAGGTACACCCCGGGAGGGGAGGCGCTGGAGGCCTCAATAGGGGAAAAAGTCCTAGGGGTCATGGTGGATGCATGTATGAATAACTCTGAGCAGTGCAGGAGAGCGGCTACAAGGCAAACAGGATGTTGGGATGCATCATTAGGGGATCACCTCTAGGAGCAAGGAAGTGATTCTGTCATGTACAATGGACTGGTTAGACCACACCTTGAGTACTGTGTACAGTACTGGAGACCACACTTGAAGAGGGACACAGCTCCTGGAGAGGGTACAGAGGAGGGCAACTAAGATGATACGAGGGCTAGGATTTGACGATGAGGACAGACTTGAGGAGCTCTGCCTGTTTTCATTGGAGGAGAGAAGAGACAGGGGGGACATGATTGAGGTCTTCAAGTACCTCAAGGGAATAAATAGGGTAAACATGGAGGGGATCTTTAGACTAAAGCAGAGAAGTATCACCAGAGGGCATGGTTTGAAGTTGGAAGGTGGAAGGGTGAGGGGGGAAGAGGAGGAGGTTTTTCACTGAGAGGGTGGTGGACCCTTGGAATGCACTGCCTGGAGAGCTGGTTCAGAGATCCACAGTGGAGGGCTTCAAGAGAGGGTGGGACAGACACAGAAAGTGGATGTATTAGATGATGGCCTGTCCCGGGGTGGGGATGGATGATAGGGGTTTCTGGAGCACAAGGGATGGGAGGGCCTCGGCACCCAACTAAGGATCTAAGGTTCGAGCAGACTCGATAGACCGTAAGGCCTAATCTGCTGGCAAATAGTATGTTAGTATGATTGTTGTGTCCCTGCATGCACAACTGTATTTAGGAAAAAAAATCACTGTTCTCAAGACGGTGATTTAGCCCGAGTGATTGTTGTGTCCCTTCGTGTGCTGAAGAATGACTGGGAAGAAAAGGGCAACTAAAGGAAGAAGCCATGAAGCAGCCACAAAGAATATTATCCAGTTTGTGGTTCCTAATACTAATCCTAATGGTGGTGCAAGAACCAGAAACATGTCTGTGAGAGCACAGGAACAGCATTCAGATGACTCTGTGGCAGGCAGTAGCAGTACTAGCAAAGCATATGGCCCTGGTGTTGGTTTTCCTGCAGTTAAGTTTTCTCTGCAGAATCTGGGGCAGACATGTTGATGGATGTCTCAGTGTCAAGTGACACAGTGAGAGGAAGCAGCAGCACCACCAGCAAACAAACAACTGTGGGCTTGGAGGCTGTGAAGTGCAATTTGAAAGTGGTGCTGTTGGTGATGGTAGGTCAGAAGTGGAGGCGGATAATGTGTGTCCATGTCCAGTGAGTGAGGGTGATGTGGTGGTACATGTGGAGCAACATGAAGACAATAGTCATGAAGGGGAGGTGCATGTTACAGAGCTTGTGGCACTTGCTACTGAGGCAGACAGACTTGCTGAGGCTGATGAGACTGCCAGCAGTGCTATCTTTTTCCAGACTATGATGTGGATGATGATGATATACCAGATGACACAGATCCCTCATGGGAGCCAGAGAAGGGCAAAACAGGGTGTTACAGAGTGTGTCTTTCCTGTTGCCTTAGCTGCTAAAATCACCAAGGAGAAGGTCACCCTAAACACTGTTTCTCCCATTTTTTCTACATTGCTCCAGTCACCTCACAACATAACAAAGACCAAATCTTCTCATTTGCTATCACAATCATAGTCATCTTGGCAGCAAGTAAATACAAGGCCCCATAAATCCCTAGTGTGGGATTTTTATGTACTGGACCCATCTGATGAGACAGTGGCAATTTGCCAACTGTGTCAAACATGAGTAACTGGCGTAAGAAGGGTAGTCATCTCAGCACAGGTGAGCAACACACACACACCCTAAAAACAGGCACCCAATTTGGTGTTGTCAACACCAGAAGGCAGCCAGCACCAGTGATTCTGGTACATCCAAAGTGGAGGGCAATGTAAGAAAATACACAGCACCACTACAGGGACATGGAGGTGCAGGTGAGGAGGAAGACATTGTTGTTTTACTCGATGAGGAGGATTCTGGTAGTGGGCAAAGTAGCAGTCCTAGCATCCAGAGTACCACCCCAACCCAAAATGTGATTGCTACCCACTAGTTATGAAAACAAAAGTTGCTGAGGTGTGTCGCTCATCGCCACAGGCCATGAGCACCATTGGCAGTCTCCGCGGAGCACCCTTAATGGCACAATGATGATGCAAGCTGTTTGGCACACCACCAGGTACATCACTGACGGCAGCAGTATCAAAAATTTCAGCCAACGCTGGCTGCCATTTTGGATAGGCAAACAAAATTCACGGCTAATCATGATACAGCACGGGAGTTGAATGCAGCATGTGCAGAAATGATTGCTCTGCATTTGTTGCCTACTGTTTTGTACAGAATGTGGGATTTAGGTGGCTCATGGCCCATGTTTTGCCAAAATGGCAGGTACCATTGTATACATACTTTTCAAAGTGTGCCATCCTTGAACTGTACAGTACTGTATGTGACATGGTATGTCATGCCCTGCAGCATTCCTCAGCACAGTATGTCCATCTGAGCATGGACATGTGGACCAGTGGGAAAACATCTGGTAGCTCTTACCTGTGCATTCCAGCACACTAGGCACAGGTACCTGGGGTACAGGCTGATTGGGGGAGAGGTGAGAATTGCAGTAGGACAAACTGTGGTGGTAGCAACACTTGGTGTAAGACACCATGCAACACTGACCATGTAGAGTATCCCCAGGTCACATACTGGAGAAAAGATGCTGGATGTCGTATTAACCAAGATTGATCAGTGGCTCCACCCCCATGCACTGAAAACTGGATTAATCGCCAGTGATAATGGCTCAAATGTGCAGAAATGCATCACTGATGGGGATTTGTCAGGATGCCATGCCTGGCACTTTGCCTTAATCTTGTGGTGCAGGCTTTCCTTAACCATCAGGATATAAAAGAAGTTTTGCTCTTGCCAGACGCATCTGTGTCCACTTTACTGGCTGAAGAACAGTGATGTCATGTCAGGTGTGTGGCACCGGGATAATGGCACACCTGTTGCACACGTGCCCTGTTCTGCACATCACTGTTGGTGGCCAGTCTTGTCTGCTAACATGTGACCCCCCACAACATGCTCATGTGTACTGTGCTCCACACAGTGCTGTGGGTAATGCAACAATACCAAACATGCATGATCTGAACAGCTCAACCCACTGGCATATGCAGAGTATGATGTAGTGACACATTGCGGACAATGCATGACACAGTTATGCATGTTTCACTGCATATGCTCTTTGCAAAATCACATGCACAATAGCTGACATGTCTGCCATGTACCTGTATACCATGGTGGCACAGGCAGCTGATGACATGCATGGAGCCCCACCACCATGCACATCGTCCCTACAACAATGCCCCTCATACACGGTGGCATACAGTGCTGCACGTGCTGCCACAGTACAACTGTGTGTTGTGCGGCTACACAGTAAGCTGAAGGCAGAATGCAACTGTGTGCACCATCGTTGCTGTGTGTGTGGTATGCATGCCATTTTGCCACACATATTGCCGCAAATGCGTGTTGCAACACTGCGCACATGGAACATGCAGAAACACATGCACAACACAGCATGCAATGCCAAACACCACAGAACCCAATAGAAGTCGCACCATTCAGTGTTGGCTGCCCAAACAACCATGGCAAGTGGGGAAGGCTGACCCTAAGTGGCTGGGCACCTAACTTTACATCACAAAAGACTGCCTAGCTCATCAATCTTGTCCAGCAATGGCACAGGACTCTCTTGCCACCAGGCTGCAGAGGACACACCCCCAGTGAGAGGGATGCAGTGTGGTGACAAGTCACAGAGCACCTGCACCATCTCACTGGTGTTAGATGTACTGTATGCCAGCTGATGCACAGGTGCAGGATCTTTCAAGATGTGACCCCCAGGTCCTGCAGCACATGTTGAATATGGCCAGGGAGAGCGATGTGGCCATGAGGACTGGCCAGAGGCCACCAGAAGGTGAGTTGTACAGTGTTGTTGCCCCTTGCCATAGCCACAAGGCATGTCCCACATGCCAGGAGGGCCAAACACTGACGCATGTCTCCCCCCATGTCTCCACAGGTCACAGACATATGGCCTATGACAGGAATACCATTGGTAGACAGGTGGACCCAGCAGCTGCAGCAGTGGATGGAGGAGGTAAATGTTTGCAGTCTCATGAACATGGCCAAGATGTGCCTGCATATGTGGTGGGCTGTACTGTAGGTCACATTACCACAACAGGCAGTGGCACAATGACAATGTCTGTGCATGAGATGTGTCACACAACAAGGCCCCACTCACACATGTGGCTGTGGTTCATGGGGATGTCAGGTGTGCGATGTCCATAGTACCACTGTTGTCAGTGTGGTGGTGGGGGCCACAGACACACAGTGTCCAGCCACAATGGGTGCGGCTATGCCAGTGTCACCACTGTGTGGCATCCCCAGTCACGCCTACACCACTGGAATGGCAACACAGCTCATGCACGACACACATGTGTACTGCTCCCATCCAACAGGTGCCACACAGCATGGTGGAGCGAGGGGACAGCCTTCAACCCCATGAGCTGTTGACAGTGATGAGGAGGCAGAAATAGAGGATGCACGCATATCGGCAGCGCACCAGGGCACATCTACGGAGGGCAAGGCAACTGCAGACAGAGTCAAGTGAGGAGGACACTGATGCCCAGCATGACACTGCATCTACCACACAAGGTGACACAGTTGGTACCCAGGGGCCATGCAGGTCCAGAGACAACAGTGCGCAACCCCATCCAGTAAGGGAACACTGGCAGAGGCACACCACCACACATGTTGATGCTGAGTTGGACTGCACCATAGTGGACATTGTGGGCAGCGCATGAGAACAGCACAGCAGTGGCACAGGAAATGTCACCCATGGGACTGGTCCAGGTTGTGGGTGATGTACAGGCCCTGGAAGTATGGCAGGCCTTGCAGACAACAGGTGACATGTAGGTGCAGGATGAAGGTGCTACAATGGGCATGGATGTGCTGGTAGTGGAATGTGACAGTGGTGCAGACAGCTCTGTGGATACACATAAGGGACTGGGCAGCAGGGCATGGACTCAGGAGTCCTGTCCCAAGCACTAGTGCTACTGATGAACAGGGACCAGTGCCTGGCTGGCATGGTGCAGGACATCCTTGGGACATGTCTTGGTTGTAGGGCTCACTGCTCCGGTTCATGGACGTGCTCCAGGAGCCATTAACGGACATGGTGGTGTGCCATGTGCCACGAGAGGTGTTTACCAGGCATTCTGCAATGGTGTGCCTTTGCACTGTTACTATTGCTGTCTGTTGTGTTCAACTGTCTGTTGACACTCTTGGGGATGGGTGGGGTGGCTGTGCATTATGGTACTGCACATTGTAATCACTAGTCATTTTACCTGTGTTAGCTGTGTTACCTGTTGGGGTGGGGTGGGTGTGCTGGCTGTGTGTTTTGTATTGCATACTGTTCTTCATACTGCTTACATCAGTTATACATGTTTTACCTGTTGTGGTGGGGTGGGAGTGGGGGGCTGTTGGCTTTGCAATGCATACAGTCCATAGTACCATTCTAGCTGTTTTACTAGTTGTACCATTTGGGTTTGGGTGGGGTGGATGTGAGTTGGTCAGTGCACACTGTCCTACGCTGTTGCTATGCCTGTTGTACATGTTTTACTGTTGGGGTGGGAGGGTGGATGGTTGTTGTTGCATGCTTTTCATCAGTCTTGTCATGCCTGGCATACCTGTTTGATCTGTTTGGGTGGGTGGGTTGGGTTATGAGTGTCACCTGTTGTTGTTGAGTTACCATCCATTAAACGCACCTGATATTGATATAGACAGATGTGTCACTGTGTGTTATGTGCATTGCTGTTACTATCATACATTACTGGTAGGTCACATGGTATGGCACAGAGTGCATGATTGGAAACATGGCACTCTGCTGTGTTTGCACAGACATGTCGCATGGGACATATGTAGCACTTTGTTGCCATGTGGACGTTGTTCAGTCACCATGCTGTGGCACATCTGCACAGCAGCAGTATGGTCCCACCACTGACTTCAGGAATTGCGTTTACATACAGATGCAGGGGCCACAGTACACCATACTGTCCAGCCCTGACTAGTGTGCCAGCTGTGGGCCCTGCACAGCACCTGTGGGGAACACAACTACAGGTGGCACTGGTGCCACTAGCACATGTCCAACACACACACACCTCACTATGTTGGTGACATGCTGCCCGGTGCTGCTCACTCATCATAGCGTCACTGTTTATAGAACCCGCTGGTCATGTCAGGTGGGTGGGACCTGGTAGCTACTACAGCTAGCAGGGGTGGTACACAGTTGGGTGATGTAGCTACAGGTATACTCACATGAGTGCTGAGGCATGCCATAGGTGTATGGGTGCAGTGCATGTCTGTTGTACTGCAGTGTTGGACTATGGTGGCTGGCATGTCCCCCCACCAAAATGGCTAGACCACCCATATTGACGTATTGTGTTGCATACAATAACCTGCATGGATGAGCATGGTACTGCATCCCTCACCCACAATACAATGCACATCAACACAGCTGGCATGTGGTCCGCCTCCTGTGTGATGCACCATATGCACATGTGACCATGCCACTGGACCCACCTTGGGCCCTCATGTGTAACGATGTGTTGCATGGTCAGCGTTATACAGACACAGAACCAGACACACACAGAGACACAGACACACACACACACAGACACTCACACAGCCTTGATGGCACGGTGTTCTTTGCTGTGCCAAGCAGCTGGTGCACCTGTGCACACACACCTCTCATGCACCTTTGCCTACCACTGTAAGAGTGGTTCTCCATATGCACATGGCGCACCCTTGCTGGCCCATTACATTCCCAGGATATGCACTCACAGACAACAGGATGTGTGTTGGTAATGGTTTACTTATTGGATGTGCCAGTGACAGTGCATGTGTATCCCTCCTGGATGTCCAGTGCAATCTTTACATGTGCATGTGACAGGGTAAACCCTGTGTCTGACCCTCACTCTCCTACATGACACCAGTGGTGTTCCTGGTTGTGAACCTATGTCATTTCACACTGTGCTGTGTGTGTGGCCACATGTTGGTGCCCCTGCACCTAGTCATTATTGTGTCAGGTGAATTTGACAGGTCCCATTGTGTGTGTCCCTAGGTTGTACATGACCTCAGTTGCCCATGCTGTCCTGTATGCTATTGCCTGCTACATGTGCTTACACTGCACTGTTTGGTGGCTGTTTGCTGCTGTGTCCAGTGTCCCCTGCCACTTCACCTGGGATCCCCTTCCCTACCTCCACTGGACCATCGTGTTGGGGCTCTGGTGTATTCTCCACACTGGTCATGCTTTGGCATTTCCTGCTGCACTTCCTGGGCTGTGTTACACCCTCTTGGACAATCTGTTATACCCAGTGGGTAATGTCTTCCTGCTCACTTGTGCCAGGTAGCATTACTGTATGTGTTTGTTGCCCACTCATTCCAGTAGCGGTTTGTTCCATGGTTGGCTGTTGCCCTATGGTATGGCCTTCACCAGTGGTGACAGTGGCTGTGCTAAAGGGTGTGGCTGCACTGGTTGTGGTGGCAGCACTGGGTGTGGCCTGGTTTCCTCCTATGATTGGCACTGTGGTGTTGCTCCCTTGCATGTGTGCCTTGTGGGTGCATAGGTGATCCTTGCTCTGTGCTGACATGGTGGTAGCACAGATGGTGGCTCTAACCTCTGTGGTACATTCCCGCAGGTTGGGCATGCCTGTGCTTATGGTGGTCACTGTATGGCTGGTGTTGATAGTGGTATGGCATCCTGTTGCTGCCTGGCTTGCAGCACAGTTCCAATGGCATGCAAACTGTCATTAGCGCCTCCATGTGCTGTTTTTGTAGCACTAAGGAACAATCCAGCACGTGGTGCACTGCTGCATTGCTTCCATCTGCCTGTGTGACTGGTTAATTAGGTCATGCAGGGCCAACACAATGTCTGCCAGGGCTGTCTTGCTGTCCTGAGACCCTGCCTGTATGGCAGTGACCATGTCCGTAAGATGCCCCTCCACCCAGTGCTGGTGTGTCTCCATGCTGGAACATAGGGTGTCTATCTCCTATGTGAGCTCATCCTGCTTGTGTACCACAGAGTTGCAGTACTCCCCCAAATACTCCAGAGCTGTGCTGCCTTGCTGTAGTGTCCTCGTGGCCTCCTCCAGTTGGGCCTCTAGGTTGTCCATGCTTAGGGGCTCAACTCCTGGCAGCATTGTCATGGATACTTGGGTGTGCACTGTGTCCTCTGCACTGTGCTGCCCACATTGCCCATCCTCCATAGCTGCCATGTTGCTGGTATCCCCGCCACTCCTTGTGTGGACCTCTGTGAGTCCCATGCTCTTCCTTGCCCTCCTCTTCCTCCCTCGCACATCACCCTCCTCTTCCTCACGCCTCAGTTCCCTCCATTGCTGCCTCAGTGTCCCCCCAGTGCCATCGGTATCAACCTGGACTTCAGCAGCTGGGACTGCTGGTCTCACTGCTGGTGACATCCATGTCAATGTCTTCCTCCAGGGTTTCCTGCTGTCAACTGGTTCCCACCTGGCCTGTGGTTCCTGTGGGTGCAATGAGGATAATCACTTGCATGGCCTTGTAATGGTTTTTCCCTGCTCTCCAGCCACTGTGTGGCCCAGCACAGCTTCTGGTCTCCCAGCCAGCTGTTCTGATGCTGCCATTCCTATTGGCACAGTTCTGGTGCCTACCACCAGTGTATTGCCTACTGCCTTGTGTGGATGGCTGCTGGGAGTGCTCTATATTCACCTGTGGGTGCAGTTCTCGCTGTCTTGTATGGGTGCCCCCATACACATTGTCACCAACCCAGCCGCCTCCAAGGCCATTTGTTTGGCCACCTCCCATTTGCAATGTTCATATGCTGCCCATGTCTGTTTGAGGTAGCACACCAGTATGCTTTATTTTCCCCATGGCCCTGGTGCATATGCTTGTGTGGCTTTGGCTGTGCACCAGCACATGTTTCTTCTGGACAGTTCCTGTGGTGGTCACACACATGCACACACCCATGTCCATGCTCATGGATGTTGGGTGTGCTGTCCCCCCTCCACTTACCTCTGGTGCTCTGCAGCCTGACATTGTCAAAGTTGGTGTCACCACTGATGCTGTGCTGATCCAGGAGTGGCTACCATTTGCTCCATGGCTGTCAGGGTCTGCACCTGGTTGGCCCACCCCAGTGGCCTGGACACAGCACATATTGTGGGCCAGATTCTGCTTTACCACTCTTTTAACATCATTGTATTTCTTTTGCAGGTCCCAGACCATTCGCTTCTGGGTGGCCACTGCTTTGACCATTCTGGCC
The DNA here is from genome assembly GCA_016271365.2 of Neoceratodus forsteri. Classification (NCBI taxonomy): domain Eukaryota; kingdom Metazoa; phylum Chordata; order Ceratodontiformes; family Ceratodontidae; genus Neoceratodus; species Neoceratodus forsteri. The sequence continues at coordinate 668,229,001 of CM057459.1, read as the reverse complement.
ACCCTGTCCCAGGCCTGCTTCTCTTGTCTCTTGTCTTTTGTCTCCACCCTGTTGAGCAGTAGTGCTGCTTTGGCATGCACCTCTTCTATTAGTATGTTTGTCTCCTGTGAGAAGTTTTTCTTCTCTGGTGCCCTGCTGCAGTTTGCACAATCTCCTTCTTCCCTCTCTGTGATCCTCTCTCTGCCATGGCATTGACTTTGCTCTGCCCGTATTCTCCATGACATACGTGCATTTATATGATGCAAGTCACAGGGGCGGGCACGTGACTTGTGCTTTGTCACAGCTAGCATATCTTTGAGAATATTGCATATCTCGTAGGTCACAACTGCATTAGCGTAACTTGCACAAGTACAAGTATGCATGGTGTATCTGCCCCTTCTAGAATCGGGCCCACCATTTTTTGCAGTTTTTTCCTCATTGCCATGTCTCTAGAGACTGTGTAATTTTGGTATTATTTTTTTTATGGCAGATACAGCTTTGGTAACAGAACTGCCTTTTATTTGTTTGGTTTAAAAATATTAATCTATTGCAAAGTTATTCAGTGTTTAAGTTCCTATTGTTTTTATTGGGAAGTTCACTGTCCAGAATAGAGGGACTAAGTTTGACAAAGAATTGACCTCAAGGAAAAGGATTCTTTCTTGTGAGATCCATTCCTTTTTTGTTAGGAAAACATTTTTTTTCGTTAGGGAAAAATCATTTTTGGACAGCCGCCATCTTGTATTTTTTTTCCACAAACTAAAAAGTGTGTGAAATAGACAAAAATGTTGTCATTTTACAAATCATACACCAGAACCTAACTAAACAGACCCCATCTAGTTAGATACTGGTGTTTGCTTTTCACAATTAGGGCCAGAAACACTTTTTCTGGGCACTCGAAATCCCAAGTACCCAGCTTAGCGAGTGGAGTCTTCCGCTGTGTTCTCTGTATGAGAACAGCAGATTTTATTAAGTTGTACAGCCACAGCTGAAAACATGCTGCTATCTGCAATGTGTGTTATAAGCCCCCATTATTCCTGGTGTCTAGTGGCACCCCCTAACTCCGCAGTCACTGTCATCATATATTCCCTGGTGTCTAGTGGCACTCCCACCTTCCAATTGCCATCCCCTAGTCCCTTGTTTATTTATATAATCTGACACTGGGAAGCCCACCCCCAGTATAAGATGCCCCTCCACAGCCCATTGTTTTACGAATTAGCCAACATCGGGGGGCCCAATCCGCATGTTGACATTTAGAGCCCCTCCAGCAGTGTGGGAAACTGGGGAGCCCATCCCTAGTGTCCCCAAATATATATATTTACTTTAAAGCTGTAAAAAGAAGACAGTTCCCATACATCTTTTTATTTACCCTGAAAAAGAGAAAACTCCCCCTCATTGTCCCGACCATCCCCCTTCCCCATCCCAACCATTCCACTGAGCACCCACCACCCCACACTCCTCCCCTTATCCTGTACTTACCACCAGAGGTCATAGGCTGTCATCTTCTGTAGACCAAGACACATCTGCACTCTTCAAAGCTGAACCATGAACTGAGGAATCATGGTAAGTGCAGTATAATGTATTTCAACGTTGTTTTGAACTTATGTTCATTATTTTGCTATTTTGGGATATTTTTCACTAAATTTTCAACATGGTTTTTAGTACCCCACTCATGAACACTGCACTGTCATTTCATTACAGGCCCAGAAAGTGATCTTGCAGTTGCTGCACAAAATCACCTTTCAGGTCCAAATAATGAAATTTCAGCACCAGTGTTCATGATGTGGGTCCCAAAATAGGCCATGTTGAAAATGTGGTGAAAAATTCCAAAATGACCATGTTATGAGTGTTCATTTAAATTTCTTTATGCATGCACATCATTTTTGTAATTTTCAGTTTTAAGTCCAGCTTTTCCATATAGCCATTTTATTCACACCAGCCCATGAACAGTATATTTGTCATTTTCCATATCCTGTCAGAAATGTGTTTTGCATCTGTGAAGCACAATGATGTTTTGGCACAGATTAGAAAATGTTCACCTACAGTGGGCCTTGTGCTTTCACAGCTACATACATATATGCATTTACAGAGGGATGGGTCCCACAGTAAAATAAGGATACTATTATACTATCTCAAAAAGTAAGGAAATAAGTTACAAAAAACTTTGTTAATGCTCTGGTTAGGGTCAAAGTGACAAAAGTTGGGAACTGAGGCATTAGGGTTCCTTTACATCCCACCCTCCCAAACCAGGCAGGGGAGCAGGTGTGGGGTATGCCTTGGGCTTCTCTAGCCTAATGCTCACCCCATTCTCATAAAGTCTATACATCTGACCTTATTTACAGATGGAATGGGGTGAGTGTTAGGACTGAGAAGCCAAAGGCACTTACTACATGGCCACCATGTGAAATAATTTTTTTCCACAAAACAGAATTACCACCCCCCCCATGGCCAAATTCTCATTTTGTATGAAACTGCTATCCAAAAGACCGTACTGAGCATGCTCAGAACCAAAATTTCAAATAATTATAACTCTGGAACAGATTAATATTTTTTCATCAAACCAGTGAAAAGCACAATTCTGGGACAAGCCCTTTCTATCCTGAAAATTTCAGCCAGAATTCCAAATCATCTGAGTGCTAGGCGATAACAAAAAAAACTCAGATTTTTCAGCTTTTTTCACTATCTGTATCTCGGAATCCACACATCTGACTTGAACAAAATTTAGCACATCAAGAGACCTCACCCCTGAGACCAGACATCCAAAATTTCATGGAAATATGTGGAACATTAGTGAAACTAAAAAGATCAAATTTAGGGGATTAACAGTAAACAGCCTTCTCAACCCTAACTTTTATGGTATAACTGTGGTTCACAGCAGGGGTTAGGGAGGTTGTCAAAGAGAAGAGAAAGGTCTTTAAGGCCTACAAAAGGTCACAGGGGTTAGAGGAGAGGGAGGTCTATAAGGATAAACTCAGGGAAGTGGGAAGATCAATTAGGAAGTCAAAGGCAACCACAGAGAAGAAAACATGGAGTTGAAAAGGGGAGACAAAAGATTCTATAGGTGTGTGAGTGATAAGAGGAAAAACATACAGGGGATCCCAAGACTTAGAGGGGAGAAGGGTAAAATAGCTGTAGGAGATGAAGAAAAGGCAACCCTCCTAAATGAATACTTCACATCTGTTTTCCCAACCAAGAAGGAAGGGAAAGGGCCTGTATTGAGAAAAAAGGAGGAAGGGCAAGGAGGTGGACACAGGTCCCTCTACAGTGGCAAGGGTATTAGAGGAGATGGGAAAATAAAATGGACAAGGCTATGAGACCTGACCAAGTACACTCAAGGGTGCTTCAGGAGCTAAGGGTGGATCTGGCAAAACCTCTGGCCAAGCTGTTTAATCTATCCCTGGAATCAGAGAGGGTCCCAGGAGACTGGAAAAAGGCAGAGATGATACTGCTATATAAGGGAGGGAGAAAGGATGAGCTTGATAACTACCACCCAGTCAGTCTCACCTTGGTTGTAGGAAAGCTGATGGAAACTCTCATAAAATAGAGAGTGGTAGTGTACCTAAAAGAGGAGGGTCTGATGGATGACAACTAACATTGGTTCACAGGTGGTAGAGCTTGTCAGACCAACCTGATTGAATTCTTGAGGGGGTTACCGGTTTACAATCAGGGGAGCAGTGGATGTGGTCTATCTTGGTTTCAGGAAGGCAATCAACTCTGTCCCCCGTAGAAGGTTGGTAAGCAAGTTGAGCAGTTTGGGTGTGGAAGCTAGGCTTGCAAAGTGGGTGGAGGATTGGCTAGGTGGGAGGACTCGGAGAGTGGTGGTCAATGGGAAGTGCTCTAGGAAATGAGGGGTGATGAGTGGGGTACCACACGGGTCAGTGTTGGGAGCCGTACTGTTTAATGTGTATGTGAGGGACTTAGCAGAGGGTCTAAATGGAAAGGTGTTTCTGTTTGCAAATGACACGAAGATATATTACAGAACAGATGCTCCAGGGAAGTGGGGAGGATGAGCAGGATCTAGCTAGGCTGGAGGAGTGGGCATAAAAGTGGCAATTGCAGTTGAATGCAAAAAACTGCAAACTAATGCATGGGGGATGGAATAACCCAAGGGCCACTTACTGCCTTGAAGGGGGAAACACTGCAGGTCACAGAACAGGACCTGAAGAATTGGATCATCAGCGCATTAAAGGTTAGGAGTCAGTGTGAACGAGCAGGTGGGAAAGCAACAAGAGTGTTGGCATGCATTGGGAGGGGCTTCACTAGTAGGAGGAAAGAGGTGATCATGCCACTATACAAAACATTGGACAGACCACGGCTAGAATATGGAGTTCAGTTCTGGAGATCCCATTTGCAGGGTGACAAGGATAGGCTGGAAAGAATACAGAGAAGGGTGACCAAGGTGATCCAGGGAATGCAGGGGAGACCATATAGGGAGAAGCTGGAGAAGCTTGTTTTTTTAAGCTGGAAATGAGACGGGATTGAGGTGACATGGTGGAAACCTTCAAATACATGAAGGGCATACATAAGGATAATGGAGACAGAATCATCAGACTAAGCAAAAACAAAACCACCAGAGGTCATACATTTAAACTAGAGGGGAGCAGATTTAAGGGAGACATGAGGGAGTGTTACTTCTCAGAGAGGGTTGTACAACCATGGAACAGGTTGCCGGAGTGGATGTTGGAGGTGGATACAGTGGAGGAATTCAAAGGAGCATGGGATAACTACATGGGACTAGGAGGGGAGGTGAGAGAGGGCAGTGGGGTGGGAGGAAAAACGGTGGTAGGAGGGCTATTTTGGGCAGACACAATAGGCCGGATGATCCTTTTCTGCTGGCATGATTCTATGATTCTCTAATACTGCACCAGTATTGGGGGATATTATGTACTGGTGTTGTAGTAATCGAGATCTTTCTTTTGATATACAGATTCCCCCTTAACTCCAAATATTGAGGGAATTATGGTTTATTAAAGTTCAAATGTAAAAAAAAAAACTTAGTCCAAATTCTTCTTTCATATAACTCAGTCCTCTTTGTGAGATTGTGTTGTTCTCATGAAAAGGATTGGTTCATGCAAAGAAGAATGGACAAAATAATACCAAGTCCAAATTTCTGTTTTTTTTTATATAATAACAGAATAACAGGTTTATTATAGGGGCACGGCAGCACCCCTATAGTTAGGGTTGAGCAGCCTGTTTATTGTTAAAACTTAAATTTTGCACATTAATATAAGTGGCTGTCTTGTCTAGATTGCAAGGTCTTGATGTGTGGAAATTTTTGTAATGGCAGCTTGTGCGGTTTCTGTGATCCGCATGTGTCATTTTTAAAATGCCAATATGTGCTGCTAAGCTGTAGTATTTTGTATTTTATTTACATCACCTATTGTATTATGCCTTCTCAGGTTGCTGAGTATTCTGTTTCTGTATTGTTCTGATTTTGTCATGTATTCTGTACCATTACTTTGTAACCTTTCTGATGGTAGCAGATCCTGTGGGACCATCAAAAGTGGTAAGACGGGACTAGAGCCAATTGCATAGTCTGCTTGTTCTGGTGCCTGCTGTGTGGTGTGTTCCTGGGGTGATTTCTGCCATAGAAGAGGAGGGGGCAGATCCTCAGGAAGTGCTTGTGTGATAGTAGTTCCTGAACTGTGACCAAGGAACTACAGCTGGGGCCGCGAGTTCAATTTTAGGACCACTGCTTTTGGTGCACTTAGTTTTAGTTAAGGCAGTCTAACACTGCTGCTTTAAGATTAAATTGCTGCCTGAAATGAGCTTGTAGTACTTTGTGCTGACCACGACCTCTGCAGTACTTCCAGGTCACGGCTCAGCACCAAAGGCAGGGACCTTAAGCAGTGTTGCCACACATAGAGGTGCGCAAAGGCATGCATGTCTTTTATGTTTATGTGTGTTAGTGGGAGGTGGAATGGGAACCCTCTGAAACTTGTGGGCAACATCTGAGCTTGATTATTTCAATAACACTCTACAAAAGTTGCAGGTATAGAATCTCAGGATACAGGATGGAGAACCTTACAGTATCTCACAAGGCAGGAGAGCTGGGCTTAAAATGTAAGGCATATAACATGTTTAGTGTGGAAAATAGTGTAGCCTTGAATGAATATGTATGCAACACATGTGTGAAGGATAAAGAATTAAAGGTTAAAATCCTGGGGTTAGAACTGGAATTAAAATGTTGTAAGCAGAAATTCAGTAATGAAAGTGTTATAAATAATATGCAAGAGTCACAAAATGAACCAACTCAAAAAGGGATATGAATCAAACAGGACGGGATGGAGATTGGGAATACCCAGCCTCAATAAATAAAACCAAAAGGGCAGAAGGGCTATGACTTTAATATCCCAACAGAGAACACATTTTCCCCATCAGCAGCTTTGGTTGAAATGATGTGACCCAGGTCCCTGAAAGTCTACCTCAGATAACTAAAACTCTGGAAAATGTAAATATAGACAGTACTGTTGAGACACTGGAGGTAATACAAGAGGAAATCCCAAATGTAGAACATCAGATAGATGTCACAGTACAGGAGGATAATAATGCAATGGAGACTAATGAAAGTGATGATGGTATAGGGAATGTTAATGACAGAGTCTTTGTAATTGGTGATTCAATAGTAACATTTACTGATGCCTATACAGCAAAGGATCTTAAAGAAATAATTAGTAGCTCTTTTTTACCTGGAGCAAAACTGACAGATGTGGGAGCATTGTTACCAAAATTAGTCACTAAGAAAGGAGATGCACCTCTTCTTTGGTACATGTAGAAACCAATGATGTCAGACGATTAGGAAGACCAAATGTATTTGGAATATACAGCCATTGAGAAGCTTACACAACAAGTAAATGGAACCCTAGTAGTATCAGAAATGATCCCTGTTCCAAGAGCCAGTGCGGCAATACATCAAAAATAATATGAGTTAACAACTGGGTGAGAAGATGGTGCTTAATGCAGGCGATACAATGTTTTAAAACATGGGAAGTTTTATTTCCAAACCTAATTGGCATAGTAAAGATGGACTCCATCTAAATAAGAAAGTAAGTAAGGAGTTGGGAAATATGTTCAGAAAGGTGATTGATGAAACTTTAAAAACTAGGGGAAGATCAGTCCAAAATATGGCTTTAGCACCTGAGAAAGCTGTACACAGGGGGAAGAATGCTGCAAAGACTCAGCCTAATAAATTTAGAGAACTTAAAGTGATACTCATAAATGGTAGGAACATCAGGAATAAGCTGGATGAACTAAAATATATTTTGAATAAAGAACATATGTTGCATAACTGAGTCATGGAGCAATGAGGAAGCTTGGATTAATGACATCCCAAGTTACCAATATTTCCAAAAGTAAGACCAAACAGAATTGGTGGTGGGGTTGCCATATATTGTAAACTACTTAAAGGCACATGCCATAGAAATAAATTACCCAAAATATGAAAACATGGAACAACTATGGATTAAGTTTAGTACAAGAAAAATCAATAACTGGGGGTTGTGTTATCGAAGCACCTTCCTTAGGGAAACTGAAAATGAACTCTTTCTGGATCTTATGGACACCATGGTACTTACTGAAAACTGCATTGGGATGGGGGATCTGAACTTCTCAAGTATCAACTGGTATATACTCCAGGGTAAGGGTAGATTTGAAGATAAGTTCTTGGAAATGTGTCAAACAGGTGAACTAGAGCAATATGTCAAGCATAATACAAGAGGTAATCATGTGTTAGATCTCATTCTTAGCAATATGGACGGATCCATTGGGAATGTAAAGGTTATACTGCCATTAAGGAATAGTGACCATAATATGGTTAAATGCTTGGTATTCGAAAAATCAATCAAGGTTATGCCAAAATTAAACAAGTATTGCAGAACTGGGATTGGAAACTGGAGTTAACCAATCTAGGATTAGAAGAAATATGGGAGAAAATAGATAAGAAATTACAGACCTATATAAGCAGTTTTGTACCTGAAATTGTGAAATATGATAAAAAGCGAAGGGTTCCAAAGTGGTTCAATGGCTTTATATGAAAGCTGGTTTAAAAAAAAAAAGATATATAAGAAATAGAGGACAAACCCATCCAAATCAAGAAAACAAAAATATTTCAAGATAACCAAGGAATGTAAGAAAACAGTACAAACAGCCAGAGCCAAAGCTGAGCTACAATTGGTAAAAATGGACAGCTATAAACTTTTTATAGTTATGTAGGAAGCCTGAGGAAGGGCAACAACTACATAATGAATACAAAGGATGACGACAAGATACTTAAGAATGAGGAAGAAATTGCCGCAGCTTTTAACAAATATTTCTTGAACACATACCAGGCCTCAGAGGCATCAAGTGGCTTAAGGGTTAAACAGGATGACAGACATGGATAGCATTGTGCTATTAGAACTACCAAAATTAACTCACTCAGCCCCATAGCGTATGTGCATCATCAGGAAAATTTCTCTAGTCCCCATAGCACATATGTGCATCAGGTATTCACTTCATCTCATCCCCAGAGCACATATGTGCGTCCAGCACTTCTTATGCACTTTCTGAATCAACCAATCAGGAATAAGGTTATTGGTAAGTGCAGATCAGTAGGAAACATTCCTACCTACCAGAATACTGACTTTACATTGGACACATTTGCTACCTTTCAGATTTGTTTAGGTTTTAATTTGGGTTAAAAAGGAAGAAAATGGTATTTTTCCATTGTAGGTACCTAAAAAATTGTAAATGCTAGAAATGTGTGATCCCTGATTTGAAAGCTCTTTTCATTGTGAAAATTAGTATGCTGGTGTCTAGGAGCTAGGAGGTGTACTTTTTAGTTTTTGGGACTAAAAAAAGTGTAAAATTTGATTTTCCTCCATTTCAAGTACTGTAAAAAAAAAAAAGCCTGTAAATGCTAGAAATGCGTGTGACCCATCATTTGAAAGGTTTCTTTAATGTGGATAATTATCATGCTGGTGTCTGGGGTCTAGGAGGTGTACTTTTTATGATGTAGGTTTTTATTTGGGAACAAAATGTAAAAAAATGCTCTTTTCTTATCATTTTAGGAACTGTAAAAAAATATCTGCAAATACCACTAACATGAGCTAACATGAGTGACCCATCATTTTAAAGCTCTTGTTATTGTGAACATTTTCTGTGCAGGTGTCTAGGGACTAGGAGGCATACTTTTTTTAGTTATCGTGGTTTGTGCGTCATGTGAGCAGTTGTGCAGAACATTTTTCCGAATTCAGTCGATTTACTAGCGGTATGTGTTGGTACATGCCTTAGTTTATGGTCTGTTTTATTATGAAAAATAGCTCAGAAATACTCTAAACTATGGCAGTGAAATGCACAGATATTGGTGTGATGGAAAACCATCATACAATAGACATTTGCCACTTCTAAGGTTTTTATGTTTTTTAAAAGAAAAAAATGTACATTTTCTTTGTTGCATGCTCTGTAAAAAAAAAAAGGTTAATGCTACTAACATGTGTGACGCCCTCATTTTAAAGATTTTTTTATTGTGAGCAAACTTCATGCTGTAAGTTTTGTGATAGGAGTTATACTTTTTTAGTTATTTATTCTCCAAGTCGGAGTGTTACCATTTTAGTTCCGAACATTCTAACTGCTCAGAAAAAAAATCTTTTTTACACAGGAATACAGCACTCACTCAAGATTCCATTCTAGAGCTGAGTGAGTTAAAGAGAGACTTATGAAGTATGATAAATTTAAAGGAGGACGGTCGGATGGTATCTACCCTATGTTTTTAAGCAACTTAGCTAAGGAACTAGATGGACCCTTAGAAGTACTATTTAATGTGCCTTTGAGGGAGGGTAGAGTTTTCAAAGCCTGGAGGATGGCCCATATTACCCTATTCATAAAACTGGTGATAAGGCCCAAATTAACAACTATAGGCCTATTAGTATCACACCAGTAATTGGTAAAATCATAGAGTCCTTTATTAAGGATTTTGTGGCTGAGGATCCTTGGCAATTACAGCTGATATATGTATCACAGTGTGGTTTTGAGGTTGGTAGCTCTTGTGCCAGTATCCTGCTTCATTTTTTTGAATCAGTTATCCAAGCACTAGATCAAGGACTACTAGTTGACGTGATTTACCTCTATTATGCCAAGGCTTTTTATTCAGTATCCCATAATATCTCGCTGGAGACATTACTTGAGCTAAAGATTATTGGTCACCTCAGATCTTGGATAGGAGCCTGGCTTCACAAAAGAGTGCAGCGGGTGCAAATAAGGTTTTTTTTTGTCAGACTGGGGAAACTATTGATGTGCCACAAGGATTTATATTGGGGCCAGTTTTGTTTAACATCTTTGTTTCTACCATGCAAGTGTCAAAGGGGGCATGGTTCTGCAAATATGCAGATGATACCAAGATGGGTGCAGATGTAAATGACAGAGCGGCAATTAAAGCATTTCAGGAACAGCTTTATCATTTGAAAAACTGGGCAAAGGCACACAGACTGAGGTTTAATGAAACCAAGTGCAAAGTAATGCACTTTGGCCATAGTAACCATAAAGCTCAATATTAAATAAATTTCAATATCCATAGACAGCACTGAAAACAAAAAAAACCTTGGTGTGATAATATCTAACACACTTACATTTGACAGGCATAATACAGAGGTAGCCAAACCTGCAAACAAAATAATTGGCAACATTTTGAGGAATATAAATAGAAGTGAAACGGTTTTAGTACCCCTGTACAACGCACTGGACAGGCCTGTTTTAGAGTATGATGCACCCATTAGCATTCCTCAGAGTGTTGAGAGTTTGAAAGTAATTGAGAGGTTACAAAGAAGAATTACAAAGAGAAATGGCATAGTAAAAAATAAAGAATATCGAAATAGAGTACAAGAACTGGGTCTGTATTCTATGAAATATCGAGAAATCAGAGGTGACCTCTGCTATGATGATAATGCTTTTAAGAACAAGGTGCTCTGGGAATGTGTGGGTCTCAAATTAAAGAATATGCCAAATAGAGCAACCAGAGTCCATAATTATCAATTACATGGTGAACTATATAAAACCACCAAAGGAGGGCATTGGTTTAATCAGAGGATAGTGCAGTTGTGGAATTCACTACTCCAAGACATTGTAAATGCTAGCAACACAGAAATATTTAAGAGACAGTTAGATCAATATATGGCTGAACAAAATGGGAGTTTGACCACTGGTTAGTGTCAAGTCCTTTTTATGGCTCGAGCAGCTACTTGGACTTGTAACACCGAACCAATGAACCTATGACCCTCCCGGGTTGTGCCTAGAGGTTTGCAAAGTTGTCAAAATTCACTCCACATAAAACTTCATGGATTCTGAGTATTCCACAATTTTCCTGCCTTGCGAAGTCCTACTTTGAAGCATTTGGGATGGATTCACAAAATTTCTAAATCAAAAAACTTTGATTCCTGTTACAGGCAATGGTACAGGTGTCCCAGATCCGCAAAGCTTAAACTTCACAGACAAAGTTCAGCAAAATAGTTGAAGTTTGCAATGAACCATGGGATATGAGGTCACATGTTGCTGAACAGCCAATGAGAAGCTAGTTTTCTCATTCTGTGAGTGCAGTATGTTTGAGAGAGACTTAGAGAGCAGAGCTTGTGCTACAGCTTAGAATCAAATCTAAAAACACTATTTAAAAGACCATTTTGTTTGTCAAATTGCTTCAGAACTGTTACTGTGAGTGCTCTTTGCACACACAGTGAAGTTTTGTGTTGCTTTTCATCATCCTGTATTGTTTATTTGCAGCATTTAGTTTTCTGTTAGAAGTTGTGGTTTGGTGGCTTGTGTGGGCTGGGGGAGGGTAAGAGCAGTTTAGAAGGCACAGTTTTCTTCTGAACAAAATCAGTTGGCAAGTGCCCTGTCTTTTCTTAATTAAACAAAATCATTGTCCTCCTGACTGATTTAACTCAGGTGATTTTTGTGTGACTTCGTGCACAACCATGTATATTTAAGACAAAAAATCACTCTTCTCCAGACAGCGATTTAAGCCGAAGTGACTGTTGTGTCCCTGCCTGCACAACTATATTTAGGAACAAAATCACTGCTCTCCAGACAGAGATTTAAGCAGAGTGATTGTTGTGTCCCTGCATGTACAACTATATTTAGGAAAAAAATCATGCATCTCCTGACAGCGACTAAGGCCAAGTGACTGTTGTGTCTCTGTGTGCCCACCTGTATTTAGGAAAAAAATCACTGATCTCCAGACTGCGATTTAAGCTGTGATTGCTGTGTCCCTGTGTGCACACCTGTATTTAGGGTGGAAAAAAAAATTACTGTTCTCCAGACTGCGATTTAAGTCAACTGATTTTTGTGTCCCTGCATGCACACCTGTATTTAGGAAAAAAATCAATGTTCTCCAGACAGTTATTTAAGCCGAGTGGGAACATAAGCAGGAGGCTGGTAAGGACAGAGGTCTGGGGTTATATTCTGTTTTAACTGAAATATTTGAATAGTTTTGTAAGTGAAATTAGTTCTATGTGTTAAAAAATATTACCCTGAGTTAGAACTGTTACTTGGGCTGTGATATTGCAACTGTGGAGGCTTGGGAACAGTTGTTTGGCAGTGATCATTAGAGTGAAATTTAAATGTGTTGTTTGCCTGGTGTTGGTAAGAGCCTCCCACCCACCCTGTTTTGTAGGCTTTCTTAAATACAGAAATGCCATTGGGGTTGCGATTGAAGGGCTGAGTATTTCTGTTTGGGACTGAAATTAAGCAACAGCTGGTGGGCCTGTGACATCTATATGGTACCTGATGTCTGCATACACACACTGTTAGTGGGACTGAACACACACTGGACTGTATGTGTTTGTGAGACTTGGGAACTTTATTGGTGGGTCGAAATTGGGTTTGTAAATAACTGCAGTCAGTATAGAGAGAAACTGTATTCCAGGGGAAAGGGACTGAGAAAAGGGGGTGTGCCATTATAAACAGAGGGGGATAAACAGGGTGGCCATATTCCACCATGGCAGGCATCTTCGGAAGGGTTGTAGGCTGCACAGGCTGTGGGATGGCAATAATTCTCAATTGTGCCTGGAGAGAGGGAGTCTGCCCACTCTGTAGACAGCTATCTTGTATCAGGAGTGAGGTATATTGGTTAAGAAGTAAGCTGGGGGAGCTGGGGGGTGTCCAAGGATAAGGGGTGTGGATATGGGCAGCAGAAGGGTGGGGCTGAGGGGAGGCTGGGGCAACGCTCTGAAATTACAGGATGTTATGTTACAGCAAGCAGGAGGGGGGATATTAGGGACAGAGGACCCTTAGATAGGGATGTTGACGCTAAGGGGAAAGCGTACGGGGTGAACATTGTGAATACAAAGAGAGTGGAGGGGGAAGAGTCAGGAGGGGCTGTTGTGCCAAAGCCTAAAACAGAAGACTGTGGGAAGGGAGCTCCTAAGGTGAACAGAGCAAGAGGGGAAGAAGACGGGCAGTTTAGAGGTGCAGTCAGGGGAAACTCGGGTTACTTGATGGAGGCTGACATAGAGTGTCACAATAAATTTGAGCTACTAAGCAACCTAGAGGGGGAGGAAGGGGTTGGTGGAAATGAGGAAACTTATACAGAGGCCAGGGGGAGGGAGTCGAATACCAATAGGGCATCACAGACCAGCAGTGGAAAGGATAGAAATAGTCCCAGAGGGAGAAGGGGAAACATAAATGTTAAGCAAATTGGGGAGATGCAACATATTGCAGACATGAGGGAGGAGAGCATGATTGGAGAGAAACTGGGAGACAAGGAGGTGGGAGAAGCCCCTTCAGCAGGGGGTCAGTACCAAGGATGGTGCCTAGCTAAAGGGGACCCACAGAGAGCCTCTGGAGGCAGGGATACTATTACAAGGGGGGAGGATGGCAGTGTGGGGGAAGGGGAAACCATCAGGGCCAGGATAAATGGTTCGGATAAGAGAGGGTTAAAGGGGACACCTATTCAGAGGGGGTTTGAGTTAAGTGGGCAAAATAACGAGGGAGGCAGAAAGGGGAGGGTGACAAGGGGGTCTCTAATAAGGCAGGAAGACTCCCATGGAATTGAGATCATGAATAAATGGGGAAGGGGCTGAGAGGGCATAGTGGAGGTAACCATAAGGATGATGGCGGTGCTAAGGTTCTGTTATTGGGAGACTCGATGATAGGGGTATCCAGTGGGAGGACTGGGGGTGGATGCCATAGCCAGGTGAAGGTAGTGAGTATCTCTGGGCTGACAGTGCACAGAGCAAAGTTCATGGTGTAGGAAATGGTTAGGGATTGTAGAGGAAACTGGATTTCCTGGTGCATTTGGGAACCTAACGATCTTGAGGAAATAGCGTTTGGAAATCCAAGCAAGGTTCCAAGAACTTGCCAGAGTCTGTCGGGATAATGGATGCAACATTTTTCAGAGATATTGCCAGTACCAAAGGCCTCAGTGGAGAAAAAATGAAGCTCACAGAGGTTAATGACTGGCTCAGGAAGTGATGAAGAGTTGGGGTTAAAAGAACTGAATGGAGTTTGGGAGGATAAGGACTATATGCCAAGGACAGGCTTCATCTTGTCCCATTAGGGAAGGAAGTCCTTAAACAGGGATGGCTGACTACATTCAAGAAATTTGGGGTTTAAACTTGAGGGGGAAGGGATAAGGAGGGCTGACCAGAAGCCCTCTCCTCCAGATGAGGGGAGTAGCCTTCAAGCCCAAGGGGGGGGGGAAACAGACTGGGGTGGAGGTTTCAGGAGGAGCAGAGGGAGGATGGAAGTATAAGGACTCTGGGTGGGGTTCGACAATGAGGATCAGGGATAAGGGGTGGGGTTGGTGTTAGTAAATGCCAGGAGCTTGGGAAACAAGTTGCCAGAGTTCCATGCCATGCTGTTCGGGGTGGATGTGGCAGCGGTCACGGAGATGTGGGCCAACAAAAACCATGACTGGGACCTAAACGTACGGGGGTACACTATGCTTAGGAAGGATAGAAAGGAGGGCAGAGGGGGTGGAGTGGCTGTGTTCATTAGAGATGACATAGAAATTGCTAGGGTAGAAGAGGCAGAGGGAAACGTGGAGGCCTTATGGGTCACTCACGATCCCCAGCAGGAGATAAGGTCAAGCTGGGTGTAGTATATAGCCCCGGATGAATGATGTTCTAGAGGATGGTTTGCTGACAACATCATTGCCCAGTGTGACCAAAAGGGAAGGAGTGGTGTTGATGGGGATCTTTAATATGCCAGTTACAAACTGGGGAACCATGTCCTCTAAGGTGGCAAGGAGCAGAGGCTGCTGGACGGCTTCCAGGATGTGTTCTAACACAGCATGTGATGGAGCCCACAAGGGAGGGGCATGTCCTGGACATGGTTCTGGTAGATGGGGATCTGTAAGGACCTGGTTGTACAGGACCCCTGACTGGGAGCGACCACAATACTGTCTGGTTTCAAATAAGCATGGGTGGAGGGGGTGAGATCTAGGACACTGGCAGTGGACTTCAGGGGCAGATTTGTGGGCATGGAAATATTCTCAAGGATTACTTAAAGGGGATTACATCAATGACAAATGTGGAAAGGAGATGGGAGGTCATAAAACGGGGACTTCATGAGGCAGTCAGGATCTGCGCTAAGTTGAAACGTAAGTGAGCAAGGTCACATAAACCATGCTGGTGGTCCAGTGAGGTACAGATAGCAGTCAGAGAAAAGAAGGCAGCCTACAAAAAATATAAAACAACAAGAGGGGATTGGGATAAGGAAATGTACCATCTTGCATCTAGAAAAGTCACCCGTATGATGAGAAGAGCAAAGTCCAGTAAAGAGCAGTGGCTGGCACAGGGGATACATGGAGGGGAAAAGGGGTTCTTCAGGTACTTTGGGGAGCAGAGAAAAACTAAGGGCTATCTCAGCAGATTGAGATCAGAAGAAGGGTGGTGGAAGAGGCGAGGGACCAGGCAGAGGTATTTAATGAGTACTTTGCCTCTGTGTTCACTAGGGAGGGGATGGATACTAAGCAAGGCACGAAGGGGATAGAAGCGGCAGTGAGTGGGATCAGGGAGCAACAGAAATGGAGCAAGAGGGAGGAGAGGTACCCAGGGTGTCACATCTGGACAAGGATAAAAGGCCAGTAAGATGGAGGGGACGGATGATGCTATCTCCGCCAAAAGGGTGTAGTTAGCCCTCAAGACCCTAAAGAAAGACAAATCTCCTGGACCGGATGGCATTCATCCGAGAGTACTATGGGAATTGGCAGACATACTGGCTGAACCCCTGGTGGAGCTCTTCAATAGGTCACTTGAGACAGGGAGGGTACCTAGGGATTGGCGAGAGGCACATGTGGTGCCAATCCATAAAGGGGGGTCGAGGGAAGTACCAGGTAACTATAGACCCATCAGTTTGACCTCGGTGCTGGGAAAATTAATGGAGAGTATACTAAGGGAACGATTGGGGGTGTACTTGGAGGAGGTGGGAGGTCTGGATAGTCGGCAACATGGGTTTGTGCCAGGTAGATCATGTCAAACCAATCTGGTGGAGTTCTATGAATGGGTAACATCAGAACTGGACAGGGAAAGCCTGGATGTATTATTCTTGGACTTCAGCAAGGCGTTTGACTCTGTCCCCTACAATGGTCTGGTGGAGAAACTGATGGGCTTAGGAGTAGGCCCTTTGATGGTCAGATGGATTGAAAACTGGCTAGCTGAACGCACCCAGAGAGTAGTGGTCTGTGGGGAGCTCTCGAACCCTAGAGAGGTTGGTAGTGGGGTACCACAGGGCTCGCTCCTGGGTCTGATCCTGTTTAATGCATACATATCGGACATCAGGGAGGGTATAGGGTGTGAAATGAGTCTCTTCGCGGATGACTCCAAGATGGGAGCAGTAGTTGAGGGAGAAGAGGGGAGGTTGGCCCTGCAAGAGGACCTGGACACCCTGGAAAGCTGGGCTCACACATGGAAATTAAATTTCAATATCACCAAGTGCAAGGTGTTGCATCTTGGTTGGGGAAACCCTAAACACAGGTACACCCCAGGAGGGGAGGCGCTGGAGGCCTCAATAGGGGAAAAAGACCTAGGGGTCATGGTGGATGCATGTATGAATAACTCTGAGCAGTGCAGGAGAGCGGCTAGCAAGGCAAACAGGATGTTGGGATGCATCGTTAGGGGGATCACCTCTAGGAGCAAGGAAGTGATTCTGCCGCTGTACAATGGACTGGTTAGACCACACCTTGAGTACTGTGTACAGTACTGGAGACCACACTTGAAGAGGGACATACAGCTCCTGGAGAGGGTACAGAGGAGGGCAACTAAGATGATACGAGGGCTAGGGGATTTGACGTATGAGGACAGACTTGAGAAGCTCTGCCTGTTTTCATTGGAGGAGAGAAGAGACAGGGGGGACATGATTGAGGTCTTCAAGTACCTCAAGGGAATAAATAGGGTAAACATGGAGGGGATCTTTAGACTAAAGCAGAGAAGTATCACCAGAGGGCATGGTTTGAAGTTGGAAGGTGGAAGGGTGAGGGGGGAAGAGGAGGAGGTTTTTCACTGAGAGGGTGGTGGACCCTTGGAATGCACTGCCTGGAGAGCTGGTTCAGAGATCCACAGTGGAGGGCTTCAAGAGAGGGTGGGACAGACACAGAAAGTGGATGTATTAGATGATGGCCTGTCCCGCGGGGGTGGGGATGGATGATAGGGGTTTCTGGAGCACAAGGGATGGAGGCCTCGGCACCCAACTAAGGATCTAAGGTTCGAGCAGACTCGATAGACCATAAGGCCTAATCTGCTGGCAAATAGTATGTTAGTATGATTGTTGTGTCCCTGCATGCACAACTGTATTTAGGAAAAAAAATCACTGTTTTCAAGACGGTGATTTAGCCCGAGTGATTGTTGTGTCCCTTCGTGTGCTGAAGAATGACTGGGAAGAAAAGGGCAACTAAAGGAAGAAGCCATGAAGCAGCCACAAAGAATATTATCCAGTTTGTGGTTCTTAATACTAATCCTAATAGTGGTGCAAGAACCAGAAACATGTCTGTGAGAGCACAGGAACAGCATTCAGATGACTCTGTGGCAGGCCGTAGCAGTACTAGCAAAGCATATGGCCCTGGTTTTGGTTTTCCTGCAGTTAAGTTTTCTCTGCAGAATCTGGGGCAGACATGTTGATGGATGTCTCAGTGTCAAGTGACACAGTGAGAGGAAGCAGCAGCACCACCAGCAAACAAACAACTGTGGGCTTGGAAGCTGTGAAGTGCAATTTGAAAGTGGTGCTGTTGGTGATGGTAGGTCAGAAGTGGAGGCGGATAATGTGTGTCCATGTCCAGTGAGTGAGGGTGATGTGGTGGTACATGTGGAGCAACATGAAGACAATAGTCATGAAGAGGAGGTGCATGTTACAGAGCTTGTGGCACTTGCTACTAAGGCAGACAGACTTGCTGAGGCTGATGAGACTGCCAGCAGTGCCATCTTTTTCCAGACTATGATGTGGATGATGATGATATACCAGATGACACAGATCCCTCATGGGAGCCAGAAAAGGGCAAAACAGGGTGTTACAGAGTGTGTCTTTCCTGTTGCCTTAGCTGCTAAAATCACCAAGGAGAAGGTCACCCTAAACACTGTTTCTCCCATTTTTTCTACATTGCTCCAGTCACCTCACAACATAACAAAGACCAAATCTTCTCGTTTGCTATCACAATCATAGTCATCTTGGCAGCAAGTAAATACTAGGCTCCATAAATCCCTAGTGTGGGATTTTTATGTACTGGACCCATCTGATGAGACAGTGGCAATTTGCCAACTGTGTCAAACATGAGTAACTGGCGTAAGAAGGGTAGTCATCTCAGCACAGGTGAGCAACACACACACACCCTAAAAACAGGCACCCAATTTGGTGTTGTCAACACCAGAAGGCAGCCAGCACCAGTGATTCTGGTACATCCAAAGTGGAGGGCAATGTAAGCAAAATACACACAGCACCACTACAGGGACATGGAGGTGCAGGCGAGGAGGAAGACATTGTTGTTTTACTCGATGAGGAGGATTCTGGTAGTGGGCAAAGTAGCAGTCCTAGCATCCAGAGTACCACCCCAACCCAAAATGTGATTGCTACCCCACTAGTTATGAAAACAAAAAGTTGCTGAGGTGTGTCGCATCGCCACAGGCCATGAGCACCATTGGCAGTCTCCAGGCAAGGAGCACCCCCTTAATGGTACAATGATGATGCAAGCTGTTTGGCACACCACCAGGTACATCACTGACGGCAGCAGTATCAAAAAAATTTCAGCCAACGCTGGCTGCCATTTTGGATAGGCAAACAAAATTCACGGCTAATCATGATACAGCACGGGAGTTGAATGCAGCATGTGCGGAAATGATTGCTCTGCATTTGTTGCCTACTGTTTTGTACAGAATGTGGGATTTAGGTGGCTCATGGCCCATGTTTTGCCAGAATGGCAGGTACCATTGTATACATACTTTTCAAAGCGTGCCATCCCTGAACTGTACAGTACTGTATGTGACATGGTATGTCATGCCCTGCAGCATTCCTCAGCACAGTATGTCCATCTGAGCATGGACATGTGGACCAGTGGGAAAACATCTGGTAGCTCTTACCTGTGCATTCCAGTACACTAGGCACAGGTACCTGGGGTACAGGCTGATTGGGGGAGAGGTGAGAATTGCAGTAGGATGAACTGTGGTGGTAGCAACACTTGGTGTAAGACACCATGCAACACTGACCATGAAGAGTATCCCCAGGTCACATACTGGAGAAAAGATGCTGGATGTCGTATTAACCAAGATTGATCAGTGGCTCCACCCCCATGCACTGAAAGATGGATTAATCGCCAGTGATAATGGCTCAAATGTGCAGAAATGCATCACTGATGGGGATTTGTCAGGATGTCATGCCTGGCACATTGCCTTAATCTTGTGGTGCAGGCTTTCCTTAACCATCAGGATATAAAAGAAGTTTTGCTCTTGCCAGATGCATCTGTGTCCACTTTTACACATTCAGCAAAAGCTCGTGACCACCTCTGTGATCTGCAGGTAAAGAACAAGCTGCTTCAGCACCGTTTAAAGTTTGATGTTGTCACCCAGTGGAACTCCACCTTGTACAAGGTGGAGCATCTGTTGGAGCAGTAGAATGCTATATCTGAGTATCTGCTAATTCATGCGAGTCGTGATCGCAGTGGGGCATTCATGTGTCTCACGACAGAGAAGTGGCACCTAATGGATGAGCTCATCTCAATTCTGAGACCCTTTGAACATGCAACACAGGCAGTGATTGGGGACACTGCCTGCATCAGTGAGTCCATTCCTCTGCTATGGGTGCTGAGGCAGACACTGCTGAACGTTGCAGCAACAGCTGGAGGCAGGTGGTGACAGAGCAATTGCTTATTAATGGAACACATGCTCCCAACATTAGACTCCAACATCCACATATATTATGCAGTCTGAAGAGTTTGGAATTATTAATAATAATAATAAAACTGTATTTATATCGCGCCTTTCTAAAATCAAGGTGCGTTACAATATCCAATAACATAATAAATACAGCCAATGCATAATAATCTGAGCTCTTAAAATCACAATATTAGTTAAAATAAACCTTTGACCATAAATAGGTCTTCAGGGCCTTTTTGAATTCCTCCATGGACGCACACTGATGAAGCGGACGGGGTAGAGAATTCCAGAGGGTCAGAGCAGCATACATAAGGGCTCGAGCACCCGAGGATTTCAAAGAAACCCTCGGAATCTCTAGCAACCCCTCGTCCACTGAGTAGAGAGATCACTTAGGGCAGTAGGGAACTAAAAGCTCTTTCAAGTAGTCCGGACGCTGTCCATGTAGGGCTTTATAGGTCAAAAGACCATTTTAAAGGTGTTCTGCCACTGAATTGGCAGCCAGTGCAGATCACACAGCACCGGCGAAATATGGCAAGCATGAGATGTACTTGTTAATAACCGGGCTGCAGCATTCTGCACCACCTGCAAGCGGCAGATGTCAACCCCAGGAAGCCCTAGATACAGGGAGTTGCAATCATCAAGGTGTGAGGACACAAAGGCATGGACCAACATTGGCAAATTTGCAGGTGGAACAAGGTGCTTAATCCTGGCGATGTTCCTAAGATGGTAATAGGAAAGTTTGACAACTGCTGACACTTGTAAATGAAGTGCCAGCTCACTCTCAAAAATCACCCCCAGGTTCTGCACCCATTCAGAGGAGGGAAGCTGGACACCTCCCAGAAATAAACCTGAGGGAAGACCAACTCCCGCCCCCTCTACCCTATGACTCAGGTCCACCACCATTACCTCCGTCTTTTCTGAGTTCAACTTTAACCAGCTTGAATTCAACCAGCACTGGATTTCAGTGAGGCAGCTATTAAAGAATGAGAGAGCTCTATTCTGGTGGGGTTCAAAAGATAGTTAGAGCTGGGTATCATCTGCATAGCAGTGAAACCTCAGCCCCTACCTTCTTACAATGTCTCTGAGGGGCAGCATATACACTGCAAACAACATAGGGGACAACACCGAGCCCTGGGGAACCCCACATGACAGAGAAACTCGGCAGGAAGAATTTATCCCTGACACCGGTCTCTGAGTTCTGTGAGTAAGGAAAGATCTAAACCATCTGAAGACTGTACCTGACAGGCCACAGATGAACTCCAGGCACCCGAGAAGTATCCCATGGTCCACAATGTCAAAGGCTGATGAGAGATCAAGAAGAATGAGAATGGAATGATTCTTCTGATCTCTAGCCATCAGGAGATCATTGAGCACCCGAACCAGCGCTGTCTCGGTACTTTGCCTATTACGAAAACCAGACTGGAGTGATTCATAGATGTCATGGATGGTTAAATGGTTTTCCAATTGTGCAGCCACTACTTTCTCAATAATCTTCCCAACAAAGGGAAGACTAGAGATCGGCCTGTAGTTAGCAAAGCAGCCTGGGTCCAAGGAAGCTTTCTTCAGGAGGGGTGTCACCACTGCCTCCTTCAGGGAGCTAGGAAACTCACCCATATCCAAGGAGCACCAGACTATCTGTGCTAGGACAGGGCCAATGATATCAAGACAACCCTTTATCAGGGAGGTTAGGCCCAGATCCAAACTACAGCAAGTAGGGTGCATACTATGGACAATCCTCATGACATCAATGAACTCAGGCTGGTCAAAGGAACTCCAGGAATGACCGGAGGATGTGACCAAACACTGATCAATAGCTTCTCCCATAGAGGAAGCTGGCTGGAGCTCTGCCCTGATGTCAGCCA
Organism: Neoceratodus forsteri; assembly: GCA_016271365.2. Lineage (NCBI taxonomy): Eukaryota > Metazoa > Chordata > Ceratodontiformes > Ceratodontidae > Neoceratodus > Neoceratodus forsteri. Next base: position 668,206,839 of record CM057459.1, on the reverse strand, counting down.
CCTTATTTGCAAAGAAGCGAGCAAGCTCATCACACTCTATTTGTGAAAATGCTTTCTGAACCTGAAGACAAGCTGAGCTGGTCAGTTCTGAGCAGCCGCAATCTCCCCGGACAGGAACTCTGCCTTCTTATGAGAGATTGCAGAATGATAGAATTGATAATGTTCCATCAGTCTAAGATGGTCAGCATCAAGGGCAGTTCTCCACCAATGACGCTCTAACCTTCGTCCTTGTCGCCGCATCTCCCTCAAAGTCCCATCAAACCATGGAGACCGAGGTTGAAGGGGGAGAGGACGAAGATGGACAGGAGCAATTTGATCAAGAGCCAAGGAGATGGCCCTATTATAAGCCACCACCAAGGCATCAGGATCATTGCTCACTCCAGAAAACTCTGATAGGTCAAGCACTGTTGCCAGGCCCATAGGGCTAACATCTCGTGAAGAGTGGCACCTAACCATCTCCACTGGGGTAGGCCTATAAGGGGGTTGCAAAAACTGAACCCCACAGTGTAATGATCAGACCAACTGAGGGGTTCCACCTCCACGTCAGAGGCCTCAATCTCCTGGAGGAAAACTAAGTCTAAGGAGTGACCGCTGTTATGAGGGGCAGAAGTAACCACTTGTGTGAGGCCCAAAGATGTCATTAATGGAAGGAAATGTTGTCCAAACTGCGAGAGTTTGTCAATGACCCAGGCATTGAAGTCACCCAGGACCATCGGCCTGGGTGACTTAAATGCCATGTTAATGATGAAATTGGCTACTTCTTGTAGAAAATGTTTCTCATCACCTGGTGGATGGTAACTGAGAACAATTCTACAACCCACACCTACCACGACAGTACACTCAAAAGACTCAGCTCCCTCAACTGGTACACTTGTGAGGTCCAGTTCGGTCTTGAAACAGACTGCAACCCCCGCCGTGGTCCAACCTTGGGCGGTGTTACACCAAGTACCCAGCTGGAACTGCTGCCTCCAGAACTGGACTAGCATTTTCATCCAGCCAGGTCTCAGTAATGCAAGCCAGATCCACAGACTCCACAAGATCTGCAATAACTGCAGTCTTATTCCTTATGGATCTGGCATTGCACAACACCACCTGGGTTGGACGGGTCTCAGGAGCGGTACAGACCACTTGCCCAGTACCATCAATAGTAGTGGTGCCTTGGGTATGGGAACCAGGCAAGAATGACCTCTCTCCGGAATCCATTTCGCCCCAGGGCATCTTCTAGTCCCTACTATCCCAATACAATGTACCCGCTCGTTCGTCCTCTGCTGTTCACCACCCCAAACCCCTCCTCCCTCTCTGCACAATCCCAAGTGCTCTACAGTGCTGGTAAGTTGACAACTGTAATGGCAAGGGTGAGAAAGGGCAAAGAGCGGGAGGACGAATAGTGTACAACCGTGGTGGTAGGCCCTCTACACATATTAAAACCCCACACCCACACAACTAAAACAAAAATATGAACAACCCAGATTAAACCAAAATAAAATATAAAACAAATTAAATAGCACAAGCAAAATAAAATATCCAAATAAATAATATCAAAATAAACAGACGTTCAAAAAAGTCCTGAAAAAATACTGCGTATTTGAAGTAAGAGGGGCTCTCACTCTCTCTCTCTCAATTCTAGAACAAAATCAAACAATGCAAGTCTTGATATAGTCTTGGTAAATCAGCATCAAACAAATAGGAGTTTTCAAACAAAGAACCCTTGGAGAGAGCAAAAGGGTCTCTCACCCCCTCCTAATCTAACCTCCAAAAGATTCCTCCCAGAGGCCAGTTATTTTTCAATTCTTTCCAAAGAGCATTGCAACAGTAATCAACCCATGTTATAAATGCAGGCTGGCAGCCATATTACAAGGTGGGCATCATGAGTTGCAGAAACTAACAGAACTACCCACTCAGAGGGTAAGTGGTGCACAGTTGCTACCATGGGCACAGGGGGCAAAGAAAGATGATGGTACTGCACAGTGATCCAGTGTTACTGCCACCCACTTCTTTTCATCTCAGCCATGGTGTCAAACTGCAGAAAGAAATTCAAGATAAAGGAACCTCTGCTGAATCCCATTTGGGCCGCCCTCAGTCAGGTGGGAGTTGCAGACATGGAGAAAACTGAGGAAGAGGAGGAGGATCACGCTGCACGTCTTCGACTGGCAAAATGCATGGTAGATGCATATTTTGCAGGTAAAAAACACTTCACCATTGGAGATGAGACACTACCATACTGGGGCACTAAGGTCAGTGAATGGCCAGCACTAACAGCGGTTGCCCTGAAATAGCTTAGCTTCCCATCCTCCAGTGTCAGCATTGAGCGGGTGTTCAGTTCAGCAGGTGCCATTGTGCATGATAGGCAAACAAATCTATCTCCTAAAAATTTTGGCATGCTGACATTTATCAAAATGAAAGAGGCTCACATACCCTCAAAAACAGTAATGTCCATGGTAACAGCACAGATTGACAGTGATGATGATGAGGAGGAAAGCACTTTAGGCAGACAGGAATGTGCCACATCATTATCTCGCAACACTGAAGTGGATGAAGCAGTGCTAGAGAGGGAGTTCCTGTATGGTGATGTTTCCAGTATTGAAGACTGTGTGGGATGCTTCATGGAGGACGTTGAAGAATAATGAACTCTACTATTTATTTTCTCCTTCTCCCTCCACGTCTCCACCCATTCACAACCATGTACTCCTGGATGTCAACTTAATAACAATAATAATGTATCACATTCAGTGCTGAGATATACATCAACAACTATTAATTAGCGCTGCTTCTTAATTGTGTCAAATTGAATAGCTGTAAACAATGCACTATGCCACTTACAAATTACTGAACAGAACACCCGCTCTAGCCAGCAAGAAACACTGCAGCCACGGAGCAGTGACCTCAACACCTCACCCTTCTCCTCATTCTATTATCTTTTGTGTGTACTGTAGATCTGCTAATGGGAGACTTCAACATGCCAGATATAGATTGGTCAATACCAGCAGGAACATCTGCCAGAACTAGACACATAGTGGATTCCCTGCAGGGGAGGGCCTCAAACAACTGGTACAACAACCCACAAGAGACAGGGCTATCCTAGATCTAGTACTGACTAACAGGGAAAGGATCACAGATCTCCAGGTAGAAGGTCACCTGGGGGCCAGTGACCATCACATGATATGGTCCAATTTGGTCACTAGAACTAAATCATCCCATTCCAAGGCAAAAACATGGGACTTCAGAGGAGCTGACTTTGATAAGATGGCCAACAGAGGTAAGCTACCCCTGGCAAGAAGAAATACAGGTGAGGGGGGTACAGGCAAAGTGGGACAGTGTTAAGGATGCAATACTTGAAGCAACATCCCATTGTGTTAGAGAGAAAAGGAAGCGCAAAAGAAGAAGGAAACCACTTTGGTTCTCAAAAATGGTAGCAGAAAAGGACAGAACCAAAAGGCTGGCCTTTAGGAAATGTAAGGGAACGCAGCGGGATGAAGATAGGGAGGCATACCAAACTTCCCTAAGGGAAGCAGGGAAGGCAGTAAGGCAGGCAAAGGCCCAAACCAAGGAAATACTAGCACGAACAGTAAAAGAAGGTGACAAGACATTCTATAGATACATTAGTGAAAGGAGAAAGTCCAGAGGGAGTATTGCTAAGATCAAAGGGGATAAGGGGGCGTGTGAGGAGGAAGACCATGTAAAAGCATCTATCCTAAATAGATACTTCTGCTCAGTATTTACTGAGGAGAAGGTAGGGCAGGGCCCACAGCGCAGCACCATGAACACAGGGGGAGGGAGGTGTGCACTAGTCCCTTCACAAAAGAAAGGGTCCTACAAGAGCTCAATAAGCTCAGGGTGGACAAGGCAATGGGACCTGATGGCATACATCCCAGGGTACTAAGGGAGCTCAGGGTGGAACTAGCAGAGCCATTATCAGAACTGTTTAGTGAGTCTCTGAGCACAGGAGATGTCCTAGAAGACTGGAAAAGGGCTCATGTGATCCCGCTCCACAAGAGTAGTAGCAGGGAGCAGGCAGAGAACTACAGACCAGTCAGTCTTACCTCAGTAGTGGGCAAGATTATGGAGGCACTCCCTAAGGAAAGGATAGTGCAGCACCTGGAATCCATAGGAGGCACAGGATCCAAGACAGCATGGATTTACAACAGGAAGGTACTTCAAACTAATCCACAGATTTCTTTGACTGGGTAACCAGAGTGGTGGACCAAGGGGGAGCAGTTGATGTCGCCTACCTTGACTTCAGTAAAGCTTTCAATACTGTTCCACATAGAAGATTGATTAATAAGCTAGGTAGGCTCAGGGTGGGTCAGAAGTTGGTCAATTGGGTGGCAAATTGGTTGAGAGGCAGAATACAGAGAGTGATGGTAAATGGTATACAGTCAGAAGAGATGCAAGTCACCAGTGGGGTACCTCAGGGATCAGTCCTGAGGCCAGTCCTCTTCAATATCTTCATCAGTGACATTGCATGTGGACTGGAGGGTAAGGTTTGTCTGTTTGCAGGTGACACCAAGATCTGCAACACAGTAGATGATCCAGATGGGATGGGCAGAATGAGAAGAGATCTGGATAAACTGGCAAAATGGTTGGAAGAGTGGCAAGTGGGGTTTAACGCAAAGAAGTACAAGATTACGCACATAGGGAAGAGAAACCCTGAAGCCACCTATAAGTTGGGAGAGGAGTTGCTGGCAGTAACAATGGAAGAAAGAGACTTGGGCATCATCATCACAGATGACCTGAAATCATCCAAGCAGACCACTAAAGCAGTAGGTAAGGCTAGGGGGATGTTGGGGTGTATTAGTAGGGGTATCACAAGTTGTAAGAGGGAGGTAATAATCCCTCTTAACAAGATACTGGTTAGGCCCCATCTGAAGTACTGTGTGCAGTACTGGAGACCACACCTTCACAAGGACATTAACCAGATTGAGGCAGTCCAGAGAAGGGCAACCAAAATGGTGCAGGGACTGCATCAGAAAACATATGATATGAGGACAGATTAACAGAACTCAATATGTATAACCTGGAGCAAAGGATGGAGAGAGGTGATATGACTGAAACATTCAAACACCTTAAGGGCATTAACAAGGTGAAATAGTCTAACATGTTTCAATATAAGAAAAATTACAGGATAAGAGGACACAGCATGAAATTAGAGGGAGGCCAATTAAGGGGTAATGTGAGGAAGTTCTTTTTCACAGAAAGGGTGGTGGATGCATGGAATGGCCTACCTCAGGAAGTGGTGGATATGAATACAGTGCAGGGCTTCAAACAGGCATGGGATGGGCATAAGGGAGCAATACAGAAGAGTATGAATAGATTGGCCATTGACAGAGTGAAGGCATATGGCACATTCATAAGGTAGAAAAAGAAATGGGCAGACTGGATGGGCCTTGTGGTCCTTATCTGCCATCAACTTCTATGTTTCTATGTAGATGCCTTGGATTCTCCTCCAAAACAGGCCAAAACAGCATGATGCAGCACTTACACCACCAGTGGTATTGGTAATTGGTATGTAGTAGGCAGCCAATTGTGATAAAAAGAATCACCTCCTCTACCTCTTCTGTACTCCCTGGGCTGCTTCAGCTATGTCCTCCTCCTCTTCCTCACAATCATATCAAGTAAGAAACAGTATTGGCTTGGCTACCACTTTCACCACCGCAGTGACTGATGATTTCTTGCCACCAATGTGAAACAGAATCGCTTCCTGTACCTCCTCAAAACTTACCTCTTGACATATTCATCTTGGTCCTCCTCCTCCATCAAGCCACTGACTGAAGTCTGCAAGGCATCATCATGCAAGCGTAACCACACTGCATCAAAGACTTTCTTCATCTGCTGTTGATGAGACACCTGCACTGTTTTTCAGACACTGCAGCACTTCTATAAATCTACTAGGAGGCAGAAAATCGGACCATGATTGATGAGACTTATTGCAGCATTAAAGTGTTTCCCTGTAATATCTTCTTCATGCAGGTTTTGCTGGTATTACTACAGAACATAGACATCAAAACAGAATAGCACAGCCAGCAGTAGTACTCTAATGGTAAGTATCATTGTGATTTAATGTCTTTCCTTTACTTTAATTTCCTCTCCTTTATTTTAGTTTCCTTTACATTACTTTTCTTTCCATGACTTTCATTCATAAAAATCCTTTCTTGTTTTCCAGCTGCTCTCTGTGGACTGACATAATTTGCTTGGTGAATCATCAAGCACATTGTTGCAGCAAATTCAGGCACAAGGAATACCTGTAAAGATAAGGAAGAACAGCTGAGTCAGTGATTAAGAAATTAAATTAATTTGTCAGTTATGGTACATGGTACATAAACAAGTCGGATCGCCACACCCTAAAAAAAAAAAATACTTACCTTTGTGGTTGAACAATACTATGTATGAGTCAGACAACAGCATTTATGTTGTATCTGTCCAGCAGTATGATGTCATATGCACAAATAACTGAAAATCAATGACAGAGAATTACGAATATATTAAACTTCAATCAGTAGCAATAACCCCCTCCATTACAATGAAAAGCTTCACATATGCTTTGCATCGCCTTTTCTGATGTGTGTGTGTGGCAACAGTATTTGACTTAAAGATACATTTTCTCTCTGGAGACACAACTTCACATTTCTGGCAAAGTGCTGGTGGTGGTGGCATGGTAGCAGGCCCAAAAATGTTTAGTATGGTAAATATGTTTATGTTCTCTTGCAAGCTTCACATATACTTTGCATCACCTTCTCTGGTGTGTACGGCAACAGTACTTGAACTGAAAAGATGTGATTTCTCTCTGGGGACACAGCTTCACTTTTCTGGCAAATGGCTGGTGGTGGTGGTGGTGGTGGCAGGGTAGCAGGCCCAAAAATGCTTAGTATGATAAATATGTTTATGTTCTCTTGCAAGCTTCACATATGTTATGCACCACCTTCTCTGGTGTCTGCAGCAACAGTATTTGACCGAAAAGATAAATTTTCTCTATGAGGGCACAACTTCACATTTCTGCCATAGTTCTGGTGATGGTGGTGGCGGTGGTAGCGGGGTAGCAGGCCCAAAAATGCTTAGTTCGACAAATATGTTTATGTTGTCTTGCAAGCTTCACATATGGTTGGTATCACCTTTTCTGGTGTGTGTGCGGCAACAGTATTTGACTGAAAAGATGTGTTTTCTCTCTGGAGACACAACTTCACATTTCTGACAAATGCAGTAAACATGTTAAGTGCTTAAAACAGATTTATGTTTAACTTCTCAGCAGAATAGCTCATGTTTGTGTTATGGTTTGCACTTCTTTGGATGGTTGGCGGTTGCACACAACACAACTACTAGTTATGCACCATCACATACCATGGGGACACAATTTATATAATGTGGCAAATACTTGACATTTGTGGATAGAAGGAGTGAGTACACATGATGAACCACTGACACAAATGAAAGAAGGGAATATGGTTCATCATGTGTAAAAAAGACTAAAGAAATAACAGAAGTGGTGAAGCAAGGGACATCCACACAAACAAAACAATACTAAAAACGAGGACAGAGAAAAGAGATCTTAAAACAACAGAGCTTTTTTTTTTTTACTTTTTATATTTTTGAGGCGTTTTTTATTTTTAATGGGGGGACCAGAGAGTGGAAAAATTAAGAACACAGATGACAGAATAACTACATATAAACTAAAATAAAAGTTGAAACAGAACAACTCAGACCACCCCACCAGCACTGCCAGAAGATAAGCCATGCCCACCACCATGCAGCTCAGACAGGAGAGCGAGGATCCTCTCATGGATGGACATGACACTGTCAAACCGATCCATCACCTACTGCCGGAAGATGTTCAATTCTTGGTGCAGATCATTCACCTCAGCCACAAAACAACAAGATTGCCATTTGTGGCTGGTGCCATGGGGTCATCACTGCCACTGTCATAACTCTGTTGCTGAGGTACGCCAGGGGTACTGCTGCTGTTCACATCATGCCTGCCATGTCATTGCTGACTCGCTGCTGGCACTGCTGCAGCACTGCTGACCTCATGCTGCTCCACATTTCCCCCAGGGCCATCACCACCACCACCATTGTGTGGTGCAGCCACATCACGCTCTTTGTTTCTCCACTCAGTGAGGTGGTGGATGTGGAGGTGTGTCCTCAGGCCGCCAGTCCCAAGACAGCTCCCTTTTTTGCTTCACCTCACAGACCACCCACACACCTTGCAAATGGCCACTGTCTCATCTGCAGGGTACATATTGAAGAAATCCCATGTCACAGAGTGCTGTGGAACTGGGGGAGCACCAGAAGAGGAGGCGGCAGGCTCCTGCTGGGGTGGAATAACTTGTGACTGCTACTGCTGTTGTTCCCGCTCCTGCAGTTTATCTTTTTCTTGCTGCTGCTGATTGGCAGCAGTAGAACTCCTTCCTGAGCTGGCGGGGCCTCAGTCACTTTTAAAAAACCATGCCTGCTAAGGCATGGGTGCCTTACTGGTTCTCCAGCACCATCCGGTCTGGACTTATCCAAGTCCAGACACTACCCCTCCATCACAAACAGAAATGTAAAGAAAATGAAAGAAAAAGACAGTAAGTACTCAGAAAAAAGAAGTATACACTAAAAAAATTTACAAGATCAGATAGTATAAGTACAGTTAAGAAAGATAGGATATACTATGATATCCCGGAACTCGGTATGCCGACACTCGACATAACGAGTAAAATAGCCTGAAATGCCAAAGCCTGAATGACTGACAAGCCCGAAATACAAATTGCAGGCATGTCACAAAACTAAGTGTTTCTAGACCCTGAGTCATAGCGCAGTATTCTGGTATTCCCCTCCACACCACTGGGGCAGCTCAGCCAGCAAGCCCATCTAGACGTCCCTTCTCGCTGATCACATGGGGTAAGGTAGCATTCCATCACATCAGCTACCTTACCCCATCAGGAGCAATAGTGTTGGGAATGCAAGCATCAGGTTACTGGATCACTCAGGCAATCCTGACCGGGACAGTGAATGTCAGGCAAATGAGTTTCTGACTAACATAAGTATACAGAAAGATAGGGATTAAAACAAAAAAAGGAATACAATGTTCAACTCTCTAAATGAGAATATGTAAAATGCTCTGTCTCCTAGGCTCTATGAGTCAATCTCTGGTCTCCTTCAGCTGCAACTGCCGAAATGAAAGTGAAACATTCACTTCCTGCCTGCCCGGAGTCTCCCATGTGACATGCAGTAAGTTAATCATGTGACAAACCATGTTTTTCATTAACTTTGAAGTTACTAACAAAGTTAAAGTTGCCTTCGAAGTTAACCGGTGAAGTTTTGGCACCAGATTAAGACAATTACATTTGAAGTTATTAAAAAAAGTTGTAGTTAACTGGTGAAGTTTTAGCACCAGATAGGTCATTTTTGCAATGTTTTTTGTGGGCCGAATTTGGTGACTTCGTGGGAACTTTACCGGCGGATTTAAACTTTGCAGCATCTCTCGTCATGCCTGAAAATAGTCATTCATTTGGTTAATGCACCTCACCTGGTCAACAAAATCAAATAAATAAATAAAAAAATAAAAAAACATTTTTTTCTTATACTTGACATTGTTTTCTTTTGCTCTCACCTACAGACTACATGGAAAGGATTTTTTGCCATAAACTTGTAGGGGACATGTGTCATCTCACAAGGCAGTGCCTTTATTAGGTTTGGTGAAAAAATATCAAAGGGTTCCAGAGTTACTAGGCTTTAAATTTGAGTGTTTTCCAACCGGCACAGTAGGGTTTTTCAGAAGATGTTCTGTAGCGAAAGTGAAAATTTGATGCCACAAATGCTTGTCTTTTGTTTTACCACTGAATTGGCAGGGCACCAAACATTTTTGGTGCCATGCCAACTGCCATTTTGTTCAGTTTTTCCACGAACTGACAAATGTGGAAAATACAAAAAAAGCTGAGATTTTAAAAAACAAACATCAGAACATAGGTAAATGGGACCCATTTAGCTAGATTCTGATGTCTGTTTTTTAATATTGTGCCCACTAATATGTTATCTGGGCACCCAAAATCCTGGGTGCCCAGCTTAGTGAGAGGAGCACTTTCCCAGCGTTCGCTGTATGAGAACACTGGGAATTTCTTGACTTCTGCAGCCACAGCTGAAGTTATGCTGCCTTTTCCAGTGTTAGCTGTGAGGCAGCCTTTTCCCAGGTGTCTAGTGGCACCCCCCACCCACCGATCACTGTTCCTGGTGTCTAGTGGCACCCTAATCACTGTTCCTAGTGTCTAGTGGCACCCCTCACACTCCGATTGCTGTCCCCTAATTTTTATTTTATTCCCTCTCCCCCCTGTAGCTCATTGCTTTATTGAATGTGCCGACATTGGGGGGCCCAAACCCCATGTCATTTTGCAAGCCCCCCTCCTCACAGTACTGTGGGACACTGGGGAGCGTCCCCCAGCGTCCTGAAATATTTATTTACTTGTACCTCTAAAAAGAAAATAGTACCCCAAGCTGTTTTTTATTAAACCTGAAAAAAATCAAATGGTCCCTCTTCATCCCCGTTCACCATCCCAATCCTCCCAATGAGTACCCACCACCCCATATCCCCCCTTACCCTATACTTTTCTCTGTAGGTCATACACTGTCATCTTCTGTGGACCAAGACATGTCTGCACTCTTCAAAGCTGAACTGCAAACTGAGGAATCAAGATAAGTACCACATAATGTATGTTTAATGGTGTTTTGAACTTCTGTTCATAACTTTGCCATTTTTAGGTCTTTTTTGTGAAATTTTCAACATGGTATTTTTGGGACCCCACCTTATGAACACTGGTACTGCTATTTCATTAATCTGGCCTGGAAGGTGATTTTGTGGTTGCTGCATGAAATCCCCTTTTGGGACAAAATAATGTCATTTCACCACCAGTGTTCATGAGGTGGGGTCCCAAAAAGGCCATTTTGAAAATTTGCTGAAAAAATTCATAAAATGTCCATGTCATGTGCGTTCAATGAAATTTTCCTAGGCACTCACATAATTTTGATAGTTTTCAATATTTTGACTCCAAATTTTCAACATAGCCATTTTTCACAACCCCTCATGAACAGCACAGCTGTCATTTTTCACATCCTGTCTGAAACATGTTTTCGCACCAGTGATGCAGAATGGCATTTTGGCATGAATTTAAAAATTTGCACCTATGGGGACTGTGAGGTCATAAGAAGACTATGTTGAAAATCTGGCATCAAAATATGAAAAAATGTAAAAGTTATGATAATTTGTTGCAATTTCTCTATGCACGCTCATAACTTTTGACATTTTAAATATTTTCACTCCAGATTTTGAACATAGCCTTCTTATTACCCCACCTTATGTATCTCACAGCTGTCATTTTTCAAATCCTGCCCAAAATGTATTTTCACACCTATGGTGCAGAATGACTTTGCAGTTGCACAGAATTATGTTTTGGCATGGATTCAAAAATTTTCTGTACTGGGTACATGAGGTGGGGTAATACAATTGCCATGCTGACAATTTGGTCATTTTTATCCTATTAATGGAAGCACAGGACAAGGAGGGCTCTGTGCTTCCACAGCTACATACATACATGCATCTATGGAGGGATGAGAGAGCAGGGCCCGGAGGACCTTGCACTCCCACAGGAAAATAAGAATACAATTATACTATCTCAAAAAATAAGGAAATAAATTGGTGTTTGAGTTTCCAAACCTAACATTCCACCTCCATACTGTGTACACCAACAGGTGTTAGGAGTGTGCCATGGGGTTGTCATCCCTTAGGCTCACCCCATTCACCTATACTGTACTCATATCAGCTTATTTACTTATGGATGGGGTGAGTGTTAGGGATGATGACTCCAAGGCACACCCCCAACACCTGTTGGTGTGCTGACTGCATAGGGTTCTTAATCTAAGGTGCTTTTACAGCAAAACTGACACAGTTGGGAAGAACAGTGGAAAATGTTAATGTAAGTAATGACACTTTTGAAATGGAAAATGATGAGGGGGTAGATGTTGGTATAATACCTAAAGAGGAAGTGTTTGCAGCATTAGCTGAAACTAATGATGAAGTACCTGCTAATAAACCAGCAAGAAGTAAACCTAGCATTTTTGTTTGCCCCAACCTCCAGCTGTTGCATCATTTCAAATACTTTGTGAGGGGACTTAGAAGTGTTAAAAATGAAGACTTCATCCCCAAGTTTTGTACTATAAGTGCTCAAGAAAGGGAAGCCATAGAAACTCTTAAATATAACAAGCAGGTGGTGCTAAAGCCTGTAGATAAAGGAGGCAGTGTGGTTGCTCAAAATGTATCTGATTACATAAAAGAAACAGAGAGACAGTTGGAAAATTGAGAATTCTATCTACCTGTAACAAATGATCCAACCCACATGCTTAAACGGAGTAGATGTTTTACCCTATGGGCACATAGTGAAGGTTTAATCACTGAAAAAAAGATATTATTTGATTACTGATTTTACCTTAAAGGCACAATTCTATATGCTACCTAAAATTCATAAGACCTTAGACAACCCCCCCGGAAGACCCATTATTTCTGGAATTGGTACTGTAACTGAGCCTTTGGCCAGATTTGTAGATGACAACATTAAAAGCTTGGTCAGCAACCTACCATCTTATACTTTGGATACAGGGGATAGCCTAAATAAATTGAAAGATGTGAAACTAGAAAAAGATGTAATATTGGTGACACTTGATGTAGAATCATTGTGTTCTAACATATCCCATGAGGGAGGCCCAAGAGCTCTACGGTACTATTTAAATAAAAGGGAATATGGAACAAAATCTGATGATGAATTGTTGATTGAAATGATTAGGTTGGTATTAGAAAGTAATTTATTTTCCTTTGGTGACAAATTTTACCATCAACAAAAGGGCACAGCCATGGGTGCCAGCCTAGCCCCAAATTATGCCAATTTATATTTGGGGCACTGGGAGGATGGAGTAATATGAAACAAACATGCATATCCATTTTGTCATAACATACTGACCTGGAAACATTTTATTGATGATGCCTTCATGGTGTGGTGGGGAAGGGGATGTAAAGGACCTAGAAGCATTCATTGAGTAACTTCATTGCACAAATTGTAACCTTCAGTTTACTTTTAGTGCAAGCACAGAAGAAATAACCTTTTTGGATCTTATGATTTTGGCAAAAGGGATGGCACAATTACTACAGCTCTTTACAGAAAACCAACATATCGAAACACAGTGCTGTTGGCCAATAGTTGTCACTCCCACCACACCGTGGAGAACATCCTGATGAGCCGGTTCTTTAGGATTAAGCATAACCGTAGTGAACCTCAGACATTGGAAACGGAATGTGAGAACTTAGAATCCAGGTTTAAGGAATGAGGGTATTCTGACACCATTATTAAAAAAGCTAGGGAAGCTGCAGAGGATGTTGACATAAACACACTGCTAAATAGGAAGGAACCTGGAGTGAAGGAACAAAACAGTGTTAACCAGATTAATTGTGTAAGCACTTACTGTATTAGGTCTTGGAGAATTAAGGACATTTTATATAAAAACTGGTACATTCTTGAAGCAGATCCCCAGTTAGTGGAAACTGCTAAAACTCCACCCAGGATGTTTTACAGGAGGGCCAACAATTTGAGAGATATGTTGGCCCATTCTGCCCAAACCAAAGAGAAAAAAAGATGCAGAAACATGTTGCCAAATGCCACCCCTACCCAAGGGATGCAAAAAGTGTGGCCATTGCAAATCTTGCACAGTAATGAGGGATGTTTAAAAGTCCATCACATGGGAAAATGTACAACATTTCTAAACTCATAATTTGTGATACCACCTATGTGGTTTATTTAGCCACATGTACTTGTAGATCCTATTATGTAGGAAAAAACAAGAGAAAGCTAAAAGAAAGAGGGGAGAACATATGAGGGCAATTTAAAACAAAAATCTAGACTACGTATGGACTAGTTATATGTTAAATATATATATAGAGAGAGAGAGGAAGACCATGAACTTAAATCTGTGGGAACTGAACATGTGATCCTTGAACCAAGAGGAGGGCACAGAGAAGGCCTATTAGGTAAAAAGGAGCTTTACTAGATTTATACGCTGGAAGCTTACAAAGTAAAAGATTTAAATGAACATATTGAAATTAGACCCTTTCTCAAGGATAGATGTTAACTTGTACTTCTTTGCTCCTTTTTAGGTAAATGTTTTGAATCATTGTCAACAAAATGGCATACCTACCTACTGTCCTTTCATCATTATAGCTTCTAATATTTTGGCTAATACAGGTTGTGTAAGTACAGTTGACCCTTATTTAAAACAATGTTCAACAGGCAAACCTTGATCAGGTTTTAGTGCTGTAGTATAGAAGGCATTTAGGCCCCCCTCTTCCTCCCCACCCCCTTTTTTTTGCTCCTTGGTATTCTATCTGGTTGATACAACCACCACGTACTCTTTAATATTCTTCTCTGAATAAGTAGAAGGTCCTTTTTTGAGATGGCAATAATGGCTAGCATTACCAGATGTGAAGGCTCTCACAAGGTGTCACCCTACTAAGATATATTTGCCACATACCTTGTATTTAAAACCCAGTCTTGAACTTTCTGTTACTCCCCTCTTTTGCCCTTTGCAAGTCAAGCAAATAGATTATAAGGAACTAGGGTACCAGTTAAATTCTATGTACAAAGGAGCAAATATAGATAGGAGTTTTAAATGTATCTATCTAGTAATATGTAGTTTGTAAGTACATTATGTCTTTTATTTTTTAATAACCACATAATAGGTACATGCACTTTCATGAATGAATTATTGCTGTTTTATATGTCATGACTTCACTGATGAGGACAACCTGGAAAATGAGATATTTTTGGATGCTAGCACTTTGTTAATCATGTGACACTTTACTGATGGTATAAAAGAGACAAACCACTGGATGGCATTATCTTTGATAAAGCCTCTTGTAGGTGAAACATCAGAGCTCAGTTTTTCCTCTCCCTGACCCAGGAGGATTAATTGTTTCTGTTGGCACACTTATTAAATGGAGAGTTTTTATATCAAGTTAATTTGTACATTCTGGCCCAGATATTCAAACTGCGACACAAGAAAGCACAGGAGCAGGAGCAGGCGCAGGCGCAAGTGCAGTGTGCCCATGCAAAACACGCGCGATATTCAAACACAGCGCAGGCCAAGGTGCACTTGCACAACACAACTGAATATCACACCAACTGCACCATGGTGCAACCAGGGATACGCAGTGATGCAGGGCTGATGCGCAGTAGCACAACCAGGGATGCGCAGTGGAGCAGGGTAGCAGCGCAGTAGCACAACCAAGGATGCACTGGGACAGGATGCAGAGGTACACCACCCATGGAAGACATGGGCAGAGGAGCACACAGCTGACCAGACCGTGCCCCCCGCACCCCATGAACTGCACCACCTGAGGTGAGCTGGATGAACCACCAGCACCGAATCCACAGCCAGGGCATGGTGCCCCAGTACACCCCCACTGGCAAGCAGTGACTGCAACATAAGGAGGTTCAGCCACCCTGTGCCACTCCATCCCACCAATGCAGAGCACACCCTGCACAGCGATACCCAGACACCCTGCCCAGGAGCAGCACCCAACAGTGCATGGCTCCATATGCATGCCACCACCCCCACTGTGACAATGCAACTCTGTGCACCATGGAGCCGTGCATGGCAGCCCCACCATGAGCACCCCACAGTGGGCGGCAGCAGCCACCGACGCAACAACTGCAGACACAGTGCCACCCTGCATGGCCCCCCTGAGGCACAGCTAAGAGGTCGACCCTGCGTTGGCACCTGAGGTACACTGCATGCAACAGAGCCTGCCCTGGACCCCACCACCAGCAGGACAGCACCCCACACACCCACCCAAGCACACAACCTGTCCCAGCACTGGCCCCAACAGCCAGCACAGACTCCCACAGTGGTGCATGGAGGCTTGTGCCACACAGGATGCAACACAGGGCACGGACAAACACCCATCTAGACCCAAGGGCACCCCAACACAGGGACACAATAGTGGGGCAACAAACCCACTGGTGTGTGACCACAGCAGCCATGTACCCATAGACAGCACCCCACCATGGCACAGGTGTACCAGCCACCCTGCGCATGCACCATGAATCTGTCCGCCACCAGCATGCGGCCAGAGCACAAGTGACAGACATCGGAGCACAGACCCTGCAACAGACACCAGTGACAGCATGGAGGGGGGACAACAACAACAGAGGAGGCCACAGTGCCACCAGAGGCAGACGTGCACCATACCGGTGACAGGAGGCAATCTGCCATTGCACCGGGTTCAGGGGGTGACCAGCATGGACAGCCACCACTGACATGCCAGCAGACCATGCATAGCACAGACATGCAAGGGTGTTAGCTGCAAGGGCCATGGACAAACTGACAGGGGTGCCATGGACACAGTGCATGCACCGGGGACCATTGCACCCAGGCGTTCAGTCCATAGGGAACTACACACATACCACAGACAGTGACTGAGTCCTCCACCCACACCATAGGTGGGTCCCTGCCGGACACACACACACATGCCCAGGCCTGCACCACCCCCAATGCCATGCACACCATTGCAGCCAAGCACCATTAGCCCACTGCAAATCAGAGACCACCACAGTTGCCATAACAAAATGTATATATTAAATGAATGTGAACAACAAAACATATGTAAAACTATATACAATGGGGGGGAAGGCCACAAACCAGGTGGGAATGGGCAGGGGTGAACAAATGGGAGAGGGATGAAGGGGATTGAGGGTGAGTCTGGGGGGAATTCAATAAGGGGGCATAGAGGGCCTATCGCCTGCCCCCTTCCCATTTCTGTGCCTTGGCCTTCCTCCATGGCACCGTACTCCATCCCACTCCATCCTTTGCAGGATCTCAAGGGTGGCTCTCATGAGCTGCAGCAACTCTTATACCCCTCTCTCCAGCGCTGTCCAGCATTGTCCACCAAGGACAAGGGAGCAGAGTCAATACACGTGACTGTCCAGACCCCTGCAGCCCACCCACTCTGCATGGCATACAGCCATGGGCCATGCCCCTGTGATGGCACATGACCACCCACAGTGACCGCGCCCACAAGACCCACCTACCCAGGCACCCACAGCCATGCAGACTGCTGCACACACCCACCGCCCATGTTCTGCACAGCACCACCGTGGCCATACAGTGACATGGCTATGCAGTGCAAAGGCAGAGGCACAGCCATGTACCCAGTGCAAGCATGGACCACCAGCGATGCCCACCCACACATGCAGTGTCACAGGACAGTGCTGAGTGCACCATGTGGCGTGCACAGTGGTGGCACCAAGTGCTGGTGGCCATGCCCCACCGCCAACCCTGCAACACAGCATGCACAGATGTGAGGATAAAAAAGGCATTCACCTGCATCCAGGGCAGCTGGGGGCTGCTGGCCCATGACTCCTCCTCCACGACCCTGCTGCAGCTGCTGTGCACCAGCCCAGTCCATCTCTGCTCGGGCTTGCCTCACCCTATGGTGCTCCTCTGGGCCTAGGGTGTAAACATGGAGAGGGGAACATCAGTACAAACCAGTAGCAAAGCCCCCCCGGTGTGTGCATTCCTGCACAGCCCAGCCATGCCGCAACCCCACCACCACCACCGCCCCCACTAGACGGCCCTCACCTCCCTGCGGGGTGGACACATGCACACCGTGATACCCAGATGGAAGGAAACTACCAGTGTATGGATGGAGCACCTACCTGGCTGTGGCATGGCACCTTGCTGGGTGCATGCCTGCAGATGCCCCAGTCTGTCCGGTTCCCTCCGCTGGAGGTCTCCATATCGGTAGCAACACTGCTCACTGGACCTGGCAATACCAGTGGCCTCCCCCACACCCTCAGCAACCTCCTCCCACACAGCACTGCATGGCCTGTTGAGCAGGTCCTGGCCAAACAGTGCCCCAGCATGGGGCTCAACAATGGCCACAAGGTTTGCCAGCTCTACTGCACTCCACTGCTGAGTTTGCCTGCATGGCATCCTTCTGTGAGTACCGATAACAAAATGGCACTCTGTAGTGCATGTTCCCCACATGCAGAGGCTGTGCGGTACAGCAGTGCCATTCCCCATCGCGTTGTCACCCAACTGCATGATAGGGGTGCACCCATGTGGATGCATGGTGCCTGGGACAAAGGTCGACCACAGGGTCAAAGGTCTGTCCACACACAGAGCACCACAGCACTATTGGGACTCCCTGCATGTAGCACGGTAGGGTGCCTGTGTGTGACGCCCTGCAGTGACCTACCGTGCTGTGGCTCCATGGCACCTATGGCACACTAGGGCATGAATGCCACATGGGTGAACAGTGCACTAGCACCACTGGCACAGTGGTGGCTGTGCCCTGCACTGCCTCCCGTGCACAGCACGTCATCAGCACGGCACACGTCAGTGTCAGCACCCCAGGTATGCGCCGTGCAGTTCCTACTGCACACGTCACAGAGCTGCACCATAGCTTGAGCATGCTCAACAACATTGCACAAGGTGCGACAGCATGATATTCAGCCAGCATATGCAAATCAGGTCATCAGCAATTCCATGGTGCAACCACTGCATTAGCATCCACTTAAAGTTGCGTCTCACCTCATTTGCATGTGTTGCATTTTATAAATGTGACATGGGGCTGCAGAGGACATAGTCTGGTATTGCAGTTTATTGTGGTGGGTTGCATGCTGTTGGGATGTGTGGACTGTAGTTTGTGAGGGCTGAATGGGACTGCACATTCAAAGGTAACACCTGTCATTCCCACAGGCTCAATCATGACCGAATGAGAGGATGAGGAGGAACAGGGACGGGAGGAGAAGGAGGGGGCCCACCTTCACCCGGGCTGAATCAGATGTCCTGTTTGAGGCATATCTCAACAGGGAACCACTGCTCAGTGGACAGCAGGAAACACCACAGGCTCACGCTGTGGTGTGGGGTGAGGTGGCACGTGCCGTGAACCAGCATGGCAGCCACCAGCGGTCCGTGCAGGAGTGTAAAAAGAAGGTCGGCATGGACAGGAGGAGGATAAATGATAAGGTGGCTGCCATCAGGGCAGCACATGCTGCCACTGGTGGTGGACAGCTGGATGTGCCACGCCTGACACCACAGGAGGAGCGGGTGGCTGGCAGCATGCGGCATTGTGCCATAGAGGATGTTCCTGGTGGTGGCTTCCAGATGGGTGGCAGCCCATCACTGCATGGTAGATCCTATGCTGTCACAGTGTGGGTGGTGGGGGGAATGCCACAGGGCAGGGCGGAGACGATAATGCTACTGTGTTCCCTTACAGCTCCTGAGCATCTACATGAGTCAGCAGTGGTGGGTGTGTCCACCGATGGTGATGCCCTGGACACGGAGGAACACCCATCCACCTCCACAGGTGTCAGAGGGACCAAAACAGTGCATACCTGCCTGTCTGTCTGGACTGAAGTTGGTGGTGTGGGTGCGGACGAGGCCCTGCCTGTGTCTCAGCATGACAGCGCCTATGGACTCCAGCATGCTGGGACACTGATTTGTGCTGGATCCGGCACTGATGGTGATGGATCACACGTTCTGGACAGTGATATGTGTGGGACGCAGGATAGTCCCACAACAGGAAATGCCACGGGTGTAGCTGTTGGTGGTGCCACCGTGGAGGCCTGCATGACAACACAGTCCCAGCCTGTGCCCATATGCCCCAGTGGGGCAGCACTGGTGTGTGTCCAGGCTGGTGGGGCTGTTGCAGCTGCTGCGGCGGCGCCAGTTAACCCTGGCGATCGGCAGCCAGAGGGGTAGTGACAGCAGTCAGCCAATGGTGATGGGGGGACAGTGTCAGGGGGTGGTGGCAGTGCACCACATGTGGACATGCCCTGGCATGGCTCTGGTGTGCAGTGCCCATCATCAAGGGGTGCTGCACAGCAGGGCCAGGAACACCACTAGGGACAGCATGCTGGACCTGCAGATGACCTCTTTGACATGCACAGCCGTCTACTCCAGGCTTCAGTGGATCAGCAGTTGCGGCTTGTGACTGCGGTGGATGCACTCAGTGCGGTTCCGTGCCAGGCAGAGAAGCGGCACAGCAGAGACCACGGTCTGTTCCTGGCAGAGATGGCCTGGCAGCGGGAGGATGTGACCGCTGCCACTGACAGGCAGACACATGCATTCACAGCTGTCATGGCCACATTGGGCACCCAGTCCAGTGCCCATGCGCCGCAGACACTGCGCAGTGTCATGTCCATCCCCCGTTCCCGGCACCATGCAACACCTGCTATGTTGACACCGGGTTCGGCTGTGGGCATACTAGGCACACCTGGCGTGGGTGTGTTCAGTGAGCCGCAGACCCCTGAATGAACACGGTTGCATTCACACAGTGTCACCACTGGGGGAATGTTGATGTCACCCCATGAGGCCAATGGTCAGCCTGGCACGGCTGGCAGGTCTCGGTGGGGCCACCCATGCATCCGTGATGGCCGTGGCACTGTGCCGTGTGACTGACCTGTCCCCCACCACTGTCTGCTGCTGCCCCATGTGCAGTGTGGTGTGCATCGTGTGACACATAGGTGGGGTGCCCGGCCCTGCACACACACGGTCCCTGTGCACACCCTCCCAGTTGCTGGCCACTGTGGCGTGTGCATGATGATGCCTGTGTCGTGCTTTCTGCCAGTGTGCAATAGTGCCCAGCATCTGAGGTATGCACAGTGATGGCTACTGGGTATGGTAAAGTGTGGACCTGTTTGGGGGTAGGGGTGGCATTTTGGGTTGGTGTGCCGTCTACCCCTTATGCATGTCTTGTGGGGGGTGTGTGTGTATGCATGTGTGTGCATGTGTCATGTTCGGCCCTGTCCATCCCTGATGCCGTGTGCGGTGCCACACTCTGACCCATTCCCTTACTGCCATCCACCCCTGGGGTTCGTCCCTGCCTGCTGTTGGTGGTTTCACATGGCCCTGTGACCCACCTGTGTTGACCAAAGTGCTCTTCTGTGATGGTATCCCAGTGCAGCTGTGACATCCGGATCAGGCGGGGGTCCCTTCAGCCAGGGGGTGGCTGCCCATCACCATCTGGACTGGCGTCCTCATCGTCCCCACCACTGTCCCCCTCTTTGACCTCTACGGCTATCCCACAGTCATTGGCCATGTTGTGCAGGATGCAGCAGGCCAGGAATAGCCCACAGGCCTTTGAGGGGCTGTACAGTAGGGCACTGCCAGACATATCCAGGCACCAGAAACGTGCCTTCAGCATCCTGAACACCCGCTCGATGACATTCTGTGTTGTGGCGTGTGCCTCATTGTACCATAGCTGCGAAGGGGTTGTGGGGTGCAGGTATGGTGTGAGCAGCCAGGGACGGAGTGGGTAGCCACCATCACCTGTGTGTAGAGGGTGGACATTAGTATGGTGGTCTGTGTCGCTTTGCCATGGGCCGACAAGGCCGGTACCCATGGCAACTCTGACTATGCACCCCCCCAAGTCTGCTCATGTCGTCCTGCGTGATATGCATATTCACCCACCAGGTGGCCAGTGGGGATGTCCCCACTCTCAAACCTGTGGCACAGTGTGGACTGGTGCCAGATGAAGGCTTCATGTGCTCCCCCAGAGTGCATGGCACAGACATTGGTTATGCGCCCCCTGGCATCGCACACCACCTGGCAGTTGATGCTGGCATACCCCTTCCGGTTGATGTAGGACACACTGTCTGGGCCAGGTGGTGTGCAGATGGCCACATGGGTGTAGTCAATGGCCCCGAGCATGCCAGGCAACCATGCTACCCTGTGGAACTTTTGTATGTGTGCTGTACACTCTGCCTGTGTGCTGGGGAAATGGATGTACTCCGCAGCATGTGGCAGCAGTGTGCTGAGGAATTGTGTGAGTACGCATGATGCGGCTGACTGGGTTATGCCTGTTGTGTCCCCTGTTGATCTCTAGAAGGTGCCCATGGTGAGCAGTCACATGACGGCTGTCACCTACGTCTCCACTGACAGAGCATGGCTCCGTTGCATGGGTACCTGCATCTCATCACTGCACAGCTCACAGAGCTGCCTCAGGATCGCCCGGTTCAGGCGGTACCAGCCCACAATCTCTGTATCAGAGTAGTGTTCAAAGGTGGTGCGGGCTCAGTACTGCCTGTTCTGAGCGTACCACCGATGGGCCCTTCCATGGCTGCACCCCCTGCTGCCTGCCTTCTCACACCCCTCATTACCGCCTCCATTTGGAAGGTGGTGCTGGCCATGTCCCTAGCTGGTGTTCCTCCCCACTTGAGGCTGTTATCCCGTTCCCCCGCTGTCCGTTTATGATGCTCACCCTGCACCTGGTACACCTCCGGCCTTTGGCTGTGGCTGTCCTGACTACTGCCACTGCCCTCAGTCCACTGTGGCATTCCACTTACAATCCTGCACAGTGGCACAGACTCCCCACTCCTATCCTGTTCCTGGTTAACTTCAGATGTGCCTTGTCCTGCTCCTGTCCAGTCCTTCTCACTGCTACCCTCTGCCTTGTGCCTGTCAGCTCGCTCCCACCTGTGGCTTCCCTGTAGTGTTCTTGTGCCCCCTCTTGATCCTTTTTATTTTGGATCATTTCCGCTTTCACACAACTTCCGCTAGCTCCCCTATTGTGCATGTCACAGGCTGTTGAATATCGCACTGCACATGTTATTCATGGTTCCGCCCCCTACGGTTGCGCATGCATTCATTACTATTGCACTTTTGCACATTGCAACTTGCACTGCACAGCTGCCTCCTGCTGAATATTGCACAGTGGCACATTTCTGTACTTGCGCTGGTGCATCCCTGTTGTGCAAGGCGCATCCCTTTTGAATATCCAGGCCTCTGTTTCTTTATGTGCTAAAGGTGAGTGTGATTCTCTGGTATAGTCTGTTGTCACTGAGCACCTCTGTCCACCGTAGCATGGCTCTGTTTTGCTCACACCTGTGGCACACCAGTTGGGACCTTGCTTCCGCTCCCCAGATTTGACTCAGCTTACCAAGACCGTCTGCTGTCTTCTCCCTAACCACCTGTCTGCCAGGCCACCTATGTCTATTACTGCACCTAAATCCTGTATCTTCTTAAGCAAATGTCTGTGTGGCACCAAGTTGAATGCCTTGCTGAAGTTACAGTACAGCAGCAATGCCTTACTGAAGTTAAAGACCATGGCTGATAGACTATGTGCCTGCTCAGATTCTATGGCTGTGTTCCCAGTAACTGTGGAAGTAAGTAAGCTCCCTAGAAATCAGAGCTTGCATATACCGGTACTAGTGTGGGTAGAAAGGCCTGTGTGTGCAGGATTTAAGTGTATGGTGTGGGTGTGTGCTCCAAAATTGTGCAGGATATGCACCAGAAGACATACAAAGAGGGACTAAAGGAGCTTAATATGTATACCCTCAAGGAAAGGAGGGAGAGTGGGGACATAATAGAAACTTTCAAATACCTCCAGGGAATCAACAAAGTCCAAGAGGGCAGCATCTTTCAGAAAAAGAGATGTGCAAGAACAAGGGGGCACAATTTGAAGATAGATGGGGGACGGCTCAGAGGTAATGTGAGGAAGTTTTTTTTTTTCACGGAGAGCATTGTGGATGCATGGAACAGCCTTCCTGAAAAGGTTGTGGAGTCAAACAAACAGTGGGGAAATTCAAGAGTGCATGGGACAGACATAAGGCAATTCTAGTGGGGGATAGGAGGAAGTAGGCTACTGGTTAACTAGGATCTTCAGCTTATCCATTAGGTAGCAAAATGGGCAGACTAGATGGGCCAAGCGGTCCTAATCTGCCATCAAATTCTCTGTTTCTATGTTTCTATATTATTGGTAGTGCCTAGAAGGGTGATGGAAGAACAGCCACTGTATGTGATTTAGGCTGTGCCTAGGATGGGTACTAGAAAAAACAGCCAGAAATACTACAGTACTACCTCCTTTCATAGCCCCATCTGTTTCCCAATTTCCCCTAGGGCCATATCCAGAACCTTTAAAAAATTTTTTTTTTTTTTGCAATTACTGCCTAACCATATACTGTATCCTTTCAGTGTTAAGATGCATGCTTTGGAAGGACCATTACTAAAATGTGTTAGGTCATAGATGTGCTGATCCTGTGGGGAGGTGAGGAGGTACTGCATCTTGGAGGTGGTACTATACTTACCCCAGGCCCAGTTAAACATTTCTCTTGGTGAAGGCACAGTGCTATTTAAAACTAGCTTTAGATACAACCCCCCCCAACCAGCAGTTTAACAAACTCGGGCCGTCAACCTTTTTTTAAGCCCCCAAGAGAGGGGTGGTACATTAACCATAACATCACCCATTACTCAGTTACATTTCCTTAAAGAAAAACAACTAATAAAAGTTGCAGTAGCCGTAATTCATGAACATAGAGGTACCAGAATTTGAGGCAGTTTAAAGGAAAACTGTTTACCTTCCCAAGCCAACCCCCCATTTCCCTTTTTGCAAAACCCCAACATGTCTCCATATCTAATAAGTCCATACTTTACCTTTATTTGCTGCTCTGTGCATGCAAACAAAGCCTCACTGCATGCCACCGTCTCAGAGTAACTAATTTGCTTTGCTGCTCACTTATGCTCTGCTGACTAATCCCTCCCAACTCATACTACACTTCATCAGTTTCTGTTAACCTCAGTATCCATGCTTTTTGGGTTCTGCGACAGTTTATGACTGTGAAACACTCTGAGATATACTGTATATGAAAGACTGTATATAAAACTGAATAACTTCTTTCATTTTATAAAGGGATTTGTCATTTTCCAGCAGAATGTTAGCAGAGAGTCCCTCCAATGGCATAACTGGACCACTGGTTCACCACACTTGAACAATGATGTGGCAATAAAAGGAGCTCCTTCTACCCCTGCCTCATTTCTC
Organism: Neoceratodus forsteri; assembly: GCA_016271365.2. Lineage (NCBI taxonomy): Eukaryota > Metazoa > Chordata > Ceratodontiformes > Ceratodontidae > Neoceratodus > Neoceratodus forsteri. The sequence goes on along the minus strand of CM057459.1, from coordinate 668,182,013 downwards.
AGAGCTTGCACCAGTATGAGATTGAGTGAGAATATGCAAGGGGGAGGGCAATAAAAAGGCTTAGGCTATGTCTAAAAGTCAGGAAACATGACTAGATTCCAATAGAAAATGGCACAGTCTTAACCCCAGAGTCTAGTTTGAATTCCAAAAAAAGGCCAAAAAATCATCATGAAGAATTCCATGATGGCTGCTTGCTAAGGCTAGGGTAAAGTAACAGTTGACTAAGGCGAGGAGGGAAGAGGCATTTAAGAGAGCAGGAACAGCGGGGGAGTCTCTCTGTTCTAGTAGTTCATTGTCATGCTGCCATGCTATTGCCTGCAGTAGAAACTGTATTAGGGTAGCTCATTGTCATGCAGTATACTTCATTGCCATAGTGCTATTTCCTGCAGTATGACAATGAATTGCCCCAATACAGTTAGTAGGGTAGTTCAATGTCATCCTGCAGGCAATAGTAGGGCAGCTTAGTGGCAGAGCACAGGATGGAATCTCAGAAGAGACAGAAAGAGGAATGAGATGCTAAGACTCAGTAATGCTGGGCAGCCATATCCCCCATGCACTGAAGGCTTCTGTTGATAGCTTACTACAGGAGAAACCGCACACTGCAGCATTGGGTGGGTCGACCACTGAGCAGCCAAGAAAGATTAAGCTCATACTATTCCCTTATCAGGGATCAGGGGACTGAGGCACTACTTTAGTGTTATCCACCCTTAGTGCCCAGGGGGAAGTCGGGCTAGGAAAGTAGGTGGGACAAATTACTGCACTGGGTGGTAGGAACTTAGGATCTAGCAGGCTGAAGCTTCCTATTCTATGTATAAGAGGACAGAGATTGGATGGCAGGGAATTGGTCTTAGAACAGCTGTGGCCACCTTTGGAGGTCTAGAGTGTTTCTGCCCTTTTCTTTAATCTACTGTAGAACAGGTTATATTTGATGTAAAATAGTTATAGCTATATTTGCTTAAGTGCTAATTGCACTAAAATTAAATGCCACCAATTGACCCAAATTGCACATTTTCAATGGGCATAAATTAGGAGCTAGTTACAGAGTGTGAAATAAAATTTGTGCAATTGCAGCCAATTAGTGCCATGTGCTAAATATAACTTGTGCAAGAATAAAGAGTTCTACAGTATTTCTGACTGAATAATGAATGCTGAATATTAGAGTGTCCTGAGAGCAAATACAGTACTTGCCTAGTATTCGCAAGATGGTGCTCATATGGACTTAAACCTTGTTAAAGTACTCAGACAGCACTAGTCATGGATTAAAATATCTTCTGGCGCGAGTCAGCGACCGTTGTTCCATCTTGGTATTGCTAGATCTTTTCTTGGTGTTTGACAGGGTGGACCATGGAGTGCTGTTGGCCTGTTTGATGAACTATGTGGGACTTGCTGGGAAAACATTTAAGTGCTTTGAGTCCTGCTTGGCTGGCAGAGTGCAGAAGATGGCATTGGGTAGTAATATCTTGGAAGCTGCTTCTCTGTGCTATGGTGTGCCTCAAGGGTCAATATTAGCCTCAGTGTGTTTTGCCATGTACATGCTGCCATTGGGGGAGATCATCAGGTAGTATTGTTTGAGTTTTCACTGAAATACAGATGATACCCAGATATACTTGTCTTGTACACCTGACACAGGGAACACTGTCGAGCTTGAATGAGTGCCTGACTGAAATTCAAGATCGGATGGCCTCAAGCTGTCTCCAGCTTACATCAAAGACAGAGGTGCTATTGGTGAAACCAAGCCAAGTGGGGGTGGCAATCAATAGTAGTAGTTCCCTGTTGCCATCATTAGATGGGACTGCACTACAAGCAGTGAACAGGCTGAGAAATGTGGGCATCAGTGTGGATGATGAACTGACCCTAGAACATCAGGTGTCATCTGTAGCATGCAGTTGCTTTTACCACCTGTGTATTATTGCCCAAATTGAATCCTATTTGGAGCCCACTGACTTGGTAACATTGGTGCATGCATTTGTCACTTCTAGACTGGATTACTGTAATGATATTTACCTAGGGCTATCTTTAGAGTTTATGCGTAGGTTACACCTTATGCAGAACTCAGCAACCCAACTGATTGCAGGGACTTCAGATTCCAGGCATATTACACCAGTTCTGCAGCAACAGTTGTGGTTGTCAGTGCAGTGGCATATCATCTTTAAGGTGAGTTTGTTGGTATACAAAGCCCTCCATGATTTGTGCCCTGGCTACCTGAAAGACCTTCTGACCGAGTATGCTCCCATCAGCCTCTTCTGTTCCTTAGAGGTGGAGTTCTTAGTAGTTCCACTTTTCTGCCTTAAATCTTCAGGGGACAGAGCTTTTAGCATGGCTGCTTCTCTGCTGTGGAACTCATTGTCACCAGATGTTCATGAAGCCCCATCTGTGGAAGTCTATAAGTGGAAGCTAAATGCTTACCTTTATGATTTGGCTTTTGGATCCACCTGATAACAGTTTAACCATCTAATTTATTGTTCAAGTTTTATTTCTGTGATCTGGTCTGTAGAGTTATGGTCTGCGCCTGATATTATGCTGTTGGTTTATTTTGTTTGCTTTCTGTAGGGTGCCAAGAGCCTCTGGAATGGGCATCTAACAAATAGATTGCCTTGTCATGTCACACTTGCACATCCCTAGTAGGGGTTTTTGCTTGATAGACTGCAGGGCATTTTCTCCCCCATGTCTAAATATGTCTTTATATTATTAAGATAAGTACAAGTGTGTATTTCAGCATTTGATAGGAGCAACATATTGACAGATCAAGGGGAAAGCAGGCATTGCAGTGAAGGTAGAGCACACATACCTCTCAACTCTCCCTTATTTTACTAATCAAAAATGTTCTGTCCCTCATCTGTCCTATTTGGAAATGGTACTGCCTGCATGGGCAAGGTGTTGGGAACTCAACTTTTAAAGCAGAAATTTATAATACTCTGTCATGCTAAAGCAAATTGAACTTTGGAATTAAGATTTCAGTGCCTGGGGTACTATCGAGCATGGAACAAATCTGCAGGTTTGTTTGCTCTGCAAAGCAGAGACACGGTTTTCTTTTCAGAATACTATTTTCAACTGGTTAACCTAATGCATCTGAATCTTTTGGCTGTGTGTATTAGATGGAAAATCCTAATGGTCATATTGAGAGATTTTTATGCCCCCAAACAGCTGGTAGAAGAGCCTCAGCCCAAGGGCTTGCTGGCTGCCTTAAAGCGGGTAGAATTGGATACTCCCCCACAGTAGTATGTTCAGTGGTAAGTGGATTTTCAAGCTGAAGCACAGTATTTGGCCCTAAGAATGGGGCAGATTCTCTCTGACATCTCGACTTGTTGCACACAGATTGAAACCAGGATGCAGGGAATGGAGAAGCTAATGAAGGTAAACAAAAAATAAATTTAAGCATTGTCTGGAAGGTCTTTGATAGTTGAAGGTGCAGTGTCTGCAGCCCTCCATGTTCAACTTTCACTATCCTCAATCCTGGAGTGTGTCTGGAGCATGTAGAAAACATAATTCTATTGAAAAATCTCTGGCTAATTGGTTTCCCAGTTATAGTATCAGTGAGTGAGCTAAAGGAGGAGGTACAACAGGCTTTTACTACATTGTTTAACATTGATCCACCCTTAAATTTGGAATGTGTCTTTCACCCACTTTCTAAAGGCTTGCAGAAGGGTGATTTGGAGGCTACTACAGCTATGTGAAATGGAAGTGCCAGGTACATCATCCTTACATTAGCCTTGCTGGAAGAAACAAACTGCTACAGATAGTAGATAAAAAAAAGATCATGTATGTAGGAGAAAGACTGCACTTTTCTCTGAACTTTTGTTTATTGTTGCAGTGCAGGGAGAAGCATTTTCTACCATTTCTATGGGAATTCTTTTTCCATATTGATTTTTATCCTCATTGGCTACCCTTACCTGACTATGGGGATCTTTTGGGGTCTTGTAGATGCCTTGCATGCCCCAGCAGATCCCTCAGAGCAGGCCCAGAGGCTTTATCCTGCTGCAGCCCCTGTATTTCCCTGTTTCCTCCCCATTACCCCGAGGCCCCAGAATGTGGTAGCGCATGTTCATGGAGGTATGCATGCACACTGCAGCTCCAGTGATGGCCCCTTCCACCCTCCCTCGGCCTAACATCAGGGCTCCTTGAATATGGCGCTGCCCCCCAGCCTCCACCAGGAGGCAATCAAGTGCCTAGGAGACCCTCAAGCCCTCCCTGAGAAGCAGAGCTGCCAGCTGGCAGCTCAATTGGCTCCTCATCCTCCCCCCAGCCAACCCCTGGAGCCCTGAGCTCATGAACGGACTCAGGTTACCGGTGTGGCATTAGGTATGGCATCCAGCACCTCAACCCTCAGGACCACCGGACCAGCTAATTCTATGGGAATGTAAGGAATCTGTGGTGGCTGCTACCTCATTACTTGCCCCAGCTCATTTGAAAATTACTTTCTATGTCTAAATGGAGATATAGAAAGGTCCTGATGCAGCCAGGAGAATTTTCAAGAACAGTGTTCAGTTACCTGAAGAAATGAGCTCCGATTTTGAGGAAGAGGGTGCTGAAGTGTTTGAATGTTCAATCTACTGCCACTCGTTCCTGATCCTTGAAGTAAAGGACATCATTTTTCTTTATTTTTTCATATCAGCTGCTTCTTTAAAAGGGCTATTGATGCAGTATAAATGTTCTCATATTATTGTTCTGTAGTAGTAGTAGTCTTTATTTATTTATGGCACCCTTCCCTTGGGGCCCAGGGGGCCAGTACAATAAAATACAATGTAAAACCAACAGACAATTAACCATATCAAACCCAGATAAATAATAAATAACTACTGAAATTTCATCTAAGACAAAATAGTAGAACTGATTAATAATCTACAATGTGCTAAAAAATAGGTGTTATGGGAAATCCCCAAATACTTGTTGGAACAACTAAGTTTTAAGGCCCCTCTTAAAAGTCTCAACTGAGGGGGGCCTCCCTCAAGGTTCTGGACAGAGAATTCCAAAGGGTTGGGCCTACTGCCTTAAAGGCCTGATCCCCCGTGGTCTTAAGCCTAGCCCTAGGAACTGTAGGAACAAAACCCTTGATGTAAAAATGATTTTATTTTTATCAAGAATTCATTTTTAATTATTATTATTATTTGATTTTTATATGGCACTAATTTCTGGTTGAGATTACTGTTTGCTTAAGTTCCTAAGAGCAAAACAAAAAGTGTTAGTTAATTAAATCTTAAGACTATGTATCTGGCTTTAATGCTTAAAAGGGAAAATACCTCTGTTCCCTAAGCATCCCTTTGCCGTATGGTAAACGAGGTCTGAGAAAATGAAGATGAGACTCCATTTTAGTTTTAAGCCATAATATACGTGGACACTTTCTTAATCTGAGTCTGCAGTATGACGTTTTCTTGGGGGCCTAACCACATTCCAAGAAGACTTCAGCTGAAGCTATCTCAGTATCAGAGAAGCATCTTTGTGAACTTGACAGATTTATAAGCATGTGTTTAAATCCAGGCTACAGTGGACATGTCAAAGCTAGGTAACCATGACTACAGTCAGATAGGAGGTTATGTGACTGGTACAGCTTGGAAAAACTTGCCTTAAAAAGTGAGTTTGAGAGTCCCATTACTTTACATTAAAATAAGAAGTTTCATTCATAGTTTAAAGATGCAATGTACTGCCACTACAAAAATTGGACAGTTATTATACATTAGCATAATAATTAAGCTTACCAAGTTTCATGAGTGCAGGACCAAGGGTTCAGGAGTTATGATTAAAAGTTATTTTAATATAATTTTCTTATTCAAAACTAGACAAATCTAGTATCTCATGATAGCTCACATCTTGAGAAGTCTAAGAAAATGACTCTGAAGTCTGTATTTTGTTGCTATGTAAAGAAAAAACATCTAAAATAATCTTTATGGCAGTTTAAGATTTATGTCTGTAAGCAGAACAAAGAACTCATGTGTTTCTGCAAAAAAAGTAACATTTTAAAGACTTTAAGAATAGATTTTTCTTACAAATCTTATATCATTCTGTTGCTTAGAATATTTAGAGCAAGACTATCATTTTATTTTAAGAAGTTTTATTAAAATTATTAAGTTCTAACCCTTATTAGTTTAACTTAGGAAATATAAATGCCAGGAATCTAAGATTTATACCAAAATGATCTGCTTGATGTAAAATGCCTGTATATGTAGGTTTAATGTTTAAGTTAGGTTAAAGAAGAATATTACTAAGGGTAATAATTGTGAGCACAAAACCAGTTCTGAGAAAAAGGAGATGTTTTAGAAGGCATGTCTGCATGTCATCACTTATCATCTAAGAAGTCCTACCTTTTTAATGACTCAGGCCAATCAAAATCTGGAGATGACATTACCACGGCAGGTTGATATTAGTAAATTTGACTGACCACACCTCAGCCTAAGACAACCAGCAATGCAGAAGGATCTATGTTAGTCTAGTTAAGAATTCTAATGGCTTTATACTGTAGCTAGGCTAAAAAGGTTTGGGCCATGCCTGTATTTGGAATATTGGGCTAGCCTAAGGATAGTCAAAAGCTTATGCAGTGCTGCCACAAGATCCAGGTGCAAAAAAACAGATGCAAGGACATTCTCATTGTGCATGAAGCAAGGTCTGTGTTTTATTTGCTTAGCATTTTGACTGAAGTAATGTTGCCTGCTGATATCTAGACCAGAGACTTAACTTTAAAATTTGCACAAGCTGCTGTATACAGCAGTGTGAGTAAGGAAAAGTCCAGTGTCTAAGGTTAAAAGAAGATGAAACATGAACAGTCATCAAAGCTCCAGTCATTGAAACAACTTTGCTATCCACAAAAACATTATTTATTTTATTTATTTATTTAGTGTTTGTTGACCGGTAAGTACACACTAGACAAATCCTGCCTATTTTCAGGCACGACCTGGGGGAAGGGGATACAGATGAATGCCAACTGACCTTGAACCAGATTAGGCTGTTGGTGGTATTTTTAGTGAATGAGGGAAATTTGGCCAGGACACTGGGGAAATTCCCCTACTCTTTTCAATAAGTGCCATGGGATCTTTAGCATCCACCTGAACTACCACCAATCCAGGCAGATGGGACCTTGGTTTAATGTCTCATCCGAAAGACGGCACCTCAGAAGTGTAGCACCCCCTCTCATGCTGCACATCACTGTCAGTACTGGGATATTAACTCAAGTGCCAGATATGGAAACTGATTTGAATCTAGTATTGCTATGGACTGTGCAGATTGAAACTGTGTTCTACCAATCCAATAACTGACTTTTGGTAAAGTGACTTTCAGCAAGGAACATTTAACATGCAGTGTTGGTCCATGCTAAAAGAAGTTTCAGGGTCAAGAAAATTAGCTAACAAAGAGACTTCTCATCAAGAGCCAGACTCAACCAAGAGTTCTAAGTTGAGAGAAGAAGAACCACTTATACAATCAGAAATTTAAGTATATTTTGTTTGATTACTTTTACTAATTAATTTCAATTAATAGTCTTAATCATTTAAATTGGCTTATCTGGGAAAGTAACAAGAAAATGTACTTTTAACTATAGAACTTGGGTATATAGCTTAAAAGCTTTAAAATGAGAAATACTGTGCATAATCTGAAAAGTTAAAACTGCATTTTATGAAAGTATAGTGCAAAACATTGATGTAAAGAGTTCTTGCAGTTCTCATAGAAAATACATTTTACATGCTATACAGTTTTGAATCAAGTTTTATGCAGAAATAATCTGAGATATTGATTTTATGAGTTGCGTGTTCTTATGCATGAAGGTTATGTTAAATACTAAGTATGATAAACGTTTAGTATAACTATTACCATTTATTATGCTAAACATTACTTATTAATTTGCATTGTTTATTTGCTAAAATCTGTTTTATTAGTTTGCTAGATTATCTGAAACAATTCTGTTGATGTTTACAGTATTAGTCTTGATATTTATGCTAATGAGGAATATTTAGAATTATTGTATAGGTGTAAATAAAATATATATTTTTCCAATGATTAAAAGTGTGGCACTGGTCATGAAAACCATAAAACAAGTAACAAGTGTCATTTGTCATTATATTGGAATCTGGAGCACATAGGATAATATCACATGTGAATTTTTATTATTTGTGGTAATTTGTGAAAATAATTTTGGGTAAGGCCCGAGATGAATCTAAGTGCAGCATTGTAAAAAGTGATATTATAAGCCTTTGTTCCAACAGAACCACCAGGAGGCCCTCCCTAGCCAATTAGAGCAGATGGACAGGGATGTATAGGTGCTGGAGCTCAGCCAGGTAATAATAATAATAAATTTATTTGATTAAGCGCCTTTCAAAATTTTCAAAGCACTGTACATCAAGAGCAAACAAAAACACATTCAATACATTCAATAAGACAAATATAAACAGATATTACAATACTGCAATATAAAATTAAAACAAAGACGGAAACGCCTTCTCCCATAAAAAAGTCTTTAGTGCCTGCTTAAAGCTCCCCACCATCCTACCACTCCCAGAGCTGATGGGGCAGAGAATTCCAGAGGGTAGGTGCAGCAAATCCAAATGCACGGGCACCAGATGACTTCAAATTTACCTTCGGAATCTCCAGCAACCCCTTGTCAGCCGAGCGGAGCTGTCTCAGAGGGGTGTAGGGCACCAGGAGCTCTTTCAAGTAGTCGGGACCGAGACCGGGAAGGGCTTTGTAGGTCAAAAGACCCACTTTAAAGGTGATCCACCACTGTATTGGCAGCCAGTGCAGAGCACGCAGCACAGGGGTAATATGAGAACTTCTGAATGCCCCAGTCAACAAACATGCTGCCGCGTTCTGCACTAGCTGCAAGCAGCAGATATCAACCCCAGGAAGTCCTAGGTAAAGGGAGTTACAGTAATCAAGGCGAGATGTCACAAAGGCATGGACCAAAACTGGCAGGTCGCTGGGTGGAACAAGGTGCCTAATCCTGGCAATGTTCCTAAGATGAAAAAATGCCAGCTTGACAACTGCAGACACTTGATAATGGAGGGTCAGACCAGTGTCAAGCTCCACTCGCAGGTTACGCACCCGTTCAGAGGTGAGGATCTGGTCCACCCCCAGGATTAATCCAGAGGAGAGACCAGTCCTCAAACCCTCTACCCTGCAACCCAGGTCTACCACCATAACCTCAGTCTTTCGTGGGTTCAACTTTAAACCACTGGAGTTCATCCAGTCTTGGATATCAGCGAGGCAGTTGTTCAATACTGAGATAGCACTAACCTGGTCAGGTGCAAAAGACCGGTAGAGCTGGGTATCGTCAGCATGGCAGTGAAACCTCAGCTCACACCATCTTACAATGTCTCCAAGGGGTAGCATATATACTATAAATAACATGGGGGAAAGCACCAAGCCCTGAGGTACCCCACAAGGCAGAGAGAAGGCCCCAGATGAATACAAACCTGAGACCACTCTGGACCCAGCCAGTGTAGGGCTTTGTAGGTTAACAAACCTATCTTAAATGAGCTACACCACTTCACTGGCAGCCAGTGCAGATCTTGCAGTGCCAGAGAAATGTGGCACAATTAAGGAAGGCCCATGAGTAACTGAGCAGTTGCATTCTGCAGCAGCTGTAGGCATCACAGCATACCCCACTAAACCCATGGTACAGAGCACTACAGTAGTCTAATCTGAAGGTTGCAAACACATAAATCAGTGTTGCCAGGTCCTGGAGTGGGATAAGGCATCTGATCTGGGTAATATTTTGAAGATGTAAAAAGCCATTCTGGACTATGGCAGACACCTGGGCCTAAATTGCCAGGTATTCATCCAGTATGATTCCCAGATTCTTCACCCTAGGGCCAGCTAACAACCCAGAGTCCCCAAGCCAAAGCCCAGTCTCTCTAACACCAGCTGCCAACCCCCCCATGATGCAGCTCAATCACCAAAACTTCAGTTTTCTCGGGGTTGAGTTTCAGCCAGCATGATGCCATCCAGTTCTGGATGTCGGCCAGGCTTTTATTAAGCACGCTGATGGCAGCTCGCATCCTGGGAGCAAAGGACATATACAGCTGGGTATCATTCACATAGCAGTGAAACACAAGCCCCTAACATCTAATAATTTTGCCCAGGGTAAGAATGTAGACTGTGAGCAGCATTGGCACCAGGACAGAACCATGGGGTATGCAACAGGACAGAACCACCAGATGTGAGGAAAAACTTCCTAACACAACCCTCTGGGTTCTGTCCAGGAGGTAGGACTCAAACCAGTGAATAACAGTGCCGGAGAGTCCAGTGCACTCACTGAGTTGGTCCAGAAGTAAACCGTGATCCACAGTATCAAATGCAGAAGAGAGATCAAGGAGAGTGAGAATCGACCATTCTCCTCCATCATTTGCCCTGAGCCGGTCATTGTGCACCATGACTAGTGCTGTCTTCATGCTGTGCCTGACTCTAAAACCAGATGGGAGAGGCTCGAAGATGTAAAAGGACACCAGATGTTCCTCAAGCTGCGCTGCAATAACTTTCTCGATAACCTTTCCTAGAAAGGGGAGGTTAGAGACTGGACAGTAGTTCACCAAGACATCCGGGTCCAGATAATTTTTTTTCAAAAGGGGATTCACCTCTGCACATTTAAGTGCTACTGGAAGCAGCCCCTCTGACAAAGAGTACTGGACAATCTCGGTGAACACTGGACCCAGATGCCTGGCACAACTCACTAGAAGTTGTGTTGGGCCAGAGTCCAGATTACAAAATGCTGGACACAGCTTCAAGACCACAGGGCAAACCTCCTCCACCATTACTAACTGAAACTTTCCCCAAGTCTACCGAATGCATTCTTGACCACAGGCTGTCCACTGTTGGGATCACGAGGCCCAGCTGGAGTAATTCCGGCCCTGATGAAGGACATCCTATGTGAGAAGAACTGAGGAAACTCATCACTTTTCATGGGTGTAACTGCTCTTTTGGGCTCCAGGCAGGCAGAGAGAAAAAGCCTGTCTATGGTCCAAAAGAGCTGAGCTTGTCACTTCCTCCCATTAGAAATCTTTCTCAATAGAAAATCTGCCTTCTTCCGAGTGATTGCCTTTATTCTTCATGATGAGAAATCAGAACTAGTTTGTCCTCCCAAAACTTAAACCTCCTCCAATGATTTTACAACCTCCAATGCTTGTTTTTTAACATTCTCAGCTCACCGTCAAACCACAGCAAGCCAAGGTACGACACCAGGGGACATGCGTGGACTGGTGCTAGGTGGTCAAAGGCCCAAGTGACAACCCTATTATAGGCAGTCACTGCAGCTTATGTACCTCCAGTGCAAGCTATCAGCATTTCTGAGGTCTCCAGCACCAACATCAGTCCTTCAGATCCAACTCCTCTCAAAGGTTGGTACTGGACCACCTCCACAGGGGATGGACTACAAGAGGGGTCCCTGAAACAGAACCTGATCACACAATGATCTGACCAACTGACTGGCTGAATCTTGAGCCTATTAACCTCATGCCCCAGAGAGAATATCTGGTCTAAGATGCGACCGTATATGTGTGTAATGATGATAATCACCTGTGCTAGGTCAAGAGCTTCCATGCTCTGGAGGAAATCTTTACCAAACTGAGAGCCTTAGTCATCTACTCAGGCATTAACATCACCCAAGATAAGCCATCTAGGTGATTCCAAAACAAGATCAGTGACGAAGGATCTAGTTTCCTGCATAAACGCCCCCTCAAGTCCTGGAGGCTGGTACACAAGGAGAATTCTGCAACCCACAAATGGATCACCATGCATGGCCATGCACTCAAATGATCCAGCATCCCACACTGGATGTGCCACCAGGTTTAGTTCAGATCTACAGCAGAAGGCCACCCTCCCATCCCCTATGGTCCCTCCTCAGGCAATAAATAACTAAGAAGCTAACCAGGACTGATGCCTCCAGAACTGGGCAGGAGTCGTCCCCCAGCCAGGTATTGGTAATGCAAGCCAGATCAACAGAAGAAATAAAATCTGCCATAGCTGTGGTCTTATTCCTCATTGATCTGGCATTACATAGCACTGCCTGAAGTGGTCAGAAAGAATCAGCAGGCCACTCACCTTCCTTCCCACTTGGTCTGGCAGGATCTCTGGGAATGGGGTCCAGAAATGACTAGCCTATCTCTCTCTCTCTCTCTCTCTCTCTCTAATCCCTGTCTAATCCCAAGGCATCTCCTGGTTGGTACCACCTAGGCACCGCTCTTTCAGTCTTCCCTGATCAACATGTTCTCCTTCTGCCCATCCTTGCAATTCCCTCTTCCTTACACCTTCGATACACTGCAGCTGGTGAGGGTGGGGGATCGAAAGGATGCAGATCTTTGAGCCAGGATGGAAGTAACTGAGCCATCGGGCTGATGCAAATGGCACATCTTCCAGTACCTTCCTAAAATCAACTAAAATAATCAACCCCCACCCAACCTCCTCCCACCCCACCAACACATCCAGCTATTGAATCCCCATCCCTAACCCAAATACCCTACCATCAACCCTCACTACTTCCCCCATCCACTAAAAGCTAACAACAGAAAGACAGCAACTTACAAACAAAAAATTAAAATAGGCGACTCCCAAACAACAAAGTCCTGTATTGTGGAAGGTGCCAACAATGACAATAATAGTTTAATAGCAAACTGATTGAAACATGCCCAGTCTCTGCTCTCACTGGCCTGGCCAGATGTACAATCCAATGACATTCAAATAACAGTTCAGTATAGTCCAAAACCAATAAAGTCCAACAGAGGGTAGAAAGCTGGAGTCAAGTAAAGATAGAAAACAAGGGCAATATTCTCACTGTTGCCCAAAATATCACAAAATCTCAGAGCCCAAAACAAATCACATACATAGATAACTTGAAACCCGAAGGTTCTCTCACCACCCATGGCTGTTCCAAAATTAGCAGTTATATTAAAGTTAGGATAACAGAGTTTAGCATGGAGAAAAAGGTGCAATGTGGTTTCCAATACCAACAAAACACAGTTCCCAACCAAATTTCCCCAGCAGCAACTCAGGAAAAGGTCCCAGGGTTGCAGTGACTGCTGTCACAACCTACCAAAAAAGGTCAGAATGTCAACTAAAATAAAACAGCAGCTGCCACACCCATATGAACATCAGCAAATAAGGGTTCCTCTTCCTCTGTGCCAAATATTAAATTCACAGCTGTGAACAGAGGGGTAAATTCAGCCATCATCCATCTCTGAGGCTGTGGTCACTGGTCATGAAAACCATAAAACAAATAGAAAACATATAAGACTTTGAAAGACATGAAAGCATAAAGCACATTCTTTTAACTGGATTCAAAAAGATAGAGAGAAGAGGTATGTTTTTAAAGACTTTTTAAAGTGCTCCACTGAGGATATATGCTGAAGGTGGAAGACAGGGAGCACCACAGCTGGGGAAGCACCACTGAGAATGCTCTATCATTGGATGATTTTAAGCATGCCCATGGATCATCCAGAAAATTCTCTGCAGTGGAGTTGAAAGGCAATCCAGAGAATAAGGGGGCAGCAGGCTTTTAGTATAGCCAGTGCCAAACATTGTGCAGTGATTTGAAAACCAACAAGCAGGTTGTATGTGGTATGCCATCTAACCCGAAGCATGTGTAGATCATGCAGCACATGTGAGATTTGATTAGTTGCTTGCACCAGAGATGAGCCTGACAATGGCATTCTGCACTAGTTAGAAACAGCAGACAAAACCTCCAGAAGGCTCCAAAGGCAAAGTTTTGCACTAGTAGTGGAGGTGGGATATCATGAAGGCATGCACCACAGTTACCAGATCATCATAAGAAAGATAGGGCCTCCACTGGGCAGTGTTCCTAAGTTGGAGAAATCCACAGTGAACAATGGCTGCCACCTACACCTTAAGTGACAGCTTGTCCGATATGATTCCCAAATTTTTAGCCCTGTTCACAACTCTCAGCAAGGTGCATCCCAAAAGATACAGAGAATATTATTCCTCTTCATTGCCATTATCTGAGATCCTGGTTCTGTAAGTATCAGCTCTGTCTTTCCTGGATTGAAGGGACTCATCTAACTGGCAACCATCCATTCACTCAGTTCAGACACATGTCAATCAATCACAGTCACCCTGACTTGGTGCTAAAGAGAGGTACAACCAGGTATCATCTGCATAGCAATAAAAATCCAGGTGGCACCATCTCACTATCTCCCCCAGAAGCAACATGTACACTGCAAACCTCATCAGGGAGAGGAATGCACAGGTAACAGCAACCCTTCTGGAGGAACTTTCCCCAGGGTTACATGCTGCTCCTTGTCAGCCAGCAAACACTCAGCAATTGTCTTGTATCTTCATATTTCATGATGTGTTCCAATATTTTTGGGGTCAGAGTCCAACATTTTTAGTGTCACTGTTCCACATTTCCTTGACAGAAAATTCAAACAGTTACAGTACCAGTGCTTCCCCAATACAGTAGCTGCTTTATAGCCTGCAATTTATTTAAGTAAATTCCATGTATTTCTTTCTGTCTTTATTCCATCATTTTGAAAATTTAAAGAGGTTCCTGGTCATTTGGCACAATCATGATTAGCTTGACCACTAATAACAAGGTGACCCTCTCAAAGGTCAGGTACCTATGCTTTAAATTTTAACATGCCAATATGAACTGAGGTCCTACTGCTTTCTCTCTTTTATGTTTGCTTGTGTGCATGTGCATGTGCTAAGCAAACATATTGATGGCATGCAACATTGTGTGGCTTTTGCAGGTGTGACTTTGTTGTGGCCAGTTGAGTTGAGCATTTCAGAGGCTTGGCTCTGAGCAATGTATTAGAGGCAGGCCAGTGATGACACTGTTCTGCTTGCTGATGGGTGTAAATGATTTACATATGAAAGGACAAAGCTGCACCTATCAAATGTCATTTTTCACCCATTAACCTGCCAGCAGGGTGTGATCATCACTGACCTGCCTTCTGCTTCTACTTCTGCTTCTGGCATTCCCCCCTCCCTGCTTGATTCCATTTTTAATGTGGAAATGGCCCCGCTGCTGATAGCTAGTCCCCCTTCCCCTTCTGTCTGACCCGGCATTACCCCCAATCTGACATGGGGTGGCCACCCCCAGTTCCATATAATCATCCCAAAACAGAATGTGATGCTGGGGTGCCCATGCTCTGTGCCACCAACCAACGAGCCTAAAAGTACTTAATTGTGATAGCCTCTTCTGTCCCTTGTTATCTTGTTTGTCCTGTAAAAGAAAAAGTGGTCCCTCGATATTGTCTGCTTCCCTGAACATCCACCCCCAACTCCGAACAACCTCTTAGCACCCCCCAACACCCATCACTTATCTGTCCTGTCCTGCTCCTATGATAGGCACTTCCTGCTGCTTCCAAAGACAACTGGGAAAAGACTGAAACAAGGTAAGCTTGGTTAAGTGCTTTTTTTTACAGTTAATCTTTTTATTGAAATATTTGCAGTTTACAAGCAATATAGTTCAAAAGGCTAGAAGTACATTAACAGTTAGATAACATAATGTAACAGTACAACTGTGAACTTGTAGGTACAACCGTAATTGGAGCGTTAATACATATTAACCTTAGAAAGCATATAACATCAACCATTTACTGTTGTAAATCCTGAAATCTACTGAGGAATTGCAGTGGGGAGGAGGGCAAACACACACCTTAGTTCCTGTTCAGAGAGAAGTCGGTGGAGTTGCTGTACTACGGGATACCAGATTTTCTTGGCCTGCTTATCATTAGTAGCTGTCATTTGGCACACTACATGTTGCAGATATGGTGCCCATATCTCCCAGTAAGTATCACTTTGCTGCTTTGCTTGGTAGGTTAATCTGGCATTCATTGCTAGGTTTTTTATAGAGGTATACCACTCCTGGATGTTTGGAGTATCAGTAGATCTTCATCTGGTGAGGATTAACCTCTTGGCCTCTACCAATGCTGCAATTAACCATTTCAAACTTGCCAAAGAGAGAGAGAGGGTCCTGGAGGCTTGAAGCCTAGCAGGAGGGTGTGGAGGGACAATGGGATATCTAGGATGGCCGAACATTTTTGTGTAACCATTGACCAAAACTGGGCAATGCAGGGGCAGGCCCATAGTATGTGTACTAGATCAGCTCCTGGGGAGTCACACCTCCAGCAGTTGTCATGGGGAATCACTCCCAATGCCTTAAGCTGGGCTGGAGTTCAGTACCAATGGTGCAGAACCTTCTTTTGTATCAGGTGACTCTTTTGGTCCACACAGGCTTGCTGTGCCAGTCTCCAGCATTTATGCCACTCCTCATCTGATATGTCTACTTGGATGGCTGTTTGCCATTTGTCCTTAGCACTCTCTGTGGGGTCAGGCTGAGCATCTGTCATCATTTGGTAAATGGAGCCAGCTTTGGCCTTGTTAGGCTTGAGCCATTCTACTAGCAGGAGTGGGGATCCTTTATGTATACTACTATTCTTGCAGGCTAAACATTACACTGTGAGTTATGCCATTGAGTATAGACAGATCTGATCTGTAAATACTTCCAGAAATCTGTTTTGGGTAGATTGTATTTCATCTGGAGGTTCTGGAAGGACTCAACATTCCTTTTGTCCCTGGTTAAAAGGCCCCCCATTCTACAGACTGATCTCCTCTCCCAGTAGTATCAGTGGATTGGAACTCCATCTATACAAAAATCTGGATTACCCCAAAGGTTTGTGAGACTCCCTAGCCTAGGGCACCACTTGGCAGTTTTTGCCATATGTGATTATGCCCTGTGAGACAACTTAATGGTGATCCAGTGTGTATCTTTGGATGAAGGTGAGTTACCCAAATAGAGTGAAGGGTGCCTAACCCCCATAATTTCCTGTTCTATTCTACACCAGGCCGGGAGGCATGGGCCATGTTCCAGAAGAATGACAGTATTCTAGCTGTGATAAAGGTGTACATATAATGCTGGAAGTTTGGGAGATTTCACCCACCCTGTGAACAACAAGCCCTTAATTTTTCCCTGCTAAATCTAGGTGGGGAAGTTCCCTTGAGGTAATGGCCTATAAGGGAGTCTAACTTCTGGAGCCACTTGTCAGGAATTATGATGGGGAGGTGGGCCAAAAGGTAGTAAACTCTGGGGGCCAGCATCATCTTAACTGAGTCTATTTTCCCTGGAAGGGAAAGGTTTAGGTGTTGCCATCTGTTTAATTCCCTTTGGAATGTTGTTATTATTGGCATCATATTCAAACGGCACAGGTTACGAATCACGGGAGTTAGTATTATCCTTAGGTATTTGATTTGGGATCCTGCCCATGCCAGACCCGAGTTGCTTCCCATATCTACAGTTGTGTGTTTATTAATTGGCATGATTTCTGACTTGGATCTATTAATCTTTAATCCTGATAGTTTTTCAAATTGTGTAAATATATTCAGTACCTGGTACAAGCTGTTGTGGATATCACTGGTCAGGATAAGGCAGTCATCCACATACAGTTTTGCTTTAAATTCCACTTGACCTATTTTTATGCCAGGAATGAGGTTACGAGCTCAGATGACCGATGCCAAAGGCTCTATGGCCAAAATTAAAAGCAGTGGGGAGAAGGGGCAGCCCTGCCTTGTGCCTCTATGCAGGGTAAACAGCTCTGATAATAGGCCATTGGTAAGGCCCATAGCCTTAGGACCACTATAAATGGTGCTGACCCATCCCTTGAAGTTTAAGCCTACATTGAATTGTTCTAGGACTGCCATGAGGTAATCCCATTCGACCGAGTTGAAGGCTTTTTCAAAGTCAACGGTAATAGCTGATGATGGGGATATCAGAGCTGAGGCTTTCTGAAATAAAGTGACCAGAGCCTTCAGGTGATCTGCACTAGATCTACCTTTGGCAAAGCCAACTTGTGATTCTTGGATTATGGATGGTAGGATCTGTTCGAGTCTGGAAGCTAGAATTTTAGCTAATATTTTGGCATCAGCATTTATCAAGGAAATAGACCTGTAACTCACAGGGGACAAGGGATCTTTTCCTTCCTTGGGAAGGACCGTTATCACCATCTCATTTAGGGAGCCCAGTACGGTCTGTGTGGCATGCACTTCCCTCATCATGTGGAGTATTGACCTACTGATTATGTCCTTGGTAATCTGGTAAAAGTCTGTTGGTAAGCCATCGCTTCCTGGAGACTTACGAGGTACCATTCCCCTCTATGGCATTGATCGGTTCAGATTCTTCAATGGGCACATCCAGCTTGGCCCTTTGTGTCTCAGAGAGCATAGGAAGGGTTGTTTGGGCCATGAATTTGTCAAAACTGGGCTTATGGAAGGGGGCTTAGGCCTTGTACAGGTTGATATAGAAGGCTGTCATGATCTTGTTTATTTCTTTAGGGGAAAAGTGCACTGTCCCTACTGTATCTTCAATGTGCCTTTCGGCTTGTTGTTTTTTAAGTCTGTATGAGAGCAGTTTCCCTGCCTTTTCCCCCTGGTCCCAGTGCTTGTGTCATAGAAACATAGAAACATAGATTTTGAGGGCAGATAAGGACCGCTTGGCCCACCCAGTATGCCCATTTCCCTACTTAATGGATAAGCTGCAGATCCTGGTTAACCAGCAGCCTACTTTTTCCTACCCCCCCCCCAGAATTGCCTTATGACTGTCCCATGCATGCTTGAATTCCACCACTGTTTTTGACTCACGACCTCCTCCGGAAGGCCATTCCATGCATCCACAACCCTCTCTGTGAAAAAATACTTCCTTAAATTACCTCTGAGCCACCCCTTCTATCTTCAAATTGTGCCCCCTTGTTCTTGCACACCTCTTTTTTTGAAAGATGCTACCCTCTTGGACTTTGTTGATTCCCTTGAGATACTTGAAAGTTTCTATCATGTCCCCCCTCTCCCTCCTTTCCTTGAGGCTATACATATTCTGCTCCTTAAGTCTCTCTTCATATGTCTTCCGGTGCAGACCCTGCACCATTTTAGTTGCCCTCCTCTGGACAGCCTCCATCCTGTCTATGTCCTTGTGGAGATTGGGTCTCCAGAACTGCATGCAGTACTCCAGATGGGGTCTCACCAACTGTCTGTACAGAGGGATAATAACTTCTTGTTTTCTACTGGTGATGCCTCTCCCTATGCATCCCAGTATCCCCCCAGCCCTCCTTGCTGCCCTCTCACATTGCTTGCCCACCTTTAGGTTATCTGATATGACTACCCCCAGGTCCCTTTCCATTTTTGTTGTTGTTAGTATCTCACCTAGACAGGACCAATGCCAAACCCGAACCACATAGTAAAGCATTATGAACCTTATCTTGCATGTTGGCCTTGCACCACCTTACAGACACATGGCAAACCTTCCATACTGCTATGAATAATTTTACTTTGTACTCCAAGGCTCAGTCAATGGCCAGCAGACTTGACTATTGATTTTCTTCAAATAACCTAAATCCTGTCACAGCAGACATATTCATTGCCTCAAAGTATGTGTCTGACCATGTCCCGGTGGTACTTCAGGCTTATTTAAATCCAGGTAAAGTAAGATCAGTGACATGGAGGTTAGACCCCCTCCTGATGAGTGACCAGCAGTTCCAACAATAGTTGAAGATGGAGGTGTCCAACTGCTTCCAGGGCAATCCTGAACTTTGTGCCTCCTCTCATATGATATGGGAAGCTTTTAAAGCTACATTAATGGGCAGGATCATCTCTTATGCAGTATATAGGAGAAAACAAAGGGAAGCAGAGGCTCAACAGTCAGAATTACAACTTAAACAAAAGGAGGCAGTTTATAAAGCTGACCCCAATCAATTAAACAACCAAGCATTGAAATATGAACTAACAGCCCTCAGAATCAGATTAAACACACTGGCTACCAGGAAGGCTGGGCAGCAAATGACAAGATCTCCCTACAAAACAGGGTACTAAATGAGAAAAAGACCGAGGTAGACAGATCAGTGGGGGATGCTGCAAAAGAAGGTAAAGCCATCAAAAAATGGAGAGCAATGAGTACCAATGCCCGTAGTCTGAGTAACAAGCTTCCTGAATTAGTGGCCTTGATGGAGGAGGAATATCTGGATATCGTGGCAGTCACAGAAACATGGTACACACAAAACCATGTCTGGGACATAAACATACCAGGATACACTATCTACAAGAGGGACAGGGAGGGTAAAAGAGGAGGAGGAGGAGTAGCTCTTTACATGAGGGAAGGAATCGAAGCAACAGAACAAAAGGGAAAACAGGGAGGAGAAGAAGCACTGTGGGTAAATTTGGAGTCCAGCAATGGCACTACACTGCAGACAGCGGTTAGACATAAGACTTCTTCAGGGGAGGAAATGGGCAAGGAAATGATAGGAAGAATACTTAGAATGGCAGAAAAAGGGAGATATTGCTGATGGGTGAGCTGAATATGCCAGATGTTAACTGGAGTGCAGTTGCAGCAGCTACTTCAAAGAGTGGGGTTATTCTAGATGCCCTACAAGGGCATGCCTTAGACAACTAGCATTGGAGCCCACTCAAGAGGGAGCAATCTTAGACCTGGTTCTCTCAAATGGAGATGAAGAGAGGATCACAGATGTAGAAGTGGGTAGCCATCTGGGAACTAGCGACCATCGAACAGTATGGTTCACAATAAACACAGCAATAGAGTCAAACCATACAAAGGCAAAAGTACTGGACTTTAGGAGGGCTGACTTTGCCAAAAGGGTGAATGCCTAAGGAATGCACTAGCAAATGGGCAGGAAGGAGGGGTGGAAGAACAATGGGGAATAATAAAAACTGCCATCACAGAGGTAACAAGCCTTTGTGTAAAGCAAATTAACAAAATGAAATGATGTAAGAAACCACTATGGTTCTCAAAGAAAGTGGCAGTGAAGGTTCAAGAGAAAAAGAAAGTATTCAGGAAGTATAAGGGATCACAGAAGGAGCAGGACAGAGAACTGTATGGCCCTGTTCATATAGTCACTCAACATGGGTGTCATTCCAGAGGACTGGAGGAGGGCACATGTAGTCCACTGCACAAAAATGGTGGTAGGGAGGAGGCAAGGAACTACAGGTCAATCAACCTAACCTCAGTGGTGCGAAAGATCATGGAGGCACTGCTGAAAGAAAGGATAGTGGCACGTATGGAATCCAGCAGTGCTCAGGATCTAAGACAACACAGATTCACAGCAGAAAGGTCATGTCAAATGAATCTAATAGATTTTTTTTGATTGGGTAACTAGAGAAATAAATCAGGGAGTGGTGGTAGATGTCGCCTACCTAAATTTCAGCAAAGCCTTCTGCACCATCCCACATAGAAGGCTGATAGAATTCCACCACTGATTTTGACTCCACAACCTCCTCCGGAAGGCCATTCCATGCATCCACAACCCACCCATTATTATGTCTGGCCTATCTTCAGACATTTCTAGAAGCTTCTGGGCTATTACATTGAAAAACTCAGGTTTGTCTTAATTTGGTGCGTATATATATTACCCAGGATTAGGGGCCGCCCTCTATTCACGTAAGCTTTGACTAGTATCCACCTCCCTGTTTGATTCTTCATTTAGTTGAGGCAGGACTGAGGGATTCTAGATGGTGAATTTGTGACTGTGGGTTTGTAATTGAATTTGAGGTATTTTCTTAACTGCCATTTCTGTGTGCTTTTCCATTTAGTTTGGGCAGGATTGAGGGATTCTAGCTAATACGTTTGTGACTGTATGTTTGCAATTGGCTGTGTCTGGACCATGGTGAGTGGAGTGAGGAGCCACTGCCAGAGGACTCCTTTGCAGATTGTTTTTGGACACATCCTCTG
The DNA here is from genome assembly GCA_016271365.2 of Neoceratodus forsteri. Taxonomy (NCBI): domain Eukaryota; kingdom Metazoa; phylum Chordata; order Ceratodontiformes; family Ceratodontidae; genus Neoceratodus; species Neoceratodus forsteri. The sequence goes on along the minus strand of CM057459.1, from coordinate 668,160,358 downwards.
GTGTAGTCCCACCCTCCCGCTCCGCAACCCACCCACCCCAGGGCTCACCCTACATTTATAGGGTGGGTTCCATAGGGCTTTGCAACATCCTGCATCCATACAGGAAATAGCAAAGAGAGAAAGCATAACAAAAAGCAAAAGTAAAAAACAAATATTTGGGAGATAAATAGCCACCTTAAGCAGGCAGTTGATTGAGGAGGGAAAAAGACATGATGGGAGTTGTGCAGTGCAGTGGTAGTGGAGCAGCTATCTTCAGGGAGACATTCTAGAGGCTGTGATGCTGCCCTGTCTGCAGGCACCTTTCTGGGCTGAGGGAGGAAATTACCTGTCTCTGAGCAGATTTGGCCAAGCTGAAGGTGGCTTCAACGCCCACTCAAAGACCACGGGGTCCACAACCTGTACCTCAAAGGATGCCAGGGAAAAGGAGTAATTGGACTGCGGTAGGCTCAGGGAGGATGAAGGAGAGGGATCAAAAACACATCTCTCAACCAGTCCCGCTTAGTAACTCCTACACTGTTCTGGAAGAATAGGAAAGCCCCACTCAGGAACCTGAGGCTGGAACCAGGGAGGATGGGAGGGTCCTCCAGAATGGAGCCCCAGGGAAGGGAGGCAGGGACCCTGAAAGAGGGGGAAGCTTCTCCTAGTGGGGACTATTGTCCAGGGAGTGGAGTTAGGGACACCTGGCAGAGGAGAGAGGGAGGTCAAGTGCCTCCCAGGAAGCGCTGCATGGAGGGATGGGAAGTGGATCCATAGGATCACTATGACAATAGCTAGGAGGGAGCAGCTGGATGTCATTGTCCACCTGGGGACCAATGACCTGACCAGGAGAATTGTGGAGTTAGCCAGAGTCCAGAAGGATTTCAGGAAGCTGGGGGAAAACCTGAAACAGATAGCATGTTCTGTCTCATTCTCAGAGGTGCTACCTCTCCAGGGCATAGGGGAAGCTAGGGCACTCCACATCCGTACCTTCAGCTCCTGGTTGAAGGATTGGTATGGAAGGGAGGGTTTTTGCTTCATAGGGGACTGGGGACTGGGATATGACCTGGGCAGATACAAGTTTATATAAGGAGGACAGCCTGCATCTGTCCGAGAAGGGGGACTTGGTCCTTTGTAAGAAGTTTAAATGCTTCAGCTGTGAGCATTTAAACTGGACAAGAGGGGATAGCCAGGAGGGTCAGGAGGATTAGGAACACTCTCCTCCATGGGAACATGCAAGAACATAAGTTGACTACGGGAACAGCTATAGCAGGCAGGGAGGGGGGGGCAGGCAGGTGAAGAATGTATAACAAGTGATAACGGGGGGCAAGAGCACATAGGAAAGGAAACCGGGATGGGGGGAAGACGCTGTAGAGGGAGAACATGAGCAGAGGGAGGGCAGACTGTAAAACATGGAATGTCATGCTAACAAATTCCTGTAGCCTAGGAAATAAGGTTCCACACCTGGAGGCCTTGTTGACAGATGTAGACCTTGACATAGCAGCAAAAACAGAGACGTGGTACTCTGCTATTCATGGCTGGGAAGTCAATGTACCAGGCTATATATTGTTCAGGAGGAACAGGAAGGGTAAAAATGGTGTGGGAGTGGCCCTGTACATCAGAGATGGTATAAAGGCTACAAAAGTTCAGGGAAGACAGGGGGAGGCCAGAGTAATGTTGGTCACCCTGGAGCCAGGGAATGGAACAACAATACCCACAGTGGTGATCTACAGACCTCCGGCACAGAGGGAGGAAGTAGACAGGGAACTAGTGGAGAACATACCTGACATGGCAGCTAAAGGTGAAATCCTGCTACTGGGGGGTTTCAATGTATGATGGACGTGGATTGGGCCACCCAAGTGGCTGCTTCAGCCAGAAGCACAGCCATCCTGGAATCCCTACAGGGGGTTGGACTCAGGCAGCTGGTACATGAGCCAACCAGGGACAAGTCAATTCTGGACCTGGTATGGACCAATGGGAACAGAGTTGAAGAAATACAGGTGGAAGGTCAGATGGGGTCCAGTGACCACCACATGGTGTGGTTCAGCATGGAGACATGGACTCAATTAAGCCACACAAGTGCAAGAGTATTACATTTCAGAAGGGTGCATTTCACTGAAATGGGTAGATATATACAGCAGTTCTGGGGAAGGGAGAGGTAATAGAGGGGGTGGAAGAACAATGGGAGAAACTGAAAGGAACCATAGTGGAGATAACAAATCAATGCATTAAGATAGTGGCCAAAGGGAAAAGAAGAAGGAAACCACTATGGTTCTCCAAAGAGGTGGGGGACAAAGTCAGGACTGAAAGGCTGAGTTTCAGGAAATATAAGGGGAGCCAAAGGGAGGAGGAGGTCAGGGAGGTGTACCTTGAATGTCTAAGGGAAGCAGGGAAGGCTGTTAGGAGGGTGAAGGCGCAGACAGAAGAGGGCTTAGCACAGTCTTTAAACAAAGGGGATAAGGCATTTTATAGGTACAACAGCGAAGGAAGAAAAACCGAGGGGATGGGATTGTGAGGCTCAAAGGGAAGAAGGGAGAGTGTAAGGCAGGGGATCTGGACAAGGCAAAAATACTGAACAAATACTTCTGCTTAGTATTCACTAAGGAGGAGGAGGGTCAATGACCACAGTTGGGTTGCAGAGGCAATGGGGGGGGAGTGGAAACCAGTCCATTCACAGTGGAGAGAGTTCTGAAAGAACTCACAAAGCTGAAGGTGGATAAGGCCATGGGGCCAGACGGCATCCACCTGAGGGTATTAAAGGAGCTGTGAAGGGATAAGCTGCAGATCCTAGTTAACCAGCAGCCTACTTCTTCCTACCCCCAACCCCTAGAATTGCCTTATGACTGTCCCATGCATGCTAGAATTCCACCAGGAGGCTGATTAACAAGATGGGTAGTCTGGACATGGGAGACAAGGTGGTGAACTGGATTCAGAACTGGTTAACAGACAGGAAGACAGAGGGTGGTGGTAAATGGGGTACAATCTGGGGAGAGGGAGGGTGACCAGTGGGGTACCACAGGGATCAGTACTAGGACCAATTCTGTTCAATGTCTTCATTAGTGAAATTGCAGAGGGGCTGGAAGGAAAGATCTGCCTATTTGCAAATGACACCAAGATCTGCAACAGGGTGGATACTCAAGAAGGGGTGCAGAAAATTAAGAGGGACCTAGAGAAGCTTGAAAGATGTCTAGAGATGTGGTAACTGAGGTTCAATGCAAAGAAGTGCAAAACAATGCACCTGGGTAGAGGGAACCCTGAGGAGAGCTACAGGTGGAGAGGGGGGAGCTGACTGTCACCAAAAAGGAAAGAGACCTAGGGGTTATCATCTCTGATCACCTCAAGGTATCAAAGCAGTGCACAAAGGCAGCAGGGAGGGCCAGTGGCATGCTGGGGTGCATAGGCAGGAGTATCACTAGCAGGAGGTGGTGATGCCATTGTATAAAACATTGGTAAAGCCTCACCTAGAGTACTGTGTGTAGTTCTGGAGGCCACACCTGCACAAGGACATAAATAAGGTGGAGACTATCCAGAGAAGGGCAACAAAGATGGTGCAGGGCTTGCACCACAAAATATATGAGGAGAGACTAAGGGACCTCAATATGTACTCACTGGAGGAGAGGAGAGGAGACAGCGGGGGGCCACACAGTAATTGAAACTTTAAAGTACCTCAAGGGCCCTTTTCCAATGTAGAAAAAGTACTAGAACAAGGGGGCACAATATGAAATTGGAAGAAGGCAGATTAAGAGGTAATGTGAGGAAGTTTTTTTACACAGAAATGGTGGTCGAAGATTGGAATAGTCTGCCACAGGAGGTAGTGAGGGCAAGCACAGTTGAGTGGTTTAAGCATGCCTGGAACAGACACAAGGGAAGCTTGAAAAGAGAGTGAGTGATGAAAAGCCATTGATCACATAAGGTCAGTGGCCACATACAATGTATAGGGCCTATGGGCAGACTGGATCGGCCTAACAGTCCTTATCTGCCTACAGTTTCTATGTTTCTTCCCTCTTTATCCCCGTGTTGTTCCAAGATTTGCCATTTGAGGTGCTTGTAACACACGATCGAACCTCCCCCTTTGACTTTTCCTGATATACTATGAGCTTCCCACCCTACCCATTCCCTTACTAGCTTCTTTGCCTCTTTCTGTTTAAACTTGGTCTCTTGGAGGACAGCAACCTGTGTTTTGAACTTTTTGAGTCTTGACATTACCTTCTTCCTCTTAATTGGATCATTTAAGCCCTCACATTCCATGAAGTGAAAGTTACCGGTATTGAGGATTCCAAGAGAGGACCTTATAAATAGAAATTTTCCTTTTATCCCCAGGTGTGTGTCCCTTGCCCCTTACTGATGTTGTTGTGTCATTACTGTTGTGCCCATAACCCTTAACCTGAACTGCGGAATCTAACAGGATGGGATATGGGCACAAACTATAAGTATATCCTGGCAGTATAGTCTAGAGGTTAGAGTAACGAGCTGTGAATGGACTTGGTACATCCAGCAGACCTGTGTTTGATTCCCACAGCCTCCACTTGCATACTGTGTGACTCTGAGCAAGTCACTTAACCCCCCAGTGCTCCCAGGTCACCTCTGAAAACAGGTACTTGTGCCTAGTGGGCCTTTCCCGGTTACCAAAGACTAAAATAAAACAAAAAAATAAATAAAATAAATATCTGTGACAAGTACCATAATGAAGGCCTCTTGGGGACGTGTCCCCATTTGTCAGGGATAAGGCCACTAAGCCCTCCCCATTTAGATGAGAATGGACTGTGTAATTGCCAGTAGGAGCCAGCCAGTAGCTCCTGCAATGGCTCGAGGGGACCTCTCAGGGACACCATCTAACTGAACTGTCAACATTTTACCAACCATTGGAACCAGTTTTACTAAGAAGAAAAACACCCCTGCAGGCCACTGTGGAGTCAGAGCCCACAATGAACCCTGAGACCACCACCTGGCGCCGTCACATTATACTAGGATGTTATACTAGGATATTATAGTTGCACAGAAGGCCCATGCCCATTTTGTGCAATTCTAGCAAGTGGGTTATTTCCCTTATTTCCTGGTATTAGATGGTTGTCTAGTTTTTTCTTGAAGCTATTAAAGATATCTGCCATTACCATATTGCCTGATTGTGCATTCCAAGTTGGTATTTCTCTTTGTATGTAATAGTTTCTTCTATTGTTTCCCCTGGGATAGGTTAGTTGTATTTGTAAATCATGACTTCTCAGATTCTGGTTTCTTGGGTTTATTGTAAATCCTAGATCCGCCATTAATTGGTCATCTCTAGATGTGCGGTACATTTAGAGTAGGTCGCCTCTTGTTCTTCTTAGTTCTAGGAGATATAAATCCAGTGCAGCCATTCTTTGCTCATAGCAGGTTGTCTGTAGCCCCTCAACCATTTTAGTTATCCTTCGCTGGAACCCCTCCACCCTGTTTACATCCCCCCTATGGTATGGGCTCCAGAAGGAGGTGCAGTAATTGAGATGAGGCCTGATGTAGGCTGTGTACAAGGGCATAATACATGCCCTGTGTCTGGTGGTGAATGCTTTTTTATACATCCAATAATTTTGTCGGCCTTCTTAACTTCTTTCCCACAGTGTTTTATAAATCTGAGGTCTTCTGTTATGTATATTCCTAAATCTTTTTCTGTAGTTACTGCATTAGATATTTTTTGTTAAAGGTGTAGGTAACTTTCTGATTTGTAGTCCCAAGGTGCATAACGGCACATGTGTCCGTGTTGAATTGCATCCAGTTTGTTTGTGCCCATGTTTCTATCTTAATAAGATCTTGTTCTAGGATATGGATGCCCAGTCTTGTACTTACTTTGGCAGCTATTTTTATTTCATCAGCAAATTTGATAGTAGAATTGTCCAGTTGGTTGGTCATATCTGAGATGAGCACACCAAACAGGGCCAGTCCAAGGACGGAACCCTGTGGAACACCATTAGTGACTGGGCCTTCATCTGACACATACCCCCTTATCCTTACCCTTTGAGTTCAACCCATCAACCATTCGTTAATCCACATGACGGTTTTGCTATCTATGCCCATTTTGTACATTGTATTTGTCAGGGTGCCATGTGGGACTTTGTCAAATGCTTTGGCAAAGTCTAAATATGTTATGTCCACTGGATTATTTTTTTCAAGACTAGCACTAACATTCTCATAGAACCTACCGGGTCATAATGTTGTATGCTTAATAGCGTACGGCATTATGCAGGAACCCCGGACCTGTGCGCTTTCTGTGTTGGACCGCCCCCCGGAGTCAGAAACCTAAGTGGGGGGATCCGGGGAGCACAGCCTCTATAACAGGGGTGTGGCAGAGCCCCCACAGAACAAAAAGTTATAAATAAATCGCGGATGCGATAGCCGCACGGCATTCTGCCGTGTGACATTTTGACCCCGTGCCGCCATAGAAGACTAAGTTGCTTGTCAAACAGGATCTATGCTTTTTAAAGCCATGTTGTCTATTATCTTCTAGATTTTTATGTATTATGTTGGTTTGCAGTCTATCCTTAGTTATTGTCTCCAAGAATTTCCTGGAATGCTAGTCAGACTAATAGGTCTGTAATTTGCAGGACTTCCTCTGTCTCCTTTCTTAAAAATTAGTATCACCGTCGCTGTTTTCCAATTTTGTGAGACTTCTCCTGTGTTGAAAGACATATTAAAGATTTTATATAATGGCTCTACCAGCCACGGGGTTATAGCTCTTAACAGCCTTAGGTGTAAGTTGTCTGGTCCAGCAGATTTTGTAATAGTTATCCTCTCTAGTTTATTTTTGATCTCATCCACTGTAATTTCATGGATTATTAAATTTGTTTTTGTGGCTTCTGCATTGTCCTTTATAATTGTCTGATTTCCAAACACTGAGCGAAATAGGTGTTTAGTGCCTGTGCAATTTCTTGTGATTCGGAGATGTCTGTATTATTTACCATTAGGGGACCTATACTTACTTCCTTGTTGTTTTGTTGTTGACGTATGCGTAGAGGCTTTTGCTCCCGTCTTTTATATAGGGTAATCTAAATTCTAGCTTTTTTTTTCTCTTCTGATTTTGCATTTGCATGTTTTTAGTATGGTTAACTGTATAAGAAAAACAGGGGGTGGCAACTGCTCCCTCCTCCCCATAACATGTTGCCACGTCTGCACCATGTGAGTTAATCACAGGCCCACCCATCCCAAGGTACTGTAGGTAAGGAGATGATGTAGTGTCACTAACAGGGCCACCAGGTCACCTTAGCCAAAGTCAAAAGAAACCCCTTCAGTTTAAACAGCTCCACATGCCTCCAGGGGGGTTCCATGTCATAACAGCGATCACAAAAAGGCGATCGCCATTAGGGCGAATGTGCATGAGTGAAAATCCATTTCACCGATGTACATTCCTGGCACATGGCAAAAGGGTGCTGGGGACTTGCAATTTTTTAGTTTTTGTGGGGGCTGCACCCCACGCAAACCTCTACTAAAGGATTCTCAACTTCCCGGGGGTGCATGTCGAAGGGGGTGAAAACAAAAAACAATTTCACACCCAGTGCAAAACTCCCGACGTGCCCAGCACCGAACCAGGCACCCTCCCAACCCTAGTCTGCGATGAACCCACCATGCCACACTACCAGCTTGGCAAACCACTGTCATGCTACACCTCACAAACCCTCCCTCCCCTTCCACCTGTCACACAGCGTGCTCACTCCCCCTTGCGTACGCATATACATACTGTATATTGGCAGGATGTCGCTATACCTGTATTCACACACCCCATCCACTAGTCCTGAGAAAAGGTGCTACTAGTTAGTTGCCCTTTTGGTAATCACTCAATAGCAGATGCCCTTCTCACTGGATAGCCTCCAGGGGTGACCTGTTTCTGATGGGCACGCAAATCAAAAGACCTCTCACTGGGATGTGTACTCCCAATGGGGTTGGTAGGACGTTAAGTTCTCCCTTCTCCCCTATCCTGAACATAGTCAGGTGTGTGTTTTCCCATGGGAGTGAGGACTTACTCACTGGCTCACTGCACTGATTTGTGTCAGGTTCGTTAATCTCCCCTATTCCAGCCTCAGAACTCAAGCCAGGCTGATATGTTTAAAGTCCCTATGAATATCCTTCCACAATTTTGTATTCTTGTGTGGGTCCTCTTGCAAACATTGGGTATTCTACAGAGCAAAGGGGGGCAACATCTGCACTACTGCTGTGCTTGAAGCTACGGTAGTCACATCGAAGCTTCACAAGTTGCTGAGAGAGCTATCCACACATCACTCGGGTCATATGCGTAGCTAAGGCAGCAGCTGCCATTCTAACATCCTCATGGTGTGGATTTGCTTCAGCTGCCATATCCTTCAGGGATGGAAGGGAGTAAGGAGGATGAGCCTGCCATCCCTGTGTGGTGGGGTACCCTGGCGCAGCGCTAGGAAATTGGTGGGAGTGGGTATGCCTATCAGCTGCGGTCATATTGAGTAGCCTATTCATCCACTCATTTACCCCTACCTGGTTTACACTGGGTTGTTGTCACCTTTCACCACACTGACAAACATTATTTACTTTCCATCAATTAAACAGTTATGCAATCCCCCCCATTCCCCTATCGACCATGCAGTGACTCTATGCAGTCTATATTTCAAGGAGAGTCATTGACAATGAAAGGATACCATTCCTGCCTCAAATGAGCTGAGAGTTGTTGTCAGCAGCTCCACAAGCTGCTCAATCAAGTCCTCTTCCCCAGTTGGATCATCCAGAATATAGCTGTCTCACTCTGCTGGTAAAGGGGACCATTCGCCAGTCTCTGCCAGCTCAGCTACTGGAGCCTCCGATTCTCCTTTGTTGGGCATGATCAGGTCAAGGACTGAGGGCATACATTCCTGCAGGGGTTCATATCTATTCAATGTTTTAATTGGAGTAACCCCTGGGGAACAGCTGCTCACATCTGAAGGGATAAATCTCTGCTGCCCGCTATGGGATCCCTGCCTCCTGTTGAGGCATGGGGTGCCTGATCCTGCTTTAGCCTTCTTCTTCATCCTACATCCTCTGGTTGCTGTTTGCCATGCGGTTGCTGCAGCATTTTCCCGCTCCTCAGTGTGGTTCTCCATCCTCACTGCTGTGTGAGACACCTCCATGTTGGCTTCTGTTGTGCCACAAGGAGTGCCATTGCGAAGAGTTCTACGATGCTAGTTTGACAACACTTTTCTTGACTGGCAACACAGCAACGGGATTTATGTTGACTGCAAGTTGTGGTTGACATAAATCATGACTGTCTCCCAGTCTTTGTTTCTATTGGGGGATTTCACCCCCAAACCTCCCTGCAGGGGGCTCTGCCCCCACCCTCCGCTTACTTTTTATAATCAACTCCAAGTCAGAGTTGAGTCAGAGAGGGGGTGCAGGACCAGGAGACAGTGTGCCCCTGTCTCAGTCACACCAAGACAGCAACCTATTGGCGAGCTGTCGATTTTGTCAACAGTGATGTAAGTCGCTGTGTGGTGTCGCTCTACAGGGGGCATACCCCTTGCAAAGCACCCTGAAGCACTTGTTTCTCCTGATAATCTCTCACATACCGTTCAACTTCTGCCAGGGATTCAAAAGTAATAAATTCCCCATTGATCTGCGTCCTCAGTAGTGTTTGATATCTGATGGAGGTGAGACTATTAAGCCAATAACACTGTTGTTTTACACTGGCATATGCTCTCTGACAGATCCAGCGAGAAGTCCTGAAACGTCTGCACTCTGTTTCCCTGCCTTTGAAATACTCCTTGGTCTCGTGTCTTTTTCAAGTAAAATTCTTTTTCAGGGTAATGAAAGAATTTACACAATATTGGCCCTGGACGTTCCCCCAGCTTGGGGCAAGGGATCTGTGCACCCTTAGGGGTGACAGATTATTGGCTTTAATGATGTTCAGCAGGAATTCCTTCACAAACCCTATCATGTCCTGGTCCTCAGCCCCTTCAGGGATTCCCACTATTCTTTTATTTTTACAATGGGCACAGTTCTCCAGATCATTTACCTTGTTTAGTAGATACTGCAATTTTTGATGGTGATCCTGGAGAATGCCTTGCTGGGATTTTACTGTCGTTACTGTGTGCTGTATGTTTTGTTCAGCATGGGATACCCTTGTGGCAAGAATAGCTAAGTCGTTGTTTTTTTGGGGCAGTCAGTTTTAAGTCTGAGGTATCAATTAATATCTCGTCCAGCTTAGCCACCACAGTGCTGATGTCTGATGCTTGTTGGGCTGATTGAGGGCTTGCCACCAGATGTGAGGGATGCTTGGTGACCATTCTAACCCCCAGATCCTCAGCTGTGCTGGAGCTTTCAGATAAGCAGTAAAGAAATTGAGCTTACCCATCTGAGTCAGCCTCTCCACCTCATGGTATTCGCAAAGTTGGTACATTTAAGAAATTTCCTTTTCTGATCGACGATTTGGACCAGTTTGGTATCGTTGTGTAGCGCTAGGCTTCCTTATCAATCTTGTGGCTCTGAATTTTAGGAACAGCTGGCACTTTTGTTGGATGTCTGAGAAATGGCTCCTGTGGTGGTCTCCCTTAGTAAATTACACTGCCACCTTATTAGATGGCAAGCCCCCCCCCCCCCCGGTTAAGTGCTTTTTAATACATTTTGAACTTGTATTCATAATACTGTAATTTTACTATTTTTACACCATATTTTCAACAAAGCCTTTCTGGAATCCCATCACATGAACAAGTTAGGTGGAATTTTTCAAATTCCCCTCAAAATGTGTTTTTGCGGTCACTCCATGAAATCACCTCTTGCACAGGATTTAAAAAAAATTCCACCTGTCTCTTCAATAAGGTGGGTTTATAAAAGGGCAGTATTGAAAATTTGGGTTCAAAATCTCGAAAAACAACAAACCTTTGAGGAGCCATTGACATTTTTTAATGTTTACTCATAGCTTTGTGATTTTTGCAGATTTTGGCCCCAAATGTGCAATATAGTCTTTTGTTATGCCCACCTGATGAACTTAACGTGTCATTTTTCAAATCCCCTCTGATACATGGTTTCTCAGTCACCTGGCAGATCACCTTTTAGAGGGGATTAAAAAATTCCACCTGGCTTGATCATAATAGGGGTTTATAAAAAAGACTACATTGAAAATTTGGGGTCAACATTGTGAAGAACTGGTGAATCTGTCCAACATTTACTCATAACTTTATTGTTGCAGATATTTGCAGCATATCCATTGGGTTACCACCACCCCATGAATATGACAGCTGTCATTTTTAAAATCCTCTCTGAAATATGGTTTTGCAGTTACTCCACAAATCATCTTTCAGATAGAATTTAAAAAAAAACACCTGTCATCATCATAATGTAAGGTTAATAAAAACACTATGTTGGAAATTTGGGGTAAAAAATGTCAGATGCCGTTGAAATGACATAATGCCCATCAGCTGGCCTATCCTGGGTAAATGCATTGTAAAAATGGCTAAAAGCTAGGCCCCCAGTAAAAACAAGATATTGTATTTCCATTCACTGTCCTGGGTAAATACTGTATAAACATAGGAACAAGCAGAACCCCGTTGGAAGTGAGATATTGCATCTCAGCCGGAATATTCTGGGAAAATACATTTAAAAAAAATGGAAAAAAGCAGGCCTCAAGCCAGACAGTAGAAACAAAGTAGTGTTACCACTTGTTATGCCAGCAACAAGCTTTCAGAAACAAATGCGGACCACTGGGAACTGATTGGGAGAGGAAGGATTAAGCATCCCAGGAACTGCTCCCCCCTCCTTGGGAAGGGGAGGACACTGCTCCCACTACATGACTGATGACTGGTGGAGTCCAAACCGCAACACAGTCAGGACCACCAGCAGGGGCAGGGTTTCTGCCAGACACCTGTCACTCATGCATGCCACCACAAGTGTGTGCCGTGCCACCACAAGTGTACGCAACCACCTCACTGCATGGTGTCACCCCAGGGAAGAAAATCTGGTGGCAGGAGGAAAATGATGGCTGCCCAAACTGACACCCCATAGGCTGTCTCACAAACAGCACAGCTGGCCTCCCACCACATTGTGGTCCTCGACAAGTAATTGAAAACCTGTAAGTCTGTGATGAGGTCAATGACAGGCCCGTGGGAGGTGTCACCACAGGAGACCAGAATGAGTAACAGCTTTGCGGAAATAAAACAAAAAGGAAGACCCCAATAAAAACAAAATACTGAATCTTAGTTGTGCAACCTTGGTAATATAATGTAAAAATGTGTAAAAGCAGGACCCAATTCAAAACAAGCATTTGGCAATGCCGAATGTTTGCTTGCTGGCATTGGCAGTGGTAGTGTAGAAGTTACAGAGCTGCATAATAGTAATGGCAGTGAAGTATTGAACTGAAGCCAACCCCACCACCACCCTGCAGAGAGTGACAGGCATTGGGGTGTGCCTTTGGGTCGTCAGGCATAATGGCCATGCAATTTCAGTACACCCCACCCTGCAGACACTGGCAAGTGTCACGGTGTTCCTTAGGGTCTTTTGGTCTTACGCACCCATTCCATTAGGAAATACAGAGAGAGATGGGAAAGTATATAGGAGAATGGGTGAACTTTGTGGTCAAGAGTCCAAGGCATACCTTGATGCTTCTCACTGGCTGCAGGGTGTGGAATGGTATGAGCATTACAGGCAAGAATTCCAAGTCATACCCCTGATGCCTGTCATTCTCTACAGGGTTGGGCGTTATGGTTGGAAACCCTAATACCTCAGGCATTCATTGGTATTTTCACTCCAAATGTTCAACATGGTTTTTTTGTGACCCCACCTCATGAGCAGGGGGAATATCAGTTTCTTAGCCGGAAGCTGCTTATGCACAGCGACTACGGTATTTAGCACCACAGGTGCAAAAACATTCTGAACAGGATGTAAAAAATGACAGCTGTACTGTTCATGGGGAGGTGTAAAAAATGGCAATGTTGCAAATCTGCAGTAAAAATATTTAAAAAAATGGTGAAGTCATGAGCGTACATAGAAACTGTGCAACGCACACCCGTAATATAATTAGGTTGGGGATTTTTTACAGCAGATTGTCAACTCAGGCATTTTGGTGCCTCCGATCATGAACAGTGTCACTGTGATTTTCTTCATCTGTCCCGAACAATGATTTCACACAGCGACCACACATCTCTGCACTGAAAGTGTGAAAACACACTTCGGCCATGTTGTGAAAAATGACAGCTGTACTGTAAATAAGGCAGTGTGGAAAAATGCCACTGGGGAAAATCTGGACTTAAAATATTACAAAGTCATGAACTTATGAGGGTCCGTGGAAACTGCGCAATGCTCACTCATAACACAGTCATTTTATGGACTTTTGTCACCAAATTGTCAACATAGCCATTTTAAGACCTCTGCTCATGAACAGTGTAACTGTGATTTTCTTAATCTGTCCTAAACATTGCTTTCGCACACCAACAGCATCATTGTGCGCTACATGTACGAAAACACATTTTGGGCGCATATGAAAAATGGCAGCTGTACTGTTCATAAGGAAGTGTAATAAAATGGCAATGTTGAAAATCTGGAGTGAAAATATTAAATTTGCAAACTTATGAGCATGCATAGGAACAACGCAACACACGCTCGTAAAACAGTCATTTTTAGGAATGTTTTCACCAAATTTTCAACATAGCCATTTTAAGACCTCTGCTCATGAACAGTGTCACTGTGATTTTCTTAATGTGTCCCATACATTGATTTCGCACATCGACTGCACCATTGTGCGCTACATGGGCAGAAACACATTTTGGGCAAGATTTGAAAAATGACAGCTGTACTGCTCATAAGGAGGTGTGGTAAAATGGCAGTGTTGAAAATCTGGAGTGTAAATATTGAAAATTCACAAACTTACGAGTGTGCGTAGGAACTGCACAATGCACGCTCGTAAAACAGTCATTTTTTGGAATTTTTTCACCAAATTTTCAACATAGCCATTTTAAGACCTCTGCTCATGAACAGTATCACTGTGATTTTCTTAATTTGTACCATACATTGATTTAGCACACCGACTGCACCATTGTGCGCTACATGGGCGGAAACACGTTTTGGGTGAGATGTGAAAAATGACAGCTGTACTGCTCATAAGAAGGTGTGATAAAATGGCAATGTTGAAAATCTGGAGTGAAAATATTGAAAATTCGTGAACTTACGAGCGTGCGTAGGAACTGCACAATGTACACTCGTAAAACAGTCATTTTTGGAATTTTTCCACCAAATTTTCAAAATAGGCTTCTTGAGAGCCCTCCTTATGAACACTGGCAGTGTCATTTTGTTAATCAGTCCTGAAAGGTGATTTCGCGCAGTGACTGCGAAATCACCCTTCGGGCCAGAATAACGCCATGATCGTGACATCATTCATGAGAAGGGGTCCCAAAAACCCCATGTTGAAAATTTGGTGCAAAAATTCCAAAAAATGCCTGAGATATGCAACAAAGTTGAAAACCCCCTATCTAGCCCATTATACAGCTTACCTGCATTTCCTCAGTTCGCGGTCGGCTTTGAAGAGTGCAGACGTGTTCTTGGTCCACCGAAGATCATCGGCGCCGGTCCGGAGGTAAGTATGGGAGTGGGGGTGTGGGAGGCAGGATGCACAGTGGGTCGGTGCAGGTTGTGGGAAGGGGCCAGGGAGACTACGTGGGACCGTTTTTTTCTTTACAGGTTTGTTTTTTTTTCTATGACTACGCGGGATGTTTGCCATGCTGGGGTGGGCTCCCAGTGTGGCATAAGGATGGTTGGGAGGGCATTCAGCCGATGGGGGATTGGGCACCCCTAACGGCCAAAGCATCGATTGCCATGCTGGGGTGGGCTCCCAGCGTGGCACCCAGTACTAGGGGAGGGTGAGGACAGTGGAGCCAGCGAGTTGGGCACCCCTGTCGGCTGTGTACATTAGTTGCCACGCTGGGGTGGGCACCGAGTGTGGCATTTGAAGCTTTTGGGGGCAGGGGAGCGCAGCACAGCCAATGGGATTGGGCACCCCATCAGCTAGGCACTGTGTGCGTATGCCTGCGGGAGGCAATGCACGCCTGCTTAAGGCAGGGTGGGGGAGCTGCACATGAGCAGGCAATATCTTATCCGCTGCTCACCTGCCGTAGCTCCCCTTTGAACTGTATGCCACTGCATTTTGAGCTTGGATAGACAGCCCAGCATGCTACTCAGGGCCGTGCCTGCCAAAACACTGACTGAATTGGAAGAGGAAGTGACACACCTCCGAAATCTTGGATGATGGCACTATGTTTCTTGCACATGCGTGCAAGCAAACATAATTAGATATTGTTGATGTTCCAGCTTGTAACAGCATGCAAGCAAACATGTCTGGCTTTGACAAAATGCTTGTTCTAACCACTCTCTGGCTACATCTTTTATAAAGTGTATTCTGGCCAACAAAGAGGCTCACAGGTGGCCAGAGAGTGGTTTCCATGATGAGACTAACCACATTAAAATGTTAAAATGATGGAATGAAGATGTAAAGTAAGAAAATGGAATTTACTTAAATGAATTGCAGGCTTTTAAACAGCTTCAGGGGTGGAGGGAGCACTGGTGTTATAACTTTTTGATTCTGAGTTTGGCCACCCACCATTAGCACCCCTGCAAAATTTAAGAAAACATTTATAAGAAATGTGATATAATCTTTGTGAATTAGCCAGGGTTGAACTTATTAACCCTCAATAATGCATCACAGAACAGAAGAGATGCAGCCTTCTCCTAAGTAGTAAGCTCCCCACTGGCCCCTGTGTGCCTCTTAGAGACTAGAAAACATGATATAAAAGATGCAGCCAGAGAGTACTTTCCACATAAGAAAAAGAGACAAAACACTGGGACCTCAACTAATATTGGCATGGTAAAATTTAAAGTGTAGGTACTTGACCCATGAGGGGACTAACATGTCATAAGTGGTCAGGCTAATCTTGATTCAGCCAAATGATGAGACCAAGAACCCCTTTGAAATATTAAGATGACGGAATGAAGACAGAAAGTAAGAAAGTGGCATTTACTTAAATGAACTGCAGGCATTAAATGAGATTTTAAGGTACAGGACTGGTATTATAACTGATTCTGATTTTGCCTACACACCAGTAGCACTCCTACAAAATTTAAGAAACTGTGTAAGAAATGTGATAACATCTCTGTGAATCAGTCAGGGTTGAGCTTGCTTAATTAACTCTTGGTATTGCATCTTGACAAAAGGCTTGCATTCATGAAGGTATGACTGTACAAGAAATATGTCATGTTTGATCTCATAAGTACTGATTGTGCTAAAGTGGTTAAATACTAGGTTACTATTTCATACCACAATAAAAAAGTTTTATGTAAAAATGTGTCACTGAAAGAAAATTAGGTTATGTATCAATGTGTAGTGACTAAAATAAATATCAGAAAATGTAACTTCTGGTTTGCAACAGGTGAACATAGAGAAGTTGATTAAAATAAATCATCAAGCATGAAGCAGCAACCATTTCTAGGAAGTGGACAGACATACCAGCAAATGGCAACGTATTCATCTCAACCACAAAGACAAACTGCCCAGATGCAAAATGCTTCTAAACATTCAGCACACAGCACAAAGGCTAGAAAACCACAGAAGCAAGACACCAAAATACCTCACTTTGTTATCGCTCTGTAGAATCATTCCAATTAAATGACGAATGCAAATAAAGGGGCAAAATGTACCTGAAATGTTTCCAGCTTTGTGACATCAGTTTTACCAATGCATGCAGAGTGGGGAGGCTTTGGACCTGAATTTTTCAGAAGAGACATTAAACCAACGTCCCACGATCTGTCTGTCTCTTCTGGTTATTGTTCAGGTTGATGCTAAAGATCCCTTGGCACTTATTTAAAATGCTGTAGTAGGGGCATTTTCCCAGAGTATTAGCCAAATTCTCCCACGCACTAATCTACCACCAGCTTCAACTGGTTCAAATATCCGTCATTACTTTCTGTAACCCCCACACATACTATGAGGTCCAAAACATATTTACTATGCCTCCTTGACAGATCAACACAAACAAGCAAATAAACATGCTATAAGTGTGTGTGTGTGTGGGGGCACTATGCATTTCATGGGGAACCTATTTTGGTATAGTCTGACATCAGCATGACAGAAGTCCATTGACAAATTCTGACCTGCTTCTGTTTAGGCCCCAACATTTTAGCTTGGCTTTGATAACTCAATTAAAAAGCATTGTCTCCCAATGTAGCAGTTGGCATAGGGTAAAGCATACTTCAAAAGGTGGGGGTAATAAAAGCCTTAAGGTCAGCCATGAGTTTTCATTACTCTAGCTTTCCTGTGGCAGGTGGTGTTGATGGTATGTGCCACTATAAAGGTTATAGCAGTACAGCCTACTTAGCTAGGGTAATAAATATTCATTGGTGACTTCAAGGTATGTACCCCGCTGTAGTTTCTACCTCCATGCCAAGAACTTTATTCTCCTTGAGCCATAGATTTTCAAATTACATTAAAATGTTCCCAAACAAATGATGAATAATGCATCAAGAAACCTAGAAATCCAATGAAAACAAATTAAATGTTGGACATTATAGTGTGCACCATAATTTTGCATCTATTTATGGCAATATTGCTTATTATTATTCTCGGTGTCTCTCTGTCTTCCTTTCTGGAACAGTTACACCTGAGGCACAGGAATTGGCTGAGAGGGATGCAGTGTACTTGTTTTTTATGGTGGGCACTATCAGCTCTGACTGTTGTGTTGGCTGCAGTGCATTTTGCTGTATCCCTCACTTGCCATCACCTGATTCTTAGTGCCCACAAGTGTAATGTCGAAAAAATTTGTCTCAATTTTGGACATAGTTTGTGTCAATCTGATGTTTTTATTATTTGCAGTCATGTTTTGTAGAAAGGCAGAAATGTCTGACTCTTCACCTTCCACATGATGATCATGTCATCACTGTAACTAAACCAGCACTCTACATTCTCAAAAAATGTGCTAGAGTGGTAGTTATAGAAACATTTCTCCCATAGGTCAAAGAACATGTTGTCATGTTGTCATATACCAGGGCAATATAACTAGTTCCTTAAGATCAAGCTTATCTTACTGTCATCTCATAGAAAAATTTGTTTCAGATGGGGATCACATGATGCAGCAGCGCGAGTAGACGCACTCTAATTGTTTCCCGCTTGTTCGGTGACTAAACTCATTTTTAAATCATTTTTTCATTGTGTAATCAGTGGCAAAAGCAACTTATAGGAGGCAAGAATCGTTCTACTAAGCAAGTCTGCAGTATTCCACTGTATTATGGAAGCAGAGATGAGGCAAGCCTTGCCAAGACACACGCCTCCCCACATGCCGGAAAAAAACAGTAAGAAAAACAGGCCACAACCTACCTTGTCTGAATGTACAGCTCAAGCCCAGGAATCTAAAGTCCTTACTGTGGATCGCTTCCTGCAAGAACTCAATGCCTTCCAAGAAGAGCTGCGCTCGCTAATATCAGAGTTTAAATCTATGGCTTTGGCTCTCGATACAATTACTATGAGAGTCGGAGACAATGAAACACGCATCATCTCGGTGGAGAAGCATTTGGGCAGAATAGAACCGGAGCTGGTGTTAAATAGGCAAAAGATGGCTTGATTAGAAGCTAAAATTGAGGATTTGGAAGGGTGCAGCAGGCACAACAACGTGGTAACAATAGGCCTGCCAGAGAAGGAGGAGGGCTCAGAGACTGTTCTTTTTTTTGCAAAAACTAGTGTCCAAGGTGGCAGGTCCTTCCCCTTATGGTGCCAATTATTCGATCAAGAGGGCTCATAGATCTTTATGCCCTATGCCTGCAGCGGGTGCTCCCCCATGACCATTAATAATGCACTTTCTCAATTATCTAGAACAGCAGCATTTTCTGTTTAAAATTCATAGTCTGGAGGAAATTAAATGGGGAGAGGCTCAGCTGAGAGTTACACAAGATTTACCTGTTTCTGTTTGTCAGCGGAGAGCCCAATTCCATCCTTTAGTGAACAAGTTAATCCCAGCAGGAATTAAGTTCAAGATGTTGTATCTGGCGAGATTGCAGGTACAAATCGAGGGAACATGGTCCAGCTTCGAGGATTCTAAGGCTGCGGAGGGTACTTTAAGAGTTGCTATGCCAAACCTGTTTAAAGATCACTGAGTGTACAATGGAGTAAAGCTCAAGATACATACACATTAAGGTGTTCTTCAATGCCTTTGAATTTGCTTGGTGGCATGGTAACTTTTATTACTTCATCTATCTCAGTCTGCTCAGTTTAAAACCAAGAGATAGATGGGGGTGGCTTTGTTCCCGAGACGTTTTAAAGCGCGATGGTGCGCCTTTTCTTTCTGAACCTGGCATGTGCGTACGGACAATTTCAGACTGCCGGAACATTTGGTTTGAAGTCCAGTAATTTTGTTCTCTATCTGTTTATTTTATGTTTGAGCAATATAATTTCAAGTGGATGGACAGGACTGGCTAGGCCCTGAATTGGTGATCTTTAAAGTGCAAGGACATACCTTTTCTTTTCGGCACCTCGTACGTCCGTGCAGGAACTCCCAGTCTGCCGAGACATTTTGGTTATAGCCCTGGGAAAGTGTGTTAGTATAAGTTTAAAAGGATGTGTGGAAAACTGGTTTAATGATCATCCTGTTGCTGGTTGTAAAGGCTCTTTATTCATTGTAATTTAAAAAGTGTACATTAGTTGTTAAATTGTTAAACTTTAATGGATGATCTATAAAGTGCTGTAGATTAACACTTTTTTTTTACAGGAGATAGGTATATGAAAGACAAGTAGGTCACAGGGAAATATATTATTTGATGTGTTTGTAGACCCTCTATTTCTTCTTTAGCATGTTTTATAATGATTATTACACAATTAATGTTTTGTATAAATCTGAAAGGGAAAGGAATAGATCTGCTGTGTCTGTAAGTAGGGGATTTTGGAGCTGATGAGCGGGAGGGAGGGGCATTGATCTTTCTACCTGGTCATCATGTACCAAATAAAGATTAAGTTGGTGGGAAGCAGGGAATTTGTTTTCCCTCTGCAAATTATGTACAACTAATACTGGCAATTTTATGGGTTTATGGGGGATACATGTTTTTTTCTTCAGGGGTACAGGGTATTATGGGGGAGGAGGGGGCAAACGCGGCTGGCTGCAATTACTAGTTTGGGGCCAAATGTTCTTTAGGAATTTAAAATTGATGGTGCATGGGATTTCATTATGGCAAACAACATAAAAATGCTTACCTGGAATATTAGTGGAGCCAGGAAAAAAATTAAAAGATATCAGATCTTGAAACATGTACAACAGCTTAAAGGTTTGGTCATTTTTTTGCAAGAAACTCACTTATTGGCATCAGAAGGGTCCCTGTTTAGAAGACAATTTGTAGTTCAAATATCTAATGCTGGGGACAGCACTCAAAGCAGGGGAGTGGCTGTATTATTGGCAAGAAATATACAGTTTGTTTGTGAAAAATGTATCAGAGACCCGAACGGTAGATATTTAATTCTGAAGGGCTTGCTGGATTGTGCTGAGCTGGTAATATGGTGTATCTATGGACCTAACTCAGACTGTCCGGCTTTTTTTCCAATCTATTAGTAACCGTGTTCCTGACCTTGATAGATCAGGGGTAGGTAGATCTGGCCTCTCACGTGCACAAAGGGCACTTAGGGACTTGGCTGATCAACTCAGTCTGGTGGATCCCTGGAGAACTCTATTTCCCTTATTGAGGGAATATACTTTTCACTCAAGTGTCCATGGGACATCTACAAGAATTGACTATTTTCTAGTCAGTCACACTTTTTTGACTGGAGTCTTAGACAGTGCTATAGCTCCAGGTCCCCTCTCTGATCTTGCAGTAGTATGCTGCTCCCTAAATCTTTCCCCAACTGTACCACAGGAGTCACAGTGGAAACTGAACAATCAGTTATTAAAGGAAGAGGCAGTGATAAAAGACGTCTCAGAGGTTATAAAGCAATACACGGCTACTAACCTAGATTCTACTGGTAGAATAGACCTAGAGTGGTGTGCTTTGAAATGTGTGTTGAGGGGGAGTCTGATCAGAATAGCATCTTATAAAAAGAAAACGAGCGAGCACAAAGGTTTTACTTTGCTTAGGGACATACGCTTGATAGAAAAGAACTTATCATCAGTTACAGCAGAGAGTGTTAGAACCAAGTTATTTGGTCTAAGAGAGCAGTACAATTCCATCCTCTGTGAAAGAGCTGAATATGCTATAATGAGAACAAAAGTTACATATCTAGGACAAGGTGATTAGGCGGGCAAACTCCTGGCTCTCCGACTAAAATCACTTGAAGCTTCTAGAATAATAAAAGGCATTAGGTCCAGTCATGATAACTCTATGCAGGTGAATCCTAAAAAGATTGTTCAGGAGTTTGCCAGCTACTACCAGCATTAATATAGTCCAATGCCCAATCCCCTGGGCAGACAAAAGATTGAGCAGTATTTAGAACCTCTATCTTTGCCAACACTATCGGAAGCCCAGCAGTTAGGATTGCTTGTTCCGGTTACAGAACCCAAAATGGCTGACATAATCAATTACCTTCCACTGGATAAGGCTTCTGGATCTGATGGGTTCACCCCCAATTTTTATAAAATATTTCAGAAACAGTTAGTGTCATGGTTAGGTAGACTATATAACTGGTTCCTGGAGGCAGATGAGATGGACTCCAGTCTGTTGGAGGCCTTAATTATTGTGTTGCATAAACCTTGGAGGAATCCAGAAGAAGTTTCCAGTTATAGACCCATTTCATTACTGAATTATGATATACAAATCATAGCTAAATTATTAGCAAATAGAATGGCTGTGGTATTGCCATACATAATCCACCCAGATCAAGTGGGGTTTATGAAGGGTAGAGCCTCTTCAGACCATCTGCGTAAATTTTCGCATATTTTCTCTGCATCCAGGGACTCTGACATACCAGCGGGGTTGCTGTCCCTGCATGCAGAGAAAGCTTTTGATAGGGTTGACTAGGAATTTTTATTCGGCATGATGGGACAGTTTGGATTTCCTAAGAAATGTATTGGCTGGGTTTTTCACTTTTATAAGAACTCAACAGCCCCTTTGTATTGTAATGGGGTCTTCTCAGAAAGACTTCCTCTTCACTCGGGGACTCGTCAAGGTTGACCACTATCTCTGCTTCTTTCTAACACTTATCTGAAACTGTTGCTCCATAAACTCAGAGGTACTCCCCTGGTAACCAGCATATCCATTCAAGGGCTAAACTTTAAACTCTCGGCATATGCTGATGATGTCCTGCTTCACTCTATTAATCCAGCAGTGGCTTTTGGGACGGCCTTGCAGGTTATCTCTGAGTTTGGTTCATATTCAAACTATAAAATTAATGAGGACAAGAGTGTGGGTTTTCCCCTAAATTACATAGTTGGTAAAGGCTGATATGACCCAACTAGGACTCAAATGGTCTCCTAAAAGTCTAAAGTATCTGGGTATTTTCCTTGCAAATTCGGTCCCTTTGATGCAGAAGTTAAATTTTGAGGATACCCTCCAAAGTATTCAGCAGGATCTAAACAGGTGGTCAGCCCTTCTTATTTCACTCTGTGGCCACATTAATATTGTAAAAATCAATACGTTACCTAGATTATTTTCTCCTTTGCATATGCTTAACATATGGTTACCCGTTAAATGGTTTAGAAAAGTACAGTCTATCATTTCCTCTTTCATTTGGGTGGGTAAGCCACCTAAAAGTGCCTACCAGAGGTTAATAGCTCCAAAGAATAGAGGGGGTTTGAGGCTTCCACATATTGGGGGTTACCATTGGGCAAGTCAAATTAGTAAATATATGAAATGGTTAAGTGGTGAAGAAGTACTGTCCCAAATGTCTTATGTTCCATCGTGGCTAACATATGAGAAAAAGATGATAGAGGCAGCGAAATTACCTATTTCTATGTTACTTTATTACAAATTGGGCAGTCTCCCTTCTAATCTCATTCATTCTCCCATAGGGGTCTCTATTAGATGCCACATACAATTGTGTGCTTTTCTCAAATATGATCATATGAGACTGGAACCAACAGCTGGTAGAAAATCACAATTTTAAGATAGGTGGGAAAAAGATAGCCAAAAGCTGGATCCCCCAGTGTCAAGCTGTTAAAATAAAGGAGTTTTTTAACAATGAAGGGGAATGTCTCCCCATGATGGCCCTAGTTAACAAACTCTCCTTAAAACAAGGACAAATATTCCAGCTCTGTCAGGTAATTCATCTTCTATGTGATCTCAATAAGCAGGTAGTTAAAGAGGATAAGTTCATTGACTTTTTTAGTTTAATGGAGTCTATTGTTTACCTTCCTCATGCAGTATCTCGGATATACAGATCCTTTTTGGACCTAATATCCCCTATGCATTTAGTAGACCAAAGTATTGGACAACTCAATTCCAGGACCCTAACATTAATTGGAACAAAAATTTGGGATGAAACCTACAGGTACATGCCTCAGGACAGGCTTAGACTCACACAATTCCAGATTTTACAGGACATGTACTGGACCCCTCTTAAACTTTACAAAGCTGGTAAGCTACATCCCCATTATGTCTGAGATGCAAAATCAGAGAGGGTATCCTTAAACATATGTTATGGGATTGTCCTTCCATACAAAACCTTTGGATGGAGATCTGTGATAAGGCTGACCCGCTCCTAGGTCTTGATGAGTTGTTCACTCCGGAGGTTTGTCTTATTGGGGACTATTCCAAGATAAGGGTTGGTGTGCGAAGATACCATATGGCATTGATAGCTTTGTCACTTAAAAAAGTAATATTAAGGCACTGGATTGATGCTCAGAAGGTCAATTATGGTGAATGGCTTCATGCATTGCTGAGAAAATTGAGGGAGGAGCAATATAAGCTAGGTTGGGGATGTCTCTCACCTAAATATCAGAAGATCTGGGCAGGTATGCACACAATGTATATGCTCCAGGCCAGGATCAGGGATGGTCAGTAACGGACTAGTTTAGTGATGCCGGGACTATATTGCATGTCTGGCTTTTTCCCCTTCTTTGGCCTCAATCTAATGCTTTCTTCTGCATAGTATTTTGATCTTAAAGAATATGGCACTAAAGTTTCTTCTCAGCCGTAGTTCAGGGGTTGGGTGGGGTAGGACAACAAAAGAGGAGTAGTAGTGGAATTGGGTTAGGGATAGGTGGGGATATTAAGTGGGGGGACATGCTACTGTGATAAGTGTTTCCAATTCTTTTGTATGTCATTGTTGCTCTTGATACTCTTGTAACAGTGTCAGGTCATTTATAGTTGTAACTGTGAAAATAATAAAATAAATAAAAAAAATTGTTTCAGACGGACTTCTATGTTATCACTTAACCCCCCAACTCCATCACCAAGCCCCCCTCCCTTTTACCCTTTTATCTCACCCCTTCCCCCAACCTCATCCTACTGTGAGTTTTCTTTCAGTTTCTTTATCCACATATCCAGGCACCCTTTATCTAACCTCATGTTTTTCCATGGGTTGTCCAAAGGCCCCCCCATTGGGCAGTCCAGTATTTGACTGTCTTTACAGAGACACTTAGAATGGTGACATGTTTCTTAAAATTTGGCATATAAGCCAGCCCGGTGGTGCTGAGGTTTGAGGCGCTGGATGACACACCTTGTGCCATGCCGGTGACCCAGGTTTGGGAATGAGCCTGGGCTGCTGGGGGCCAGCAGTGGAGAAAGAGGATTGAACATCTGGAGGACTGCTCTCCTGTCTTGTGGGGGATCCAGGCCACTGCCTGGCATCACAGTGGCCCCCAGTGGAGACCTGAGGCACTGCAGTGCTCCAGGGCCAGAACAGGGGGATGCTGAGCCATGACAGGTGAGCCTGGCACTATTGTATGCTCAGGCTCTGCTTGGTGGGGCAGGGGAAGGGGCATAAACAAGGAGAAAAAACCCTCCCACCTACAGGTGAAGGCGGGTCCAGGAGCTACGGCCCCATGCCCAATGCCAGGTCTCCAAGAGGTGCTCCTCGGGTTCTCCCTCAAGCTGGCATTGCACGCCAGCACTATAAGAAAGGGTGCCAGAGGCGTGGTGGTCCTTCCCCAGAGGACTCAGACCCGGGAGTTAGGGCAGCACTGAATGAGGTGGGGAGCCTGATGACAGAGGAGCACCGATGGGACTTCAGGAGGGTGGGCAGAGTGGTACATTGAGTTACCTCGCTGGAGAGAGAGATCGGTGGGAGGTGAGAAAAAAAAAGAATAAAAAATTTGGCATACTCATACTCCCTGACAAAGACTTCATTGGTTGAAACACTGGGGGGGCTGTTGGAATACTCATTACTGAGACTCCCTTGGTATGTGTTTGGGTCATGTAGACCGTTCTTTTGTTTGGTATACCCTCACCACAGTGACTCCCCGATGGCGAAGACCAGCACAGCACCAAGAATCGGGCAAAATCCACACGACACTGTGCTGGTCTTTGTGGCAATCGGGATTGTATCGCTGGGTGTTTGCCCCCCACAGTCCAACTCCAACTCAGAATTATAATCCTAGAGACCGGGGTGTGTGGGGCGGAGCCCCCCACAGGTGGGGGGTTCAGTGGCGTGTCCCCCGATCGTAAGTGCTGACATCCCGTGGCTACAATGCCAACAGTCGGCATTGTAGCTGTCGCTGTAGAGGATGTTGGTGCTAGTGCTGTTGAAGCGCTATGGGTGAACCTTTTTGTTTTATATTTTGGTACAGCATGCTATTTGGATAAATGTTTTGGCTCATAGTGGTGGTCACACCAGACAGCTGTCAGGCTCATCATTTTAGTCTTGTCTATGAGTGTACTGTGTGCTTGTTGTTTTTTGTATACCTGACTGTCACTGCTGCCACTCAGTCTGACTCTAACCTGAGTGGTGAATGGACCTGGCTAGTTGTTATGAGGAGATCATGTTTATGTTTGAAAAGATCAGCCAGAAAACTGGTTCCAAAAGTTCAAGTAGACTGGCTCAGTCTGATCTTTTTACCACACTGATTGCAATATACTTTCATTGGAAGTGTGGGATCATCCACAAAATACTATCACACTGCAGAGGAGCTCTTTGGCTTTCTAGTGTCAGTGGCTGGTGATGATTCTGGAGGAAATGGGTGAAAACACAAGATGACTGTTTGGTGGTATTGTGGAAAGACATTGCTGGGGATGAACAGCAGCTACAGCAGCAGGTGGTACAGTTCTAGAGGGCTGGAGCTTGACTTTAGATTTCTCTTCACAGTCCTCTCACCCAACCAGCAAGAGATACCCTACTTACACAGTATGAGACACACACTACTACACTCGTGTACAGATCACTTAACCCAGGGGAAGATGAAGAACCAAATGGCATTAGATCCTACTACTAGCTTGCGTAGGTGAGGGGATGTTTGTGATTGCGCTGTTTGGGCTGGGTAATTATGATTTGGGGTTGTGTTTCTGTAGGTTTGGATTTTGAAGAAAGCATTAGGGGTTCGTCACTAGAATGTCTTTGGGGGGTTGTTTTAGTCCTTGCCACCAACAACACTGAGCAGTTCAGAAGATGCTACACAAGGCCACCAAAATGATCAGCAGTATGGGGGACAAAAAGCTATGATGAGTGGCTTGTGGCCCTTAACCTTTTCACATTTGAGAAAAGAAGGCTAGGTGGGGACATGACCTCAGTCTTCTGCATACTCAAGGGCACCAAGAAGATCAAGCAGACAAAGATGTTTGATCTAGTGTCCAGTAGGACACACCCTGAACCTCAGAGGTAGTAAATTCAAGGACGACATTGAAAAGCACATCTTCTTTCAGAAAGTTGTGAACCTGTAGAGCAGCCTGTCAGTGGAGACAGTAAAGGACAGCATAAAGATGATATAGGCCTTCCTGGTAAGACATGGAAAATTTCTGTTTACCAAGAGAATAACTAGATAGGAATACCCTGAGTAATACAGTGAGTAGGGAAACCCTTTAAATTAGTACATGTGTGCACAGCATACTATTCATACCTGCTTATAAAGTGGGGGAGGGGACATGATGGAGATTTCCAACCTAAAATGATCTTATTAACCAGCTGCAGAGGTCTGAATTCTTATAAGCAATAAGGAAAAAAATAGGCCAAAACATGGCATCCTGCTTCAACACGGACATAAGGCAACTGATGCTGAACAAAATGGTCTATGAGAAAGGTTACTTCCAAGACAGAGAGGAGTCTTCAGCACCTCTGACTGACTACACAACTAGAGTTAAGACTGCAAAGGACAGGAATGGAGTCAGGATTGCACCAGAAGCTGCAGAAAACACTAAAGCCTTCACCCAGAAAATAAGTGAAAGAAGGAAGGAGATGGAGGAGATTGGACCCTTGAAAACATGAGTTGGGGAGCTGATAACAAAATTGCCAAATGAATAATTTACTTCAAGGTTCACCAAAGGGCCTCTGGTGGGAGGAAGGGATAATTTGGGATGATCTTATGACATTCGATGAAGCCATAATGCTGCCACTGGATGTTAGCAAACTATGTGGAAAGGATCAAGCCAGGTAAGTCCCAAGGGGCAGGTGGGATACATCCCAGAATCATAGTGTACCCAAAGGAACAATTAAAGGTGCCATTTACAATAATTTTCAGGAGTCTGTCTGGAAAGATGTAGTGAAAAACAAGGAAACACCACACACAAACATGATAAAGAATTGCACAAGGCTACATTTATTGCAAAATAAGTGCAGGAGAACTTCCCGGACTCGCACAGGAATGCCCTTATGCAACACCATTATGGCTTTGCCATTGTGTGCCCAAAGGAACAATTGGAGGTGCCATTTACTATAAACTTTAAGAGCCTGTCTAGACAAGTGTAGCGGCAGAGGCCTGGAAAGTGGTCACTGTGATCCCCATCTTCACGAAGGTTTGAGGTTGGACCTTGGAAACTACAGGCCAGTCAGCCTGAAATCAGTGCTGGGCAAGGTTCTGCATGCAAATATCAAAGATAGAATAATAGAGCACTTGGCTGAGGTCCATGTCTTTCCCCCGCTTGGCATAGTTTTATGAGGGAAAGATTATGCCAAACCAACCTAATTGCTGTCTTTGACATGGTGACGATAGGTGTAGTCTATCTGGACTTCAGCAAGGCCTTTTTTACTGTGGCACATCACAAGCTTCTGGGAAGAGTCAACAAGTGCTGTATGCACACAATATAGCCAAGGCAGATTCTGTACTAGATTCTGGCAGAAAGCAGACACTGGTGGGTAATGGACACTCATCTTTGGGACAGATTCTGGGGGACCACTGTTCTTCAACATCATCAATGATCTGGAAGCTGGAATCTACATCAGCCTGCTTAAATTCACAGACTAAGTTTGCTAACTTGGTGGACTCCCTGCAGGATGGGAACAACTTCAAGACCTGAACAGGCTGGTGATTAGTCTGACTCCTGGATCCTCAGATTTAAATGTAGATAAATTGATTTTAGAATCAACCAATTTCTCACCAGAGATGCCAAGAAACAACTGGTCCAATCCATTTTCCTATCATTGGTTGATTATGCTGATTTCCTCTACAGCCAATGCCCCAACTCTTACATGGCTAAACTGGACACACTCTACCATGGAGCACTGAGGTTTATAACGGGACTCCCCTTCGACACGCATCACTGCACCCTATATGCGGTAGTGGGGTGGACATCACTAAAGTTCAGGCGCCACAGAAACGCCGCTCTCTAGACCTATAGAGCCATCTCTAATAAGCTGCTTTACTATATCTCCTGCTGTCTTCCCCTGAGTATAATTGGGAAATACGCGTTAAGAAGTTACTCAGCTATTACACTTAAAGTACCCAAAGCAAAATCCCGCTTCGGCAGGGCAGCCATAAGCTTTGTGCTACCTACCTTATGGAACGATCTACAAAAAACCCTCAAATTAAGCACTATAATTGGTATAAATGCCTTCAAGACGCTTTATTTCCATACAATCAGAGAAGTATGTAACTGCTTCACCCACTCAGACCCAGTACCAGTGTCTGCACTGGTATGTAGCCACGACTAGACCCAATTTTAAGTACTGACCGCCCAGCTTGCTCCTCACCAGCCTAATCTCACTTGTTCTCTCTCTTATCCCCCTGTCTTATCAACACTAGGCCCGTCCATCCCCTTATTCTTCCTTTCCCAACCTCGGATAGGAGCTCACTACCCTGGGTTGTGACATCCTACCATGCCCCATACTTTATAGCATTCAATCTTGGGGCTCACACATACTCCTTTTCTCCATCCACCTTCTCTACATTCCATTTTACCAACTCCTCTCTGTGCAACGTGCTCTCCTAGCCTTTCTTCCCCTACCTCCCTCCCTCCCTTCCCCCCTACCGTCACCTCTACCTGGTGTATATTTTTATTTTTTTTCTTCCGTTACTTCCTCCTGCAACTTAGATAACCTGCTTTATCTTCCTATAGACACGTCTATGTATGTAAATACCATGTAATCTGTACAATATCTGTATAATTCTATGTACATATGAACTTCTTTTTCTTCCTCTCTGTAAAGAGTATTATCTGTATTGCCTTGTAAATACCTGTGTTGACCTGTATATACAACTGTTCATGCTCCACCAGGGTCCATCTTGCAAATGAGCTTCTGCTCAACGATGGTTAAATAAAGACTTGAGTGATTGATTGATTGAAATGCAAGGTGCTACACTTGAGACAGAAAAAACAGAGGCATAACCTACACTGTGTTGGGCTTCTCTTTCTGCAATCAAGAAGGAAAATGGCCTGGGGTCATAACAGGTAAGAGACTGAAGCAGGGCAAGCAATGTGCAGCTTCAGTCTAGAAGGCCAGCACAATGCTGGGGTGCATCAAAACAGGAGTGACAGTCAGACCAGGAAAAGTAATCCTGCAAGCTTGCAAGGTCCTGATCTGGCTCTCCTGGCACACTGCATGCAGTTTTGGTCTCCTCAATAGAAACAGGACACTGAGGCTGACAAGAGGGCGGGTATGGGGAACAATAGCAGTGAGAAGAAGCTAGATCTTTAACATGCTCCCCTGGAGAAAAGGAGGCTGAGGGGGACATGATCTCAATTGTTCACATGGGTGTCGACAAGATAAGACAGTCAGAGATATTTCATTTGGTGTTCTGCAGCAGGATACAAGGACACGCCCTAAAGCTCAGGTGTGGTAAACTGAAGGGTAATGTTAGGAGTCACTTTTTTCTTTGACAGGGTGATCAGTTTAACAAAAAGAACAGTGAGCCAGAGAAGACAGTGGACATAAAGACAATACAGGTTATCAAGGAAAGTCTTGACAAATTTCTGCTTACCAAGGGCATCACAGGTTACCCTGGGTATTAGAGTGCTTAGGGAATCCCTGTAAGTTGGTACATGTTTGTTTTCAAGGAATACTTATTGAATCCCTTCTCTTGAAGCAGAGGGGTGGTGGAGACGTAATGGATCTAGAATCCCTATGGACTGTAAATTACTTTGTATGTATGTTAGCAGTTAGGAACTTTTAAAAGTTTCTTTTGTGTTCCAGGATCATTTTGATGACTTATATCCATTTGTTAATTCAAACCTTTTTTAAGCCATTGAGTTTGTTTTTGCTGAATGGATGGCAAGGTCGAAACTATCACACCAGCCTGGTTATGGTGGTTTGAATATGTGTTGAACTGATTTGCCCATCCATACAGGAATACAAAGATTGGGAAGGACTTCTGGTGTCTTGCTTACTGGGATAGTGGAGATTGGGTGTGTTACACAGGTGATTAGCTCTCTTTGTGGAAAATGTGGGCTATAGAGGGAGTGTCCCATTCCAGCACTTCAGTTGGTCAAATGATGAGTAGTGCTTGGTGTGTAGGAACAGACTGATCCTTGTGTCCCTCATGACTGTGATAAGGTGCCACAATGTGCATTTTTGAGTACTGGGAAGAGGGACAGGAGATAAAAATGGAGAAAATAGTACACATGGCCTCAAAGAAAAATGAGCAGGCCCATCACCAAAACCCAAATTAAGATCTGCACTAACATTTGGAACATTGCAGGATTTTCTATACATAAATTGTCTTGAAAACAGATAAAAAATGATATTCTGTAAAATCATATGTAAGTCAGTGTCAGTGGCTCAGTAGGTAGCACACTCGCCTCTGAGGCTGGGAGATCAGAGGGCTGTGGGTTCAGTTCCCACATCTGGCACTTGGGTTAATATCCCAATACTGACACTGTAGTGCAGCATGAGAGGGGTGCTGCACTTCTGAGGTGCCGTCTTTCAGATCAGACGTTAAACCGAGGTCCCATCTGCCTGAATTGGTGGTAGTTCAGGTGGATGTTAAAGATCCCATGGCACTTATCGAAAAGAGTAGGGGTGTTTTTATTGGCAAGGTAAATATAATCAACAACATATTTTCAGAAAAAGACAAACAATCATAATCCAAACAGGAGAGAAGAAATAAAAAAGAACATCACCACTTTTGTCTAATTAAACATTTGTAAAAAATCACTTAAATAAGTAAATTAGGAATACATTATGAAGTTGATTACACTCCTCTTATTTAAACTTAATAAAATGAAGAAAACCTTTCCACCATTTACGCAAAGTTCCTGGCGCTACCCTTAAAGCATCCAAAGTATATATTTGCACAAGTTCCTTTATAATCAACCTACTAACACAGGAGTAATCCATTTTCTTTTGATAAAGCACCCATTGAACTCTAGCTTGCCATAAGTAGTATCTTAAGCACCCCAGAAATAGAGATAATGTCTCTTCGTGAAAAACTGATTAATTAACTGGATAACAACCTATAATCAATATTTCATATGTCATATTATGTAACCACTTAAACCCCCATAAGTTTGCTAGGTAAGTCCATAAACCTGTAGAATACGAGCATCTAAGAAAAAAATATTCCATTGATTCTTCTACATTAATACATTCCAAGTATGGACATTGTCTTTCCTGTACTGCCTTATACTTAGCGTTTCCTCTAACATTCAACCTTCCATAAAAAATCAGCCACTGAGTTTCCCATTGATTCTGAGGCATCCTATGACTATTTAATTGTGCCAAAACAATAGAATTTAGGACTGAGGGACAATTTTTAAATCCAGGATCTGAGGGAAGTAGCTGTTGCATTAAATACTGGTATAGCCCCTTTGTGTTATGATTTAGTATTGTTTGTTTCTGCATTTTCCATTTGAACATTTTCTGTGCCGTAGACTTAAAATACAAAGGTATGTATAAATAACGATTTATTTTTGGGGCGTATATTTGCCAATTCTTGAAATATTTTCCCATTGATTTTAGGTTCCAGGAGTCCTCAGCCCTTGACTCCGCTTTCAATCCATCTTTGATTGAATTTGAGATGAACAAAGCGTGTACAAAAACTACTGGGTCAATCATACCCAGACCTCCCTGATTTTTTTTTAGATATGTATAACCCCTCTTTACGGGATTCAAACGATTTCCCCAAAGCATTTGAAAAAATATGCTATAAATTTTCATCTCGAATGCCACTGGAAGTGGGAAAATCATTGCCACATACTGTACAGAGGGTAAAAGAAATTGTTGAATCACCTGTACCCTTTTTAATTTAGACAACCTCCACTGTTTCCACCTATTAACCTTATTTTCAATTTCCAAAATAACACCTTCCCAATTTTCATTTGGCATGTTCTGGGGGCCAAATTTAATCCCTAAAATATTGAGTGGGTTCCTAGATATGTGGATATCCTCCTGTCTCACCTCCTCAACGCTCTTAGCACCAATAAATAATCCCTTAGTTTTATTTAAATTAAGTTTTGCATTTGAAACCTTTGCAAAAGCCTCAAAAGCTACCACAAAGTGAGTTACTGAAGCACTGTCCTCAAAATACAACACCAAATCATCTGCATAGGCTTGAATCATTAACTGTGAGTCCTTGAGCATTAACTGGGATACCTTTCCATTTCTGCCCTAAAGCTACAGATTGTAAAGGGGTCTATAGCAAAAGTATAAAGAAGGGGCTAGAGGGCACCTAGCGGACACCTGCTGACAATTGAAACCCTTCTGCTTTACAACCTTTCAAAAAGGGAAAAACCATATAGCTGTCATACAATTTCTTAATTATTTCCACCAATTGATGTGGAACCCCATAATATTCAAGAGTAAGGAAAAGAAAAGGCAAATATACTCTGTCAAAGGCTTTATCCAAGTCGGCTGCTACCAAACAGCTAGTTAACCCTATATCAGTGAGGTGCTCTATAAAATCTTGTATTAACATTAGGGCTGTCTGTACCCGTCTATTTGGTAAGCCACAATATTGATAAGGAGAAATAACTCTTTCTGCATGTTTTTTTAGTCGGTTGTTTAAAATACATGTAAAAATTTTATAATCAGAATTTAAAAAGTAATTGGTCTCCAGTTAGCAATGTTTTGTTTATCTCCTGATTTAAATATATAAGTTAACAATCCTTCTGAAAAAGAAGGAAAATAACAGCTTTGTCTAAGAAAAATTGAAATAACAAGCTCAAACACTGGCTCAGTTCTTCTGAAAAGTTTTATACAAATTATTTGAAAGGCCATCTATTCCGGGAGAAATGTTCAGTTTCAGGGACCTTATGGTACTTAAAATCTCTATTTGAGTAATAGGACCTCCTCTAACCCTCCTGCCCGATTAACTGGAACTCTGATCTTTTTTAAATAATCAACCATTTCAGTGTTTGAGATAGTTTCAAGAGGGTGTAAAAGGTGAAAATGGTCTACTATTACCTCACGCAGTTGTTCCACAGAGGTTACCAAATTCCCGTCCACTTTTTTTAGTGCCTCCAAACTCATGGAGTCTCTTAATTGTTTGCACATTACAAACGGATCCCCTATGGGTGATTTTTTTACTCCATTGGTTAGAATAGCCTGCATGGTTTTGCCTCTATCGTATTGAAACTTTCTCATTTTCTCTTTAAGAGAAGAGATTTGTTCAGAATAATCCCATTTAGATGTATAAGCTATGGTCATGAGTCTCTGCAACTGTTGTCTTAAACCTAGATAACGCAAAAATTTGTAATTTTTTATTCTTCCTCCCTGTGATTTAAACCAGCTCCTTAAATCTGCTTTTGTTTCTAGCCACCAATCCCCTAAGTCGGAATATAGAAAGGCTACTGATAACCTTGCTCTTAAAAGGTGTTTAACCCCTGTTTGTGTAAAAGGAAGTTCTAACAAAGAATTATTAATCTTCCATCTAATTTGCCTTTTCTCTTGTATACCTGAAAAACAAAAAGTGCTTAGTAAAAATGAATGATCAGAAAATTCGGAGGGGAATATTTTAAAGGATTCCATAAACATATTAGGTGAAACTAACATATGATCAATCAAGATAAAGTTTTTCCCCTTCTTGAAAGAAAATCGAGATCCCACCTGTAAGGTGGTATTACAATTAAAAGGCCAGCCTCTTTATTGATTTACCTAGTGCATTAGAATCACAATAAATTTTTTATTTATTTTGTAGCGTGGGCGAGAATAGAACAATTGAAGTCACCCCCATAATATTCTGGCGTTAGTTAATAAAAAGGCTGAACAGCTTTTAGACACTTAACTCTACTTGCTTTGGTTTGAGGATTATAGATATTGATAAACCGAATACACCTTGCCACTGCCCATCCACAATCAAAACCCTTCCTGGTATCAAATCAATTAAATTATGTAACTGTAAAGCATATGACTTGAACACAATACCAATGCCATCGGCAGAATCATCCCGAAAGACCAAAAGAAGGCCCCAAATCCATTCTCTTTGAACACTGCAAGTTGTTCTATGGAATACATCCATGTCTCCTGTAAAACATACTGAGAGCGGATAATCATGAATATAATGAAAAGAGCTTGCCTCTTAACCACATTCAACAAACTATGAGTATTTAAGAACCCCAAACCAGCTTCATTATTAATTTATATGTTCAAACCTTATTTTTTCCTCTTTTTTTTTTTTTTTATCTTTATAATTGTCCACTGTCTGTGATCTAGTTAAAGACAGGATTTTTGTGAGTCAGATCTTCAACCTCTAACTCAGTATTACCCCATGGGAAAATAGTGCAGCGTATGAGTTGCTAGTTTCAATTTACCAGAGGGGGTTTGAATGCAAATTTCTGGCAGATCGCCTTTGGGGCAACACTATCGATGGTTCTTTAACTGAAGCAACGATACCTGCCCCTTCTGTAACCTCATCAGAATAACATACTGGGGGAAAACTTAAGGAATTAGGAGGGCCCATATCGGCCTTTGTTGAACTAGTCAAGTCTGAAGCAAGTCCTTTTGTTCCTCACTATTCACCAATGTTAGCTTATTTTTATCTGAAACCTTATCCTTCAACCCTCCTTTAGATTCGGTCGACTTCCTAACTAAGGGAAGTTTAACTTGGGTAGAGACAGGAGGAGGGAGGGAGGCAGGAGAGGAGAGTGCTTGTGCCATGGCCTCCTGTGCTTTTTGGATAAACACCTCAGAATTAGAACAAGATGATTTATTTTGAGCAGCCCAGGGGCATACTTTAAACACATGGCCTTTAGTTTCACATAAATCACAACAAGATTGGTTACTACAAAACATAGTCAAATGTCCTACTTCCCCACAATTATCACAGTGAGGTTGGTTGCACAGACTAGAGAGATGTGTTCTGGCCCCACATCTATAACATGCTCGAGGCTGCCCACTGTAAAAACATACACCTCTATCCCTCCCTAACAAAAAAGAGTTAGGTATGTGCTCAATCCCTGCCTCTGTTTGCCTTAGTTTAATTTTGTACTTCCATCCTCCAGTCCAGAATCGTTCCGAATCCAAAATGGGTTCTGGCTCACTCAAAACTTCACACTTTTTTTTTAACCAAAAGGTTATGTCCTCTACCCATACCCCCTCATTCCGAAACATTACTGTAATGAATTTGATCAGGGGTTTGGATAGCGGAATGACAATAAAGGGTGCCCAAATAGGTGAAAACTTTACCTGACCATATCTAATCCAAAAAAGTTCAAGAGCATGCTGTGAACGAAAGCTTATATCATAATTATCCTCTCCTGAAATATTTATGAAAGCATAGACATCCTGCGGGGTAAAATGCAGCGAGTCCTTTAACAGAGTTTTTCCCACATAGTGCCTGTCTGGCCTAACTTCCAACCCACCTTTATACCTTAATCTCACAGCATTACGTCTAGGAGCTGCTTCCCTATGAGAATTTGAAAATAGCTCAGACATTAAAGGCTTCTGAGTCGGGGGGGGTGTAAAGAGGGCTCATTTAAATCCTTCTGTAATGTTTCCTGTAGTTGTGTTTCGTGGTGTGAAGATGCAGGCAATGAATGTTTAACCCAGAGGGTCCTGAAGGAAGCTGTAAGGCTTCTGCCTTGATTCCTCTCCCCATTATTCATTCCTTTGTGCTGAGAACCAACTGGAAACCACTCCGGCGAACGCTGAGATAGGGTTAAGTCAGAGTCCCAAGCAGCATCAGGCTTCCACACGCCTGTGTCAGCCTGTTTCCAACCAGCCTCACATAAAGCTTTGTCCGGTGTCCTGGAATCTTGTATGCCTACATCCAATAAATGAGGGGATTCTGTCTTTTGATCCTGCATATTTGTATTTAAAATATTTTTTTTCTGAGTTTTTTTACTGGAAAAATAGAAATCTGTAACACCAATTTGTGACCCTTCAGAAGATTGGTAAATTACTGCAGGAACAGGTGAAGATTCTTCCTGACTTTGGTGCTTCAACACAAATCCGGCCACTTTGCTCAAAGGGGCTACTTCCTTTTGATTAAAAGTAGCAGTAGAAGGCAGGGATATTGAATCAGTTTTTAAACTTTTATTTAAAGCCTCTTTTTGCTTTGAGTCTCCAAAAGACATAGCAGGCTGTAGGCACTCGCTATTCGCCGCGATAGAACTGCCAGCCTGAAAGGAGTTTGACAAATGCGGTTGCATTTCGGCAGAACTACTGGAGCTGTACACTTCAGCGCCCCGTTCTGCTTGACTTCTTTCATTACTAAGCTCAGCTTCAGAGTTCCCGACATTCGGCAGACCGCGGTCATTCACACTAAACTGGTAATTAAATAAAACCCGCCGTGCTGGAACTTCTGAAGGCTGTGAAGGCGTTTTTATTTGTAATACTGGGCGATTCATTCAACTTCGCTCACTCATAGTACAGGGTGAAGGAGACACAGTACTTGCCTGCATTTTCTGCTCCTCGTCAAGCGCCCGTCGCCCAGCTGGCCATCCGGCAGTTTTCCAGGTCTGCTAGCCTGATAGTTTACCTTACTGTCGCACCCAAGGACCTCCTGTAGGAGCCATTTCTAATTTTGCCAGACACAATAAACGAAACGTTTCCATTGCTTTGATGACCAGTTTGCATGGTAGCCGTTCCATCTTCTGAGCCCTGCTTTGCTTTAAATCCCGGCGACTCAGTTTCCATTCTGGGCAACGCTGATTCAAAAAGATTTTTCTCTTTTTCAATAGTTTTCATTGCTAAATGCTCCCAGTTTACCATTGCATCTTGAAATTCAGTATCAGAGTCCATCTCAGCCGTAGTCAAGGCTGAAGCCTCCAAGTTGCTAGGAGCAGGAGTCGAGGCTAGCTCTCCCACTCTGCAATCTTCCTCCTCCTTCCATGGTCCACTTCGAGTGGCCATCTTGGAAATGGCCTGTCCCCCTACTGGCAGCAATGCAGCATCTGAGTAGGGGAATTTCCCTGGTGTCCTAGCCAAATTTCCTTCATTCACTAAAAAATACCACCAACAGCTTAATCTGGTTCAAATTCAGTTGCTTACCATCTGTATCCCCCCTCCCCCCGGTCGCCCCTGAAAAAGGGACTTCTAGGCCCAGTGGGCTTACCGGATCAACAAAATTCAACAATCAACAACAATATGTGGAAGATAAGAGACAATATTCTGCATGCCAGAAGAAATAAACCACATATTTAGGTCTATTTTCTTTTATCTAAACTAGTGTAACCCTGCTCCCAATTTGGGGGCTTCCGATTAATGTTCTCCATACTGTACTTCTCAGCTGGGGAATTTCATGGTAGATTGGCATGGTCCAATTGTAGGTGTAAAAGAAGACACTTGGGGTATGGGGGAATTTGGAGTCAGGGGGTCTGTGTGCTGATGTGGCGAGTGCTCTGATTGTTACTGTGTGGCCAGAGGAAGTTTCACAGGAGCCTTGGGTTTGGTCTACCCAGGTGAGGTTGTGCAATCCTGCCCCATCTGCCAAGTGGTGATCTCCATAGCTGTATTACAGCAGCTGTACCACTCAGTCCTCATATGGTAGTCAGTCAATTGCGGCTAAGGTCTCCCCAAGCCCACTAATGCCAGATCTTCACCAGATCAATGATGCCTCACCTCCATCATGTCAAAACGGCATCATTTGAGTTGCCCCCAAAGATGGATGACTTTAATCAGCAGTTTGGGAGCTGTCACCATAAGAGGAAAGACGATAATAACACTTTAACTGGTTCCCAACTACTAAGACTCTGCACAGGTGACAAGCTCTTCAGATACCCAGAAAATTGCCTTTTTGTGCAGTAGGGAACCTTTTTCCTAGTTTTTTTGGAAACATAGTTTGTTATGCTTCATGGAACTTAATAACAGATATACATTGAACTGAAGCATTATCTAGTTCAATGTATTCAAAAAATTCATTAAATTCAAATCAACACAAAGGATATCTCAAAAAATTTGGAGGACTATTAAATCTATTGAAGGATGGCCCTCAGCCCCATC
The DNA here is from genome assembly GCA_016271365.2 of Neoceratodus forsteri. Taxonomy (NCBI): domain Eukaryota; kingdom Metazoa; phylum Chordata; order Ceratodontiformes; family Ceratodontidae; genus Neoceratodus; species Neoceratodus forsteri. The sequence goes on along the minus strand of CM057459.1, from coordinate 668,121,798 downwards.
CATTCCATCTAAGATAACCACTAATGGGAGGCTGGACGAAAATAAGCCCCAAATTCTTGAGAAACTTAATTCTCACTTTGTCACTGCAGGACTTGCTTTTGACTCCTCACCCTATGCTAATCATGTTAAAAATCATGCTAGCTCTACCACTGCTACCGGCACCCCAGTCCATACCTTTCAACTGAGCACTTTCACATTTAAAGAAGTTGAAGATTCTGTCTTTAACCTAGATACTAGAAAGAGTGCCGGCGATGATGGTCTTGAACCATATTTCCTGAAACTAGATGCTGTTCTCCTTGCCGCCCCTATCCTGCTTATCTTCAATCTATCCATTACTTCTGCCTCTGTTCCATCTTGTTGGAAAGCAGCCCACATTCTCCCTCTTTTCAAATCAGGAGATCCTTGTGATCTACACAACTATAGGCCTATCTCCATCTTGCCTATCCTTTCTAAAATTCTTGAGAAGCTAGTCCATAATCAATTAAAACAACACATCGAATACCACTCTCTGTTAACCCTGCCCAATCTGGGTTCAGGTCCAATCATAGTACTGTCACTGCATTGGCTAAGGTTACTAATGACTGGATTTCTGCAGTGGATTCCAAGAGTACCACCGGTGCAGTGTTCCTTGACCTAAGTAAAGCATTTGACACTGTTAACCATCTCCTCCTAACTCGGTGCCTCACTAAGCTGGGTGCTAATCCATCTACAGTGAAATGGTCCAACAGTTACCTTTCTGGTAGGACACAGAAAGTCAAAGCAGATGGTCTCCTCTCGGCCCCCTTCCAATTGCTAGGGGAGTCCCCCAAGGCTCTATCTTAGGACCAATACTTTTCTCTATATATATCAATGACCTTGATTCACTTTTAACAAAATCAACTCTTCACTTCTTCGTTGATGACACTGTGTTATACACCTCTGGTACAACTCTATTGGAAGTTAGGGATGTTCTGCAAGCTGACTTTGCTCAACTTGAAATTAAGCTTATTGAAGCAAAACTCCTTCTAAACACCAAGAAAACCAAGGTGATGGTCTTCTCTAGTAGCCCTACAATCAGCACCCAACCCTCAACCCCAAAGAATTTTATATTCACCTCACTAGGTGAACCACTAGAAGTGGTTACTAAATTCAAATACCTCAGCTCCTGGATTGATAACAAACTCTCCTTCAATGACCACATCGAGGACTTATCCAGGAGGCTAAAAATATGGCTAGGATTCTTCTTTAGAAACAGATCTCTCTTCCCTTTTGATACTCGAACCATGCTCGTATTAGCCACATTTCTTCCTCTACTCGATTATGGTGATTTCCTTTACGCCTCCGAAGTAACTTCTAGCCTAAAGAAACTGGACATCCTTTATCATCATGCTCTATGGTTCATCATCAGCTCCTCCTTCAGAACCCACCATTGCGACCTGTATTCAGCTGTTGGTTGGACGTCACTTGGCACTAGACACTTGCTTCATGCCCGGTTATGGACCCTTAAGATACTTCTTCACAACCTGCCTAGCTACATAACGTCTCTTATCCACATTTCCTGCAGTGCTTATTCTCTGAGGAAATAAAATTTTTCCTACTTGATGTCCCATGAACTCGTACTTCATGTGGCCACAGAGTCATCTCATACTCCCTCCCTACCCTATGGAACTAACCCCAATCTACGCTTAAACTAACCAGCACCGTATCACTTAATCTCTTCAAAACTTTATCCTTATCCAAATTAAAAGATTCCTGTCACTGCTACTAAAGCCTCCCTCACCCATAGGTTAGTACCCCATATTTCATTCTGTTTACATTTAGGCCTTACCCGTGACCATTGTACATAAGACATGAAAGAAAAACAAAGTCTCTCCCATGTCTTTTGTCCTCTACCCTACCTGCCCATTGTGCTTTCATTGTTATCCCTAAATACTAAACTATTTGAATGAATTTAGATTAGCTGTTCATGTTGTCAATGTTAGTCCTTATTTCTGTCTTAAATGGTTCCATCCCTTTGTGACTTTCACTGTATCCTGTAAGTACTTGACTTATACTCTTACTGAAATGATACCTGTATGTTGTGTCCTTATGCCTATGTATGTGTACCAGGACCTCATTGTGAATGAGCTTGCTCAATGGAGTATTTTCCTGCAATAAACTTGAACTTGAATTTACATCATTTCATGGTCAGTACAAGGAACTACCCAGTCCACAATGGAATTATTAATATCGTTTTAATTAGTTACTATGAACACTACAGACATTGAACATATTTAGACAGTGCACTCCCAGTTTGCTGTAACAACACCTGATTTCTGTTAACAAAGCTCATCTGTCATATTCATTCACATATGCAGCAGTTCTGTGTTTTAGCTTTTTTTCAGGAGCCACTTGTCCACTACTGTGCACCTAAGGTTATTTAGGGACTGTTCCCAGTTCAATAGCATTTATCATGGGTTTCCATATTTTGTGGAACAGTTTCCCTTGCCAGCTGAGTTGAGTTATATGCATTCTAATGTCATACAGAGCATAAGGTTACTCATCCAGTGGGCAATACTGGGTGGGTTTCACCAGCCCAATGTTGTGGCACCATTTTTCTGGCATTGACCAATGCCAAGTCCCAGAGGCTATGTCTTTTACTCTTTCTACCTGGTCAACGTCTGCTCCCATCGTGAATTTGAGAAGGGTTCTGAACAAAGAATAGCCAGTATCTTGTTCCATGATGACATGCATACTGTGGCGCACCAGGGCCAGTTTTTGGCAAGTTAATGCCATATTCAAGAAGTCTCCCTTTGTTTTTTTGGCATTTTGGGCATAGTGGGTCCCCAGAAGGCTTAAACATATGAATTTAAACTGAGGTGAGATACGTTCTATAGAGGACATTTAGTTGTACTCTATGCAGCTTATTGGCGCTTGAGGAATAGTGCTGTGTGAATCTGCAGATTCTGAATTTGTGGAAATTTCATGAAATTTCTCAAGGTTCGTGGCATTTTCCAAAATTCTGACTTTGGCAAAATTCATATCTTCCAATTTATTTTTTTGTCCCATTTCACAAACTTTTCTGGCTGAAATGTGGAATAATACACATGAACTGCAGAATGGCAGAACTGAGGAATTTCATTCCACAGTTGAATTCATCAATCCGCAATACATGTAATTATTTTGCAGTTCAGTGATCAGTTCTGTGAAATTTAATTTTCAGCAGTATAATACATTAATCTGCAATTCACACATTTGTTCTGCAGTTCACAGACTTGCTGAACTGTGCAATGAATGTCTGAATTCTAGATTAAAGGAGACAGGAAATAATTTTTGTTGTTTATAAGGCAGTTTGGTTATCATTAGTTACAGTACACTTGGCGCTTTGGTTCTACTTAGTCTGAAAGTCAGCTATATTTGAACTTTTACAGTCTGTGTGCATAATACAGATGCTTGTTTGGGGTTTAGAGAGTGGCATGCTTGATCAGATAAACGGCATTAGTTTTTAGGATTTTTTTTAAGAACATTTGTGATTATGCACTCTCTGCTGCACACAGTAGATGTCTGTTGTACCCATGCTCTATTGTGTCTGAAGATCTATCAGTACTTTACAACCATTGCATGTCTAAAGTGTTAAGGATACACAAGACAAACTACCTGGATGCAAAAAATTAGTTGTGCAGGTTGCCAAAGGGCAAGCTGAGTTTTTATCTTTCTGCTTAGCAGTTTACATTTGTCAATCAGCAGCCAGCGGAGGAGGTAAGATGGGGGCTCTGCAGGTCACTGCAAAACAAAGAGGATGCACAAGTGGGTAATAAGATCTTTAGCAGGAGGGAAGGAGTGGGTCCCACTGGACACAGGGGGCCAGATATTCAAAAGTGCACCCAGAACATGTACAATGGAATGCACAGCAAAATGCAGATGCAATATAGGAAACTGAAGCCATATTCAAAAGATGCACAATAGACATGTGCAGGTGTAAACCACACTGACTATAGCAAAGATGCACTACTGCACAACCAGACATGTGCCGGAGCAACCAGGATGTGTAGGAGCATGACAGTAGGCAGCAACAAGCATGCTGAGCAAGCACTACATGCAAAGGTGCACACAGGCAGGGCAGCAGAAGAGCAGAGTGCCAGGCCAGACCTGGCAGTCCCAGGCCACAAGGGGAGCATGACCACAGTGCACAGCACAGGCACACAGGCAAGGGGCCACAGTGACAGTAGGTCACACAACAGAAGCACACAGGCCAACAAACACACCCAGCCACCCACCCAGATGAAAGTGAATCCGGCACGCCCATGGCACTGCAGCACCACAACCCTGACAGGCAACACTGCATGGGACAAAGCTACAGGCATGCTGGGAGGGCACCAGGCCCATACAGTGTGCAGGGGTAAAAAGAGACACACAGCCACTGGGAAACAGGGCACACAAGGCACGCCACCAAGCAGGGACACAGGGCCCACCTCTGCACCACACACCAGCACTGGCAACGGCAACAGTGCAGGTGGAGGGCAGGCCAGCATAGGTGAACAGGGACATGAGGCAGTGGACTGCACACAGGCCAGATGCACAGCCACAGCCCAAGGGTCCGTGCCACAAAGGTACATGGCACACAGGAGCACACCACAAAGAGCACAGCAGTGGAACGCAATGGGCACACCCAAGAGCATCACAGAACAATGGCGGCACAGTGCAGCACTGCGTCGGCAAAGGAGATGGGGACACAGAGGTGTATGACCATAAATCTTTACTACAAAATAAACAACAGTGGCGTGCCAACAGGGCAAAACAACAATAACAGTGGTAAGGGAATGGGAAGGGGGTGCAAGGTGGCCAACAAGGGGAATGGGAATGGGAGCAAGGACACAGCAACAAACTGAACAGGAAACATCAGGAGGGAAGAGGGCAACCAAGGCACAGTGGTGTGAGAGGATAGGGTCACTGTCGCTGACACTGTTGCGACTTTCTCAGCTGGTGCACCTCCCCAATCAGTGCCCGGGTAATACTAAGATGACACCTGCAGACACGGATAAGGACATTCATCCATGTGATGTGCAGCCACACAAGTCTGTGGATCACATGGAGCCCACCGCCCAAAGCCTGCCATTGTCATCTGGCCAGAGGCCTGGCCTGACCTACAAAGGGGGAAACAAGACAGGCAATGAGGGATGGACCACAAGTAGCCCTAACCCACCAATGGTGTGCACAGGACAGCTGCCGTGCCCACAGGTGGACAGAACCTGAACTGTCATGTGCACAGTGGATAGCAGCAGCCAACACCACTGCATCCCATGGACTGACTGCATGGATGTCTGTGACAGTCCAGCCCCCACACCCATGCAGTGGACCACACAGTACTGGTGCAAGGGCCCTTCCCAGGCAGTACAGTATGCACCCTGCAACAGTTGCACATCATGGGACGTGCACACATACCCACCCTACCAGGAACAGTGATGGCCCATCCCCACACACAGGCCATGAGCAAGGCCCACTCCACTGCACAACATGGCAAAGCCAGTGGGGCTGGGTACCGCCCAATGCAGTGGCCACGCATGGTGACACTGCCCCTTGCCAAATCACACAGAACACCACACAGCCATCAATGACATGCACACAATCCCGTATACACTCACCTGCCTGCCCAGGCGCCAGCACAGCCACGCCCCCACCATCACCACAGTGCATGTCCCTGTCTACAGCCAACCTGGCCCTCCTGCAGTCCTCTGGTCCTGTGGATGGAACAGAGAGAGAGAGAGAGAATATGGACATAGTGGCATGCCATGCCCATACCCACTCACCACCAACACATTGCCCAGCACTGGCACAGCACAGGCATGTGCACAGGCCTGTGTATGGGGCATGGCGCATGGCCCAATGTCAACGTGCACAGCACGGGCATGCAGTGCAGCAATGGAGGACACACACCCACCACCAATGCAGCCCCCCGTGCAGCTGCACATACAGTGCACAGCACAGCACAGGATGTGGACAATGGAAGCATGCACATTGCAATGGGTCATGGCCCTGACCCCATACTCATGCCCATCAGAGCTGCTCTGCGCATGTGTGGTGCTGCACAATAGGCATCAGCTGTGCAGGTCAATCACACATTTCCGTGCTGTGCAGCCATGGTACGGGACACCCAATTGCACATCAGGCACTGCACAGATCCATGTGCTGACTGTGCAGGTACCTGTGGTTGGGAAAAGTGCAGCAGTTGGCAGTCATGGCAGTGATGGGACAGCATGTGCACTGGGCGGGGAACTGGTCTGATATCAAGGTGGTGAATCTGGTTTCCCTTTTCCTACCAGTGGAGGACCACTTATTTGGTGTAGCAGAGCTCCAGGAGCCCAGGTCCCAGGTGTGGGAGAGGGTGGCCATTGGCCTGAAGTGGCAGACTGGGGTGCCATGCACTGCTGAGCAGTGCAGGCACAGATATGGTGACCTCTGCAGGAGGGATCCTGGTAGGCTCTGACAGCTGCAGGAGAGGGTGTGCTGGGGGTCTGTACCGCAGCTAGGTAGGTGACCCCCACCCTGGTCTCTGATATGGTTGTTGAGGGTATCCCCAGCAGGAAATTTACCCAAGACCTGGAGGTTTCAGTAGGAAGTGTGGTGCAGTGGGGGACCCCTAGAAGTAAGAAGTCTGACAGATTTAATAATTTCAACACTTTATTTTTTTAAGTGCAATACAGCTGAAATCACTGGCTGGATTTCATTCTGGCATGACTACGAATCAAAGTCCATACTCTTTGCATCACATTCCTTGGCAAGTCTTTGGTTTGACTGGACAGGGGAAGGCACCCACTAGGGAGATGTTAGTCTGCAGCATGTGCCTAACATCAGCTGTCTTGATCTTGCCTTGTGTAAGGTGGCTTGCGAATGCAAATTTGATCGCCAGTTGCTGTTGTTCAGTAAAGGATTGCTGGCAATGTGGGGACCTTATAGGTGGAATGTGTGTCCCCATTATCTCTTGGCTTCTGTGAATGGCCTAGAGGCCAAAGGACTACAGGACAGCAGACAGCATGGCTTCATACATGGCAGATCCTGCCAAACCAATCTGGTCAAGTTCTATGACTGGGTAACTAGGCAACTGGACAGGGGCCATGCAGTGGATGTCCTGTATCTGGACTTCAGTAAGGCATTCGACTCAGTGCCACATGGAAGGCTGGGAAGGAAGTTAGTAGGCACAGGGACGGGTGCAAAGCTGGTGAGATGGGTAGGAAACTGGCTGCAGGGAAGGCAACAGAGGGTGGTGGTGGGTGGGGAGCTCTCACACCCAAGGCCAGTGACAAGCGGTGTTCCACAGGGCTCAGCGTTGGGGCCAGTGTTGTTTGGGATATTCATTGCAGACATATCATGGGACATCAAGAGCAAGATCAGTCTATTTGCTGATGATACCAAGGTAGGCTCGGTGGTGGATGACCTAGGGGGATGGCAAGGGTTGCAGGATGATCTGGCAAAGCTTGAAACCTGGTCAGACACCTGGCAACTGCACTTTAATGCCAAAAAGTGCAAGGTGCTGCATTTTGGGATGAAGAACCCAAGGAGGAGTTACCAGTTAGAGGGAGTGCAGCTAGCCCAGACAGAGAAGGAGAAGGATCTATGTGTGCTCATTACAGGGTCAATGAACAACTCGGCACAATGTAGGAAGGCAGCTGCAAAGGCCAACAAAATGCTGGGTTGTATTGCAAGGGGGTATATCCTCGAGGAGGGAGGAGGTGATTCTGCTGCTGTATAGGTCATTAGTTAGACCACACCTGGGTACTGCGTGCAGTACTGGCGTCCGTATCTGAGAGGGACATTAAGTTACTGGAGGGGTGCAGCGCAGAGTGACAAAAGATGATCAACAGGCTGGAGGACTTATCATACGAGAGGAGGTTGAAGGAGTTGAATATGTACTCACTGGAGGAGAGGAGAGACAGGGTGGCATGATTGAAACCTTTAAATACATGAAAGGAATAAACAAAATGGGTACACAGGGGCTGTTCAAAGTAAGGGAGGGGAGGGCCACCAGGGGCCATGATATGAGACTGGAGTGAGGAAGGTTCAGGAGGTAGATGAGGAGACACTTTTTTACAGAGAGGGTGGTGGCTGGGTGGAATGCGTTACCTGCTGAAGTGGTATGCAGTAGAACAGTGGACTGCTTCAAACGAGGATGGGACAGGACAAGGGGGAGGGTTAATGAAGGGGAAGGGTGGAAGGGAGGGGCAGCTGCAGAATAAGGGGTGCTAGCTGCACATTCGAGCAGACTTGATAGACCTCTAGGCCTTTATCTGCTGGCAAATTTCGTATGTTCGTATGTTCGTATGAATGTCCTGTGAGCTAAGTCCCCTTTTGTTCTTGTTGCAATGCAGGTACCTGGTGAAAGAGAGGGCCCTTTTCCTGGTTCATCCATGGTGATTGAACTGCTCTCCAGAGTCTGTGATGGAGCACCTGCATGTGGGCTGATGGTGGTGCATGGGGCCCTTGTGGTTAACTGGCATATTTGTCGGCTCACTCTGATGCTCTCCTCTTTGCTGCCCATCAGGCGATAGTATGCATCTGCTGTTGTGGCTCAGTGGCTCATGTGTGATGCAAGCTCATGTCTATCCTCAGGGTGAATGCTGTGAAACTGTGAAAAGAAAGAAAGAAAGTAAGATGCATACTTTGGGCCAATGGGTAACAACTAAGCCAATGGAAGTCTCCAACTTGGGGGGGGCATCAGGGAGGTCAGTGCCATCACCCCTGTGAGTTTGGGACTCCTAGCTCAGAGAGAAATGGCCAAAGCAGGCCCTGGAAGTTTTAGGGGGAGATGCCAGCAGGCGTTCTCAGGCTTGGAAGCACCTTCCCTTGGTTATTTTTTATTTAGTTTTTGTTGACCGGGTAAGTGCACTAGAAAAATCCTACCTATTTTCAGGCACAACCCGGTGGAGGGGCATACAGATGAATGCCAACTAACCTTGAACCAGATTAAGCTGTTGGTGGTATTTTTAGTGAATGAGGGAAATTTGGCTAGGACACCAGGGAAATTCCCCTACTGAGCGGCTGCTTTGTGGCCAGTAGGGGGACGGGCCATTGCCAAGATGGCCACTCGGAGTGGGCTGCTGAAGGAGGAAGATGTTTGTGTAGTGGGAGCTTTGGCCTCTATTCCCACGGTCGGTAAGATGGAGGCCGGTTTTTCTAATACTTTGGATGCTGATTCGGACATGGAATTCCACGATGCGGTGGTCCATTGGGAAGATTCAAATATGAACAAACAAGAAGAGGAGTTCTCACAGCTGGTTAAAACCAGGAAGCATGAATGTGGACTTATGAAAATAAGGAACGAGCCCAGTCTGGGAGCTGAAAATCTGGCTACACACCCAGCTTGTGACATTGCCTTTTCTAACAGCAGTGCAGTTGTTATTTCAGAGAACTTCAACAGACTAACCTCTAAGAGGGGCTCCGTGGAGCGCGGTGAGTCTTAACGGCTTGTTTCTGAAAAACTGCAACCGATGATGGGGTAGAGAATACGGCGTATGATGTTTCTGTCCCGACAGGTGAATGTGCACAGCAACCAGGTACTCTTTATTTGTTAAAACAAACTCCGAGAATATTGGAAGTAGGGGAAAGGCAAGAAGGGGGCTTACCCGATGTCTCTTTGAACCAACAGTTTCCTACAGAGTTAGCATCGCCGTCTCTCCAACAGAAGGAAATCCGTGTTGACAGCTGTAATACTAGCCCTGTCAAGCCGCCGGTTGCAACGTGCAACGCTGTATTTCGAAGGCCCCGTAGGGCGCGACCACATTCCTCACAACCTCACTTCCATATCAGGTGTTTCCATCGGAGTACCTGCTTCTGTTCAGGCTGGCAGTAAAATCACGCAGGTTAGCGAGTGCCTACAGCCTAATGCATTGTTGGATGCTGCATTACTTGAAAGCTCCCTCACAGTGAACCAACGAACATTACAGCAAGCACTGCCTGTATTTGATCAGACTGAGTCAGCACCATTGGATAAATCAACGGGGTTTGTTTTTAAAAATCCTATAACTGTGGAATCCCAAACACAGTCTAATGTGATTTATCAGTCTTCGGCTATTTCTCAAACTGGGGTCACTGAATTTTTCTTTTCTAACTCTAAACTACCTCAATTAAAAACTGGTGTCCTTACACCAGTTTTGACAGAACATTCGGTGTTATCTGAAGAAAAGGCTCAGGATCCTTGGTCTCCTGGCAAAGCCCTTCAGGGAGCTGGCTAGAAGCAGGCTTCAACAGGCATCTGGAAGCCAGATCCAACTTGGGATGCAGATTTTGCTCTTTCACAGCATTCCCCTGAGTGGAAACCAGACTGTCAGCAGAAAGAGTTGAAGGAAGGCTTATATGGGGAAAATAACTTTTCAGAGACATTGAATAAACCTATGGTAGCACAAGCATCCATAGCCTCCTCTCCAACTCCAGGCTTGGTAAAGCCTCTTCAGGAACATATTCCCTCCTCACAATTACCCTCCTTGATAAAACCTGTTCAGCAGAAACCTCTCATGTCTGACTTATTTTCCGATTCAAAGAAGAAAGCAGCACCCCGACAAAATGCTGTCAGGATTCGCTACAAAGGGGGCTTAGAGGACAGACCAGATAGATATTATGTGGGAAAAACTTTGCTAAAAGACTCTTTACACTTTACTCCGAAAGATGTATATGCTTTTATTAATATCTCTGGGAAGGATAATTTCGATATCAGTTTTCGGACACCACATGTGTTGGACTTATTTTGGGATAGGTATAGTCAAGTAAAGTTTTCTCCCACATGGATCCCCTTTCTGGTTATACCTTTATCTAAACCTTTAATAAAATATGTTACAGTCATGTTTAGAAACGAGGGGGTTCATGTGGAAGATATTTCCTTTTAGTTGTCTCTGAAATGTGAAGTTTTGAGTGGGCCTGAACCCATCCTGGATTCCGAACAATTTTGGATGGAGGGTTGGAAATATAAAATTAAATTGAGGCAATCTGAGACAGGAGTAATGCATATTCCTAATTCGTTTCTGTTGGGAAAAGATAGGGGTGTTTGTTTTTATAGCGGACAACCATGTGCTTGCTACAAATGTGGGGCTAAGACACACCTTTCTAGCGTTTGCGACCAGCAGCATTGCGATAATTGCGGGGAGATTGGGCATTTAACTATGTTCTGCCATAATCAGTCTAGATGTGAGCTTTGTGACGAATTTGGTCATACGTTTCGTGTCTGTCCTTGGGCTGCTAAAAATAAAACATCCTACTTGAATTCAGATCTTCTAATTCAGAAGGCTCAGGATGCAGTAAGCTCCTCCCCTTCTGTTTACAATCCCCGTTACCTTTTTCTTCCTCTAAAAAAGCGGGAAATCCAGGTACGGAGCTTTCCACCGGCAAGCCCTTAAAGGAACCAACTGGATTGCACAAACTGTTTTAGACATTGTGAAGGAAAAAAAAACCTTGTATGGGCCCACCTGACCCTTTGGAGTTCCCTCCTGTGTGTTATACTGAGACACCCATGGAGGCTGTTGGAGAAGTATCTAAGGTCTCAGGTCCTCGGTCATCCCTGCCACAACGTAGATCTTCTAGAAATTTACCTTCTAAAACTCCTCCTACTGTTCCAACTGTAGAAACAAGTAATACCTATGCTGCCTTGTTTACCCCATGGGGGGACACAGAGATGGAATTGGGAGATTCTGACTCTCAGAAATCTTCTCTATCCACTAGGTCGCAACCGGTGGATAATTATAAAGAAAAGAAAAATAGAAAAAAATAGAGGGCCTGTTCATATTTCTATAAATGATGCTGTGGTGGTCTTGGGGTTCTTTAAATACTCATAGTCTACTAAATGTGGTAAAGCGACAAGCCCTTTTCCACGATATACGGAACTGGCATTTATCTGTGTGTTTTTTACAAGAAACATGGATGCACTCTGTAGAACAACTGTCTTCTTTTAAACGGGATTGGGTTTGGGGACCTTCTTTTTGGTCCTTTGGAACAGATACAGCAGATGGTATAGGAATCTTATTTAACTCCTACTCCTTTAAACTGCATACTCTAATTGATCTCATTCCAGGGAGAGTAATGATATTAGATGGAAAATGGCACGATACGTGCTATCGCTTTATTAATATTTATAACCCTCAGACAAAAGCCAGTAGAGTATCTTGTCTAAAAGCTATCCAACCTTTTCTGGTGACATAAGTCAAAATACTTTGGGGAGGTGACTTTAATTGTACAATCTTGGATTCACCTAACAAAAAAAAGAAAATTTATTGTGATTCGCATGCACTAGCCAACATTATTAAAACAGCTGGTTTACTTAATTGTATTTCATTTTCTTCACAAAGCCCTCAATATTCCTTTACAAAGGGAAAATTATTTTCTTTAATTGATTATATGTTTGTCTCCCCTACTGTGAACATTAATGCTTTTGAGATGATTCCGTATGAATTCTCGGATCATTCTCTTCTTCTATGTAATTTTCAGGCGTTAGGTCCCCCTGAGTATAGACAGATTAGGTGGAAGTTGAATACTGCCATGCTAAGCTTACCTTACATACAGTCTGGGGTGAAACATAGTTTAACTGCTAGATTATCAGTGGCCTTTCTTTATGAGGATTTAGGGGACTGGTGGATAGAGACCAAGACAGATTTACGAATTGGTTTAAAAGACAAGGGGTAAGAAACAAAAATCGCAATTTTTAAAATATTTTGTCCTTAGGCAACAACTGAAACTCACAACACTAGTATATGCCTCTCATTATGATTATTCTGATCAAATTGCTAATCTAAAAGAGAACATGAGGGTTTTTCAGTATGATAGAGCAAAAACCTTACAGGCCATTCTTTCTAACGGTACAAAAAAATCCTCCTATAGGAGATCCCTTTGAGGCCTGTAAACATTTGAGGGATTCCTCTAATATGGATTCTCTAAAAAAGCCTGATGATTCCATAGCTACTACAGTTGCACAGCTCAGAGAATTGATTATTGAGTATTTTCGAACAATGGAACCCCCCCTTCCTATTTCTGAGGCAGCAATACTTTCCTACTTAAGAACAATTAGTGTTCCTCCTCGGTTGTCAGAAGCTTCTACATTATTGGAGCCAATCACACAAGAAGAAATTTTAAATGTAATAAGGAAATTAAAATTGAATATTTCACCAGGAAAGGATGGTCTTTCTAACAATTTGTATAAAGTTTTTTCGGTTGAGTTGAGTCAATGCTTGTTTATTCTGTTCCAGCATTTTATAAAAAATGCGGTGTTTTTCCCCTCTTTTTCTGAAGGGTTGGTAATTTATCTGTTTAAGTCGGGTGATAAACAAAACATTAAGAATTGGCGGCCTATTACCCTGCTAAATTCAGATTATAAAATTTTTACTAGCATTTTGAACAATAGGTTAAAATATTACGCTAGATGGGTAATCTCCCCCTACCAATTTAGTGGGATACTGGATAGACAAATTCAGATGGCATTAATGGTCATACGTGAGATTATTGAACACCTATCTGATACTGGTATCACAAATTATATGGTTGTTGCCGATTTAGAAAAAGCTTTTGATAGGGTATATTTGCCTTATATGTTTTTAACTCTGGAACATTATGGAGTTCTGCTGCAAATAGTTAATTTAATTAAGAAATTATATGAACATAATATTGTGTTCCCATTTTTGAAAGACCATACGGCTGAAAGTTTTTGTTTATGCACAGGAGTGCACCAAGGCTGTCCCCTTAGCCCTCTTCTTTATATTTTTTCATTGGACCCCCTATTACGCAGCTTAGTCACTACCCCTTTATGGTTGGGAATCTCTGATAACTCATCCAAGGACCACCAACTTTTAGTGCAGGCTTATGCAGACGATTTGATTATATACTCCTCTGATCAATCTTCCGTGCACATTTTTTTGAAAGCCTTTGATATTTTTTCAAGAGTTTCAAATGCTAAAATAAATTTGCATAAAACAAAAGGGTTATTTATTGGAGCATCAGGTCCCACTGAGGTGGTACAGGAGGGTATTCACTTCTCCAGAAATCCCCTTAAGATTTTGGGTATCCAATTTGGCCCTCAGAATATGCCCGTGGAAAATTGGGATTCAGTTCTCCAAGTAGTGAAGACTAAGGTAAATAGATGGAAACAGTGGAAATTGTCAAAATTGAAACATATACAAATAATTAAACAGTTTCTCTTACCATGTGTGCAATACATGGTTATGATTTTCCCGCTACCGGTGCATTTAGAAACTAGATTGTACTGTTTATTTTTTCAAATGCTTTGGGGTAACTGCTTAAATCCAGTAAAAAGATGTTATACTTATTTAGGTGAAAAAGTAGGAGATGGTGGATCCTGTGGTTTTTGTACATTCTTTATTTATTATGTGTTCAGTCAAAAGTGGTTTACGTTTGGAAACAGGGATTGGGGATAAATGGGTTTCCAAGCCTCTGGGCAAATATTTTAGGAATTGGTGCTCTCTGGCTCCGAAATTGAACCCACATATTCACCTCCCACAGTATTTTAGGCCGACTGCACAAAAACTATATAAATGGAAAATAAAAAAAGATACAATTTTGAGTAATAATATGAAGGGATTTTACCAGGTAATAATGACAAATTTACTCCCCCAAGAGCCGAGTTTCAAGAATTGCCCTTCTGTCTTTAACTCTAAAGTATTGGCCCAGTTAAATAATCACAGATTGCCTCGATTACAATGGGAGACACTATGGCTGATATTTTATGGTCTTCTGAATGTTCGGGGCAATGCTAAATATAAGGCTACTGAGGAAAGGAAGTGCCCATACTTAGGGTGTATAAATGTTGAGGAATCAATGGAACATTTCATTCTTCAGTGTTCTTATGCTAGGGGTTTGTGGGCTTTTTTGGCGAAATTATGGGGTTTTAAGTGGCTTGATTTTTTATCCTGTGAGATCCTGGTTTTAGGATGTTATCCAGTGACTTTTTCTTATTTTCATGAGGAGACATTGGTGTTATTTTTTTGTTGCTTACGATACTATTTATGGCAAGCTAGGTGTCAGTGGGTTATATATATAAAAAAATGTCATATATTAGTTTTAATATTTTGGTCTCAAACGAACTTTCAAAGATTTATTCTCAGGATGCACAAAGGATAGCTCCTGCTAAACTCTTACAATGGTGGAAAGGGTTTCTTCACTTCATTAAGTATAAGTAATGTATGATTTTGCTTGATGGGTTTTGTTTCTTGAATTTGTATAACTGATTACTTTACTGTGTTGTTTTGTTATGTTTTCTTTTTTTCAATAAAACTCCCCTACTCTCATGTAGGTGAATGGGCTATCAGACTGCATGATGGTCACTTTAGGAGAGAAGCCGGAGGAGGAGGACGTGTGTCTGGTGGGAGGAAAGGCCTCACCTTCCACCTTGCTACAGGCAGAGGCTGTTCAGGTTGATGATCTGGAAATGGATCAAGAAGAAGTTTTTCATGAAGCATATGTTTCTGCAGAGGAGTTGGGACTTCTCAGTGAGCATCATATTCTTGAGGTAACATCGGTCAACAATAGAACGAATGCTTTATGCACTGAGTCTCAAGCGGAATTTCAAGCATTACAACTGCAGAAACCTCTGCAAGAATCGATCCCTCAGCCCACCGAGTTATGAGCTGCTTCATCTGACAGGCCAGTAGAGAAGCCTGCCAGTAGTGTCGGTGACGCAGCACAACGGGAGTGATGGCAAACTGAGGGTGAGTCAATACAAACTTGTATATCAAAAAATGCCCAAACAAATGATGATGATATTCCTAAGTTGTCTGGCAGAAAAATCGCAGATAATAGCGAGTGCCTAAAGCCTACTTTCTCCAGCAAAGGAACTGTATTAAAGGAAACTATTTCTAACAATCTGAGTAATCAGCATGAAGTTGGAGCAGCACAAACATTGGATGTTAATGGTTCTTCTTTTGGTCTGAAGCACCATTTAACTAAAGAAGCGGGGTTTGTGTTTAAGTTGCTGGCTTCCCACGAAAAGCTGGAGGAAAAACCAGACCCTGTGATTTTTCAAGGAGACGGAGAACAGCAAGTCAGAGTTACGGAGTTTAGTTTTGATTGTCCATCTAAAAATTCTATTACTGCACCGGTGTGTGCAAAGTTAGGGAGAAACTGTGAAAATCTCCCTTTAGACTTCAAAGGTAAAACTGTAATTCAGTCTAAAGGTAAAGACTTGCTAAAAAATGACTCTCATGATGAAAATTGGTCATTGCATAAAGCGCTCCTAGAGGCAGGTTGGGAGAAGACACGTATGGGTTCTTGGACTCCTGATCCACTGTGGGATTCTTCTTTCGATCCATGGACTGCTACCCCAGATTGGAAGCCAAAGATTCCCATGTTAGCTTTGACTGACACTAATTCTGTCACTAAGCAGCTCCTGGACAATCCTGTAGTGAATGAAGTAGCATCTAATATTTCAGTGGTCTCCAGTAAAATAAAGACTATTGATCCTGTACAGGTCACAGAGAGCCCCTGTAAACCTGAGGGCCCTAATGTTGGTAGTAACGGGCCTTTTACTGTAATTAAAAAATCTTTAATGTCTGAACTATTCTCCCATTCTAAAAGGGAAGTGGCCCCAAGGTGAAATGCTGTGCGCATTTGTTACAAAGGGGGCTTGGCTGAATGACCTGATAGGTATTATGTGGGGAAATGTTTAATAAAAGATTCTCTTCACTTTTCCCCAGGAGACGTATTGGCTTTCATAAATATCTCAGGGGAGGATAATTACGATATAAGTTTCAGAACATCTTATGCATTAGACCTGTTCTGGGAACGTTATGGACAATTGAAGTTTTCCCCCACATGGACTCCCTTTTTGGTGGTTCCACTTACAAAACCTTTGATTAAATATGTTACTGTGATGTTTAAGAATGAGGGAGTCCATGTGGAGGACATAACTTACTGGCTTGTGCAAAAATGTGAAGTTCTTAGTGACCCCGAACCCATCCTCGACTCTGAACAATTTTGGACGGGGGGTTGGAAATATAAAGTTAAATTAAGACAATCAGATTCTGGTGTGGAGCACATTCCTAATTTCCTACTGCTGGGGAGGGATAGGAAAGTATGTTTTTATGGAGGTCAACCCAGGGCTTGTTATAAATGTGGATCAAAAACCTATTTGTCTAGTGTTTGTGACCAACCCAGGTGTGATAATTGTGGGGAAATTGGTCATGTGACAATGCAATGCACAAACCATACTAGATGTGACTTGTGTGAGGGGTATGGTCATGTTTTCCGTGAATGCCCCTGGCGGCGAAAAATAAGGCATCTTTCATTAGTCCTGACTTATTGATTCAAAAAGCCCAAGAGGCTTCTTCAAACAAACCAGTAATTCCCACTGAAAACCCTTCCCTTTTCCAGCAACAGGTGGTTAAGAGTGGACAGCAATCCTTGAACCCCCCCCCGACTCTGGGTCCTGATGATTCGATCTCTATAGCTGGTGAATATGGCTTAGACATAAAAGGGGATTTGGACGAATGTCCTTTCAATCCTGGGCCTTTAGAGCCTATATGTTATAGAGACCCAGAGAGCTCAGACAAGACTCCTGTCGATAACATTGCCCTTTCTCCTTTACCCTCAAGGAGATCCTCTAGGAATATTAGAATTAAATCTTCCCCTTCTACTGCAAGCATTGAACCCCCTAATTCCTATGCTGCTTTATTTACGCATTGGGGAGACTCTGAAATGGATGTCATTGACTCAGATTCTCAAAAATCTGTTCAAGAGACCACAGGGTTGTCAGCAGAGAAATATGAAGGGAAGAAAAAGAAAAAAAAAATCTAACTAAATAATGAATGGTGGTACAAAAGTGGAGTTCTTTGAACACTCATAATATATTAAATGCTATTAAAAGGTAGGCTCTTTTTCAGTTTTTACATGATAATAACTTTTCTCTCTGCTTTCTACAAGAAACTTGGATGTACTCCTTCGAGCAAATTTCTTCTTTTAAAAGGGATTGGCCATGGGGACCCTCTTATTGGTCCTTTGGTAGAGATTGTGCTGATGGAATGGATATTTTGTTCAATACCTTTCATTTTTCACTTTAGAAATTGATAGACTAATTCCAGGAAGGGTGTTAATTTTGGATGGTAAATGGAATTTTATGGATTGTAGATTTATTAATATTTATAACCCACAAACTAAGGCAGATCGAACTACTTGCATGAAAGCGGTTCAACCGTATTTGGTAACTTCATATAAGATTTTTTGGGGAGGTGATTTTAATTGTAACTTGTTATCTAAAGAGCAAACCAATAAAAAAATATATTGTGATTCATACTCTTTAGAATCAATTGTTAAAGTGGCAAGCCTTATTATTGTTTTCAACACCTGAAATCTGGGCCATTTGTACCTTTATGAAACGTAAATTGCATTCCACAATTGATTATTTGTTTATATCTCCTCCAGTTCCTATTGGACATTTTCAAATTATTCCTGTTGAGTTTTCCAACCATATGCTTTCACTGTATTCCTTCAAGGAAATGACCTATGTACCAAAAAGATGGCTGAGATGGAAGTTAAATACTTCTATCCTTAATAATAATAATGTTAGACATTCAGTGCTTGCTATTTTAAATGCCCGATTATCAGTGGCCTTTTTATACACTTGTAACCCCTCACCCCTGCCTTTTTGGCAAAACGACAGGTGGCATGCTGTTGAAGCTGACAGCAGTACCTGGTGGGGACCTGGGTTCGGGGAGGATGAGGTTACTCAGCACAGGGGGACCTAGGTTTGGCTACTCTGCACAGGGGCACCCAAGTAAATCCGAACACAGCAAGCAATAACTATAATGTCCAGAACCAGGAATGGGATTCTTCAGTGTGGCTTTTATTCACATACTAGCTGAACAAAACAAAGCATAGATGGACCCCCATGGGGCTACATTTTCTGGTAGTGCAGATTAGAGACTACAACACGGTCCATTTGAGTAATGAACCAATTATACTGTTTTCGGGCTCTGGACCCACGAGGCACACAGCCCGGACTTTACCTGGCGCTTTGGGAACACAGCCGCGACTGGTCCGGCTCCCCGACCGGCCATGATTCACAGTCCATTGGAAGAATGAACAAATTATCCTGTCATGGCTCCCCACACCACTTAGAGTCTCGACTCCTAGAGATTTCTTCCTTACTTGTTATGACTCCCCATCTCACAAAGAATTTTCTTTGCACTTGTTGTGGCTCCCCACACCACTTAAAGTCTTCGACTCCTAGAGAGATTTTCCCTTTTGCAACCCCACGTCTGGGTACTTCCCCATCACTGGCCAAGTGCATGAGGCAAAGTAGCAACCACAGCAGAAATCTGTAGAGGTGGACCTGGTTACCAAAGTTGGGGGGTTTGCCCACCTCCAGCTCCCACTGCCCATACCTGGCCACTTCCCTCGGAAAACTGAACTTCTGAATGTAGATTAAAGGGTAGATGATCTGGGTGTATCTCCTCTACATATTACTTGAATCACACAGCACTCTAGCATTTGACACTACTCCACTTGTTTGGCCGAGTCCTATAGGCTTCCCAAATTGTAGCTCAATTCCTAGATTTCCACACATGTACTAGGGTGAAGAAAACATTTTTTGCCCTCTCATGTTAGAGCAGACACTCACCCTTTAGTTGCAGGTGCCCCACAGGCGAATCACAAATCTTCCAACTTTCAAAACAAAGGCTGAATTGAACAGGCAGCTTTTCTTCCTCTTGGCAGAATTAAGGGGATTGCCCTCGGAATCTGCATGGGGATCTTTACATCCCCCCTCGGAGGGAAGGGGCACTGAGACCCGAACAGTGGTCTCCACCACTTGAGTACTCCTTCACTTACTGAAGACAAACTGGACACTGACTACTAACCTTTGAGAAACTCCCAACGTTCTATCTAACTCCTTCTGCTGTAGATTCCAATGTGGCTTATGCAGCTGCGAAAGTTCTATTGGTGATGTCATCCCTCAGTCTCAGCTGAGACTGAGAACAGAGTGTGACAGTGTGAAACCCATTTAACTGGAGTTTCACAAGCTGCCTTCCCTGCCTACCACTAGGTCTTACTGGGATTCTAGTAACCCCAGGTAACAAGGGGGTTACACTCACCCTTGACCGGGAAAATGACTGTCTGCAGTCATTATTTACCCGACCTTAGGCCATCCCACCCTATGTGCTGCCTGCAGAGGGGGGGTGATCAGGCCCCCTCCTACCATGTGCAAGCACAGGCAGGCAACACTAACGGCCTAGAGGCCTGTAGCAGACATATCAGCCTCTACACTATCCACTTACTATGGACACCTAGTGGCTCTGGTAGAACCATCCAGAGCATAGCCCTGAAGATCAGCACTGTGGTCCCTACTGCAGGTCAGGGCCACAGCCTATCTATCCCCCCCAACCCTCTAGGGAAAACCTATCTGCCTTTAACTGAATACCCCAAAACAAAAACAACCCGGGGACCTCCCCGACCTTGGGCAACCTGCAACCACACACCATTAAAATACCTTATTACTGTCTCCTCCCTACCCCCACAACCACACCTGTGGAAGGAAAGGGTTAATACATTAACCATAACAATAACACCACAGTACTTTAAATTTCTACACAATAAAGCACTGACAAGGAACTCCGATGAGCCCCTCCTCCTCTTCTTGTCTTCTCTTCTGTCTTCCCAGGAACACCTGTAAGAAAAAGAAAGACAAAACACACACTCCTAATCTGCATACACAGTCTACCTAGACCCCTACCATCAAAACACTGCAGAATCCCAGAAAGATGTTTTTTAGAAAAAAAGGTAGAAAGCAGTAGTTACATTAGAAAACAGCGACATTATTTACAATACACATTTGGGGGGATGGAGTGCCCTTAAAGTCCCAACTAATGACCACAATGCCCGAAGACTAGTCCAATAAAGAGTCTCTCCTGGGCTGGAGCCCGGTGAAGCACAATTCTAACAGGCCAAAGTCCCGAAGGGGAGAGTCTTTGCAGACAGTTCACACATTTTGAAGTCTGTTAGTGTAGGATGTGTACTGCAATGTCATAAAGATAGAAAGGTTCGGACTTACCAGCCACTTGTAGTATGAGATTTGGCACCAACCTGCACCTCTGACGAAGACTCTCCCTGGCAGCATTTCTTCTGATACAGTTGGGAGGACATCTTCTGGGAACCACAGGAGGGCACATCTGGAAACAGCTGGGCTGATGTCATCTCTGGAGATGGAACCTTAGAACAGGAACAAAAAGAAAACAGCTGGTCCGACGTCATCCAATCACCAGGCGATGAACAGGATACAGCTGGGCTGGTGTCCTCTCTGGATCTGAAGTCATCTGGTGGGCCAGTCGATGGTTTCTGGAAAGGCCAGTACACTGTAGACTGATGAATGTGGGGCACTTGAGTCCTGGATATTCATATTGGCGGATCAATAAAGGCACTTCACAGTCTGGTGTGGCAGTATTGACTACCACTGCTCGGCTCTCCATTTTGTAGGCACGGGCTTATTTGCTGAGAGGTCCTTGCACTGAGGCCAATAGTACCGGGGATCAGGAGCTTGAATTATTACCCCATCTGGGCACACATAATTCACACAGTGGGAGATTTCACGTCCCTCTCCATCCACTATTCTCACTCTGTCCATAAACAGTGTCCTGCCTCTCTTCCACTGGGTATACTTTTCGTGGAACAGTCTATTCTTTACATGCTGATTGGACCCTGGATGCACACTTTTCATTGCTTCATCCCAGATCCAGGATTTCCTGCAGTTCTCAATCTCTTCCCAGACTTTTCGAGGAAAGGTAGGAAAGGTCATACCATAGATCTCATTTGCCTTTCTATGAACCAGTCTCTCCTCTTTACTTGCTTTGGTCAATCTGAGACCGCTGGCCTGGCTTGGGGGTGGCCAGTCCTGGTTCTGCCAGCTACTCATCCTTAAGGAAATTAGAAACTGATCCCTGACTTCTTCCTCCTGTAAAGCCAGGGCAGTGGCATCACCACTTTCTTCCATGAATTCCTCCGAGGCAAGATCTTGAGGCTGTGTACCCGTTCCTTTTTCACAAGGCCACATAGGTTCCCCCTCATCTTCCTCTTCACTGAGGATCTGAGTCCAGGAGTGAGCAGTAGTTCTCACCCCCGAGACTATCCACTCATCACTAGGCGTGGAGGTCGACACCTCCCATTCAAAGGCCTCCCGCATCTCATCTTCACCTAAGAGACTCGGGTGAGGCCCCCCCACAGGGGTCTACTGATGCTTTATCCAAACTTTCCTTCTGGGATCCAGCATCTGAAACTTCAACTTCTGGTTCTGTCTCTGTCTCTAACTCTGCACCCTCTAGCTTTGTGCCACACTCCCCCGAGGGGCCTTCCTCCACAGGCTCCACCTGGTGCTGTGTGCTGCCAACTGCAGATTCCTGAATTTTTGTCCATGTGGGGGCCAAACGAATTGGAGGCGCTTTATACAAGCCATATTTTTGTAGGCATCCAGCACAGTGAGGAATCATGAAGACGTCCCTTCCAGCACTCAAGCATATTTGGCATACACGCACTGGATAATTAGGAATCGCCACATCAGGAGGCATTTGCCCTCCATAGCACCACTTTTCAATATCTCTCAGTCTATTTACTGCTGCTGTTACTGCAACCCGGGCATGATCCGGGTAACAAGCTGGTCCTGAAGCCATAACTGCAGAAAAATAAACAAAGTTCACTGTAACTGAAAGTCCCACTTTATTGAACACACTCTTTAGCTGTAAAATGGCTCCTCTGCTGCTGTGTTTACTTTACTACCCCACCCTGTAATGGTGGCGGCAGCACTCCTGTGCATCAACATTTAGAATCTGGGTCAAGCCACTGTGCACCCGATTTACACACACTACTGATAACTTTTGCTCAAACTGCACAACTTGCTCTGATCCGGCTCCAAACACATTTACAGGATTTTCCTTGGACTTTTTACATGCTGGTATCATTCATTTTATTCACAGTCCCTTAAAGCTTCAGGTTTTTAGCACAGGATTGCCTGTATTTCCAGTGTTGCATTTTGCTACAACCTACAGTCTCTCTCTGGCTGCAAACTTTAAACTGAGGCTAAATTCATTACTATGCACACAGTCAATGGCTTAACAGACTTGCACTTGCTGGCAGGACTTAACACAGTCGTTACTTGCAAAGCGACTACGCTGCTGCACACACATTTTATGTGGCATAGGCTGAAAATCACTGTTTGAGCAGTTTCTTGGCTGTTACTTACTGTTATCAATAGCAATTTGCTGCAATGGGGAAAAATGGCCTGCAGCCAGTTCTTGAAGGCCTTGGTACACAAACGGGCAGGCAGTCCTAACGATCATCTTTTTAAACACCAAACTTGCAATTCTGACGATCGATTAGCGGGTTGAGCCCGATTTTAAACTATAAAGTCTACTTTTGAACTGTTTACAATGCTTTGAACACTCCGCGACGCTCCTCCACTGCCAGTACACGCACTCCACTCTCACTCCCTCTCGAATGCTGGGGCAGTCTCTGTAGAGCTGGCTGAGGGGCGGGACTGATTACAGCCTGACCAACCACATGACGCCATGCAAATGAGCCTCTTCTTCCTCGCGAGGGCTCTTCTCCTCACGGCGATCATTGAGCAGGCAAATTTAAACTGCAGAATGCAACTTTTTTTTCTTTTCCAACTGACTCCACGGCAGGAGCCCATTTCAAACATTTAACATAGCCATTTACTCTGCAGTCTCTCAATTTACTCAGAAAGCATTTCCAAAGTCCAGGACATAATTTTCCTTTTGCTACCCCTAGTCTTCTATACTTTCCTTCACAACAATTCATTTTAAAAGCATTTCAAATGTCCAGGGCACAATTTTCCTGTTGCTACCCCAAGTCTTCCACACTTTTCTTCACAACAGTTCATTTTAAAAGCAGGCAAAAACACTGTAAACTATTTTGATGCAGGACAAGGGCACACTCTTTGGCTTTACAGCTCCTTGGTAAACAGTTGGCATTTTTAAACAGCAGCACAAAATTCACAGCACACAGCAACACACACTAGGGAAATTGCTTCAGCTTTTTGGGCTACCCACTGCCAGATAGCCAAAATGCTAGCCCCCTTGCCCAAGCAGCTTCCTCCCAGAACAAAATCCAAAGCGGTGCCTCCATTTTTGTAACCCCTCACCACTGACTTTTTGGCAAAACGACAGGTGGCATGCTGTTGAAGCTGACAGCAGTACCTGGTGGGGACCTGGGTTCGGGGAGGATGAGGTTACTCGGCACAGGGGGACCTAGGTTTGGCTACTCTGCATAGGGGCACCCAAGTAAATCCGAACATAGCAAGCAATAACTGTAATGTCCAGAACCAGGAATGGGATTCTTCAGTGTGGCTTTTATTCACATACTAGCTGAACAAAACAAAGCATAGACGGACCCCCATGGGGCTACATTTTCTGGTAATGCAGATTAGAGACTACAACACGGTCCATTTGAGGAATGAACCAATTATACTGTTTTCAGGCTCTGGACCCACCAGGCACATAGCCCGGACTTGCACGCGCTTTGGGTACACAGCCCGACTGGTTCGGCTCCCCCGCCGGCCACTTGATTCACGGTCCATTGGAAGAATGAACCAATTATTCTGTCGTGGCTCCCCACACCACTTAGAGTCTGCAACTCCTAGAGAGATTTCTTCCTTACTTGTTATGACTCCCCATCTCACAAAGAGAGTTTTTCTTTACACTTGTTGTGGCTCCCCACACCACTTAGAGTCTGCGTCTCCTAAAGAGATTTTTCCTTTTGCAATCCCACGTCTGGGTACTTCCCATCACTGGCCAAGTGCATGAGGCAAAGTAACAACCAGCAGAAATCCGTAGAGGTGGACCTGGTTACCAAAGATGGGGGGTTTGCCCACCTCCAGCTCCCACTGCCCATACCTGGCCATTTCCCTGGGAAAACTGAACTTCTGAATGTAGATTAAAGGGTAGATGATCTGGGTGCATCTCCTCTACATATTACTTGAATCACACAGCACTCTAGCATTTGACACTACTCCACTTGTTTGGCCTAGTCATATAGGCTTCCCAAATTGTAGCTCAATTCCTAGATTTCCACACATGTACCAGGGTGAAGAAAACATTTTTTGCCCTCTCATGTTAGAGCAGACACTCACCCTTTAGTTGCAGGTGCCCCACAGGCGAATCACAAATCTTCCAACTTTCAAAACAAAGGCTGAACTGAACAGGCAGCTTTTCTTCCTCTTGGCAGAATTAAGGGGATTGCCACAGGAATCTGCATGGGATCTTACATCCCCGGAGGAGGGGCACTGAGACCAGAACAGTGGTCTCTACCACTAATACTCCTTCACTTACTGAAGACAAACTGGACACTGTTACTAACCTTTGAAAAACTCCCAGCGTTCTATCTAACTCCTTCTGCTGCAGATTCCAATGTGGCTTATTCAGCTGCGAAAGTTCTATTGGTGATGTCATCCCTCAGTCTCAGCTGAGACTGAGAACAGAGTGAGACAGTGTGAAACCCATTTAACTGGAGTTTCATAAGCTGCCTTCCCTGCCTACCTTAGGTCTTACTGGGATTCTAGTAACCCCGGGTAACAAGGGGGTTACACACTGATCTAGGAGAATGGGGGATAGAGACTAAAAGGGATCTGAGCAGCTGGTTTTAGGAAATATGGTACTCTACAGATGAATTCAAATTTTTTTTCACATCTAAAACTCAGAAAGCATTTACAGCTATTAATTTCTGTTGCAAATACCTCTAAGACAGACTATTCAGATCAAATTGAAACTGTTAAAGCCAAAATGAAACAAGTTCAATATGATGGAGCTAAAACTCTACAGGCCTTACTTTCAAATTATACTCAAAAGTCTAAAGTAGGAGATCCTTTTGAAAGCTGTAAAAACTTAAAGGAGTCTACTTCAATGGATTTTTAGTATCAGATGGTAAACAGGTTGTTAAGGAGAAGGATATGTGCTCCATTATAGAGTTACACTATGAATCCCTTTATCCTACATCCCCTATTTTGAAAGCTAATATTAGTAACTATTTAGAGTCCTCTCCTTCTCCCTCATTATCAAAAGAATCTATGAAGTTATTAGACCCCTTTTCTATGACTGAAATAGAATTAATTATTAAGAACTTGAAGGATGGTGTTTCTTCAGGACTGAATGGTCTCCCTAATATGTTGTATAAAACCTTCAAAACTGAAATAACTGCTTGTTTATTCTTAGTTTTCCAATTTATGATGATGGGACATGTTATGCCTTCTTCCTTTATGGATGGCTTAATTATTCATATCTATAAATCAGGTGATAAACGGGACATTGAAAACTGGAGGCCCATTACAATATTAAATTCTGATTATAAAATGTTCAACATGCTATTGAATAATAGAATGAAAGTTTATGCAGAAAAAGTAATTTCACCCTATCAATATTGTGGACTACAAAATAGGCAAATTCAGTCTGCTCTTATGATTATTAGAGACTTAGTAGAGTATTTATCATTAGAAGGTAAGACTGGATTTTTGATTTTGGCTGATTTAGAAAAAGCATTTGATAGAGTTGATCACACGTATTTATTTACAGTTCTACAAGTTTTGGGGATTCCACTTTCATTTATTAAAATCATTAAGTCCCTATATACTTCTGCCGGAGTGTATCCTTTTATTAAAGGGGTCCAAACTAAAGGTGTTATCTTGAAATCAGGAGTCCGTCAGGGATGCCCTTTAAGTCAGCTTTTATACATTTTTCATTGGAACCTCTAATTCATTCTGTGTCACTGTCTCCTAAGTGGAGAGGACTTAGAGGGGCTAATTTAAATTCTCAATTACATATACAAGCTTATGCGGATGATGTTTGCTTATTTTTTAGTAATTATGAACATCTACAAGAATTCCTTGTGGAATTTGACTCATTCGCGGCGGTATCAAATGCTAAACTTAACATGATTAAAACAAGGGGCCTAACTATAGGAGCAGGTAGTCACTCTGCTATCTGTTACAAAGACATTTTGATATCCTCAGAACCTTTAAGTATAATAGACATTATGTTTGGTTCACAAAATCTTCCACAAGTAAATTGGGATTTAGTATTAGAAAAAGCAGAGCTTAAAGTGTCTCGATGGAGGCAGTATAAATTCTCTAAGTCTAAATGTATTCAAATTCTTAAACAGTTTATAGTTCCTGTCTTACAATATGTTGCTATGCTCTTCCCCCTGCCAACGCAGTATGAGACCAGATTATATAGCTGTTTTTTTCAGATGCTATGGGACAATAGGCTGAATCCTGTAAAAAGATGTTTTACTTATTTGGAGATTAAAAAAGGAGGTCTGGGCATGATAGATAGAGATGCAGCGAATTATAAATCTGCCAGCGAAGTGATCACTTCACATCCGCAGAGCACAATGTGAAGTGGACCTCATAAAGTGCTCACTCCGCCTTATCATTACCATGCCACTCTGCGTTCTCATTATGCCTTAACATGAAGTAAGGTGAAATGAGAAGAAAATAGGCACATCACATGGCCTGTAGTACTGTAAGTCATGCTTTAGCCAGGCAGGAAGGAAGTGAGTCAGAGAAGTAGTTTCACTTTCTCCTTTGCATTTGTACAGGGAGAAAGCAGAATTGTGAGAGGAGAGGAGAAGAGTTTGCTTTGCTCTCAGAGTTGTTTCTGGTTACTGCTATTTCAAACAGCTTTTTTAAAAAGCTATTTTATTTAGTGTTTGTATTGTGTTAGTGTTTTTTTGGTTAGTGAATTTTTTGTAAAAGTTTTGTTTTTGTTTTGTGTGTGTGACTGACTGTGTGTGTGTGTTGTCCCGTTGACCCAGGAGGATGGCGGGTCAGGTTGGAGTCAGGGAAGGTGAGTCGCTGGCACGTGGGAGTGTTAGGAGGGGAGGAGTGTGGACCCGTGGGGTGAAGGACGGTCGTGTTATGTTGGACCGCTCCAGACTCCTGGCCAGTGTTGCTTCCCCAGTGGAAGCAACCGGAGCAGCAGCAGCAGCACCAATGTCACCGGTGGCTGTTGCTCATCCACCTTCTCCACCACCACCACTAGCAGAAGCTGTTGGGGCTCCAGCAGCACCCCTTCCACCACCTCCACAGCCACAGGAGGTGGCCCTGGCAATAATGGGTGGTGGTAGGACCCATGCCCGACAAGTGCGTATTGTGTCTGCTCCACCCCACAGCTCCCCAGTGTGGGAGTTTTTTAATTGTGAGGGGGGAGATATCACAGTGGTGCAGTGCCATGTGTGTGGTGTGCTGGTGTGCCGTGGTCCCCCCTGGGACACATTTGGGGACCGGCGGCCAGCGCGCACATGATGAATCACCACAGTGCAGAGTGGCAGGCTGCCACTGAAGGGGCCATGTGTCTACCTGCTGGCCCTTCCGTGGCAGTGGCCAAGGGTGCTGCTGGGGTGGGAGATGTGCCTTGCAGCAGTCACTGCTGCAGCAGGAGGAGGAGGGCTACATCAGGTGCTCCACCACCACCACCACCTCCACCACAGCCACCAGCACCACCCTGTCCATCACCAGCCCCACTCCCTGGATTACCCACTGCAGTGGACCCCGGCACAGTCCCTGTTAGCCAGTCTGACCTCCTCCTGGTGTGGGCAGCACTGGAGGAAAACAACAAGCGTTTAATTAATTTGGAGCAGCAGGTTACCAGAGTGGAAGGACAGCAGCAGCAAATACTTTCAGTGCTGCACCTGCTGCTAGACCACCATGGCATCTCACGACCATAGTAAGTCCCGGTATTGTTTTCTGCCCCCTCTACACACACCCCCACCCCCCTGACCCCACTCCACTACTATGTTGTACTTTTGTTGTGTGTTTTTTGTTTGTTATTATTAAATCATACACATTTTACCTTCCAGGGGACTCTTTCTTGCACCACAGATTTTTTCTGCAGGCCCACAATGCGTCATCCTTGTGTGCAGAAAAGTGAAAAGTGATCATCTCAACTGGATTGAAAGGTGCCCTTTGGATGTACAGTAATAGTAGCCTTGGTGAGTAGATAGATATATATATATATGGATATATGGTTGTGTATTTTGTAGGTGATGATGAGGGGGGTTGAACTTGACATGGACATGCACTCATGCTATTGTTCTGCATCACACAGGTGACTCCGAACTGTTACTGTGCACCTCCCAGTGCTCAATGAGAACTTTTTGCACTTAAATGGAAATAGATAACTCTCAAGCACATGAAGGTAAGTATTTTTTGGGGGGGGGATCATATTTTCAGTTTTGTCTGTAATGGTTTCTTATTTTTTGGATAAGGCCACTTTGACAGAACAACAAAATATCGCAAATTTTCCTAAAAAAAGAAATGAATGACTTCTTAAAAGTTGCAACTTCATTGTTATGTGTCCCTCCCTGGTTCTCAAATATCAATCCCTATTGTCAAGTTACATTTCAGAGACACATTTTGTCAACTACTAAGACAACCTGTTGTGTGCAATATGTGCAGCAGTCTTTACAAAGCAATGAAACGGATGAAATAAAATGTTCATACTTACCAGAATGGATTTCACATGGACATTACATCGGTTCCTTTCTGTACGGTATAGCTACAGCATCTTTCCCAATGAGTAAAAGAGATGGAGGCTATTTTTGTTCTCCTGTAAAAGAAACAAAAGAAGTGTACTGTATGTGTTTTGCCACTGCAGCTCTGAAAAGCTACAGAAAACAAAACAGACAACTTAAGGAAGTGAGACAGCATAACAAAAATGAGTGCACATACTCACTTTATGGATTAAATATTAAGAAGCTGGTGGTGGTGGTGGACTGGTGGTCTGTGGGGGGCAGACGGCAGACAGACTCATGGTGGCAGCAGAGTTGGATAACATCAGTCCCGGAGGTGGTGGTGGTCTGTGGGGGGGCAGACAGACTCATGGTAGCAGCAGAGTTGCATAACATCAGTCCTGGTGGTGGTGGTCCATGGGGGGCAGACAGACTCATGGTGGCAGCAGAGTTGCGTAACATCAGTCCCGGTGGTGGTGGTGGTCTGTGGGGGGCAGACAGACTCATGGCGGCAGCACAGTTGCATAACATCAGTCCCGGTGGTGGTGGTGGTCCGTGGGGGGGCAGACAGACTCATGGTGGCAGCAGAGTTGCATAACATCAGTTCTGGTGGTGGTGGTGGTGGTCCGTGGGGGGCAGACATACTAATGCTGGCAGCAGAGCTGCATAACATCAGTCCCGGTGGTGGTGGTGGTCTGTGGGGGGCAGACAGACTCATGGTGGCAGCAGACTTGGATAACATCAGTCCCGGTGGTGGTGGTCCGGGGTGGAGGGGGCACACCGCCTTTTAAATACTGCAGTTTAAACCTGACAACATTAACCACATCATCATCCTCATAAAGAAAACTGCCCTCACAGTCATCGATGTCTGAAGTCTGACCACTGGGAAATTCTTTCTCCATTGTGTCATCATCTACGTCACTAGTGGGCCGTTTCAGGCAGCCACTGCCAGTGCCACCAGGATGCTCCATTTCCACATCAGCAAGACCACCATGACTAGGCCAGAGTACGGATACCCAGGTTGCAGTCTGTGCTGATATGTGCCTCTCATTAATTTTAATGTGTTAGCAAACTAACATTTGCAGGAGACAGGTTTGTCCGATGATCCCTGACTATTGCACCTGCTGAGCTGAATACCCTCTCAACACTTACATTGGAGGGTGGGCATGTGAGGTACTTCAGTACCACTGCAGTCAACTCTGGCCATTCACTGACCTTTCCACTCCAGTACAAAAGAGGATCTTCACTTATTGTCAGATGCCTGTTTTCAGACAAATATTACTCAACCATTCTCTGCGCCGCACTAAGTCCAATTATTGATGCATCAGCCTGTTCCCCAGAATCATTGATTTCACAAATACCCACTTGGGACAAAGCCTCCCAAAGCAGGTTGACAACAACCACGTTGGATGACAGACCACCAGGAACTACAGTCCCCTTACCCTTGCATGACATGCTTGCTGGTCCTCCAGCTACACCTTCAGCTGGATTATGCTGCTGAGGTTTGCAAACCTTGGAACGTGACTTCTGTGCCCCATGAACCAAGCGAACCAGTTGACCACTGATATTTTTTACCTGTTCAGGCCCTTCCTCCAGTACTGATGCAATTCCACGTTTGTATCATGGGTCCAGCATTGTTGCCATGGCAAAGTTGTCACTACGCAGAATGCTCACAATGTGACGATTCTGGTTGAATACTGTCAGCATGTGTTGCAGCAACATGCTGCTACCACCATCTCCGGCAACATCAAGGCTATGTTGTACATTCACCAATGTCTGCCTCAGCATCCGCAGCAGTGGAATTGATTGGCTAATGGAGGCAGACTTGCCACTCACTGCCTGTGTGGCATGTTCAGAAGGCCACAAAATTTTTATTACAGAGTCCATGAGGCACCACTGTTCAGTCGTCATAGACATGGAGGCCCCAGAACTGTCATGGCTAGTGTGCATAACAAGATATTCTGTGATGGCTTTGTATTGTTCATACAACCTCTCTGCCATGTATAACGTGGAGTTCCATCGGGTGACAACTTCCAGCTTCAAGTGGTGCTGAGGCAGGCTGTTTTGTATCTGCAACTGCCGCAGTTGGTCACGGCCTTTCCAGATCTTGAAAAATGAGAGCAGATATGTCATGCAATGGTCAGCTTTCCTTTATGTCAGGGTGCTGCAGAAACTCATGAACCACAAGATTTAAACAGTGGGCCATGCATGGAACATGAAAATAACCACCATTCGTGATGCATTTCATCACATTTGACCCAGTGCCACTTGCTATGAATGCAGCTCTCAGGGACAGAGGGTTTAGCCATCCGTCAATTTCAGTCAGTACCATGTCCAACATGTTCTCACCAGTGTGTGAACAGGTCACACTGCGCATAGCAATTGTTGCATGCTGGCGAATTCCTGGAAGATTGCTACCGCGACAATCCACCTTCCTGCACTGATTATTCACACTACCAGCATCACAAACAACCCCTGGTACCTGCGCCCAGTGTGCAGTTATACACAGATATGAACTCCGCTCTGTTCTTCCACTTGTCCACTTGTCCATACTTAAATGGATGAATGGAGAGGAGGAATGTTGAAGGGCATGTCTTACTAAGTCTGAGACAGTGCGGAACAACTCGGGAACAGCACGGGTAGAAAAGTATGTCCTGGATGGGACTTTTTATTTTGGACAGACATGGGCAGCAAACCCCCAGAACACAGAATTCTCCACAAAGCAGAAGGGCAAAAGATTGATTGCCAGCATTTCTGCTACAGCAGCATTAAGGTCACGTGACACTGTATGATTGCGGGGGTACTTCAGCTTATGCGCGAAAACACTCTGTAACGTAGGCTGACTTAAACGTTTTACTCGGGGTGTCTTTTTGGTCACAAATGGTTGTGCTCTGTGATGACTGGCATTAGCAGAGGGTGGAGTGTGGACATTTGATGAAGACAGTTGCACAGGTGATGATGACAAACCCAGCAATTATGTTATTTTTCCAGATTTGCCAACCGGGGTTGATGTACCACTTGCACTAGACATACTGCATTCACCACCACCACAAAAACTGCTACTCTCACCAGCACTGGACAACATTTCAAAGTCATTATGGACCTCCACCTCATCATGCCTGTAGTAATCCTCTGCTCTTATTACCGCATTACTGCACACATTTAATTTCCTACTGGGCTTAACGTCATGGAAGGGGATAACATGCTGGCTGTGGTTGCCGGTGATACGGGTGAATGCCCCAGTCTGGTATTAGCTGCCAGCTTGTGCTGGGTCCACAGAACCAAGTGCCTATTCTTAAGATGTGTATGCTGTCCTCCTGTCCCAAGATGACTCCCCTTTTTGCCTCGACGCACACGAACATGGCAAACCTGGCAGATTGCAACTGAATCCTCATTTGCATCTTGGACAAAAAAATCCCAAACAAGGGACTGTGATGCTCTGCTTTTAACATGTCCATGATGATGTGGCTTATTTAAGTCTGTTATTTTAAGCACAGAAGTGGGGGGGCACGTGATGTTTCTGGTACTGCACACCTGTACTACAACTGACCACCACAACTACATATCATATTGAGTACTGGGTCGTCATCATCATCATCCACTAAAACAGGTAAATCACAAGTTTTTACGGGGGGGGGGGATTCCTGCAGACAGATTCAGACACGGCCACTTTTAATTTCTTTTTCTCCAGTTCCCAACTGGGGTCAATTAAATCATCATCATATTCATCAACGTCACTGTCACACACATCCACATCTTCTGCTTGGATGCTAACACGTGGACTGCATGTTGCAACAACAGCAACAACATCATCAGCATCAGCATCATCACATTCATCATCAGCATCTACACCACCATCACCTGATATTTTTTCACCACACTGTGAATCACTGCATGGAAATGAGTGTCATTAAGTGCCACGGTGGATAGAATATCACATTGTATGCTATCGTTGACATAATCATCAGAATCAGGTTCAGTTAATGGGATTTTACTGTGAAGTATGACATCATCTACGCTGCCACTCACTTGCACTGCTTCACACTCAATATGTTTGGATATGGTACACTAGTTGGAATTAGAATTTGATGCAACAAAGCTAATACTACCTCCACCACCACTAACACCAGTAACACCAACACCACTGGCTGGGAAAACATCATCTCCTCCAACTATCAGTGAAGCTGCTGATTGGGCTGTAAAAAACATTGCAGGAGAAATACCTTTCCTCACATCAGCAATGCACTTCTCCGTCCGTGTACTACTACCACGCCCACAGACCCTCTTACTGCCAACATTGCCATGGCCAGAAACAGCTTTACTTGCGCGTCTCTTTGCAGGCATTTTGGGGGATCAACCACAAATATTATTACCAAATTCAGATTTTGATACATTCGCTTTCTGACTGGAGGGTCACTAGCTGGATGTGAAGCAAAATAAACAACTGTGTCTTCAGCAACAGATAAGTTCAAGTTCAAGTTTATTGCAGGAAAGACTCTGTTGAGCAAGCTCATTCACAAGGAAGTCCTGAGGCACATACAGATACAGTTTGCAATTACATAGACACGAGATATACAATATAGGACAACAGGAAAAAAAATATATAAAAATAAGATTAGAGACTACTGTGTTGTGACACTGTCACAGAATTAAAACAACTTCAGTAACCAGTGGTGCTGATGGGGTCACAAAAACAATCCAGTCTGGTAAAAAATACCCTTTCAACGTGGGGGTAGGGGGGCACTGAATACAGAAAGTGCTGATTTTTACAGCACTACAAGCAGCAAAACTAAGAACAGAGAACACAATTGCAGTACAAAATCAGGCAGCTGCAGTGGATAGCAGGTTCACACTGCTGCGCTTAGTTGCACTTACACTAATCTGTGTCAGAAATTTTAAAAGGTGTATTATATTTGATGCACGTAACACTGCTCATACAACACAGAACACTTTGTCTACAATGCTGAATGAGGAATGCAATGCAAATGTAAAAGTTCAGTGTACTCAGTGCCACATATTGTAAATTTGTAATTTAAACAACGTGACCTTATGAAATGCTGCACCACATTCACACAACAAACAGCAAGAAAATTTGTACTATTACTGACAATTTTACTATGAGTATAGTAACACAGTCAGCTATATAACAAAAATATTGCCAAAACACAAAGAAATCACTAGTTCTCCAACTTAAATCTACCTACACACAGATACGCCCCGGCCCCACACAGCACACTTCACTGTCTTTCACCACACACTCAATGTTGTAAATTTACATTCAAAATCCACACACAAACAAAAACGCTCGATGATGTGAGCACAGGAGGGTTTCCTACAATCAAAAAACTACAGTTGGATCCCCAAAAAGCAAAAATGCTTTTTGAACAGCTTTTAAAAGATTCCTACAGACAGCTATCAGAGCACACTGTCTCCTACTCCTTCCTACTCATACTACCTCGAACTGAAGCTGTGCAGATCAATATAGAGCCCATGTGACCTGAATTCCCATTATTCACTGCAAAATCTGTCTTCGGAGCTCAAAAACAAGGCGAAGTGAGGCGAAGTGAACTGCCACCAATGTACTTCACCTTAAATTTGAAAGAGTAGAGACCAGTGGAGGCGGAGTAACGTGATGTCACTGTTTCCAATGGACTTCCTGTCCTCATTATAACAAGAAGTACTCCGCTTCGTGTTGCGGAGCAGTCCGTGAATCCGCCTACGCTCCGCGAAATGCTTCGCAGAGTGGATTGAGCCCACTTCGCCCACCACTAATGATAGACCCTATTGTTTTTTTTTATTCTCTTTTTTTTTTACCCAAACAATTAAAAGAAAGCTTTTGTATCCTGATAGTAGAGAAGGTATTTGGATGGAAATAGTATTGGCTGTTATTTTAAAGTTTGGCAAAATTTAGCTCCTAAACTTAACCCACATATTCATACCCCTGGATATTTCAGACCAGCTGTTCAAAAATGATTTAAATGGCAGATATCCATGCAACATATAGTTACAAATATGGTTAAATCTTTGTACAAGGTAATAATGTGCCACATCTACTCTTTAGAACCAAGTTTCAAGAATTGCCCTATTGCTCAGAATACTTACATATTGGATCAATTGAATAATCCTAGATTACCGACTTATATGTGGGAAATGCAGTGGTTAATAATGTATAGTACAGTAGATTGAATGTGAGGGGGACTGCTAAATATAAAGCAAAAGATGAAAAAGGGATTGTCCTTACATGGACTGTGTTAAGAAGAAACAATGGAGCATTTTTTTTTACATTGTTCATATGTGAAACAAATGTGGGATATGTTGCTAAGAAATGGAATTTTCCTTGGTTGAAGAATTTAAATTATGGCACTTTGGTTCTAGGTATTTTTCCTCAGAGTTTAGTAGCTTTTAATTATAGTATGTTAGTGGTTTTCTTTGGATGCTTAAGATTCTACTTATGGCAGGTTAGGTGTCAAAGGGTAATATAACAAAAAAGAGTGTCATATGAGGGTTACAGTCAATTAGTAGTTAAAGAACTGCAGAAAGTGTATTTAAAAGATGTCCAATTACATAATTCACTTAAAGTCATGAAATAGTGGAAATGATTTTCTCATATTATTAAGTATAAATGATGATGTTAATTTAAATTACAAGTTGTAACTTTAAAGATAGATGAAGTGTTATGGAAGTATATTGTACAGTTTTGTTGTTTCTGTTTACCTTTATGATTGAGTTGTGATTTATGTTTATTTTTCAATAAAAAGTCCCCTACTCTTTTTGATAAGTGCCATGGGATCTTTAACATCCACCTGAACTACCACCAATCCAGGCAGATGGGACCTCGGTTTAACGCCTCATCTGAAAGACGGCACCTCAGAAGTGCAGCACCCCTCTCATGCTACATTACATGTCAGTACTGGGATATTAACCCAAGTGCCAGTTGTGGGAACTGAACCCACAGCCCTCTGATCTCCCAGCCTCAGAGGTGAGTGTGCTACCTACTGAGCCACTGACACTACAATCATACATGTGCTTTGGGTCCCTGGGTAACAACTAAGCCTGTGGAAGTACCTACCCTGGCAGGGCATCAGGGAGGTAGGGGCCAATACCCCTGTGTGTCTGGGAGTGCTAGACCCAAGGGAAGAGTTATCAGAAGGCCATGGAAGTTTTAGGGGGTTGGGTACCAGGCCTCCCCAGCTGATAGCATCTTCCCTGGGTAAGACATATGCTTTGGTACCCTGGGTAACAACGAAGCCTGTGGAAGTCCCTGCCCTGGCAGGGCATCAGGGAGGTGAGGGCCATTACCCCTGGGTGTCTGGGAGTGCTAGACTCAAGGGAAGTGTTAACAGCAGGACCTGGAAGTTTTAGGGGGTGGGGAGTACCAGGCCACCACAGACAGTTAGCACCTTCCCTGGGTAAGATGTATGCTTTTGTACCCTGGGTAAAAACTAAGCCTGTGGAAGTCCCTGCCATGGCAGGCCATCAGGGAGGTGAGGGACATTACCCCTGGGTTTCTGGCAGTGCTTGACCCAAGGGAAGTATAAAGAGCAGCACCTGGAAGTTTTAGGGGTGGAGGTACCAGGCCACCCCAGACAGAGAGCACTTTCCCTGGGTAAGAGATATGCTTTGGGTCCCTGGGTAACAACCAAGCCTGTGGAAGTCCCTGCCCTGGCAGGCCATCAGGGAGGTGACGGCCATTACCCCTGGGCATCTGAGAGTGTTAGACCCAAGGGAAGTGTTAACAGCAGAACCTGGAAGTTTTAGGGGTTGGGGGTACCAGGCCACCAAAGACAGATAGCACCTTCCCTGGGTAAGACACATGCTTTGGGTCCCTGGGTAATAACTAAGCCTGTGAAAGTCTCTGCTCTGGCAGGGCATCAGAGAGTGAGAGCCATTACCCCCAGCTGTCTGGGAGTGCTAGACCTAAGGAAAATGTTAAAAGCAGGATCTGGAAGTTTTAGGGGGTGGGGTACCAGGATACCCCAGCCAAAGAGCACTTTCCCTGGGTAAGAGATA
This sequence comes from Neoceratodus forsteri, assembly GCA_016271365.2. Classification (NCBI taxonomy): domain Eukaryota; kingdom Metazoa; phylum Chordata; order Ceratodontiformes; family Ceratodontidae; genus Neoceratodus; species Neoceratodus forsteri. Next base: position 668,084,349 of record CM057459.1, on the reverse strand, counting down.
TGCTTTGAGACCCTGGGTAACAATCAAGCCTGTGGAAGTCCCTGCCCTGGCAGGCCATCAGAGAGGTGAGGGCCATTATCCCTGGGTGTCTAGGAGTGCTGGACCCAAGGAAAATGTTAACAGTTGGACCTGGAAGTTTTAGGGGGTGGGGGTACCAGGCCACCCCAGCCAGATAACACCTTCCCTGGGTAAGGCATATGCTTTGGGTCCCTTAAGTAACAACGAAGCCTGTGGAAGTCCCTGCCCTGGCAGGGCATCAGGGAGGTGAGGGCCATTACCCCTGGGAGTCTGGGATTGCTAGACCCAAGGAAATTGTTAACAGCAGGACCTGGAAGTTTTAGGGGGTTGGGGTACCAGGACACCCCAGCCAGATAGCACCTTTCCTGGGTAAGACATATGTTTTGGGTCCCTGGGTAACAACTAAGTCTGTGGAAGTCCCTGCCCTGGCAGTGCATCAGGGAGGAGAGGGCCATTACCCCGGGTGTCTGGGAGTGTTAGACCCAAGGGAAGTGTTAACAGCAGGACCTGGAAGTTTTAGGGGGTGGGGGTACCAGGCCACCCCAGACAGAGAGCACTTTCCCTGGGTAAGAGATATGTTTTGGGTCCCTGGGTAACAACCAAGCCTGTGGAAGTCCCTGCCCTGGCAGGCCATCAGGGAGGTGACGACCATTATCCCTGGGCATCTGGGAGCATTAGCCCAAGGGAAGTGTTAACAACAAGACCTGGAAGTTTTAGGGGGTGGGGGTACCAGGCCACCCCAGACAGATAGCACCTTCTCTGGATAAGACATATGCTTTGGGTCCCTGGGTAATAACTAAGCATGTGGAAGTCTCTACTCTGGCAGCGCATCGGGGAGGTGAGATCTATTACCCCTAGCTGTCTGGGAGTGCTAGACCCAAGGAAAATGTTAACAGCAGGACCTGGAAGTTTTAGGGGGTTGGGGTACCAGGACACCCCAGCCAAAGAGCACTTTCCCTGTATAAGAGATATGCTTTGGGACCCTGGACAACAACCAAGCCTGTGGAAGCCCCTGCCCTGGCAGGAGATCAGAGAGGTGAGGGCCATTACCCCTGGTGTCTGGGACTGCTAGACCCATGGAAAATGTTAACAGCAGGACCTGGAAGTTTTAGGGGGTGGGTACCAGGCCACCCCTGCCAGATAACACCTTCCCTGGGTAAGACATATGCTTGGGGTCCCTGGGCAACAACCAAGCCTGTGGAAGTCCCTGCCCTGACAGGCCATCAGGGAGGTGATGGCCATTACCCCTGGGTGTCTGGGAGTGTTAGACCCAAAGGAAGTGTTAACAGCAGGGCTTGGAAGTTTTAGGGGTGGGGTACCAGGCCACCACAGACAGATAGCACCTTCCCTGGGTAAGACATATGCTTTTGGTCCCTGGGTAACAACTAAGCCAGTGGAAATCTCTGCCCTGGCAGGGCATCAGGGAGGTGAGACCATTACCCCGGGTATCTGGGAGTGTTAGACCCAAAGGAAGTGTTAACAGCAGGACCTGAACGGTTTAGAGGGTGGGGGTATCAGGCCACCCCAGACAGACAGCACCTTCCCTGGGCAAGACATATGTTTTGCTTCCCTGGGTATCATCTAAGCCTGTGAAAGTTCCTTCCCTGTGAGATCATCTTGGAGGTCAGAGCCATCACCCCTGTGATGTTGGAATTCCTAGCTCTTAGAGAAATTTTAAAAGCAGGCCATGGAAATTTCAGGGGATGGGGGTTGCAGGTCTTCCCAGGCTCAGTGCATTGGGTCTGTGTAAGGTATATGCTTTGGGACCCAGCGCATCTACTTAACCTTTGGAAATCTCTACCCTGGGATAGCATCATGCAAGTTAAGACTGCCTTACCTGGTGTGGCTTGCCATGTACATAGTATTTCATTTTCTGATTCCATGCCAACTGTGTAGCAAGTTGAGTGCTTGGTTCCCAGAAAAACCCTACAGCATTAGTGTTACTGTGCTGTTTTACTGCCGGTGCAGAGAATGTCAGCTGCTGTTCTGTGAGCCCCTACTCTTGCAGCTGCTGATTATGTGACCTGTTTTATACCTGGGTGGGGGGCAGGAAAGGAAGAGGCAGTCCAGCATCTCTTCCCAGGATCAGTGCACTGAATGCTGGGTAAACAGTGAACCTCATCCCCCAAGGGAAGTATCATTCAAGTCAGAGCTATAATCCCTGTGAGATTGTTACTACTAGCCCCTTAGGAAGTGGTTTAACCCAGAGCCTGGAAGTCAGAGGGGCTCTGGACAAAATGGTTCCATTAGAGGTGACCTGGATGGTGCGTGCCAGTGTCTCTGAATCAGGTACCCAGAGAGGCCAGCCTTTTTTGGACCCCATGTCCTTGTATCATAGTCTATGCACCTGTGGCAAAGAACACCTATCCAGATTTTTCACTTTAAAAAGAGGCGCCAAGTACTATTTTTTGTGTCCAAGACCTTGAGGACCCTGGCCCCACGTACACACTACATGACCCAGCACATCGGCATGTGCATGCCTGTGTGCATTGGTGAGCAATGCATGGTGGGGATATGTGGTGGATCTTTTGTTGCACAACTCTTAACCTGACTGATTACCGCACATCTCTGCTGTGCAGAGTAGCACATGTTCATCGCACAATGGGGGGCAGCTGTGCACCGTGCACAGGTGCGCGATAGACCACACATGCCAAGGTGCTGCCCATGGTGCACATGGTGGATGCACTGCCACACACCGAGCATGTGCAGGGGATGTGCCAGCAACCCTCTCTGGTGCATTACGAATGCACAGAGCGCAACCCTGTAATATTCAGCCGTGGTATGCAAATGGGCTAATGAGCCAATGCATGGCATAATTGGGCACATTTGCATCGCATTACAATTGTGCTACTACTCATTTGCATGAGATGAGCCATAAAAGTGCCACAATACTGCACTGGGCACTGACAGATATTGCAGCCATTTTGGTAAGGAGCACAAAACATTGTGATGTTACTGGGTATGATATCTGTGCTGCAGCATTCCAGACTGGCCGCCAGTCCGTTAATGGTGCCATTGTGTTGCCTTCCACAGGTAGCATCATATTGGAGATGGAGGGAGCTGAGGAGCAGAGGCATATCCTCTTTATTTTTCTGTGATCTGCACAAACCTCCTTTCACCTCCTTATCCAGCCACTGACTGACAAATGTAAACTACAAAGTAGAAAGAGCAGTTTACACTTATCATTCGGCAGCTGACTGAGGAGGTGAGTAGAGGGCTGTGCTTGTTGCCAAAAAATAAAGGGGATATGCAAGTAGTTAATAAGATCTTTAGCAGCAGGGAGGGGTGGATACCATTGGACACCAGGGTATAAGGCAAAATTCATCAATGTATCATTCAGAACTCGCTACAGTTAGTTACACTACAACACTTTTCAGTATGATCACAGACTGAAGGAAGTGTACCCCCCCCCCCACAACACACACATTCATTTACACCACTTGTAGAATAAGCAAAAACTGATGCAAGCTCAAGCTTGCCCTTTGGCGGCCTGCAGAGCCAATTTTCTTGCATCCAGGTAGTTTGCCTTGTGTATCCTTCACTACCTTAGACATGCAGTCATTCTAAAGTTGTAATTGATCTTCAGACACACTGGACCATAGGTACGGACATCTGTTGTATGCAGCAGACAGTGCCATAATCACAAATGTTCTTTTTTTTAAAAAAAAACTAATCCAGCATCTGTATGATGTATACAGTCTTTAACAGTTCAAATATAGCTCTCCTTCAGACTAAGTAGAACCCAAGCAGCAAGTGTTGTGAAACTGATGATAACCAAACTGCCTTATAAACAACAGAAAGTCATGTCCTATCTCTTTTAATGTATTAAACTACAGAATGAAATTCCTCAGAACTGATCACTGACAGTGACCTGTTCTGCAGAATTTTTTCCTGTTTATTTTATTTTACCTTATATTTTATTGCATTTGGCAATTGTAATACAGTACCTGAGCAGTGCATCATGTAATAGCAGGATTTAAACATTTTACAGATTTTGTTACCATGAGTGAGGGGAAAAGGCAAATGTTTTATTCATACAATCGTCCATATAAGTCTTGTAACCAAGAATGGGAACTGATCTGTGCAACAGAAATCTTTAAGAAGAGGCATTCTAACCAAGAACATTGGGATTAGGGTTCTCTAAAACCAGAAGCTATGACCATGTATATGAGATCAGAATCTAACAGTCATACATTGCAGTAGGAGGTATTGTAGTATTTTTTCAAATTTTTAAAACAAGTATAATGTACTAGTTATTTAAACAACGTCTTCAACAAAAATATTGATGAATTTTGGCATTAAAATTATAAACTGACATTAGCATGATAATGTCTTTCCATCTGACTAAAGTGCCGTTGAGAAAAGCAATGAGCTGTTATGAAGGTCTCAGACATTCTCACCAACTGTCAAGTTTGATTCTCACCATTGTTGAAGGTCTGTCTGTTACCCATTTAGGCATCATGAAAACTAGTTAGTGATGTCAGAAAAACAGTTCTTTCTTTTATAAAGAAGAAGGGCACTTCTCTGGGGCTAGCCTCATCAGGAGTTCATTTTATTACTGTCACATTAATGGGCACATCTGACATTATATATTGAGTTGTAACCTACTGAACACAGCACAGTGTAAGCTACAAGTATTTATTTGATTTAAACATGAATAAATCATGTGCCCTGTGTGCATTTCCAAATTTGCAGAAGTTCAAGTTAGTAACAGTCAAATCGGCATCTCCTCAAGGTCTAGTCCCCTGCCCTCAAACCACCCCAGTTCACTGCATCTATTCAGTTTTCATCAGACCCAGAGGTATTAGTATACTCTTGAGAGCCAACTCTTTCCTGATTCATGCAGCAAGTTTTCAGGCTTCCTGCGATTTAGTATGGAGATACATTTTACCACCTTAACATATTTTGATTCTTGCTGGCAGCATCAGCATGTATTGGATCCCCAGTTCTTGCAATTACTGCCATACTCCAAAGGATTTATGTCACATCCTTGTTGAATAACTTAGATCCAGAAATAATCTGATCTGCTGCCCATGGAAACTCAGAACTTCAGCCCATCTAGTGGCATGCAAAGCATCATCTCTGTCATTTGAATCATGATGGTCCTTGCGGGGGAGGGGGGCCTCACCCATGGTTTAGTGTGGGGTTATACAGTATACTTTTTTTATGGTAAGTCCATTTATGTTTAGGTGCTCAGAAAGACATCTTTGTAGAAATGCTTTCATGTCCCCCCTCATCCTCTGCATCTTCTGGCAGTCCCATGACTCTCATGTTAGTTGCCCTGGCATGACTTACCAAATGTTTTAGTCTGTGACTCAGCACCATGTTTCCTTTTACAAGCCACAACACTATTGTTGAGGATTTTGCAGCTCTGTCTGTTGCCGCCTTGGCCTCTTCCTCTACACTGAACACTTTCATATCCAGCACTGTGATTTTTTTTTCTTGTGGGACTCGAGTTCCAGTACCTATGGCCTGTATGGTCTACAGGAATGCTGCATTGGATGGTTGGGAGGAGTCTGTATAAGACGTGGAGGTTGCTGGCTCTCCACTCCCCGTGGCCTGAATTATTTTCTGGTGGGTACCATCACATGCACTCCCTCCTCTGGTATTTCATCCATTCCAAAATTTTGCGGAAGTGAAATTCTGACTTCCATGGTAAATCTATCAGCAGAATTTTATTTTTGCACAACACTAGTAAGTAAACATGTACATGTTTTATGGCCAAGTTCCAGTTTTCCTCATCTATATCACATTTACAACCTAGGTCTTTGCTTCATGCCTGAAGTGCTTTTTTGACTGATACAGGGTTAGCTCCCTGCAATAGCCTTTAGAAGGCTGTGAGAGCTTTGGTTTTAGGCTAGGGATTGCAGATTACCTCCTCAATTAGGGTTAGTGTGGGAGCCACACCATAAAACTATGATTTTACCCACAGGTAAACAAAGAAATCCCCCGTTTGAATTCTATATTCTTGTTTGATGTCAGTGAAGGATTTTAGACTTTGCCAGAGAAAAGATCACCCACAGTTAGCACCCCACACCTTTTCCACCTAAGAAAGGCTTGATGTAAAAAGACATTATAGCCCCTATTGCCTTTAGAAGTGATATGGAGGGACATTTTGGGGGAAACCCACTGCACAACCCCTATGAATCTATGGGCCCCAGTCCATTTATTGTCTAGCTGTTTCAAGAAGTTTTTTACATGCTGTTGGTAACTGAGTTTGCCTCAAGGAGTGTGAAAGAAGACAATGTAGCAAACCACCTCCACCCCTCATTTTCAAGAGACATCCATTGTGGATCAGTCCCGCAGCCAATATTTGCTGTAAAGGATGACTGGGCTGCCCAGAAATACTGTTAGAGATGTGGACGGGCAAGGCCTTCCTGTTTAACGAATAGTTGCAGAGTGCTCCTCTTTATTTGTACCATTTTCCCCACCCACAGGAAGTGATGCGGCGTGCTATTTAACTGCTTAAAGAATTAATAGGAGACCTTCACAGGAAGACTCTAAAACAAATAAAAGCACTTGGTTAATATGCACATTTTGTAGTACTAATACTACTTACTGTATGACTGTGACAGGCAGTGTCTCCCACCTGTTGCAGTCCTTCCTTATATTTGTTAATAGGGCTCATAAATTTACTTGTAGAGGTTAGACATCTTACTGGGTATTTTAATTATTAAGTATTTTAAAGAACTGACTACTCACATGTTGAGTGGGTTGTGGTCTAAATACATAGCTGAGCCTATTCCTGGGGCCAGAACTTCATTCTTTGATAATTTATTTTAGGGTCTGTTAATTTACTGTACTCTTCTAGGTAGTATAGTAACATTTGGGGACCGTACAGAGGAAGGTATAGTAAATATCCTAGCCAATCTCTCTTTCATCATGTCAAACAGGAGCTCTTGTAAGTCTGATAAAAATACCTTATTAAAATCTCTGGGGAAACTATTTGGCCCTGGGGTCTTTCCTCCCTTCAAATGTCTGACTGGCCTCTTCACTTTCTCCCATGACGTATTACCCTCTAGTTGTTGTACCACTGGCTCTGGCATTGAGTTAAGGAGGGCTTTGGTAAAAATCTTTGCTAAATTCTCAGTACAGGACTGTACTTCAGAGGTATATAAGATATTGTAGAAGTCTTTAAAGCATTCCTCAATTTCTGAATCAGTGCATTTCAGATCACCATTTGCTGTTGGTATTTGGGCTGCAATTTTGGCACATGACCTGCTCTATAACTGCCAGGCTAACCATTCACCTACTGTATCTCCCTCAAAGTGGTGGCCTGATGAGTCAGTAGTACTGCCCTCTCCACCTTGGCTGTACTCAAGGAGTTGTACTCCCATTTTAATTTCTGCAGGTAAATACAACCTGCAGAAGTTGGCTACACCATATGAGAGTTTTCTGCATCCTTGATGCTTTGCTCAAGTTTAGATAACTGTTTTTCATCTGTTTTCCTTAAATGGGATGCAAATGCGATCACAGTCCCTCTTGATATAGCTTTCAAGGCTTTCCATCTGGTTGAGGCAAAGGTTTCACCCTTTCGTTTGTAAGTGCTCACTTATTTGCTGCTTGATAAAGCCCCCAAATTTGGTAATTTTTACGAGAAGTGGATCCAGTTTCCAGCTTTTGTTAGTGACTGGGATGCCCCACCCCACTAAATTTCCCAGCACCAGAGCACGTTTGCTGGTTTTTGTTGTACCATGTTGGGCAGAGTGCAGGATGGTGGTGAGATTTTGCTACACAAACATGGCATATAATTGTGCTTAAGAAGAATGGGGTGGGAGTAAAATGTACAGTATATTCCCTGCCTGCAGAGTAGAGATGGTGCCATATATCAGGGTATGCTCTTTCATGAGGTTTAGTAGAGCTTTAGAACTTCTTGACCGAGGACTAATGTGTTGGGAGGCTCAGTCTAACACCATATCTGTAACACAGATAAAATCCCTTCTGATCAGCCAGGGGCCTTTGAACGCTACCATTTCAACTGATAACTTGTGAGAGAAATCAGTGCCATTAATGTTACAGCTGTAAATCAAACCTACTGCTGCTGTAGTCTGCATCCAGAGTTCATATTATTTCTGTAGCAGGATGCATCTCCCTCCCACATCTATCCTGAACCTTAGCACCACACCCAGGAATCGAGGTTTTAGCCAAACAGCTGCACCCCTGGCCTTTGACATAAAAAAGGACCCATGCCACTCCCACCCCCCACACTACAATTTTTAGACATGTGGAAACTTTCATTCTCAATCATATGGGTCTCTTGGAAAAAGAGGTAATTTGTTTACATGCTATGAATTTTAGTACTCTCTTTCTCCTAACAGATTTATAGGCCAGTAATATTCTACAACCTGACCTTTAACTTATCCACCATTTTACTGGAAACCAGAATTCTATTGCAGCCTCTGAAAACTGTGAATCTGCTTTAACAGGCCTTGTGTATGCCATGATGTCAGTTTAGCAATAACAGTGAACTTCTCCTGTAACTTCTCTCCCCCCAAATGTAAGGTCACTTCCAGCCTCAACTGTGACCAGTCCGAGAACATGAGATCCTTTTCCAATCAAACGGTAAACTGTAACTGTAAGTAACACCTCTACCTCCCTCCTCCCTCCCACCCAAGTAAACATTGGCCTTCGCCCTCTCCCCCAGTAACCCAATAGAACCTTCAAAGAATAAACACCAAACATTATTGCAGTCGACATAGCCCATGTTCCACCCCCGTCAGACAATTTGGACTTGAATCAGATACCCTCTTTCCAGTGTGATGGTTAGAATACGCTAATGGAACTTTAAAAAATTAAAATCTTATGAGAAATTAAAAAGCTATAATAGTGTAGCATGACACATAAGTCCTGAATAAGCAGACCTGTGGCCATACATTACTAAACAATGGAAAAACTTTATCTGCTAAAACCATAGTACATCAATGAGCAGTTTAATCTGGTTCAGTTTCAGTTGCTTACCATCTGTATCCCCTCTCCCCCCAGTTGCCCCTGAAAAAGGGACTTCTAGGCCCAGTGGGCTTACCAGGTCAACAAAATTAAATAAATAAATAAATAAATACTCTTAGGCACCTCAGAATTTGGCACCTTTAGAATTTGTCACATTACTTACAGGAGAATATTATTAAAGCACTGTAATAAGGAAGTTCATATTCTAAACTTTGTGATAGGTAAACACAGTAACATCTCAAACCCTGATCAGTCACCCTCCCTCAGCTTAGGCCTGGTCCAATGCACCCTCTGTATTTCATATTTAGCAGCCTTGGATCCCAAGCTGAACTTTTCTGCTAGCCACCGCTATATGGTTTACCCAGAGTCCTGGCTTTCAATACCTTCCAAGAGGACGATTAGACTGATATTAAACTGACAGGCCTGATTCTCTTCATCCACCACCAGGACTTCAAGTTCCATCAGAGCCTGTTTCAAGTCCACACTTTCCTGGGCAAAGTCCTGTATCACATCCCTGAGCTCACATATTCATTTCTTCATTACACCAATGCAGTTAGAATGGGCTGCTGAGGTTTCTGATAAACTCATCACCACATTCTGCAAGTAAGTAAAGTGAACCATTAGATTTGTGAAACTGGCTTTAACTTTCTGCTACAATTTGGTGATTAGTGTGGGTAGGGCTGTCACTCATGGCCATGCAGGTGGTTTACTTGTTCCTGACTCCATCGCCATAATGTGCAATCTAGTGTGTCCCTCTGTGGCTGATGAGCTCAAAGTTTATAGTCCATCAAAATTAAGTTTTGTCTGACATTTCTGAGATTTAGTTGCTGCCATGGGTTGTAAAAGTTCAGATTAGTTGAGGATTGAAGGTGCCAGAGACAAAAACTGACATTTTAAATCTGTTTTAGGTGGTAGGCAAGCAAAACAGCTCAAGGAATCTCCCTGTGCTGGAGGCCAGATGTCTCAACTGCAAGTCTGGCTAACAGCTCACCAGCAAATAAAGACCAGGGCATGGTCATAGGATTATCAGAAAATGTTTATTTGAAAATAAAAGTTTCAGACCAGGCATGGGGTGGTGGACTACTGTACTGAATTTTTTTATTTTTAAACAGCGTTTCTGATAATCCTACGACCAAGCCCTGGTCTTTACTAGACTTGAGGTGTTTGTTTTAGGTGGTGCATTTGGGGAGCCAAGCTAATGTGCATCCACCATGCTTGGTAGCCTGGCCACACCCCTTCCCGTTTCCCACTTTATGCTGAGGAGAGCAAAGGTGTTTATGAGGGATCAAATACTTTTTGGGGAAGTTCTGTGGGTGCTGTGGACTTTACTCTCAAACTCTGCAAGCTGCTTTATGAACACTCATGTCTGGATTAAAACCAGAAAAAATGAACTCTGGGTTCTGTGTGAGCACTCTATAGACTGCTGTTGCTTAACATTTAAACTGTGCTCTCCCCAGAGAATGAAACAGAGTCTGTTTGCCCCCTTTTCCAGGTTGAGCCAGAAGGCACTGATTGGTATGAAACGAAAGTGCAGCACTGGTGGTTACAGCAGTCAGGATTCCAGCATTTTGTTTTTCAGCAGGACCTGCTGCATGGGTAACCCCGGAGTGAAGGTGAGTGAGTGCAAACTGATATTGCCTATTAAACACCATGATGTAAGGGAAGTAGTTGTACATGTTTGCCATGTGGTCCCCTGACACCTGAGTCCTTCCCTCACTTTCACCAAGGAAACCAGCATCAGCAGTTCTGAGAGAGCCCTCCCCAAGGTTCATCCAGTCACGCTAGTACAGTATATGGAACCAGGAAGTTATGATTGTGCATGTAATAAATGTTCCTTTGTCAAATCACAAAGAAACCTTTTATTCTTGTCACAATACTGTAAATCAAATTGAAGTTTTCCTTGCATGCATCTAACCACAAAACACCGCCATGTAGAAGTACAAATTTAAAGAGAATATTCTGGCCCCCACACACATATACGTATTCTGAGAATACGTATGTGGATCAGGAAGTATGTGTAGGTCAGTGGTTAGCAAGAATCTTTGTTATCTAGACATGCACACCCCTGAGATAATTCATGAAGTGCAGTGCAGATGCAAAGGCAGTTCAAGGATCTAAAAGTAAATCAGCAATAAACTATAAGGTAAGAATTATAGGAGCATGGTTTAGTTCTCTCTCTCTCTCTCTCTCTTGCCAAATGTAGTATCAATGATGTGTAACTTACCTAAAACATTGCTTAAAAATTAAGGAACTTGATCATTGAAGAACAACTGTGCTGAACCTAAAAGTAATTTTTACCAGCTGATGCTGTTTTTAAAATACTGTTTCAAATTCTAGTATCGTACCATCTTTATTGCTCTTTTCACAGGCTCAGTGGGTGTTTCGGATTTACATTCTGGTGTAAAGTGTCATTTTAAAACTGTATGATGTAGTTTATGTCCCGGTCAACCAAGATGATTTTGCCAGCAATTACAGAACTGAACAAGCACATAAACTACATCATATAGTTCTAAAATGGTACTTACTACCTATGTGGAAACCACAAGCACCCACTAGGATAACTAAAAAGCCTGTAGAAATAGAACGCTAACAGACTTGGAACCAGTATTTAAAAATCAACTTCTGCAGGAGAAAATTACTTTCAGTTCAGCATAATTTTCCTTTAAGCATTTAAACTGTTCCCCCCAGGCCTCCTTGAAAACGAGTGTTTTCAACACTTGCGTCAACCTGGTAAAAAATAAATTAATGATAATAATAATAATGCATTCACTCATGGAGGCTGATTCACAAACAGTTGCATCTGCTGCAAGTTCCCGGTGCATCGAACATACGGCACAGGGGGCTTGCATCAGAAATTTGGTGCTGATCACAATTCTGGATCATGTGTGTGAGATGCAGCAAGTTAGACTAGCTCCCTCCCCCAGTCTAACTTTGCATCCAAGGGGGATCCATTTTACAGGGCTTGCACCAAACCTTTGGTGCAAGCTGCCATAAAATGTGAAAAGATGTTGCAAATGCACTAGGCCTTCTCGAAACGGGCTGCATTATGCTGAAGTGCTTTGGTGCAGCTGTGCCAAACATTGTAGATGACTCCGGGCTTGGCCGAAGCCCTGCATCATCCTTGGTGAATTGGACCCCTGGTAATCAAGTATCCAAAACTGGACTAAAGTTAATAGAACAGCTTAAAACAACACCAAATTATTTCTACATGTGCATATACAACACATTACAATACAATTCTCCTCTTGGGTTAAGAGTCCAGAGCCAAGAGTAGCAAGAGCAAGGGAGTAACAGGGCAGTTAGCTCAGCAAGGATCCCAGTATAATCCATAATTTAAACGTATGTATATACAGAAGTTCAATATTAATCCTAAATGACATACCTGTGGAGAAAGCAAATTTACAGCCTTAGCCTTTTACACATTATGTTACTCACAATGAAGAAACATCACTAATATTGTTATTAATGAAACGGTATTCCCTGAGTCACTACACCATCTAAATTCTCAGCTGCCCATCTAACAAAACTTTTCATACACCTCCTGGGGTAACTACTGTGTACTTGTTTTGTACTGCTATAGTATGTGGGTTTTTTTTGTTTGCACTACATAATTTTGCCCTTCTACAGAACACTGGCATGTTCTCACCTGGAGTACTGTGTACAGTTCTGGAGCCCTCACATCAGGAAAAACATCATAAACTGGAGTCAGCGCACAGGAGGGTTACCAAGATGATACATGGCCCAAAGAGTAGGAAGAACTTGAGGGCCAAAACACCCAGCTGGTTTAGCACTGAGATTCACCCAGGCAATGAGGAAAAAAGAGGTTGGTAAAAGAGATTCAGAAGGAGCCAGAGGGAAGAAGGAAGGCAAGGAGGACTGCCAAAAGCTGTCTGACTTAGCAGATAAGACAGTCCAGTAAGCTGAAGCTCAGAAGCAACTGCAGTTAGCTAAGAGAAATAGAAAGGGGGAAACAGCAATTTTTTTTTTGTTATATTAGCGAGAAAAAGGGCAAGAAAATTGGGATTGTTAGGCTCAGGAAAGGGGATTGGTGGGTGAAGGAAAATTGGAGCAAAGCAGAAGTACTAAATGAGTACGTCTGTTCCATCTTCACCAGAGAGAGGGAATGAGAGAGAGAGAGAGAGAGAAAGAAAGAGAGACTAGTGCTAGTAGGAGGGTAATCGAGGTGGGAGGACAATGGCAAAGGATGTGTTGATAGAGGTGGACAGGGTGAAGACAGGGTTGCTAGCATTGAGGATAGATAAATCCCCAGACCCAAATAGCACACACCCAAGTGTGCAGAAGAAACTGAAGGAGGAGCTTGCAGATCCATTGGCTGACCTGTTCATTAGTTCACTGGAGTCAGGCATGGTACTGCAATACTAGATAAAAGCACATGTAGTGCCCCTCCATAAGAGCAGCCCAGAAATGACCCAGGGAACTACCAACTGGTTAGTCTGACATCAATTATGTGCAAGCTCATGGAGATGATACTTAAAGAATGGTTAATAGAGTATCTGGATGACTATCTGGAAGAGAATGGTCTCCAGGGTGAGAGATAACATGGTTTTATGGGAGAGAGGTCATGTCACATAAATTGATTGACTTCATTGACTGGGTTACTAAAACAGTGAACAGGGATTAAGCAGTGAAATACTTTACCTGGACTTCAGCAAGGCCTTTGACTCTGTACCCCACAGGAGGTAGATCAGGGAGTTGGCAGACAAAGGGATTGGTGTGAAGTTGACCAGGTGGGTGGAAAACTAGTTGAGGGGCAGAACCTAGAGTGTGATGGTGGGAGGTGACCTCTCTAGCACCAGGGAGGTCACCAGTAGGTTCCCACAGGGCTGGGTGCTTGTACTGGTGTTGTTCAATGTTTTCATCAATGATATTGGGGATGGCATTAAGAGCAAAATGTTTCTATTTGCAGCTGACACCAAGCTCTGTGGGAGGGTAGACACAGCAGAAAGGATACAAGTCCTAAAGGAAAATCTGTAAAAGCTAGAGTGGGGGGTCCAGGACCTGGCAGCTTGGCTTCAATGCAAAGAAATGTAAAGTTATGCATATTAGTGCCAAGAACCTGAGCACTGAGTACAGCCTGGGAGAGGGTCCAGATATCTGCATCAGAGGAGGAGAAGAACCTCGGAATGATGATTACTTGTCACCTGAAACACTCCACACAATGTAGGAAAGCAGCAGCAAAGACAGATAAAATGTTGGGTTGCATTGCCAGAAGGATCAGCAGCAGGACACAGGAGCTAATGTTGCCCTTGTGCAGGTCATTAGTGAGACCGCATCTGGTGTATAGTGAACAGTACCGGTGCCCATACAACATAAAGGACATAAAACTGTTGGAGATGGTCCAAAGGAGGACAACAAAGATGATAATGGACCAACAGGGTAGGACATACGAGGAGAGGTTGAAGGTACTGAACATGTATTCCTTAGAGGAAAGGAGAGAGAGTGGGGACATGATTGAGATCTTCAAGTATTTGAAAGGAATAAATAGGGTGGACAAAGACTGTATTTTCAAGCTGAGTGGGAAAAAAAAAAAACACGAGGGGATACAGTCTCAAGTTGAGGGGAAGGTTTAGGACAGAGGCTAGGAGGCATTTCTTCACTGAGAGAGTGTTGGCATGTTGGAATGTACTTCCGGAGGAGGTGATTATACTAGAAATAGTAGGCAGCATTAAGAGAGACTGGGATATCGTTAAGGGGCAAATAGGGGTCAACGGAAGAGAAGGGTGGATTGGGGAGAGGGGGATAGGGTCAGTAGCTTATGCTGAGAGCCATGCATTACAAGCAGCATAGATAGACCTAATGGCCTTATTCTGCTGGCTTTTTCATATGTTCATATGATGAGCATAGACTGGAGAACCTCAACATACACTTACTGGTGTCCAGAAAGGAGAGAGGGGCACATGACAAAAATATCATCATAAATGATTCATTAAAGCAGTCTAGCTGGTGTAACAAGGCATACAGTAAGGCAAGCAGGGTGCTGGGGTGTATTGGGATGGGTTTGTATTAGTGCCTATGTACAGATCACTGGTGAGACCACAACTAGAGTACTGTGCCCAGTTCAGGAGTCCTCACTTAGGAAAGATAAGCATTGGCTGGACACGGTGCAGCACAGGGTAACCAACAGGGCAGATCCTCAGAAGATTGAGTTAGGGCACTTAACATGTACTCACTTGAGGTCAGATGAGTGAAGGGTGGTATGACAGAGACCTTCACATTCCTGAAAGGAATGAACAAGGTAAACTGTGAGAAATTATTCAACGAGAGTAGCAAATCTAAAACACAAGAGCAGGAGTGGAAGCTGCTGGGGTGGGGTGGGGGCAGGATGGAAGTGAGAAAGTTTTATTTTATAGAAAGAGTGTTTCAGCCGTGAACAGTATGCCAGTGGAAGTGGCGGGCACCAAAACCATTGGCAGTTTTGAACACAATTGGAACACAGTTAAAGGCTTAGTAGTTACTTGGACAGGAGTTAGTAGTCATAGTAAAACAGGGAGTGGGGGGGGTAATGTAGCAAAGGACCCCGTAATAACAGAAGACATTGGGGTATGATAGGGTGTTACAGGAAGACTAGATGGACCAGTGGTCTTTTTTCTGCCATCATTGTCTACGTTTCTATGCTTAAATACATGAGGTAATAAAAAAGTGGACAACAAGCAAGCTGCTCACAGAGCGTGGCAACATTAATACCAGGGACAACAAGAGAAAATTTGTGGGGGCATGTTAAAAAAGGACATTACACAGAAAGTACTTCTTCACAAATCTGATTTTGATAAAGTGGAATACAGTAGGCTGCTCACAGAGGTAATCATTGCTGAAAATGGAGGGATTCAAGGGAATGGACACAAAAAGCTGGTTAAGGGAGCTGGGGGAGGGGAGGATGGTTATAAACTATAGGGTATGTGTACAGTTCTGCCTCAAAGGGCAAACTGGATAGACCGTGAGTTAAAACAAAAAATTCAGTGCACACACACACACCCATGGCAAATCTTTCAAATACTGTGTTACAATGTTCATCTACCTGAATTGGCTATTTATTTAATCTCAAAAAGGCGTGGTGCTCTTTTGGTGTTTGATGTGAATTTCAGCCCAGCCACCAAACATTTCAGTAGGCCACCCATAGGCGGGGCCCTTATTCTAAAATGAAATTGCCTTCATTCTTTTATATAAGGTGCACTGCCTAAACTTTTTATTTATGTATTTATTTAAAGGTTTTACCAGGAAGGCATGCTGAGCAGATAACTGCTCAATTCCCAGATGTGACCTGGGGGCAGGGGGAGAAGGAGAACAAGCATATGTTTTACAATCAACATCATAGAACATACATGGATTAAATGTTGTACAATGCTTAATGGGTATAGACCAATTTACCATCAACAACATGTATTAAGTGCAGTCATCAAATCATTGTACGAGGCAGGTGATAATGCAAGTGACAATGGAAAGTGGTACAGATACATAGAAAAATGCAGTGTGTTACATGGAGGCCTTAGAGGCAGTCAGCACCTGGAACTGATGGTAACCCATGAAGTGGGTGCAAGAGGAAGGGTGCTGTCAGTTACAGCAACACCTTCCCGGCGCAATCCACTCATGGCGATGGAAAGGTAGGGCAACCGGATGAGGGAGTGGGCGAACTAGGCGACAGGATGTTGCTATACGTATGCACGTTGGGGGGTTGGGAGTGAGCATGGCAAGCGTGTGCTGGGAGGGGGTGGAGAGGCTGTAGGAAGTGGCACTGTGGTTGCAGGTCGAGCTGCGTCATGGTGTCAGGGATAGGCTAGTGGCTGGGGTGGATAAGGTACTGGGTTCAGGTCTGGGCGCTGGTGCGATTTTTATTGCACCCAGCGAAGCCTTTTATTTTTACTGCTTTCACCTCCACATGCACCTCCCTGGGTTGAGAATCCTTAAGTAGGGGTCCGAGGGGCAAAGCCCCCCACGAGGGGAGGTGTGGGGGGCCACATCCCCCCTCACAGTAAGCAGTAAAAATATGTCCTGGCACCATTGTGCTGGTGTGCCGGGGTTGTCAGAGTGGCAAAAATGTGCTCGGCATTCTGACTGAGCGATAACGGTGATTGCCTTTAGGCATTCGCCGTTATCACATAGACCCGGAACTGATGTGGGTACATGTGCAGATGGAGGAGAAATGTTCTTTGAGAAGAAAGTTGAGGTTCTGCGAAGGGTCTGCCAAATAGCCAGGGAGTGCATTCCAAAGTTTGGGCATGCGATGTGAGGAGCTGATTGGCCTGCTGAAGTGGCCATGAATGGGACAGACAGGAGTCGCGAGTCATTGTATCTCAGTGCATATCTGTGGGGGAGGGTTGAGGTTGAGATTACCGAGGTGAGATATGGAGGGAGGGACTGTGCTGTGAAACTAGCACAGTGTGAGAGGCGCCTGCCATGTAGCGAGGGGAGTTCGAGGGTCCCGTATAGTACGTAGTGATGAGTGGAAGGGGGACAGTCAAGAGCAAAATGACTGAAGGAGTGGCAGAGGGGATCCAGTCTGGTTAGGGTGGTCTTTGGGGGGGGGCACTGTAAACTATGTCACCGTAGGAAAAAGTTGGGAGAATCATCTTCTGCACAATCGCCCGGCAAGCTGGCAGTGAGATGCAGCCGTGATAGCAGTACAAAGCTCCCAACTTGGGGTGAAGCTTTTTGTGGATGGCATCGATATGCACAGAGAAGTCCAGGTTCTGGTCAAGCCAGACCCCAAGATATCTGCATTTAGTGCAAGTCTCAAGAGTAGTCCCATCCAGGGTGTGGAAGAAGGGGGTAGAGGGGAGCCTAGAAAGTCTCTGCTTTGTGCCGAAGGTCATGGAGACTGTTTTCTTGACATTGAGAAAGAGCTGATTTGAGTGAAACCATTGCTGAATTTCGTTGAAGTCCTGCTGGAGTCTGGTCACCACTTCAGAGGACGAGGGGCCGGATAT
Source organism: Neoceratodus forsteri (assembly GCA_016271365.2). Lineage (NCBI taxonomy): Eukaryota > Metazoa > Chordata > Ceratodontiformes > Ceratodontidae > Neoceratodus > Neoceratodus forsteri. The sequence continues at coordinate 668,066,443 of CM057459.1, read as the reverse complement.
GTACAGTACTGTATCATCCGCATGCATGTGAATGGATGTGTGTGGGCAGACAGATGGTAGGTCATTGAGAAAGATGGAGAAGAGGAGCAGGCCAAGACTGAGCCTTGTGGTACACCAGAGGTAACACGGAGGGGAGCAGAGGTGGTGCCACCAATTCAGACAGATTGGGATCTGCCTATCAAGTAAGAATGAAACCAACTAGTGGCCATGCTTGAGAGCCCTGCAAAAAAGAGCTTGGATAGAAGAAGGGAATGAGAGACAGAGTCGAATGCTTTTGCCAGGTCAACAAAAATGGCAGAGGTGATATGACTACTGTCCATACCTGTGAGGATGGAATCAGTCAGCCTTAAGAGAGAGGTGGTGGTAAAGTGGGACTTCCTAAAACCAGACTGGAAAGGTATGAAAAAGGAAGAGGAATTAAGATGATAGGAGAGTTGAGAGAGGGCAAGGCGTTCTTGGATTTTAGCCAGAATAGGAAGGAGGGAGATCGGGCGGTAATTCCCGAGCCAGAGATCTTGGCCGACTTTTAGGCCTGATCCCTAGTCCTGAGGAAGGTCACGGTGATTGCAGAAATCCATGGCAAATGGGCACTTCACACCCGAACGTGTCTGAATAAGGCAATGAAGTTGCAGACTGCGAAGAATTTGGACTTGAAGTACTCCAAGGCAGAGTTGATTGAGGTAGCCCGTGGGATGTAAGATCAATCAATGCTAGCCAGGTCAGATAAGACAGATGCCAGGTCCAGGGATTTAAAGGATCCAGACAGGATGGTTCTGGGAGGGGTTTTGGCCTATGTATTTTCCTGACTGAGTAGATCATGTGATGATCACTTAGGGAGTTTGGAAGCAGGCCTGAGGCTATTACCTGGTGAGGATGGGAGGTAAAGAACCAGTCCAGAAGGGAGTGGCTCAGTGAAGTGGGATTGTGGCGTGTGGGCTCCTTTATAAGCTGTGAAAGATATAGGGTTGACACCTGGCTGCTCTGCTTGGAGCAACTACCTGAGAGCCAGTTCTGGTTAAAATCCCCCAGGGTATGTAGTTCACCCCCTGCTGCCAGTGACGTAGTGTTGTTGAGGTGTTCCACAATGGAGGTGGAAGTGGAGACAGGAGAGCAATAGGAGCTGGCAATAAAAATGGGGCTAGTGTGGGGAAGGGGGTTTAACTAAAATAGCATTGATGGAGTTTGTGGGCAACTGTAGTTCGATGGGGGTGAACTGAAGTTATGAGTTGATGTACATGGCTACACCGCCGTCTCATTTGCTGCCAGGGCAGTCATGATGGATCAGAGTGTAGCCAGGAATGGCGAATTCGCCATCTTGATTGTGTAGTTTCAGCCAGGTCTCAGAAATAGACAATATGTCAGGTCTTAAGGAGAGAACAGTTGATTGCAGTATGGTAAGTTTGTTTAGGAGGCTACACATGTTAAGGTGGGTGAGTTTTAAGCCTCAGGGAAGTTGAATCGGGGGGGGGGACAGGGTTTGGGCAGGGGGTTGGGTTTAGACTGGGGTTTGTTTCTACATCCCCGGATAGAAGGAATAAAAGGGTTAGAAGAATTTTAGTTTTGGGCATGGCCTGTTGGAGTTTGCAGAAAGAGTTAGGTGACTCGGTGGGGGGGGAGCCACTGCAGGGTCCTGAGAATGGATGTTTAGGGTAAATAATTCAGCATGAATGGCAGGTGGTAGGACAGAAGGACCTGCCAAAAGAAAAGGTAGGGGAGCATCAGGGAGTTGCACAGTGGCCGAGGTAGAGGAGTGTGGATTAGCAGCATCTAGTGTGTAAGGTTCTGGCTGACAAGGCTGTGCCTCAGAGTGGCGGGAGGTAGCGAGACCAGAGGAGATAGCAGAAAACACACTGAGAGGAATAGAAGCATCTTAATCAGTCTTAAAGGCAGCATGTTGAGGGTTATTAGTGGCCACTAAGGATAAATGCTGATAAGCAGCTAATGTTAATGTAGGCTGATAGGTTTTGTTAAAAATCCACATGACATTTCCCAGACTTCCTCCCAATCTGAGTGGGAATGATTGAAAAGTCCCCGCTTTCAATATAATACCATCCTGGGGGAAAAAGCAGAACACCTCCTGCTTCGTTCAAAGGTAAAATATTTTGACCAGGGAGAAAAGCGGGAAAACTGCTTGCTCTTCGGCTATGTTCCCAAATATCAGATAGGATTGTAGCCTCTATCCATACTGAATCTGGCTCCCTCCTCACTTCCCATGGGATATTGTTGATTCCTTCAGAATTTTTGATCAGAACCTAGATGCCCCCTCCCTCTCCCCTTTGTCCAGCCCAATTGGATTCCTTTTTGCAGGATGTGCTCCTCCCTCAGCTGACGGACCTACAAGTTGCTATCTTACAAGCTCCATTAACCCTAATGGAAATTTCCCAAGTTATTGACTCTCTGGCCCTAGACAATGCACCTGGCCCGGATGGTTTTATCACTAATTTTTACAAGTCCTGTAGGGACCAATTGGCTCCTATTCTCTTAGATACCTATAGTCATATTTGTATGACTGGTCTATCTGACCCCTCTCTCATGGCAGCAACTATAGTGGTCCTACTTAAACCCGACAAGGATCCTCTACTTGTCTCCAACTACAGGCCGATATATCTTATTAATGTTGATATGAGAATTTTGGCTAAAGTGTTGGCATGTAGATTGGGACTTGTGTGGGACTCCATCCTCAGTAGAGAACAAGCTGGTTTTGTTCAGGGTAGACTCTCGGCTGACCACCTTAGGAAGCTGTCCTATCTCTTTTCAGTATCCAGGGACTCCTCTGCTCCTGCAGCCTTGGTGTCCCTGGATGCCGAAAAAGCTTTTGACCGGGTTTCATGGGACTACTTATGTACTGTACTCCCCAAATATCATATTCTCCAAGCATTTATTCAATGGGTCAGGGTGCTGTATTCTTCCCCGACATCCGGGATCCTTTATCATCACCATTTCCTCTTCACCAGGGCTCCACGCAGGGCTGTCCACTCTCTCTCTATTTATTCAATCTTTTCTTGGAACCTCTCTTCAGCAAAATTAATCTCTCCCCTGAGGTTCTGGGCATCCCAATTGGCTGAATGGAATACAAGCTTTCTGTCTATGCAGATGATATTTTGTTACATACCGCTTTCCCTGCCACATCCCTGCCTGCTGCCCTTCAGATTATCTCTCAGTTTGGTGCTCTTTCTAATTATAAGTTAAACCTTACTAAAATGAAGATTATGCTCCTGAACAATGTTACCCTTCAAGCTGACACTGCGCACCTCGGTTTGATCTGGACACCAGATAAATTAAAATATTTGGGGATTCACCTTAGTACCTCCCCCTCTAAAATGCACCATTTTAATCTAGATTCCCTGGTGACCCATCTTAAAGTGGATCTAGATCATTGGTCCTTACTTCCTCTTATGCTATGGGGCCATTTGAGCATCATTAAAATTAATATTCTCCCTAGACTACTGTACTTCCTCCAGATGTTTAATTTGGCCCTTCCCCAGTCATGGTTTAATCAGGTCCACCATCTTCTCTCTTCATTTTTATGGCAGGGTAAGGCAGTTAGCAGAGCATTATTTAAGCTCATGCTCACTAAACTGGATGGAGGACTACAGGTCCCTAACCTTTTCTTATATTACTTGGCCCTACACCTCATTCAGCTTTCCTACTGGGTAGGAACTCCAGGAGGCAACTCCAAAAGCATTATGTCCCTCAGTGGGTGGACATTGAACACTCCCTGTGTTTGGATAATGGTTTGGATATTAAGTTCCTCCCTTATCTCCCAAGGAGGAAACTTCCCCCATCCCTATGAGACTCCCCTCTGGGAGCATCCCAACTGGTTCACCTGCAACTCTGCTCTTTTTATGTTTGCTTGCGCGCATGCACAAGAATCATGTTGCGACAGCTTGCTAGAGTAGCAGGTTGTGGAGGTGCAGTCGTGTTGTGGCCAATGCCCCTACTGCTTTCTGGGGCTTGCCTCTGTTGCACCAATAAATGAGCACATTGCCTATGATAGCAGTGCAAAAATGTGCCACCAACTTGAAACATTTCCGCCTCTGCAATGAGGGAGTGCCCCCTCATTGCAGGGCGTGCCTTACCTGGTGTTATATTTCATCAAACATGGTGGTGGCTGCCGCTGTCCACCTTTAGTCCCCAGAAAGCCAATGTAGGGGGGTGCCCAATCCCCCCACATCAGCATGCCCCCTTCCCAGTTAATTTGCTGACGGGGGAGCCCAATCCCTGTTGGCATAATATCCTCTATAAGAAACTATGTGCCGAAGGGGTGCCCAATCCCCCTCAGCATCATGCCCCCCCAAACACAGACCCCATTTCTTTTTTTGCTGATGGGGTGCCCAATCACCATTGGTTCCAGCCCCCCCAAAAAAGAAAGAAACACCTAGGTGGCATGCTGGGAGCCCACCCCAGCATGTCAAATGTTCCTATAAAAAAGAAAACCTTCCTGCAATGTTTTTTAAAACATTTTTTTTTGGTTACCTGTGAAGAAAAATGGTCCCTAAGCTGTCTGTGGCACTCCCTCCTCCAACCCACCCACCTCTGCACCCCAACCTCACAACCCCCACAATACTTACCTCCGGGCCCGTGACGATCTTCGGTGGACCGGGAACACATCTGCACTCTTCTGAAGAAATGCCAGTAAGCTGTATAATGGCATAAATTTTTTTTTTTTTTCAACTTAGGTGGATATCTCACCCATTTTTGTGACTTTTAACACCAAATTTTCAACATGAGGTTCTTGGGACCCTACCTCATGAATTCAGTCACTGTCATGTCATTATTCAGTCCCGGAAGGTGATTTCACGGTCACTGTGAGGAATCACCTTTCAAGACTGATAAACAAAATGACAGTGTCACTGTTCATGAGGTGGGCTCCCAAAGTCTATGTTGCAAATTTGATGCAAAATCAAAATGACTGTGTTACGACACAAGCTGACTTATCGCCAATCAGAATTTTTAATATTTTCACTCCAGATTTTCAACATTGCTATTTTTCATGCCTCCTTATGAACAGTACAGCTGTCATATTTCACATTCTGCGAAATGTGTTTTGCACATCCGGCGCACAATGGCGCTGTCGCTGTGGGAAATCAATGTTCAGAACACATTAAGAAAATCACAGTGACACTGTTCATCAGTGGAGGTCTCAAAATGCCTATGTTGAAAATCTGGTGACAAAATTCCAGAAAATGACTATGTTACGAGCGTGCATTACGCAGTTTCCACGCACCCTGGTAACTTCGAAAATTTTCAATATTTTCATTCCAGATTTTCAACATTATCATATTTTCACACCTCCTTATTAACAGTATAGCTGCCATTTTTCACATCTTGCCCGAAATGTGTTTTTGCATATCCAGTGCACAATGGCGCAGTCACTGTGGGAAATCAATGTTTGGGACAGATTAAGAAAATTACAGTGACACTGTTCATGAGCGGAGGTCCCAAAATGCCTATGTTAAAAATCTGATGACAAAATTCCACAAAATGAGCATGTTACAAGCATGCATTGCCCAGTTTCCACACACACTCATAACTTCCAGAATTTTTAATATTTTCCCTCCAGATTTTTAACATTGTCATTTATGCACACCTCCTTATGAACAGTTCAGCTACAGTTTTTCACATCCTGTCCAAAATGTGGTTTCACACATCTGGCGCACAATGGGCACAGTCGCTGTGCAAAATCAACATTCAGGACAGATAAAGAACATTATAATGCCACTGTTCATGAGCAGAGGTCCCAAAATGCCTATGTTAAAAATCTGGTGTAAAAAATTCCCAAAATAATTGCATTATGGGTGTGTGTTGCGCAATTTATGCACGCTCGTGACTTCACCAAATTTTTTATATTTTCACTCCAGATTTTCAACATTACCATTCTTTTACACCTCCTCATGAACAGTATAGCTATAATTTTTTATATGTTGTTCAGAATGTGTTTTCGCACCTGTGGCGCCAAATGATACAATCGCTGTGCAAAATCACCTTTTGGCTAACAAACTGTCGCTGTTCATGCGGTGGGGTCACAAAAAGCCCATGTTGAAAACTTGGAGTCAGAGTACTAAGAAATGCCCAGGGTGTTAGGGTTTCCGACAATAATGCCCTGCCCTGTAGGGACTAACAGACATCAGGGGTATGGCTTGGGATTGTCGACAGTAATGCTCACGCCATTCCACCCCCAACCCCACCCTGCAGCCAGTGACAGGCTTTGAGCTGTGCCTTAGACTCTTTGGCCCCAAAGTTCACCCCATTCTCCTATACTGCACCCATTTCAGCATATTTCCTTATGGAATGGGGTGACTGTAAAGTCGAACACCCCAAGACACACCTCAACAATTGTCGGTGTCTGCGGGGTAGGGTGAGGTGAAATGGCATCAGCGTTATGGGTGACAACCCAAAGGCACACCTTAATGCCTGTCCATCTCTGCAGGGTGGAGGTGGGGTTGGCGTCACTTCAGTACTTCACTGCCATTCCTATTCTGCATCTGTCTAACTCCTGCACTTCCAATTTTAATATCAGCATGCAAACATTCAGCATTGACAAATGCTTGTTTTAAAGTCTGTCCATATAAAGACATATCCCCACCATTGTTTGGGAATCCTAATTTCCATATAGCTGGACTGCTTCTCTCTGAGAAGTTTTGGCCTGACATGGGGGTGCAATCAGTTGGTGATCTTACCTTCAGCCAAAAGCTGTTATCCTTCCAAGATGCCCATGTCAAATAACACTGGCCCACCTCCTCGTGTTTTTGATATTTCCAACTTTCACAGATGCTTCTGCAACACTTTGGCAGTGGTCCATGGCTTAGTCCATTAGGTATCTCAGTTCTCCCTCTCATTCATCAGGCTCCTGTTTCCCATAAAATTTCATATTACTACTGGGCGCTACAGGATTTCCTCACTACCAATGCAGGGCCAAGAGTTTTTTGCTGGAACCACTCCCTCCCATCATCTGATACTCCCAGGAACTGGACCACTATCTGGAGACACCTTTATAAATTTATCAAGTGGGACAAATACCATTTTATGCAGTTAATATTATTCAAAGCCTGTGCCATACCCCTGTTTGTCTGCTTAGAATGGGTAGACTCCCTGATGACCTCTGTTCCAGGTGTGGTAAAGAACCTGCCAATTTACTCCTTATTCTATGGCATTGCGAGTGAGTGGCCCCATTCTGGAACTCGATTTGAACCCATCTAGATTCCCTCTTGGGATTGTTTAATGCTTTACTCCCTAAAATACACATTTTGGGGGACTATACCAATGCCCTGGCTGGGAATCAGAGACCACATATGGCCTTAATTTCCGTATGTGCAAAGAAAGTTATCCTTCGACATTGGCTTGACCAGGGGATACCTCAATACCTTGAGTGGCATAGAGAGATATTATTTGCCCTGCAAGCTGAATGCCTTATTGCCAGTATGGCTGGCTGACTCTCACATTTTCAGTGTATTTGGGAACCACTGCAGGATCTACTGATGATCTGAGCATTCCTATTAATATATAGGTGCCTTCTTTCCCTGGCAGTCCAGATCATTCCACCTTGTTGTATTCTCCTGGGTACTCTCCGGTGGTGTGCAGGGAGAGGGGACGGGGGGATTGGGGGTAGTGGTGTGGGGAGAAGATGCGAGATTTTATCTAAATCATACACCATTTGGTCTTATTCTTGTCTCTGTTATTGTTGACTATTATATCCATAATCTGTTAACTTCTTTGGAATATTGTTCCTTCTTTTGGTGTGCTTACTAAGGTTTATTCAGTCTGAAAAAAATAATCCACATGACCATCCTGTCCCTATAAATTATGGAGACGACCAAGAGTGGTGGTGGGGGTGGTGGGGACAAACACACAATGTTACAAAAGAAGTCCGTTAAGCCACGCTGCATACCTGCCGATTCTGTGGGTCCAGGCGGGAAGTCTACAACACAGCTTCGGGGGAGGGTCCTGGTTCTCCTGGCCCTCATAACCACTTGGGAAACTATGAGGAGGAAACAGAGAAGGAGTTTAAGAAACAGGTACAATAGAAAGAGGGGCTGTACTGGGAGGGAGAGGAGTCCTAGATTACAAGTATGAGGGGATACTGTGATCAAATTTGCTAAGAAGGAAATTCAAGTTTACACTGAACTCCAGTTTAAAATGGTAAGATCAATTCTGAGTACAGCAGATAGGCTAGTAGGCTACACTCCGGTTTAGCCAGAGCAAGGTAATAACTTCCTTTAAACAAGGCGCAATCCCCAACCAATGTAAGTGGTGGAGCTTGCTAAACATTTAATTACTTTCTCATTAGGAGTGCTTCTGGTTTGTAGCATAAATCAATTGTTGGGTGGTCCACCATGAAGTTCGGTGCCATTGGGTGTATGGGGGTGTGTATGTGTGTGTGTGTGTGTACAGAATCTTTGTTTTAACTGATTTGTCCCATGAATCAGTAGCATCCCAATGTGGAAAGTGATTAAAAGTTTGTGGATTAGCAAAAGTCAAGCTGCTAATTTTGTGTTTGTTTAATGTTTAAAATATATGTTTGACTGTCTCCATTAGCAATGTTTCATTGGATAGTGGCTTACCTCAGGGTTCCCTTTTAGGACCCCTACTGTTTAGTCTATTTTTAAGCATAATACCTTCTGTCTGTCAAAGCAGCAATGTGTTCTGTATGCCTGTGGTCCAAGTATTCCCTCTATTTGTACTTCCCTACAGCAAGGATTAAATGATTTTTAATCCTGGATCATTTATCACAAGTTAGTCTTAAACATTTCTTAGACAAAAGCTGTGATTTTTTTTAACTCTAGGAAAAAAAGTCTGTGTCCTCTTGAAATTTCATTCATATCTTTGGATGGCATCTCAGTTGAGCAAGTGTCTAATTTAAGTACTTGTGCCTCACTCGTGACACCACTCCATCATTTGAGACACACATTTTTCAGTTAGTTAAAACCGTGCATCAAAGGCTGGGAGCACTCTACCTATTTAATTTTCTCTTTTACCCAAACACCAAGAGGCTTTTGGCCCAATGTTCTCTTCTTTCAACTCTTGATTATGGATTGATGTTACACACTTCTGCAAATGGTGGAGCACTGTCAAACGTGAGGGTATAGTACAATGAGATTGCTTGCTTTGCTGCAAAATTGCCTACCCACACCCATCCCTGTACCTTATTTCCTTCTCTACATCAGCCCTGTTTTGAGCAGCATTTTTCTTTATTGGGCAGGCATTTTCTTAACAAAAAAGAAAGGTTTCTTTGACTTTGGCACCATTGCCACTTGCAGACTTTTTTTTCAGCCAGTTAGAAAAAAAAGTATCTACCAGGTCAGTCCTTATAAACCACATTATTGTACCATACATGTATTCCACCTATGGACAGAGCTCTCTGCTTTTTATGGCTTCTAAATTCTTTACTATGCTATCATTGTCTGTTTTGTGTTCTCCGTGTCTCCCGAATGTCAAACTGTTCCTCAGCTCTCACCTGTCAGCAAACAACACGTGTAATTGTGCTTCATATTGTTATTTTATTGTGCTTGTTCTGCACTCTTTTTTTCTATTTGTATATCCCTGGTCATCCCTGAAGACAGACTTTTTAGCGCAAAGACCTACCTGGTTATCAAAAATAAATAATTCCTGGTGAAATATCTGGTAAGATATATCCCATTTCATTATTCTGCAAACTATTTTTATACATCCTCCAGTCTTTGGGAGGGATAATGTCTGAGGTTCAGTGTGGGGGAATAGCTCTTCCCACATTCCCCTTAATGGCCAGCCTCCTGCAGCAGTCCCCTGCTTAGCGCATTGTGAAACACCCACCATCGAACTCTGCCTCCTCCTTCTCCAGCACTCTGCTCACCCTTGGCACTAGGCTTTCTATTCCCTATGCACTGCCCAGTTTCCCTACCAAGGGTGGGAATAGAGTAAAGCCAAATGTAAACTACACTACACAAGCACTACTGACAACATAGCTATTCACCAAAACATTGAAACTTTTTCTTTGACAGTGGGGGTGGAGTGTTATACAGGTCAGGTATTTTTGTGAATAGGTCTAATGACTGACTTGTGTATGGTTAGCAACTGTTTACCATTTAACCCAGCTCTTTTTAAAATAATAACAAAATACACACATTGATTACTTTTCTTCAACGTCTGCTAAAAAAAATTGTTTTGATAAACTACTAAACGTATTGATCCCAAGTTGATCAGACACCAAAATCTGTGATTGTGAATTCCTTTCCTTTAGTGATAAATCGGTTTGTTTAGCATTTTTTGAAAATTCCTCTCATTGCATTTTGTGTTTAAATATATTTTATGACTAGCAGATAGTTGAGTGTTCTATGTAAGTTACCTGTTTTAAACAAAAAATACAAATACACAATAAATAAGAATAAATTAGAGGTGGTAAGGGAGTTTTGTTATTTGTGTATAATTTTTTCTCAGGAAGGAATATGGAGAAAACATATAAAACATATAAAAAAATGGAAAATAAAACAAAGCGACGGAGCTACAAGCTGAAAACGGGTGGTGAGGTGGACCTCTCTACATACGTGACCTCCCCGTACCAAAAAAGCTACAAGTCCGTGATTGTGGTTGAGGTGCCGGCTCACTGAGCAGAGCTCGGCAGACCTCCCTTGCTACGGGAAAAGAATTTGGCCCCTGCCTGGAGCAGGAGTTGTGCACTGAATCCATGGGGTACTCTTGCTGCAGACACACAGAATCTGACCTGAAAGTGCTCCTTTACTGAGTGGGAGCCGAGCACTGGGTGACAATTTATTTTCAGACTTTCTTCAGGACTAAACTTTGGGCGCCAATTTTAAAAAACGCAATTGCACCCGACTGGTCCCCTGCATTGTTTGATGTCACAAATTCCCCCTGGCTACATAAGGAAGGAATCAGTGCCCCGAGGCTCACAAAGCAATGGAGCTACAAGCTGAAAACGGGTGGTGAGGGGGACCTCTCTACAAATGGGACCCCCCCATACTGAAAAAGCTGCAAAGTCCACAATTGAGGTTGAGGTGCCGGTTCACTGAGCAGAGCTCGACAGACCTCCCTTGCTACGGGAAAAGGACTAGGCCCCTGCCTGGAGCAGGAGTTGTGCACTGAATCCACTTGGTACTTTTGCTGCAGACACACAGAATCCGACCTGAAAGTGCTTCTTTACTGAGTGGGAGCCGCACACTGGGGGAACAATTTATTTTCAGATTTTCTTCCGAACTGAACCTTGGGCACCAATTTTAAAAAATGCAACTGCACCCGATTGGTCCCCTGCATTGTTTGATGTCGCGAATTCCCCCAGGCTACATAAGGAAGGAATCGGAGCCCTGAGGCTCACAAAGCGATGGAGCTACAAGCTGAAAACGGGTGGTGGAGGGGGACCTCTCTACAAATGGGACCCCCATACCAAAAAAGCCACAAAGTCCACGATTGAGGTTGAGGTGCCGGCCCACCTCACTGAGCAGAGCTCGGCAGACCTCCCTCGCTATGGGAAAAAGAACTTGGCCCCTGCCTGGAGCAGGAGTTGTGTACTGAATCCATGGGGTTCTCTTGCTGCAGACACACAGAATCTGACCTGAAAGTGCTCCTTTACTGAGCAGGAGCCGCGCACTGGGGGAACAGTTTTTTCCTTCCGCCCACCCACCCCATTCCTTCCTCCCCTTAAATGCTCAGTAGCCACACCCACTCACACCAAAAGACACTAAGATCAGGAACTCTTGCAGTAACCTCACTAGGGGCCTGCTCCACTGGCTACATGAGGTATTCAAGCGCTCGTCTAGTTGCACATTGCTCCCATTAACTGCAAGGTGCAAACGGCCTGAACTACACACTGAACGAACTCTTTAACGTTTGACTTGGGCTAGCAATCGGACACTCCCATATGGGCCAGCCCCATGGAGACTAATTAAGTACTGCTAACATATGCTCCGATTAACTATACAGGTCTATAACTTAGAAGCCTTGCAATGTAAGCCTTTTTTTCTCGCAATGTGTGCTGTCTACTAAGTGACACTTCAGTTACATTACCTGAATTACATTAGAAGGGACCACCTCCCCTAGAATAGGCTGGGCAACTATAATCCCCCTACGGGCCTGCCCCGCAGTTCAACTTACTAGCTCTTGCATAAGAAAATATTTGCTAGCAACCACTGCTTAAGACAAGGGTTAGCCAAAGTTGATGTACAGTGAATGCAGCCTAAAACATATTTAAACAAGTAATCTTGAATTGTGTAATTGCTGCTGAAGACAGGGGTTAGCTAAAGTTGACGGACAGTCTACGCAGCCTAAAACATTTCTTAACAAGTAATCTTGAATTGTGCATAACACTGCTGAAGACAGGGTTTGCTAAAGCTGATAGTTTATGCAGCCAAAAACATATTTCAACAAGTAATCTTGAATTGCGTATAGTACCGCTGAAGACAGAGGTTAGATTAAGAATTCTAAGGCATACTTAGCAAAAAGCCTTGTATAGTGCACATTGCTAAAAGAACTTTCTGAAGGCTGTAGAAAGTACAGTAGCCCTGACAGGCTGAGCAGAAGCCCCCTTCACACCAGTAAAACCCAGTGTGTTACAACCAGCTACCTCAAAAGAGACTAGAGGACTGCTATGTCCTAGAGGAGGCAGAGGTCTTTCTGTGAAATTACACAAGGGCTCTACTGCCTACCAAACATGTCATCCGGGAGGCAGTCCACAGCCCACTACCCACCTTGTCCTGGGATGGATGGTGTGAAAAAGCCTTGTACCCTACTCCCCAACAGGAGTACTCCTGGCAACACTCTACATACTCTCCCTCGTATGGGTAGACATGATGTTAGACCAAGGAGACCCTGACATCAGGGGACCTCAGGAATATGACACCCCTTCCAGGGACTTACACTACATCAAGCCCCAACCCAGCACACTAACACTACTGATAGCCCATCAGCTAGTGAGATGGGGTGTATACTATGAGGTGCTCCACTTTTCAAGTAGGAGACTCAGAAGAAACCTAATACTATCAGCCAGCCCTAAGCTACTTGGACTACTGGCAGCACTGATTCTTCTTGCAGGTGACATCCAGCCCAACCCAGGCCCTACTATTGCCAATACCGTAATATCTTCCCCTCAGGACCCTCACTGGGTATCTTCCAAGGGTTTGAAGATTGCTCACATGAACATCTGCAGCCTCAGACTGAAAATGCAAGAGGTACAAGCCTGGCTGGACCTCTACAAGCCAGATATACTTGCCATATCAAAGACCTGGCTCAAGGCCCACATCCTCACCCATGAGATCATGGCCCAAGGATACAACTCCTTTTGCAAGGACAGGGAGAGCAAAAGAGGGGGCAGTGTGTTAATCTATAGGAAGGACTGCCTAATAGTGTCAAACCTAACTCTGAAGCAGGACTCCACCCCAGACAGCGAATCTATATTTATACGGGTTACCCTCGGCCAGACCAAACACCTCACTTTAGGATGTGTCTACAACCCCCCAAAGTCGGCCCTCCAATCTCTTGAGGCAATCACGAGAACTATGGCCACAGACATCTCCTCAGAGGTCCTCATACTAGGGGACTTCAACCTAAATTGGGCTCATGATACCAACAAAGACCTCTTGTCCCTGACGCAAGAGGCAAATCTGGTTCAGGTTATCTCAGAACCCACCAGACTGAACCACAAAACTGGGAACCACACCATCCTCGACTGGGCTTTGGTGTCAAACCCCAGCAATATCCAGAAAGATGGACTCATGGCTGATGCCTTAAGCGACCACTCCCCAATATTCTGTGTCTGGAGGAACTGTATGCCCAGGGTCCAACCCAGAATACTGACTGCCCGAGACAACTCAAACTTCTCGGTGGCACAATACAATGACTACCTCAACAGCCTGGACTGGAGCCCCATTAAGCTTCTCCCCTCCTAGGAAGAGGCACTAGAATACTTCCACAAATCACTGACTAACGCAGCCAACCTCTTTGCACCGCTGAAGCAGCTCAGGGCAAAAGGCAGCTGCTACAAGTGGATCTCTCCAGAGCTAAAAGCCCAGATGATCTGCCAAACAAGGCCTGGAAGAGATTTAAGAACTCCTGTCTCCCGGCCGACCTTGTAGCATACAAAGACCTGCACAACAAATGCAAGAGCGCCATGAAACTGGCCAAAAGAGAGTATGTTACCCTCCTCCAAAAGAACAGCTTAGGCAGCCCTAAACAATTTTGGTCCCATATCAATGAGCTGATCAGAGGAAATACCAAGGCTGAACCCAGACTTATGGAGGTCAACGGTAAGCTACTGAGCGATGGCCCACAAATCGCTGCTGCCCTCAACACTCATTTCACCAACCTTGAAGCATACAAGTCTGGACTAGCCCCTCCCACCCCTGCACCAAACAAAGCAGAGACCCCAAAATGTCAACGACCTTTATTTCACCTAAGGCTGGTCAGGACCAAAGAGGTACAGACTCTCCTAAAGGCCCTGAAAATCAAAGGCCCAGGAGGACCTGATGGAATTAACCCCAGGCTACTCAAGGTTGGCGCCCTATTCCCCCTCCAGACCTTTGACCTGGCTCATAAATAGATTCCTGCTGGAAGGAACCATTCCCCACTAGTGGAAACAGGCAAAGGTGGTCCCCATACACAAGGGTGGCTCCAGGGAGCACATGAGCAGCTACAGGCCAATCTCCCTTCTCTGTTTGCTGGCCAGACTGCAGAAAAGGCTCATATACAGCCAACTCCGTGACTATCTGGAGACTCATCATCTATTGGCCTCCTCTCAGCATGGTTTTCGAACCAACCATGGCACAGACACTGCCCTCACGAACCTCATGACAGACATACTCAGAGACATGGATAAGGGGACCCCCTCCGGGGTGGTATTTATTGACCTGTCCAAGGCCTTCTACCTTGTTGACCACAGCCTTCTGCTAGATAAGCTGAACAACATAGGCATAGGCTAGACTCACTTGCTCCCAAGTGGTTTGAGAGCTACTTAGCTGACCACACCCAAAGAGTCATCTGGAAGGGAGCACTATCAGACCCACTACCCCTAAAAAGGGAGCACCTCAGGGTTCAATTCTGGGTCCCCTACTATTCTCATTGTTCACGAACAACCTAAACTTACACTGCAGCAGTAGCTTGGTAGTACAATATGCGGATGACACAGTCATCTACCAGTCATCAGACAATCTGGAGGAGCTTGGCCCCTCACTCCAAACTGACCTCAAGGAACTAGAGGTCTGGCTAAAAATAAACAGAATGGTCCTGAATGCAGGCAAAACTAAAGCCATGCTGTTTGGGCCCAGATCCCTGGGGCAAGACAGGACCAACGCCCTACAGATAAACTCACTTGCAGGGACCAGCATTGAAGTGGTGCCCTCCCTAAAATATCTAGGGCTTACGTTAGACCAAGGTCTCACCTAAAAGAACCATGTGGAACAAGTGACCAAGTCCATCCACGGGAAACTTGGGATCCTGTATCGGACCAAGGATCAGCTGATACTTAAAGCTAGGCTCTCCATTGCCTGCAGCGTCCTGCTCCCCACACTGACCTATGTTGCCCTGGTAATACAGGGTATGGCCAAGGCGGAGGTCCACCGGCTGCAGATTCTATACAACAAGATAGCACAGTTCGCTACCCAGGATCACTCCAGAAGCCACCACTGTGTTACACTGGCCAAA
Source organism: Neoceratodus forsteri (assembly GCA_016271365.2). Classification (NCBI taxonomy): domain Eukaryota; kingdom Metazoa; phylum Chordata; order Ceratodontiformes; family Ceratodontidae; genus Neoceratodus; species Neoceratodus forsteri. The sequence continues at coordinate 668,050,822 of CM057459.1, read as the reverse complement.
TTACAGTGGCCTTCTCTCGAAGCCCACCTCCAATACCCCCTCCTCTGCCTAGCATTTAAGCTGCTCAGTCCGGTGGCTCCACCCAGCCTCACAGCTATCATTGCCCCCAAGCACAACCCTCGGACCCTGAGGACCTCAGCGTGGACTCTGCTGGAAACTCCCCAGGGTCAGGACCCACACGGGTGGCAAGTCATTCTCTGTCACAGCCCCCAATCTGTGCAAAAAACCTCCACCAGTGGTACAGGGAGCCCCACTCTCATGAACTTCCATACCAGGCTCAAGACACACCTGCTTGAGGCCAGCACTTGTTGTTGTCAGGGTACCTGACAGTTCACCCACCCCCCTACCAACCTGCTTCAAACACCTCACTTGCACAACCCTGGCACAAGAGTATACCCTATCTCAGTAACTCTCCAATGCCCTTGGCTCAGCTGTACCATCATAGATAGAATACCACTATTGCTCTGCATATATGACACAAAAAAATCTGTAACTATTGTACCTGTATTTATTTTGTAACCTTCTCACTTCCTGTATCTCTCCATGTAATGTCTTCCTGGGATGCCCCTAAAAAAGGGACCTTCGGGGCTCAGTGGGCCTACCCGGTTATCAAAATTTAATAAATAAATAAATAAATAAAATAAAATGTTCATTCCAATAATGAATGCATTTTCATATAGATATGGGAGCAAATCAGTAAAGGGAAATATAAAAGTTGTAAATGCAAAGATTAGAAGTCAATTACTGTATGGGTCAGAGATATGGGGTATTCAGGCTAAGATAAACATCGAACCATGTTTAAATACATTCTATAAATCCATACTGGGACTCCCAGGGCATGCACCATCAGCCTTTGTTAGGGTGGAATTAGGACAGGTACCCACTGAGTGCCACATTGCCCAATGAGTGCTAACTTACCAGCTTAAAGTATTCAATATGAGTAAACATAGACTAACAAGAATTTGCTTAGAGGAAGCTATAACCTATATGAACCAGAATATCTTGTTTCCAAGGACTCACATAGTGGAAAGAATCATTAAACCCCATGGGTTATTGTTACATATAGCAGATAGTCTTAGATTCCCTCTGGGACAAATAACAGAAATAAAAAAATTGGGTAAGGGATGTTTATGTCCAGAAAGATCTGGAATTATGCAAACAATATAAGGTTTGTAACTGGTTAAAGAAAAAGAAAAGAGACCACAAAATGGAACGATATCTACAGCTTTTAGCTAACCCTAGTCTCAGGCAATTATTCACATGATTTAGATTTGAATATTTTATGAGCCAGTGGAAACTGAATCAATATAATAAACATAAAGTGGAAACAGAAATTTGTTGTAATTGTGGACTTAGTCAAGATGATTTAGTCCATTTAGTTATTCATTGTCCTCTATACAATAGCTACAGAAGAAAATACATGGGGAACATATTGGGCTCCATGTAATATGAATCAAAACATTTAATTAGGTATTTATTAAAAGCAAGAACAGAGAGTACATTGGTCCCTGTGGCTTCCCTTCTTAAAATAATAGAAAGCAAAAACGACACCTACATAAGGACTATAGACTGAATTGTAAATACCATTGAGGTCTCTTTTGGTTTTTGAAGTCTTTCTCTTCCTTTCCTTCTATGCAATGTGTAAGCATCAATAAAGCTCTATTACTATTCATTTTTATCTTTGAATGGAACTGAATAATGTTATATTTTAATTAAAGGTAAGGGACACAGATGCATTGCATTATGATATGGACGGATATTTATCTCTTTTTAAACCTGTTTCGTATGTAACAAATCAAAATAACAATGATTGTGTTATACAAGGTTTTATGTGTGTATTGTCATGAAGTACTGTAAGTCGAACAATAAATGTTTGATTGATACCTGTTTTAAATTTGACCATAGATGAAAAAAGGCTGAAAAAGGAATTCATCTACATACTTCTGCAGTTATATCTAGTAATGTATAGAAAATGTGGCAACAATGATTATGAAGCTATAAACAAGAATACTGTGTGATCACAAGATACTCAATGTGTATGACAGAGACTTTGAGACAATGACTACAAAAATGTAAAACCCTAAGAAAAAGACATAGTCATTAGAAGTGTCAGCAATTATAGGAGCTTTACCCGTTTAGTTTTCTGAAGCAAGAATTGATTAAGGATGGGTGAATACCCCACCACAGGATGTAGGGGCCAGGATACAATGCAGAGATGTCATGCAATGGTCTCAGGCAGATGAGAAATTATAGTTTTCCTGCTCCAACAGAAGCTCCAACAGTGAGTCCAACAGTAGGGTTGGGAATGATGCTGATATTGTAGGTTACTGCATTACATCTTTCATCTCCGTCAACAGGAGTTTGTCATGGGTAACTGTGGTTATGGTCTTTGGGTGGTGGTAGAGATGTCAGTGGGATAAAAACACCCACAACCCACATGACACTGGTTACCTGCTCACCTACCTTGAGCCACAGAACAGAGTGAACCCCCCTCCTCTCTGCCTCCATTCTAGATATGCTGTGGAACTCACCCGCTTTATAGGTCGAGTAGTACCAGGGGTTCCTGCCGTGGGGTAGGGCAAGCTATGAGGCCATGAAGAGCAGTGGGAGATCTGGATGGCAGGCTTCACTCCTAGTAGGTGTGTTGGAAAGGAAGCTGGAGTCTGGTCACCAGGAGAAGAAACATGGTGAGGTGGCCTGTGCTGAGAGCTATATGGATTTTTTTTACTTTAAATTTTATGCCAATCTGTCTCCAGTGCCCAGCTCTTCTTGGAATCCTCTGGCACCCTCTTACAAGTTCCTACTTTGCTCCCTGTCTCCCATGAAGCCTAGGCTTACACCCTGGGTGGGGTACAGGGTGGAGAGGATATACCCTTGAATGTGAAGCATAGTGAGGTGGCAGGGGCCAGCCTGTACATACATTAGTTCCTGCAAAGCCATCAGTGAGGCTGCTTTCCTTTTTTTTTATCTTGATCTCCTTGAGGATTCTGAGCATGAAAGGGACCAATGTGCATGCTTACACAATAACAGTGTGGGTGCCTGGTCAGTGTCCTCCCTCGCGGTACATTGCTGCATTGTCAGCTGTGGTTCCCCCAGGTGGTGGTATTGCAGCAATGTTGCATCCCTCACTCCCTAGAGACTCTACACTGGGATACTCAATCCTCTTCTCTCCTGCCAGCCCCTGCGGAGTAGTGTTACCACTGTGCTGACTGGCTAGCCCTAAATTAGAATGATAAAAAAAGATACATGAATAGTCGCGTGACCTCAAGGTGGGCAGCCAGTGTAGCAGGGCAGTGGGAAAGGCAAATAGAATGTTGGCCTGCATTGCGAGGGGTTTTAATAGCAGGAAGAGGGAGGTGCTAATGCAATTATACAGAACCATGGTCAGGCCGCATCTGGAGTATGGGGTGCAGTTCTGGAGGGCTCACCTATGAAGAGATGTTGAGTTGATGGAGAGGGTACAGAGAAGAGCAACTAAGATGGTACGAGGGATGCAGGATGTACCCTATGAGAGAAGATTGAGAGGGCTGAATTTGTACCCTCTGGAGACTAGGAAGGAGAGAGGGGACATGATTGAGACTTTAAGTATCTGAAGGGAATAAATAAGGTAGAGGGTGATAGCTTGGTCAAATTGAAGAAGGGAGCGAACATGAGGGGACATAGCCTCAAACTGGAAGGTGGGCAATACAGAGGTAATGTCAGTGGGCAGTTTTTCTTGGAGAGGGTGGTGGAGGCCTGGAACAAGCTGCTGAAGGAGGTAGTGGCAGCTGAAACAGTGGAGGGGTTCAAGAGGGCTTGGGATAGATTTAAGGGGTTGGGAAAAGAGGCAGGAAGCATAAAAGAAGGGGGGAGGTAGGGTGCTGGGCAGACTAGATGGGCCATGGGGCCTTTCTCTGCCGTCACATTTCTCTGTGTCTGTGTGTGTCCTGACTACCCCCTTGTATCTGTGAGCATGATTCAAAGGGATCTCATTTGTTCTGAGTTTCAACATTTTGTCCCACCCTCTATCTATATTAACATTCAGAAATGTGGATTCAGCAACACAAAATTCAGTGATTTGAAACTGGAAATGAGGGTTTGTCTGTAATATTATGCTGTAGCATGAATATGCTGAAAAACATTGCTTGAAAGTAAATCTTGCTGTTTTTGACTAGCAAGACAGGTTGGGGTGTACCTATATGCCTGACCCACGCATACCTGTAAAAATGCAGAGCTTCAAAACAGAGGCACAGGGGAGCATGTGATATTTGGTTTGGAAATCTGCAGTCTAAATAGCCAGGCTATAGAAGTACAGTACTATGTATGCTCATAACATGCTTTTGCTCACAAGTTTTCTTTTTGAGAAATGTTTGGTTCTGCCCCCCATTTTGAAAGGAACAGAGCAGAGAGGTGCAAGGAAATTTGAGGTAATCTGTTCAGAGAGCAGCCTGTGGTCTACCTAGCCAGGAAATGGTACTATATATGCACAAACATTCATGCAGTTTCCTTTTGGAGAAATGTTTGGTTCTGTCCCTACATTTGATTATGGACAGAGCAGAACAACAAGGTGGAGTGTGTGGTTATCTGCTTTTGGAAGGATGCCTGTTGACTTCATAGCAAGGACATATAATTATGCATACACACATGCTCGCATGTGCTATTCTTTTTGAAGAACTGCTTGGTTCTGTCAGTACATTTGGTCAGGGACAGAGCAGCATGTCATAGTGGAGCTTGGGTAATCTGTTTGCATAGAGGCCTGTAGTTAGCCATGATATAGAAATATGTACCCACACAAGCACACATGTTCAATGCCCACATATTTTTCTTTCTGAGAAGTGATGTTTGAGTGGTGACAATAAAATTGATTCTTGAGACAAGGCAATTGAACTATCACCCGGGTACTGGGGGAAGGCTGAGATATGACAGTAGAGACACTGGAAATGTAATTCAAAAATGAATCTACAAGCATGATGTCACTGTCAGAGCCTATATTATCGTGAGTAGTGACACAGAAACAGTAATACTCCATGCATCAGAGTTATCCATTCACCATCATTCAAATTTATTTTGACTTAAATTGCCATATGGTACCTGTGTGGGTCAATTGGAAGCACATCTGCATCCAGGCCTGAAGGTCATGGTTTCCATTCCTGCACTGGGATTGTACTCATACAATAAATGCTGGTACCCTAATGCTTGACTCACCTAGAATGGGCAGACTAGGTGGCCAAGTGGTCCTTATCTGCCGTCAAAGTCTATGTTTGTATGTTTAATGTAGTACTAAGGGGATGCTGTACTGTGGTGTATGCCATCCTTTGGATGACACATTAAACTCAGGTCCTGTCTGTCTATTCTGGTGGTTTTTCAGGTGGACATTAAAGCTCCTATGGCACTTCTTGAAAAGAGTGGGACATTTTTATGATGAAAAGTCATGCATCAATACATTACATCAAATCATACTGTAATTCAATTAAGATGAAAACCAATCAATAATTATAGAAAAGAATACGAAAATAGAAACAGAAAGAACAAAACAAAAAAATGGAAGTCGCTCTAGTATTAGACCTTACATTATTAGTCATTCCTCCTCATACTGTCCCTCCCCATTAACGTTCCATCAGGCATCACGCCAACAACCAGGTCAGATCTTTCCAGAGCACCTATCTCTTTCTCAGAGAGAAGACAGAACACTCCTTCAAATAAAAATTAAAAATTAACAGTCCCAATCCACACTATAAAGATGCTAGAGTTATATTTCAGCCATTCCTGTCTGTACACCCCCAGACTAATTCTTTGTACCTTAAAGAAAGATACATGGGTTAATTCCATTTATATGCAACATACCTCCAAAAGGACTATATATAAGCACGTGCTAGGAATCCATGTGATTGGGTTTCTATTATTCTATTACAGGTATCTATTAAAGAAAAACATTCCTCTACACATTTGTGTTTGTTTTTACCCTTGACAGATAGTTTTCCGTGACATCCCAGCCATAACATAGGATTCATGACTTACCTCAAAGAGACTTGGGGAATTTCCCCAGTGTTCTTGTGAAATTTCCCCATTCACAGTTTCAGCTGGCTTGCATGTATATCCTCCTCACTGGGATGAGGCTTAAAATAAGTAGTGTTGTCTAGACCTTCTTTTGTGTTCAAAAAATGAATAAATAATTAGAAACATAGAAACATAGGGCCCGATTCTAGAAGGTTGGCGCAAGTCGTCGCCAAACACGACTTGCGCCAATTGCAACTGTGACATTGACCCTGCACCATATTCTAGAAGGGGCAGGGTCTCTGCGTCTAAGTTCTGTGACTTGCAACATGCGGCCAGGTATGCTGAACAGAGAGTGCACCTGGTGAGCAAGGTGCAAAGCACAGCAAATACCGCCAGGTTGCAAGTACCCCATGCCCAACAAGCCACATTAGGCACCCTGCAGGGCTGCCCACACCTCCCTGCTGCTCGATGTGTACTTTAAGTGCCTGCGAGGCTCCCCCACACCCCCAGCCCCTGAATCCCCTATTGCGATATGCCCCGCAGTGTGCAACCAATCCCCCCACCCGTGCCCTGACCCTGAATCGCCACCGCTAATGCGGCATATACCCAGCCCAGCCCTGGCAGATTAGTGGCCCCCCCCAGCCATGCCAGTCCACCCAGCACCCCCATCTGTCCCCAGCTGTCGACTGGCACAGCCCACCTCTCACCTCCGGCCAGCTGCTGACTGAGTTCAGTTGGGCGCATGCTGAATAGATGCGTTCAGGGGTAATACATGGCGTGCCTTTACAGGAGCACTCCTGCTGAACTCAGTCAGCGACTGTGCCAATGAGAGGTGGCTTAAGCCAATCGCGCCGACTGAGGGATTAGTGGAGAAGTGCTGGATGAACTGGCATAACTAGGTAAGGGGGTGTTCAGGACTGGGCTGAGTCTCACCCCGCATTCTGTGATGACTCGAGTCAGGCACGAGTGAGAGGCAGCCTGCGCTTGCCCTGCGGTATAACCACAATAGAGGGTCGAGAGATGAGGAGTAACAGGCAATCCTAATGGGACTCATATATTACTTGAGGGGCAGGGTGTGAAGAGCAACCCTGCAGGGCAAAAAGTACACTTCAGGGCGGGGGTGTGGGCAACTCTTTGGGGCACTTAAAGTACACTTTGGGTGGCAGGGGGAATGGGCAGTCCTGTGGGGCACCCACCAGGGTATGCTGGGCATGGGGGGAGGGTATCTGAGGGTTGACTGCTGGACTGCAGGCAGGTCTACAGGACCCCGGGGGCATCTGTAAGTTACACCAGCCCACCAGCTAAAAGCTGGTGTAACTACGATTGCCGGTTCTCATATGGGGGTTCTTGCAGAATCCCGACACTGGGGACTTTGTTGCTGCCCTTCTGGATTGGGGCACAACTGCTGCCATAAACCCCCTAGCGCCATGTCACAGGAGGTTTATGGCGCAACTGCTGGCATAACAGATCTTTGGTGCAAGTGGCCCGTGCCATGTCACAGGCCACATTGTAGAATTGAGCATGTCACAACTGCTGGTGTAAGTTGCTACATGCGCCATTCTACTTGGCACAAGTGCTGTTACGCCAGGCATAACTGTACTAGAATTGGGGCCATAGACTTTGACAGCAGAAAAAGACTGTTTGGCCCACCCAGTCTGCCCAGGTGTTCCCTGCCTAATTCATCTCTGTAGACCCTAACTGGTCTCTGGTGACCCTCTCTCCTTCCTGCTTATTTAGAAATATTTCCCTATGTCTGTCCCATGCATGCTTAAAGCCCCCCCCAACATATTTTGCCTCTCCCACATCCACTGACAGTCTGTTCCATGTGTCTACCACTCTTTCAGTGAAGTAGTACTTCCTCAAGTCCCTTTTAAGCTTCCCCCCTCCAGCTTCATCACATGCAATCATTGCATATGATGAAGCCGTGATATCATGTGTGAGCAGCCATTAGTCAGTACAACAAAAATACAAAAGAAGACAGTTCTAAACATTGAATCAGTCACTAGGAGACTCATGTGTATCTAGTGGTCTGCTTATTTCTGGAATGCAATTTATAGACAGAAACTGAAAGTGGCAGATTAACCTTCAGTAAGACTAACTGCTCCATATGCTCTGGGTCCAACCTGGATCAGCTAGGAGAAACAACACCAGCAGTCTCTTGGATGGGATACTAGTACTTCAGGGGGGCATGACATTTTATTTGCTTACTATTGTAGTTGGGGGTGTGCAATGTGTTTGCAAATCAATTTTGCTAATACTAGTGGGGAATGTGACTTCAAACACCAGTATGCAAGAGGGTTGATTGAAAAATGATTGATTGGTTGTATTTGTATGTATTTATTTTGCCAGGAAAAAGCTCCATTGAACAATGCTTATTTACAAGGAGGTCCCAGGCAGGACAGATGACAATACAATACAAATAGTTTAGAATCAGCAGAAAATACAACCAAGGAAACTTGTCACAAGTTATTATATTAGTATGAATACAATTCAAGAAAAGAGTAAAATACAAACAATGAAATAGAGTGCTGTGGAAATACCAATTAAAAGCATGGTAAATATCATAGTCCATTAGTATACAGAATCTGGGAGGTCAATAGCAGGCACATTTGTCTGTACAATTCTTTACGAACTAATGCTTTAAAAGAACTGAGTTTGATGAGTGTGTTCATTTTGCATTTTTTTATTGTTCCAGTTAGAAGAAGCAGTCCAACTAGATGTCTTTTTAACGAAATTGTTGAAAAATCTGAGTATGTTGAGGAGAATCATGTGTTTTTTTCAGAGGCTGTAAAACCCAGCAGGTCTGATTGGTTGGGACACTACATTTAAGCAATAAGGCATGATACGACATTGGTTGTACTAGGTATACCCCACGGTCAGGGGTGTTGTAAGGCACAAGGCGAAGCAGAGTGCCTTCAGCTCCTGACAATGGGGTAAACCTAGCACAACCAATGTCCTTGAAGTGCCTTATTGATTATATAAAATGGGCCTGGAGGAAGCCTTTAGAAAACAAACACTCTAAAGGTTTTTAAACCCATAAAAATTATAATAAAATGTTGTTAAATAATATTAAATAATCCCTCCACAGATGTTTTTCACCGGTTAATCATCCGTCTTTCTTCATATTCAGTACACTGTGTGATTGTTTACCATGGAATAGAAGAATTCAAAGCTCTGCATTATTCCAGTAGTAGAATGCCCCCCTCCCACACATGGAATGATAACATGGAATACACAAATTCCAAATTCTTCAGAGTTCCACTGGCATACACACACAGGCCTCATGTGGAGCCAGAACCTTAATGTTATCTGTTGCCAGGTAAGGAGCAGGGAGTTCTCTGGCAAACTAGTAGGGATAGGAGGGGGAATTTTCATGGTCATCAAAGAAACACCAGCAATGGAAACTCTGAATAGTACTTGATTTTCTAAATTTGTATATGTGTGTAAGGAGGGGCTCTTGAGTGAAAATAACATTAAATTATTTACTTACTTTAGTTAATTCAATGGACTTTCATTTTTAGGGCCTAGTTGAAGGTTTCTATATATTTATTTATTTATTCAAGCATTTAACCAGGAAGGCATACTGAGCATGCTAAATGCTCGATTCCAGATGCGTCCTGGGGGAGAGGGAACATAGGCAATAGTTGAAGACAACATATATACAGGTGAAAATATGTAGTGTGGATTCTCTAACATTTGGTCCAAGTGGCTAGGCATAAAGGTCAGAAAAACAGTCGAATATACAATAGTTTGGATAGCATGATGCAGACAACGTGAAATGAGAGAACAGTAGTTACAGTCATAGACTAGTTGCAGTACTAAGTGCAGACAAATACTGTCATTTCACATGGACAGCAGAACTGCCTAGGCACATGTGCAGATAAGGGTGAAATGAGCTTGGAGCAAGGAGTTAAGGTGCCAGGGGGAGGAGAAGTGATGAATGTTTGCTGGGAGGGAGTTCCACAATGTTGGTATGCGGTAGCTGAATGCTGCCTGACCGGCAGTAGTGGGCCTATGCAGGACAGCCAGGGAGCGAGTCCAAGTTTCGGAGAGAGTAAGCTAGGGTGCGGGGGTTGGCCAAGGCAGCGGTGAGGTAGGAGGAGAGATGCTGGGACCAGAACTTGGCTGGGATTTTGGCGCAGTGGGACTGTCTGCGATTATATAGACAGGGGAGGTCCATAGATTGGTAAAGGGCACAATGGTGTGTGGAATATGGACAGTTCAGTGCAAAATGGCAGAAGGAATGGAAAAGAGGGTCCAGTCTGGCTAAGGTGGACTTAGGGCCGGCACTGTAGACTACATCCCCATAGTCAAAGACAGGTAGAATCATTTTCTGCACAATGGCCCTCCGAGCAGGTGCAGGAATGTTGTCACGATTCCGGTAAAGTATGCCATATATGAGTAAAGACTGCAGCCATGTCTGTGATGGAGATTAGGAAGCAAGTGGCTTATGAATTCTGTGAGTTGTCTCAGTTGGCAGGGACTTGTTTTTAGCCATTGGTAGTGCTCTCTTAAGGCAATGGCTAAAACCAGTTCTCAGCCAATCAGGACACAGGGATTTCCTTGCCCATTTTATATATGATAGAAGCATATCCCTGAGGCCATTAAAATCCCAGGTATGGAGATTCCATAGTCTTCTCCTGGCAAGAGATGTCCATCCTACAGCTCAGTATAAGGCACAGTGGTGAATTCTGGTAGGAAGGATGGTGTTAAGAAGCACTGCTCTGTTGTACAACATATCTAGTCTGGCTAACTGAGCAACAGAGGCACAACCATATATTATGTCACCATAGTCAATCAGAGGAATGAAAGTATTTATTTATTTTTTATTTAGGAGATTTACCAGGCAGGCATACTGAGTGGGGGACTGCTCGTTTCCAGATGCGACCTGGGGAGTTACAGAAAAATACAACCAGAACAAGTACATAAAGGAATAATAACATAGGTACAAAGTAGTTACAAAGCTGGGCTCGTATTAGGCTCATCAGATATTACAAGGTTTAGTCCTAGGAACAGAGTATAAACAGGCAGAGAACATGCAAGTACACGGTCATTTTGCTGAGTGTTTATAATGGCAGGAAACATTTAAATGCACTGGTATTTGCCAAGTTTTAAAATAAAGGTATGGTGTATAGGCAAGGCATAGAACTTGTGGGTACATTTGGTAGTGTGCGATCTGGTGAAGGAGGTGAGGCAAAATCAGAAGCTTGGAAGAAAAAAATTACCATGCCTGAGTAAACTGCCGGGAGAGTCAGAATGCTGCAGTACTGTCAGGGGCACATGGTTGTAGATCTGGGTTGATGGTAGCAGTTGCATGTGTCAGAGAAATGGTCATGGAGGAGTGGTTGAAGGAGTCCTGGGGTGGAGGTGAGCCTGATACCAGCAGGAGGATCATTACAAAGTTTGGGCAAACAATATTTGAAGGCGGATTGGCCCTTTGATGTGTGCATGAATGGGACTTGGAGGAGCCTGGAGGCAGAGCTTCTGAGTGAGTAGACTGGGGAGGGTTGTACTGATAAGGCAGAGCTGAGGTGGGGGGTGGGAATTTGTCCAGAATTTAGCTATGACATTGGTGCAGTGTATCTGTTGATGGGACGCGAGCGAGTGTAGTGCTAGGGAGCTGTATAGGTCACAGTGATGGGTTGTGGGGGGGCATTCCAGGATGAAGTGACAGAAGGAGTGAAAGAGGGTGTCCAGGCTGGCCAAGGTGGATGAGGGTGCTGAGCCATAAACCACATTGTCATAGTCAAAGATTGGGAGAATCATCTTATGCACTATTTCCGTCCGGACCGTGGTGGGCATGCACCCTTTGTTACGATAAAGTGCACCCAGTTTGGGGTGCAGTTTTTAGTGTAGCGAGTCAATGTGAGCCAAGAAATCAAGGTGTTGGTCAAGCCATACTCCCAGGTATTTAAAGGAGTTGCAAGACTCCGGGGGGACCCGTCCAGGGTATGGAAGGCGGGGGAGCAGCTAGGTGGGAGAGTTGAGTTTGCATGCCGAAGGTTAGGGAGACAGTTTTCTTTGTATTTAGTAATAGTTGACTGGACCTGAGCCAATTCTGTACGGCATCAAAGTCCTGTTGAAGAGCAGCAGACACGTCCCCGGTGGAGGGGCCGGAGGCATATAGTGCGGTGTCATCCACATACATTTGTATGGCTGAGTTTGAGCAGGTCAGTGGGAGGTCATTTAGAAATATAGAAAATAGTAAGGTGCCCAGGACAGAGCCTTGGGGAACCCCCATGGTGACTGGGAGTGGGGGGGATACTTGTGTACCAATTTTTACCGATTGTTGTCTACCAGTCAGGTAGGCCTGAAACCAACTAGTGGCAAGGCTGGAGATGCCCGCGTCATTTAGTTTTGCAAGTAACTTGGGGTGGGAGACAGTGTTGAAGGCCTTGGCCAGATCTATGAAAATAGCCGAGGTGCTATGCCCCTTGTCCATCCCTGAGGAGATGTCATTGGAGAGTCTTAGGAGCTCGGTGATGGTGGAGTGTGACTTACGAAACCCTGACTGATAAGGGGTGAAGAAGGAGGTAGAGTCAAGGAATTGGGTGAGTTGGGCAAGGGCAAGGTGTTCCTGAAGTTTGGCCAGTATTGGGAGAAGGGAGATGGGGCGGTAATTTCTAGATGCAGATGGATCTCCTCCCTTCTGTAGAGGGATAACAAGTGCCTGCTTCGGAGCGGCTGGAATTTGAGCCAGGGAGAATGAGAGGTTTAGGAGGCCAGCTAGTGGGGCGGCAATGGTGGGGGCTGATAAGTGGAGTAGTTTGGTGTCCAGGCCTAAAGGGCATTTGCCTTTGTTGGGGTCTAGAGCATGTAGGGCATGGAGTACTTCTGCTGTGGAGACTGGGTGGAAGGAGAAAGTGGTGACGGGGGGAGTGCTGGGGTTGCAGTGAGGAACTGGGTGCGGGTGGGGTGAGTGGGTGGTTTGTGAGGAGATACAAAGCGCAGTTGGTAAAGAAGGTGTTGAAAGCAGTGGCAACTTCACTAGGGTCTGAGACAGTGTTGCCAAGGATGGATAGGGTTGGATAGGCAGCTGGGCTGGGGGAGTAAGAAGGGTTTTGATGGTTTTCCAGAAGTGTGATGGGTGGCTAAGGTTGGAGGAGAGAGCCGACTTGAAATAGTTCTTTTTTGCCTGCCGTATGGATTTGGTGCAGGAGTTGCGGAGGGTGCGGTATCGCTGCAGGGATTCTTGGGAGCAGGTTTGCTTGTGTTGTTTCCAGGCCTGGTCCCTGGATCGGCATCTGCTGATGATGTCGGCGGTGACCCTGGGGAGATGGGAGCCCTTTACCCTAGTGCGTCTTGGGGGGGGGGGGGCGTGGTAGTTCCATACAGCAAGCAAGTTGTTTCTGAACATGTTGAATGTGTAGTTGATAGTGGGTGCCATCTGAATGAAGGACCAGTCAATGTGAGCAAGGTCATTTAGGAGGGAAGGTAAACATAGGGATTTATAAGATCTCGTGAGCAGCGTCCTGGTTGGGGGGGGGGTAGCAGGTCTGTGCACTTTCCTGACCATGTAAGCCATATGGTGATCGCTCAGGGAGTCAGAGAGGAGACCAGCTTTAATAATCCTGTGAGGGTGGGTTGTGAGGGCCCAGTCCAAGAGGGAGTGGTTTTGCGTTTTGGGGTTTAATCGGGTGGGTTGATCGATTTGTTGGGAGAGGTTTAGGGAGTGAACTTTGCTCCATAGTTTAGAGCAGTCTTTTGTTAGGCAATTGTAGTTGAAATCCCCAAGGATGTAGAGCTCGCCAGCTATGGCAGCAGACTTTAAAGTGGCTAGGTGGTCTAGGACGCTGGGCGCAGGGGTAGTAGGGGCACAGTAAGTCCCTGCCATGTACACCGGGGAGGAGTGAGGTAGCGTGAGCTTAATCAACAAGGATTCTATTTGAGGTGTAGGTCCGGGGATCTGGGCAGGGGTGAAGAGGATCCTGGTGGATATGTACATGGTAATGCCACCTCCTTTCTTCTTGCCCTGTCTGTCCTGCCTGATCACTGGTTACTGCTGAGTCAGCATGGTGTGGTTTCAGCCATGTCTCAGATATATTGAAGATGTCTGGGCGAAGGGTTAGGGCAGTGAGTTGTAACTCGGGCACTTTGTTCAGGAGGCTACAGGTGTTGAGGTGAAGTAATCTGAGGCCCTTGGGGAGGGTTGGGGGGAGAGTGGGGTGTTGGACCTGGGTTGGTTTCAACATCCCTAGCCAAGAGGAGAAGCAGAGTGAGGTAGTGTATGGAGGCATTCCATGCATATCTGGACTTATGCTTGGAGTGGGTTACTTGTGGGGTGGGAGGGGAGGACGAGGTAGCCAGGTTGCATAGGATGGATAGTCCTGGGGAAAAGGAGGGAAGGAGTATGTAAGTGCTTAGTGCCCATGTAGGGGTGGGCATATGTGGCTGGAGCTGGTGGTGGCAGATGGGGGGCATAGGGGAGAGGACAAGGTGTAGTGGGGGTGGAGGTTCGGGTCCAACAGGGGCTGGGTTGCTGGGGGGAGAGAGGCAAGAGGAAAAGCCAGGGAGAAAAGCGGTAGTAGATAAAGGAGCATGATACATGTGTGAACTTGCGGCAACAAGCTGGGACTCAATGTAGCAGCTGCTAGTGGTGGGATCATATAATCTGCTAATCTGAAAGTGTGCTGATAGGTTCTGGCCAGTCACCTGACAGCCGCTATAGCTATATAAGTGACTGCTGACCAAGGGTGTTGGTGGGGGCAGTTGGGAGCCAGTGCGCAGTGCCGTCGGGGCCGAGAATCACACGCCGAGTCCAAAAACGCAGGAAGATGCGGTCTTCTTCTTCTCGCTCCATACCTTGCTGTGCTCCAGTGGGGGGGGGCTCTGGCTGCTGAGTCCGATGGGGAGGGTGGTCGACTGGGGAGGCCCTCGTGACCCTCGTAGAGATCCTGGGGAAGGCAGGCGTCTCAGGCCCTCGTGACCCTGCTGTGAGAGAGGAGAGAGAGAGGAGAATAAATTTATGTGCTATCGGAGGGGCGGGGTTGTTTAGCAGGTGAGTGTATATCCTAATTATGCCTTTATACAATACTGCGATCTGCTCTAGAAGCCTGCCTGGTTAACCCTGGAAACTACAGCAATGTGAGCTGCACAGTCCCCGATATATCTGCAGGCAGTAGAAACATAGTCCGGGAGTCACCATACGGAGGAAAATTTTGTCAAGTCTAGCAGCCCTTAAAGTGCATGCTTCGGACCCTGAATTAATTAAGCAGAGAGCGTAGATGAGGCAAAAAAACAAACCATCAGTAGAGCTACACCGATATTTAAAGCTACAGTTTAAAGGCAACTACACCGATATTAAAGCTACAGTTCAAAGTAAATTGAAAATGTGTTTTTTTGGTGCCAAGATCACAAAGAATCACACGCTGAGTGCAAAAACGCAGGAAGCTGCAGTCTCCTTCTCGCTCCGTACCTTGCTGTGCTCCAGTGGGGGGCTCCGGCTGCTGAGTCCGATGGGGAGGGCAGTCAACTGGGGAGGCCCTCGTGGAGATCCTGGGGAGGGCAGGCATCTCAGGCCCTCGCAACCCTGCTTGCTGCGCTCTGGTGGGGGGGGCTCTGGCTGCTGAGTCCGATGGGGAGGGTGGTCGACTGGGGAGGCCCTTGCGACCCTCGTGGAGATCCTGGGGAGGGCAGGCATCTCAGGCCCTTGTGACCCTGCTGAGTAGCTTGCACTAATCTCTTTTTAGTGTCTCATCTCCTTTTAGTGTCTAAAAGAAAGCAGAATTTGTTTCTAAATAGGCACTTAGCCTCATATGTAGCTTTTTTTTTTGTTATACTGTGAGTCTATGTGGGCAGAAAAAGACAGCCTGCTATCCAGCCACAAACCTAAGCACTTAGAAGTTCTTCACACACTCTTGTTGTTCACCAGACAGCGTGTTAATGATGAGCATAGGGTTATTCATGCTAGCATTTACAGTGGGGGTGAGAACCATAAATTTAGTTTTAGAGGCATTTAGCAAAAGTTTAGAGGAGCTGAGATTGATCTGTAACTTATCAAAGTCAGCTTGCACATCACTTACTACTGATGTCAGGGAGGGCCTAGCAGCATATAGGACCAGGTCATCAGTGTAAAGATGAAGCTAGGCATTATTAATGTTCATACCAAGATTGTTAGTGTATACCATAAAAAGAAGCAGTCCTAGAAAAGACCATTTGGGTGCACCTCTACTTATAGGTATACAACAGGAGGTACATACTTCTACCTTAACTGCTTGCTGTGAGCCAGATAAATCATTTTTGAAATCATGATACTGATGTATGGGAGATGCCAATATTAGCAGATTTAGTTTGTAGAATATTATGGTTTATAATGTCAAAAGCTTTGCTGAGATCAAGGAAAATTGCCACATTCGTAGGTTTCTGACCCATCGATGTAAACCAGTTATTTATGACCTTCACCAAGGTAGTAGTTGTAGTGTGTTTTGATCTGAAACCTGATTGTTCCGGAGTAGTGATGTTGAATTTATCCAGATACTCATGGAGCTGGTGATTCACTAATTTTTCTAATAATTTAGCCAGCACTGGAAGAATGGAAATGGGCATGTAGTTATATAATGAGGCCTCGTCATCAGATTTGAAGAGGGGAATTATAAGGGTTGATTTCCAGAGAGAGAGGGGGGAATCTCATTGTTTGTTATGGTTAGAGTAAAAAGGTGAGCAATAGGAGCCATAAGGATAGAGTATTCTAGTTGTAAGAACAATGGCTTAAAACCATCCCAGCCCCCAGCTGGGCAGCAAGCACAGGCTTGACATCCTCGACTGAAGTCAGTTGCTTCAGTCATCTGCAAACCGGGTGGTCAAGGTCCCATTGCTTCCTCAGCCAGTCCCCCCCCTCCTCCTCCAAGCCTGCCCAGTGACAGAATGGGGGTGCACCTCCACCATACCCATCCTGTCTCCCCTGGGTCTTTCCGTGGGGGGCTGGCTCTGTCACTTCCTTTCTGCCTGGTCTGCTGTCACCACAGACAGGTGGATCCTCAAGGTGGTCAGTGGGGGTCTTCCTCTAGAGCTTCATTGGCAAGGATTTAAACTAGCCAAGGGTGTTGGAGGAAGGAAGCAGGGTAAATAATACTGCCACCCTCACAGGATAATGTAGCCAGTATGGAGAACCATAATGTCACAAAATCACCAGTGAACTCGGCAAAAGGGGGGAGGAGAGTGGCAGAACAAGGGGAAAAGGGGCCAAGGCTAGGAGGGGAATTGTTAGAAAGTAGAGGGCCATGTGTGTGAATGCCCACAGCCTGGGGAATAAAATCCCAGACCTGGCAGCCTTGATGGCAGAGGCTGACCTGGACTTTGTAGCTATTACAGAGACATGGCATAATGGGAACCATGACTGGGATATAGCTATACCAGGTTATACATTGTTTAGAAGAGACAGAAAAGGTAAAAAGGGAGGAGGGGTGGCTCCTTACGTCAAAGATGGTATAAAGGTGATGGAGGTGCAAGGAATGCAGGGGGAGGCAGAGGCACTGTGGGTCACCCTGGAGACAGGCAATGGCACAGCCATTCACACAGGCATGATCTACAGACCCCCAGCACAAGGGGAGGAAATGGACAGTGATCTACTGGAAGCCATCCATTGGATGGCAGCTAAAAGGGAGGTGCTGCTGGTGGGTGACTTCAATCTGCCAGATGGTGTTTGGAGCATCCCAGTGGCTGCCACGGCCAGAGGAAGAGACATCCTAGACTCCCTACAGGGGCATGCCTCAAGCAGCTAGTGCTTGAGCCTACCCAGAACAGTACAATTTTGGATCTGGTACTAACCAAATGGGGACAGAATTACAGATGCCAGGGTGGCAAACACCTGGGGTCCAGTGACCATCGCACAGTGTGGTCCAATATGAGTACTATAACAGGGTCAAGGCACACAAAAGCCAGAGTCCTGGACTTCAGGAGGGTAGACTTCACTAGGATGTGGGTATGTCTTAGTAAAGCTCTAGCAGAGGGGGAGAACTGGAGGAGAGTCGAACTATGAGCCCATCTAAAAGGAGCCATAGTGGAGGTGACACACATCTGTGTTCAGCAAATAAACTTCTTGGCCTCCCTTTCCTTTAGCCTACTCAATCTTTTATCCATAGTGGCTTTGGGAAAATTTTTTACATATTTGGCAGTCTGTTTTGAGGTGGTCAAACCCCCCCAGACACTAAACACAGATGAGGTGAGGATCAGCCTTAGCAAAAGCCTCCCCACACTCACCACCGTGTTGAAATCCAGTGGGCCTGGTTTTCTTCTTGGGTTTCTCAGACATGGCCAGACTAACAAAATTACCCTTAACAGCTTTTACGCCAGGTAATACTCTCCGATCGGTAACCAACCGTGTTACGGGTTGTGGAAAAAAAAGGGTAACAGTCTGTTTTTTTTTTAAACCGATCGGAACCGGTACATCACTACAAATTCAAAAAAGAGAGATTCAAATAGAAACAGTCAGTTCCCAACCGGACCGACTGCTAAGGAACCGAAGAATTACAATTTCCACAGAAATAAGTAACAAAACAGTTCACTACCTATCTACACACTTACTGTACCATAGACAGAGACTTGAAAAACAAAAAAATAAAAATCGGTGAAAACTGACACTTTCAGGAAAGTTTACCGAACCCAGCAAAGGAGCAATCTCTGGAGCGACTTCACTAGGGTTACCACCTGTCCTGATTTTCACAGGACAGTCCTGATTTGGGCAGCTGTGCCCTGCAAAAAAACATGAAAAATACTGTATGTCCTGATTTTATAGTAGAAAAAATATTTTCTAACTTTCTACTAAATGTTGCAGAAAACTACAATACCTTAACTAAACTACCTTAAAATGATAAGAAACAATAGAAGCAACTAAGAAACTACAACACTTAGCCTTAATTCTGATTATATAGAGAAAATAAGTCTGTTACATTGGTCGAGGTTATGTACTGTCCTGTGAAAAATCATATTTCGATAACAAATGTCCCACTTTGGGTTTCTTAAAAGGTGGTAACCCTAGACTTCACAGTTAGGCGGAGTAGAGAATCTGATGGTTACACTCTGAAGCACCACAGACAGAGGTTTGAAATCCGAGCTCAAGCTCAACTTTCTATGCTTCTGCATAGAGTTAACTCTTTCCTCTCCAGGGCAGTTCAAGTGCTGCATATGTCAGAATACAGCAAGACTTCATGTTGTTTGAGAAAGAAAAACACTATGGTTCTCACAGGAAGTGAACAGGAAAGTAAGGACAAAATAGTTGGCTTTCAGGAAATACAAGGAGACACAGAAGGAGGAGGAGGAGAGGGCAGTGTGTCTAGAAAAGCGAAGGGAGGCAGGGAAAGTGGTCAGGAGCACAAAGGCAAAAACTGAGGAAAAAATAGTAAAAGAAGTTAAAAAGGGGACAAGACTTTCTATAGGTACGTTAGTGAAAGGACAAAGACCGGGAGGGGGGGGATTGTAATTCTAAAAGGGGAGGAAAGAGAGGGCATGGAAAAAGACCAGGAAAAAGCATCAGTCCTGAAAAAATATTTCTGTTCAGTTTTCACCGAGGAAGGGCAAGGGGAGTGACCACAGCTAAGAATCAGGATTGGAAGATAGGTGGACAAGAGTCTGTTTACAGAGGAGACAGTCCTAAAAGAACTCACAAAACTGGAGGTGTACAAGGCAATGGTACCAGACAGGATTCACCCTAGAATATTAGAAGAGTTAAGAGAAGTACTGGCAGCACCGCTGGCAGCCCTCTGCAACAGGTCACTGGATACGGGAGTGGTTCCAAAGGGCTGGAGAAGGGCTGATGTAGTCCTGCTCCACAAAAGTGGGAGCAGGGTGGAGGCTGAAAACTGTAGACCTGTCAGTCTGACCTCAGTGGTGGGGAAAATTACGGAATTGCTGCTAAAAGAAAGGGCAGTAGAGCACAGGCACCTTGAATCCAGCAGAGCACTAGATCCAGTGCAGCACGGGTTCACGTCAGGGAAGTCATGTCAAACAAATCTGATAGATTTCTTTGACTGTGTGACCAGGGAAGTGGATCAGGGGGGAGCAGTGGTTGTGGTCTACATTGACTTCAGCAAGGCATTTGACACCGTTCCACAGAGGAGGCTTGTGAACAGGCTGAGCAGCCTAGGATTGGTTCACAAAGTGGTGAACTGGGTTGGAAATTGGTTGAGGGATAGAACACAGAGGGTGGCGGTAAACGGAGCTAAATCTGAGGAAAGGAGGGTGACCAGCTGGGTGCCACAGGGATCAGTTCTTGGGTCAGTACTGTTTAATATCTTCATTAATGACATTGTGTAGGGGCTGGGTGGGGAAGGTATGCCTCTTTGCAGATGACAGTAAGATCTGCAACAGGGTAGACACTCCGGGAAGGGTGGAAAAAATGAGGAAGGACCTAGTTAAACTGGAAGAATGGTCCAAAGTGTGGCAGCTAAAATTCAATGCGAAGAAATGCAAAATCATGCACTTGATGTGCAGGAACCCAGGGGAGGATTACATGATGGGTAGGAAGTTATTAATGGCCACAATTCAGGAAAGAGATTTGGGGGTGATCATATCTGATGACCTAAAGGTGACCAAACAATGTACCAAGGTGGTGGGGGGGGGCAGTGGGATGCTGGGGTACATAGGGAGAGGTATCACCAGCAGAAGAAAAGAGGTGGTGATGCCACTGTACAAGTTATTGGTGAGACCTCATTTGGAGTACTGTGTCCAGTTCTGGAGACTGCCTCTCCAAAAGGACACAGACAAGGTAGAGGCAGCTCAAAGAAGGGCAACAAAAATGGTGCAGGTCCTGCACCTAAGGTCATATCAGGAGAGACTGGATGAGCTCAATATGTATACCCTGATGGAGAGGAAGGAAAGGGAAGACATAATAGAGACCGTTAAATACTTAAAGGGACTAAATAAGGTACAGGGGCAGCATCTTTCAGAAGAGAAAATGCTCTAGAACAAGAGGGTGTGACATGAGACTGGAAGGGGTAGACTAGGGGCAACATGAAAAGTACTTCTTCATGGAAAGGGTGGTGGAGTCATGGAACAAGCCTTCAAGTAGAGGTGGTGGGGCAAAGTCAGTGGAGAAATTCAAAACTGCATGGGATACACATAGAAGAACCCTAGCGGTTCAAAAGATGAGGTGAAGCTGGAGATAGAGTAAGATCTGTGGCATTTTTAGTAGGTAGGGAAAAAGGGCAGACTGGATGGGCCTTTCAGTCCTTATGTGCTGTCAAATTTTATGTGTCTATGTTATCATCCCCTGCGCCTTAATGATATCCAGGGTAGGGAGTAATCTTTCACTTTTAAGTGAAGATGTGTAAGTGGAAATAACCTATACTGGTGTAGTAATGCCAGGTTGTTTCAAATCCGGAGCAGGGTGTAACCTGTTATTTGACTTTTCACAGGCTAATCCAACCGATGCAAAATATGAATTTAACTCCTCCGTAATTAGTTGTTTATCTAAGACAGTTTCGTTGTTAAGTTTAAATTGTTCAGGCAGGGAGAATAAGGTGGTATTACCTTTGATAAACTTTATAGCCTTCCAAAAGATTGACGGGTCATTTTTATATGCCTCCAGTAGGTCCAAACAGTAAGATGCCTTTGCAGAGTAAATTAGCATTAATACTCGGGTTTCTTTTCTGTCTGAACAACATCTATTCAGATGGCAGTTCAGTTGTTCTGGTCTTTGCTCAGAGAGTATATATATCTTTTAAGGCTTGCATTTTTGTGACTGAACCAGTGAACATTTTTCTTTGTGGCTGTGCACTTTCCTAGAGGAGCAGGGTGGTTTACTACATTCAGAATTAATTTGCTTGTTAAAGATTACAGCGACAGTATTAAATGATATATGGCAAGATAGATGTTCTGCCACCTAATAACACGAGATGGTTGATGAAGTTGGTTCATTAAAGTGAGAGAACTGTAATTTAAAAAGAAAGGTTTAATTCCCTTAAATGCATGCTACAATGAAATGGTCACTAAATTCATTGTTGAACATATTAGTGACTGATTTTCTGAAGTGCGTCGGTGAGAAAAACATCCGAAATAGGAGAGTCTGATGGATTTTTAGGGTTAAGCCTAGTGGCTTGTGAGAAAATCTAAATGAAACAGAATTTGATGCATAACACTTTTAGGTTGGTTGATTTTGATCTGTCAGTCATAGTTTAGGTCACCAAGAACTACATAGAAATATAGAATTTGACGGCAGATAAGGACTGCTTGGCCCACCTAGTCTGCTTACTTTCCCTACCTGTTTCATTTAACACATATCCTAAATGATCTGCGACTTACCCTCTGTTTCCCATCTCTAGACTTCCTTTATGCCTGTCACATGCATTTTGGAATTCCCTTACTGTTTTTGGCCCTACAACCTCTACCAAGAGGTTGTTCCATGGACACACCTCCCGTTCAGTGAAAAAATACTTTCTCATGTTACCCCTAAGCCTACCCCCCCATCTTCATATCATGACCCCTTGTTCTTGAATGTTTTTTTTTAAGATGCTACCCTCTTGTACCTTATTTATACCCTTGAGGCATTTGAAAGTCTCTGTCATATCCCCCCCTGTCTCTCCTCTCCTCAAGGGAATACACACTGAGATCCTCCCGTCTCCCCTAGAGTTTTATTATTATTAGCACAGATAGCCTTGGATAAATGCTCCGTTATTTTTGTGACACCAGAAGGTGCCTGTAGCAACCAAGCACATTAACTGGATTCTGATGTGGATAATGCTATAGACACTATCAAACATTTGAATTCAGCCAGCTGTGAGAGAGAAGTAGTTAATGACTTCCTTTCTGAGGTATAATGAAATTCCTCCTCATCTTGTTTACCTATCCGTCTGACACAGTGCAAAGTCAGGTACAGAAATGACATTGGAGTCAATAGCCTTCCGAAGCCATGTTTCAGTCAGCAATAAAATATCTGGGTTTGAGTGAATAACCCTGTTTTCAAGGCATCCACCTTATTTAGCATACTATGTATATTAATTGCCCTACGTTTCAACCCATTCAATGTGACGTACTTGGAGGGGGATTATGATCACAGGGGAGAGATCTGGGTTCAACTCAACAGTACCAGAACTCAGTAACGACAGGGAAACGACTTGTTTATTTAATGTAAGTAATTTAATTTCAACTGCTTAATATACCTACTCTTTTTACTGTGGAATGGATGATACTAGGGAGCCCTTCTGCACCAAGCAGAGGAAGAACAAATATTTAGCAGTAGAAAAGGTCTGTTTTTGTGGGGGGTGAGGGGTGCAAATAGTAAATGGCATAGTAACCTGAATAACATTAGTTGTCCACCATGACGTATTCTAGACATCTGCACACCAGATGCTTTCATCAACAGTTGGCAGTGCACCATGTGTACTTTTATTATCAGTACACCTGCAGGAGAATGACCGATTCCTCCACAGAGGCAGGTCAACAACAAAATATATCACATTGTTTACTTTGAGATATAGTAATTATCCCTTCTGTACACCTCAACATATAGGTCCAATGAAACTGATTGAGAGGGTACAACTTAGGGCAACAAAGATGATAAAAAACGTAAAAAATAAATAATAAGGAGAGAGGCTCTCTGAGCTTGGTCTGTACTCTCTACATTACCGTAGAATAAGAGGAGATCTTTGCTACATTTATAAATCATTTCACAATGAAGATTTATGGGAGAACATGGGTTTGATTAAGAAAACTAGACATAGATTCACTAGATCCCATAGTTTACAACTAAGGAGTGAGTTTTATAAAACAACGAGGAGAGGAAGGTGGTTTAAGCAGAGAGTCATCGAGAAGAGAAATGCCTTTCTGGAATCAATAGTGTTAACTGACACTATGGGTTCTTTCAAGAAGTCGGTAGATAATTATATGGGTGATGTTCATATTAGACAATACCATTAATACGTGGTGAGTCTCAACAAGGCTTAACACTGCTGACTCAGCCTCTTTCCTATGAACCCATAAAAAAAGAAAAATTGTGAGGGCTAGGGTAAAAGCAGCCTGTTTAGGCTAACAAAGAAATATATGGCAGTAAGAATATTCACTCCACCCAGACAGGGCATAGCTAGGGAAGCTAATTACAGTAGCAGTCCTAGTTAAAGGAGTACTGCAGGCAAAATGTGCAAAAACATATGTTGTGCGGAGTGTTTTGATTTGTGTGTTTATTTATTTAGTTAGTTAGTTAGTTAGTTTTGTTGACTGGGTAAGTGCACTAGATAGATTCTGCCTATCATCAGGCACGACACAGGGGAAGGGGATACAGATGAATGCCATCTAATCTTGAACCAGATTGAGCTGTTGGTGGTATTTGTTTTTAGTGAATGGGGGAAAGTTGGCCAGGACACCGGGGAAATTCCCCTACTCTACAGCAGGGGGACCCTTTGGCCATTTTGGTAGCTTGCCAAGATGGCTGCTGTCCCGGACCCCCAGTGGTGGTGGTGGTGAAACGGTTCTCAGTCCTCAGGTTACTGTTACAGATCCTCAGCCTACTGTTCAGCCCAGCATCCACAGACATGGTCGTACTGACTCTGTGCCTAGCCCAGAATCTCAAATGGGACTGCTTCTCTCTTCTACTGCTACTAATGATGAGGCTGCTGCAATGCTGACTACGGATCGCTTACCAGCTGCTGTTCCTGAGGCCCGCACTGCTTCCGTAACCCCTACGTATTTGCGCTTTTGCTACGCTCAGCATCGTTCCCTTCTGCGGCAGTTTGCTTTGGAGGAAGATGCCCAGCGCATTGACCCACCACCTACATCTACCCCGACTACTCTGCCATCAGTTCATTCATTTTCTAACTCACAAGAGCCATTGTCGACTCCTATCTGATCGACTCAGTCTGTTCATGGTTCCCTCACTCCTACGACTGTTTCTGGAGGTACCTCCTTTCCCGATCCAGTCTGGTCCCTGGCTTCCACTTTCCATGCTGCGGGCTGGTCTCAGACACTTCAGGGTGCACCGTGGACTTCTCCACTTGCAGTTAGTGCCAGAGACATCATGTCTGAGAACTCATTTCCTGGTTTGCCCACTGCTGCTACTCCTTCTCCAATACAGTCTCCTTTAGTGACATTGCATCCTGGCTCCTTGCCTTCCTCCCAGGTTTCCACAGTTGGCCAACCATTGACAGCAACTACTATTACTGAGCTCATACATGACTGCATCACGGTACTGCAACCTTCCATTTCTGTGCACTCCTACTCAGACGATGATTTCCAGCATTGTATGGATGCCTCTGCCTTGCCTTCCCTACCTACAGGTGAGACATTACCGGACCATTCTTTATGCCTCAGCGACCTTTTTCAAAACTTGGGAACACCTGCACAGCACCAGAACGCTGTTCGTTTAAAAATGTTTGGTGATCTCTCTACTGCACCTGATCGGAAAACTGTATTGCATTCTTTGTTACATGACTCCATGGGTATTTCAGCTAGCGAACTGTTTGCTCTCATTCATGTTAAGGGGGAGTCAATGTATGATTTAAGCTTTAAGAATGTTTATACTCTGGAAAGATTTTGGACTAAGTATGACATGGTGAAGTCTCAGCCTTTATGGGCCCCCCTTTATGCTCATTCCTCTAACTAAACCCACAGTAAAGATTATTACTCTTCTTTTTCGTAATGAAGGAGTGAGCATAGGGGATGTCCAATACTGGCTTAAGCAATGCTGCAACATTCTCGAGGCTCCTCGTCCTATTTTGGATGAGGACCTTGTCTGGACAGAGGGCTGGAAGGTTAAGGTGCAATTAAAACAGACTGACAGGGGTATCACACATTTGTCTGGTAGCTTTTATATTGGTAGGGACAGGTGTCTGTGTTTTTACCCCGGTCAGCCCCGCACTTGCCATAAATGTGGTGTACGGACACACCTAAGACATACCTGAAATGAGCCATGGTGCTCTATTTGCTTGGCCTATGGTCATGTGAGCCTGGGTTGCCCTAGCCCACAGAAATGTAATCTCTGTGATGAGGCTGGTCATACCTATCAACAGTGTCTGTGGGCTGACCATAATCGACTGGATGTCCCCCCTCAAAACCAGGTGGGCCTCATAACAGACTCTCAATCTCAGGTTCTTCACCAGCGTGCTGGAGAACACAAGGATGTGGTCCCCCCCCTCGGGTGATGTTCTCAAGTCTTCTTCTCCCACCCCCAGAGTGGACGATCCTGTGATACAGGATCAGATTCCTTCCTGTCCGGATCCAGCCCCGGAGATTGTTACTCCCTCAGACCCCATGCTCCCTCCTCCCCCTCCAGATCAGGATTCCTTTACGGAGGTTTCTCAGGGCAAGAGGGGTAAGTCCAAAGGTAAGCGGAAGGCTCCTGGCCACCCCCCAGGCAGTCCATTCTGACCAGAAATTGTTATCAGGCCTTGACTAAATGGAAGCAGTGGAGTGACATTATGGATGAGGAAAGTGATTCTGAATCTTCCCAGGCCTTTTCTCTCCATATGAACTACTCCTCTGATTCCCAACAGTATCCCTCCCCCTCTAGATCAGACACCAGGCAGCAATCTGCGATCACTTGACACGTTTCAGTTTTAGTTTCTCCTTGTTCTTTTTTCTGTTTTTTTGATCTTATCCATTTTCCTTATGCCTGTGGCCATGAGCCTCTGCTGCTTCATGCTTAATGTAAGCATCATGAAGTTTCATAGGAAAATGCTTACCTCCTTACTGTATCTTTTGGATCTCCCACATGACATCTACTTGATCCAGGATACTAGGTTGAAGACTTGCTACAAACTGTCCCGGGCTTCAGCTGGATGGATCAAAGGCCCTTTTTATTGGTCCTCTGGTGAGGATAAATGTGATAGCTTGGGTATTTTGTTTTCTAGTTTCGATTATGCTGTTATGAGCCTTACTGCTTGATTGTACTTTCCGTTGCCTGAAGCTCAGAATTCTTAATGTTTACACCCCTCAAGGTATTGCAGCTCATTCAGACTTGTTTCAGTTGTTGCAACCTTATTTGCACACCTTCCTGCATCTTTACATGGAGGGGATTTCAATTGCGGTCTTACCCTGGTGGACAGAGGGGGCTCCACTCAGAAGCTTTTCGGGGACCCTACTGCATTATGGACTATTCTTCAGACTGCTTCTATGAAGGATGGCTACTGTGAGGTACATCCTAAGGGAGTGAAAACCTATTACAGAGGCCTTCTGGCCACTCGAATTGATTATTTCTTCCTTTCCCAGAATGTTATGGTTCAGCAGGCAAAGGTTATTCCTTGCAAATCCTCGGATCATTTGACAATTTCATTGCTTTGTTCTCCTTCCACGACTTCTCATCCTCTTGTGGTTTCTTCACATTGGAAGTTGAATAGCTCTTTGTTGTCTGATGGATGCATTGTTAGGGATTGTCGAGAATTTTTGTTGGTCTGCATTTCTGTTCAGGATGCTTATTCCTCCCCCTTACATTGGTGGGAGGACACCAAATTGGATCTTAAACGTTTCTTTCTCAGGCATGCTAGGAGAATATCTACTTCCTCTTACCATCAATATTTACTTTTGAGACGCCATTTACAGCATATTATCTTCAGGGCATGTGAGTCTGGCTATGATTACTCCCCTCTTATTGCTTCTCTGAAGACCCAGATGGAAGACCATCAGTATGACAGGGCTTGCTCCTTGGATCTTGAGGCTTCTTCCCATTCTTCTAAGGCCTCTTTCAATATCTATAAGCGTTGTTCTGACAGGGTGGCAGCCGCACATATCGAATGTCTTGCTGACCCTGACTCCTCCATGGTCTATGACTCTATAACATTTCTCAAGCAAAGGGTTTTTTCCTGCCTAGCCAGTGTCTTTTGGACTCCTACAGAGACCATGCCAGCTGTTGCTGCCTTTTTTGATTTCTAGATTCCTTCTCCCCCCCAGGATCTATGCTCCCAGTTGACAGCTCCGATTTCCTTGTTTGAGGTGTAGGCAGCCATCAAGAAGCAAAAACGGGGCACTTCTCTAGGGCAGGATGGCCTTACAGCAGAGCTTTATCAAGCTTTTTCTGACCTTTTTTCTCCCATCCTTGCATTACTCTTTAACACTATTATTGATACTCACTCAGTTCCCTCGACATTTTTCGGATGTTATCATGTTTCTCTTGTTTAAGAAAGGGAATAGGTTGGATATTCGGAATTGGAGACCATTGAGTCTTTTGAATGTGGACTATAACATTTTTACATCCGTCCTGCTTCACCGCCTCCTTCCTGTTGCATCCCATGTTATTTCAGAGGTTCAGACTTGTGCTATTCCTCATCGTACTATTGTTTATAATCTTTCTGTACTGAGAGATGTCTCTGCTTTCAGATCTTCTTCTTCTCCCTCACTTCTCCTTTCTCTGGATCAGGAAAAAGCATTTGATAGGGTGAACCATGACTACCTCTTTCAAGTCCTTTCTTACTATGGTATTCCACATTATTTTATCCAATGGCTTAAATTGCTCTATTCTACTGCTTGGATCCAGCCTTATGTGAATGGTGCCCCTTGTCCCCCCTTTTTGAGTTGGATTGGGGTTTGACAAGGTTGCCCTCTAAGCCCTCTTCTTTACATTTTTCATATTGATCCCTTGCTTTGCAGGATTTTACATCATCCCTCTGTTCTTCATTTATCTTTCCTTTCAGGGTGCCCTATTCCTATGGTGTTGGCTTATGCAGATGATCTCTGTATTCTTACCACTCCTCAACTTCAAGAGACAGATTTACTCCTTCTTCTTAAGGATCTTGAACAGGTGTCTGGTTCTAAGTTGAATTACAGTAAAAGCTCAGCATTGTATCTCCCAGTGCCTCCGCCCCCTGATTCTCTTTGCCTTGTGGCTGGGGTTCCTTTGTGATTTACCCCAGTCAAGGTTTTAGGATTGATCTTCGGTGCCACAGATGATGCCCTCATAAATTGGACTGTTGTTCTGGATAAGGCTTTCCATATGGTTGCTTCCTGGAAGGGTCATACTATAGCAAAATGGACGGGGGTTTTGTTGTTGAAGACTTTTGTTCTTCCTTTGTTTCTTCATTTGGCTTCAGTTTTTTTAGTCCCCTTTTCCTTGGAAGCTTGTTTATATAATGTTTTCTTTCAGGGATTCTGGGGCAGCCGTTTGAATCCGGTTAAATGCAATTACACGTATCCTGATTATTGCCATGGTGGGGTACGGATGTTGAACCCCCTGGTGTTTTTTCACTGTTTGTTTCTGAAATTTATTATTCCCCACCTGTTGCAAACCCCACCGGTGTTTTGGATGTCACTTCTTCATCATCATGTTACTCCATTGTGCGCAGTCTGGTGTCTTCCTCCTATGGAAATTCCTCAGAATTTCCATAAATATAATCTTCCCCATTATATCATCCACACTTTTTTGAAGATTCATCAGTGGTCATTAAACCCACAATGATTCTCTCTTCCTCGAGGAAGCACTTATATGATTCTGTTTTGGGGACGTCCATTTTGGACTTTCCAGTGTTACGGGATTCCCTTGACACTGTTTTGGATTCCTCCAGTGTTTTTCACCAATTCTCTGATCCCCACATTCCTCAATGGGTTTGGGATGTTACCTGGTTATCATGCCATGGACGGCTTGGTGTTCATGATAACCTGAAACATAAGGCTCAAGAGGAGAGGACTTGTCCTCGAGAAACATGCCCTTCCATTCCTGAAACTATGTTACATTTTTTTCTTGGATGTCCCTATTCACAACCTGTGTGGACTCTTCTCCTCCATAAGTGGAAGGAGAAGGCTCTTCCAACCCCTATGAATGATATTTTGGTTTATGGTATCTATCCCCCTGGCCTGAGTCATTATCATCCCAGCACCCAATGTTTGATTTTTGCATTTTCTGGTTTCTATTTGTGGCAGGCCAGGTGTGCACTTTTGCTGCAACAGAAAGTGTGTAGTCCTGCTCAGATAGTCTCTCATATTTTACAGGGTTTACGTACTGTTTATTATTGTGAAAGAGCCTCAGTATCATCTGCGGCTTTTCGGTGGTATTGGGATTTGTGTTTGTGGATTTTTTCCTGACTCTGTTGTTTTGTGTCCTGTTGATTCTTTGTTTTTTTTTTGTTTTTTTGGGTATTATTTTCTCTTCTCCAGAGCTCCGGCTATGATCCCCACCCTCTGTTGTTCCCCCCAGTGCCATCTCCGGACATCAGACCCCCTCCCTTGTGCATCCCATGACTTACCCTTCACGGCAGGGTGGTGGGGAGTGACTCAACCCACCCCAATGGATCCATGCCAGGGAGGTGCCCTTCCAGGAATGGCACCACGCGGGAACAACTTCGTGCTTCCGGGCTTGCTTTTTCGGTGTTTTCCTCCCGGCGGGTCATGGCGTGCACTGACGCCAGCGACTGGGTGCATGCACGCTCCCGTGCATGCCCCAATCAAGCGTCTGCCACGTCCCACCCCCCCAAGCTTGCAGCTATGTGCCGTTGACCCCTCAGCCTCCGCTAGGGGTCATTCAAGCCCCGTCACCAACTTCCTCCCGAGATGGAGAGCAGTCCTTGATGCTCAATCCATCTCCTCCCCGCCAACCCACAGCAACCCATGCCCGTTCCCGAACACGGGTCACCGGCGTGGCGCGAGGTGTAGCGACCAGCGCCTCAACCCTCAGCGCCACCGAGATTCTTTGTTTTAATTTTGATTTTTTTTGTTATGTTGTGTTTTTTTATCTTTCTTCCTTTTCTTATTTATGCTTTTCTTTTTTCTGTTTTGTGTGCTTTTTTTTTTTTTTTCTGGGTTTTGAATCATGTTTATGGATTGTTTTATTTTTTTAATTTTCTGCATGATGCAATAATTTCTTATCCCTTTGGTTTCTCTCCTTCTGATTTGTATGACTCAATACACTGTTGTCTATTTTGTTTTGAAGTTTTTGGACTATATAATTCCCTTACTCTGTTAGTGAGGATGGGATGGGGATAATGTACAAATGCTGGTTATTTCTGTACAAATGCTGCTTATTCCTGTTTGTAATTCCCGTATGTTGTACTCCCTTTTTCTGGTTTTGATTTCTTTTATTATGGTTTTGTATGCTGTGATATGCTTTTATATAATTTGTTCTAAGTTTTTGAATAAAAAATTCCCCTACTCTGCCTGCATGGGTGCTGTCACTTCCTGTGGACAGGATGGAGGGACCCAGTTTGCAGCCGGAGGAGGAGGAGGAAGTGCTGATGTGGCAGGGGAGATGGCCTCCTCCTCTAACCTTGTACTGTCAGAGGCTGAGCTACTGTAAATCTCAAATTCCCTGAGGATATGGATGGCACTCTAGTACGCTATTATGATTCAGATATGGATTGGACCCAACAAGAGCTAAAGACTGAAGCAGAAAAGGAAACAGAACAGGTACTTGTAAACTTGATGAAAACAGTGGTTAAATGTGTAGAAAGACAACAAAAAGAAAAATTATTGAAAGCAGTTTTTGAGCAAGAGAACAAATGTAAACCACATGAGAGGCTTTGCAAGCAGACCTGTCTGAAATGCAGTCTAGTACAGTGACAGGTGGCCCAGCTGATTCACAAAAAATGGCTCAACTAAATAATAATGCATCCCTCCACATCAAAAGATGCTATGCGAAAAAGTATTAAACTCCATGAGAATGTTTCTCCATCAGCTGGCACTTTCAAACAGCATCATGCTGTGTGTCAAAAGCCAAGAAAACCTTTCATAGTAGAAAATTCAACTCAACAAACCTCAGTGAAGAAGGAAAACCCAATTCAAGTGGCAGGCAGTGCTATTGGAAATAAAACTGAGTGCCAAGAGCCGAGTGGGTGTAATTTAAACAAAAATGATGACTTAAATGTGAAACGAACCTGGGATCCAAAGTCGGTACACTTACTGAGCCAAAAAAAAAACCAGAAGAGATTGCAGCCCATAATGTGCAAACATAGGCCACTGCTGAAACTTCGAATTGCAATGAGCTGCAAAGCCACATGCCTGAGCTGATCCCTCAGATGGTTGATCAGCTGCTTTTGACAATGGATGATGCAGCAGGAAACACTGATGCTGCAAGGACTGAACAGCAGCAGGGAGAGTTGCGCCCTGTACCGAAAACAACCACATAAAGCGTTGTTAAAATGGCTATGCAACAAATTAGTGGGAGTTCTAGTGGGGAAAATGACTGTCAAGAAAAAGACACTGAGTCAGAAAGAAACCTTTTTGAATTTACTGACGTTGAAGCTGTTCAAGAAAAAAATGTGGGGAAAAAGACTTTGGGAGTAAGACAAGCTACAATACAAATAAAAGATAAACCAAATGAGTGGTCGCTGGAAACAGCTTTAATATCTGCTGGGTGGCTACCAAATTAAACGGGGTAGGGTGGGGGGTGGATGCCAGATCAAACTGACCCAGTGGTACAAAGGTATAACCAAGAAGTAGTAAATAACCAAAGAGAAAATTCTGAGATAAATAACATAAGCAGGCCTGCTAGTGAAAATAAGAAACCCAGCCCCTCGACAGGGGCCCCTGAGAACAACCATGCAGAAACTAATAAGGAGACTGAAAAAAATGAGAAAACTGAGAATACTACACCAAAGAAATTCATAGATTTATTTTTTGTAATGGGGGAACCAGCCCCCTGAAGAAATGCAGTAAGACTGATATGCTATGGAGGACTAGAGTAGCCACCTCATAGAGTGTATATTGCAAGGACATTGTTAAAGGACTCAATGAGATTTTTTTCCTCTGAAATATATGCTCTAATTAATACTGGGGATGCTAATTTTGATGTTAGTTTTAAAACTGTAGCAGGTTTGGATAGATTTTGGGTAAAATATAATGCAATGTATAAAACACAATTATGGACTCCTTTTTTTAGCAGTTCCATTAACAAAGCCCATGGTAGGAGCAATAACTGTGTTGTTTAAAAATGAGGAGGTAAATATTTCAGACATCATGTTCTGGTTAAAGCAAAGATGTGAAATTCTTGAAACTCCTGTTCCAATTATGGATTCAGAGCAAATCTGGATGGGGGGTTGGAAAATTAAAGTAAAACTGTGGCAAACAGATTACAGGATAATGCATCTACCAGAAAGATTTTATTTAGGAAGAGACAGAGGTTCTTCATTTTATATGGGACAACCCAAATCATGTTTTAAATGTGGGTCTTATGGTCACTTGGGGAATGCATGCGACAGCATAACATGTAACCAATGTTTTGAATATGGGCACATGGCTAAAGATTGTTTTAACACTTTTAAATGTAATCTGTGTGACCAAAGAGGCCACTCCTATGCTAAATACCCCTGGGCCTCACATAATAAGGGGGAAAGCCTTTCACCTGAGAATTTTGGTGTCCCAGGCCCAACAAAAAGGTTCTATATTAGTTTCAGAAAAAAGACTAGAGGAAACATTACGAAATAAGAAGGCAGAATAAGGACAAAGGGAAGATAATGAGCAGGAATGTGAAGCAACAGCTGATAAAAAGGAAAAGGGAGGTGAAGTGGAAGAAGTGGCAAAATCACAAGAAGAAGGCAAAAAAATGGAAGTAAGTGTAGAAGTAGAAGTAGAAAAAGATGTGCAGGATAAAAAAAAACAGATGCCTCCTCTCCCCCAAGGGAAGATTTTAAACAAGTAGTAAGAAGTTAAGGGTAAAGAAAAGGCCTAGGGAGGAAACTAAAATAGTTAAAAAGGATAGGAAAATTCATGCAAGTAGACTGTATAAAAATAGATACCAGATACTGTCAAAGATAGAGAACTGGGGGGACAAAGACTCTGAGGAAGAAGAATCAGATAGCTCCTCAAATACCTCATCTAGAGAACTTCTAACTGAAATAGAGGACCAGGAAGACTCTGGTCAAAGGCAAACAGTAAGTAGGAGGACAAGATCCCAGAACAGGAATTTTAAGGATGGTACCTAAGGTTTTAGCCCTCTATTCTCTCTTCACTACCCCTACTTTATGACTACTATACAAATTGAAACCATAAATGTTAACACTATTAAAAGCCATAAAAAATGCTGTCTGTACTGCAGAGCTTAGTTGATAATAATTGTCAACTAACTCTTCGACAGGATACTAGATTAAAAACAACATATGAAATAAGTAAAGCCTCAATATCATGGATAAAAGACCCCTCTTTCTGGTCAATAGGTCAAGAAAGATGTGACAGGGTTGGGACATTATTTAATGACACAGAATTGAAACTAACAAAATTAATTGAAATAGAACCAGGTAGGGCCTTAGTGTTAGACATAAACTTCAAAGAACACAGACTCAGAGTCATAACAGTTTATGCTCCACAAACAAAAGTGGCCAGAGTTAATCTCTTCTCAGAAATAAAACCATATTTATTCATGGCAAGGGCAACGGTATGGGCTGGGGATTTTAACTGTGGGACATCAGTTGAGGATAGAGGTCAAAGAAACAGAAATTGTTTTCAGATTCTATTAGTCTGAAAGACATAATGACGACTACAAAATTAATTGATGTATATAGACACATTAACCCGAAAGGGGGGAAGATCTATTTTTGGAGGGGCTACATCAACAAGAATTGATTAAATTTGTGTGGCTGAACATATATATGTTAAGGACACATCTATAAAAAGCTTTGAATTTTCAGATTACTGGATGTTACACTGTACCTTACAATGGGGGAAACATTGACTCTGGAAAGGAATTTGGTGCATAAACAATAGCAGGCTGTCAGACAAGAAATTACTGTATAAATAGCAGGAGTTATGGAAAACTAGTCTATCAGTTAGAATTTTGTATGACAGATTAAGTGATTGGTGGGAAGATACCAAAAAAGATATAAACCAGTTATTTAGCAAGTATACAGGAAGGAAAGCAAGGGTAGAGTATTTGCATTATTTAAAACTAAGAAATCAATTACAAAAATGAATATCAAGGACTGAAACAGAAAAAAATAAATTATAGTGTACAAATATCAAACATACAGAAACACATGAAAGACACACAATACAACAGGGCACAATCATTGTGCCAAGAAATGAGTTTTGGTACACAGTGCCAAAAACAGACATTCAATCCCTTAAAAGACTATAGTGCAAGAATGGAGACAATATTTATTAAAAATATATATGGAAGTAATGGAAATATGAATAATATAAAAACAAAGATAATGGCAGGAATACAAACTTCTATAAGAAAACAATTTGAGGAGATACCACAAATTGAACAAGATGGACATTTTTGGACAGACTTGGGGGTGCAAAGGCTAACAGATCAAGAAAACACTAAATTTAGTAAGAAAGATAGAAGAAGTAGAAGTGTTACAGGTGATAGGTAAACTAAAAGATAATATAGACCCTGGGAAAGATGGTTTAAGCTCAGAATTTTACAAAACATTTAAAGATTATCTGATTTCAGTGTTAACTGAAGTTTTCAATAGTTGTTTGGAAGAGGGAACACTAACTACAACGCAATATGAGGCTTTGTTAATACTGATTCATAAGAAAGGGGATAACGCAGATTTGAAAAACCGGAGACCCTTAAGTTTTCTAAATACAGATTATAAAATCTTAGCAAAAATACCACAAGCAAGGTTAGCTACAGTATCAGGAAAGCTAATTTGCCCTTTCCAGACATGTTCAATAAAAAACAGAACAGTACAAGATAACTTGCTTTGGCTGAGAGAATTAGTAACTAAAGGAAATCTGGGGAAAGTAAATGGGTTTTTATTAAGTATTGACCAAGAAAAGGCATTTGATCGAATAGCACATGAATATCTATTTCAAATGTTAAAAAACTATGGGATACCAGGGGAATTTATAGGATGGGTAAGAAGGCTGTACTGCTCAAGCAACACTGACACCCTACATTAATGGATGGCTAGGTAAACCTATTAAGGTGAAGAGGGGAGTGAGGCAAGAATGTCTATTCAGTCCTTTATTGTATGTATATGGGTTAGACCCCATTTTAAGGCGTATATAGAATAATGAAAGGATAAACAGCATTGTACTAAACAGCCAGTGTCCTGTGTCCTAAAATGAAAATATTGGCTTATGCAGATGACATGGCAATAATATTGCATAAGGAAACAGAAGGAACTGAAGTGATAAAATAACTAGATAGATTTTCAAAGATATCTGGGTCAAGAATAAACTACAACAAAAGTGTAGGGTGTCATATAGAGGAACCAGATTCTACTCAAGAAAACACAGGGGGTATATCAATTGTGACTCAGGACATTAAAATCTTAGGGATTATATATAGTACTCAAGGAATGTTAGAGAAAAACTGGGAGGTCTATTTACAAAAAAACATGCATTTAGTCAACCCTTGGAAAGGGAAAAAGATCAAAAACCAAAAGAGTAATGCTGATAAAAACACTCCTGATACCCATTTTTCTTGTACACAAGTTATGTTGTTCCAATACCATAAGGCTATGACACTAGAATATTAAGTGTGTTTTTCAGGGTCTATGGGGAAGCAGACTGAATCCCATCAAAAAGAATATAACATATAGAATTAAACAAGAGGGAGGGGTGGGAATGGTGAACCCCATATTATTTTTCTTTAGTATAATATTAATGTATAGCATTAGTCTGATTTTTAAACCAAATGACAAGTTATGGACACCAAGTGTAAGAGAATGGTTTGAACCATATAGAATGGATTGGGAAAGAGGGAACGTTAAGAAAATACAAAATATGCCAGATTTTATTGTTACAATAATAAAGAAAATAAAACAATGGGGAATAACTGTAGATATACCTACAATGTCAAGGAAAAGAATATATAAAACTGTAAGGCTCTCTAATTTTACTGCCCAGACAGAATTACCCAATGCCCAACTGAGAAAGTAGAGGCAGCAATCAAGAATATAAACTGCAAAAGAATACCACGGTACACATGGGATGTTATGTGGATGAGAATTCATGGGAAGTTGGGTGTGAGGAATTCCCATAAACATAAGCAGTTAAGTGAAAATATTGTTTAAGGAATAGTTGGTGCCACCAACTAGAAACACAGGAACATTTATTCATTGAATGTCCGGTAGTACAAGCCTTTTGGCAATATTTGGCTAAGGAATGGGAGGAACCTCTATATCAGTCCTTGTCATATGGAGAATTGGTGTTAGGATTATATGGGACTAAATGGAAGAAGTATAACAAGAATACATTG
The DNA here is from genome assembly GCA_016271365.2 of Neoceratodus forsteri. Lineage (NCBI taxonomy): Eukaryota > Metazoa > Chordata > Ceratodontiformes > Ceratodontidae > Neoceratodus > Neoceratodus forsteri. The sequence goes on along the minus strand of CM057459.1, from coordinate 668,013,852 downwards.
GTTTTGATTGGGCAGTTCTAAAATACTACATTTAGCAAGCCCGATGTGCATGGATCTTTCAACAAAAACCTACTTCAAATGACGAATTAGAAGGAATAGTGAGACATGAACTATTGAAAATATATATGCAGGAAGCAGCAAGTAACCTGATACAGATTCTTAGACAACTATGAGACAATTGCAAATTCCTAGATACAGACTAAAAAACAAGTTCTGACCAACTAGAAGGAGTCATCATATGTGGAAGTAAGGGAATACCTTCTAGAGTATGGGTAATATAATTTAATAAAATGAAGTAAATGCATGTGAGCCCTTATTGCATAAAAGGGAGTAATAGAAACATAGAAACTTAGAAACATAGACTTTGACGGGAGATAAGGACCGCTTGGCCCACCTAGTCTGCCCATTTCCCTACCTACAGGATAAGCTGCAGATCCTAGTTAACCAACAGCCGATTTCTTCCTACCCCCTACAAGAATTGCCTTATGTCTGCCCCATGCATTCTTTAATTCTCCCACAGTTTTAGACCCACAACCTCCTCAGGAAGGCTGTTCCATGTGTCCACCACTCTCTCTGTGAAAAAATACTTCCTAACATTGCCCCTGAGCCGTCCCCCCTCTATCTTCAAATTGTGTCCCCTTATTCTTACACATCTCTTTTTCTGAAAGATGCTACCCTCTTGGACTTTGTTGATTCCACTGAGGTACTTAAAAGTTTCTATCATGTCCCCCCTCTTCCTCCTTTCCTCAAGGGTGTAAATATTAAGCTCCTTTAGTCTCTCCTCATATGGCTTCTCTTGCAGACCCTGCACCATTTTAGTTGCCCTCCTCTGAACTGCCTCCATCCTGTCTATATCCTTGTGGAGATGGGGTCTCCAGAACTGGATGCAGTACTCCAAATGGGGTCTTACTAACTGTCTGTACAGAGGGATGACAACTTCCTGTTTTCTGCTGGTGATGCATTTCTCTATGCATCCCAGTATACCCCCAGCCCTCCCTACTGCCTCCTCATTGCTTGCTAACCTTAAGGTCATCTGATATGATTACCCCCAGGTCCCTTTCCATTTTTGTTGTTGCTACTACCTCCCCCACATTGTGTAATCTTCCCCTTGGTTTTTGTTTCCCAGGTGCATTATTTTGCACTTCTTTGCATTGAATCCAAGCTGCCATACTTCTGACCATTCCTCCAACTTTGCCAAGTCCCTTCTCATCCTTTCCACACCTCCTTTTGTATCAACCCTGTTGCAGGTCTTTGTGTCATCTGCAAAGAGGCATACTTTTCCTTCCAGTCCCTCTGCAATGTCACTTATAAAGACATTAAAAAGCACTGGACCCAGTACCGAACCCTGCGGTACCCCACTAGTAACCCCTCTTTCTTCAGAGTGGACTCTATTTACAATTACCTTCTGTGTCCTGTTGTCCAGGCAATGTTTTACCCGGGCTACCACCCTGGGACCCACTCCTAGGCTGGTTAATTTGATTATTAATCTTTTGTGTGGGACTGTGTCAAATGCCTTGCTAAAGTCTAGGTAGGCCATGTCCATAGCCCCTCCCTGGTCTACTACTTTGGTCATTCAGTAAAAGAAATCAATTAGATTCATCTGACATGACCTTCCCGCTGTGAACCCATGCTGCCTTGGGCCCTGTGCCCCACTGGCCTCTAGGTACTCAACAATTCTTTCCTTCAGAAGTGATTCCATCACTTTCCCTACCACAGAGGTCAAACTGACAGGTCTGTAGTTTCCTGCCTCTGTCTTGCTCCCACTTTTGTGAAGGGGAATCACATCCGCCTTCCTCTAATCCTCAGGTACCACACCATCCTCCTATGATTTGTCAAAAAGGGTAGTCAGTGGTGTCACTAGTTCTCCCCTTAATTATTTTAGAATTCTGGGGTGAATTCCGCCATGCCCCATTGCTTTGTCCACCTTCAGTTTTAGAAGTTCTTTCAGAACCCTTTCTTCTGTGAAAGGACTGGGATCAACCCATCTATCTAGAGTGCTTCTCATAATTGGATTAGGCACCTCCCCCTCCTCCTCCTCTTTAGTGAATACTGAGCAGAAGTATTCATTCAGTATCCCTGCTTTTTCACTGTCCCACTCTGCCCACCCACCATCCTTTCTATTCAGCCTCACTATCCCTCCCCTTGTCTTTCTACGCTCCCGGATGTACCTATAAAAGGTTTTATCCCCCTTCTTAACTGAGTTGGCTATCTTTTCCTCAGTTTGGAATATTACTTTGGACTGTCAAACTGATGACATTGTTGTATTTTGTTGTAAATGTGTCCTTTGTTTCATACCTAAGTTAAGAATGTATTGGAATGTAAATTGTGGCACATTATTTTATGCTAAATGAAAATTTCCCCTTCTCTTTTCGAGAAATGCCACAGGATCTTTAACATTCACCTGAACTACCACCAGAACAGGCACATGGGACCTCGGTTTAACATCTTACCTGAAAGACGGCACCCCAGGAGTGCTGCACCCTCTCATGCTGCACTACAGTGTCATTATTGGGATTTAACCCAAATATCTTGTGTGGGGATAGAACCCACGGCCTTTTTATCTCCTGGCCTCAGAGGCGAGTATGCTACCTGCTGAGCCAGTAATACTGAGTTTAGTCCTGGTGTGTCCTTTAGTTTGCTATTAGGATTTTTTTCTCAGTTTGCTCACTAGTTGTATGGCCTCTACTACTAGTTTTATGGCCTCTGGGGATCTCTGTATTACCATGGTTTACTGCTCTTCTTTTTTCCTACAATGCCTCCTGTGTCATGTGACAGTGATGCATCCAGGACCATAGATTCAGCAAATACTGCTTTACAGTCACATTTACAGCAGTGCAGCTGTGATTTTAAGTCACTTTCCTTATCCAGTGGACACTGAAGGCTACATTTATATCTTAGCAATCAATTGAGGCCTAGTAGAGCGGGTATTCTGTAAGGAAATAGTGGGAGTCCTTATTAATTATAGCACTGATGACCTGGGGTGATTTGTGTGCATTTATGGCTGGGTGTAATTTTGATTAAATTAAAAGTTTCAACAATAGAACATTTACTCCTGCTGGCTAGACCTAGGCAAGCATATAGAAAGTATTGAATTACAGTTATTTAGTTCAGGCCAGAATGTCAGGTTCCTATCTTCAGATTACCGCTGTAGTACTTTCCCTCACTGAATCAGTGATCCTGGATGTATCACTGTCACATGAGACAGGAGGTATTGTAGGACAAAGAAGAACAATCAAGCATGCTAACATGAAGATACCTTGAGGCCATAAAACTAGTAGGCAAATTTCGAAAAAAAACACTCCTAATAGTAAACAAAAGGAAGGACACACCAAGACTAGACACACAAATCAAACCACTCCCCACAACATATGTTTTTCCCAAATTTCGATGTAGTACTCCTTTAAGGACTAGAATACACAGTACATTTCACCCAGATAAGAAGTATCTAGGGAAGGTATTACAGCAGTAGGCCTATTTAAGGACTATAATATTCCTGACACATAGATAGGGTGCAGCTAGGAATAAGGGGTTAGTAAATAACCAAATAGTGAGACATATGGTACAGGCACCGCAGAGCAGTGAGGAACCACAGAGAACAAGCTAAGAGCACATAATAGTACCCTCAGAGTAAAACATAGAAATTTCAGCTAACAAAACAGTATGCGGCAACTCAGTCATTAGCAATATTTGAGTTACAATACACTACTCACTGAGACCAGATAGCTAGCTTTATATAAAGCACACTACTCTCTGAGACCAGGTAGCTAGCTTTATAAACAGCACACTACTTTCTGAGACTAGATAGCTAGCTTTATATAAAGCACACTACTCTCTGAGACCAGATAGCTAGCTTTATATAAAGCACACTACTCACTGAGACCAGGTAGCTAGATTTATATGAAGCACACTACTCTCTGAGACCAGGTAACTAGCTTTATATAAAGCACACTACACACTGAGCCTAGGGAGCAGACCATATATGCTCATTGGGAACCTTTTTAGATTGCAAAACTGTAGGCATGTAACAAAACACCACCTTTTATTTTGAGTAATGAAAGGGTATGTGTGGTCCATTGAGATTTATCACTGGGAGTAGAAATACCAGAATGGCCAGCTGCCAATTGACTCGTGGCTAACTCCCTCAGGCAGACTCCCTCTTGATGCCATTTCTGCTGTGGCCTTTTACACTGCAGACCGCAGCACAGCGGACCACTAACTGTAGGTGCCTTTTGTTGTAGATGGTGGGTTCTGGAAGCTTTGTCCACCCCCAGCAGTTTGGTGGGCTGATTGACTGATTTTGAAATGTAGGAAGGGGTGGGAACAGCTGAGATGCTGACACAATTCTGTGGCAACTTCTTGATTCTACAGTAGCGATCAGTGGGGGGGGGAGGTAAGAAAGCAGCTGGACACCCTCCCTACTGACCCCTTTGAGTTCTCATAGCATTGAATTGCAGGCAGGCATGGGGAGAGATGAGGCTTTGACCCAGTTCTGTGACCAAATTCTCAGTTCTTCACTGGCTATCAGTGCAGGGGAAGGGGTAAGAAAGCAGCTGGACACCCTCCCTCAAGACCCCGTTAAGGTCCAGTGGCAAGGGTAGCATGGCTGGCAAAAGTTTAAGTGGGGCAGCTAAGTCTATATGGCAGTGGGATGTGGAGCTTCCACTCACCCCGAGTAGTTTGGTCAGCTGATTGACTGATTTTGAACTGTAGAAAGGTGCTGGAACAGCTGAGGTGCTGACTTGATTCTGTGGCCAACTTCTTGATTTTCCAGCAGCAATCAATGAGGTGGAGAGAGGGAGGTAAGAAAGTAGTTGGATGCCCTCCATCATGGTCCCTTTTAGTTCATGCGATGTTGAATTGCAGGCAGGCATGGAAACAGATGAGGTGCTGACCTGATTCTGTTGCCAGCTTCTTGGTTTTCCAGTGGCAATTGGTGGGAAGAAAGCAGCTAGATGCCCTCCCTCATGACCTCTCTAAATGCCTGTGGCAAAGGTAGTGTGGATGGCAAATTTTCAGGCAGGGGAGCAGAGCCTATATGAAGGTAGGCTTTAGAATCTTTGTCCACCTCGAGCAGTCCAGTTAGCTGATTGGCCAATTCTGAATTACTGGAAAGTGCAGGAACAGCTGAGGTGCCGACCCAATTCTGTGGCAAACTTCTTGATTTTGCAGTGGCAATCAATGGGGAGGAGGGGGTAAGAAAGCAGCTGGATGCCCTCATTTAAGACCCCTTTGAGCTCCTGCAGCACTGAATTGCAGGAAGGCATGGAAACAGATGAGGCACTGACCCGATTCTGTGGCTTGCTTCTTGATTTTCAAGCAGTAATCAATTTGGGGAAGAAGGTAAGAAAGCAGCTGGATGCCCTCCCTCACAGCTCCTTTAAGCTCCCGTGATGGGGGCAGCGTGTCTGGTTGTGAGAGGTATGCCTGCAGCACATGCTGTGCAGACCATGGCTGCTTCAATGTTCTTCTATGCTGATCAGCTAACAGAGAGGTACTCAGTTTTCACACTGGCTATCCTCACCACCATTTATAGACTGCCCCAATCCAGATTCTGCCCTGTGTTCAACCAGTGGCTGCATCCCCAACTCCTTCATGCTGTTGGTTATCTCCACAACCAAGTAACTGCTGGAAATGAGTGATCACATGACTTGACATGATAATGTGCATAATACCAACTTAAACCAAGGACCAATGGTGATTACAAAGATGTATTTCATATTCAGTACATGCGCATACCTAGTTTGTAGTTGTAATTTAAGGATATCAATCAGAGTAACCACCACAGCTCTAAACTGCTGTGAATCACGCTTTGATTCCACCAAAAACCTGTCCACAGATTGCTTCAAGATATGCACAGCTGGGATGACCTGACAGAGGGATTCTTAGTGTAAAGTCAGGTCTTTGGTAGTCCTCTCAAGTGGAGCTGGCATATTTACCATGCCTGAAATGAAGACCTACTTGGGATGCCTTGGTGTTCCATTAATGTTGCTCTCCATTGACATCTTGTGTAGAGGCCATTTTCATTCCAACAAATTCTATAATGTGTAATACACTGAGTTCAATGTGAAGTGATGTCTTGCATTATGCAGCGAACTGAACTGAAAGGTTTAGTGCCTGCTCTGTGGAATGCACATTGTATGTTGACTTCACAAACTGATCAGTCGGCATACTTTGTATTAACAATTCCGTTACATCCTTTATTTACACAAAAATGATACAGGGGATGGAAGGCAAAACCTATGAGGACAGGCTGAGGGATATGAGTTTGTACACCCTGGAGGAGAGGAGGGAGGACATGATTGAAACATTCAAGCACTTGAAGGGGATCAACAAATCTAGCGCTGATGGGTTATTTAAGCTGAGGAAAGGAAGGGACATGAGAGGGTATAGGCTAAGATTGGAGGGGGCAGATTTAGGAGAGAGAGAGAGAGATAAGGAGACATTACTTCATGGAGACGGCAGTGTTGAAATGGAGCGTCCTACATGAGGGGGTGATTTCATGTAAGATAGCGGGTATGGGTATGGGACAGGGCATGGAGGAGAGTCTGGGTAAGTAGTGCTGAGAACTTCATGGAGGTGAGAGGGGGAGGGGATGGGGCAGCTGCAATCTAGGGTTGCTAGCTGTACACTCGAGCAGTCTTGATAGTCCTTGAAGCCTGTTTCTGCTGGCAGATTCGTATGTTTGCATGTACTGTACACCACCAATGCTTTTGTATTACATATGCATCATTACCATCATGTGACTGTTTTGCATGACCACCTCCATTCCTTATCATCATTCTGGACTTTTTTATGCAAACCCGGTGCTCAACCTCGGCCCACTGGATGCAAACCCCCAAGGTGCCAACACAGCTAGGTCCATACCCAGCCTGTGTCCTGGTTTTCTGGCCCAGTACTCTCTGGGCCCCCTGTAACCTTTTATTGTGCCTCTTCCTCCCTCCTCCACCCCCGCCTTTTCCTCTTCCTTCCATGCTCATTGCCACCACTGCCCTTACCTGGATATGGATACCCCTGTTGCCTGCCTTCAGCAATCCACATCATGTCCATACCCTCCTTGATGTCTCCATAATATCTGGCCACTCACTGCTGTCCACCTTTAGCAGCCCACCATGGACCCCAGCTCCTTTTAAGATTTTTACCTGGCCCCCAACTACTGTCCACCTTCAGCAGCTGACCCAGCCAAAACCACTCTGTCTAGAAAGAGTTGGTGAGTGCCGGCCCCCTGGCGCAGCGGTGGGATTTCCGCTTGTAACGCAGGGCAACCAGGTTCGGGAATGGACCCGGTTGTCGGAGGGTCGGCTGGGAGTAGGGCCTGAGCCCATAGGGCAGCTCTCCCACTCCAGGGGAGGGTGGGGCAGTGATCGGTGCACTGGGGACCCTGGCAGAGGCCGGGTGCCCAAGCATCCGGACGCCACGTGTTCCTGGGAGGCGGGCGGGTGGTGACGTGAGGCATCAAGGAGCGTGGCCCGCCTCACAGAAAACCGAAAAACAGCCGGCGCCTGCATGTTAATGAAGCCGCGCGGCTTCGATATGTCCCCAGGCTGACCCCGACCTAAAACTACGTGCCGGGACATTACCCCGTATAACCGGGGGGGGAAGCCACTGGGTATCAGGGGTGGCCGATTGGGACAGAAGCGTGAGCCGGAGCTAACGGATGAGAAGGCTGCAGGCTTGAGGGGGAAAAAAGTAAAGTGAATTGCAAAAAAAAAAAAAGAAAAAGTTGGTGAAACTTGTCACATTTTTCTTGTGGCAAAACTCCTTTGGCTTGTGGACAGGCCAGGTTAATCAGCCTGTCTACAGAGTGTAAAAAATTGTTTTTAACTTACTGTTTACTGCAGTATAGTAGAATGTATTAGGCACATTTTGTTGACTTCTAAGATTCCATTTCCTGTGACCAGAAATCCCAGAATCCCCTGTAACTGACATTAGAGGAGGACTCTAACTCGATTAAGTTCCCCGCAAATAAATAAATAAATATGTTAAAGATTTTGTAAGCTAAAATCAGATGTTTGCTAGTCTTGCTAGTCCTGCTGTCTTTATGGGGCTTAGTACAGTCCACTGTGACTATATCCAGCCCCAGGAGAACAGCAGACCAGCAAACAGAAGATTACAGCTTATAAAAAAAAACTCTGATATTCACTGTAGGCTGTTTAATCTCCCACTGCTGCAGTTCTCCTCAGATGTCAGCTGCAGGGGCGTCTGGCATTTCTAGTTACAGGAAATGCCAGCTTACATGTCAATGAAATTTGCCTGATATAATCTATTGCACTGCACTAATCATTTGGTAACATTTTTTTTTTGCACACAAAGGGCTATTTGGGATCAACCTCAACCTTGGGCGTGAGGCTCTTATTGCTGACAGTTCTGCTTTAAGAATATGGTCAGACAAAAAGTATCTGCGATGAAATTCCATCTGGTCCTGGTGATGAATTGTTTCTTAGGTATTGTATTTTGTTCTTAGTGCTGCTTTCAGTTATGATAATATATTATGAGTGAGTTACAGTGTGGTTCTGTTCTGTGCAGTTTCCTTTAGTAAATATCAGACAGAAATAACCATAGAAGGCTTCTACCATTTCAGTGAAATTATTTAGTAATTTGTTATTATTTGATTATATTGGCCCTATGCAGTTGTCCACTTTCTTCAGGGAATTAATGTATCTATAAAATAGCTTACTATCCCCCCACTTTTTGCCAAGGAGATTTTCCTATTACTTTTCGATTTTTCATGGCATTTTTACTTTTTTCTGAAAGTCAATGAAACTATGCCATGATTCTGGTGATCTTGGGCCTGATTCTAAAATGTGTTACACATGTCATAAGACCACTTGCACCACACCCTATGGCACAAATCGCACCTTGCGACATGCGTTACACCCAAAGCAATTCCAAGAGGTGGTTTGCAACATGGTGCAGGACGCCTTTGCCAAATGTGGGTTATGCCAGCAACCCCCTGTGACATGACACAAAGGGGATTTCGGCAGTGATTATACTGGTATTCCAAGAGGGTGGCTGGTAGAATTGCAAATCACGATTCCAAGTGGGATCCAGTAGACCATGGTGTAAGTATGGTTAGACCAGCTACTAGCTGGTCTAACTGTACCTATGTCCACCGGGAACGCACCACCGAGCCTGCCACCCATTCAACCGACCCCTCCATGGTCCCCCATGGGTGCCCACCACACACCCCCTGTGGCAGGGCTGCCTACTGTGGGCCGCTGGCACCCTCTTGCCCCCAACCCCATGCTCTGCTCCCACAGGGCAGTTCCCTTCCCCCACATGCCAGGCACCCCAGGGTGGTCCTGTGGCCCCCCCTAGCCCTGTGGGTCATTGCCATGGTGTTGGGATGTGGGGCTCTGGGGAGGCCATGCCTTGCGCTGCTTGTGTCTTGTGGACTGCGGCTTGTGGCATCCGTGTCAGGTGCATCCTTCCCGTGGCACAGCCCTGCAGTTAACACAAGTTGCAGAGCATAAGTGCTGGGGACCCTGCCTGTTCTGGAATAGGGTGCAGGGTCCCTGGCATAGCGGCGAATGTTGCAACTCTCAGATGCCTGCAAATTGCGACATTCGTCTTGGAATTGGGCCTCTTGTCTTTAGGAATAATTTGTATGCTTTGATTTTTTTTTTTAATCAGGCTTCTGACTTTGATTGTTAGCCACTTTGGTTTAACTCCTTTATTATCATATTTTCTAATGTTTGGTATAAATTTGTTACACGTGCTGATAACTATGACACTGAAAATGGTCCACATTTCATTAACAATTTTGTTTTGGAATTACACATTCCAGTTAATATTCCTGAACACATTTGTTATGCTTTTGGTATCTGCTTTTGAATATCGATCAATTTCTGTTATTCCATTATCTATTTTATGTTCAGTATTAATGCTGAGTTTGATGGTACTATGATCGCTAGTGCTTAAAGAGGCGCTAGTGCTGCATGAACTTAGTAATGCTTGCTAGTTTGTTAATAGCAGGTCCCAGATCCTGTTGCCCCTAGTTGGTTCTCTCACATAATGTGTTAGTCCTAGTTGTTTGAGCATACTAGCGAAATGTTTACCCTGTGTAGTAGTTGCAGTCTTTGTGACCCAGTTTATTTCACTGAGATTGAAAGCACCATTATGGTCATAGTGCCAGGTTCACAGACATTTTCAATTTCAGTTATCAGATTCTCTGTATACTCATCTTTGGCATCTGTTGGTCTATAGCATGTACCAAGTACCATACATTTAGTGTCGCTGCTTACAGTTTTGACCCATACAGAGTCTATTTCATTATTGTCACATGTTCTAATTTTGTTTGATATGTCAAGGGTATTGATGCCATTCTTAAGATACAGTCCTACCCCACCTCCTTTTCTACCACTTCTGTCCTTGTGATAGAGCGTGCATTCCTCTATTTGTTTTCCCCGGGTAACATCTGGGCTTCACCAGGTTCCAGTTATTGCCAAAAAGGCCATGTCATTGTTTTTATTGGCAAATAATGTTAGCTCCTCCATTTTATTCATAATGCTTCTGACATTTATTAAAACCCCATACCATCAGTAGTTTGTGTTTGTGGGTTTATTTTGCTTTTTCAGTTTGCTTTTAAGTGACACAGACTTACTTGTCACTTACTGTAGATCCCCCACCTAGTCAGTTTTAATTCATATTCTATGAGCTTTTACTTATTAATTCACATTTTTTTTTGCTCCAGTGATATTTAAATGATGACCATCCCATGAAATCAAATTGTGTTTATTGACAAAACAATTCCGTGAGTTAATATAGGTGATGTCTGCATGTGCACACCAGTTTGATAATCTTTGTCCTTTGAATCATATTTTTTTTTCTTTTGAGGCTCTAGGTACTGGCAAAATTCTGGATATGGTGGGAGGGCAACCCTTGGCTTTAAGTATTTTACATGTATCTAGCAATCTGTGGCAAATATCCTTTTTGTGCTCATTCCCAATATCATTAGTACCAACATGTAAAACAATTAGTGAAGATGGGCCCAGTTTATTAGTTAGAGTCAATACTCTGTCACAAATGTCTTTTGTTTTTGCCCAAGGGAGTCATGTAACTGTTACACTTTGTGTGTCATTTTTGTGATATCTGAGGACATTATCATGGAGTCACTAGTCACTTGTTTTTGCCTGGGTATGTTTACGTCATAATTTAAAGCAATGGGTTGAGCTATATCAGGATGCTCTATGTCAGCATTTGTAGTAGTGTATACTTATTTGATTTTGATCTATTGAGTTATATAAGCTGCTTTTTTTTCTCTTCCTTTATACTTTTTATTGTTACAATATATTAGTCATTGTCCAGTGTGGTATCTTCACATCCTCTTTTATCATCTCTCTCTCCCCCTGCTTCAGGTTGGTTCCCTCTGAGACTTCCTCTCTTTTTTTTCCCCTAGTATCCCTTGTTGTAACTTGAGATATTAGGTTTTCAACACTGATTTAGTTAACAAACTGTTCGGTATTGTTTATTTCTATTGTTTGGCACAGTCCCCTTTTTAGATCATATTCTGCTGCCAGGCTGACGTTATTCTTGCATTTCTTACATGTTTATGTTTGTTTGGGTTTTGCTGAATTGTAGAAGTGAACATATTGTATAGATGACATTTCGTTATTCAACCCTCTTTGCATTAAAGCTCTAGCATCTGCAGGATCCACAGTTTAGACAAAAGATATTGATTTACTCACTAGATTTGTAACAGAGTAACCTGCCTTCACCTCACATCCTCGGCAGATGCAGTTGCCTCTGCTTGCAAGTTGCCTTGGCTCTGTGCCTGCTGACACTTGCTCAGGTGTCTCTTTTTATGTTTGCTAGACCAGAAGTCGTGTCCAGCACTTCCAGTTTGGCAAAAATACAAAATGCTTTTTTTTCAATTTTAAACTGGTGTTCCAACAGTCAGACATCCTCACTGTTGCGACCTCGTCCCCCCGGCATGGATTAATTCTCCAGTAGAATCATGCTATGTTGTGGCTTAGTGCTTACTTATATTACCCACATGTTAGCTAGGTAGCATGAATAATGCTATCTCTGGATCCTGAGTCCTCCCAGGTCACCAACACATGCCCCACACTGGATAAGCAGATGAGGGGGTATTTTTTTGTTTTCTTGTTTGTTTGTTTTGGGTATTTGTTTTTTGTTTGTTTGTTTCTGCTTCAGTAGAGGGGATATAGAGCAGTGTATATGCATACAAAGTAAAAATGTGTTTAAAAAAATGCATCCCAACCAAAAAGCTCAGCCTCCTGCTGAGTTCACACTGGGTCTAAGCCGATACATTTGGATTTATCCAAGCTACCACACTCTGACTTGAGATCAGGGGAACTCTACATCAATTTAAATTGCCTGACAAGATCATAAAAACACAGCAACACAGATTTTGTCATCAGAAAATTGCCTTTAGGCCCATCCAGTATGTCCCTTAATGTGTAAGTTCCCATCAGGATTTGAACTGCTGATCCTTTGCTTCCTAAGCAAACACACTTTCATTGCGCTACTGAGCAAAAAAATAAAGAGGCATTGCAATCAGTGTTAGATATTAAAGGAAGCACTTCCTTAATTTAAGCAATGGTACTGTTTAAATAGGGGTTTAATTTTTAACAACACTACCTCTCCACAAATAAAAAAAAAAAAAACAAGTTAAAAGAGATACTTGGCACTGCACATACTTTAGCATGGCCTGCAGGGATGTGAACCTCTGTATAACAGGATATGAACATGTCAGTTCTAAAAGCTCATAGATGACATGTATTTTGTTATCTGCATGATCTTTCATCATTGTGATTTGTGAAGAGCTAGTAGTTTGTAATTGCTTGTAATAATGCAGCGTCTATGTTTGTTGATTGCATTGTAATGTATTGTTATTTTTTAAAATACTCAATAAAAAGCTTAACTACAGAAATAACCACACAGACAGAAGCATGCTCACACACACACACACACACACACACACACACACACACACACACACGTGCAAGACTGCAACAAATAAACTACTATGTGGAAGAACTTTGTTTTAAATGTTTCTTATATATTGATTTTTTTTTAAGAAAGTTTACTGAGGCGTAACACACAGGCTCACAAACATTATTACCCAGTTCATATGAAATCCTCTTGTGCAGTCAAAAACACACTCACAGGTTATGCATGATCTGCCTATAGCAGACTGCTACACATGTACACATATATGCATGTAATATAAATGGGTTTAAAAAAACTAATACCCTAAGAGTTGGAGATACAACACATGCTCATGCACACATATGAACTTACAGTAACAAGTGTGGATTGGTACAGCCTCAGGCCAATTATGCAATAAACAAGCTACCACTTGGAAGAACTTTGTTTAAAATTTTTCATATACAGTATATTTTTCTTAAATCACATCTTTCTAAGAAAGTTTACCACAGCACGCTGCTCTACTCTCGCATTGTGCCATTCCTGTGAAGTCCTGTGCACAGGTAGCAACACACACAGGCAATGCAGAACCTGATTATAGCAGACTGCTATACAATAGTATGCAGTTGCATGCACACAGTAAAGCCGTACATGCATGTACAGTACACCATATACTATAAATGGGTTTCAATACTACTCTAAAGAAGAACCTCGCTTTAAACATTTATATATATATAATTATTTTTTAATCATTTTTTTGTTTCTAAATAACTAGGTACAGATTGCACACACACACACACACACACACACACACACACACACATACACACATTACACATGTACGTCTTATGACATGGCCTTCACAAGATCACGACAATGCAGCAGCACAGCAGAAAAAATACAAGCATTTGTCAAGGCCAAACATTCGCTGCTTGCATTGCTGTTGCACCGGGTCTTGCATGTACACATTTTTACCCACGATAGACCAGATTAGATGCAATATCTCATTTTCAGTGGTGTCCATCTTTTACACATTTTTAATTGTATTTACTCAAGATAGGCCAGCTGAGAGGCAATATTTAATTTCCAGTGGGCTCCCATATTTTGACCCCTAATTTCCAGCTGTCTTTTTATGACCTGACATTATGATCAAGACAGGTGGTATTTTGACCTCAAATTTTCAAAATAGCCTTCTTATGACCCACCTCATGATCAAGGTGGAGAAAATGTTCAAATGCCCAAAAGGTAGCTGACCCGATGGCACTGAGGGTGGAGGCACTGGATGCCACACCTCATGCCATGCCAGTGACCCAGGTTCGGGAATGGACTCGGGTCATTCAGGAGTTGGCCGGGGGAGGTAAGGATTGAGCGTCCGGAGGACTGCTCTCCTTCCTTGGTGAGGGGAGGTTCATGCTGTGTGCATCAGCACAACAAGAGGGGTGCAGCCTGTGCCCAGGGTGCTTGGCTGCCTCAGCAGAGGTGAAGACAGCTGCTGCACCTATTGCACAGGCATGGATGTGGGGGAGAAAAAACAGAGGAAAATATCGGAATCTGGCAGGACCATGATGGCCCCGATGTACCAGAGAACGTACCCCTCTGAGGGTCGTCATAGCCCCTGCTAGGTCCATGGAGGTGGTGACAAAATAATGTCATGACAAATGCCCAAAAGGTGATTTTGTATCACAAGTGTAAAAACACATTTTGGCCAGAATTTTAAAATGACAGCTGTCATATTCATGAGGTGGTGTGAAAAAATGAATACGTTGAAAATTTAGGGTCAAAATATTAACAGGTTCCAAAGTTACGCATGTGTGTTGAAAAATGTCAATGTACATGCATAACTTTGTTGTGTTTTAATATATTTACACCAGTTTTTCAACATAGCCATGATATGACCCCACAATATGAACACGGCTGGAGAACATGTTCAAATCCTGCCCAAAATGTGATTTCACTCAGCAACTACAAAATCACTTTTCAGGATGGATTTGCATAATTTCACTGCCCTTATTCATGAGTTCAAAAGGCCATGTTGAAAATTTGAGGAAATATTTTTAAAAATTACCAGGTTGTGAGGAGAAGTTCAAAACCCATTGAAATGCATTGAACTGCATGCCTCAGATCCTGGTCCAGCATGAAGAGTGAAGATGTGTTGCCAGTCCAGGGAGGATAATGGCATTGGACCCCAAGTGGGTAAGTAAGGGGTGGGGGGGTAACGTCAGAGGTGTGTCAGTGTTGGCAACAGACATTGATGGATGGTTTTCTTTGTTACATGGTGTATAACAGTTTAAAAAAGACTATGAAGGATAGTTTTCTTTATTTCAGGTAGTGATACTGGGAATTGGACACTCTAGTGTTGGTGTTGTGTTTGGTGGCACTGGCAGTGGGCTCCCCAGTGTTGCACAGTGAAAACGGACAGGGTGGGGAGTACTAGTCAGCACTGGGGATTGGGCACACACTGGGGTCAGAAAATTAGATGAAGGAGGCAATTGGAGGTGGAAGGGATACTTGGTAGAGGGTGGGAAGGATTGTTCTTCCATTGGGGGAGGATCACAGCAAGTGGATCATGATGCTAGTCGACTCAGCTTGATGGTGACTTATGCAGATCAAAGGAAAGAGCCACCCTATGATTTGGGTGGCTTTTTTCCTTGAACTAAACACAGTTTCTTCCCAGCAGGCCCAGAATAGTGTCATGATCAGCCTGACTGATGATTGGTCTGACAGTGTTAAGCCCCTTGCAGACTGCCCTGCATTGGGCCAAGAGTGACACATCTCTCAAAACCCACTATCATACTAACATGGTTGCCCTTGTACAAGTGCAAGGGTGAGCATAACAAAAAGGAGAAAGAAAATGGCTCAGACTAAATGTTTAAGCTTGTCTGGCTCTGTACTCTACCTGCAGCAAGTAAAAATCGGTCTAGGTCAAAAGACCAAGCAGAAAATCATGCGTTCGAAATCCATGCAGGGAAAACAGTGGCAGATACTGTACAACAGTACTGAGCAAAAACAATGAGGGTAGTGGCAGCGCTGCAACTGGGGTGGGTGAATATCGGGGTTGGGCAGAGTGAACAATGGTCCTGGGAGGCACATGGAACTAGGAAGGGAAACATATTTTAGAAATAAACATGAAATACGCAAACTCCACAAGGGAAGTTAACTCAGGTGGGGTACTGGTGTGTCAGACAATGTTGAGTGGGGACTTTGCCTCCCACACCACCTTTAAACCTTTAATATAAATAAACATCCTTCACAACTGCACCAATCAACATACAATAAAAATATTATTTGGGGGGGGGGGCAGGCACAGTGAAAAAAAGCAAAGGTAGAATAAGAGTAGAACACTCAGCTTGAACCATGGTCAAGCGTAGCACAGTCACTCACAGTTTGTTCCCCTAACCACTATGCCACGATGCCAGCGCACTGACATTCCACACACTATCAAACCTATACTGCTCATCTGAATTGAAAACAGCTACAGATATAGCGCTATAATGTCCATGCTGCAATTTGCTTGTGGCTGTTTTCAACTACACTGTTTTCTCTACGTAGTTTTTACCACGCTCTTATTCCCACATGCTTTTGATTGAATCTTCTTGAAAATGCTCATATGGAAAAGTGCTATATTTTTTAAATATCTGAAATATATCCTTGTATCCCCAAATATGTTTCAAACATATGTCAGATACATTTACACTTTTCAGATATCTTTTGAGATGTATTCTAGATATTCCTAGAATGATTCAAGATGTATCATATTTGGGAAACATCTTTGAGATATATACTGTATGTGTATACATAGATAAATATGTGTATTTATTTATTTGCTTTTGGTAACTGGGTGAGTGCACTAGGCATAGAAATGCTTAGTTTCAGGTGTGACTCAGGAGAATACAAGTTGAAATACATAAGTCACACAGCACATGAAAGAGAGTAACAGTGAGAAGGTGTTAAATACAATCAACATAGGTATAGGGAGAATTACAGTTTACAGATGGTCAGAATACAGGCAATACAGTATGTAAACAAAGTCAAAAGTATGGACATGTGCAAAGTAAATGTATACAATGAACAAACGGATAAGTGGATATGTTATTAACAGCCTACAATAAGTACCCATAGAGGTAGTAAGCTAGGGATGAAATGTGGCACGAGTAGAGGAGAAAGAGGGGATGGATGAAAGAGAAAGAATTATAGGAGGGTCATGGGAAAGAGGGGAGGAAGAGGCTGTAGGAGAACTAAGTGCAGAGTGGTAAGGAGGGATGGGGAACAAAGGATCTAAGGTGGGTTGAAACAAGTGCAAGGGTTGGAGACACATAGGTGGTCATGATGAAGTTTCTTGAAACCAGCATGGGTGGGAGCTTGGCGGCTAGATTGGGGTATGGAGTTTCAATACTTAGGAGCAGTGTGGGAGAAAGCTTGTGCACCCACCGTGTATATATATATATATATATTTTAAATATATATTTTTGCTATGCAGTTTCAAAATTAAAGTTTTCTGTTCTTTCAATGTCATGTCCTTGAATAAAATCAAACATATTTATTTGTGCATACGTATTATTGCAATTTCTACATATTTTGCATTTTAGGTAAACATATATTTTGAATCTATCCAGCATATATATTCTGAGTTACTTATACCTTTTCATTTTTGGTTTCCCTTGTAAGATGCTAAATATATAGAAAAACACAAAAATATATCCATAACATAGTTTTCAGTTATACCCATATGGAAATTAACTACACTGTATTTTGTTAATATGTAGACTATATCTGTATATGCTGACTATGATGTTTTGTTTATTTCCCTTCAACTGTTCTTGGATGTTGTATTTAATTTACTTGTACTGCTCTGTATTTCATTGTATTTGTAATTGTTTGTACTCTTCCAGATCATGCCTGAAAGTAGGCATTTTCTATGCCTTGCGCACCTACCTAGTAATGAGAAATGAATAAATAAATATGCCTAAGTATATCACATATTTCAGATATCTATGCATTTTTCCAATTATTATTTTAGATATTTGCAGAATTCAATGAGATATGTCCTATACTTGCATTGATTTACAAAATGTATATATTTTTCTATATATTATCAAAGAAAATATTTTGTTTTACTTTTTAATGTTTTTATGGACTCTAATAAAAAATAGTTTTATGCAAGTGTAATTTTACTCTGTAATGTCTACAATAAGTGTACGTTAGCAAACACATATTTTCAATATATTAGAGATGTATTTTCTGAGATATATTCATATATGTTAAAATGGGTTTAACGTAACATACATCTGGAAAGTATATGTAATATATGTATTATGTATCATATAGCTATATCTATAGATAGATACTAATGAGACATTTTAAATATATGTTTTACATATGAAATAAACATGTTTTATGGTTTATAAATATGACTGGAATATATATTACATATTTATTTATGTGTTTACCAGGTAGGTGCACTGATCTAATGGACCATTTTCAGGCATGACCCAGGCCATAAAGATGGTACATTAGTAATACAGACAATGCAAATTACATTAATTGAGAATGGTGCAGGACATAGAACAAAATAGAAAAACAGTTGACTATATTGAATACAGTAGCATACAGTTAAAATGCAAGAACACATTTCAACATAAAATAACACAAATAGAATACAAATAAAGTGCAAGTGCAATATATGTGATGTACAGGCAGACAGTCTATACTTTTATAATACATAGATGTAGACTATATTCTGTAAATATATGTATTGCATGCACTATTTCTTCATCTCTTTTTATAGTAAAATGTAATACCCCACCCCCATCATTTTGCAAAGCGATTACACTGCTGCACACAGATTCAGCTGGCTTTTGGCAAAAATCACTTGTTTGAGCAATCATTTCTGTTGGTACTCACTGTTATCAGTAGCTGTTTGCTGAGATGGAAAATGGCCTGCAGCCAGTCTTGGAGGCCTTGGGACAGAAGCGGGTTGGCAGTCCTGCCGATCATCCCTCCGAACACCACACTCACAATCCAATCGATCAAGATGTGGGTTGAGCCTGAATTTAGATGGAAAAGTCCATTTTTAAAACTTTTACAGTGCTTTTAGTCACCGCGACATTCCTCCGGTAAGCCAGTACACGCACTCCACTCACAATCCCTCTCGAATGCTGGGCGGTTGTTGTAGAGCTGGCTTGGGGGTAGGACTGATTGCAGTCTCACCAATCACACGACACCATGCAAATTAGCCTCTTTCCCTCACGGGTGCTCTTCTCCTCGTGGCAATCGTCGAGCAGGCTAATTTAAACTGCAAAACCAATTTTTTTCTGAACTGACTCCATGGCGGGAGCCCATTTCAACCATTTGTCATGGCCATTAACACAGCAAGTCTCTCCATTCACTAGAAAGCATTTCCAATGTCCAGGGCACAAGTTTCCTTTTGCTACCCCTAGTCTTCCACACTTTTCTTTGTCACAACAGTTTTTTAAAAGCTGGCTAAATGCTGTAAATTTTTGATGTAGGACAAGGGCATACTCTCTCAGGCTTTACTGCTCCTTGGTAAACAGTTGACATTTAACAGCAGCACATGGACAACAGCACACAGCGACACATTAGTTAACCTTGCTTCAGCTTTTTTTGGCTACCCACTGCCAGATAACCAAAATACTAGCCCCTTGCCCGAGCACCTTTCCTCCCTAAATTTCAAATCCAAGCAGTGCCTCCATTTTGTAATACCCCACCCCCATCATTTTACAAATGACAGGTGGTATGCTGTTTAAATCTGACAGCAGTACCAGGTGGGGACTGGGTTTGGGGAGGAATAGGTCACTCGGCACAAAGGCTTGGTTTGGCTACTTTGCACAGGGGCACCTAAGTAATTCCGAACACAGGAAGCAATAACTGTAATGTCCAATTCCAGGAATGGGATTCTAAAGTGTGGCTTTTATTCACATCCAAACAGAATAAACAAAGCATAGATGGACCCCCACGGGGCTACACTCCTGGTCATGCAGACTAAGAGAATCAAGAACACTTCCTCAACACTTTTAGCCCTCAGGCTCTGAACCCACCGGGCACACAGCCCGGACTTGCATGCTGCTTTGGGCACACAGCCCAAACATGTACACTGTTCTGGGTTTTCCTTGGCTCGGCTCCCTTGCCAGCCACTCGGACACCTTCCATATGTCATGGAAACATTTGCTGGTGGCTCCCTAATCCACCTAAGAGCACCTCAGCTCTATCAGGGAAACTTCCTTTTAATCCCACATCTGGGTACTTTCCTCAGGCACTGGCAAAGCACCTGAGAGAAAGTAAAGGTGCCACAGAGCAAATCTGTAGAGGTGAATTTGGTTACTACTGATGGGGGGGGTCTCACACCTCTCGCTTCCACAATTCATACCCGGCCAGTTCTCTGGACAATAAACACCTCATACTGTAAAGCTTGGCAATGTAGACTAAGGCTAAATATATGTCACATTTCCTGTACTTGTCTTGCTTTCCCTTTGTTCTGGACTTGAACATACTTTTACTTGGCATAGCTCATTGCTCTAGGCCCCCCACCAATTAAGCAGTCCAATCCCCACTTTACTTCACTCTTAGGTGCTGGACTTGAACCTACTTGAGTTAACTGGTAATGTCTATTACACTAGACCTCCTACAGATTAAGTAGTCCAATCCCCACATTCCAACAGTTCAGGTGAAAAACATTGGCCCTCTGTCAGAGTGAACTCACCCTTTGGTTGCAGGTGCCCCACAGGCGATTCCTCCACAGGAATTTCTCTCTCTCAGATCTTCTGGTGCGGTGGTGCCCCAGCACAACTTGAAATAGGCAGCTTTTTCCCTTAGCTGGAACAAGGAGGGTTGCCCCTGGAAGACAGGCAAACCTTTTACCCCCATCTCCTCAGGGAAGGGTCACTTGGACCAGTGACAGCAGCCTCCACCAATTCAGCAATAAGTTTCTGTGTCCTTCTTACAGTGGAAACACACACCTTCTTAACAGTAGCTCTAAAACAGAGTTTAAAGCTCTGAGAGCCTGCACACAGACTGCTGTGCTGCTGTCTCCTTTCAAGACTGCACACCAACTCTGTTCAAAATCCCCAACATTCTATCCTAACTTCCAACTGCAGCACTCCAGTGTGGCTCATGCAGCTGCAAGAGTTCTATGGTGATGTCATCCCTCAGTCTCAGCTGAGATTGAGAACAGAGTGAGACAGTGTGAATTCCATTTAACTGGAGTTTTACAAGCTGCCTTCCCTGCCTACCACTAGGTCTTACTAGGATTCTACTAACCCTGGGTAACGGGGGGTTACAAAAATATGTACACAAGCAAAAAAGGCAGCTACAAAATGTTGTGGTGCTCACAACATAAATGTAAACAGCACTCATGGTAAATGTTAGGCACGCACACACACACACACACACACACACACACATACATACACACACACTGGATCAGGAACTCCAGAAGACAATTCTTTGACTTTCCACCAAAAAGTTTGGTGGAAAAAAAAAATAAAATGTTGTAAAACCAAAGGTAAAATACAGATATCCCCAAAAGATTGACATTCTGTGCTGTTCTTATGCTTTTTCAAGAACAATGTGAAATGTTGGTCCTGTGGGGAGGCCTGTTTTTTACTGTTGCTACTTTTTGGCTTTAGTGTTACAATTGTTTGTTTACTGTACAAATAAACTTTGCGATGGAAAATCCAAGAGGTTGCCTTCTGGAGCTCCAGGTCTGGTGTGCATGAGTGTCTAACATCTGCTGTGATTAAAATATTTATATTATTTGCTTGCAAGATACAGTATGTGTAGAATGTATGCTGAATATATATATTTTTATATATGTCTGATATATTTTTGCAAATGCCTGCTGTGGTTCTGGGTATGTATTTGCATAAATAATTTGCATATTTCAAAAGAACAGTTTATTAACCAAAATCATGGTAATTTATGTTTTTGAAATAGTTTTAAATTGACAGCATTAGCTTACAGACCATAGGCAAAGGTAAAGAGTAAAAAACAAGTACATGTAGTAACTCACCCCAACATAAAAGGGAACCAAACAGAGGTGGTATAAATACCAATTTGAGCCTTTCTAAATTATGAGATCAAGGGGTGTCAAAATTAATCTATTGTCTTTTTTTTGTTGGGGTATTTTAAGATACTTTTACAATGCATATATTTAAAAAAAACCACCACAGAACTCACAAAACTATACCCAGATCTTTTCTGATGATCTAAGGACACAGTTAATTTACACAATAATCGGTATGTCACTGAACAGTGTTTTTTTGGCTTAAAGGCTAGATCAATGATTAATCTCCAGAAATCACAATTTTGTGGTACGGCTCATCACTAACTGATCAATAACCCATGCAAAGCCATGATGGAACATTGATTTGTCTAAAGATTTGATCTGAATACATTTTGGTCTGATCGGCTTTATGTCGTCCTAGGTTACAAACAGTGTTGGATAACTGGTTAAGTCATTGGTTTAATATGCTCTGGGTTTCACTACCTTTTGAGCAATTTTTGCATACTAGAGCTATTCTTTAGTTTTAGCAAATGTAGTTCTTTAATTTAGTGTTAAGGCTCATCAGCAGCATGTACTGTACCCAACGAGAGGTTTCTGAGCTGGACAGATAAGTTAGAGTCTCTTAATCCGAGCGATCCACTTTAAATAATTTTTTTTCTGTGTTATTTACTTTCCGATTGCTTATGGTCCACATAATGGTGTGTATCAGATCAAACTTTAAAATGAATATGATGCGGAGGAGATCACCCTTCAGACCAATTATACGTATTTTTTCTTTTGTGACTAACAATGTCTTATCTTTATAAGTTGTAGCCCGAATCATTTTAATATACATGTATATTAGCAACATGTACTAAGTCTTAGTTGGTTTAATTAGGCAGATTACATGAGTTATGTGGATAAGGCTTGTCCAGACAATAGGGAAAGTAAGAAATCCTGACATTAGGATCACAGATATTTACCTACTGTGGAGGGGAATTGGGGTGGTGGAAACTGTCTTTTTGGTGGTGGGGTATGTTTGCAACTGAACGATTGAAGGGATAGGACTGGGGTGTAGATATTTTAGTTGGGATAAGAATTTGTTTGAGGGGGGTTGATAATAGTTGTTTTACAATACTTGATGTTATTAAAAAGGACTTGCTAGATGCATCCTACAAGCGATACACACAATGGATGGAAGTCAGTTATGACAAGACTCAGAATTCTTTGTTAACCATTTTTACCTGATTTATTCATAATTGTCTGCATTCCATTATTAATTCAAACCTCTTAGAGAAGGTTAACTTGTTTAAAGTAATATGGCTCTGAGATTCATATCCTGGACATTAAGGGGGCTTGCTCCCAAATTAAATGCCACCAAATTCTTAAGCATTTGGAGACCTTGCAATGTAACATTGCGTTATTGCAGGAAAAACATTTATTAGACATGGAAAACAACCTATTTAGACAGAAACAAATAGAACAGGTATTTGCAGCAGGCAACGCAATGGCACAAAGGGGAGTGGCTATCTTAATCGCTGGGGACAAAAAATTTATACTACAACAATCCCAAAGTGATAAACAAGGGAGATACATTTTTCTCAAAGCAATTTTAAATCATACTGAACTCATTCTGTGTTCTGTATATGGACCCCACGCTGATTCCCCCAAATTTTTTACATCACTTACCAATACTCTAAATTTATTTTCTCAGGTACTCTTAATAATAACAGGGGACTAGAATTTGGTTTTGAGTTCAGAATTAGACAGCTCAACAAGCAAAATGATTAATTCCTCTCCAGCACAGAGAGCTCTAATGGAGCTTCTAGAGACTTACAGTCTGAATGACCCATGGAGGCTACTAAATCCTCAGGTTAGAGGGTATACTTACTACTCACCGGTACACAAATCATTGTCCTGAGTTGATTATTTCCTGGTCAATAATCCAATATTAGAGGGTATTTTGGGTAGCAGTATATGCCCGAGAGTCACTTCTGACCATGCACCTGTATGGTTAGAATGCACTCTTCAGCACCAAATACCTAAAAAGGGCATATGGAAATCAAATATGCAGCTTCTACTAGATGAAAAAACCCAACAGGCTATCAAAGAGGACTTAACCTAATTTCTCAAACATAACCAACGGGTCTTACCAAATATAGATAAGATGTGGTGTGCCCTGAAATGTGTAGTTTGGGGGGGGGGGAGTGTATCCGTTTATCAGCTACTCGGAAGAAAAAGAGGGTAAATATGGCTCTGTCTTTGTTATCACAGATCCATACAAGTTAATTAATTTTATGAATGAGGACACCTCAGAACAATTAAGTAAATTAAAGAACCAATATTCTGAATTACTCAGGGAGCAGGCTCAATACACGCTCTTTGAAACTCATGGAAGTACATAGAGAGGGTGAAAAATCTAGCCATCTATTGGCCCTTCACCTTAGAAAATGAGAAGAATCTAGGGTTGTGGTGTCACTTAATTCCCTAAAGGATAACTCCCTAATTACCATGCCTAACGAAATAGTAGGGGAATTTGAAACCTTTTATAGATCTCTATATGCTCAACCTTCCCCTCCTCCTTCCCTTATAGACATACAGAACTACCTTAAAGAGTTTCCACTTCCTTCTCTCCAGCAATTACAGGCACAATCCCTAGAAAAAGAGATAACTCAGCAGGAAGTGTGGGAGGCCATCGACTCATTACCCGATGATAAGGCACCAGGCCCAGATGGTTCCCCCATCAATTTTATAAAATATTTATGGAGCAACTTTCACCACCTCTATTGAGCATGTTTACTTATCTGTGTAACTCTGGAATTTCTGACTCTTCCCTACTAGAAGCTATCATAACAGTTCTCCTTAAACCAGGCAAGTCTCCCCTCTTGGTCACTAGTTACAGGCCAATATCCCTGATGAATTATGATATAAAAATCTTTGCCAAGATCTTAGCTACCAGATTGGCCTGAGTTTGGATCCCTCTACTTAGCCCTGATCAAGTGGGATTTGTAGCTGGCCGCTCCTCTGCTGACCATCTTAGAAAGCTTTTCCATATTCTCTCCACATCCAGAGCAGCACCTTACCCAATGGCACTGGTATCTCTGGATGTGGAGAAAGCATTTGATAGAGTAAATTGGACCTTTATATTTGAATTACTTAAAGCTTTTGGTCTCCCTCATAAATAAATCCAATGGTTACAGTTATTGTATACATGCCCCACAGCAAAAATTTACTGCAACGGAATCCTTTCTGAATTGTTACCCTTGCATTCTGGAACACATCAAGGATGCCCTCTCTCCCCTCTGTTGTTTAACTTGTATTTAGAACCACTTTTGCTTTGGCTTCAGAATTCACCTATAGTGCTGGGTATCAAGCTTGGAGATTGGGACCGTCGTTTTTCCCCATATGCGGATGATATTATGTTACACATAACTAATCCCATCACATCTTTACCAGCAATAATCTTCCTTATAGAATCATATGGAGCTCTGTCTAATTATAAATTGAATATATCCAAATCAACAATTATGCCATTGAATTCATATATTTACCACTCTCACATAGAGGACTTTCAGTTAACATGGGTGACCCAGCTTCAGTATTTGGGACTTACAATAACTTCTAATCTGTTGCAGGTAAAGAAATTGAATTTAGATGCTAAATTAGAATTATTGAGACAAGATCTTGACAGATGGGTCCCCATATATCTCTCCTTGCAGGGAAGAATCAATGTTATTAAAATGAATGTTCTCCCAAGACTGCTTTATCCCTTGAATATGCTGAATTTTTGCCTTCCACTAACCTGGTTTAAAAAAGTCCAGCAGATTATTTCTTTGGAAATCTAATTCACCTAGGTGGTTTTATATTAAGTTGTGTGCTCCCAAGCAAAAAGGATGACTTCATTTGCTGATTTTTTCCACTATTATTTAGCATGTCATATTGCCAAATACTTCCAATGGTTCCCTTCACCTCCTGCTGTGCCAGATCAGATTGGGATACCAAGATGGCTACAAATTGAGCACCTAATTATTAAAAACAGTGGTATTTCATGTAATAGCTTATTAGATATCACCCCAAGATGGGCAGAAAAGTAGCATAATGAGCTAATCTGTATGTCTCTAAAAGTGCATGCCCAAATTTGTAAAGTCCTTAAATATAATAATACTAATGTTCCCAACCCATATACCTAAACCCAAATTTTGCAATTGACAAACAATTTATAAAACCCTACAAGGATGCCACTGAGTGTGATGCTAAGATTTCAGATTTGCTGGTGCAAGGAAGAATTAAATCCTCATCTGAACTTCTTAAAGCTTTATGTCTTCCTACTACTCAGGTCTTTAAAAGTCTCCACATTAGATACCTCCTGACAACTCAGATGGGGGTAAACATCTGGGATACTGATCAAACAAATCTTCTCAATCTGTTTTGCAAGTTAGCGTGGGGCCCACATGCAGTTTCCAAGATTACAACAGAGCTTTATCCACTAATCTATCCAGATACTCAAGGAATCTCAACTTTCTGGTCCACTCAATTTCCATGGAATCAATTTTCCTGGGAAAAAATTCGGCAAGCCATATATTCCTACACTTACAATGATAAACTGCACCTAATCCAATATTATATTCTGCACAATATGTACTTTACCCTAGTAAAACTATATGCCATGGGCAAACTTCAAGATCCCAAGTGTGTTAGGTGTGGTTTGACTGATGGTGCCATTTACCACATGATATGGGAATGCCCTCCAATTAAACCCCTATGGAACATGATCAAAAATAAACTTGATCCTCTTTTAGGACTGGAATCCTTTTTTGAACCCGAAATCTATCTCCTGGGGGAATATTCCCATATTCCTATTTTAGAGTGCAGGTATGCCATGTCCCTAATTTCTCACACAGTTAAACAATTAGTATTAAGACATTGGAAAGATTCCCAACTTATTTCCTACACAGAATGGCTAAACACATTTTTGTACAATCTAAGAATAGAGAAGATGATAGCGAGTCTCAGACACAGTCCTGCCAGTTTTGATAAGAAATGGGATAAGATTTACACATTGACCTAATTACTACATAAAGATAGATAGTCACAGTCATTGGTGCAACATATGATCTTCCACATAGAGAAATTCCAATGGTTTTGTGTCTAGCAAGGGTGGGAGGGAGGTGGGTTTAAGGGAATCTTAGATAGTAGTTAAAAATGTTTTTCCTTGTAAGATTTGGTTAACTTTCTGTAGTATATATGAGTGGGCTGATGTAACCTCATGGCCATATCTTATTACACTATTCTGTTTATGGAACAGAGTTTGTTTTTGCCTTGTTTTGATTTGTCTGTGTATTTAAAATGAATAAAGTATATTGAATTTAAAAAAAGTATATCTATTAAAATTTCAAAATATATAAGCAGATATATAAAATATATATCATGAACATATAGTATAATAAATATATCATGAACATATATTTATGATATATCTTAAATATATATTTTTACATATATTCTGCAAATAAATCAGATATTTAAAAATCGGCAAATCTGAGATATTATGCATATACTTCAGACTTATAATCAAGCATATTTAAAATATACTTTTATGAATATATCTAAAATATATTTCTTTTTCATATGGGTACAAAGTATCACAAAGACAAAGAACCTCTGTGCGCAAACACCGAGGCAAGGGTTACCCCAAAGGGCATTTGGCTGGGAAGCCAAGTTTCAAGAAAATACAAAATCACACATGCCCACACAATGCAAAGCATCACTGGCTGCATATGCAAATCACAACAGAGTGTTATGCTGGTCCAACTTTAAGCAGAATTGCATGGTGCCGAAAGGCCTCTCACACAGTATCACAGTCTCTTTGGTCTGACAAAGTACAGCACTTTCAAATACACAAAAATACAAGTAATGTATGTGGACCAGGTGAAAGGAAAGCTTTTAAAACTCTTTTAGCAGTGCATTAAATGTTTTTTGAGACTGTTAAGCAGCACAGCCAGCAGCAAGATAAACATAACAGACAAACTGCTTCACACTGATTCAAAGACCATGATGTTTGCTTGTTTGCTTGTATGTGAGTGAGTGAGTGAGTGATTTATTTCAGTGTTTCACCAGGTAGACATACAGAGATGTACACTCTTATTCACAGACGTGACCTGGGAGAAGGGGGGACAAGTCAGCAGCAAAAACAAATAAAAAAAGCAATATAATACAGTATACAAAGTAAATAAAATTACAGCATACAAAAACAGAGAGATTGCAATAATTATCAGTTACAGTATGTTCAACAGCTAGTTGACAGATAGGCTTATACCAGCAAAAATTAGGTACAGTCACAGTAAACAGAATCGTATTTTTGAGAAGCTGTTTAGCAGTGGCGATACTAGAGGGTGGGCTCTTACTCAAGGTAAGGTTGTTTCATACTTGAGGGAGTTGGTAACTGAAACGAAGTTGCCCAGAACTCCATTTCCACTGTAGGACAATACATCTGTTGTCAGAGTGGGAGTGAAGATAATGTGAGGTAAGGGCAACAGGGATGAGGAGGGTGCATAAATAATTTGGGAGCCGAGCCAGTATTTAAATCCATAGAGAGTCAGCTGTTGTATACATCTGTCAGACAGTGAAGGCAAGCCATGTGACTGTATTATCTCACAGACGTGGTCTGAATTACTCCCATATATCCTGATAGCCAGACATGATCCTCTGATGACTGATGATGGCTGAATTTGCCAGAACTATACTGAGGCCAAATCAGCATGAAATTCAGAATTCAGTTTTGATGCTGAATGTACCAAGATCTGGCTGATTCATATTCAATGTACATCACTAGCCTTTATGGTGTATAATATATCTCCAGGATAGCCAAGTTGATAAGCAACATCTCATATTCAGTTGGGTCCTGTTCTATACATTTCCCCAGCTGGGTAGACTAGATCACTGCTAGGTTAAATGGCTTGCTCTCAGGGAGCCAGTCCTCCCACCTAGGGAAGTGATTAGAAGCAGGACTCACTGGAAATGAGATGCTGTATCTCAGCTGGACCACACTGGGTAAATAAATAGTAAAAATAAAAACCTAGAAATGCACCAGGCAGAACACTAAACTGGGGCCAGAGAGTTAATTGGTGTACCAAGAAAAGAAGCATTGCTTCAGTTAGGTTGGGCTGGGTTGAATCCTATTCTCCTTTGTCCATTTTCTGGATCTGTTACATTTTATTTCTGCTGTCTCCTAGAGATATGTGAATTTTGTTGTGGATTGGATTCAAAACAATTTGTATCTGTTTAAAAAAATGGTTTAAAAAGGTTCTTCCTTCTGAACTGTTTTTCAAACATTGACTTCACATTAGGGTTGCCAGAAGTAGTTCTAACAAGCATTTGTCAATGCCGCATGTTCACCGCTGGTATTGCTGTTTTACCAGATCTTACCTGTACACATTTTATTGTTGTCTCTGCTGTGGACCAGCATTTGGCACCCAAGTGTATAACTCTGGATTTATCCACATTGAACTGCATCTGACGTTTACCTATCCAGTCCCCTAGTTTTCCTTGTTCCCTCTGCAACCAGTCACACTCCTCCTCACTATTGATGGATCTATTTTTGTGTCATCTGCAAATGTTTAAATCTGACATCCCTTCCCATCAATGAGATTGCTAAAAAACATAGTAATAACAGTTGTCCCAGCATTAATCAAAAGGGTACCCCATTTGTAGTTCCTGCCATCCGTTCTTGTAGTTCAGCGTTTAGCTTGTGTATAATTCCCCTCAGCCCCAACATAGACAACACATGCACACACACGAATGTGTACACAAAAACTGCTTTTCAGTTTTTGTGCAGCAACACTAAGCAAATATTGAATGTAACGGAGGCGAGTTAGCTATGTCATGCTTGAAGCCATTCAGCAGATCCGATAAGTCTAGTGCGAGCATGAAAAATGCTAAAGAAAAAAAAAAAGACTGTTGGCAGTTTCTGTTTGGGCCAGAAGTCCAAGTCTTAATTTAGAACTAGAATATCCATGGGTTTTAAAGGTGATAGGAAACAGTTATTTATACCTCCAGATGCCTTCCTATTGTCATTTTATTGTCTATCCAATACTCTGCAATGTGCTTACCTTTTTTGTTAAATTAATAATATAATTTTGTTGCCTTTGTGTCACCCTGAATCCTTCTATCCTCAGCAGCTGTTGCTGTCACTTTTCATACTGTCTGAACATTCTATGATATCAGTTACACCATTCCTGGACATTCAGATGAATAGCATGGAACAGTGTTATTGATGTCATAGAATGCCTCAGAAATACAAAAAGAAACAGCAGTACCCGGTGAGGAAAGTGGAACTCAATTTTAGATCGAAGGCACCCCAAAGTTAAATAGTTTATTTATCAGAAATTGGTCAAAGCATATTACTATACATAACTGGCATGGAAAGGAAGATGGAAAGTCAGTTACCTATGTAAAAATCATTTCCTACCTCCTCTAAGTATTAACAGGTTCTATTTATTTATTTGTTTTTGATAACTGGGTTGGTGCACTAGGCAAGACCTGCCTATTTTCAGGCACAATCTGGGACAGTACACAACAAAGTACAGAGGTCAGGTAGATCACAAGAAAATCAGCTTCAAATGACATAACCATAGGTGGATACATTGGAGTCATAGGAACAATAAATCAGATATAGCGGTAGTCAAGAAACAAACACCCTTGACAGGCAGTGGAATACAGCATAATGGAACAATGGCAGGTATAGGCAGTATTCAAACAATAACAGGAGCAGAGACTACAACTGCATTTCCACCTGTCTGGAAGCATAACAGTGGGTTAACATTAGTCTTAGTTACAATCAACACCAAGTTACATAAGTGCTAGAAAGAAAGTTTGATTCACAAGTAGTGGAAGGAGGGGGGAGCATGTAGGGAAGTGAGGAAACAAGCATTTGGAGGGGACTAGCTGTAGTACAATGAGGCAGCTAACAGTTACATGCGTCGAGGTTCGCGAGGTGATTGAACAGGGCCCGCTTGAAGGAGGCATGTGATTTGGAGCACCTAAGGTGTGGAAGAAGGGAGTTCCAGAACTTGGATGTGTAGTGGGCAAAGGATTGTTCATCCATTTTAGTGAGGCACAGGTGCACAGAGAGGAGAGACAAGGCAGCAGACCGAAGCTGTCAAGGGTGAGCCACGAGGTTAAGCAAGAGAGCTAGGGAGGCAGGCTGGGAGGAGTGAATGATGTTGTCAACTAGGCAACCAAGAGCAAATAAGTACTTGGAGTAAGGGGATAGCCATCAAAGGTCGGCATATAGTGAGCAGTAGTGGGTAAGGTGAGGGGCAGACAAAGTAAATTTATAGATATTATTGTAAGTGACATCCCACTTTTGAAGGATTCCTACTTGGCTCTGTCCAAAGATAGGTAAAGCATAGCAGAGACCTGGGAGCAAAAGACCTTGGGCAACAGAGATCCTTGCTACAGGGGTGAGGTCCTGTCGGACACGGTAGGCCAGGCCAATTTAGCATTGACCAATTTAAAGATATGCCCCCCCCAACAGCAACACCCACACAGCGACCTACATCGTTGTTGACCAAATTAACAGTTTTCCGACAGGTCGCTGTGTTGGTGCACCTGAGACAGGGGCACACTGTCTCCCCATCCTGCACCCTCTTCCTGAATCAACTCTGATTTGGAGTTGAGAATCTTTAGTATGGGGGTGCGGGGGCAGAGCCCTCATATGTAGGGTTTGGGGGATGATGCCCCCCAATGAAAACACAGGACCAGGAGATATTCGGGATTTATGTCTACTGCAACTTGCGGATGACATTTATCCGATCACTGTGATGCTGGTCGACAAAAGCGTTGTCGAACCAGCATCAGAGATCCCAATTTACAAATGGCATTAACATGTAGGAGAAGTCAAGGGCTGGGTCAAGTGTAATCGCTAAGCATTTGAAGGAAGGGGTATTGTAAATAGGGGATCCATCAAGACAAGAGACCTGTAATGAGGCAGTGGGGGTGGAACATTTCCTGTGGGACCCAAAGAGCATGGACTATGTCTTGGTAACGTTAAAGACCAAGCACCTGGATGTGAGCCATTTTTGGATGAGGTGAAGATCCAAGGAGAGGTGCATGTTAATCTTAGAGACTGAGCTGGAAGAAACACAGAGAACCAAGTCATATGCATATAGCAAGGTGCGACAGTGAGAGGAAATGGAAGGCAGATTATTTATGAAAATAGAGAAGAGCAGTGACCCATGTATGGAGCCTTGGGGGACTCTTACAGAGAAGGGAGCAGGGAAAAAGAGGACCTATGAAAAGAGACAGCTTGGGAGCTATCATGCAGGTAGCTCGAGACCCACGCAAGAGTTGAGCTGGAGGCCCCTAGGGAGCTGAGCCAGTCAAGGAGCAGGGAGTGGCTGACCAAGTCAAAAGCTTTCAAAAAGTCGATGAATACCACCCCCGTAAGTCAGCTGGGGTCCATGTTAGTTTTGATGTCACTTGTAAATTGAGCCAGGGCAGTGGTGGTACTGTTGCCAGCTCTAAAACTGTGTTGAGCAGGAGAGAGGAGGTTTTGTCTTAACAAAATGTCGGACAGCTGTCCATGGACGAGTTTCTCCAGGAGCTTACTGAGAGTCGGTAATAGGGCAATGTTGCTGGGGTTCTAATTACTAAGTAAAATGCTTTTTTTTATTCATACATTTCAACAACAGGAGATTCCAACCTGGAAAAAAAACTGATTATTGGGAATTACATCCTAAAATGTTTTAGACAGAAGGACAATGGCCATGTTTCATGAATACCTACGAGCCATGCAAGGGCACCACATAGGCATTCCCATACCCGAATGCCACATGGCGGTGCCCTGCACAACCCAGCAACATTAATGAATGGACAAATTAGCACCCCATGCAATGGATCCCCAGCTGGCATGGGTAGCTGCACCAGGGGCGCGGTGGAGGCTTGTCAGGGGAGTGCCCTGTGGTGGTACCCATGCACAATGGTACTGCATGTCATTCAAGACTGCATCTTCCATGCAGGGGGACACAGGCATAGCCGTTGAGCCCCTTTACATTCCCACTGCTGGCCACAGAAAAGCATTCCTGGCCTCTTCACCATGACGCACCTGCCTCATGGACAAGGGGGAGGGGCTGGTGGCAGCTACCCAGAAACTCACCTGGTGTTCCTTCCCAGTCACTGTCTGCAGCTACCAGAACCCCCGCACTGCACATGGCTGGGGATCCACTAGTGGACTGGGTACAGGCATCCCACTGGCTGCCCCCCTGATTCTGCCATTCTGCCCCACCCACTAGCACACCAGGGGGAAGGTCCATGGATGGGAGGTGCATGGTGATCAGTGTTCATGAATGCCAGCCACCGCATACCCGTCCATGAGTGTGGAGCTGCACTGTTGGGTTACATGCATTTCACGTGTGTAACCCGCCCCTTAGAGAATATGCAAATATGAGAATGTGCCATTCATATGCAGCTGTACTAAACACATGGGGCTGGATTTTCAAAGCCCCTAGAATGGTGCAAGGTACTTGCGTCCAACATGTTGGATGCAACAAGCACCTTCTACCAAGGGAAGTGCCCTGAGCTATTTTGAAAAGCAGCCCGTGTCAAGCTGTATGCTGCTCACACCAAAATGTGCTTGCACCAGCCTTGTGCCACAAAAGTGGCTGCAGCATGGTGCTAGGGGGCTTGTGACAGACCCTGGCTGCCACAACCCCGAATATTGGATTTTCAAAGCCCTCTCCAGGGACAAAGTATAAAGTACCATTAGACCAGGCAAGGGCTGGTCTAACAGTACTTAGACATCCCCTGGGAGAGTAGTCCACCATGTGCCACTGTGTGCCCCCCAATAGGCCAGTAACTGGTCTCCCAGCCCCGATGTGCCCATGACCTGTACTGTAACAAACACTATATAAGTCCTGGTGATCCAGTGCCCCCCCATCTTCCCCTACACTTTAATATATATCAGAATCAAGCCCGGGTGATCTAGTGGCCGCCCCCAGCAAGTAGTGCCCACCACCCTGGGCCCCCATTCTAGGCCATTATCTAGTGACCGGCACAACCTTTCTCACACCAGCATGGCTGGCCACTGAATGAACTGTCAGAGTGCATACTGCACGTGCTCTGACAGTTCATTCTGTGGCTGGCCATTGTGGTGTGAGGAGGGCTGTGCTGGTTGATGGATAATGGCCTAGGATGGGGAAGCAGAATGGCGGGCACTACTTGCCAGGGTGGAGGGGCACTAGATCACCAGGGTTTGATTCCAATATATATTAAAGTGTAGGGGCAGATGGGGGGGCACTTGATCACCAGGGCTTATATTGTGTTGAGTGCATATCAGTTATGGGCACATCAGGGCTTAGTGGTGGTGGTAGTGGGGGGCAACACATTGCACCCATCCAAGGGTGCAGCTGCCACCCCACCATCCCACAGCACTTGCAGCACTCCTTCTGGGTACGCTACCCATTTGGCACACTGATTCAGTTGTCACAAGCAGTGAGACTTAGGCGCCAGGACCCTGCTCCATTGAAAATAGGGCGCAGGGTCCTGGACACACTGGCACTCGGTGCAAGCTGCCATTGTTGCACCTTGTGCCCCAGGTTTGAAAATATGGTCCATGGGATTGTGACACTAGGCATTTGCATTTACAAGGCACAATATGTTTCTCTTTTCTGCAAGTGCAGTGAAAACAGCATTACTGCTGTGTTGAGAGGGCATGTCTTTTATTTTTTTTCTCTCCTCTCAGTATCTTTATCTGTTCTTTCTCACCAGTCCTATACACAAAAAAGTTTGAGTTCTAGAGAAGATTAGAACCATTTGTAAAGTTCTAGACCAGAATCAGACCCCAGACCTTCAAGGGGTTCTGACAACCTTACATTACATATGGAATATTGTGCTTGCAGTTGACTCACAATGTTCATGCAAATGTGACATTCTTCATTTCAAACTGCCCGAAACATTTTTCGCTGGGAGGTTTGAAAATGATCTGACATATGGCAAATAAATGCCCAGTTTAATGGGAAGGGTTCAAATGTGTTTCCCCCTGTTCACCCACCCCAAGTTGTTTACTTTTCCTTTTTAAATTCAGCAGACAGCAACTATTTACAGAATGTATGCACTCATAGTCTGGAACAAGCATGGTCTCATACAGTCAATAAAACTTAGAGTATACCAGGCTGTCGTACTTGACTGTGCTTCTATATGACTACAAGACCTGGATACTATATATCATGTAAAGAAGCATGAGTCTTTTCACACGCAGAACTTAAGAAACATTTTCCGCGTTCAATGGCAGGACAAAATCACCAACACCAAAGTCCTGCAGCAAACTCAATCAATCACTCTTGAAGCACAACTTATCAAAGCTCAGCTTAGATGGACAAGTCATGTTCTCCATATGGATGACACAAAGTTGCCGAAACTTATCCTTTTTGGAGAGCTGAACCTCCCACCCTCATAGGGTAATCCAGTCTGGCCTGCTGCCTAATGCCCTCAGCAATCATCATATGATCTACCTAGTTACGAAAATTCACAGAACTAAGGCACCCCATAAACTTCTAACAATCCACTCTTACAAATCTCTTGACCGGGCCCCCTACATCAGAAGCTAATCCACATAGACTGGGCGCCTATAGCCTCAGCTCAATCTTTTGATCATGCCCTGGTATACTTCAAAGACAACCTCAACAGCATCTGGAACAAATATGACTCACTGAAGAAAGTTAGAGTGCGTGGTAGTCATCTCCCCAGGGTCATCCCTGAACTTCTCGCCTGTCAACAAATGCATGATAAAGCTTGGAAAACTCACAAATCTTCCAATCTCCCTCGAGACTACTCTATCTACCGTACACTCTGCAATGCATGCACCAAGGCCATTCGGCTGGCTAATGCTGAATATTTCTGGACCACCTTTAACACTAACACAAACAACCCTTCAAAGTTCTGGATGGTGGTTCACTCAGTCTTCTGCCCCCAAACTAAACCTACACCCCCTCTACTCAGAATAAATAGCCAACATATAGCTGACCACCCTACTATAGCTGTTGAATTAAATTCTTACTTTACAACTTGTACCTTCTCCCTACTCGCATCCCTCCCTACCCTTCCTACTTTCCTGTCCCCATCTGCTATATCCTATCAACAGAACATATCAGCAGAGTTTTTTCCTTCTCTCCCATCTCTCCAAGTGACAGCCTAAAGACACTTCTCTCTATAAACTTGTCTAAAGGCAGTTCCCCTGATGGTCTGGACCCAAAGCTACTTTACCTATCTGTTCCTGTTATCTCTAGTCCACTGTCTGTTCTTCTCAACTTGTCCTTCCACACCACATCTATCCCTCAATCCTGCCTACTCTGGCTAAACTCCAGGAACACATTGCTATCTCTCAACTCTCCACCTTTCTAGACAACTCTGCCTTCTTCACCCCCTTCCAATCTGGTTTTAGGAAGCCCCATTCCACTACCACTTCCCTACTCAGACTCACTGACTCTATCCATACTGCCATGGATAAAGGTCACATCACTTAATCTATGTTTATGGAACTTGCCAAGTCCTTTGACACTGTCTCCCACTCCCTCCTCCTTGAAACCCTCTCATCAG
Organism: Neoceratodus forsteri; assembly: GCA_016271365.2. Taxonomy (NCBI): domain Eukaryota; kingdom Metazoa; phylum Chordata; order Ceratodontiformes; family Ceratodontidae; genus Neoceratodus; species Neoceratodus forsteri. Next base: position 667,977,374 of record CM057459.1, on the reverse strand, counting down.
CTGGCCTGTCTCTATCTGCCTGCAACTGGTTTTGAACCTATCTGGTAGGTAGAACTCAATCAGTTAAAATAGCTGACTCTATGTCCCCACCACTACCTATCTCCACTGGTGTGCCTCAAGGCTCCGTACTTGTCCCACTCCTCTATTTTTCTAAATAATCTACCATCAGTATACTCCTAGTCTGCTATTCATATGTATTCATATGTATGCTGACAATACAGTATTATTCACCTCTGGCCTCTACCTCCGAAGTGAAAACCAAATTACAGATTGACTTTAATAATGTTCCACACTGGCTCACCTCACATCAGCTCTTCATCAATGCCAAGAAGACAGTCTTAGTGACCTTTGGCACTAGGCAGAAACTCACTAGGCTACAATCACTACCCTCTTATCACACCCTAGATGGGACCCCACTAGAGGGCACCTCCTCTTTTAGATAGCTGGGTATTTGGCTTGACCAACATCTAAACTTTTCTGAACATATTGACACTATCCTGAAAAAACTGCAGCCCAAGCTTGGCGCCCTTTACAGGAACTGTAGTAGCCTACCGCTGCTGGTTAGGCGTGATCTTGTTCAAAAAATAATACTCCCTATTTTAGACTATTGCGACATAGTCTGTAGTGCTGCTCCAAAGTTTCCCCTTACCAGGTTGAATCCTCTTTTCAATACTTTCTGTCACTTTGCTCTCGACTCCCCCTCCAGCACACATCACTATACATTGTACCACTCCCTAGCTTTCCCCTTCCTGGAGTCCAGACGACTCTCCCACTGCGCTAAATTTACCTCTAAATTCTGGTTTGGGACTCTTCCCTCTCACCTTTCCTCATCACTTACTGTTCCTCCCCCCTCCTCTCACCAATTCAGATACACTGACTCATGCACTGTAGCTATTCCTCATTGCTCCACCTCCACAGGCCAAAATGCTTTCTCCTACCATTTCCCAAAGCTTTAGAACTCGCTACCATCTCCTATCAGACTCCCCTCATCCTCATCTTCCATCTTCACAGCCCAACACAATGTTTACTTCCCTAACTGTACTTGTTACTCTACCCCCTTCTCTACTCAACCCCTCCACTTGCACATTATCCTCTATCCACTATCCCTGACTCATCCTCCTTCCAGCACAGCCCTCCACCCATCTCCTTGTCTCCCTCTTACCTCTTTCTGCTGGTCCTGTACCCCATGCAGTGTTCTCTGCATCCTGAGGGGGTATAGCTTCCCAGTGTCTCTCCTCAATTTCCCCACTTCTCACCCCCTCCTGCCTCCTCTACCCCATCTTCCTTCTACACTTTATGGCTCTACCTCCCCCATTACCCCACATCTCTAATTCCCTTCCTTCCTCAAGTTAGATTATCTTAGCCATACCCCTTTTCCATACCTCCCGTCCTGGTCATTCCCTCCATATCTTTTTTATTCCCCTTCCTCCCTCCCTCCCTTCACCTCTGTTTCTGCCGGGTCCTGTACCCCCTGCAGGGTTCTCAGCATCCTGAGGAGGGGTATAACTTTCCCCAACTGCCTATTCCTAGCTTGTCTCCTTCTCTCCCTCTTCCTCCTCCTCATCCTCAGCCCCCCACCCCCACTTACATTTATTAACTGCTTCCCATAGTTTCTTCCCTTGGCACTTATCAACCCTATGCTCTGCCTCCAATCCATAGCACTTAAAAGGTGTTCCATATCCTGCCTATCTACCAGTTTTACCTGTTCCTTGGCTTCAACTATCTTTGTTCATCCATATGGTTGTTACCGCTGCCTTATGCTCTGGATTGCATTTGCTCTGTATTTGTACAAAAATGTATGTTATAGCTTGTTTGTATTTACTCATATTTGATTTATGTTATATATTTATTCCTCCTACTCTTGTAACCCCCTTCCCCCAGGACATGTCTAGAAAATGGCTGGATACAGTTCATGTTGTCTTTCCTGGTGAAATATTTTCAAATAAATAAAGTTGGGTAAATGCTCCATGGATGGACAGAGGAAGCGCTACAGGGCCCACTGAGATATTTACTGACCAAATGTAACATCAACATCAATGACTGGGAGGTAATGGCTCAAGGCAGATCACTTTGGAAATCCACTGTTCACAACGAAGTCACAACATTTGAAAGCTGATGATGTTCGATGGAAGCTGAAGAGAACAGAAAAGTGAGGAAAGCTGCTTCTCAACATGAAGCAGCAGCTGCATTGGGCCTCACTTGCCCTGTATGTGGACATATGTGCACAGAATGCATCAGACTCATCAGTCACATGTGAACACACAACTTAACCAAATAACTCGACCTCCTCCAGGGCAGTCTTTGTTGACCCCAACACGACAGACAACATATTGTGTGCATTGTTATGTTTTCATAACTGTTTCACTACGTCTCCTGGATACATCTGGAAATAAGATGACTTTTCAGCTTAGCATATCTCTTGTGAAACATTTTTAGATACTGTATATCAATAAATAATTAAATCAATCATGGTGACATTATGGTGGGATTAAGTTAAGAGCATCATTGCTGGACCAGCCTTTAGTTCTTCCACCCAAGCCCTCTGCCCCATAAACCAAACACATCACTCTATCCTGTGCTAAAAAGAACAGTTACATAACAACTTACCATAACAGTAGATCTTCAAGAGACTCGTTTCATCAGGCCACACCTTTAGAACTATACCTGTGTCAGCGCTAGGATCACACGGAAATATTTACAAGCCAGGGGCTGCCCACGATGACATCATGTGCCAGCCTCTACATAAATGTGGGCAGCCCCCACCTCTCCTCAGTTCCCCAATGGAGGTCATGCTCAGAGGACGACACTCTAGGGAACAGGGAGAAATCCCATAACTGCATACCAGGCAACACTGAGTGCTGGAAAACACAGCAATAGAAGCAGTGAGGCAATAATTCATTGTTGTAATCCTGGAGGGGGAAGGAGGATGGGATGGCATGACCTGATGAAAGAGATTCTCCTAAAGATTTACTGTTATAGTAAGTTCTTATGTAACTGTTCTATCTTCTTCAAGGATATCGCTTTCATCAGGCCACACCCTTGGAATGAGTCCCCAGCTGTACCAAAAGCTAATAGGCTAAGTGGATGGAGCCTCCAGGCTTTTGAGAATAGGCTTTATAAAACAGCTAGGCCAAACCCTGTTCTTCTACAAAAGACAACCAGGGTCTGAAATAAGGGGGGCACTGAGCACTAAATCACACCCATAAATTACTAATCAGTTCCTGCTTCATTCAGTCTGAAGGATGCAGAGGTGCTGGATGTAGTGCACATTTGCTGCTGCAGCTGTATGACTTGTTTATATGCTGCTGCCATACACTTCTGGCATATGCTCCTGGTTTACTTGCATGCACTTATGCTGTAAGGGAGTGCATGACTGCCGCAGTAAAGGACTGTTGCACTTTACTGAATGGGTGGTGAGGGGAGGGAATTGGCACTGTGGTCGGGAGGGGGAGTCACACTACCGGGGAAGTGGGAGTGAGAGAGGAGGACATGGGGGGGGGATTTCAATTGTCTCTGCCAGCATGTCACTCAGTCAGGAGGGGGAGTGACAAAAAGAGCGTCTGGAGGACATGAAGTTGGGGGGTGTGTGAAAATGCCGAAGACTCGCCGTGCATCTCAGCCAGGTCCTAATGCACTGGGGGTCAGATGTTGACGCGTTCCTTTGGGCACGAATCTAGGGAACTTAGTCATATGACCTCCATATGTGACAGACCAATAAACGATTGTTATTTTCACTGATAGTGTCTGCACATGATTGGTTATATGTTGTGTCAGACACTGTCTTTCAGTGAATCGGGGTTTTTGGTGGGTAGGACCTGAAGAGTTTTCTTCACTAACAACTCATTCTCCTGTTGCAGTTCTACAGTGGGAGCAGACAGCATAGTGGGACATTCTACATCGTGGTTTCTCAAAGTACCACTGACTACCAATGGCTGAACATTACAAAAAAAAAATATTTAGGAGGTACCTGGTAGGATTAAACCTGTGTGCTCAGAGAAATTTAGGGGAAGCAGTTTGTGTTATTTTATTTCTGTACTGCAGTTGCCTGCTGAACAATAAAGCAGCAAAGCAGCTCAGATTACCTTTGATTTTCTGCCTGTACTGGGCAAGATTTGTGAAACTTATTTGTAAAAAAAAAAATATACATGCTTTTGATGGGAAAAACACAAGTATAAATTTTATTTTCTGCTCTGCAGACTGCTAAGTATATTCAGCAGCAAAGCAACAGGATACTGTCTGTCTGCACTGGGCATGTCTAAAAGATTTTGTTTGGTACAAAAAGTACTTTTGGGGGGAAAAATACATATTTTATTTTATTTTCTACACTGCAACCTGCTAAGCAAAATTAAAAACAGTTGTACTGTTACACTGTGACATTTTCTGCTTGCACTGGCCATTTCATTTGTAAAATATTTTTTTTATATAAAAGATACTTTTGAATTTATTTTCTGCACTGCAGCCTGCTGAGCAAAATTAAAAGCAGTATTGTCAGATTGTGACATTTTCTGCCTGCACTGGGCATTTGTAAAATATTTTTATGGTATAAAAATGTACTTGGGAGGAGAACTATAAGCATTATAATTTTCTGCACTGAAGCTTACACAATGTAAAAAATATAAACTTTACTTCAAGTTACTCTATGCCCTCTGTCTCATGTGACCACACTCAATGTTAGTCCCAGAAGTACAATCCATTCTTGTTGCCAGTGTGACATATTTTTCAGTGTTTACCAAAAAATTCTCTAATCTCCACACCCCACCGCCTCTCAGTCTGTGACCAAGTTTAGCACACAAGTTCTTGGAGTTTATTTATCCTAGCCTATTTGGCCTTGGTGGCATTAATCTGAGTGTTTAAAAAATATTTACTGTGTAGAGTACTTCTCTATGTCTGGGTCTCCATGCCTCTATGACCACACTGTTAAGCACACAAAGTTACTGGGAGCAATTATCCTGGCCTATTTGCCTTGTGGCATTAATCTGATTGTTTAAAACAAATATTTACTTTTGGGAGATACTGTAAATCTCTGCCTCCAAGTCTCTAAAAATGTACTTTTGGGAGATAAATCTCTTCATCTGAATCTCTCTCCTGTGACATTAAGCACTAAAGTTACTCGTGGAGGTTATCCTGTCCTAGTTGCTGCCTTGTGGCATTAATCTGAGTATTTAAAAAAAATTTACGTTGGGGAGATAAATCTCTGTGTCTGAGTCTGTCTGACCACTGTTAAACACTGATTTACTGGGAGCTTATCCTGGCCTAGTTGTCTTGTGACAGTGTTCTGACTGTTTAAAGAAAAATTTACTTTTGGGGGATAAATCTCTACATCCGAGTCTCTCTGTGATCATTAAGCACTAAAGTTACCGGGAGTTTATCCTGGCCTAGTTGCTGCCTTGTGGCATTAATCTGAATGTTTAAAAAATCATTTACTGTGTAGAGTAAATTGCTACCGCCAGGTCTTATTGCCTCTCTAAACACACTGTTATGCACATAAAGTAACTGGAATCACTTATCCTGGCCTACCAGTCTTGTGGCATTAATCTAAGTGTTTAAAAAATATTTACATAGGGAGATACTGTAAACTTCTATGACCAAATCTGCCTCTGTGGCCACTGTTAAGCATTAATTACTGGGAGCTTATCCTTCCCTAGTTGCCTTGTGGCATTAATCTGAGAAAAAATACCTATGTCCAGTTCTCAATTGTCTCTGTGACCACCGTTAAAGCACATAAATACTAGGGTCCAGATATTCAAACTGTGCCCAAAAAGTGCGCAATAGCAGGAGCAAGCGCAAGTCCATTGCACCCATGCGTAAGAGGCATGATATTCAAAAACTGAGCCGGCCAAGATGCGCCTACAGCCGACGACTGAATATCGCACCACCTGTGCCATAGCGTAACTAGGGAAGGGAAGCTGAGCAGATCTAATGCGCCATAGCGCAACAAGGGACGTTCAGCTGAGCAGTCCAGAGGTGCCATAGTGCAACCAGGGACACCCCCAGCAGCAGGGCAGCAATGCAATAGCACAACCAGGGATGTAGGGGCCACCACCCATGCCACAGATGGGCAGAGGAACACACAGAAGAACAGACATCATCCCCCCACACCCCATGCAATGCACAACTGGGGGAAGGCTGGAATAACCACTGGCCCATGGAGACAAGCAAACAACCCACAGCTGGGCCATGGTGCCCCATCACACCCCCTGGCAAGCTGTGACCGGCACACAAGGAGGGCCGACCACCCTGTGCCACACCATCCCACCAATGCAGAGCACACCCTGCACCGTGACCCCCAGACACCCTGCTCAGGAGCAGCGTCCACCACTGCAGGATACCCCATGCATGCCACCAACCCCACTGTGACAATGCAACCCTGTACACCACAGAACCATGCAAGGCAGCCCCACCACGAGCACCCATCAGCGGGTGGCAGCACACAGTGATGCAATGACAGCATACACAGTGCCATCACACACAGCCCCTCTCAGGTACAGCTGAGAGACCGACCATGCATCGGCACACAAGGTACCCCACACGTGACAGGGCATGCCCCGGACCCCGCCACCAGTGGTACAGCACCCTGCACACCCTCCCAAGGACACACCCCGACCCAGCACTGGCCACAACAGCCAGCGCAGACACCCACAGTGGTGCGTGGAAGCATGCACCACACCAGCTGCAAAACAGTGCATGGACAAACGCCCACCCATACCCAAGGGCACAACAAAACAGGGACGCAGTAGCGGGGCAACCAAGCCCCCAGCGTGGGCCCATGGAAACCGTGTACACATGGCCAGCAGTCCTCCATGGCACAGAAGTGCCAGCCACCCTGCGCAGGCACTGTGGACCTGTACGCCACCATCATTTGCCCGGAGCACAAGTCACAGACAGTGGTGCACATCCCCTGCAACACACACAAGCCACAGCATGGAGGTGGGACAACAACCACGGAGGCCACAGTGTCACCCGAGGCAGACATGCACCACACCAGCGACAGGAGGCAACCCAGCATTGTGACGGGTAGAGTGGCTGCCTTGCATGGACAGCCACCACTGAAATGCCAGCAGACCATGCAGGTCACAGACATGCAAGGGTGTCAGCTGCACAGGCCATGGATGGGCTGACAGGTGCACCATGGTCACAGAGCATGCACCATGGACCACTGCACACAGTCATCCACTGCACAGGGAACAACACACACACCACAGACACTGACTGATAGCTACTCCCACACCATAGTCATTTCCCCACGGACACACACACATACCCATGACTGCACCACCCCTGACGCCATGCACACCTCTGCAGCTGAGCACCTATAGCCCGCTGCAAATCAGAGAACACCACAGTATTCATATCAAAAGATTTGTAATCAAAAATATCAAAAAGAACTATTTACAAAACTATGTACAAATGTGTGGGGGGAAGGCCACAAACAAGGTGGGGGTGGATAAGGGGCAGGGGTGAACAAATGGGACAGGAAAGAGGGGTGTGAGGGTGGGTCCAGGAGGGTAGGGGAAATCGGGGCATAGAGATGGTCACTGGGAGCCACACTCCCCACTCTGGCTGTTCCGCCTTCTGTGTCTCCGCCGGACACCCAGCTGCTCAAACCCCTGAAGTATGTCCAGCGATGCCCTCACCACTGTCAAAATCTCCCGCAGTGCCTCATGGATAGTCTGCAGCTGGCAGACACCTAGGACAAGGGAGCACAGTCAATAGGTGTGAATGCACAGCCCCATACAGCCCACCCACTGTGCTTGGCATACAGCCGTTGGACATGCCTCTGTAATGGTGTGTGACCACTCACAGTGATCATGTCCACAAGACCTGCCCACCCAGGCGCATACAGCCATGCGGACCGCTGTACACACCCACCGGCCAAGTCATGCACAGCACCACTGTGGCTGTTTAGTGACCTGTCTATGTGGTGCGAAGGCAGTGGCACAGCCATGTACCCGGTGCAATCATGGACCACCATCGACGCACTCCCAGACATGCAGTGCCACTGGACAGTGCTGACTGTAACAATTGTGTCAATAGATGGTGGCCATGCCCTGCTGCCCACCCTGTTACACAGCATGCAATAGTAATCATAGAGGAATGGCACTCACCATCATCAGGCCAGTCCCTCTGGCACTGTGGACCGTCACCCCTCCTACTGGCCCTATCTTCCTGCTGGCGCCTCTGCTCCCTGGCCAGCCGCCTCTCTTCCGGCCCTGTGGTGCAAACATGGAGAGAGGAATATCAGTAAAGTCCTGTAGCAAAGTCCCCCTGCCCCCATGTGTGTGCAATCCCACCCAGCCAGACCCACCCACCCCACACCCTGATAACACCACCACAGCCAACACCGGACGGTCCCTCCCCCATGTTCCGGACACATGCAACCATGATATCCATATGGAAGATAAAAGTGTGTGGACATAACACCTACCTGGCCGTGGCACCATGCCTCTCCTGGCATGTGTCCGCAGGCAGGCAAGCAGGTCCAGTTCCCTCCTCCTCAGGACGCAATGCCTGTGGCGGCACTGCTCCGCCGTCCGCCCCCTTCCTGTGGCCTCCTCCAGGGCGTCAGCCACCTCCTCCCACACCTGGCTCCTGGACCTGTCCAGGGCTGCCTCCCCAAATAGTGGGCCATAAAGTGGCTTAACAATGGCCACCAGGTTAGCCAGTTCAATTTGGGTCCACTGGGCAGCTGTCCTCCGCGCCATCTCACTTGCTCAGTAGGTTCAAAATGGTGCTCTGCAGCGCAGCTCCACCATGTGCAGATGCTGCACAGTACAGCGCTGCCATTCCCTATCGCATTGTCACCGAACAGCGTGATAGTAGTGCACCCATGCATGATGCATTTCGTCTAGGGGGCAAAGGTCGGGCACAGGGTCAAGGGTCTCTGGCGCATGGACAGGCACAGCGCCATTGGAACCCAATGCATGTAGCGCGATTGTGTGCCTGTGTGCTACCTCCAGTAGCAGCCTACCGCACTGTTGCCCCAGTGCGCCTATGATGCCCCAGTGCCACAGCGCCATATAGGTGAATATCGCTGTAGTGCCACTGGCACAGTGGTGGCCATGCCCTGCATTGCCTCCCATGCACAGCACATCAGTAGTGTGGCAGACACCTGCGTCAGCAACCCAAGCATGTGCAGTGAAGTGCGTACTGCGCATGTCACAGAACTGCGCCATTGGCTCAGCACGTTCAACACAATTGCGTAAAGTGCAACAGCACGACATTCAGTTGTCATATGCAGATCAGTTAATCAGCCATTCAGTGGTGCAGCACTTCAATTTGCATCCACTTAAAGTTGCGCCTCACCTCATTTGCATGGGTTGCGCTATAAAAGTGTGACATTGGGCTGCACTGGCCATAGTCGGTTACTGCAGTCTATTGGTGAGTTGCATGCTGTTTGGGAGTGTGGACTGTGGATTTTGGGACATGCATGGGACTGCACAGTTACAGGTAACAACTTTCATTCTCACAGGCTAAATCATGACAGAGAGAGTTGTGGGAGAGGAGGAACACAGTGGTGGGAGGAGGAGGAGGAGGAGGCCTAATTTCACCAAGGCCGAGATGGATGCCCTGTTTGAGGCCTACCTGGATCAGGAGCAGCTTCTCAGCGGACGTCAGGGAACACCACAGGCCCATGCTGCTGCATGCGAGGAGGTGGTGTGTGCAGTGAACCTGCATGGCAGCCACCAGCGCTCCATGCAGGAATGCAAGAAGAAGATGGGCACAGACAGGAGGAGGATAAAGGAGAAGGTGGCTGCCATCAGGGCAGCATGAGCTGCAACCGGTGGGGGATAGCCGGAGGTGCTACACCTGACCCCACAGGAGGAGAGGGTTGCTGGAAGTATGCAGCATTGTGCCATTGAGGGTGTTCCGGGTGGTGGCTTCCAGACGGGTAGTAGCCCGTCACTGCATGGTAGGTCATGGTCTGTCTATTGGGGGGGCAGGGTAGGTCACATGCAGTAACGTGACTTTGTTTTCCCTTACAGATCCTGAGCATCTGCATGGGTCAGCTGTGGTGGGCCTGTCCACTGAGGACAGTCAGATGGAGATGGAGGAGGGCCCATCCACCTCCACAGGTATACGTGGCTCAGTGCAACAGTGGGCCCACCTGGCTGTCCAGATTGATGTTGTTGGAACAGGTGTGGAGGAGGCCCTGCCCATATCCCAGTGTCCATGGATGCCAGCATGCTGTGACTCAGGCTGGTGCCGGGTCCGTCACCGATGATGATGTTGCTAACGGGATGGGCAGTGACATGTGTGTGCCACGGGATGGCTACACAGCAGGTAACATCACAGCTATGGCTGTGGGTGGTGCCGCTGTGGAGGCCTGCGTGTCATCACAGTCTCAGCCTGTGCCTGTCAGCACCAGTGGGGCAGCACTGGTGTGTGTACAGGACAGTGGGACTATTGCAGCCACTGCGGCAGCACCAGTGAGCCCTGGGGAGTGGCAGCCGGAGGGGCTGCATCAGCAGTTGGCCAATGGGCTTGGGGGTACAGGGTCAAGGGGTGGCATCAGTGCACTGCCTGTGGACATGCCCAGACCTGGTCCTGGTGTGCAGCGCCCACCCTCAAGGAGTGCTGAGCATCAGGGCCACACACACCCTGAAGGACAGGATGCCAAGGAGGCAGATGACCTCTTGGATGAGCACACCCGCATACTGCAAGCATCAGTCAACCAGCAGATGCTGCTTGCGACGTCGGTGGATGCACTGCGTGCAGCTCTGGAGTGGGCAGAGGAGCGTCGCAGCAGAGACACCACTCTGATCCTGGCAGGGATGGACCAGTTGTGGGAGGATGTGACCGCTGCCATTGACAAGCAGACACAGGCATTCACTGCTGTCATGGCCGCAATGGGCACACAGTTATTTGCCCATGCGTCGTAGACACCATGCAGTGCACTGTCCACCCCCCGTTCCCGGTGTCATGCGATACCATCCTTGTCGACACCAGGTTCAGCTGTGGGCATCCTGAGCATGCCTGGCACAGGCATGTTTGCTGTGCTGCAGACCCCTGCGCGAGCACGGTCGCATTCACACAGTGGAACCCCTGGGGGACCATTGGTGCCACCCCGTGAGGCCAGTGGTCAGCCTGTCAGTGCTGGCGGGTCTCAGCAGGGCTGCCCATGCATCCGTGGTGGCCGGGGCACTGTGGCGCGTGACTGACCTGTCTCCCAATGTGGCTACTGTCTGGTGCTGCCCTGTGTGCATTGTGTCATTCAGCGGGCATTGCACTGGTGGGTACCCGGCACTGCATGCGAACACACAGTCCATCTGCACACCCTCCCGGCTGCTGTCAACAGTTGTGTGTGCATGATGATGCCTGCATTGCGCTGTACACCAATGTGCAATGGTGCTCAGCATCTGATACACACACAAGGACAGGCAGTGGGCATGGTGGTCTGTGGACATGTATGTGGCTAGGGGTGGCATTCTGGGTCAGTGTGCCTCCTACCCTTTGTGCATGTCTGGTGCGGTGTGTGTGTGTGGGTGTGTGTGTCTACGTGGCATGTCAGACCTCACCCATCCCTGGTGGTGTGTGTGGTTCCATGCCTGGCCACTTCCCTTGATGGCATGCACCCCTGGTGTGTGTCCATGCATGTTTGTGGGTTGTGCCTTAGCCACTGGTGGTTGCACATGGCCCCATGACTTACCTGGGTTGGCTGAAGTGCTCCTCCATGATGGTGTCCCAGTGCAGCTGTGCCAGCTGGAGCAGTCGGAGGTCCCATCACCCAAAGGGGAGCTGCCCATCACCATTGTCACCGGCATCCTCATTGTCCCCATTGCTGTCCCCCTCTTCAACCTGTATGGCTATCCCACATTTGTTGGCCATGTTGTGCAGGATGCAACAGGCCAGGAATAGCCCACAGGCCTTTGAGGGGCTGTACTGTAGGGCACCGCCGGAGATGTCCAGGCAATGGAAATGTGCCTTCAGCATCCCAAACACCCGCTCGATGACATTACGTGTGGTGGCATGTGTCTCATTGTAGCATTGCTGCGATGGGGTCACGGGCCGCTGGTAGGGTGTGAGCAGCCAGGGATGGAGTGGGTATCCACTGTCACCTGTGTGTAGAGGGTGGAGGTTAGTTTGGTAATCAGCATCGCCCTGCCCCAGGCCATGTAGGCCACTACCCATGACACCTCTGACCATGCCCCCCAGGCCCTATGATTGTCCATGTGGTTTGCATACTCACCCACTAGGTGACCAGTGGGGATATCCCCACTCTCAAATCTGTGGCACAGTGCTGACTTGTGCCAGATGAAGGCATCATGTGCTCCCCCCAGGGTGCTTGGCACAGACATTGATTATGCGCTCCCTGGCATCGCACACCACATGGCAGTTGATGCTGGCATAGCCCTTGTGATTTATATATGCGGCCCCCTCGGGGCCAGGTGGTGTGCAGATGGCCACATGGGTGCAGTCTATTGCCCCTAGCATGCCAGGCATACATCCTACTCTGTGGAACTCCTGTATGTTTGCTGTGCGCTCCGCCGGTGTGCTGGGGAAATGGATGTACTCTGTAGCATGTGGCAGCAGTGCACTGAGGAATTGGGTGAGGTGACATGACGTGGCCAACTGGGTTATGCCTGTGGTGTCCCCAGTTGGTCTCTGGAAGGTACCCGTGGTGAGCAAGCACATGCAAGCTGTCACTTTTCATCTCCACTAACAGGGCATGGCTCTGTCATGTGGGTGCCTGCATCACATCACTGCACAGCTCACAGAGCCACACCTCAGAATTGCCCGATTCAGGTGGTACCTGCCCACGATCTCAGTATCACTATACAGCTCGAAGCTGATGCGGGCTCGGTACTGTCTGTTGGGGGCATACCGCCGATGGGCCCTTCCATGGCCACACCCCCCTGCTGTCCACCTTCTCACCCCCCTCTATACTGCCTCCATCTGGATGGTGGCACTGGCCATGTCCCTGGCTTGTGTTCACCCCCCAGCAGCTGTTTCTGTATTCCCCCTGCTGTTCTGGATGCTATTTCCCCTGCACCGGGAACACCTGCCTGTGCAGGCCTCACTGCTGTGTGGCAAGTACTTCCACCTTCTGCACTGTGGCTCCCCACACCTTCCCCTGAGCTTGTTGGTTCCAGGTACTCTTTCCTGGCCTGCCCTGTGTGCCCCTGCTGCCCAGTTTGTCCTGCTAGAGTTCGGCCTCATGTGCCTTCCCTGTTGTTCTTGCACCTCTCCCTTGCTCCCTTTTATTTTGGCTCATTTCCGCTATGGCGCAACATCTGCTTGCTCCCCTATTGCACATGGCGCATGTTGTTGAATATCGCACTGCGCCATTTATGCATGGTTCCTCCCCCTTCAGTTGCACATACATTCATTAGCATTGCACTGTTGCTCAGCATGATTTGAGGGGCGCAACTGCCTCCTGCTGAATATCACAAAATGGCACAGTTTTGGACTTGCACAGGCGCAACCCTATTGCACATGGCTCAACTCTTTTGAATATCTGGGCCTAGGTGCTTATTATATCCCTTGTGTTGTGGCATTTATGTTTTAGTGTAATATTCTAATTTCTTTTTACTGTTGTACACCCTGTGCTACCACTACACTTGATAGGGAGTAACATTTGATGGGAGCTAAACCTTTGAGTGGTTGCCGGCTTCTGAGTGCTATTTTATTTAAAAAAAAATGTGTCATTACGGCTGCAGTGGGGGGACCCTGCAGACATTTTGCATGTACAAAAGAAGTGATGTCATGTTTTCTGTCCTTGGAACTGACTGAAGGTGTAAATAGTCTCCTCCGCCTTACTCTCCTCCAAGAAATGTTTTCTGCCCTCAAATAAATAAGCTTTCATATTAGTCAATGGTTGCAGGGCACTATTTTCTTTCTTAAATGGGAGGTACAAGAACAGGAACCTGAGTAGTGGGAGGCAGCATTAGTTTTTTGTGGGGAGTAAGATCCACCCCCACCTCCACCTGAGAAGCTCCTAAAGATCCACCCCTACCTTTTTTTTTTGGTTCATGTGGGAGGGGCATAAGGTGGATCTATCTTCTTTCTTAACTCTAAGCATGTCAATATTTGGCTTGAACAGTATGAGCAAGTTGGGCATAAAAATAAAATAGAAAAACAAAAGGATCGACAGGTGCCTTTTCTTTTGTCAGACACATGCAGAGAGAAGGTCACAAATCCAGTATGATGAGTTCATTATATGGACGTTTTCTATGTAAAACATACATTTTGTTAATGTCATGATTGTAGCATCATGTGTAGCCAGTAAACTATTATTTACGTAGGTACTGTAAAAGACAGGTTTTAATTCAGAGATCCAGTCTTGATAATTTTTTTTTAGCAGTTCTGTAAGATTTATGTCTTTCTGATGAAAGAATGCATAGCACCGAAATGAAAGGGTTTCTGTAATTGATTGTTTGCATGAGAAGTGGGCATGACAGTGGCATACAAGAGTGAAGTCTAAATTGTGTCTTGGCCATTCTGTGATCTGAAGTTTAACAGTAATGTGTGAAGAGAATAAAGTCGTGTGTTTTGTGCATTTGAATAGGTTTTGTGCTTTGAAGTTAAAAGATATAAATATATATACATAGTGTCACTGGCACCTGAAAAGGAAGGCAATACTACTGAAATAAATGCTATTCTGATGATTTATTTATGTGTGAGATTTTAAGTGTAGTTCTGCCTAGGTCACAGACACATAAGCTATAAAACATACATTTATGTATGGATGTATTAGTCAAAGCTTGCAGTAGCAAAATAAAGCAAGAAAAATAATTTATTGTGTTTTTTTTTCTTTTAATTGCTTAACCAGGAGTGGCACACTAAGCTGAAAGTGTATTTACAGGGGCAACCTGGGAGCACATGGAAGTTAAGTGACTTGCTCAGGGTCGCCCAGTATGCATGTGGGGGCTGTGGGATTCAAACCCAGATCTCCAGATTTGCAGTTCAGAACCTTAAACCACTGTGCTACAGTATACTGGTGAAACAATTTCAATAAATAAATAAATACTGCCTCCCTAGTTATGGCAGTCATCTGTTTTATGGTTCAGGGTGTTGGTGTAGTAAGCAGCAATACATTGCATAGCTGTTGTAAATTGTCAATAAGTAGATCATGTGACAGACGTGCTGAGCAGTTACTGAAGCAAGAAATCTATTTAGGATAGTAAAATATTCCTGATAAATGTGTGACATTTGCATCTCAATTTCAAGGGGGTCCTTGTGGGGTAACAATGTACAATATAAAGTAGTTATAGTTTTCAAGTTGTCTGAGTAATTGCTTTGTACTACCATTGTTACTAAATTTAAATTATTCTATGAAGGAAATTAAGTTTATGTAACTGTCTGTAAACGTATTAAAAACATTTACTTGTCCTTATAATGTAATGCATTAAATGCTGTTGCTAGGTTAAGAAGTCACATAACAGCAATAGAGATGAAAACAATGGGATGCATAGGAATTTGAAAAAAGTATACATTAGTAGGATCAGTGTCATGACTTCACCAATTGTTTTATAGTTTCACTCTAGATTTTCAACATTACCATTTTTTTACATCTCCTCATAAACAGTACAGCTGTCATTTTTTACATCCTGTTCAAAATGTGTTTTTGCACCTGTGTTGCCAGCTGCCAAATGGCACAGTTGCTGTGCAAAATCACCCTTTGGCTAATGAACTGATAGTGTCACTGTTCATGCGGTGGGGTCACAAAAAGCCCAGGCTGAAAACTGGGAGTGAAAATGCAAAGAAACACCCAGGGCATTAGGGTTTCTGACCATAGCACTCTGCCCTGTAGGAACTGACAGGTATCAGGGGTGTGACTTGGGACTGTCAACAGTAATACTCATGCCATTCCACCCTCATCCCCACCCTGCAGCCAGTGACAGGTATTGAGGTGTGCCTTGGCTCTTCAGCCCCAAAGTTCACTCCATTCTCTTATACTGCACCCATTTCAGTGTATTTCCTTATGGAATGGGGTGAGTGTAAAGTTTGAACACCCCAAGGCACACCTCAACACTTGTCTGTCTCTGCAGGCTATGGTGAGGTGAAATGGCATGAGTATTATGGGCAATGACCCCAAAACACACCCCAATGCCTGTCCATGTCTGCAGGGTGGGGATGGGGTTGGCGTAACTTCAATACTTCACTGCCATTCCTATTCTGCCTGTCTGTCTGTCTGTCTGTCTCTCTCTCTCTATATATATATATATATACTGTATATATATGTCTACGTTATTATCTGTCTTTCTATCAATTGCATGTATCACTATTTTTACCTGTTTAAAACCTGCATATCACATTTGCCTGCAATATGAGCACATACTTATGAAACGGTGCATATTTGTACTCCACTTCTGCATAGACCTCATACTTTTCTAAAATTCCCACAATCACAAGCATAACTGCCTTGCCCTTATCAAAAGTGACCCCCTCTGAAAGTTACTATCACATTTTTCTGCTAGCAGTCCATCATTACACCTGACTTCCTGACATTAACACATTGCTTAAACATAACTTACATCACCTCATGGACAAAAATCCTATTTCTAAAAAAAAAAAAAAAACTGTGTAAATTATCCCAAGGCTGAACATATGCTAGCCATTACTTTTTCATGTACTGCCACCTTCTGTACCATAATGGGGATTTGCATATGTTTCCCTTGATGCTTTGCATTACTGGGGAATGTGCAATTGTGTTTTCTTTAAGATTTGGCTGTCCAGCCAATACCATCTGGGATGACACATACTTCAGTGGCATTTGCTCTGGGGTTCTTTTGTAAACCTATATTGCTTCCTATTCCTTCCATTAAAATGTACACCGCCATATATTTTCCTAAAAATGTATATGCCTTCCTTAGAAAAGAAACTAAAACAAATCTTACTACTTACAAACATTGTGTTGTTTCTCCATACCTCCTTAACAATTCCACACAACTTCACTAACTTCATTACGCAGCCGTGGTGGATCTGACTAGATTTTGTTTTCTATAGTGACCAGACCTAACTAAAGTCATCTGCCCTGTTTTACCATTGCTAAAATCCAATAAATGATGCAAAGCATTGTCATTCAAATTTGATTTGAACAGTCAGAAAGTTACCAGCATACAAAATCCAGTGACCAGTTTAGCCAATAACAGAGTCTGTTGGGCCAAGGTGGAACTATCTCCTTCTCATAATTGTTCCCTGCCAATCACTGACAAATGTCACAGCTAAATTTTGGATTTACTAATTCAAAAAAAAAATGCAAGCACCCTGATCCCACCCAAGAAGAAACTGCATCCTCATCTTCTGCCCTACTTGATAAAAACAACTACACATACTGTAAGCAAAATAATATAGTATAGACTATACTAGGCAGTATAACCTAGAGGTTAGAGTAACAAGCTGTGAATGAGATGGTACATTCAGCAGACAAGACCTGGGTTCGATTCTCACAACCTCCACTTGCCCACTGTGTGACTCTGAGCAAGACACTTAACTGTCCAGTGGTCCCATGTCACCCCTGAAAATAGGCACTTGTGCTTAGTGGGCCTTACCCAATTACCAAAGAGGAAAAAAATAAAATAAATAAAAAGCAGGCTAATTCTTGCTATGTATCCACAGTGAGATCATAGCAGTGCCAGGAGGCAAACCAAGATTTGTTCTCGTTACCATCTGAATCTGAAGACAAGATCATAACTAAAATTTGGTGCAAGCTCTGCAAAGAAAAAACAGACATCTTTTGCAAATTGGCTACTAAAGCAGGGAAACAACTAATGTGGATTGTTACATCTCAGGCACCAACTTCATGAAAAAAACTAACTTTGAAAGACATGCAGTATTCAAAGGACATAAATAGGCACAAGAAAGTGTTTTAGCTGAGGACAGACTATCAGGTAGTGAGATAGGAAAATGTATCTTAAAATGAGTAAGAAATATCTTCATAAACTTGAAAAGCGTTTTGATATTGCCTACTATCTGGCCAAAGAAGAGGAGCCCTTCAAAAAATTTGAGAGACTGGTAGCACTTGGGAGAAGACAAGGAGTTGAACACGGAGAAGCTTGTGTCAATGAGAAAGCTTGTACTACATTTATTGCCTTTATCACAGGGCATTTGAGGCAAGCAGTTGTGAGCCATTTGAAAGGAGACACAACACCTTAGTTACAGATACATTCTGCAATTATGGATGGTGCAACACACAAGGCCACTACTGAGAAGATAGTTTACATAAAAATCTTGGAAGATGGACAACTAAATATGAAATTCTTAGCATTAATTGACGTGTAGTCAGCTGGTGCAAGTGGTCTAAAGTCAGCAGTGTTAGCTGCATAAAAACAGGCTCTTTGTAAGGATAACATTGATCTAAAACAACTGTCCTGCATTGATGCAGGAGCAGATGGTGATTCTGTCAGCTCTTGACATACTAAAGGAATGATGGTACTAATCAAAGTAGACTGCCTTGGCGTATTGCTGTTCATTATGATTCCCACAGGCTGGAACTAGCAACAAAAGATGCTTTCAAAAAATATACATTTTCTACAAAATATAAACAATATCCTAACTCCCATATTTTATTTTTATGAGAACTCCCCCAAATGTTACTGTCAGTTAAAAAGGGTGGCTGAAGCACAGCAGGTGATAGTCATCAAGTTTAAAAAATCTCAAAGAACGAGATGACTGTCACATAAAAAGGACTCCGTGCTTGCGCTACTACATAACTACCCCTCCATTTTGTGTCACTGGGACAAACTTGTGTGTGATACTAGGCAGAATATCCTACAAGCAGATAAGCAAAAGTAAAGAGCTGGAGAAAGAAAATCTTCAGTTTCAAATTTTTGCTTTTACCAATTTTTATCTTAATATAATAACAGACCTGCCAACAATTTCTTTTGCATTTCAGGGTGTTATTCTCTGTCGTCCCATGGTAATGGGTACTGTCACCATTATACTAAAAGATGGGACCAGACTAGCTCATTTCATGAGAGAGGTAATTAGTAATCAGGAAACTGATACAGCTTCTTTCAAAGGCTATGAGTTCAAATGATTAAAGAATGATGTTGTTGCAGCACTTATAAATGACTGGGAAGAAACTGTTAACAGCATTATGGAGTATCTAAACCAATACTTGTCTGGCTTTACATAAGACTCCCTCTTAGCAAACACCAATGTGACTGACCCAGCAAATTGGCCTCAAAATGAACAAGATCTTTCAGAATTTGGGAATGAGACAATTCAGAAGAGACAGAGCAGGCAGGAAGGGAGGAGGAGTGGAACTGTATGTGAAAAATGACATAAGGGCCACACAGATCCAGGAGGAACAAAATGGGGGAGAGATACTGTGGGTTAAGCTGGAAAGGAAAATGGGGCCAGCCATCCGCACAGGTGTGGTCTATAGACCACCAGCCCAGGAGGAAGAAACAGATAGGGAGCTGATGCTAGCCATCCAAAGGATGGCAGACAAAGGTGATTTAGTACTAGTTGAGACTTCAATATACCAGACGTGGACTGGAGCATCCCAGCAGCAGCATCAACTAGGAGCAGATTTATCCTGGACTCCTTTCAGGTGCCTTCCTCAAGCAACTGGTCATGGAACCAACTCTCGGCAGAAGGCAATACTGGACCCTTGTGCTCACAAACAGGGACAGTGTGATGGGGTAACAGTGGGGAGCACCTGGGCACAGTGACCACCAGTCATTGTGGTTTGAAATCACAGAAAGAGCAGAACCAAACCACACAAAAACACGTATCCTGGATTTTAGGGGGCAGACTTTGGGAAAATGGGGAGATGCTTGAAAGAGGCATTAAGGAATGGGACAGGAATCAGGGATTGAGGAACAGGGCAGTATTTAAAATGGGATTATAAGAACAACAGAATTATGCATTAAGCAGGTTAGCAAGAGGAAAAGAAAGAGGAGACCATTATGGTTTTCCAAAGAGGTAGCAAAGAAAGTGAAAGCCAAAAAGACTGCATTCAGGCAATACAAAAAGACACAGGCAGAAGGGGATAGGAGAAGTACCAGGAGAAACAAAGGGAGGCAGGGAAGTCAGTAAGGGAAGCCAAAGCTCAGACAGAAGAACACATTGCAAAATCAGTGGTTAAAGGGACAAAACCTTTACAGGTTCATAAGGAAAAAGAAGGACAAAGGGAGGGATAGTGAGACTGAAGGGGAGGATGGGAGCGTGTGGAGGATGACAACAGTAAAGCTGACATATTGAATAGGTATTTCTGCTCAGTCTTTACTAAGGAAGAGGGGTAATGGGTCTGAAGGGAGTACAAGGGTGAGAATGGCAGAAATGGACACAAGTCCCTTTACATGAGAAAGGGTCCTGAAGGGACTGGAAGTAATAGAGCTGATAAAGCAATGGGGCCAGATGGGGTGCACCCCAGGTCCTTAAAGAACTAAGAGAGGTGGTTGAACCTCTGGCTATCCTGTTCAGCCAATCACTGGAAACAGGGAGGTACCCAAAGACTGGAGGACAGCAGATGTAGTCCCTTATACAAAGTGGGAACAAAGAGGAAGCAGGGAACTACAGACCAGTCAGCCTCACCTCGGTAGTGGGAAAGATCATGGAAGCACTACTGAAGGAGATTGGTGGAACATCTGGTTGTCAATGGACTACAAGACCCAGGGCAGCATGGTTTCACCAGGGGGAGGTCATGTCAGACCAACCTCATTGAATTTTTTGACTGGGTGACTAGGGAGGTGGATCAGGGAGGGCAGTGGACATGGCCTATCTGGACTTCAGCAAGGCCTTGACACTGTGCCACATAGAAGACTATTACACAAACTGGGAATGGGTGTGGGCAGGACAGTAGGTGGTGGGTAGGTAACTGGCTGGGTGGCAGGACACAGAGGGTGGTGGTAAATGGCTGTCACTCCACAGAGGGAAGAGTGACCAGTGGGGTACCACAGGGATCAGTGCTGGGACCGGTCCTATTCAACATCTTCATCAGTGACATTGCACAGGATATAGAGGCAGAATTTCACTGTTCGCTGATGACACAAAGCTCTGTAACAGGTAGACACACCAGAGGGTGTAGACAGAATGAGAAGGACCTGCAGAAACTTGAAGAATGGTCAAGGGTTTGGCAGTTGAAATTCAATGCAAAGAAGTGCAAGATAATGCATATGGGGCACAAAACCCTGGCACAAAATATCAGTTGGGGGTGAGGATATAGCATGCACCAAGCAGGAAAGGATCTTGGGGTTGTCATCTCTGATGACCTCAAGGTAGGGAAACAGTGTGACAAGGCATCAGGTAAAGCAAATAGGATGCTGGGATGTATAGGCAGGGGCATCACCAGCAGGAAAAGGGAGGTCATAATTCCGCTATACAAGACACTAGTGAGGCCCCACCTGGAGTACAGTGTACAGTTCTGGGAGACCATACCTACGTAAGGACATAGACAGGGTAGAGAAGGTTCAGAGGAGGCAACAAAGATGGTGCATGGGTTGCATCACAAGTCCTATGAAGACAGGTTGAAGGAACTGAACATGTACTCCTGGAGGAGAGGAGGAGAGGGGATATGATAGAGACATACAAGTATCTTACAGGGAGGAACAGGTGCAGGAAAACACTATTTTAAGTGAAAAAGATGTTTCAGGACTAGAGGGCATGGGATGAAGTTGGAGGAGGACGATTCAGAGGAAACATGAGAAAGAATTTCTTCACAGAACGGGTGGTGGACAAGTGGAACACCCTGCCAGAGGAAGTGGTGGGGCTGAAACAATCACGGGATTTAAAGAATGCATGGGATAGACATAAAGGAATTCTAGAGGTCAGGGGTAAGGGGAAATAGACTTCTAGGAAAACAAACTGAACTTACAAGCTCAAATGGGCAGACTAGGTGGGCCATAGGCCCTTATCTGCCGACACTGTCTATGTATCTATGTAATGAGGAGGTACGGTATCTTCTAAGCCATGTCTCTCCTGTCTTGTTAGAGAATGGGTGTGATGTACACAATGCAATGACAGAGTGGATGATGTTAATATTAAGTATAAACAAGTATCACAAACAGCTCTCATTTCTTGAAGTGTGGCATGTAGTCTTTCAAAGAAAAGCTCAGTATTTCCCAAACATTCTCCATCTTATTGCTCTAGTACTTGTTTTTCCTATGTCAAATGTAACTCTTGAAAGAACATTTTCAGCAATTGAAAGAATTTTTTCAGATAGGAATGCTAACTTGAAGACAAGCACCATTGAGGACTTACTTTTGATCTTAATGGAGATTCCTGAACCTCAAGATTTTGCAGCATACCCACAGTAAAAGACTGGTTCTTAAAACAAGATGTAGGCTAGGAGCCCAACCCCACAGGTTTCCAGCAGCAGTCCAAAAAAGCAAACAAGTGACAGTGTTGGAGGAAATTCAGATTTCATCTGAAAGTGAGATCGAGGATCAGGAACTTCATGTTGATTATGGTTCAGAACAACAAAATGCAGAGGAAGAATAATCTGGCAGTGGTTATAATTAGCCACAACTTATTTATAGTATATAGTTAGAGCTTATTATGAATAGAAAGCCGTGGCTTTCAAAATCTTGTTGTAGGACAATTCAAATGTCCAAAATGTTGTTGTACTATTGGTATGACATCACTTCGGTAGTACAACAATTTTTTTTGCCTTGTCCTGCCACTTGATTGGCTCACTGAACAATGCTCTGATGAGAAAAAACATTTTACAACATGGTGGCCTGATTAAGCGAGTGCTGGTCTGGGGACCCTCCTCGTCTTTACACGGAGACCCTAATAAGGCTCCATGTCACAAAACTGAATCACTGTAATTTTTTATTTGTTTGTTATTTTATTTTTAAACTAAATGGTGCCGAGCTAGTGGGTCGGGGTGAAGCTGAACCAAGTCAGATTGGGAGAAGTAGGAGTGAGCTGGTGCGGGAGCAGCTGGATATAACCAAGGTAACCGTCAACTGGGGGGGAAAAAAAAAACAACACATGCCAGGAACCATGTACTATATAAAATAGTGGATGGTTAACCATCTACAACTATGGCTGTTTCCATCTCAGTTGTTGATGACATCATGGAGACCTCTCGAGCTTCGCTATCGAGGTCTCCATGATGTCATCAAAAACCTTGATGGAAACACACCCATCCACTATTCTACATGTTGCATGTGATAAGTGTTAAATACTTTTTTGCACTTTCATGATTTTATTTCAAAATATAATACTCCAATACACGTTCAGTCCCATTATGGCACACAATCTGAGATGTCTGTCTCGCTAACCAAACTTTAAGTCTCAAATTATTCTTTTTTTCTGTGCTTGCTGGCCTTCTTTCTCATTAACTTCAGACTGTACTGCCTCTTTCTGGCCTCTCTTCCTTCCTAACTGTCTCCATTTGTGTCAGCTGTTGAAAGAAAGAAAGAAAGAAAGAAAGAAAGAAAGAAAGAAAGAAAGAAAGAAAGAAAGAAAGAAAGAAAGAAAGAAAGAAAGAAAGATGTTTTTGTCCACATTCATGGTTATTTTATGCATTAGCTCCTGGTTGATAAGCCACATTCTTTGCCAGCTCTAGGGAGATAGCCTTAGAATGTTCAGTTAGAGTGGAGTCAGTCCTGAGTAGGAGTTCCAGGAGGAGGCTTCAGCTTGCTGCACAGCTCCTCACCTAGCTCTGACTTAGAGCTACCTCTTTGTTTTGGGTAGTTTGTTCTCACCCTAGAAGAAGAACATAGAAGACAGTGATTGAAGTGGTGGAGACCTTGCCAAATGGGTTTTTCTTTGCCCCATCCCAGGAGGGATGGAGTGATCTTCAGGGTTCAGGAGCAATCCCCTCAATCCAGTCTGTCTGGTGAAGCTGCCTTTGTACAACTTCAGAAATGTGAGTACTACTGTACTTTTGTGTAAACCTAGGAGGGGCACCTGCAATACCTATGGTGAATTTATCTGAAAAAAGACCCTGTCACCTAGACTGTTTCTGTTTTAAAAGTGTCTGCCTACATTTGGAGTCTAGTGATAGACTGGCCAAGTACAGCACTTTTAACTTTCTAACATCTTAGAGGTGCGTCATGTAGTATGTTAAGTGTGAAAAACATTTCAAGATAGCATCTACAAGTTTCTATGAGGGTGTTATTAACCAGATGAATGGCTGAGTATAAACTTGGAAGCAAAAGGTGGGAGACCCCCCCATTTGGAGTAACGAGTTTTCCTTTCCGGGTTCAGTTTGGGCACCAGTACAATTTTCAGTCAGTGCATTTGGCCAGTGCCTGATGGAAATAGTTACCCAGACGTGGGTTTTGGATTATCTGTTTTCAGTTCACCTCAGTATAGTGGGTGTGGGAAGATTTTGAGCCTGGATGTGCTCTTTTGTGATCATGTGTACCACCTTAATTTCTCATGAAATATGGAAAAGTGTCCTAGTACTGGCCGTATGTGCCTAGTTGATGGGAAATGTACCAGTAACTGGCTGTGTGTGCCAATCTCCATTTTCAGAACCAGAGTGTTCTCTGTTTTGTGTCTTTACCCTATGCTAAATGGGAATGTCAGGAATTTATGTACTCTGGAGAATCTGCAATACCAGTATGTGTAGCCCTGTGGGGATCCATCTTTGCTTTGTAATTATTCCTACTCTGTTACATGAATAAAATTCACACTCTAGAATCCCAACCTGGTTTGGACAGTATTGTTATTGCTTCCGTTGTGTCTGGATTTACTTGGGTGCCCCTGACCAGAAGTGCAAACTTAGCACAATTATGAGCAAATGTCTTCTCCCAGGCACCTGGGTTGCTGGCCATGGTAAATGGTCCCACCAGGTGTGTGCCAGGTGGTTGCCACACTTGGTTGCCTGTCTGTGATAGTAGGCTTAGAAAAGAAATGTGT
Organism: Neoceratodus forsteri; assembly: GCA_016271365.2. NCBI lineage: Eukaryota > Metazoa > Chordata > Ceratodontiformes > Ceratodontidae > Neoceratodus > Neoceratodus forsteri. The sequence continues at coordinate 667,952,609 of CM057459.1, read as the reverse complement.
GTACTTTTTATGTAAACCCCCATCCCTCTCTTTTGCCCCTAGACACTATGTGGTATGAGGAGCAACCCTGCTAGTTAAACAAAGGGGCCGGTGGGGGGGTTACAGACATCTGGGGGGTCATATTAAGTGCTGGACTGATGCATGACCAGAAAGATATCTTGTGCGAAGAGAATGCATGGGTTGGCACCGATACAATTTTCAAAGAGAATGCGCCACCGGTACAGGGTGCACATACAGTGAAGCCCACCAGGATGAAGTGTAGCACTGCAGAATTCTGCAGTAGAGTTGCTGCAGAAAACAATGCAATTTCAGTGGGAGTTAATCTGTTCTGTCATACAGTAAACCTGTGACACTGCACTTCATCCTGGCAGGCATCATTGTACCTGTTGAAAATGTGACTCTGGATGGGAGTCGTAGTGCAGATGACCAACAAGACAGGTGATCCAGGGCACCCTGACTGAATACCTCCCAGGGGGAATGTGTGGCACATACTGGTATGCACTGCAGCGCCATAGTAGATATTCTGCCCAGAAATGCAAATGAGCTAACTGAACATGCAGGGTGCAAAGGGAACTTATGCATGCTTGTTTCCCACCCATTTGCATGTTGGCATGGGGATGAATGTGCCAGAGCAGCTCTCGCCCCCAAGCCCTGACCCTGACCACTCAATGTGGGACACGTTCTGAAGTCACTGGTGGTAAAGTGGCACCCCCATCTGTTCCACCAGGCTCGATCATACCAGAATCCAGGCTCTATCAGTTCCATACTCTAGGGACCTCACTCCCATCCCTGATTGCACCGGAATACACCTACAGTCCACATCCATAGTGTAGTGGCCCTCACCCTCCCCAACAGTGCACAGACACCCTCTCCCTGCCCCCCAACCCATCACAGTGTGATGACTGGCACTGTGATGGGATCATACCACTGTATCGGTGAGTGGCAGAGCACTGGAAGTAGGACACTGGAATGTGTCATATGTAGGCAGGAGCTGTATGTGGGTGACAATGCCCAGTGGTCATACACCGCAGGTGTTCACATGTGGATCCATTGTCCCAGTGCCATTGCACTTCTCAGTGCGGGTGATGGCCTATAGTGTACCCACTCACGTAGGTCCCAGAACAGGCATGTTACAGTCAACCTCCCATTCATTTGTACAATTGAGGAACTGCAGATGAACTATCCATAGCCTGGAGTGTACACTGCAAATGGCATTTCAGGATACTGCACACCATGGCACCTGAGATACCTCAGCAGTCCGGAGTGTGGCATGTTACACAGAGGAATGGGTGAGAGTGCAGACTTGCAGTGGTGTATGACAGTAGGAAGATACACATCAACAAGGCATGCATTGGAAGTATGTTAATTCCCTCTTATGGTTTGCCAGGGTCGTACACTCGGCTGCATACACTGGTGGATCTGCAGCTTGCATAGTACCCCAATACATGATACAGCCACTTGGGTCATTCTGGAGTGCAGGTCCCCAGCCTGGGTCCAGTGCAGTCAGCGACTGGCCATGGCAGGCTGTGGAGGGCAGTGCCAGTCTCTGTGCCAGGTCGGGTATGGGGGGGCCAAAGTTGTCTGCATAGTGGGGCGGTGGGTGGGAGTCCTCTATGCTATGGATATGGATCATGGTTTCCTCCATGGTTTCCTCTGGTGCGATCAGGTCTAGGGGGGCCCTACACTATGGAGCTCTTTGGGGATGGAGTTGGATTGACTGGGGATGGGAAGGGGGTACCACTAGTTCACCAGGGCTGCCAGGCTGCTGTGCACCTGGGTGCACTTCTGCAGTCCACCTGTGGGTGGCTGGCTAAGTTAGGCCAGCTATTCATGGCCTAACTGTGGGCTGTGGTGCTCTGGACTGTGAGGGGTGCATTCCCACTGAATATGCTGCAGTGTGGCATATCCATGGGAATACCCCCTTGACTTGCATGGCATACCATTTGTGTGCTCTCTGGCCCATTCCCCAGCAGCCAGCGCATCCCGCATGTTTGAATATCGCACTGCAGCACATTGTTGGAGTTGCTCAGCACATCTCCTTTTTCCACTGGGATGTGCTGTGCATCTCCTTTGAATATGGGGGGCCTTGGACTAGGTTCATAGGTTCATAGGTTAGTATGAACTCAGGAGGCAAAGATGCCTTTTCAGAGCTTGCCACCAAATGGTGGTGTTTTTATGGTTTACTCATGTATAAGATACTTTCCTTTCACCCATATAAATATCCAAAGTTATTTTAAATAGATCCATGGTATCGCTCATCGCTATTTCCCTTGGCAGAGCATTCCACTCAGATATAACTCTTTGGCTAAACCAATGACCTCTTTTATAAGTTTTAAAATGTTCTCCTTTTAATTTTAAATTATGTGTCCTAGTAGTAATGCTAGTATTGTTTTTAAAAAAGCCTAAAGTTTCAAAAAGCAGAGGATCATGGAAAGCTTTGTATGTTAAACACAGGTCACTTCTCAGCTGCCTGTATTCCATTGAAAAAAGATTCATGGCTTTTAATCTTTCTTTGTAGTCCAAGTTTTTCATGTTATTTTTTCATTTTGTAACCTTTCTTTGTATTCTTTCCACCAGTTTTTTTCCTTGAATATTTGCAGGTGCACAAAATTGAGAGCAATAGTCCAATTGTGATCTAACCAGGCTTGTATTAAGCGATATAATAACTCTAGAATCTCTACTTTTTATATGTTTAAAAATACACCCTATTATTTTTTGGAATTTTTTTTACCTTAAATTGAGTATGAGTATCAAAAGTTAACTTGTTATTCACAAATCTTTTTCATTCGAGGTTTCAGTAAGCGGTACGTTATTTAATTTATATTTTAAGTTCAAGTTGTTGCATCCTAGATGCATAACTTTACATTTCTGTTCATTAAAGAACATTTTAGTTTCAATTTCCCAGGCATTAATTTTATTTAGTTCAATCTGAAAATCATTAGCTGCCTGTAAATTGTTTATTATACATCCAAGTTTGCAGTCATCTGCATACTTGGTCATCCATATAGTGCTGGATGGCTGCAGTGCTGATACCAGTAAATTAAAAAGAATGGGACCCAAAACTGACCCCTGCAGTACTCTGCTACTAATAGATCTCCACTGAGATTGATGACCTCTAATAACTACTCGTTGTCATCTATTTTTTAACCATGATGCTACCCAGGAGATAATATTTGAGGGAAAATTAAACTGATGCATGTGTTTTATTACTACCTGACGTGAAACCATACCAAATGCTTTTGAGAAATAAAGAAAAACTACATCCACAGGAAGTCCTTCGTCAAGTGATACACTAACATTTTCAAAGAAATTCAATAAGTTAGTTAAACAGGATCTTTCCTTGCAAAAGTCATGCTGTGTTGGATCATAAAGATTATTATTTGTAATATGAACATCAATTCTTGCTAGTAATAGTTTTTCAAATATTTTACCTATAACAGAGGTGAGACTTATAGGTCTATAATTGGATACTTCTTTTTTGTTACCAGATTTAAATACTGAGGTAACAAATGCATCTTTTCATACCTGAACAATTTCTCCTTGATTTAAGGAAGCATTAAACAAATAAGTTAAGGGGCCACTTATAACATTAATTGTTTCTTTGAGAAATCTAAGGTGTACATTATCGGGTCCAGGAGAAGAATGGATTTTTAGATATTGTATTATTTTTTTAACTTCTTCAATGCTAATTTGAGAATATAAATTATTTTGTGAGTGAGATATTTTATTTGCTACAGTTTCTGATGGCATAAATATACTGGTAAAAATGTATTGAACTCATTAGCCATTTCAGATTCATTACTTATTGTCCCTTCAGAAGTTTCAATTGGGCCAATTGTGGTGGATTTATCTTTTATAGAGCCAATATAGGTATAGAAGGATTTGTGATTATCATTGGTTTTAGTAGCTAGATTAAGTTCAAAATATTCTTTAGCTTTTCTTATTTTATTTTTCACAATTTTTATTTTCTCTTTACAGGTATACACGTTCCAGTTAGTAGTTGTAGGATTCTTTTTATATTTGGTATAATATTTCTTTTTGTTATTTATTGCCCTTTTTATATTTTTATTCCACCATATTGGTGTTCTAAGGCCTTTTGTGTATTTTTGTCGCTTTAGAACCCAAACATTCATACAAAATTCTATCTTGATCCATAGATGTTCCCAGATTTGTTTTACATTTAAGCTTTGGAATTCTGTTTACCACCCAATTGGTTAAATATTTAATAATGCTTTTATAATTCGCATTAGCAAAATCTTTTACAACAGTTTCACCATTTATTATACCACGACTTATGCTAATGTTGGTTTTAACCATATTATGAGCACTGTCTCCTGGTGGGATGTCTATGATAGGGTCAGACATTGTATCTTCAATATTAGTTAAAATAATATCTAATATTGAGTTTTCTCTAGTGCTGCTATTAGCAATTTGAGTGAGATTTTGATTTATAGTTAAATTAATAAAAACAGATTCAATATGGCCATGGCTTTTGAGTGAAGCCCAATCAATTTTTGGGAAGTTAAAATCACCCATTAAAATATAATTATGGGTAGTTTGTATTCTTTGTAGAGTATCTAAGAATTCATTATTTTCTGTTAAATTTAAATTTGGAGGTCTATAACAGAGGCCATTGACTAAAGGGCTACTTGGTAAATTAATCTGTGCCCAAATTGCTTCTATTTTACTACTGAGGATATCGTCAGGAGTGATATTATGAGATATATATTTATTCAAGATATATAGTCCAACTCCTCCTCCTCCTCTAGTGTTAAGTCTGTTTTTACAAAAATGGCTATAACCCGGGGTTGTAAACCATGTTTCTGTTACTCTACAAATTGCAATATTATTTATTTGTAAAATGTGTTTAAGTTTGTCAAATTTGTTTGTTAAACTAGGAGCATTTACAAGCAATAGATTTAGGGAGTACACTCTACTAGTTGATGTTATATCTAGGCCCATGTTATAAATTCGGACAGAGTAGTGTTTTCTAAGTTTATATGTTTTAGGAGGAAAAGACTTAAGTTACCCTCCCTCCAAAATTCCTAGTTTAAAGATTTGTTGATATAATCAGTAATGTGTTTCCCTAATAAAGTGCTTCCGCATCTACTTAAATGAATCCCATCCCAGCAAAAGAGTCCTGCTTGCTGATAAAATTCTTCCCAGTGCATAGTGCAAGGTATGTTTTGTTTTAGGGTCCATTTATGGATCCAATCATTTATTATTTTTATTTTGTAGGTAATGTGATAGGATGCTTTGGGAATGGGTAAAATCTCTGAAATGCCCGGGACACCTCCCATTTCTATTATCTTATTTGTGAGGTCCACAAAGTCATGTTTCAAACTATTCACTGTATCCTTAAAGATGTTTGTCCCTATATGGAGAACTACTAAAGGATTTGTCCCAGATTTTTTTTAAATGTCAGTAGACATATTTGGAATGTCTGATATTTTTGCCCCACCGAAACTAGATAGTGTTCTGATTTGTCGGGATTACACACTACTCTATCCAGATGTTTAATTGTTGAATCTCCTAAGACTAAGACTTCTCTATCCACTCTAACCCCTAAAGAAGTTGAGGTATCAGTTTCTAAATTAGGGTTTATAGTATTATCATTTGTTTCATTCATAACTGGAGGGGTCAAGTCCTCTTTTCTAATGGAATTAACCCATTTTTCTAGTCTCATTTGTCACATTTAAAGGTACTTCATAGTTTGATTCACTATCAGTGCTTAAAATATTAATGCTACTGTATAATGGAAGCTCAAAAGTATTTGCCTTCCTTTCCTTTTTGGAGACTTGAGAACTTTGTACTGTATACCACTCTTCATTTGGAGAGATTACGCTATCTTCTTCCCATGTTCTTTTCTTTTTTAAAGATGTATATAATGAAGAAGCTATGGGTAGAACAGTCTGTTGTTTCTGGTGGGGCAGTAGGTTTTATTAAAGATACATTGAAAGCATCTGTCTGGGTTGAAATATTGTTTGTAACGCATTGTTCTGATCTAAACCTGTGAGACATTTCTTGTTGGCTGGCTTCTAGGTAAACCAATCTATCATTAAATAGAGTAATTTCTTTCATTAATTCTTCATTCAGCAAACATTTAGGACATGTAAATACTTCTTTAGGAATAGTATCCACAATAAGGAACATCTTGCAGCATGTGCATATGATGCCTATTTCTCCTTCTAATGTCATTATGTTCTCCATTGTAAAAACCTATCTAAGCAGAAAGCAGAAATGCAGGGTTTTTTTTGTGAGAGTAACACATGTTTCTACTGCCTTGTTACTGTGATTTCTGCTGTATATTTCAGTTACCTTGTGGATAAAAGCTACTTCTGATGCTCAGGCTGGGTATTTCTTTAGTGGTTGTGATGTTTATGGATGCTCTTCTCCCTGTAACACCCGCGAACACACGAACACTCAAACATGCAAACACGCACAAGATGCACGTGTCTTTGCACGTGTCTGCTCACCCTGCTTACCGAAGGTCTCAACTAAATAGTTTTGGGAACCCGGAAGTAGCAGCAGCATCAAGCTTGCTGTGTCAGCTGAGATCCCTCGCACAGTTAACTATTTTAAGTACAAATTCAGTAACCTGTGCTATAAAATTTAAATGAACACCTACAGATTTTAGTCGTGTATAAAGAAATGCATTCACATTTAGAAGTGAACAGACAGCAACTTTTGTGCAACTTCCTCTCTACCCACTCGTATTAGAGCGGGGCTCAAATAAAACATAAAACAAATAAAGTAGGCAAGGTGTATATTGGAGCAGCTCTCAGAAGATAGAGGTACCCTGAATAAATACATTATAAAAATAGTAACATCCTGACCCCACTGAAAACAAGATATTGTATCTAATCTGGGACAGCCTCAGTAAATACAGTGCAGAAATGTGTAAATGAACATCCCTGTGGCAATGAGATGTAACATCTCCCCTGTGCTATCCAGGATTCAAAATATAGGATAAGAAATATTCAGTGCTTCCAGATCCAAATAACCATTTCCCTGTGACAAGCCCTATTTTTTTCTGTATTTTCCCCACAGAGGCATAATCACATCCCTGTAGATTTTTCCATAACTTACTGGTTCTGACTTTGTTTCTTATTTATTGTATCAGCAGCCTTTTATCAGGAAAAGAGTTCTGATTTGCTATTCTGTGTTAATATTATATATCAAGATGGACTTGGAATGATTTGGATTTACATGGTATGCATAAGGCATAATAGGGGAATATATGAAATAACAAATATCATGCTTGTTATTTCATGAACTATACTCAAAATTAGTAATCACGACTAGTCAGCCAATCTTTCAAAATATACCAATAATGCCTGTAAACAAATTTATTGCAACTAAATTAGAGACATTTCACCATGTACATATACACAGATGCTATTTAGAAACATAGAAACAAAATTTGATAGCAGATAAGGACTGCTTTTTCCACCCAGTCTGCCCATTTCCCTACCTAATGGATAAACTGCAGATTCTAGTTAACCAAAAGCCTACTTCCTCCTACCCCCACCCTCTAGAATTGCCTTATGTCTATCCCATGCATTTTTGAATTCCAGCAGTTTTTTTACTCCACAACCTCCTCAGGAAGGCTGTTCCATGCATCCACAACCCTCTCTGTGAAAAAATACTTCCTCACATTACCTCTGAGCCATCCCCCTTTATCTTCACATTGTGCCCCCATTGTCCTTACACACCTCTTTTTCTGAAAGATGCTACATTCTTGGACTCTGTTGATTCCCATGAGGTACTTGAACGTTTCTATCATGTCCCCCCATCCCTCCTTCCTCAAGGGTATACATATTAAGCTCCTCAAGTCTCTTTTCATATGTCTTCTGGTGCAGACCCTGCACCATTTTAGTTGTTCTCATCTGGACTGCCTCCATCCTGTCTATGTCTTTGAGGAGACTGGGTCTCCAGAACTGCACACAATACTCCAGATGGGGTCTCACCAGCTGTCTGTACAGAGGGATAACAACTTCCTATTTTCTACTGGTGATGCCTCTCCCTATGCATCCCAGTATCCCCCCAGCCCTCCTTACTGCCCTCTCACATTGCTTGCCCACCTTTAGGTCATCTAATATGACTACCACCCAGGTCCCTTTCCATTTTTGTTGTTGTCAGTATCTCACCCCCCCATTGTGTACTCTTCTCCTGAGTTTTTATTTCCCAGGTGCATTAGTTTGCACTTCTTAGCTTTGAATCTAAGCTGCCATACATTTGACCATTCCTCCAGCCTTGCTAAGTCTCTTCTCATCCTTTCCACCCCACCTTGTGTATTAACCCTGTTGCAGATCTTTGTGTCATCTGCAAAGAGACATACGTTTCCTTCCAGTCCCTCTGCAATGTCACTTATAAAGACATTGAAGAGGACTGGTCCTAATACTGAACCCTGCGGTACCCCACTAGTAACCCACCTTTCTTCAGAGTGGACTCCATTTACTAGTACCCTCTGTGTCCTGTTCTCCAGTCAATTTTTTACCCAGGCTAAAATCTTGGGACCTACTCCAAGGCTGGCTAACTTGTATATTAATCTTTTGTGTGGGACTGTGTCAAATGTCTTGCTAAAGTCTAGGTAGGCCATGTCCACAGCCCCTCCCTGATCTACTACTTTGGTCACTCAGTCAAAGAAATCTATTGGATTCATCTGACGTGACCTTCCCACTGTGAATCCATGCTGCCTTGGGTCCTGTTCTCCTCTGGCCTCTAGGTACTCAACAATTCTTTGCTTCAAAAGTGATTCCATCATTTTCCCCACCACTGAGGTCAAACTAACAGGTCTGTAGTTTTCTGCTTCTGCCCTGATCCCACTTTTGTGAAGTGGAATAACATCTGCCCTCATTCAGTCCTCAGGTACCACCCCATCCTCCCATGATTTATTAAAGAGGATAGTCAGTGGTGTCACTAGTTCTACCCTTTGTTCTTTTAGAATTCTGGGATGAATCCCATCAGGCCCCATTGCTTTGTCCACCTTCAGTTTTAAGAGTTCTTTCAGAACTCTTTCTTCTGTGAATGGGCTGCTATCAACCCCTATATCCAGAGTGTTTCTATTGTTTGGTTTAGGTACCTCTCCCTCTTCATTTGTGAATACTGAGCAAATATTTTGTTTAGTATCCCTACCTTTTCATAGTCACCTTGAGAACACACCCTTCCCTTTATTAAGTCTCACTATACCTCCCTTAGTCTTCCTTTGCTTCCTGATGTACCGATAAAAGGTTTTATCCCCCTTCTTAACTGAGTTGGCTATCTTTCCTGGGTTTGGGCCATTGCTGTCCTGACTGCCTTCCCTGCTTCCTTTTGCTTTAACTGATTCAGTTCTCTGTCCTGCTCCTTCTGTGATTCCTTGTACTTCCTGAATGCTATCTTTTTCTCTCTAACCTTCCCTGCCACCTCCTTTGAGACCCATAATGTTTTTTTTACATCATTTTGTTTTGTTTATTTGCTCCACGCAAAGGCTTGTTGCCTCTGTTATGGCAGTTTTGATTATTCTCCATTGTTCTTTCACCCCTTCTTCCTGCCCATTTGCTAGTGCATTCCTTAGGCACTCACCCATTTTGGTAAAGTCAGCCCTCCTAAAGTCCAGGACCTTTGCCTATGCATGGCTTGACTCTACTGCTGTGTTTATCGTGAATCATACTGTTCGTTGGTCGCTAGTTCCCAGGTGGCTACCCACTTCTAAATCTGTGATCCTCTCTCCATCTCCATTTGAGAGTACCAGGTCTAAGATTTCTCCCTCAAGAGTGGGTTCCAGTACTAGTTGTCTAAGGCATGCCCCCTTCAGGGCATCTAGAATGACCCCGCTGTTGGATGTGGCTGCAGAAAATGCACTCCAGTTAACATCTGGCATATTCAGATCCCCCATCAACAATATCTCCCCTTTTTTTGCCATTCTAAGGATACCTTCTATCATTTCCTTCTCCATTTCCTCCCCCTGAGATGGGCATTTGTATACTACCCCATGCAGATTTTGATGTGATTGCCTGTCTCCAAGTTGACCCACAGTGCTTCCTCTCCTCCCCATTTACCCTTTTGTTCTGTTGCTTTGATTTCTTCTCTTATGTAGAGAGCTACTCCTCCTCCTCCTCCTTTACTCCTCTTTTACCCTTCCTGTCCCTCCTGTAGATAGTGTACCCTGGTATGTTTATATCTCAGTCATGGTTCTGTGTGTACCATGTTTCTTTGACTACCACAATATCCAGATGTTCCTCTTCCATCAAGCCTACTAGTTCAGGAAGCTTGTTACCCAGACTATGGGCATTGGTACTATTTACTCTCCATTTTTTGATGGCTTTACCTCTTGTAGCACCATCCCTGTGCTCATTGACTGTGCTTTCTCCATTTACCCCAGTCCTTCTACCTACTGACCTTTCTACCTTGGTCTTTGTCACAAATTCGCTCAGCCGGTCAGCCCTCTACTCCCAAAGTGCCAACCTCTGAGCGTAGAATTGTCAATAGTGAACAGTACAAGGTAACCCTCTTGTCTGTTTTGTGGGTTCGAGTCACCTTAGTCTCAAGTTCTGGAGGGATTCAAACTGATAACCTCTTGTTAGTGTACCCAATTATCAGGCTCAGATAATTCTGTCTTCGGGGGGCCAGATATCTTTGCCTATGGGCACCTAATCAGGTATTACAAAATGAACCCTTAGAACTCTATGCAAGACCTTAGCAAACTCTATCCATTTTCCAGTTTGGTATCACAATAAGCTCATACACAGTGTAAACTATAACCTTCAAAGCTTCACTTATAAAAAAAAAAAGTTTCAAGGCACACCTGGCAGTTTCTGTTTTTTAAAATATATATATTTACTTTGAAATAGGTAAATAGAAAAACAGTGAAATTACAGAACAAGATATCCCAACACATACAGCCTTAAAACAAACAGGTTTAAATGTGCAGATTCCTACAAATAATAACACTCAGACTAGTCTTGTCTAAGGTCCTTACTTCTTAGTGCTTCGTGATCTCTCTTCTCTCAGTCAGAAAATGGAAAATGAATAAATGCCTCTTCTAAGGTTGCTCAGTAGGTTTAAAAACAGTCTTGAGCCAGCCTTCTCTCTGAGGTCACCTAACTCCATCTTGGAGTATTAAACTTTATATTCCATAACACAGGATGTCCAAACAAGATATTTGAAAAAATAATAGGTGACATCAATGAATTTCCCCTTTTTCCTGTGACTTTTCAAACTGGTCTGTGATCTACAGACATCAAAGGCTCTTTGAAGAAATGCTGGCTTCCCTCTGATGACCCCTCCCACACATGCATATTGGACTACAATGCAGTCTGGGACCTGTACATCAAAGTCTCTTTGATGTAATCAAATGGCTTCTGTGGAAGTAACCCATAACACTGGCCCATGTCCCTTTTCTCAGGACACCTAGTGCACATCAAAGGATCTCCCTGAGGGCATTATAAAATGGATATCTTGGTTTTCTGTCTACAAGGCAAACTAACACGATAATTGCACCTCAGATATCTGCAGTTTAAGCTATGTCCTGTCCTTTGAACTTATCCTTGGGGGGGTTTGATGTGTCAGTTTCAGCAAGACAGCATTTTTCTTGACACAGTCCATCACATTTTTTTACATTTACAAAAATGATACAGGGATCAGAGCCAGGTGTCCAAGTGTGACAGTCTTTACCTCATTTAGTACCCTGTTTTGTAGGGGGAGGCTGGGAATTCCCTGCTGCTTATCAGTGCCTCCTTTCTTGACTAGTTTAAAAGCTTGCCAATGAAGCATTTGTACTGATCATCCAGAAGACTTGTTCCCTTCCTGGACAGATGCAGACCATCCTGCCAGTATAGGCTGGTATCCCTCCAGGTGGAACCCCAGTCCCCAATTAAGCTAAACTCCTGTGCTCTGCACCAGATTTTCAACTATTCATTGAATTGCATGGTGCGGAGCACACTCGCCTCACCCATGCCATAGACAGGCAGCACCTCTGAGAAGGATACTGTGTGTGCTAATTGCCTAAGGCCCCTCTCCAACTCCACAAACTCCTCCTGCACTGCTCTAATCTCATGTCAAGCCAAATTATTCATTCCTAGGTGGACAATGATGTCCAGCTCCATCTCCCGTGTAGCTGTTCTCATGATCCTGAGGGTGTGCTTCCTGTTCCTCCAAGCCATGGTGCCAGGCAGGCACCTTACTTCACTTTTCTATGCTCCCCCCAGTTCTCTCCCCCTAATAATTGAGTCCCCCACTAGGAGCTGCTTCCTTTCCCTGTGGTGTCCTCTGCCTCCTTCCTGTGGGCCTCCTTTGTGTCAGTTGTCTACAGCCTCCTTAGTCTCCTCTGCGGGTGCATACATAGGGGAACTATGCTTCACCAGAATGGTGTATGGATTGTGCAGTGGTACAACTGACTGGGTGTGACCCTGTTACACCACCCTTGCCCTCCCTGAGCCCACTGTGGTCCAACCACTGTGCTTTCTTGGCAACCTCTGAGGCAGTGGTGGTGACCCTGGTGCTCCCTGGGTGGGGAGGTTCCCCTACTACTGTCCAGTGTGACCTGAAGATGGGCAACCTCCTCCCTCAGAGCAGAGAGTTGCCTACAAATAGTGCAGCATCTCAGCCTCCAGAAAGGCTCCCAGAAGACTGCTGCCACACAGCCAGTACATTGCACTACTCTCCACATGTCTGTCTTCCTTCCTGTTTATCCTGTGTAAGTTTTTTTATGATGAGTGTTGGCCTTCCTGTCAGCAAGACAACCTGCACAACAATTTAACAGAGAAAATACCCTGCTAAACAAATAGAGACAAATCAAGCAGCTGAGTCAAACATAGGTAAACCTCCCCAGCCCCAATGCAGCCTGGTGATTTGTGCACTGAAAGCAATCAGCCCCAAAACAAGTCAGCTGTGCACAAGGAAAGAAAAAGTAAAGAGTATTTCAATCCCTCTGGGATTAAACTCCCTATCTCCAAAGCAGTATTGCAAGCCCCTTTATTCAAAAGAACAATAACCTGCATAAAATGTAAAGTAAGGTACACCTCCATCTGATGTGAGCAAGACTGTGTTTCCTGCTGATTCTAAGGCCAGTATTTTCTCCTTTCCAGCTTTCAGTAAGAGGCAGCTTTCACCTGAAGAATATCAGCTTTTCTGCATCTTTATGTTTGTTAGTTTTCAGACGAATTCTCATAGCTTTTTTTCTGACCACCTGAAAGAATCTTGAATGAGTTCAGTAAATGTTATTATTTTCTTCAAAGCCCTGATCCAGTAACTCAGTAAATACACACTCAGCACATCATATTATAAAATGACAAAAAACAGTCTTCTGTTTCCAGTTGTTTGATCAGGACCTTTTACAAATGGTATAGTTATATACCAGTATCTTGCAAGTTCCCCAGGAAGATCTCTGACATTTCATGAATAATATCAAGCCTACATGAAACCACCAAAAATATAAAAAAAAAAATAGGAAAAACATAAAGGGAATTTATAAGCTCAAATGGGCAGTCTGGGTGGGCCATAGGCCCTTATCTGCCAACAGTGTCTATGTATCGAAACAATCATTTTCCTCCTGATAAATGGCATAACCTCTTTCATTTTTAAAAAATAACACATTATGTATCAAGTCAATATCACCTCCATCTTGGCATCATATAAGAGCATGGCTTGTAAAAAGTGCTGAAATACCTGAAGTTTGCTGTAATTAATTGAAAAACATCCACATGTATGTCATGTATTGTGTCTTTTGATGTAGGTTGTAGATTGTATTTGCTATGTTTGTATTTATGTACATATCTGTGAAACTATTTGTTTTATACATTGGGACCCCATTGAAAATGAGCCTCAGCTCAACTGTGCTATCATTTTCTGAATTTTCAGAATAACATTTTTACTACTACCACTACTACTACATGTTGTGAGAGAACAAAGCAAGTTAACACATACCCTGGCTACATTATTATCAGACCTCAAATTTATTTTTAGAAATTATGCATGATTACATTACTAATACTGTAAATTAAAATATTACTGTTCAGACCTTCTTGCCATTTAGATTTCTCATTTCAACCACAAACAATACATTTATGTTCCACGGCCTAGAGTTGGAGGTCCAAAATACAAGAAAAACTCAACTTTCCCCCCTATAAATTTCTTTCTCAGTTATTTTGACTAACTTTTTTTATAACTCTATATGGGAACATAAAGAATCAGATAATTATACAGATGAGTTTCTCACTCTTCTTTTTTGTCAGCAGTTAATTCATTAGATGAGGTTCTCCTTGCCAGAATATTGACTGTTTCTATACACACACACACACACACACACACACACACACACACACACATATACAGACGTACACACACACACACACACCTACCTCAGTACTTGACAGGCTCCTATATGTTATATTTGGAAGGCAGGAGCAGACCTTGCTGTCAAGAAACCTATATATATAGTCTGCGTAGTTCACTGAAGACCTGGCATATGTCTGAGGCAGTACTTATCAGATAGTGTCTTAAAAGGTAAAAAAAACAGTGTAAATCATTATACATTTATTTATTTATTTTATTTATTTAGCTTTTGTTTACCAGGTAAGCACACTAGACAGTCACATGCCTATTTTCAGGTGCGACCTGGGAGAGTTACAGAGATACAAGCAATAACAGTACAGAGGCTAGCATCAAGTTACACAAAGGTACAGTCAGAATACAAGCAAGAAGGACCAGCCGGAACAAAGTACAAAGACTTGGGTCCAACTGTCAGGCACGGTACAGACAGGTTTAAGCAATCATCTACAGTCAGGTAACAGGCGAAAACAATTTTAGTGCAGTTCAGTATGAGACAGAACAACCCAGGGAGGGCAGCCAGGAAAAATTAGAGCCAGCATCAGCAGAAACAATATTTGTGAATATTGCTTATTTGTTATTTATTTTTGGATTAAGTGCAAGCCCGCAGCCAGTAATTTTTTTTTTATTTCAGGCACTTCACAGAGGGAGGGACTACAGGGGGCAGAGGCAGCTTGAGGCTTGTTTTAGGTAATCCCAAAGGGAGGACCTGAAACAACTGTGGGTGGGGGCAGTTCTTACGTGAGGAGGTAGGAGGTTCCAGGTTTTTGGGGCAAGAGCTGCAAATGTTCGATCTCCCACAAGGGAGTGAGTCTTTGGAACCATAAGCATCTGGGATCAGTGGACCTCAACTGATAGCCAGAGGGGACAGGCTGAAGGAGGTCAGCAAGTGCTGGTGGAGTAGATGATCGGATGATGTTATATGTAAAGTTGCCCATAATGAATGAGCTATGGTTGCTTGGGGAAAGCCAACCCAGTCTAGAGTAAAGTAGACACTAATGGGTGAGATGAGGGGCTGATAGGGTGAACTGCCATATGTTGTTATACAAGGTGTCCCATTTGGAGATCCACGCTTTGGAGGCATATGTGAAGGAGGTAAGCCCAAAACAAAGTGAGGGGAGGAAGACGCCTTTTGCCAGGGCAAGTCTGGCAGCTGGGGTGAGGCAACTTTTTGCTCTATACGCAAGTCCTAGTTTGCAGTTGGTTGCCTTACAGGAGTTAAGTATGTGCAGGGTGAGATCCATTTGTGGGTCAAGAGTCATCCCCAAGTACTTGAACGATTCCACCACCTGCACGGGGTGCTGTCAGTGCCATCAACTCTGAGCATGGCCGGGCATGCTCTCACTTTGGGAAGGGAGCTGAATAACATTGCCTGCATCTTCTGAAGGTTGATGACCAGCTTACTTGCCTTGAGCCAGGATTGGATGTGACCGAAATCCAAGTTGAGTCCATAGTTAATGTAATCAGTACTTTGTGAACAGGCAAGGAGAACCATATCATCAGCATATAGAGTAACTTGTCCAAAGGTTGGGATTGTGGGCAGCTGGTTTATAAAGAGGGAAAACAGGAGGGGACCATGGACCGACCAAGGCTACTGGTGATTGGACAGCTATGGCATTTTAGAACCTCATGTACTGTTTCCTACCCGAGAGATAGTTAGAGAACCAGGCTAGGATTGGAGGGGAGAGACCAAAAGACTGGAGAGAAGAGTCCAGGAGGGTGTGATCAACCATGTTGAAGGCCTTGGACAGGCCTATGAAGACAGCCCCCATGAGTTTGCCTTAATCAGTCGTGGTTCTAATGTTGTAGGTGACCTGTGCTAGGGCAATGGAGGTGCTATGTCCTTTTCAGAACCCATGCTGCTCAGGGGAGAGAAGGCCATAGGTTTGGAGGAAGAGGGCAATCTGGGAGGCCACTACTTTCTCGAGCAGTTTGTTGACTGGGGATAGAATCGCTATGGGTTGATAGTTCTTAAGTAATTTGGGATTGTCATGCTTGAGGACAGGGATCACATGGGCCACCTTCCAAATGGGAGGGACAGACCCCGTTGTGAGCGAGGAGTTTAGAATATGGGAGATCGGACGGGCCAAGAAGGAGGCCTCAAGGTTTAGCAGTTTGGGCACAAGGTTGAATTGCCCAGCACTGGACTAAGGGGAGAGACCTACTAGAAGCTTCTGGGTTTCTTTGAAGGAGACAGACTTAAAGTAAAAAGGAGGGAGGGGAGTATCGGGTGGAGCACCAGAAGCAGGACCCATATCCTTAGAAAATGAAGGCATAGAGGTATAATCAGATAGGTCCAAGAACAGGTCATTGAATGCGTTAGCTATCGTTTGGGGTTTATTGCAATTGACTCTGTTTATTTGCAGGTCAGAGACCTGCTGGCAGGCCAGACCATTTACTACGTGCTTTATAGTGTGCCAGAAATTCCTCGGGTTCTTGGCGGACACTTCGAGGGATGCTTTGCAGAAATCACTCTTTGCTGAGCAGATTGCCTGTTTGCATGAATTTCTAAGCTACCTGTAGACCTCGAAGTCTGATCTGTTCCCAGAGGCTTTGTATGTTAGCCAACTTTTGTCCCTGAGCTTCATCAGGGCAAACAGTTCCCCTTGTAACCATTTAGTGACTGTGCCCCTCACTCTTCTTTTACTGAGTGGAGCATGTCTGTCTTGTAGTGAGGTGAATATGGTCAGGAAGCTGTCTAGAGCAACCGAGGGATCCGGGTCTGCATATACCGGTGACCAGTCTGTCAGGCTGAGGTCAGTATGGAAGATGTTTAGGTCAACGTTTGAGTAAATCTCTCATCTGTAAGACTTTTGGTGGAACCCTGGAATTTTGAACCTTCCAGATGCAGTATGTAGGGCAATGGTCTGAGATCAAATCAGGGAGGAGGCCTGAGGTGGTAATTCGGTCAGGCTTATTACACAGCATCCAGTCAAGCAGAGAGCCATTTTCCTTGGAGGAAGAGGAGGGTCTGTTGGGTTTGGTGATAAGTTGGCTGAGGGCAAGGCCAGATAGAAGGGGTTCATAGATTTTTGCATTCCCACTCAGCCAGTTAAGGTTGAAGTCCCCAAACATTAGGAGTTCACTAGTCCTCACCTTGGGGCTAAGGCAGTCAAGTAGGTAGGAGAGCCCACGAACACCACCTTTTGGGGGGTTGTATATACAGGTGAGGTGAAGCTTCTTAGTGTTACCTAATAGGAGGAGGGCATGTATAAACTCACAGGAGGGGGGAGGGGGTGAGGTATGTCAGTCACTTTTAGATGAGATTTGTAATAAAACACCAACCCACCACTGTGCTTTTTGCCCACTCTATTCTGTCTAATTGCAAGGTAGCCAGGGAGAGCACAGACAGAGTTGGGGTGCGCAGGTTTGAGCCAGGTTTCGGAGACCCCAAGGATGTCAGGTTTGTAGTAGGTGACCTATGCTATTAGATCTGAGTGATTGGCAAGGATGCTCTGTATAGTGAGGTGGGCAATCTTTAGACCCTTTACCTTTTCCCACTGTGGGGGTAGTATGATGAATTATTTATATGAGGGAGTTGGAAGTAGGTTTAGGGCTGTAACCTCAGCACCAGTCAGCTAGGTTAGGAAGCAAGTGTGCTAAGTGGGAATCACCCAGCAAAATTTAGCTGTAGTTGATTTGGTCGGATAATGTGCTGGGAGTCTACAGGCAGGAATCAGGTTAAGAATGGGGCTAAGTATATTCAATATTGTTTGGCCAGCTCTGGGGGTTCAGAGGAGAGTGAAGCAGCCTGAGGACAGTATGATTTAGGTTCAGAGCAGTTTGTTGCCATGAGTCCCCAATCTAGACAGGGCAGGGCTGCAACGAGCTATGCTTGTTTTGCAAGAGTTGTTTTGCAGGCTTTTCCTACCGTCTGCTCCGGTGCAACAGAAACTGCAGCCAGAAATGTGAAGGGACAAAATGTCTTGCCTATTTAGCCAGCTGATGTGGGTTAGAGTGAACAAGAGATGTGAGATGCGTCCACTACTGGAGGAAACTGAGAACCTGCAAATAGTAAAGTGAGCTGATAGGTTCTGTAGCTCACATGATCTCAGCTATATAAGTAGATGTTCACCAAGGGTGGTAGGGAGCTGGCATGCAGCACCGGTGGGGCCTCCACTGGCAGCAGTACACTGAAGTAGGTAGGTGCGGCTGAGCTCTTTGTGTGTGTACTGTTCCTTTTTTCCCTGTGGGGAGACGAGTCTGCAGGGGTCTGGCTAGGTGGGAGGGCAAAGCAACAGAGGGCCCTCATGACCACCACAGCTGTTCCTTTTTTCCCTGTGGGGAGACGAGTCTTCAGGGGTCTGGCTAGTGGGGAGGGCAAAACAACTGAGGGCCCTCATGACCACCACAGCTAAGGAAGAAAGAGAAAAAGGCAATGCATTTATACGCAGGTAAGCAGAGGGAAGGTCAGTCTGAAATTCCTGTGCAAATTAAATACAAGCACCTGGGGCACAATGGAGACTTTTGCAGCTTAGTAAGGCAGTTAACTACGATTTCTTATGCTGTGCAGTTTACAATTAAGGCACCAGAAGCCACTGGAAGGTTTTACTGGATGAAATTCCTGTGCAAATTAGTTACAAGCACCTGGGGCAAAATTGAGACTTTTGCAGCTTAGTAAGGCAGTTAACTATGATTTCTTATGCTATGCAGTTTAAAATTAAGGTACCAGAGGCAGCCAGGAGATTCTACAGTCTGAAGTTAAAATTACACTTAAGGTTCCTGTGCAATCAGAGAGATTTCTGTACAAGCTTAGCAGATTTTGCAGCAGTCCACCGAAGTAGGTAGGCGTGGCTGAGCTCCTTGTGTGTGTGTACCTGTTCCTTTTTTCTCTGCGGGGAGACGAGTCTGCAGGGGTCTGGCTAGGGGGGAGGGCAAAGCAACAGAGGGCCCTCATGACCACCACAGCTGTTCCTTTTTTCCCTGTGGGGAGACGAGTCTGCAGGGGTCCGACTGGGGGGGAGGCGAAGCAACCAAGGGCCCTCATGACCACCACAGCTGTTCCTTTTTTCCCTGTGGGGAGACAAGTCTGCAGGGGTCTGGCTAGGGGGGAGGGCGAAGCAACCAAGGGCCCTCACGACCACCACAGCTAAACTGGGAAAGGTTTGACATTTATGAGGTATGAATCTTTCTTGAAAGACAATACATAGCATCTGAAATTAGTTGCAAAAAATGTTTAAATGCTGGGTATTTAAATGTCCAAGTTGTTGCATTTCAAAGGGGGTAAACAAATCTCCAGTTTAATAGGCAACCAATATTTAACAAGCTGTTTCAGTTTTCTAATGGCCATCTGATAAGCAGCTTAGAGTTATGTCTCTAACATTCTAAATAGAAAGGAGGGAGTATTTTTTTAGTTGGCATAGTGATTTATAGATGTGGAAGGATACAATGAAAAGTCCAAAACATGTGTTCCACGATACTCCATTTTCAAGCTACAGACAGCAAGATGGCTATAGGCTCTGCCCACAGCCATAAAAAGAGCTGAGGTCAGTTTTTTTCTGAACTGAAATTCAGATCCCATGCAGGGACTAGATTTCTAATGGGAGGCTTTATATGTAAAATGCCTCTCAAAAATGTACGAACTACCTCTAGCTGAGCAACCATACAGCCATCCACAGGCATGTAAAAGGTTTAAATTCAGCCAAGTGCACCTTGATAGGAGAATGCTGCAGGCTGGAATCTGATATAAGTATTCTAAAACCTACTGATTGGGCAGGTATATGGATCCAAGTTACGTGAAATGGCCCGCAAAGCAAACTGCTTCCATTTTATTGAACAGGTATGTCTGGTTTTCTGGCAGCCACCAGAACATTAGCCACTTTCTGTGATACTCCAAAGTGAACTATGGCTATGTCTTCTGGGGCCAGGCATGCAGACATCGGGACTTCAGGTCTGGATGGACTAGTGAGCCCTGTTCCTGTGACAGTAGACTTTGTACAGAGGCAGAGATACTGGCAGTTCCATTGCCAGCTGTTGTAGCAGGGGTTACCATATCTGCCAAGGCCATAGGGGAGCAATGAGTATTAGGGTTGCCTCCTCCATCTTCAAATGGAGAACAGATTCAAGTTCAGCTCGGCTATACTAATGCAAAATAATTTTGGGGGTACACATCCTTCATCAATTTCAAGTCTGTTCAAGATTAATACATATTCACGTGATACCAGATCAGCTTTGTTTAGGCAATATACAGTGCCATGCTTTAAAAAAATATAGTTGAGATCTCCTTTATATAGGGCCCACTATATTACAATTCTCTCCCAGTTGAGATTAGGAATGCTATTACTGTCCCCACTTTTAAAAAGTTTACTTAAGAATTACATATGTTCAAAAATGACCTGCTCATGTTTTGATCCCCTTTGACTTTTTGTATGTGCCTTGTACCTGCCTTTGTATTTGATTGGGTTTTATTGTCATATGTCAAACTTGTTGCTAATGAAAATGGGCATTTATGCCCACTGGCTCACAAGTATAAAAATAAAAATGAAAATGAAATTAGAGTAGTTCTCTCTGAATTAGTGGAAAGGGAGGGAAGACATACAGAAGCCTCCCTTTCTAGTAGAGGGGCCACACATCTTGCCAGAAAATGCCAGGCCGTGGAGCGAGAGAGCATAAATGTGGCAGTTTTGCATTGTGTGGGTAAGTAAATAAGTCTAACTCTGGATGCTTTCATCTTGTGAACAGGTTGTCGGCCACCAAGATCAGCAGTTCCCACTCATGCATCCTGGACTGAGACCTGCTTAGCTTGTCTGTCCAGATGTTTTGGACACCTGGAACATGCACTGCTGACAGTTCTGGATTGTATCCTAGAGCTCAATACCAAACTCTCATTGCTTTGCTGCACAATGGGTAAGAATGGGTCCCCCTTCCCCTTGTTTCTTAATGTAATGCATCACAGTGATGTTTTCCATCTGTACTAACAGAGGACCTGGGAACAAGTGTTTCTGAAGTGCCTGGCTCTCATTTCCAGAACATTTATATGCAAAGCACATGCCACATGGTTCCACGAGCCTTGTGTCTGAAGAAGCCCCAGGTGGGCTCACCACCTGGATCCCGAGGCATCCATGGTGAGGATTTGATGTAGGGTAGGAATCAGGAATGGGATGCCCTTGAGCAGATTGCTGTGTTTCATCCACCATTTCAACTCTCTGTACAAGGGAGATGTTACTAGGACTATTTAGTCTAAGTCGTCTGTTAATTGGTCCCACTGGACTCTCAGGGCTTGATTTTCAAAAGGCAAACTATGGCACAAGGTGACTGCATCACACGGGGATGATGCAAGTGGCAGCTTGTGTCATAGTTTTTGGCAATCACGATTTTCAAATGTTGGCTGCAGCAAAATTGGGATGCCATGCAGCAAATCCCCCCTGTGCCACCCTTGTGGCAAATGTGCCTGTGTACCAGGTAGCAAAGGGGCTTGTGCAACAGTGGGGTTGTACCACCCCCTTATTTGCTATTCTACAAACCCCACTGTGGTCACAACAGGGCCTTTAGACCAGCCAGGAGGTGGTCCAAAGACCTTGTACCACTGCTGAGCAGGGAGGCAATTGGGGGCTGCAAGGAGGGGCTGGAGGCAGAAGAAGCATGGGGGGAGACCTTGGAAGAGATGCCATGGCGGCAATGTGTGGCAGCTGAGGTGACACCCTGTGGGGGATGCCCTGTGCGACTACATAAAGTCAATTGAACTGGGCATAGGGAGCTGGCAGAAAGGGACTGGGACTAAATTTCAGGAGTATACAGCCCTGGCACCTTCCCCATAGGTGCTACTGACACCAGTACCATTGGCAAGCAGCAGTGGCTGCAGGTTGTGGGGTGTAAGTGGTTGTTGGAAATGGTCCCAGGGCACTGTGGCAATCCCCTGGTATCAAGCCCCCTGCATGAAGGCAGGCTACTGCTCACATATGGTATTGTGGTCAGTGGCACCTATAGGGCAGGTACCAGGACTGTATACTCTTGAGGCCAAGTCTTGCTCCCTGTCTGCCAGCCCTGGTATCTGGTCTGATCAGCTTTATGTAGTGCAGCAGGGCACTCCTGAAGGGTGCCACCTCATCCCCCACACAGTGCTGCCATGCTCCCATCACTCCCTTTGCCTCCCCCATGCTCCTTATGCCCTCAGTCCCTGTCTTGCAGCCATATGCAGCCCCCTTACTTACACAGCCCCTTGAGTGATGTGCTGGGGACAAGGGGGTTGATAGATCCTTCTGTCAAACCCTGTAGGTGTGCGACTTCATTTGCGAAACCCTGCAGATGCAACAAATCTTGGGTTTTGTGTGCAGTGACCCTCATTTTTTTAAATACCGTTCAGGGGCCCTGACATACCCTGGGATTGCTGCAGCTTGCAGCAATCTAAGGGCTCTTTGAAAATCGAGCCCTCGGAGTCCACTGTGGTATCTGCATGTGCATTCTGGCCAATGACATTATGACAATGGCTGCAGCCATAAGGTCCAGAAGGTATAGAAATGTCCTTGTTGTAATATAATGGCTGTTGTATATGAACTGTGCTTGTGCAGTCAGGCATTTTGCTCTGTCCAATGGCAGAAATCCAGAGCCTTGGGCCTTATCCAAGACTGCCCCTATGTATTGCAGGCATTGGTGGAGTGTCAGAACAGACTTTGGTATGTTGACTGTCACCACCAGGGCATAGAACACCTGTCTGGTTTGAGCTAAGGTCTATAGTAGTTTGTCCATGGAGTGGGCTTTTAATAGCCAGTCATCTAAATAAGGAAAGACATACAAGCATTCTCTGTGAAGGGCTGCTGCCACTACTGCCAACCACTTGGTAAAAACCCATGGCACAGAAGACAAGCAAACCGGCAACACTCTGAACTGGTAATGCTCCCCCTTCAACAAGAACCTCAGACATTTCCTGTGAGGTTTCCTGGTTTTGATATGGAGATAGGCATCCTTCATATCCAAGAGACTATTCAAAACTTCTTGTTTTTTATGAAGACTCTGAGGCCCCAGAAATCTAGAATATGCCTCAGATCTCCTGTCCACTTGAGAACTAGAAAGTATCTGGAATAAAACCCTTTGTGCCGCTGTCTAGGGGGCACAGGGTCTATGGCTTGTTTTTCAAGTAGGGTCTATACTTCCTCTTGCAACAGTGACATGTGCCCTGGTTGATATGTTGTTACAGCTGCTGAATGATTTGGAGGATTGTCTAGAAGCTCCAGAGAATGACCTTTCTCTGTAGTCTCCAGTACCCAGTCGTCTGGGATAGCTACCCTCCATTAGCTCAAATGGAGGGAGAGGTGACCCCCTATAACCACTCCTGGAGGTAATGGTAGTTGGGGGGTGTATGAAGAACATGCTGAGCTGGGGGGGTAAACCCACCAGCTCCACCACCTCTGCGTGCCTTTGTATGGGCACCCAGAGTTGTGAGGTGGACTGGCAAGGCCCCTGCACCTCTACCTCTGCCCTGCTGTCTATAGGCCTGGTGGTAGCCTCTGACAGTAGAATGGCAAAAATTACCCCTGCCCTTACCTCTACCTCAGGTATGGTACAGGGATGTTACTGTCCTTGGAGTCTTGCCAAATGACGGGTTTTTCTAAGCTTCTTCAGCATTATGGTCAAACAGTATCTGTCCCCTAAAGGTGGAACTGAGAACTGTTTGCTGTGCACCAGCGCTAAAACCTGCTACCCTCTGCCAGAAGTAGTACCTTAGAGAGATGCTAGAGGCTGCAGTCCTGGCAAAGCATCAGAGACATCGTATGCTGTGTGGATCGAGTGTTTATCCACATCAGCACCGGCAGCAAGGGTTTTGATGAATTCTTGTTTGGCAGTACTTTCTGGCAAGGCCTGTACAGCAGCCTTAGCCTTCCTCATAGGGTATTCTGATCTTTACATCATATGGGCCTTGTAATTGGAAATACGCAGGCCCAAAGAGGCAGAGGCATACATACTTTTGTCCAGTACATCCACCCTCCTGGATTTCTTATCAGGAGGCAAGAAACTCAGGTGCCTAGGTGCCCTGGATCTATCATGGGCAGCTATGATCACCACTGAATCAGTCTCAGGCTGATTAGCATAACAAGGCTTGTCAGATGGAGCAAAGTACATTTTATCAGCCTTTTTGGGAACTGCTAGTATGTTGTTTGACTGGATCTACAATGCCGCATCCACAATTTCTTGTCGATGTGACGTTTCCCTGACACCACATTGACTGCAGTCATGATCAGCATGGTGCCACTGAGTTCAAGGTTCTTGTTTTGCAGGGGGCAGTGCCCCTGCATCCTCCCATGCAGGGGGCTGTGCCCTCTGCACCCCCTCACTTGTGATTATCAACTCCGAGATGGAGCTGATTCGGGGATGGGGTGCAGGACCTTGGGAAAGGGTGCCGGGGTCCCAGGTGGACTTTACAGTGACATGGCGATGTTGTCAGCATTGACCATGTCACTGTAAAGTTGCCTGTGTAGCGACGGTGTACCATGTTTGACCTATACCAGGATGCATAAGTAGCATCCTCCAATGCTGGATACAGGGAAGGAATGATAGCAGAAGGAGATTCTGGCATATCCAGAAACTCAAGAAGGTTCCTTTTAGTGGAATCCTGCTCCTCCAAAGTAACCCCCATAGCAGCTTTCATTTGCTGCATCATGGCAAAAAAGGAGGGATCCTCTGGAGGTGACCTGGGCCTATTCATCACAGAGTCGTCACTGCAGGAGGATACTGTTGAGCTGGTGCCATACACATATTGGTTGTCCTCAGCATAGTCTTCCTCTTCCTCCTCATCCTTCTCTTCCTCCTCCTCCCTTATGAAGTCAGGATTGTATTCACAATCGTCATCATATCTCTCACCAACAGTAATGAAGGAACAGGATGTTGGTGGCAGCTGAGGTCTATTCTGCAATATATTGGATTGCAGCATTGGCAGGGTGGTTGTACTGGTAAGCCCCATCGATGGAACTGTAGGTGTAGACAGGCCTGGTAATTTTCCCCCGTATCATATTTGAAAAGGATAGGAGCACTGCCTGTGATTCAACGCCACTTGAAGTAGTGATCATGACTGCACCAGTTGATAGCAAAGACTCAGTCTCTGGCAATGTTGGTGGTGGTGTACCAGGCATATTAGGCCCATTAGCTCCCATGCTAAGCCCTGACCTAGGTATCTGGTCAATAGTAAGGGGGCAGTGGTCACCGCCACCTAAGCGGATGGTGGTAAAGTTTAGGACATACCGGTAGTCCACAGCGGTGATCTGGATGTTACTAGGGAGGCCTTTTCTTTATCCTGGTGTTTGTGTTTATGGCTTCCTGAGGAGGATTTGTCTCAGAACTTCAACTGTCCACAGTTCATTCAACAGGGTAAGTTACATGGACGTGCCCTGTAGCTGCTGTTCCATTGCGGCTAAGCTCTTTTTAAGGAGGAATTTTTCTAATGCCCCTTTCCTGCATCACCTAGTAGTGGAGTTGAGTCCCTAGCAGATCTCACAGGCTTTCATGTTGTGAAAGAGGCCTAGACAGCAGACATACACTTTGTGCGCGTCATCCTTGTAGATTTTTTCTTCCCAGTTGCTGTAACAAAAAAAGCATAGATGGTTCTTTCAGTGCTATGCAGGTTACCAAAAATCATTAAGATAGTCATTACTTTTTTTATGTGAAAAAAGGAAAAGGTGGCTTTTTGCAGAGACATTTATGATGGCAGGTCCAACGAGTCTGGTCAATGGTGGGAAAAGAACTGAGCAGAGGTGGGGCTGCCCATGTTCATGCAGCTGCAGATGCAGATGCATGATGCTGTTGTGGGTGACCCCTGTCTTGCAAAGTTTCCGTGTGGTCCTAGCACTGATGCAGGCATAGTTCCAAAGGTGTGGCCTGATGAAAGAGATATCCTTGAAAAAGATCTTCCTTTCATCTTTCATTTTGCTAATCATGTAAAACTCCACTGGGACTCATGTCACTTTTCAGGGATGACCTGAACCAAAAACTTGGCAGATACAATACTATTGCAAATAAATGAATATCTTATATCATAAAAACATACAGTCCTTGTACTACACATACAGTATCAGACCTATGTACAACAAATACACTTGAATTTGACTTTCAGATACTTAAAAACACTTTTTTTTTCAAATGTACAAGTCATTACTACTGTGATCTAATATACGGTGCTGCTCCCAAATCTTCTTTGACCAGATTGGACACTCTCTTTAACTCCTTCTGCCACTTTGCTCTTGACTTCCCTCTCCCCAAACCCATCACTGTGCACTGTATTGTTTCCTTGCCTTCCCATCACTGTCAAACAGGCATCTCTCCCACGGTGCCAAACTAACCTCCAAATTCTGGCTTGGTGAACTCCCCCCCACCTCTCATCCTCTCTCGTCAGTCCTCCTCCTTCCTCCCATTCCCTCAGATCTAGTGACACACGTACTTTGGTGGTCCCACATCACTCCTCCCTTATCGGCCAGACTGGCTTTTCCTGTCGGTTCCCTAAAACCTGGAACTCCCTCCCCCCTCAATTAAGGCATTCCTCTTCCACCTATTCCCTTGGCACTGCTCTCCACAATTTCTTCTCTCCCTGCTGCTCCTGCTATTACCCTCCTTAACTCCTGTACTTGGTTCCCGCCTGCCAACTCCCTTCCCCCCTGGCAGGGTTCATAACACCCTGGAGGGTCAGTTTTGGAGTTGGCAGTCAACCTCCCAACCCCCCCTTCCATACCCACCTCTCCTCATCCCTTACTTCAGCACATATGCCCTACCTTGAGCCCTTTCTTGGTATTTCTTAGCACTACAATTGTACTGTTAGTTTATACTGTATCACCTGTTTTATTGTTTCCTATACTATTTAATTCCTTTGCTGCAATTTCACAAACTGTATAGCCTGTATTGTATTACTACTGCAGTATACTGTCTTCACTCTTACACAATATGTAACTGTTCTCTATCCATTCAATGTTTGTACCCACTGTATCTGCAATATCCTTATGCCCCCCCCCCCAGGTTGCACCATGAGACGAGCAAACTGTTTTTTGGTGTGCCTTCCTGGTGAAACATTTCAATAAATTAATTAATTAATTAATACCCCTTAAATCCAAAGGAAGATAATTCCATATTTTTGGCCCAGCAAACATTAACACATTTTGACCCACCATTCTTACCCATAGCACATTCAATAAACATAGAAACATAGACAATAATGGCAGAAAATAACCAGAAGTCCATCCAGTCTGCCCAAGTTTCCTATAATCCCTGGAACCTACTGTTCCTCCTGGGTAATAGCCCTCCCCGTCATCTCTCTATTCTTTTCCCTGGTCCTATCGCCCCCAGTAACCACTACTCCCTTCATTATGTCCCAGCCCTGCTTGAAGCCCCTAACTGTTTTTGCACCCACCACCTCAGCCGACAGATTGTTTCAAGGTTCCACCACCCTTTCTGCAAAGTAGTACTTCCTCACATCCCTCCTGAACCTACTGTACCTCCTGTTAATTTCCATTCATGTCCACATGACCATGAATTGGTACTCAGGCTAAATAGTTCCCCACAATTTACTTTGTCTATTCCTTTAAGGAACTAGAAGGCCTCTATCACATCTCCCCTGTCCCTTCTGGTCTCCAGTGAGTACATATTTAGTGCCTTGAGGTGCTCCTCAGAAGATCTGTTCTGCTGGCCCTAAATCATTTTTGTTACTCTGTGCTGCACTGTATCCAATCTATCCTTATCCTTTCTGAGGTGAGGACTCAAGAACTCGGCACAGTACTCTAGGTGAGGCCTCAGCAGGGATTTGTAGAAAGGAAGTATTACCTAGGAAAATCAACACAAAAAGGCAGCGCACACACAGACCAAAGATTCACAAGGGCACTGGTCCTTAAAATATTTATTAAAATAACATGCACAGGAGGTAAAAATGCCTGACACATTTCGGATGCCTCTTGCATCCTTTCTCAAAGGCTAAACATCTTTTACAAATGTGACCAATCAATATAGCTCAATAAATTGACATAATTAGGATGTCACACATCAAGAAAGTTTTAACTGGTCAACACCAAATGGTTACTGCAAATCCAGAAACCAGAATAGGTGATGGCAAAGAAGCAATAAACACAACCCAGAAATGACTAAAAATAAAACAGGACAATTAAACCTTATACTTAAATAGCACATCATATGATGAAGGTGAAGAAGGGGAAGGAGGGAGGCAGAATTGGAAAGTGCCAATTAAAGAAGTACAAATTTCAACAAGGGGATGTACAAAAACGGAATGCCTAAATGAAAGTAATAATGAGAGATAACAGTCCCCACAATTTATACAGGTTCATCACAATGTGGATACAGGAGATACTATTTCCTTTTTCAAAAAGACTTAAGCTCAAAACCAGGATTGGGATCTTTCCCTTTTGTTGCATTCAAAGTTATAATCCAGAAGGCCTCCCTGGTTAATAATAAATCATTAAAATTACCACCTCGTGGCTTGGGGCACACCTTATCAATACCCATGAAAGTGAAGCTATGAGCTTCCCGATTAGTACTTTTCATAATGTGCACTGCTGTAGCATTTGTTGGGAAATATTACCTCTTTTCTTCTGCTATCAGTACCCCTCTTGATACATCCCAGCTTCCTGTTAGCTTCCTATGCTATAGGCCTTGTTGCACTGACTCGATTGCTTAAATGAGTTGTTAATGATAACTCCCAGATCTCGTTCCTCATCTGTAGTGATAAGTCTCTCTCCTCCCATACAGTACTCTGTCTTGGGGAATCAATTTCCCTAGGTGCATTACCTTGCACTTTTTAGTGTTGAATTTTAACTGACAGACCTTAGACCACCCCTCTAGCTTTTGTATATCTCTCTGCATTTCCCTTATTCCTTCATCACTATCCACCCTCCCACAAAGTTTTGTGTCATCTATGAAGAGACACAACCTGCCCTGGATTCCTTCTCTAGTGGCACTAATGAACATGTTGAAGAGGACCAGACCCAGGACCGACCCTTGTAGGACCCGGCTCATAACCTCCCTTTCTTCTGATTTAGTCCCATTGACCACCACCCTCTGCTGTCTTCCCTCCAGCCAGTTACTCACCCAGTTCCCTATGAAGTATATAGAGATAAAGACATGGGGCATATAGACACTACAAAGACATGGGGCCCAATTCCCAAAGGCCAAAATTTGGTGCAACGTGCCTGCACCAAAAGGATTTGATGCAAGTGGCACCATTGTTGATGCAAGTGGCACCACCAAATGTTGTGGCAATATCCAAATGCAGGCTGCAGTGAAATCAGGATGCCTTGCACCATAACTGCCCCACGCCACACCTGTGGCAGAAGTGACAGTGTGCCAGGTCGCAAAGGGGCTTGAGCCATGGAGGGACTGCAATATTCCTTTATTTGGGATTTTGGAAGTTCTGCTGTGGCCACAACTCAGTGCTAACTTTAGACCAGATAGAGCTGGTCTAACAGCCCTTGCGCTGGGTCTGGCATAAGCCGCATTAGGGAGGGAGGATGCGTGGCACAGATCAGCCAGACTGGTGGGGATACCAGTACTATGTGGAATGGGCATGATGAGGTGTGGGAGGGAATACTGGTGGCCCTGGAGCAGGTGTGTCCTGGACTATGAAAGGGTGCTGCAGACTGACAATGGGCAGTATGCTAGCACGGACTGTGTCCCGGACCCCTTGTGCTGCCAGCCCTGCCAACTGACCTGCAGCATGCACAGTTCTTGACATGCTGACTGCCAGACCTCAAGATGGCACCTGCTGTTTGGGGTGCATTTCCCACCTGCCATAACTTTATGGCAGCTGTGTCGGGGCATTGAGGCAGGTGGGCTGCCTGGGGTACAGTCTCTACTGAGTCCTGCACCTCATGCCATGCTGCCATGATCTGTCAACCCTTGTCAGAGTGATTGCACCATGTGAACAGCTGGCAGGGCTGGTGGCTTCAGGGGCTGGGACACTGTCCATGCCACCATACTGCTTATTGTCAGCCTGTGGCTCTGTTTCACTGTCCAGGGCACGTCTGCCCTGGTACCACCAATGTACACCCCACAGCCCATTGTGCCCATGCTGCCCACTCCTGGCACCCCCACCAGTCCAGCTGCTGTGTACCATGCAGCCCCCCTCATCACTGCAGGTCTGGGCCAGGGTTGCACCAGGCTGCGGGTGCTTGACGGAACCCCTGGTCAAACCCCTCCAGTGTGCCAAAGGTTTGCCACAACACTTTCACTGTGGCAACAGCGTCCCCGGCACACCCAGAGTTTGTCACAGCTGTGGATCAGTGCACAGTGCTCTGATATAGTGGCCCTTTGAAAATCAGGCTTATGGTGCCTGATCTTAATGAACAAACATTTTTATTAAAAGGAGAACAAGTTCAGTAAAGAGGATACCAAGCAATTATTTAACAATTTATGGATCAAGATACAAACCTCCATGTGGCATAAGGCTTCCACAGATAACCAATTGAAATTATCTGAGACAGAGAGAGACAGAACAGTGATGGGTCAAAAGGGAGTACACAATACAAATCGGCAAATTCAGTTTTACAGTCTTTGATACATAGTACTGACTGCTTGGTGCCAATAGAGATAACTGGATTTTCATAGGATAACATGCTCAGTACCAACTGTGGTCTCAAGTGCAAAGGTCAGGGTGCTAGCAAATGCACCAGAACTAGGCCTTATTCATAAACCTTAGATATATAGATGATGATGACAGATAATGGCCTACCGGCTCATTTAGTCTGCCCACCCTACCTAACTACTGCGTTCTGGCACAAGTGGCCTTCTTGATTCTTAGTTTCTGCTCTCTCCTCTAACTAAGCCTGTATGCTTCTCCAAACCCCCCCCCCTTGAATCTGCTTACTGATTTGGTACTTACTACCTTTTCTAGAAGCTTGTTCCACTTGTTCACCACTCTTTCAGTGAAAAACTGCTTCCAGACACCTTTCTAAAATCTCTCTCTTGCTAGTCTGAGTGAACTTCCCATCATCCCTGTGTTTGTACTCAAGAAAAATATGTTATTGAAATCAACCTTGTTTATCCCATACATGTACTTGTATGTTTCGATCAGGTCACCACTTTCCCTTTCTCAACGGTTTACACATTCAAGTCCCACAGTCTGTCCTCCTACAGCAGGTCATGCCTCCAAGACCCTGGACCATTTTGGTTGCCCTGCATGTTCTGTTTCCAGATTATCACAGTTTTTCCACTGTGAGGACTCCAGTACTTTGTGCAGTACTTCAGATGTGATCTCACTGAAGACCTGTACAGTGAGAGGATTACCTCCCAACCTTTGCTGTTGATCCCCCTCTGTATGCATCCCCACATCCCTTTTAACCTTCCCACAGCCCTGTCACAGTGTGCTGTGGATTTTTCATTTTCTTATAATAACCCCTAGAACCTTTTCTTCCAGCATTCATTTCAGTACCAACCCATCCCATTTCATTCTGCACCCTTGGGTTCCTTTTCTAAATGTGCATTACTCTGCATTTATTTTACTTTGGAGCAGAGGTACCAGATCTTTGATGAGCTCTCCAATTTGCTCAGATCCTCCAGACGTTCCCTTATTCCCTCCTCTGAGTCAACCCTAGTGCAAATAGTTTTGCCATTTGCAAACAGACAGGACTTTCCCTTAATACTTATCCATATGTCACATATGAACATATTGAAAAGGAAAGGGCCCAGCCTAACCCCTGTAGTATTTTGCTTGTAACCTTCCTTATCTCCAAGAACTCTATGTTTACTACTACCCTTTGCATCCTTCCCTTCAGCCAACTTTTTCTCCACCCACTAGTCTCTTAATTTCTTGACCAGTCTCCTGTAGGAGACTGAGGCAAAGGCCTAACTGAAATCAAAATATATTGTATCAACTGCCTGCCTCTGTCAACTACCCTGGTCACCCAGTTGAAGCAGTCAGTAAGGTTCTCCTGACAAGACCTCCTAATCATGAACTCATGCTGTGGGGTGTCTTGTAGCCTGTTTCCTTCTAGGAATTTCAGTTACTCCTCCCGTAGTATTGACTCCTTAACCTTTCCCACTATAAACATCAGGCTGGCCGGTCTAGTCTCCTGACTCATCTTGCCTTCTGCTTTTGTGCAGAGGGACCATGACTGCTATCCTTCATTTCCTAAGAACCTCCCCTGTGATCAGAAAGCAGTTATAAATGCCTCATGAACTCATGGATTAGTTACACTGAGTTTGGTGACACCAGCAATCAAACCTTTCAGTTGTACCTCAGCCAGAATCCCCCCGTCCCACATGAAAAATGTGCTGCCCATATATAGAAGTTTATTATTTCTCACTGTACATTCAGGCTTTATTGCTTCTATTTGTGCAAGGTTTAATTTTGATTAAGCTTCTTATGTTTTTTTATGAACTTTGTGATTTCCACGTTGTATGAATACCTTCTTGTGAATACATAATGAACAGTCATACTTGGGGCCTGAAAATACCCAGTAGTCATTACTCAGTACTTGTCACATAGGGCAAAATAGGTTCATCAGAGCTAATTACATGGCTACCATATCCCATCCCTGTTTTCCCCCCGTTTTAAAATGTGTATCTGGAATCCTGCCAACCCTTCCCTCTTCCTTTTAAACCTATCCTCTCCCAAATCTGACCTTTATGTGCAAAAAATAAAACAAAAGAATTTATTTATTTCAAATTTGGATTAATACCTTTGAGCCATGGGCTATTTACAAAGGCTCCAAGTCAACAGGGAATACAAGACATTTACAGGTGATGATACATTTCAGAATAGAAAGACATCAACAGACAAGTAGTATTAGTGTGCAGTTACAACGTTAAGCTGGGTACAACAAGTGAAGAGAAACAGGACCGAGGAGAAACATATTAATGCTGCACTAATTAAGTGTGGTACAGTGTTTAACAATCAAGTTACAGTACAGACAGAGCACTCCCAGACTGCATAAATGCAGTTTTAGCAGCCAAGGTGAGGCTTTGTCATGAGGAGGTAGTAGGTGGTGGGAGATGGGGAAAGGGAGGTGGGCAGTTGTGGAAATAGGAGGGTGGGAGTGAGAGAGGGTAGTGTTTGACAGGTGCGAGAAACGACTGTCAGCAGCCATGGGTTAACAGAAACACAGGCAGTCAGATTTTCTGGAAAGAAGAGATTGAAGCCCATTTTTAAAGTGGCCAAGTCTGGGGGAGTCAGCAAGGTCTGCAGGCAGATCATTGAACCATTTAGGCCCATGGTAGGAGAAGGATCTTTGGCCAGTTTAATTTGCTTCACCTCATTTATCCCTATCCATGCTGGTGAAAACTGATATGGGTAAAATCCCAGCAGCTCAGTTGCTCATGTCTGTTGTACCTGTACTTACACTTAGGAGTGCAGAGGGACTGGGGACTGGCATAATGGAGCTTTAAAAAGCTGAGTCAACCTTTGCCAGCGATGGAATCTTCTGCAGGTGCCATCCATTGCTGATGTCTGATGCAGGGGATTCTGGGATACACCTGGCATGGCATGATGCTTTAAATATCAGACCTGAGAAAGGTATATTCAACAAGAAAGAAGTGTGTTTTATCAGAATCAGAAATAAAGAAAAAAATGTACAGTGAAATACTCTAATTGAGGGCTGGCCCACACTTAGGCATGGGGCTGGGATCATGACTGTAAAGCATTCTTTTAGAGCTTGACTGAAGGGGACAAGAAATGTATATGAATACACAGCTGCTTCTTATATTCCAGTTTTCAGAAATTATATTCATCCCCCCCCAAAAAAATTATTCATGTTTAATTGCACCTGAGTGAAAGTTAAAATTAAACTGTTTCCATTGTTTTATTTTTGTGGCATGCTATACAGTGCCCTTCAGGGAACCAGCAATATGGAGTTTCCACTATATCAATGCATTGAGTTAGAACTCTGGTCATGAGCTATTTGTTTATCAGAACACTGTTCAGAGTTCTGACTTCATGCAAATTTAATCTCTATCCATGGGTTCCTAAATTCACTGAGGTCAACCACTGGCACTTCAGGAATTAAGGTCTGAGACCTCCTGCAGCCATGTTCCCTGGTACATGTTTAGGGGGTGGGGCCATGTGTACTGTATATCTGTTATTAGGGGGAGCATCAGGCAGATTTGAACTACAGGAAGTCTGAAAGCATGCCAGAGCTGTGAGGGATGTCCCCTTATCTGGTTCCTGTCAGGCTGCATGTGATCCTTTCTGCCATTTAGTAAGGTGGCGGAGGGCATTATTCATCCAGCTATCAAGTGTTTATCCTGCAGGCTTGAGCCAACAGCTGCAGCTGCCATCAGCTTGGACTTTATCTTTTGAAGTCGTTTATGCAATCATAGACTGCCTGCAATGTAAGTCTGTTATTTGTCATTTACTTCTGCCACATCTATCACCAAAGAAAGAATACTGTACCATTTTGTCTGCTAGTAGTATAATGCCAAATATCTTTATAAATATGCCAAGGAGCTTGTAACAGAAGACAGGGGCTGTGCAAATGTTATGGCAGACAACACTACACACTGTTCAAAATATAAGTCTCACTCTACCCAAATAATGTATCTCATATATTTTTATTCTAATCCAATTTTATTCTGTATCTTTTTTTGTTTTAGAATTATTCATCCCAAAATATAAGTTAATTTGCTCCTGAAATTCATTCCAAAACAAGTAACGTTTCAGAAGTTAAATTATGTTCCTTCATCAGACTTGGAGCTTTGTTAGTTTCACTGTAAAAATAAGGAAACAGAAAATATTATGATATTATCATAATTAGTTCACAAATATAAGATATAAATCTCAATGATTAATATAGTTGAAATAAAGTTAAAGTACAGGTGGAACAAACCTGATTCAGGACCTGCTAATGTTATAATTCAATACTAATGAGCGTGCTGTGGAGCCGGGAAGCTGCGCTTTCTCTTTAATGGGTTAGAATACCCTTCAGATTTCTGTCAGTAAATAGTAAAAACTCAGTTAGGTTTATATCCTAATAGTAGGTTTGAATAAAGTTCACTTTTAATCATTTAACTTACTGAATGTCCCAAGGGGTTTAAATTTTGTCTTAAAGGCTTAAGCGTTGTAAACCAATGCTTGTTTGGACGCTGTAAAAAAGAGTATCCTGTTTTAAAATTGAAAAGTTTTAAATCCAAAAGGTAAAATGTTGAAAACTTTTGATGATAATTACCTTAACTGAGGATTTTAAAGAGTTTCCTTTGGATTTAGTCCACAAAAATAAGTGGTAGTCGCGCGAATGTTACCGGCGCCATTACACGCTGCAACTTGGTGTAGCGAACTGTTTGCACCTCTCAGGTGAGCAAGAAGGGCCGGGCCATGTAGAAACACACCTGTTGGTGTGTTGATGTCATGAAGGATGTCACCTAAATGGCCCGGTCAATAAAAAAACTCAGTGGATAAATGAAACTCCACTGAGTCCCCTTCTGCAGTTTTTTTATTTGTTAAAACATTGCCTAAAGTAAATGCCTTTGAGAATGTATCCTAATGTAACTATGGCCACTGACTTCAAAGTATCAGACCCAGTTACTAAAATATACTGAACACTTTACCAGAAGAACTGTATAAAGTTTAAACAAAGAAAAATAATGAAGTCTTTCTGGATATAACGAAAAATGACTGTATCAAGTCTCCATCATAGATAGTTTTAGATACACATCACCCCAATATCACTTAAATATCTTCTGACATTTTTACATGGGTAAAGTTCTAAGTGTGACAAACTGTTTGCACCTCTAAGGTGAACAAGAAGGGCTGGATCGGGTCACATAAAAACACACCTATCAGTGTATTGACATCAAGAATGACATCACCTGAGCAGCCCTGTCAATGAAGAGACACAATAGATTTAAAATTGCACTGAGTCCCCTTCTTGAATTATTAAAGCACAATAAAACATTACCTAAATACCTATGAAATTACCTCTAAATATATAAATATATAACTGGGGCCACTAAACTTCAGAATGTCAGACACAATATCAGAAATTTGAAACCTTTCTAAATATGGTTTATATATGGAAATGGTTCTTCATATTGCACAAGTTACTGAGACCAATTACCATAATGAGAAAAAAATCTTGAGATACACTAAAGCATCAAAAAAGGCTTGATGAATGTCTGATGATTGTGATTGTTAATACAATAAGTCAAAAAATGAAATAACAAATATACCAAAACTTAAAAACAGATTCTACTGTTATATATAGAATTAGAAGGGTAAATTAAAAATTTTGCTGGCAAATAAGGGAAGGGGAGAGAGAATGGGGAAGGAGGAGAAGGAACCAGGGAGAGGAAAAGGAAAATTTAAGGAAAAAGGAAAGGAAAGGGGAAGGAGAAGTGGAGTAAAGGAAAAAGAATGGGGGGAAGGGGGGTCGAAGGGGTTTAGTTGAAAGTGGACCAGATTAAGTTTTCATTGAGTCCATATCTATGTATATAGGACCTTAATGTATATCTCCACCAGGCTTCTCTCTGCAACAAAACCATTTCTCAATTTCCTCCTTGTAGGTGTGCTGTGACTTGTTCCAGTCCGAAAAACCTAAGACTTGATATAGGGTGATGATATTTGGAGAAATGTATTTCTAAGGGTGACCTAATATCACCTCTTCTAATGTTGCTTTTATGTTCAGAGATACATTGTTTTAATGCTCTCATTGTTTCACCAATATAATATAATGAACAGGGGCAAGTAATGCAGTATACCACATAATCCGTTTTGCAGGTGATGAAATCTCTTATATCATATTCCCTTTCATCCCATGTGCTTTTTATAGATTTCTATTTCACTTTTTGTCCGTTGTTACAATGAACACAATTGCCACATGGAAAAAAGCCTTTGATTTCACTTTTAAGCCAAGTCATGGATTTGTTTTCTGGTGTCCAATGTTGAGTATTATTAATTTTATTTCCAATGGTAGTGGGTTTTTTAGTTGTAACCCAATGTTTATTCTGAAAAATGTGCTGTCCCCATTCATTGGTTTGTAGAATATTCCAATTAGATAAAATAACATGTTTAATTTTTCCAAAACTTTCTGAGTATTGTGTGGACATGTAATATTTGATTCTGTCCTTATATCAGAATCAGTTTTATTCTGAAACAGAGAAATTTTGTCTCTAGAATCACATTTTTCTTTGGATTTTTTCCAAATTGAATCTGTGTAACTTCTTTGTTTGAATTTTTGGGTTAAATCTGCAATGTTAGTGTCAGTGGCTCAGCAGGTAGCACACTCACCTCTGAGGCCGGGAGATCAGAGGGCTGTGAGTTCAGTTCCTGCATCTGGCATATGGGTTAATATCCCAGTACTGACACTGTAGTGCAGCATGAGAGGGGTGCTGCACTTCTGAGGTGCCGTCTTTCAGATGAGATGTTAAACTGAGGTCCCATCTGCCTAGACTGGTGGTAGTTCAGGTGGATGTTAAAGATCCCATGGCACTTCTCGAAAAGAATAGGGGAATTTCCCCCAGTGTCCTGGCCAAATTTCCCTTATTCACTAAAAATACCACCAACAGCTTAATCTGGTTCAAGGTCAGGTGGCATTCATCTGTATCCCCCTCCCCCGGGTCGTGCCTGAAAATAGGCAGGATTTGTCTAGTGCACTTACCCGGTCAACAAAAACTAAATAAATAAATAAAATGTTGTTATCATATTTTTCTGTATTCCCACTATTTTGTTTAACTCTCAACATTTGACTGTAGGGAATGCTGTCTTTAAGTTTCTTCGGGTGAAAACTTTTGGCATGTAAAATAATGTTTGTTGATATTTCTTTCCTGTAAAGATCTGTTATAATTTTCCCATTTTCTTTTATTATTTTTAGATCCAAAAAACAGATTGCTTCAGAATTGATTTCCATTGTGAATGACAAATTATGATTTACTGATTCAATATATTCACGAAATTCTTTAGCTTTTTGTATGGTTCCATTCCATATAATTAAAATGTTATCAATAAATCATTTATAGAGAATCAATTTCATTTTGAATCTGTTATCTTCTGATTGTATGAATTCTTTCTCAAAATATGCCATATATAGGTTAGCATAAGTTGGGGCCAGTGTAGCTCCCTTGTCTGTACCTATTTTTTGTAAATATGTATGATTTTCAAATGAGAAATTATTTTCTAGTACTTAGTTAATTTTAAAATAAATTCTGTATCCGGTAGATATTGTGATCTTGTTGATAAAAATAAATCCAAGGCTTTTATGCCATCTTCATGTGGAATACTTGTATATAAGCTTTTGACATCCAAAGTAATGAACAATTTATCAATTAAGTTTAGATTTTGTTACTTTATTTCTTCTAATAATTGAATGCAATGTTTGCCGTCTTTTATGTGAGACCAAGTGTTGGCGACTAGTTCTTTGCAATAGTAATCCACATAGTTAGCTAAAGGTTCTGTGATGGATCCAATGCCTGAGATGATAGGTCTACCTGGTGGATTTTTTGATCTTTATGTATTTTAGGTAGACAGTAAAATAATGGTATTTTTGGTGTTTTATTTATGAGTTCTTCCATGACTCACTGGTCTAATACCCCTCTGTCATTAGCTTCTGTAACAGTTTCTGTAATTAGAATTCTGAGTTGTTCAAATGGAATGTTTTTTGACTTTTTCATAGGTTCTTGAGTAATTCAGTTGTTTTAGATATTCCTCTCTATAATATTCCATGTCTAGAATGACAATTCACCCTCCTTTATCTGCTGGTTTAATTATAATTGTTTTGTCTTGGCTTAGACTGTTCCATGCTTCATTTTCTTGCTTTGTTATGTTATAACGAGGTTGTTTATTGATATTTTCTGCCAGTATTTTTTCAATATCTTTATTCACTTTATCAATGTAACAAGTGATGTTAGGCGGATTGAATCCTATTGGATCAAAAATTGGATTTAGCTCCAAGTGCTTGTTTTAATTCATACCATTCTTTAATTGATGCAGCTTCAGTTTCATTCTGTTGCGATTGTTGTTTCGTACCCAAAATACTGTTTTAGTCTGATGTTTCAATAGTATTTTTCCAAATCCACCTTTAATTCAAAAGGGTTCAGTTTTTGTGTTAAACTGAAGGATAAACCAAGATTAAGAACCTTTTTTTCAGTTGGAGTTAGTATTCTTTTTGAGAGATTATATATGTTTAATTTTGTTGGTTCCGTGATCTTAATTCGTGTATTTTATCTCTTTCTATTTTTCCTCCACCTGGTTCTTTTTCTTTTCTTTTTATGCCTGAAGTTCCTGCCTTTTCTATTCCTTTCTGAAAATCCCTTTCCATTTCTCTA
The DNA here is from genome assembly GCA_016271365.2 of Neoceratodus forsteri. Taxonomy (NCBI): domain Eukaryota; kingdom Metazoa; phylum Chordata; order Ceratodontiformes; family Ceratodontidae; genus Neoceratodus; species Neoceratodus forsteri. The sequence goes on along the minus strand of CM057459.1, from coordinate 667,913,132 downwards.
TCAGATTGTTGCCATTGATATGGTCTATAAAATTGGTCTTCATAATAGTTCCCACATTGGTTTTGATACCTCCCAAATGGTTTGTTCTGGTGTTGAGAATATCTGTTTCTTCGATTATAAGATCTAACACCACACACACACACACACACACACACACACACACGGTGTAGGCACCTCCTTGAGCTGCTAAAGCCAGTTATAAACAATGCAGATGTGCTGTGCAAATAGAATAATAGATAGATGACTATGTATTACAAGGCAGTTAGACTTTCGAGAGGTTTTGGGGACTTGGAACCTTGAGAGTGAAGCTCAAGAGGTTGCCAAAGTCCCCCAAACCTCGAGATGATCTGACTGCCTTGTAATACGGTCATTTATCTGTTATTTTTTGTAATATATGGATGCAGTGACTTTTTTTATGAAACAGGCCGTCCGTCAGCCAGACTGAAGACACGCTGTATTTCTCATGTGCACATAGCACTGAAGACTCTGTCACTCGTTTTAAAAATATGTTATTTATGCAGTCCTACCTTTACTTTTTTTCATCATTGTGTGAATGCAGGATCAGGCAGATACACCATTAAATGGTATGGTTGGAACAAAAACGATAAAATAGTGAAGTTCATGAATCCCTCTCGCTAAGTGAGAGGAAACCGCCACCATGTTTTTTACTTTGTTCAGCCCGGTCTGAGAAAAAACTACCAATGAGGATGCATGCCATCACTATGGGTATGCAGAAAGGGATGTGGCTCCATGACAACTTGGTTTCTTGCCAGGCAGAGTTGCACATGCGCTGTGGCATTTTTGTGGGAGTGCAGTGTTCTGTGCTATGAATTACAAGGATTTTTGGAATCATTTTCAGTAGTATTATTTTGATGATCCATATATTACAGCGTGTTTCTTTCCTTAACATGTCCCCTGAACTAAAACATTTGGTGCTAAAGTATGTAGATCAGTCTCAGGAGCCCTGCTTGTAGCAACCAGGAAGAGTTGTGCATTCCAAAGTGAGTTTCACACCCACACAAGGTCCCCCTATGCAACATGGGAGGGCTTGTATGTGGTGTCAATGGTGTGAAAGGCCATTATATTCACTAGCTCCTTCTGAGCGTTCAACAGGATGCTAGAATCAATAAATGAGAACTAGAGATGCAAATAAACACATGCCCCATAAAATGTATTTTGTTACATCCAGCATTCTTTTTTGGTACTTGAATATTGTCCCCACTCACTCCCACTCAGCAGCTTCAAGGGTCTGGGATCCCAGTTTTTGCACCATTATAGCAATCTGTGAATTAAATACACATTCTGCAGCAGCACAGTTGGGATAGCGAGAATGAGAAAGGGAGAAAGAGAGAGAGAGAGAGAGAGAGAGGGAGGGAAGGAGAGGGATATCATTTATTTATTTAATCCAGGAAGACACCTTTTAGGACACAAGGTCCTGTTTACAAAAGTAGTCCAGTACAAAAGTTGCATAAAACATTTAAAAATAAACAAGTATAACAAGTGATTTTGTAATGGTTATCTAAAACAATTGCACAGTTCAGTAAGTACCTTTCTGAGGGCATTTAGAAATTTGGACATTGAATTTGTTGCAATGTTTTTCAGTGGTGCCTTCCCACCACCAGCCATTATATTTTGCTTCTGTAAAGTCTCTCCTTCGTGGTCATTACAGCTTTTCTGCAATCCCAACTAGCCCCAGGCCCCCTTTGGTTCTGCCCCACCTCCACTATCAGTTTCTTTAATATTTATTTATATGAGCAGTGCATACAACTTGTTATAGATAGATATACATCCTTTCGACTATCTCGGATCTTTGATTTTGCACTACCACATGATGATACATTTTTTCCCTGTTTGTGTATTTTGTCTCCAAACCTATAGTACTCTCTTTTGCAAAATGTCTTCTTTTCAATGCACTATACATATTTTATATTCATATTTGATGTTTCTATTATCTTCTCTCTGGTCCTCTTTTACTGTGCCTTTCCAAGTCACCAAAGTGCAAATTAATCAAAAAGCTAGAAAATGAATGTGGGTCACTTTTGTGGAATACCACAGATATCTTATAATGCAGCACTAAATTCCATTATAAGCCACAAAATCATACTTATCAACTCAGGATTGTTTATTTCTAAATGTCCTAGTACTCTTATAACACTAATAGGGTATCTCATGTTCATAGCTCTAAAATTCTGAAGTTCTAAGTCCAGTTGGAAAAGTCAATTTCATGCAAAGGGTAATCCTCTAATATTCTATAAAGTAAAATATATTGATTTTAATTTAGGTTTCATTTTTTTTTTTCAACAAACGTCTTGAACATGATTTATAATACTATAAGGTTCAAAGAGTTTCTTCTCAGATTCTTTGTGTGCCAGAACTGAACAGCTTTGCTTTGCAGTTCTCTTACCAAAAGAACATAAAAACATATACATCAAATACTGTCTAGTGTCTACCTCCATCTGTAAAAGTTGGACACCTGCATTTTTAAAGTGTTGCCTCATGCGTTCTTAGGGCAAAAGGACTGTAAACCAATGGTGAGATGTTCTGTTGTCATAAGTATGCAACAGGCAACACTTTTAGATGCACAAGAGGCATGCAAATTGGACCTATAAACTTATTGTAGATGGCAATTACATAAGCAATAACCCATGAAAGGGTGTGCTGTTACTGAGGATTAATGCACACCTGTGTGTGTTGTGAGGCACGAGGCCTCAGGCCAAGCATCCTCACGGTACCTGCTTGTGCGTTAATCCCCAATAACAGCACACCCTGGAGTGGGTTATTGAACTTATAACATGGAATATGTTTAAACAGCAAGAAAATATAAAAAATGGTGTTTTTTTTTTTTGCTGTTTAAACATCAAAAAAGGTACTGTATCCTGCCACCTTGCAAAATAGTCCCTACCAAATAATACATTCTGCATTGCTGTTATGTACATAGAAATGTCACAGATATGGTACTGACATGATCTGTGGCATTTCTTGTGCATACTATTCTCTCCTATGTTGCCTACCACCATTACTGTTGACTCCCCAACCCCACAGAGACAGCTTGCCACTTGACTTAGTGCACTTAGCACTGTGCAGCACCCAGGACGTCTGAACAGAAAGACTATTTGAAGACAGAGACAAAATGAATTCTGTCATGGACAACAACATTTCTGTTGTGTATGGGATGCACACTGGAAAGCCAGAGCACACAGCTGCTGATTACACAGGGAGACACAGAGACACAAATAAGGTCTGCCTCACCTGTCTGTAGGTCTGTGCACTTGTAGGGAATAGATGATTATTTGGAGGTGAGGAACCCTGATGCCAACTTGACCTGATCGACCTACTAGCTGAGGATTTGCTCACATGTACGCCTACAGCAAAAACACTGGCAGCTACTGATCACAGCCCTGTGCTTTCAACAGAGCAGTACACTTCACATTAACTTGCCCACCATATCTCTCCAGCTCACTGACAAATTTAACTGTGGGAAAAGAGAGAGACACAGGCACAATACTGAAATATTTCTGCTCTACCACTCCAAAACTAATTGTTACTGTGTGTCTGAGTCTTTTTGTCTCACAATATCACATTTCCCTGCTCCCCCCACAGTTCTGTCATGGGACTGCCACTGTCAGATCAGACACTGTTGTCCCTCTCTTCTGTCAAGGTGCTGCAAAACCCCACTGTCTCCCAAGAGACAGAAGTAACAGAGAAGTCACAGAATGGCATTGTTCCACTGGGTGGGTGGGTCAGAAAGACTAGCCATGGGAAGGCGGAGATCCGCAAAGCAGGTGGATGGGATGCACACAGCACGGGAGGATGGCGGTCCATGGGTTACTGCCTGGGAGTAGTAGGGGAGACACCTCCATTAAATGGTTCTGCAGGATGGAACTGACAGTGGGCAGCCCCAAAGGAATGCACCAATGCCCTCTTCCTGCCTTCTTGTCACTGTCTGTCCTTCAGCACACCGAGTACTCCTTCTGGACTGCATGGCACAGGGAACAACAATTGTCACAATGTGGCTCCCATGGACAAGTAAATCACTTGTCCCAGTCCACCAGCAACTGCAGCAGCACTATCCCACCACTACAGGCACTTACTGTGTATGTGTGAGTGTGTGTGTATCTCTGCCGCTCTGTGCCCTGACACTGCCCACTCGCTAACTTGTCTTATATGTGGGGGGGAGTTATTCATGGACAGCCACACAAAGAAACAACAGTGATGGTACTATCAGCACTTACTGTGTGTGTGTGTCTTTATTGCTCTCTGCCCTGACTTTCCATGCTCACTGTCTTCTGGGGGGGATAAGCTAGTGCCACTGCCATTGCAAAAGTATTGTCCCCCACAAGACCCGTAAGTCTGGGGGGAAGCGAAGACAGGGGGAATCTGTCTTCCCCTGCCAGTCAGTCAGCCAGAATGACTGTTGTCCTTGAGAGAGAGGAGAGAGCAGGTAGCATTACTGCATGAATCCTGTGTGTGTACAGTTCTATGTCTCGCTCTGTCTCCAAGTTTTGAGGTGTATCAGTTGATCCTGTGTCAGCAGTGCTGTTTGTTTGTGTGGTTATCCATTCACCCAACCCCCTCCAGAAGACAACGAGCATGGAAAGTCAGGGCAGAGAACAATAAAGACACACACACAGAGTAAGTGCTCATAGTACCAGCTGTGTTGTTTCTTTGTGTGGCTGCCCATTAATAACCACCCCCCAAGACAAGAGAGCAAGCGGGCAAAGTCGAGTCAGAGAGAGAGAGACACACACACAGTAAGTGCCCATAGTGGTGGGAAAGTGCTGCCGTAGTTGTCGGTGGACTGGGACACGTGATTTATTTGTCTGTGGGAGCCACGTTGTGACACTTGTTGTTCCCTGTGCCTTGCAGTCCTGAAGGAGTACTCATTGTGCCAAAAGACAGGCAGTAAAAAAATGGCAGGAGGAGGGCATTTGGTGCATTCCTTTGGGGTCACCCACTGTCAGGTCCATCCTGCAGAACCATTTAACAGAGGTGCCTCCCACACCACTCCCAGGCAGTTGCCCCGTGGATCACCATCCTTCCATGCCATGTGCATCCCATTCACCCACTCTGCAGCTGCCTGCCCTCCCATGGCTAGACTTTACAATCCACCTGATCAGTGGAACTCCACCATTCTGTGGCTTCTCTGTCATGTCTGTCTCTTGGGAGACAGTGGGGTTTTGCAGCACCTCGATGGGAGAGAGGGACAACAATGTCTGATCTGACAGTGGGCATCCCATGCCAGAACTGTGGGGGGAGCAAGAAAATGTGATATTGTGAGACAGAGAGACTCAGACACATGGTAACAATTAGTTCTGGAGTGGTAGAGCAGAAATCTTTGAGTGTTGTGTCTGTGTCTCTCTCTTTCTGTCTTTTCCCACAGTTAAATCTGTCAATGAGCTGGAGAGGCATGGTGGGCAAGTTAATGTGAAGTGTGCTGCTCTGTTCAAAGCACAAGGCAGTGACCAGTAGCCGCCAGTGTTTTTGCCATTGGTGTGCATGTCTGCAAATCCTCAGCTAATAGGTCAATCAGGTCATGTTGGCATCAGGGTTCCACACCTCCCAATGATTGTCTCTCCCCTACAAGCACACAGACCTACAGACAGGTGAGGCAGACCTTATATGTTTCTCTATGTCTCCCTGTGTAATCGGCGGCTGTGTGCTCTGGCTCCCCAGTGTGCATCCCATGCACAACAGAAATGTTGTCAATGACAGATTCATTTTGTCTCTGTCTGTCTTCAAACAGTCTTTCTGTTCAGATGTCTTGCTGGGTGCCACACGCACAATGCTAAGTGCACTAAGTTGTGTGGCAAGCTGTCTCTGTGGGGTTGGGGGGGCCAACAGTAATGGTGGCAGGCAACATAGGAGAGAATAGTCTGCATGAGAAATGTCACAGATCATAACAGTACTGTATCTGCAACATTTTTATTTACATAACAGAAATGCAGAATGCATTATGTGGTAGGGACTATTTTGCAAGGTGGCAGGAAACAGTACCTTTTTTGATGTTTAAACAGCAAATAAAACACCATTTTTTATATTTTCTTGCAGTTTAAACACTTCTCATGTTATAAGTGCAATAACCCACTCCAGGGTGTGCTGTTATTGGGGCTTAATGCACACCCAGGTGCTGTGAGGATAATTGACCTGTGTCCTTGTGCCTCATAACGTACCTGGGTATACGTTAATCCCCAATAACGGCACACCCTGTTGTGGGTTATTGCTTACATAATGTAAAAGTACATTTTCAGTATATCTGATACAGTAAAGGAAGTAGGATGACATAGTATAACTGACCTGACTCCAAGCTTTCAGTTTTGAAAACAATTAAGTTCCTAGCTTTCATGGCTCAATGTTAGCCCTTTTGAAGAAATTACAGTTAGAACAAACTCTGGCTGAGCCACTACGACTGTGAATGCATTAACTAGATAAGGGTGTTTCATGGGCTTAAACATAAACATTTATTTATTTAAACAATATCAGATTTACAAACCTTTGAGTCAGAGACTCATTTACAAAGGCACCTCATTGAAACTAATACAAAGACAGCACAGTTAACAATTCCAAAAACAATGGCTCGGAGAGCAGACCGTTATAACAATCATTCACTGGACATATATGGGTAGCAGTAGATAAACAGATTACATAGTTTAGGCACACATACACTGCATCAAGAAGACCAAAGCTGTTCAAACAATATACAATAGCTAAAGTAAATAGATATCAGGAGTCAAAGAGAAGCCCAGAATGTGCACATGAAGGCTGTTGCATACATTAACTGAATCAAAGTAGAGTACATTGAGAAATAGTATGTTTAAGCAATAAGGCACAACAGGCTGTGTGTTATCATGTAGTAACGTCACTCCTGGGGTGGGTTGAAGCACGAGGTGAAGCCGAGTATTTTTTTTTATTTATTTGCATGTATTTATTTGACCCACTGGATCAGCAATATTTGCACAAGCTGTGCCCAGTGCAGATTTTACAGCACTGGTCCTGGTCTGGTGATCTGGGTTTTACCCATACCAGACTGCATATGGCTTAGTGATATACTGTACAGATGGCTGCAGAGTCTAACTCATTGAAGGCTGAAGTTTCAGAAAACCATTATGCTACAAATATCAAGACTCACTCCCTCCCTCACCCCCCAGTCATAATTAATCCTCTACCAAAGTCATGCTTAAATACTGGTGCCTCTACATCCACACCACTAAGCTTTAAATGCCAACATGCTTCTTCTGCTGCTGTGAGTTAAACTCTTTATTTAAAAACACTTTGTTGAGAAATTTTTGTTTTAGTATATCCATGGTCAGGAAAAATGAATTTGTAAAAGAAACCAAAATCCCCATTTATCAGTTCACTGAATCACAATACAGCATGTTATGAATTTTTCAGATTCTATGTGTAACCTACAGTAAGTCAAACATAAATTAGACACAAATGCCTATCTATTTGCAAGTGAAGCAAATATGGGTATTATCATTCAGTTGTAAACACCTGTAGTCATAGCCAGGATTCACATTGCTAGACTCTGGGTAAGTATGACAAGTTTCCTAAATACTGGTACCTTATCCAGCTGTGTTCTGCTTGGGGTGTGTGTGTGTGTGTGTGTGTGTGTGTGTGTGTGTGTGTGTGTGTTGCTCTTAGGATGGTGGTGTCAAATGCTGTGAGGTGTCTAGGGGAATTTATTATGCAGAAAGTTCCAGGAAGTGTTTAACCCATTCTACTTCTAATAGCTTTCTATGATGTCTGTACTATCCATTATAGCATCGATGATCTTGGCAGTTTCTGTGCTTTTATGCTTGTGTCTAATGTGATAAAATTAAAAGTTTTAAAACTGAAACACTCCTGCTAGCTAGACCTGACACACATAGAAAATAAAAATAGTGAATTAGAGCTATTTAGTAGCTGCTGTCTTACAGAAACTCCAGTTAGCTAGCTCTCCCCTGGACTGGGAAGGGAGAAGCCTGAGAGGGCGGGGGGGCAGCAAGGTCAGCTCCCAGTGTGGGGACTGACCAAAGGAGCAGACCCGAAAGCCTGCTAGGCCTAGTCTGCTGGCATTTTTGTATGTTAGTATGCTTACTACACCAACACCATGAACCATAAAACAGATGACTGTCATAACTAGGTAGGCAGTATAGCACAGTGGTTTAAGGTTCTTCTCTGCAAATCTGGAGATCAAGGTTTGAATCCCACAGCTCCCACACAAATGTGGAGTATCTTTTTAAGAAAGTATAAAGTACTGTGAAATGATTTTAAAGCAGTGCACATGCTAAATCCTACTGCCACATTCAAAACATCATACCCTACCTACTTACCACATATAAACTCAACTATATTAAAAAAATAATTCTAGGCACTTTTTTTTTACCAGGAGAGACACAATAAGCTGAAAGCTTGTTTACAGGTGTGACCTGGGAGCACAAGGAAGTTAAGTGATTTGCGCAGGGTCACACAGTATGAAAGTGAGAGCTGTGGGAGTCAAACCCAGGTCTCCAGGTTTGTAGCTCAGAGCCTTAAACCACTGCCTACTTAACCATTTACAACATGGTTACACTTATATATAATACATACTTCTCAAACGTGAAAGAAAAAATACACTTTATCATCAAACTCTGTATCTACCAAGTAATGTGCATATGTTTAAAATAATTTGAACCCCCCCAATAAAAATGTGCCCTGACATGAAACTGCATGTTTAACTGTAAAGACAATTCAAAATTGTATTTCTAAATGCACTACTAACACCAATGCTTCATGAGTAAAACAATTTCAACCCCTCCCCCATGACAAATTGCATTCTGGGAAGATTGCCTTGGCAAGATGCTATAAAAAACCTGAAAAACAGGTTTAATGGAGTGAATGCTGACATCCTATTTCTAGTGTCCATGAGAAAAAAAAATAGTTAAGATTTTTTTTATGTCAGCTCTGATCAGAAGAACTTTTAAAATCACCAATTGTTTTCTTGTTCAGTGCTTTCTAATACATCTCAAACTTAAAAGAAAAAACACACTTTATCATCAAAGTCTGTTTTCAGCTTCCTACCATGCACTTCATTTGTAAAAAAAAAATGGTCTTGTCACAGACCACAATCAGCACTAACTACTAACAGAATGCTGATACCTACATTTACAATTTAGCAAATACTTGAAATCAGAGATTCTATGTGTAACCTACAGTAAGTCAAACAGAAATTAGATGCAAATGATTACCTATTTGCAAGTGAAGCAAATGTGGTTATTATCATTTAGTTGTAAGCACCTATAGTCACAGCCAGGATTCACATTGCTAGACTCTGGGTAAGTATGACAAGTTTCCTAAATCCTGGAACCTTATCCAGCTGTGTTCTGCTTGGGGTGGTGTGTGTGTGTGTGTGTGTGTGTGTGTGTGTGTGTGTGTGTGAATGCTTTCAAAGTTTTGAAACTACTAAAGACAAATCATATATAAACTATACATATTTATAATGTTTAAGAAAAACATGTGGCTCTTACTGTAAATTAGAATGTGTGTCTAGGTCTCCTTCTGAGGCCCCAGGTGGCTCTGATAATCATTTGTTCCAAAAGATTTTTAATTCAATTTGAAGGCATTACATACCTTCTGTTCTGTTCTCCACTGCACTGGCATGTCTGTGTCCCAAACTAGTGTATCGTTACAGCATGCTAGAGCTATCTCATGCCCCTCCCACATGAATCAGAAAAAAGTTTGGGGTGGAGGTGGAAGTGGATTTTACTCCAAAAAAAAATCCTAATGCTGCCTCCCACTACTCAGGTTCCAGTTCTTGTACCACTCATTTAAGAAAGAAAATAGTACCCTGCAACCATTGACAAGCATGAAAATGTATTTTTTTGAGGGTGGAAAACATTGCTTGGAGGAGGGTAAGGCAGAGGAGACCCTTTACACCTTCAGTCAGTTCCATGGACAGAAAACATGACATCACTCCTTTTGTACATGCAATACTCCTGTAGGCTCCGCTCACAGTCATGAAAAGCTACTTTTTGAACTATTAGGGCTAGAAACATAATTGTTTTTAAAATGAAAGCTTGGCTCTACTGTATAAATACAACCCTTTCCAGTTTCAATATACAAACATACTGGAACTGAATTAAAAATAAGCATTTGTCAATGCCGAATGTTTGCTTGCTGGCATTGGCAGTGGTAGTGCAGAAGTTACAGAGCTGTGTAATAGGAATGGCAGTGAAGTACTGAACTGAAGCCAACCCCATGACCTTGCAGAGAGTGACAGGCATCGGGGTGTGCCTTTGGATCATCAGGCATAACGGCCATGCCATTTCACCACACCCCACCCTGCAGACACTGACAAGTGTCACAGTGTGCCTTGGGATCTTTGGCCATTATGTGCACCCCATTCCATCAGGAAGTATGGTGAGATGGGTGCGGTATAGGAGAATGGGGTGAACTTTGGAGCCGAAGAGTCCAAGGCATACTTCGATGCCTCTCACTGGCTGCAGGGTGTGGAATGGTATGAGCATTACTGGCAAGAATCCCAAGTCACATCCCTGATGCCTGTCATTCTCTACAGGGTTGGGCGTTATAGTTGGAAACCCTAATACCTCAGGCATTCGTTGGTATTTTCACTCCAAATTTTCAACATTTTTTTTTGTGACCCCACCTCATGAACAGTGGCAATATCAGTTTGTTTGCCGGAAGCTGCTTATGCATAGCGACTACGGCATTTAGCACCACAGGTGCAAAACATTCCAAACAAGATGTAAAAAATGACAGCTGTACTGTTCATGGGGAGGTGTAAAAAATGGCAATGTTGCAAATCTGCAGTAAAAATATTAAAAAAACTGGTGAAGTCACGAGCGTGCATAGAAACTGTGCAACAAACACCCGTAATGTAATTAGTTTGGGGATTTTTTACAGCAGATTGTCAACACAGGCATTTTGGGACGTCCGATCATGAACAGTGTCACTGTGATTTTCTTTATCTGTTCTGAACAATGATTTCCCACAGCAACCACGCATCTCTGTGCTGAAAGTGTGAAAACACATTTCGGCCATGTTGTGAAAAATGACAGCTGTATTGTTCATAAGGAAGTGTGGAAAAATGCCACTGGTGAAAATCTAGACTGAAAATATTACAAAGTCATAAACTTACGTGGGTGCGTGGAAACTGCGCAATGCTCACTCGTAACAAAGTCATTTTATGGACTTTTGTCACAAAATTTTCAACATAGCCATTTTAAGACCTCTGCTCATGAACAGTGTCACTGTGATTTTCTTAATGTGTCCCATACATTGATTTCACACCGACTGCGCCATTGTGCTTATATGGGCGGAAACATGTTTTGGGCAAGATGTGAAAAATGACAGCTGTACTGCTCATCAAGGAGGTGTGGTAAAATGGCAATGTTGAAAATGTGAGTGAAAATATTAAAATTTGCGAACTTACGGATGCGTGAGGAACTGCGCAAACGCATGCTTAGTAAAACAGTCTATTTTTAGGAATTTTTACACCAAATTTTCAACATAGCCATTTTAAGACCTCTGCTCATGAACAGTGTCACTGTGATTTTCTTAATGTGTCCCATACATTGATTTCACACACCGACTGCGCCATTGTGCTACATGGGTGGAAACACGTTTTGGGCAAGATGTGAAAAATGACAGCTGTACTGCTCATAAGGAGGTGTGGTAAAATGGCAATGTTGAAAATGTGGAGTGAAAATATTAAAAATTTTCGAACTTACGAGCATGCGTAGGAACTGCGCAACGCACGCTAGTAAAACAGTCATTTCTAGGAATTTTTACACCAAATTTTCAACATAGCCATTTTAAGACCTCTGCTCATGAACAGTGTCATTGTGATTTTCTTAATTTGTCCCGTACATTGATTTCGCACACCGACTGCGCCATTGTGCGCTACATGGGCAGAAACACATTTTGGGTGAGATGTGAAACATGACAGCTGTACTGCTCATAAGAAGGTGTGGTAAAATTGCAATGTTGAAAACCTGGAGTGAAAATATTGAAAATTTGTGAACTTACGAGCCTGCGTAGGAACTGCGCAACGCACGCTCGTAAAACAGTCATTGTTTGGATTTCTTCCACCAAATTTTCAAAATAGGCTTCTTGAGAGCCCACCTTATGAACACTGGCAGTGTCGTTTCATTAATCATTCCAGAAAGGTGATTTTGCAGAGTGGCTGTGAAATCACCCTTCAGGCCCGAGTAACGCCATGACAGTGGCAGCACTCATGAGAAAGGGTCTCAAAAACCCCGTGTTAAAAATTTGGTGCAAAAATTCAAAAAAAATGCCTGAGATATGCAATAAAGTTAAAAAAAACCCTATCTATCCCATTATACAGCTTACGGCATTTCCTCAGTTTGCGGTTGGCTTTGAAGAGTGCAGATGTGTTTCCGGTCCACTGAAGATCGTCACACCGAGGTTCGGAGGTAAGTAGGGTTGGGGGTTGTGGGAGGCAGGGGTGTGCAGTGGGTGGGTGCGGGTTGTTGGAGGGGGGGCAGGGAGATGCGCTGAGGGACAGTTTTTATTTCCAGGTTTGTTTTTTAAATGACGATGCGGGACGTTTGTCATGCTGGGGTGGGCTCCAGCATGGCACAAGGATAGCTGGTTGGGGGTCGTGGAGCTGACGGGGATTGGGCACCCTGTCCTTATAGCATCAGTTGCCATGCTGGGGTGGCTTCAGCGTGGCACCCTGTACTCGGGGAGGACAGTGGAGCCGATGGGGATTGGGCACCCCGTTGGCTATACGATGAGTTGCCACGCTGGGGTGGGCACCAGGGTGGCATGTGAAGAATTTGGGGTGCGCACAGCCGACCAGGGATTGGCACCCCTGGCTGTACAGTGTGTGCGTGGGGGGGGGCGCATGCAGTATGCCTGTGTGCATGTGTGTGTGTGTGTGTGTGTGTGTGTGTGTGTGTAGGGGAGTGCGCATGAGCAGGTGATATCTTATCGCTGCTCACTGAAGCATAGCCCCCCCTTTCAACTGTACTCCACTGCATTTTGGAGCTGTCATAGACAGCTCCAGCATGCATTGGAGGACTGGGGCTGCGCCTCCCAACACACTGACTAAATTGGAAGAGGGAGTGACACACCTCCGAAAACTTGGATGATGGCACTATGTTTCTTGCACATGTGTGCAAGCAAACATAAAAAGACACCTTAAAAATGTAAACACTTTGGCATTTTTGATTTTTGATTCAATATACAAGAAAAAAATGCAATGGTAGGAGTTTTGTTATGAAAATATGTTTCCAATTTGCTCTATTCCATCATGAAAGCTCATTGTTTCCCATTTGGTCAACCCTAAAATCTTCCTCTGCTTTTGCAAGCTACAGTGAGTTTGTATTAATTCTTTATTCATATACATTTTGCATACCAGTACACAAATCCATCATTATACATTTCAGACATTTGCTTATACTGTAAGAAACCAATCAAATTTCTAGTAACAGTAAACCATAAAAAATCTCTGAACTATTTTGGGTAGTAACTAAGATGGGTTAAAATAAGGAGGCAGTGGAAGGGCTAGGTCCCCATCTCCAAATAGGCCGTGGTGGGTTGACAAGCCAATGGATCCTTGTTTTCCCCTAGAAAAACTTACTAGGTAACAAAGTTGTTTCATTCTGCTCCCATGCACAGGAGCCACTGGGCTGGATTCTCAAAAGATGGCACAAGCTGCAGCAAAGGTGGCTTGCACTGATTGTCAGTGTGCCAGAGACCCTGCGCCCAATACTCCATTTGGTAGGCCCCCGGTAGCAATGTCCTGCAGCTTGCAGCAACCATAGCAGTGCACCAAACAGAGGGTGCACCTGGACAGGTTGCCGCAAGTCATGGGCATCTGTGCAGCAATGTTCCCTAATATTCCCTGGTGGTCTAGCAGACTGCCCCTCTCCCCGATCACCCATTATAGTTCCTCGCTCTCCTTATATGTATCAAAACACTCTCTGGTAGTCTAGTGTCCCCCCAAACCCTGATCCACCATTATATTTCCCCAGTCTCCCATTATGTATATTGAACAACTCCTTGGTAATCGAACAATCCCTTATAGTGTAGTGCCCTCCCCAGGCCCAATCACCTATTATATTTCCCTGATATCCAGTTCTATTTATTGAACAACTCCCTGGTAGTCGAACAATCTCTGTTAGTCTAGTTCTCCCCCAACTCGGATCACACGTTTTAAAAATTAAAATACCCTTGGTGGAGTAGTGGACCCCCCACCATGCAGTGCCCTACCACCCCATTCTCCCCATCCCCAACTGAGCCAGCAACTGGCTCAGCTCACCTCTCACCACCATGGCCAGCATTTGACTGAGCTCTGAATGAGGGCGTACTATACAGTATGCACTAATTCAGAGTTCAGTTGGTGGCTGGGCATAGTGGTGAGAGCTGGACTATGCCATTCGCCATTTCAGTTAGGGGTTGGGGGAGTGGGGTGGTAGGGCACTGCAGAGTAGGGGGTCCACTAGGCCACAAGAGCTATTTTAATTTTTAAGATGGGTGATCAGGGCTGGGGGGGCACTAGACTACCAGGTATTGTTCAACTACTGGGGAGTTGTTCAAGAAGCAGAACTGGAGATCAGGGAAATATAATGGGCAATTGGGACCAGGTGGGAGGGCACTATACCACCAACAATTACATATTATGGCATGACAGGGGATCGGGGCTTTAGGTGGGAGTGGGAGGCCACTAGATCACATGGGATAATGTATAGGTGATTACATCAAGGGGACATCAAGGATCAGGGAGGGGGGCCATGGCACATTGCTGCTACTTGTCAACTCTCCCGGTGGGCAAATTTCTAAGTACCATTGGACCAACCCTGTCTGATCTAATGGTACTTAGAAATTTGCCCACAGGGGGAATTTTGTGAATTCTGATTCAGGGCATTTGGCAATCTTCATCTGCTGCAAGCCCCTGGTGCCATGCCACAGCCATGTGTGTGGTGCATGGGTGGTGCAAGCCTCGTTTGGTGCAGGTTGCCTGCGGTAGATGCAGGTTGCCTTTGTGAATTGCTCCCATGGCATTGTTTGGTGCAAGGGGCACTTTGGAGCAGTCATTGGGATGCAGGCCCCTTGAGCCACCCTGGGAGCTTTGAAAATTGGTCCCACTGTATCCAAGATAAGAGATATTATATATAAGTGATATATCAGGGAAAGACTGACAAAATAATATAATGGGTTCAGAGTTGGTGAGGCTCAAAGCTACTTCCAAACTACTGTTTTGAAATGGCATGAGCTAGTAATCCTCCAGACAAATGATTGGAAGGAATTCCACAAGACTGGGGCTGCTGCTAAGAATGCCTTATCCTACACTGTCTGTAGCTTTGAGTAGGGGACAAGAAGTTCCTGGTTTCTAGAGCATAGGGCTCTACCTAGCAGGTGGGGGTGAGAAGATCATGAAGGTAAGCAGGACCCAGTCCATTCAGAGCCTTAAAGGTCAAAAGAGGACATGGAAAACATATTTCATTGTCTGCCACATCCCATGGGTGTTTTTAAAAGTGCATACGATAAAACAATACAACTCAATTATAACGCAAGGACATACTGTAACTACAGTTTGCATAGACATTTGCAAAACAACGAAGATCGCAGTTCAGAGCAACCATATATAAAAATTTCCATTCAGATGTGGAGAACATGATGATGAATACTGTCCTCAACCATAATGTTTATGAAGATTATGGGAGCATTGCGTAAGCAAGAATTCAGTTACATTTACAAAGGCCTTTCTGCAGCACTCTGAGTTCAGTCCTGAAAGCAGAGTAATTGTAATTGCCTAAGCATCAGGGAAAGGATAGTCCAGGTCTGGGGGTGCAAGCCTATAGGTACTGACCTGAGAGGGCATTCTTGTTTCACACTAGTATGCTTACCAGTGACATTGGTGTCTCACTTGTTACTAGACTGGATGGACAAACTGCTGATTGATGCTTTTGTGTAAAAAAGAGGCAATAGTAGGCCATTTTGGCCAAGGGTAGTACAAATCTACAGATGTTGCTAAACGTGGTGTTGCAGCTGTAAAGAACTGTATCAGGGATACTGCCAAAGAGAATGTTTAAGGGTTGGGAGAAGATGGATGGGATCAATACATACATACACACTTACTTATGGGAGAGGAAAGAAGACCCGTGGTAGGCCGACTTACTCCCTCCTACTAGCTCAGTGACAATACCATTTCAATCAAAATGTGTGTGTAGTTTTTAGTTTACCTTTTTGATAATCATCGTGAATACCCTTTCACCGAGTAGTCTTTTAAGAATGTGTTGTGATTCATCTTTTTAATAATACATGATACATGTTTTTCATGGGTCAAATGGCAGTCTAGGTTGATTCCTGAATATGTGCAATACTGAACATTCTCTAACAAGTTATTGTTTGTGTACTGAGGGAGTTGTACTTCCTTTTGGTCTCAATTGTCATTTGACACTTGTTTTCTGATTCAATAGTAGCTTAGTACTGATTATAACCAGTGTTGTAGTTCATCATATCCAAGCAGCAGCTTGTGC
The DNA here is from genome assembly GCA_016271365.2 of Neoceratodus forsteri. Lineage (NCBI taxonomy): Eukaryota > Metazoa > Chordata > Ceratodontiformes > Ceratodontidae > Neoceratodus > Neoceratodus forsteri. The sequence goes on along the minus strand of CM057459.1, from coordinate 667,896,645 downwards.
TGAACTTCACTCAGTGATGCTCCACTACAGCAGATTACTGTATCATCTGCAAGCTAGAAATACAGGCTTGGTCATTCTAGAGTGAGAGCACTGACATAGAATGAAAACAGGAGAACAAACCCTGATGTACACCACTCTTTCTGTGCTGCACAGAAAGGCGTGGGAACTGTAGAGAGTGGGCAGTCACGTAAATTGAGAAATAGGAGAACAAAACCCAGGGGTACACCACAATATTTTTGTACTGGGCAGACAGGCTTGGGCTTTCAAGGGGACAGACACTGGCATAGATTGGAAACAGGAGCAGAAAAGCCTGATGTACACCATTCGTTTTCTATGCTCGACAGCCAGACCTGAGCATTCTAGAGGAAAGGTAAGGTCACAGACTTGAGAACAGAAAAACCTCTATGCTAGACAGGCAGACCTGGGGTTTCTAGAAACTGTACTGATATATACTGAGAACAGAACCCTGGGGTACACACTGTTTGCTGATTCATCAGACACAAAGGGTTGCAGAAGAAAAAACAAAACCAAAACTAGAAAGACAAATAGCAATAAGCCAACTAAGGCTGCTATAAAAAGGAAAGCTATTAAAGTTAAAAATGAAGGAATTTCCAAAGATTAGATTTTGCTCCCAGTCATGATACCCAGGCCTCTTCTCTCCCCAGATCTATCAGAGAAAGTGAACCTCAGGGGACAGAAAATCATCCTAAATTATCCTTCTTAACGGTGCAATCGACATCAGAAGCAAGAAATGAAGCTATCAATACATCTAACTTACAACCTAAGAGTGCTGCAAACAATTACTTTGACCTATTTTGTCCTGGATAGTAATAGAAACAATACTAAAATACAGTACTGGTTGAAATCTATGGTATCAAAAAAGTGGAAGCAGAAATGCAAGACAAGTTGAAAAATTGGCTCTGTCATCTGTTTCATATTTCTGCCAAAATAGAGGAAATATTTGTTAGTCATCCTTCAAATCTTCAGTTTGCAGATTGTGTACTTACGTATATTGATTCTAAAGATTCAGCAACACAGATTTGGTCACAAAGGTTCATATTAAAATCAAGTGGCATAAATATCCCCCCCCCCCCAACACACACACAAAAAGTCCCAAAGTATTTTGAAGAACAATTGTCTTATGACTTCAATAGGCAAGCAGAGGCTGATAACCACAGGGTTAATAGAGTAATTGTGTAATAAACAAATATGTTACAGATCATAAGCAATTTTGGAGAGGAAGAACTCTTTCCCTTTTCAGTTGGAAGGTCTCTGCTAAAGAAACAATAGGAAAAAATAAAGAAGGACATAGCAGCATTTCTTTCTGGTACAGTAGTAGCCAAAGACATGGTCAGATACTTCCAGATATTTCACAAAATTTCTAAGGAGTTTCTTTCTGCTGCCCCTACTGTGGAACTGCAGAAGCAGGAGATTTCTCTAAAAATATCACGGACATTTCAGGAAATATCTGATAATGTCTTTGGCTATGACAGCACTTTTGAAGCTGATTTGGGGGAGGACAGAATTGAATGAGTTATACTATTTAAAGGTACTTCTGATAGCCTCCAAATATATGTTATCTTTAGGACTTCCCAACTGGCAACATCAGTTTTAGCAACCTCTTCCATCCTTGATAGTCTTGGTATCTTTTTGGTAGATATAAATAACTTGCGGAGTAATTGTAATCCAATTCATCCAGGTTCATATAGAGTGGAGTCTAACTGCACTACTGAAAACAACTTAGAATCTCTCATTTGTAAACACATTGATATTGCAACCCATAACAGGTTTTCCTTATTACAGGAACATCCTGTCAATTGACCAGAACCTCATCAAACTGTAGCTCAACAGGTATTAACTAATGATCCAAATTGTTTAAGTATTCTTTCTTGGAACACTGAGGGAGTAGGTGCCAAAATGGCAGATAATGAGGTTTATAATTTCCTCACTTTTTATGATATTTTGTGGCTTCAAGAAACATGCTGGCATGACATCGCCCCTCCCATGATACCTGGCCATTCTTCTTACATTATGCCCAATACAGAAATAGAAAGATTTGGCAGGTACCAAGCTGGTCTGGCCATTTTCTAAGAACCTCATTGGACTTCCTGATTTCTGAAATTAACTATAATCAGTCATTTATACTAATACTTAAATTAGAGACTAACAATATCAAAATCAATTTAGTTAATGTATATTTATTTATTCATTTATTAGATCATCGGTTTACAAACCTTTGTGTCATAGACTCATTTACAAAGGCACCTCGTCAATATATATACCCCCTAGGACTAGCAAAATTTATGTTTCTCTTATTTGACAAAATCGAGCTATTGGTAGAACTGACATCCAAGTTTGAGAACCCCCCAAAAAGTGGTCTCATTGGCCTTGATGAGCTATTACACCATACATCCCTACTCTCTGGAAAAAACAAAGTGATCATCCAAGGTGACATCAACCTAAACTGGCATGGGAAATGCCAGACCACCTTGCTCACCAAAATCCAGAGCCATAACCTCCTTCAGCTTATTACTGAGCCCACTAGGACTGCATCTCACTGTAACTCTTGCACTCTCTTAGACTGGATACTAACAAACTGACCCAAGCACATCCAGCCTGCTGGCACACTTGCAGATGCCATTTCTGATCACGCCCCTATTTTTTGCATCTTGGGATCAACCTCACCCCTTCCTGAAAAACCATGCCTCACCACCTTCCAAAACTATGCCAACCTGAATCAGCAAAATTTTCTTCAGGATGTGGTCAGTATTGATTGGTCTGATCTCTACAACTCTCAAGATGTCCAGTCTGCCCTGGCCATCTTCATCGCTAAATTCTCAGCACTGCAGGATCATCACTCCCCTCTTATAACTCACCTTGTCAAGGGAAAACACACTAGAAGGCTCAAAAAAGGATTTACTAGCTAAATGAATAGAGAGAGACAGGAGCTGGAGCTGTTTCAAGTCCTCAGGACTTCCAGCGGACTATAACACCTATAGGATGTTAAGGAATGCCTGCAAAAAGGCTATAAGGTTAGCAAAACACTCCTACTGCAAAAACCTACTAACCAATGCCTCTGATGACCCCAAAAAGTTCTGGTCCCACATAAAAACCTTCCTGGGATCCACTCCGTCATCTATCCCTAATGAAATGATCCTTAATGGAACTCACTGCAACAATCCTCTGACCATTGCTAACTTCCTTAAAAATCAGTTCTCAGACCTAACTAAATTCACTTCCTCGTTCCCCACCTCACAGCAAATGACTCCAGCTTCTTCTAGCAGGGCTGCTGCAGCCCCCTTCTTTCGCTTTAGGACCATTACTTCGAAGGAGGTTACACAACTTCTTAGCTTGATCTCATATAGTGCAGCTTCAGGCTCAGACAGTATTGAGCCCAGGCTTCTAAAAATAGCTGCCCCTATCATTGCTGCTCCTCTGGCCAAAATGTTCACCCTTTCCTTATGTCAAAGTAGCTTTCCTGACATCTGGAAGACAATGAGAGTCACCCCTATCATTAAAAAGGGTGACCGAAATGACCCCTCAAACTATAGGCCTATAGCCATCCTGTCGGTGCTAAGCCAAACCCTAGAAAAACTAGTTTCCACTCAAACCATAGAATTTCTCTTCAAACATGACCTTCTAACAACTGCCCAGCATGGTTTTCGCAAAGGTCACAGCACCTCTACTGCCCTGCTTAAATTTACCACAGACACCCTGACTGCCATGGACTCGGATCTTCTAACAGGGGTGGTCTTCATTGACATGACAAAGGCTTTGACCTTGTGAGTGACTCCCTTCTCCTCACCACCCTACAATCTATGGGCTTTGCATCTAACATAGTCAGCTGGTTCAGTAAATATCCGTCAAACAGGGTTCAAGTTGTTAAGTTCAACTCATCCTACTCAGATAAAGCTACAATGAATATTGGTGTACCCCAAGGCTCTATCCTGGGACTACTTCTTTTTTCAACTTTCATTAATGACATCACCTCAAATCTCTCTGCTTCCTCCTCCATACTCTATGTGGATGACACTGTCCTCTATACCAGTGCAAAAAATGTATCTGACATCAATCTACGGCTCTCTGTTGACTTCCAACGCATACAATCCTGGCTCTCGGATCATAAACTTGTTCTTAATGAGACCAAAACCCAGTCGATGCTATTTGGCACCCCCTGAAAACTCAAATCATACTAAAACAACTTCAGGGTCTCCTGCCTAGATGGCTCACCCACTGGCTTAGTTACCTCTTTTAAGTACCTAGGTGTCACCTTGGATCAGTCTTTAAACTTTGAACATCACATTTTGAACATGTGTAAGTCTGTTAACTCCAAGCTAGGTGTAGCATATCGTACTAGCTATGTTTTAACCCCCTCAGTGAGACTAGCTATTGCCCGAGGCATACTTCTACCGACCCTGACCTATGGAGAATCTTCTTATGCCGCCATACCTAAAGCAAATCTCCATAGATGGGATGTTGCCTACAATAATATATATTGGTATGCTGCCTCATCCCATAGGTAGAAACACCACTGCCTCCTCTACTCAGATCATAACTGGCTATCTTCTAATGCCACAAGGCTCTACTCCCTTGGCTCCACTCTAGACAGTATTATGAGGTCTCAAACCCCTAAATCACTGGCGGTACTGCTCAGGCAGAGCAACTATGGTCTGTGCTCAACTGATAAATTCTTCTTAAGTATGCCAAAATACTCAACCACCAAAGGCTCCTGTGCTTTTGCCCACTAGGCTCCTTGGCTATGGAACTCCTGCCCCCTAGACGTCCACCTAGCACCCACTCTTGACACTTTAAAAAAAGCTCTCCATCACTACCTCATCTCATCCAACCAATGCTCCTGCTTTAAACCTCCTTAGCTCCTTGTTCCCATCCCTGGCTACAGTTCTTAACCTGCTCCTGCCAAATACCATTTTAATGTCTTTTCTTATGCCTCTTCCCAGATGTATCCCCAACTTGACAGGCTGCACGTGTAATGCCACCCTGTACCTAACCTAACCTAACCTATTTCAGCTTGCCTATCCCCTGCATCTAACCCCTCTTGCACTTATTTGTTCAGTTCCCCTGCCTTTTGCATCAGAACAATTTTGCCTATTGACCCCTGTGAGGTATATCCTCTCTCACCTTTTTCCCCTGCCACACCCACTACTTGCCTTGGCTCCTATCTCTGAAACTTACCCTACAATAATCTCCATTTTCCTATCCCCTGCATCTAAACCCCTTAGCACTTATTTGTTTTGATTCCCATATTTTCCTTGTCTGTATAAAATTGTTTTTTCTCCAGGGTCATAGCTGCTGTATGTCCATTTTTTTTCTTGAATTTGTTGGTCATGTATTCTCTGAGTTATCCCTTGTATATTGTAACAATACTGTTTTTACTCTACTGCCAATATGTCTCATCCAACTACTATAACTGTAAATATATGTCCTGTTACCTGCTCTCAATACCTTGTATCTTATTTGTTCTGCATAACCTGCTGTAGAATACCACTGTGTATTCCTTGCTGTATCTACCTTCTGTTGTTTTCTCTGTATTGTTACCCTGTTGTATTCTCTGTAATGTTACCCTGTAACCTCCTGGGTCGTGCCTTAAAATAGTCATCTCTATGGATAGCGCACCTACTCGGTAAACAAAAACTAAATAAATAATTCTTGGTGATTTTAATGTTAGGATACCTAGATTGGCAGGTTCTAATGAATTTGAGGATGAGCTACAACTAAGGCTTAATCTGATAAATCCAAAACAAAATATTTATTTATTTTAGTCTTTGGTAACCGGGTAACGCTCACTAGGCACAAGTGCTTGTTTTCAGGGGCAATCTGGGAGCACTGGGTGGTTAAGTGTCTTGCTCAGAATCACACAGTATGCAAGTGGAGGTTGTGAGAATCAAACCAAGGTCTGGTCTGCTGGATGCACCAAGCTCGTTCACAGCTCATTACTCTAACCTCTAGGCTATACTGCCAGCCCAAATATAGGGAAGAAGTCTAAGGATACTAAATGTAATCAACAAGGTCAACTGCTTAATGAAATAATGACCAGCATGGACTTTTTTGTTGTGAATAGCAGGACTCAGGGAGATTTAGAGGGAGAATTTACCTTTATGGGCCCTGTGGGATCTCTGACTATAAATTTGGCCTTGATTAATCAATGTGCTCTGGAAAACCTTCTAGAGTTTAAAGTTCTGGATTGGTCTGACTCAGCACATTTACCGACCCTCATTACGTTTTGTTGTCCAAATCTCAATGGGAAAACAGATTCTGATTTTCCTATTGAGAACACATTAGAGGTAACAAATAGTAAGAGATTAAGATTACAAAATGATGTGGTAAACGCATTCTCCATGAGACTTATCTCAGAACCTGTATCTACCCTGAGATTTGGAATAGTCTCTAGTACAGATAAAGGTAATACTGATGCTATAGATACATGCTTAGAAATCAATTCATTCATTTATTTAAGTGTTTCACCAGGAAGACATGCTGAGTGGAGATACCACTCGATTCCAGATGTGTCCTGGGGGAAGAGGAGCAAAATACAGACAGTAAATATTATACAAGTCTACACAATTGTGCAAGGGACATAGATCTTGTATCAATAGATTAACAGAGCTCCCATGAATGACAGCACCGAGGTAAACTTAACAAGCAACTAGCAATAGCAGCAGCTGTACAACAGAAAAGCTGTACAACAGAAAAATGGGATAGTGCTGAGGACATTTGATATCTGAATCCCTAACACTGCTCAGGTTTTTATAGAACTAGGGTGGGAACAGCAGCGGAACCAACATGAATTTTTGGGCTACCTAGCCCATGTTCAAGGATGCTGTGCATAGCGCACTAGGTGCAAGGATCCTGCTAAATGAGGGTCTATAGCTGTGTGGTGTGGGGCGCCACTACTAGATGATTCCAGGTGCAGACGCATATGGAGGAGAAGTGTGTCTTTAGGAGGTGGCTGAGATGCTGAGAGTTTGTGATGAGTCTGATGTCTGCCAGTAACGTACTCCAAAGTTTGGGCATGTGGTATCTGAAAACTGCTTTGCCTTTAGCTGAACCCATGAATGGGACATGAAAAAGCCTGGAGTCAGTGCTCCTGAGGGAGTAGACAGGCAGTGATTGGGTTGGGAGGGTGGATTCAAGATGGGGGAAAGGTACTGTGCCCAGTATTTCGCTATGGTCCTGATGCATTGTATCTGCCTGTGATTGTGGAGTGAGGACAGGTCAAGGGACCTGTAGAGGTCACAGTGGTGAGTTGTGGGGGGGGGCAGTCCAAGATGAAGCGACAGAAGGAATGAAAGAGTGTGTCAATACTGGCAAGGGAGGATATGGGCACAGTACCATAGACTACATCACCATAGTCAAGAAAAGGGAGGATCATCTTCTGAACAATTACCTTCCAGGTAGACAGCGGGATACAGTCCTTGTTGTGATATAAGTCTCCTAATTTTGGATGCAGTTTCTTGTGGATCAAGTCGATATGTGTGGAGAAATCAAGGTGCTGGTTGAGCCAGACTCCTAAGTATCTGAAGGAGGTGCAAGTCTCCATGGGAGTCCCATCGATGATGAGGAAGGTGGGAGTGAGAAGAGATGGGAGAGTCTTTGACGTAAGCCGAAAGTTAGGGAGAAAGTTTTCTTAGTATTGTGAAACAGCTGGCTTGAGCAGAACCAGAGCTGAATAGCATTGAAGTCCTCCTGCAGTGTAGAGGCCACAACAGCAGGGGAGGGGCCTGATGCATACAGGACAGTGTCGTCAGCATACATGTGAATGGGCATACAGAGGGTAGGTCATTCAGTAAAACGGAGAGGAGTATCGGTCCTAGGACTGAGCCTTGGGGGACGCTGGTCTTAAAACCATTATTCAGAAAAAACAAGATGAATAGATTCATTAAACAGACTTGGTTTAATTCAAAATGCAGGACTACTAAATTAAGAATAAACAGACTTGTGAGGTATACTAAGAAGCACAGTACAAGAGAAAATTACATGCACTTAAACAAATGCAGGAAAGATCATAAAACACTTCTTGAGATAGAAAAAGAGGAGTATCATACAAGGATGTGGAATAAATTAAAAAAGGTAGTGTTGGATCAAGATATCAAAACTTTCTGGACACTGGTCAGTCTCGGCTACAATCAATATGCCACCAAGAATGAGGCCTATATAGTATCATGTCTCAGACTTGGGTTGCTCATTTTGAGGCATTATATTTTTCCCCAGTCGAAGAACAAAGGAATACAATCTCAGTTGAGCTATATGATTTTTTATGACTCTATACATTGCCCAGACCAGCTATCTTTTTTTCCAAAGATATACAAGCTTTTACTTCAATCAAAGCCAAGAAAGCTCTAGGCCCTGATCAGATTTTAGCAGATATTTATAAAGCATTCCCAAACTGCTGGACTCCTATTTTTGTTAATATATTCAATAGGTTTTTGCAAGGTGAGGACTTTACTGATTCCTGGAAGGGCAGTATTATATATCTACTTTACAAAAAGGGGCTAGCCACAGATCCCAGTATGTACAGACCCACTAGTCTTCTAGCTGTCCAGTGGTTGCGAGGGTCACGAGGGTGTATTCCAGGAGAGGAGCCCTTCCCGAACCCCCCAACACAAGTGCAGTGCTGCATAGATAGCCCACAGCTGTCCTGTGGTTGCGAGGGTTGCAAGGGTGTATTCCAGCAGAGGAGCCCTCCCCGAACCACCCCAACACAAGTGCAGTGCTTCATAGATAGCCCACAGCTATCCTGTGGTTGCGAGGCTGTATTCCAGCAGAGGAGCCCTCCCTGAACCCCCCCAACACAAGTGCAGTGCTTCACAGATTGCCCGCAACTGTCCTGTGGTAGCGAGGGTCACGAGGGTGTATTCCAGCAGAGCAGCCCTTCCCTAGTCCCCCCAACACAAGTGCAGTGCTGCATGGATAGCCCACAGCTGTCTGGTGGTCATGAGGGTGTATTCCAGCAGAGGAGCCCTCCTCGAATCCCCCAACACAAGCACAGTGCTGCATGGATAGCCACAGGTAGTCAGCAGTAAAAATGGCTCCAATGGCTCTGTGTGAAACTTTTGACCCCACCGCCCCCAACACCACCCTTGGTCAACATTGCAATTTATTCCTCACATCATGTGAGCTCTGAGCTCAAAAACTAATCAGCACTTTTTGCCATTTGCAGCTTATCTGAAACCACCAATAGTGGCCACTGTTTTCAATACCCTGCACTTCTACATGCCTCCACCTCCCCTAAAATCACTTTCTGTTCACATAGGAACTACTCCCTAAGGAATATGGCTTTCTGTTTCATCCTCTTCCTCGTAGCTCCTCCAAACTCTAAGTGCCTTTCCTCATCAGTGCCCCAAATCAATGCAAGTCTTTTCCTGCTGGCTACATCTGCGTTGTTTGGGCTACTGCAAGCAAAAGATTCAGCTGCATCAACTCTAGCTACTGAACAAAAATTCCTACATCACTGCACCCCTACTCTCAGCCTGCCCAACATGGCCCCCAAAAAGGTCACACCCCTAGCATCATTATTTCTGTCATCCCTATCAAACAAAGAACAAAGACAACTAGGTTATCTGATTCATTCCGTCACGTTCAATAAACACCACTGGCATCCCCTGACCTGCCCTCTCCTGTCCCTCCTTTTACTAGCCCTGCTAGCAGATGACATTGAAACCAACCCAGGGCCTACAAATGCACACACTGACCACACTAATGTTACATGGGCTGGACGCCATGGTATCAAAACTGCTCACCTCAATGTATGTAGCCATCCTTCCAAGTTCGCAGAGATAGAGGCCTGGGTGACCCTATATAAACCCCATGTGCTGGGTCTCTTGGAGACCTGGCTAAAACCATACCATGACAATGCCTTGTACCAACTTCAAGGCTATTTCTTCCTCCAGCTAGATAGACCGGGCAGGAAGAGAGGAGGAGGCACTGCACTGTATGTCCAGGACCATATATCAGCTGCCACTGTTGACTGCTCCACTGCCATCTCAATTAGTGAGTGGATTATTACTGAGCTAACCATTAGTGCCTCAAAAAAACTTTACGTTGGCTGTTGCTACAGCCCCCCTCCAGCTACTGCCCAGGGACTGTCTAGCTTACTGTCTGGTCTAGCATGCACCACCCCATCTAGAGATGTCTTCCTACTGGGGGATTTCAATCTCAGTTGGACAGCAAACTCAATCCCTGACTACGCAGCCCTACTAAAGCCACAAAACCTAGAGCAAGTAATCTCGACTACAACAAGATTCAACCAACACACACCAAACCACTCTGTCCTTGATTGGATTCTAACTAACTGGTCTGACCTACTCCTCCAAACAGGCACCATGTCGGACACAATTAGAGACCACTCCCCCATCTACATCGTTGAGAACAATAAGTCAGTTCACTCACCAGCAAAATTACTGTCCTTCAGAAATTTCAGCAACCAGAATCATGAACCTGCGACTAGGGAAGCAATGACCTTAAACTGGTCCTCCCTATACCGGCTTGAAAATGTCTCCTCTGCTGTCCAGTACTTCACCAGCACCCTTCAGAAACTACAGGACCAGTATTTTCACATGAAAACCAGAAGGGTTGGGGAGGCTGCACGCTCTGGATAACAAAAGAACTGTTACTGCAAATGAAGGTCAGGGACTCTAAATGGAGAGCATTCAAAGAGTCTCCATCCTCCCAACTATGGAATGCCTACAGGCAACTGCAAAAGGCCTGTAAGCAGCTGGCAAAGTCACTAAAAGAGAAATACTTCACTGAACTCCAAAAAAATACTCTGGGGAATCCGCATAGTTTCTGGGCCTCAGCTGGGTCCATCCTAAACCCAAACACCAGTAAGAAAATAACACAACTCACATCCCCATAAGGCACCATCAATGACCCTGCTCACATCACTGACCTCCTCAACACTATGTTTACCAACCTGACCCCTTACCTTAGCAAGCTCCCTACTCACCCTCCCTCCAACCTAAACAGTAATGGCAGCCCCTCCACTCCTACAAACTCTGAAGCCTCTACCCCTTCTTTCTATTTCAGGGCAATTGCTCCCAAGACCATTATAAAACTCCAGAAAAACCCTCCCTTCCAGCGGCAGCCCTGGAAATGACATGCTGTACCCTGCTTTCCTGAGGATCATCTCCCCAGCCCTTGTCAAACCACTAACACACATTTTTAACCTTGCCCTGTCTACATCAACAGTGCCTGACACCTGGAAACATGCAAGTGTGGTTCCCATCTTCAAGGCGGGAGACCCCCTATGCCCGGAAAACTATAGTCCCATCTCCCTACTGCCACACCTCAGCAAACTACTTGAGAAAGTAATCCATTCCCAACAAACTGAACATCTCAATAAATACAACCTCCTATGTCCCTTTCAACACAGTTTCCACAAACACCACAGCACCTCCTCTGCCCTGGCAGTCTTTTCAAACCATGTCCTCAGAAATATGGATATGGGTAAGGCTATGGGTGCAGTCTTTGTTGATTTATCGAAGGAGTTTGACCTCATTATCCATCAACTTCTTCTCTCCACACTTCACTTTAACATTTTGGTTGCACCCCTGGACCTGCAGCCTGGTTTCATAGATACCTCACAAACAGGTCCCAGTCTGTGCTTATAGGCAAAGTAGCCTCAGCTTCCCTTCCCACCAGCACTGGAGTTCCTCAGGGATCAATTCTTGGCCCCCTTCTTTTCTCCATGTTTATCAACACTCTACTGGAAGATAGCCTAAACTACAACACACTTCTCTATGTGGACGACCTAGTCCTATTCCATAGTAATAAGTCCCTAGAAGCCATCTCCTCCACTCTCACTGACAGCTATGCAGTGGCTGTTCACTGGTTCACATCCAGAAAACTCCTTGTAAATGGGAAAAAGATGAAGGCCATGCTCTTTGGATCAAAGCCTTTCCTAAACAAGTCAGCCAAGTTAAACTCCTCCCTCACCCTATATACACCAGCAGGACCTCCACTTGAACGGGTCAGCTCTTTCAAATATCTCGGTGTTACCCTTGACCCATCACTCACCTATAATGATCACACAACCCTGACAGTAGATAGGATAAACCAGAAGTTAGGAGTGGCGTAAAGTGCAAGCCACCTGCTATCATCTGAAAATCGTCTCGCCATTGAGCAGGGAAACCTCCTCCCACTCCTTGACTACTGCTCCCCGATCTACTCCCACATGTCCATAAAGCAACACTCCCACCTCAAAACAACATACAGTGCCATCTGTTGCTTTGTTCTCAAAGCCCCCTCCTTAACTCATCACTGTACATTCTACCAGTCCCTTGGATGGCTCTCTCTCCTGGCACGCTTTGATTATACTGCAGACTGCCTAGTCAACAATGCCCTCAGAAGTAACCAGCTGTCCCCATATGCCCCCCTACTCATACACAGAACATCCATGAGACCTCTTAGGGCATCCTCCATTCAGTCCCTGGAAGTTCCCCATGTCTCTACAGTGATGGGCGGTAAGGCCTTCTCTGTCTGTGCCTCCTCCCTCTGGAATCATTTTCCCGTGTCTGTTCATACATCTACATCCCATGCATTTTTCAAATCTAATCTAAAGGCTTGGCTACTGAAAGGCTCCTCCTATAAATGCACACAGGGTAGCACAGGAGACCAAAAGCCTCCATAATCCTATCACTGTCAGGCACTTTCTGCCCATCCTCTTAACCCCCACCCCACCACTGTCCCTGAAGCACAAACCCACATGCTTGACTCTCATACTGCCTCTCAAACCTACCTGTGAGTCCTCCTCCCACATCACTGTACCTGGTCCAGGCCGTGGCTCAAGGATGCATCAAGACTTGGTAGGGCACATCACTAACTGTCCTGCTCTCCAGTTTACTCAGCCTATACTCCCTCACTGTCTAAACTCAGCACACTGTCTGGAAGCCATGCACTGTCTTTTACCACAGGCTCCTCAGGTTAACCTGCTCTCTTTCTCAGGACAGGCATATTACCTAGACTAGATATTGATAAATCTGTTATATTTAAACTGCTCCTTGTCAACCTGTGCAATATGCATAACTATTTTTCTCCTTGCACTTCTACTGGTATTCCTATGGTACTTCACTTACCATTGTTTGTATACCATAAGTAAGCATTTTTCTGTTTGTTGTCTTTCAGTGCTTGTACCGTATAATCAAATTGTATATTATATCTACTGCTTGTATTTATGTACTGCCACCTTGTGGCCCAGGTCATGACTGAAAATGGTCCTCTGGATCAGTGCACTTATCTGGTTACTAAAAACGTAAATAAATAAATAAGATGCCTCACAAAAGATAGTTTCCAAAATACTACTCTTTGGGTATATGAAAATCATCTTTTGGATGAGGCATGGGATGGTTTCACATATAATAGATCCACTATACAACATTGTTATGTGCTATCTCATCTCATTTACAAATATACTTCTGTTAAAAAAGCTAAGCTTTATTGCTGTTTTGTGAACCATAAGACAGCTTTTGATAGCATTAGCCAAATATTGCTATGGCAAAAACGTTGGGCATTAGGGATAGATCCTTTTTTGCTGGATATCTTAATTAGACTTCATCATAATACCCTGGTACAGGTACACACAATCAATCTGGTAATTTAAACTTCTAAAATACAAACAAATATTGGAGTATGCCAATTATGTGCTTTTGCTCCCATACTGTTTTATTTTATTTATTTCTTTTTGTTTACCAGGTAAGCACACGAGACAACAAGTGCCTATTTTCAGGTGCGACCTGGGAGGTTACAGAGTACATGAGAAACATTATACAGTGTCGTGGTAACATACAGGCCCACGTACACGTGGTTACAGAGTACATGAGAAACATAATACAGAGTCAGGGTAACATACAGGCCCACATACAAGTGGGTGGGAGAGCAAACAGCACACATGGCATTATACAGTAAAGTAGGCAGTACAACAACAGGGTACTTAGCAGCATTGCGAGGTAATGTATATATAAATTTGATAATATAACTATACTGTCCTGACTTCCAGTCTCCTGAAGTATTTAATAGAAAAGTGAGCTTTTCAGCTTATGCTTATGATATTGTTCTGTTTTCTACATCACTGCTTGGGTTACCAAGAAAATTATTGTTAAGTTGTGCAATGAAAATAATCTTCTTATAAACAGAGATAAAACTAAACTGATTGTTTTTGGCAAACAGGAGCAACAAGATAGCAAGGCTATATATAAGGAACCACGCAGCTGAATCGAAAAGCATTATGATTATCAGGGTGTGAGGTTTTCAGACAATTTTCTTTGGAATAAGCACTAAGTTATTGAAAAACTACAGTAGAATGAAAAATGCATTCCCTTTAAGAGATTCATCTGCAAGTTAGGGAAAGGTACCATTAAGGGCCTTCTAACAGCCATAAACACAAAAATTAAATCATGCATTCTCTATGCTGCTGAAATATGGGATTCCTCTAATATTTCATCTTTGGAAATTAACTTGAACATAATATATCGATATGTCTTATCTGTATCAAATTCAGTTCCAGCAGAGGTATTTAGAATTGAACTAGGCCAGTTCTTATCTTCTTTGATGAAGGAAAGATGTTTAATTTTTTTGTTGGGCCTCTTCCTCCTAACAGAGGAATTATTACCCAGACAATGCCTAGAGGAATAGATTAAATATGCCCAGAATTATTTTATTTTTCCATCCATTAAACTAATTAAAGATCATCTGTTCCCCTGGGCAGGGAAATCTCCTTTATAAAAACTATCTTAACGTGTAAACATTAAATTGTTAACCAAATAAAGATAACGATTAGGGATTCTGCAACTGACTTGCTTTTTTTTAAACACATTTTTCTCTGAAATTTTACAAATGGTATAAGCAACTTAAATCATGTCATTATCTCAAACCTTATTTGGCTCATCTGTCTAACCCACTTGAACAAAAAGTAATCACTAGGTTCAGATTGGAACTTTATGAAGCCAATTATATACATTACAGACAAAAATATTCTTGAATAACCACAGCATTCTGTAAATGTGGTACTGAAATAAATGATGACCTAAAACATGTTACTCTCTTGTTTCCATTGTAGAGTTCCACAGTTAAAGAAGCTACTGGTTGGGAGCTATCTTGGCCAATTTCAGCCCCTGCCCCCCGCCGACTGAATAATTTAATACACTTGACCTGACAGTTCTGCATCAGCTTGCTGGTTTTCTGCTGTCACTAAAATTGTGACAACAAATCATGTTACTTTAAAACAACTATTGATTTGAATGTTGGAATGTCATTGCTTATGCTATATAATTGAGGAGTATGGGAGGATAAACCACCTTTTCTCCCCAACAATGGTCACATTGCTCTAAATTTAATTTATAGAATATCAAAGATTACAAGCTACATTACTGCTATGAGGATGTAGGTACCCAGACCTGAACCCTGAGGAGTCCCATTTACTTCTATGATTTACCAGGATTTCTAAAGGCATAATCCTCTCTGATTTCTCTTATCACTATATATATATATATATATATATATATATATATATATATATATATATATATCTATATCAAGTTTGTTTATCATGAAATCATCCAAACTATTGCGTGTTCTTGTATTATCAAGAGCTTACATTTCCTCAGATAATCTGTGTTGTTCATGAATATATATGACATATTTGTAACCTATTGTTCCTCTACTATCCAATAAGATTATCAAAGGCCTAATCCTCTTTGACCACTCCTGTTGTGTATGAATGTAGATGTTACTTGTCACTATCATGAAAATATGCAGTTCACTGTGATACAGTTTAGCAACTTGCATGTATCTTATTCCTTTAGCAGAACTTTAATGGAAGTGGAATTTTAATTTGATTTTATTTGGTATTTAATATTAATAATATTGTAGTGAATTTGTATTTGCATTGCTTGAAACAGCAAATTGTCCATCAATAAATTTGAAACTTGAACTAGTGATAAAAATTTAAATGAAGAAAGCATATATTTGGCATGTACACTTTGACAAAATGGAATATCTAAAGCCAATTTAAAATAGTATAATCCAGCAATAATATTTCACAGAGACACAAATTTAACAGATGACAAAAATATGTCCATCATGTGCAATCCTATTTTTTTCTCACCCACAGGAAAACCCTGCTAATTTAAGGAGGATTTAATTTTACAAAAATGGGGTAAGTGTTGTTCAGTCACAACGGAAGAACATTAGACTTTACCATGCAATCTACTGTTTTTTTTTCTCTTGTGTTTCATGGAAATTTTAGTTCACTAAATATCTGTCAAAATTAGAAAAAATGAATTCTGGGTATAATGGCCCTGCAAAAGGTCATGAAGGCCATAGGGCCTGCTTTTTTTATACTGTTTGCGTGTGACAAATAGAGAGTATGGAATGTAACAAAGAATTTCAACAACAGAAAGGCTTTATTTCATCTGGCACATGAATTATTTTTATGTTCCTTGGGGGCTATTCTCCAACAGACACAATTTACATGTGAATCATGCATAAATTGCCTGTGTGCCTACGCAGCCAGGGACAGGTGCAGAGTGTGCAGATTCACAAACCCAAGCACCCACAGGGCACCTGTCTATGGCCATGACCCCTGACACACAGCAAGATCAGGACTACATGGAGCAGGGAGAGTGAGGCAGGCAGGCATCGAATTGGATGCCCAGCTTGTGTCCCAGAGTAGATTCCCTGTGCCATAGGTGCAGGTGTGTGTGCAAGACATCATGGGTCCAGGTGCTTGAACACTAGGGACACTCATCTGAATGGACACTTGCCTGAATGGTCACCCCAGACCACCCTGGCAGTGCAATGGGCTGGGGCAGAAGTATCCAGGGGTGACCCTGTTGCTGCAGCACCATACCAGTGACCATTGGGGGGCACATACACACTTACAGCAGAGTCCCCAAGGCATAGCAAATCCTGCACCATCCCAGTGCTCTGCACCTTTGTGAATGGCATGGAGTGCAGACACACTCCCTGGCACATCCCAACCTGGCCCAGGTGTGGAGCAGGATGTTTGGCATGGTGATCTGGTGCACAACTGGTGGGCATATCATTGGTGCATGCCGCCGGGCCTTCATGGCATGGGTATTTCTCATAAGGCTGCCTACCTGCTGCAGATATGCATGTGTGTAGGCACTACACCCTTTTGAGAATAGGACTCAATCAGTGTAGCTTGCATACTTTTTTGTGGACTTAACCAGCTAAAAGCAAAACTTATTTCATCTGTGATATTTAAATGGGCTGAGTAAACAATCCATCAACTGCTATGTGGATGTTAATGATCATTACCAAAAAAAAGATGTTGTTTGAAAATGAGAGATGATGTTTAAGCTAATATGTTAATTGGCAGGGTCTGAGATTAGCTAGAAATCAGACCCTATGTACTCCGTATCTGCCTGGTTGTACTGATTGAGACTTGCTGAAACTCCATCCAGAGCACCGCAGTGCCTTCATGGCCCCAGACTCTCCCAATGTTAGGAGTCACCCCAGCCTGAGAGATTGCCACTTTGATGAAGTACTCCCTGTTGAGGAAGAAAGTACCATATTCCTCACACATAGGAATAGAAACCACTCCTCTGGACTGTTGGCCGACAGGGTATAAAAGTCAGTCTACAGTGCAGAGAATGTGAAATGGTCTATTCCTTCCAGTTGCAATCAACCCAGACAGAAGAATCTGCCTTTTAGGTAAATGTCAACTGATACACTCTATAATTCATTTGCTGCCATCAATCAACTCCTCATCCTCGAGGAATGGGTCATATAGATTTATAATTATCTAGTCATGTTCTGTTATTTTGGATATCCCTAAGCTTTCCATGTGTGGAAACTGCTTATTACTGTATTGTCTTTGATCTTATGTTACCTGACTGCTTAATGCCTGTATTTGTACTCGTCCGGGTCATTCCTGAAAATAGGCAGGGCCATTGCTTAGTGTACTTACCCAGTCATCAAAGCAAATAAATAAATAAATAATGAGCCCTCAAAGACAGTTTGTTCTCCATGATGAGCAATTTCAAGCAAACCTGCTCCAGCCTCTGCTGGTGTCTCCAACAGCTGGAGCTCATCGTTGTACCATGAGAAGAAGCAGGGTTTGAATTCCAGTTGATATAAGACTCTACCAGTTATTATATAACAATATCAACCACAGGATAACATAATACAGTATTAGACAACTTATCACAAATGTGTACAGCCAGCTTTTTTCTTTTAGGTAACTCTTGAAGTTTTTCTGAACATAGCATGAATGGAACAGTGCATAGGGACAGTAGCAGTCTGCCATAATATAAAGTTGCACTATTGAGAAGTTCTTTAGATGTAGTCCAGTATCAGCATTGACTACCGAGAGCATGTGCTTATCGATAGCTCTCAGACACCTTTGATTGTATTTAGGCAATAACTGGGCATATAAAAGATCGTAGCTGAAGGCTAGCAGAAAAAAGAGGTAAGGAGCAAGTAAGGTTAGGTGATCCTCTCCCCGTACAAGTCCTTGGTTAGATTATACCTGGAGTATTGCATTCAGTTCTGGTTTCTACATGACAGAAAGGACATACAAGTGACTGAGAGGGTCCATAATAGGACCTGCAAGCTGATTAATGGCTTTGGATGCCAGAACGACAAGGTAAGACTGGACAAATTCAAGTTATGCAGCCCAAAGGAGGGTGAGATGGGAGATCAGCATTGTGTTCCAAAAATTAAAGGGGATGGATGAGATGGAGCATAGACAGATGTCTGAACTGGCAAGTGCAAGCAGAACTAGAGAGCATGCACTCAAAGTGTGGGGGGGAGGGAGGTCAGGGAAAGCCTTTGACAGACTGTGGTTAAAGACGTGGAGGAGTCATCTTGGTAAGGTTGTGAAAGTTAGCAGTGTACTGGGATTCCGGTTGATAAAGTTGGATGTGTATCCATACTCAAATTGCGTATACAGTATTTACTACTGTACAGTAGGAAATGAGGACATGATGGACCCTGGGGACTTTCTGCCACCATAGTACTATTACTATGTTAATCTAGCCAAACTGAGGCTGCCCTTGTTTTTACAATGTGGTGCTATATGAACAGACAGGTCAATTTATAGACACTATACTTTAAGAAAATCCCTAAACGTCCACTAGAAGGAGGAGTAATCACTGTGGGCTGTATACTTTTACAATACATGTCAAGTGACAGTGATTTTCATTGTGTTTTAAATGTTATGGTATGGTACGTATTTGAAGGGACTCTGTAACATCAGTTAAGAATAAAAAAACAAGTTGCTGCATCAACGTATGGTCTGAAAACAAAACAAAATGGTAATAAATGTTAACTGAAAATAGAAAATACTGTCAGAATTGAGGTTTCAACCATAGGTCTTCTTTGGGAATTATTTAAAAGAGAAAAACATGTTTTTCCTTTTAGATAATTCCTGAAGAAGACCTATGGTAGAAACATCTGTTCTAACTCTATTTACTATTTTCAGTGTACATTTGATATTACCAGTTTGATCAGTTAAGAATCTTTGTTAAAGATCAACTTCCAATATTATTTTTTATGCTAGCTTGTTTAAAAGGAAGCTGGAATTTGTCTCTGAAGTATCAGTACTTTTTCTGGAGTATTATTTGAAATATTCAGGGAGATAAAGATGAGCAGTGATACCAGAACGAGACAATGGTACAGTAAAACACATTGGCCAGGACATTCAAACTGTTTTTGCAATTGTAAAACACATTAGTAACTTGCTAACACAACTTTGTGGCCCCAAAGCAGGAAAGGACAACAAAATGCCATTTTGAATAGCATAGCTACTGAGTTGTTAATTCATTTGGGACCAGCCCTAAAACATGATGGTGTGCCTATGCAAGGCATCTGATAACGCCGCGCATATAGGTGCACTTGCATATTGGTAGGTTTGGAGAGGTGGTAAGTAGCTGTCTGTGCCAGGTTAAGTACTGCTACCCCAAACCAGGTCTTACCAACTGCAACCCCTAAATGCTGCCACCTGCCCCCAAACACCCCACTGGTACCTGTGCTTATTATACTTATTGTCCCTGGTGTTAAGTGGTGCCCCCCAACCCCAAACATCCTGCTGATATTAATTACTTTCTTTTTTGGTTTCCAGTGATCCCCCTGCCCCAACCCCTACTATTTTTCTTGGTTTCCATTGGTCCTCCCCCACCCAGTCCTGATGCTCCACTCCACCATAGGCTCAACTCCCAGCTGACCTGCCCTGTCCCCAAAGTGCTCCCCCTCAGTGAAAGGCACAGACACCTCCATGGTTAGCCACCTACTGATAGTACACAATCATGCACCTGCTGTAGTTGCAGCTGATTACAGTATGCATGCAATCGCGAACTGTTAATCAGTGGCTGGCCATGGAGCAGAGCAGAGGGTCTGTGCTGGTCACACAGGATGAGACACACTTGGGATAGGGTCGTTCAGGGGGAGTCGAGCCTAAGAGGGGATGTGCCAGGGACAGTATAAGTGGGCCAAAGTGGGGGTATTCGAACCAAGGGGGCAACCACTGCACGTCATGGAAGAAAACAATAAATATTGGCAGGGAGTTGGCAGGGTTGGGGAACCACTGGACACTAGGGAAGAAAGTAATAAACATCAGCAGGATGCTCAGGGATGGTGGGGAACCACTGGACACCAGGTAAAATAATAATACATATCCACAGGGAATGTTACTGACAGCCATGGCAGGAAGGTGCAGGTGGTGGGACCATTGGGCAGCAGGGACGTGGTACTTTACGATGTATTTATGTATCATGTTATTTCAAAAGATGTACCATGACAGACATCTTGAGCTGATGACAGCTTGTACATGGTCAGCAGTCTTTAGTGTGACAGGAGGGTCACAATGTGTGTATGCTCTAGGCCTGTAATGAGGCCCTACTGAGATGCTAATGACCCTGTAGCACCTTGCTGGTGCTACAGGGTCATTTGCATCTTAAAGTACAAATATCGCTAGATTGCTCCAGTGCAGTAATCCACCATTATTAGGCCCTAGTAGCCGTTTGCTCCCGCAGAAATGCTTTCTGTATTCCTATTGGCCACATACATTATGTGGTGCAGGGGCTGGTGATTGGATAGGGCCTAGCTGATTGATTGGAACATGCCTTTAGAGCTGACAAAGTGCCCATGCATCTTCCAATGTACCTCTGGTTCACTCCAGACACTAATTTGCTTCTGAAGCAAACATTTAACAGGACCAAACCATAACCTATGAATATCCTGGCCTTTGTTTTCACCAATATCGTACTTTTGAATGAGTATTAGAGATAATTGTATTTCACAGTGTCTTTCATGTTTAGAAATTGTTGAAATTCAACTGTCTTAAATTCTTGTAATGTGAGCAGTGGCCTCGTTCGATGACTTACCCATATTTTTATTTGTGTCCTTTTTTGTATTTATCTTTCAATACTGTTTTACCCAAACTGGGTGGTCTCTTCTCAAATACTCAAGCCAGACTCCGCTGGGTTTTGCTAATATGGAAAAGTTTAATCTGTGAATCCCACTTGGTGCTAAATGCAGGAAAGACAAAGGTTATGACACTCCACGCTACCTATATAATGAGAAAAATTATTACTTCTGCTTTTACCATTTCTTCAGCACATGGAGGCAACTTACACAAAGTTGTTTCCTATAGTTAGTTGGGATTCTGGCTGGATCCAGCTTGTCTTGGTGCCACTCATACTTATAAATTAATAAATAACCTAAGACAAGAAAATAAGATTTCCTTACAGGAACATGAACATTTTGCCTCCCTCCTCTAATCTGCTAAAGATGTAATTGTCCAAGTCACAATTTTACTGCTTTTTGACTATGCAGATTTTTATTAGTCATGTCCCCCAGAGCTATTTAAATAGAGTTAACAATTTGTACAGTAGTTTGCAGCCAATGTGCCCCTGGTTGTCTTTTTAGCACTTATCACTGCAAAATGTACAGGGATTTAAACTGGATTCCCTTGGAAGACAAGCATAAATAGTGTTTAACTCTACTTATGCTTAACTGCCTTAAGGGCTTTACTCCTGACTGCCTTTTCTCTCATTCTGGTATAAAGCCATCTCCTAGATGTCTAGGTCTAGACAACTTTATGGAGCTGGTTATTTCTAACATTAATTCTAACAGACTTTTACTGTCTTTTAGCTATGAAGACCAAGTGGTTTTGAATGCTCTTCCACTCTCATTCTCCAAAGTTAATAAACCACTGTTTCACAAATATAGTATTCAGCATTTTGCTCTCAGACCTATACTGTATGGCTGTTTGCCTACCACTTAATAAACAGATGTTAGCTTGCTGTGCAGTCATTATGTTGTTGTGTATGTTTTTATTATAGGTGCACACTACAGTAACTCCCCAATAGTTAGGGTTGAGTGAGAGGTTCAATGTTTAACCCCTAAATTTACACCTTAATAGCTTTGGCAGTGTTTGGTGAAATTAAGTGAAACTTTGCATGGCCTGTCTAGGTGGCAAGATGTAAATCTTTAGAAAGTTTCATCATAGCAGCTCATGCAGTTTCTGAGATCCACATATGCCATGTTCCTGAAGAGGTCTAATTGTTTTCCTGTACATAACATGGGATTTGGGTTTGCTCTCAGGTACAGCCTACACTAAATTGATTTTTTTTCTGAACTTTTCAGGGTAGAAGGATGCTGTGCCAAAGTATTGCCTTTGTACAGTTTTGTAAAAAATATTACATGGTTCCAGAACTACAAAGATTTAAAGTTTTTTTTTCTGTACTGAGCAGGCTCAGCTGGGTTTTGGCATAACGTTCTGACACAATGCCAAAATTTCTGTGTTTCAAGACTGTTTTTGGTTTCTCACCATTTGCTTCTCACAGCACAACATTTTTCTTTTGGTGATGTGAAAGCCACCATCTTCATGTTTTCCCCTTGAACTAAATAACATGGAAAAGACATACAAATGGTGCAATTTTGCAAGAACGAACACGTGAATCATTTAACTAGATTCCAAATACCTTTACTGGCCACCCCAAAATCCAAGGTGCCCAGCTTAGCAAGAAGAGCTGTTCACTCATGTTCTCTGTATGAGAACAGTGGGACTTTCTTGAATGCTGAAGCCACTGCTGGATGTTATCTTGCCAGCTTCAGATGAAGCAGTAAGCTGATGATCCCCTGTTCTGTCTGTTTCTCTGTCTATCCATCTACCTCTCTATCTTTCTAGATCTCTAACTAATTAAAATAATTATCATGTGGACCAGGGTGCCCAACCCAGGTTCTACTTCTCTCTCCAGACTACCTGCCCTTTCCAGTATTTATTTATTTTTAAATATGAAATATAAGCTCCTTATACATCCTTGTAGGGAACAGCTGCTTACTCAGCCAAAACCACTGAGAAGTGGGGGCAATTGTGTATGAGATAACTGTCTTTTATTGCCCTCAAACCCTAGTATAAGCAGACCAGAATGCCCAACCCAGTACTGCTTCTTGTGAGCCCCCTTCCCTCCAGGTCATCCTTCCCCCTTTGCTGAAAAGTAGCCCAACACTGGGGTGCCAAATCCCCTGTGTCAGAATGTGAGTTGAAATATAGAAACATAGAAGTTGTTGGCAAAAAAGGACACCTTGTCCATCTAGTGTGCCCTAATATTCCCTACCTACTGTGTAACTGCAGACCCTACATGATTGCCGGTCTGACCCCCCCAGCCCTGTTACTATGGTTCCCTTGTGTCTATTCCATGCATGCTTGAATCCTGTTACCATATGGGTAACCATCATCTCTGTTGGGAGTTTGTTCCAGACATCCACCACCCTTTCCATAAAGAAGTACTCCCTCCCCTTCCCTCTCTGAACTTCCCCCCTCCAGCTTCAAATCATGCCCTCTTGTCCTTGAGCATCTCTTTCTCTGTAAAATGTTACCTTATTGTATCTAATTAATACCCTTGAAGTATCTGAATGTTTCTGACATCTCTTCCCTTTTCCTTCCATCCTCTAGAGAATACATCTTTAAATCCTTGAGTCTTTCCTCCTAGGACTTCTGATGCAGTCTGTTCACCATTTTGGTTGCCCACCTCTGTACTGCCTCCACCTAATCTATGTCCTCCCTGAGATGGGGTGTCCAGAATTGGGCACAGTATTCCAGGTGTGGCCTCACCATTGATCTATACAGGGATAACAGGGGTAGTCAAGTCAAATAAAGAAAACTGTCACTCAGTGATTGTTTCTTAAATCTGTGAAAATGAACATGGTTCCTCAGTGATGTGACACACCCACACCACACCACCCTGACCTCCCACTCAGCACTCACCACTCCACATACCCACACAAACCCCACACACACACACACACACACATTCACTAACATGAACATGTCCCACGGTGTAGATTTGCTGCGGGAACTGTTGACTGCAATATGAGAAAAATAGGTAAGTGCAGTTTAATGTACTGTATTTCAGTGGGGTTTTGACCTTTGATTCATATCTTTGTCATTTTTACATATCTTAACCCAAAATTTTCAACATGGCATTTCTGGGACCCCACCTAATGACCAATGGCAGTGGAATGTTGCAAATCTGACTCAAAAGGTGATTTTGTGGTCGTTTTATGAAATTACCTGTCAGGTGGGATTTGACAATTGTTCCCATCCTTGTTCATGAGGTGGGCCACAATGCTACAAATTTGGGGTCAAAATCTATAAAAAATGAGAAAGTTTTGAGTGTACATTTAATTATTTCAATGTGCAGTCATAACTTTGATCATTTTAAATATTGTGACCCCAAATTTTCAACATAGCCATTTTTTCACACCACCTCATGAATGTGACAGCTGTCATTTTTCAAATTTTGGGCATAATGTGTTTTCACACCTGTGATATGAAATGACATTATGGTGGTGCAGAATGATGTTTTGGCTGGGATTTGAAAATGTACACCTGCTGGGTTCATGAGATGGGGGTAATAAGAAGACTACAATGGGAATTCAGAGAAAAATACAATAACATACCAGGCTATGGGTGAACATTTCAGTATTTCAACATTCACTCATAACTTTGTTAATTTTCAATATTCTGACTCCAAAATTTCAACATAGCCATTCTACCACACCACCTCATAAATATGACAGGTGTCATTTTTAAAAAATCTTGCACAAGACATGTGTCTCACTTCTGGATTAAAATAACATTTCAGCTAATATATTATAAATGCTACATGTCATGTCTATAAGGGGAGTCATAAAATGACTTCTTGAAAATTTTGGGTTAAAATTAATTATATATATATATATATATATATATACACACACACACACACACACATACATATATATACACACACACACACACACACACTCCAGAAACATACATGCCTAATGCAGGGAGCTTTAGGGTTGACAATCCCTAGGAAGAGTCCACCCCTGATTTGCTTAAGGGGTGGAGTTGGGGTTTTACAGTTGAAAACCCTAAAGCCACATTTCAGTACTTTTGTCACTTTAGCCTGAACCCTAAATGGTGCATTAATGGAGTTTTTTTGCAAAGAATTTCCTTACTTTTTGAGATAGGATAGTCATATCCTTATGTGTTTGTCGGGCCTTGTGCTCCTATCCATCTATAGTTTTTCAGATAGTGTGATCACACCCTTATTTGTCTGTGGGAGTGTAGGGCCCCCATACTGTAGCTCCATAGATGTGTATATGTATATTGTAGTGGGACTGCAGGGCCTTTTGGATCCTGCATCTCCATTTGTAGCACAATAGCAAGTAAATTGTCAGCATAACCTTGTTATTACAAAACCTCATTAACCCAGTACAGAAATTGTTTAAATCCCTGCCAAAATGTCATTCTGTACTACCGAAACATGATTCCGTGCCAGAAGCATGAACATACATTTTAGAAAAGATTTGAAAAATTACAGCTGCTGCATTCACGAGCTGATGTAAATTTGGGGTGAAAATATTGAAAATACGAAAGTTACGAGCGAGCATAGCTTAATTTCAATGAGTGCTCTTAACATTGTCATTTTAACATGTTTTGACCCCAAATTTTGAACATACCCTTCTTATGACATCTCCTCATGAACAAGGTGGTGGAAATTTTTAAATCTCACCTGAAAGGTGATTTCACCAAGCAACCATGAAATTGCCTTTTGGGGCAGATTTCCATAATTCCACTGACATTGTTCAGGAGGTGAGGTCTCAGAAATGCCAAGTTGAACATTTTGGTGTTAAAATATGCAAAACTGGTAATGTTATGCACCAAAGCTGAAAACCTCATTGAAATGCATTGAACCATACTTACCTTATTTCTCATACAGCAGTCACCAGTTCCAGCAGCCAGATGTGTCTTCAATCGTAGAGTGGATCATCACCCTGGTACCTTTTCAGGTGAGTGAGGGTGTAGGAGGGGGTCTAGGGGCGGGGTGGTGGGTGCTTAGTGGGTGCTTGGGGTGGGGGCACATCGTAGAGGGACTTTTTTGTGGGAAAAAAGACATTGAGGGACTTGGGGGTTCTTTATTTCAGGGACTACACTGAACAGAGCATGGGGGTTGCCACTAGACACCAGGGAAATAAAAATCTTAAATGGAGAGGACACTCAGAGGGTGGAAGTGACACTAGACACTAGGGAATTTAAAAACAATCAATGGGAATGGAGATCGGAGGTTGAGGGGTGCCACTAGACACCAAGGACAATGAAAAAAAATCATGGGGATGGTGATGAAAGGGTGGGGGGATGGTAATGGAAGGTTGGAGAGCCACTAGACACCAGGCTAATAAATAATAAATAGGGGGATGAAAATGATGAATGGGGAGGTTGTGGGGTGCCACTAGACACCAGAGAATGAGAAGAAAATTAAAAGACAGGGAGATCTGAGGTTTGGGGGTGCCACTAGACACCAGGGACTATGAAAACTAATTATGGGTATGGTGATGGAAGAGCTGGTGGGTGTCACTGGACACCAGGGAAATAAATAATAAATATGGGGATGATGATGGAAGGGTGGGAGGTACCACTGCCACTAGACACCTGCGAAAGGAGTTTCCCCTCATGGAAAAGGATCTTTTTTTGTGACTCGTGATATGAACAAAATAATCTTTTTTTGTATCATGAGTCACAAAAAAAGATTTATAGTATTAAAACAACAACATATAAAGGGCATTTCTGCTACAGTTTAGTGCAGAATCTGGTTAAAGGGGTCCCAATAAGCAAACTACATGTGTTGGCCACTCTCCAGCATGTCATTTTTTTGTTTTTTCAGCTTTGTTTTGTTTTTTAGAAAAAAAGGGGCAAACAAGGCGGCAGCAAATGAAAAACTTTTTTCCACCCACAAAAAAAGATGACATCAACATGAATCAAGAATTCTTTATTTGTTTCATACAACTATTTTAACTGAGCATGCTCAGAACCCATTTTTACAAATTTCAGAATTTAATAACTTTGAAATGGATTAATATTTTTTCACCAAGCAAGCAAAATGCACATCTATGGGCTAGCTCCCTTCTACCTTGCAAATGTTAGACCAAAATTCCAAACTTTCTGGGCAGTAGCTAGACTCAAAGAAAACCCATACAACCCAATGGTGAAAAACTATAAAAAAATATATTTTTTTCACTATCCAGATCTTGAAAGCTGCATATCCAACCAGAATGAAGATATTGCAGTTCAACATTTGAGATTTAATATAGAAACCCCCATTTCAACCATATATTATATTGGCATGGTAGTGCCACTATAGTTAGGGTTGCATAGCCATTCCTATGTTAAACTTCAAATTTTTCACTTTAATAACTTTACAACTGTTTGTCCGAGTTGCCTGAAATTCAGAATATAAAAGGAGTTATCATTAATCTCTGGATCTGGAAATTTTTATGTCAATTGGATGTACGGCTGTGGAATCGTAGTGCACTCAAAAACAAGAAATTCCCAACATTCTGTTTTCTTTAGACGCACATATTGGACTGAAGAATGTAGTTGAGTGGGTTAAAATTGGGTGTGCTGCATGTGTCCTGGCTAGCACTGGTGCCTTTTGAAGATGTTGTGAAAAAAATCTTGTTCCGTTCAAAAGTTATAGCACTTTTAGTGCCCCATTATACCCTATGGGAAAATTTATATGTACAGCTTGAAAATTGCTGCAATCATATTTCTTGTGTTGAGCTTGCCCAAAATAGTTTTGTGCTGCTGACATCGTGTTCGGTTAGTGAGAGAGAAACATATAACTCAAAAAATAACGCACTTTTGAACACACCACACATTGGGTTTACTAAATCGGACCCTGAGGAACAGGAATCTGGCATTATTTTGTTAGCAAGTTATCTAGAAATGTGATTTCCACATTTTTTTCACCATTTTGCCAATTTTTGATCGTGTCACTATAATATATTACCGTGGCACTATATGCAAATATGCACAACCATAAAAATATAACCACAACACTATTTTTTACATTCATGGTTGTATTCTCATTATAAAAATAGGAGTGTCACGATCATATTGTGAATGATTGTGACAACATTGTATGACCACATTTTCTTACATGCTGTTTTCTTTGTCACTTGATTGTGGTAAGCTGCATTGTGATACTGGCCTGACAGTTGCTGGGTGACAAGCCCTAGTGCCACAGATGTGCCTTTCAGTAGTGATTTGAAAATGTTCAACAGGCACATAGTTACAGCATTTTGAAGTTCTGAATTTTCCCATAGGATAACATTGTGGGAGTCATTTTCTTTGTCACTTCTTTGTGGCAACATGGATTGTGCTATTGGTCTGAACTTTGCAGGGTGCAAAGTCCTATCCCTACAGGTGTGCTTTTTGGTGGTTAGATATGGAATCATTGAACATGACCATAGTTACAGCATTGCAAAGTTTGAAAATTTCCCCATAGGATTACATTGTGGCAGTGTTTTTTCTTTCTCCCCTCATTGTGGCAACATGGATTACGGTATTGTTCTCAACGTTTTAGGGTGGAAAGGCCTAGTCCCACAGGTGTGCCTTTTGGTGGTTTGGTATTAAAACATTCAACAGGACCACAGTTACATCATTGTAAAGTTCACAAATTTTCCCATAGGACAACATTGTGGCACCCATGACATGTTTCGGGGTCTATAACTCAAAAATGGTTTTAGATACAGACTTTTTGTTGAAAAAATGTCTTATTCCCCCCATGGGGGGCTAAGCGCAGAACTAGTTTAGACACCCTTGAAACCCTTGAAATTTGATTTTTTTTCCTACTGTGTACGGTTCCTGAGATATTTGAGAATTACTGTTGCAACTGGACATGTTCATGTGCATGGCAGATTATTATGCCTTCACAGTTAGCAGTCGCAGTGCTTTTTGGTGCCCATAACTCAGGCATTATGCACACTATGGGCTTTGTCAATACATTGTTGCCAGAACTACTTATTCTCATGATTACAGTGACACTTGCATTTGTTTTTACCACCTATGGTTCACAAGATATGGGAAAATTACTATTACAAGGGTTTCCTGCTTTGTAGGACTGCTGTATGGCACCATACTTAACTATAAGTGGCAGTGTAGGGCCCGAACGGCCAGCATTCCCACACACATACCATTATGCACACATGGGCGGCTAGGCGGGAGGGCCCCGCCCTCCCACCAAGCCATACTACTTACATTACACTTTTAAAAAAAGAAAGGAAATACTGCATCAGACCTACTGAATAAAGCAATGTAATTTCAATAGCAATTAGTCCCCTTTGTCATGCAAGAAACTGTGGCATTCACTTCATCCTGGCAGTGTCACATTTTCCTGAATGACAATAGGGACTAATTGCCATTGAAATTACATTGCTTTACTCAGAAGTTCTGTTGCAGCATTCAGCAGAGTGCTGCAAAATGATATGATGTGTGAGTATGGAATATAGGAAATATCTGAATGAGTATATAGTGGCCTTGGGTAACATCACAAGTGGCAGAGTATAGTGGAGCTATGAGTGATGCTTCCCAAGGTCACTGTGCACAAATTCAGATGTTTCCCGTATTCCATACTCACATATCATGTGTGTGATTTATATAGTAGGGCTTCTGCCTTGTTGTAGGGTTGTGTACTGACTGGGCTGGCATGTTTTGTGGGCTTTTATTTCATGCATGGGCTTTTATTTTGGGGTTGTGAGTTTCTTTTTTTTCTGGTGTTATTCCACAGCTCTGATCTGCTTCTGAATGGGCTGAGGGGGTTCTGTGTTCTGCTTTATGAATGAGTATTCTGTCAGTGTTGTGATTGGTTGCCTGGATTTTGTAGTGTGTTGCGGCTGTTTTTTTGGTGTTACATTTTGTATTGTGATTGGCTCTAGAGTATTTGTGAGCGGGTTCTGTGGTAGCATGGAGTTGGCATTCTGTATCTTTGCTGCAGTTTATTTTATTTCATGGAGTTTTTATTTTATATTTTCTCTTGCATGACATCTGCTGCACAGTGTATTCTACTATGGAGATGAATGTATTTTTAATGCTTATTTGTATGTTTGTGCTACTTTTTTTCTTTATTTCACTTTGTGGAGTGAAGTTGATTCTATGGGGGGAGTTTCACTCTTGTTTTTATTTCTAGTTTGTTTCATGTATTTTTGGATTTCTAAAAGGTCATAACTTTTTTTTCTTTCAGATCTCTGGTTTATTTCACCAGGAGTTACACTTTTGGTTTTATTTTTATTTTCATTCATTTAGTTAGGATTTCCAGTTTATTTCACCAGGAGTTACACCTTTGGTCTCATTTTTTTCCATTCTTTATTTCAGCATTTCTACACTTTTTTTTTTAGTTTATTTCACCAGGGGAACATTTTTTATTTCTGGTCGGTATGAGCTCCATATTTTGTTTCTCTGGATTTTATTTCTGTACTTCAGGGTTTCTTTTACTCTGACTCTGTGCCCGATGTGATGTACCGTGCCTGCTTCTTGCCTTTTACATCATATTGGTGTCCTGTGGGGAGAGAAATGAAGATTTTACTATGTAATAGTTTTAAGATATATTATTATGTGAATTATGATTCCAATACTGTGACTTACCTTGAACCATATTTTTTGTTACTTAAAAGTAGTCACAGGATCATTCAGTGATTTAGACACTGTGGGTATATCTTGTTGATGACAAGTTCACAGTGAGTATATTTGCAATTTATTTAACTGTGAACAGGTCACATTCCATTTATTTAATAGGTGTAAAAATAAACGGTTTTACTTAATGTGATATTCCTTCACCCCATTGTATGTGTGTGTGTGTATATATATATATATATATATATATACACACACATATATAAACATTGCGTGTAGTGCCTTTTTTGACACCAGTGGGTATGCTTTGTGATCCTGTGTCAGTGAGCTGAGTTGGGGAGTAAACTCAGTGACCCTGCTGGATAGAGTGGGTGGGGATGATGCTGTCATTGACACCCCTATGGCCAGGGAATTAAAGCTGCATGGTTGTCCACACAGGCCAGGGTACCATATAGTGAAGACAACTGTCCTCTTGGCATAGGGCCCTTGACCTCTGCATCAGTGGGTCACAGAGGGGCCCTATGCATTGGCTGACAGATGGACTCTTTGCTCTGTGTGTCTGTATCTGCAGCCACATGGAAGTGCAGGGACTAGAGGGCCCTGGCTTCTGGAGCCCACCAAACAGCCCTATGAATTCTTTACATCTGTTACTGCACAGATAGCAAGGGCCTTGTACTTCCATAGGTGGACAGAGTCTTCCCTTGTCACAGAGCCCAAAGGGCCAAGTGTGTCTGCATCTGTTTACCCAGGTCCTGAATGGACCTATGTGAATGAGGATACAATTCCATTATCTAAAAAAGAAAGGAAGTTCTTTGCAAAAAAACTTCATTATTGCACCAGTTTGGGGTTCAGTTAATGACACAAAAATAAAGAAATATGGTGTCAGGTCAGGCCCATCAGCACAGCAGTAGCACTACTGCTTGTGAGACTGGCAACCTGAGTTCAGTAGCGAGCTTGAACCATCAGAGGGCTGGCCATGGGGAGGAGGATTAAGCATTTGGAGGACTGCTCTCCTCCTCTGGATGGGGATCACAGAGTCTGGTGTACACCTATCCCCTAGTGAAGAAGAAAAAGAAGAAGAATCAGCATTTATATAGTGCTTTTCATACACAGTATCCCAAAATGCTTTACAAGCAATGCTAGACTGGTAGTGAAGTGACTGAATGTGTGGTGGCAGCCATACCGCACATCATCACCACACATAGCCTGGATAATTGTATGAACTGGTTTATGGGAAGGGGAATGTTGGCCAGCACACCGGGAATGCTCCCTGCTCTTTGTCAAGAGTGCCTTGAGTTCTTTTACTTCCACGTGGACACCCATCAGGACAACACCAGGATGGGCAGAAGGGACCTCGGTTTAACGTCTCATCCGAAGGGCGGCACAACCATGCATTACAGCACCCCCCCAATACTGCACTCAGATGGCAGCGATTTTTAGGTGCAAGTCCAATTCCAGTGTGAGATGAGAACCCACGACCTTCTGGTCCAGAGGCGGATGTGCTACCAACTGAGCCACGCTGACAGCTGAGTGAGTGAGAAAGGGGAAAGGCACCCAGGACTGCCACAGAGTGCATAGGGAGGTAGGCAGATACCCACATATGGCACGCAGATGTGTGGGTCATGGTGCCATTGCATGCTGCACTCCTCTGGGGGGGAAGAAAAGGGAAAACAGGAAACCCATGACAGCAGGATGGTACATAGACCCTCACAGGTCCTGCACCCAACTAGCTGGCTTACTGGTCCAACTACTGGATCCATTTCATGATGGTGGATTGTGGGACCCTGCCAACCCCACCAAGAAGGGCTAGCCTTGGGGGGTACTGGCTGGTAGTAAGTCCCAGTGAATGTCGGGGTGATAGGGCTGGGGGGGTCCAGCAGATGGGTGCTATCTGAGATGAGGGGGAAATGTAAATTAAAAAAAAGGAAATGTGATGTTAGGTTTTCCAACCCTAACTCCCCACCCCCACACCCCAAGCAGCAAAGTTTAAAAAAATTAGGGGTTTAGGTCTTTGGAGCATTGGCAAATCAGTGGTGGGGTCTTCCTTGGAACTATCAACCCTAATGCTCACCTCATTCCCTGAACAAACAACATCAGCCATGATCTTCTTTCTTTACACAGAGTACACAGGGATCTGCATGAAGAAAGCTACAACAGATTGTGCTGGCGACATGTGATGAGACATACTTCTCTACCTTTGAAGAGTGTATCACAGTGAAGCACTGGATTGCAGCTGTACATTGTGCTTAGGATAGGAGGCTACAAGCCAGGGAAGGGATGAACATTAGGGTTGACAATCCCAAGGAAGACCCCACCACTGATTCACCAAGACTCGGGAGGCCCAAAACTCTAATGTTCTTTCCCTTTGCTGCTTGGGGGGTTGGGGGAGTTAGGGTTGGAAATCCCATAAAACCACATTTCCCTATTATTGCAGCATTAACTTGAACCCTAACTGGTGTGTAATTTGTATGTTAATCACCTGACACTTGCTCTGTATGGGACCGTCATGAGGTTCAGTTAAGGAAGAGAGTATGAGTAAAAAAATATGGTGCAAAACATGCTGAGGTGTTGTTTTTCTGCCAGTTATGTACCGGTAATATTTCCAGATGCAGACATTTGTCATGATTCTTTAAAAAAAACAATAAAGAGCATGGGCTGGGAGCTTAACCGGGAGACCTCTGACAATATAGACAGACAGACAGACAGACAGATAGATAGATAGACAGACAGACAGACAGATAGATAAAAATGTTTATTTGTTAACAGGAGATAACATTTTGGGACTGTAAGGCTCTATTTTGCAAAGTTGTCACTACAGAGAGACATTACGAGCCAGCCTTACAATGCCCACCAGAGACCAGCAGCTGATCCCATCACACAGTACAGTCACCCCTGCCAATACCCTGTTGGTTTCTCCGAGTTCCCCTGCAGTCTGAGTATCTGCACACTTAGGCCCCTGCAGCTTCTTACTTGTTTGAGTCCTCCCCCATTGGGGTGTTACTGAATCTGGGTGAGCAGCCTTTAGCAACCAGAAAGCTCAGACCTGACCTTTAGAGGTTGAGAGCATATCCAAAGATTCAATGATTCCCCCTTCCTCTTAGGCTTTACTGGACTTTCAACCTGAGCTCCACCTTAAGCTTGCTTCACCTTCATCCATTGGGTAACCAAGAACTAACTAACAGCACTGGCATATCTCTTCCACCTTGGCTGGCTGCTCCTCCGGCTCCACACTGTTTCTCCCTGATACTCCTCTGTGCTCATCAGCCCAGTGAATTGACTGTAGGTTATCTGAGCATCCCATCTATACTGCTCAGGTGATGTGATCTGTCAATCATGTTATATAAAACAAACAATTAGAAGAATACTAAGGCCCAGATATTCAGACTACGCCTGGAAATGGTGCGAGCATGGGTGCAGTGCATTTTGGATGTGCCTGGGCCAGAACTAGGTGATGTTCAATGGTGATGCACCATGGGGCAGCACCATTAAATATGGCATGGACTGCACACGGCACAGTGGCACTGTGCCGGTGCAAGCCACAGATAGGGAGCACGGGAATGCACCAGCTGGGCACAGCACCTGCACCAGTCAGAAGAGGGCATGCAAATGAGGCCATAATACCCACAAGGGTGGGGCATGTCCTGGATGTGGTTCTGGCAGATGGGGATCTGGTAAGGGACCTGCTTGTACAGGATCCCCTGACTGGGAGTGACCACAATACTGTCTGGTTTCAAATAAGCATGGGGGAGGGGGGGGGAGATCTAGGACACTGGCAGTGGACTTCAGGGGGCAGACTTTATTGGCATGGGAAATATTCTCAAGGATCACTTGAAGGGGATTAGATCAATGACAAGTGTGGAAAGGAGATGGGAGGTCATAAAACCGGGACTTCATGAGGCAGTCAGGATCTGCGCTAAGTTGAAACGTAAGGGAGCAAGGTCACATAAACCATGCCGGTGGTCCAGTGAGGTACAGGTAGCAGTCAGAGAAAAGAAGGCAGTCTACAAAAAATATAAAACAACAAGAGGAGATAGGGATAAGGAAATGTACCATCTTGCATCTAGAAAAGTCACCCATATGGTGAGGGGAGCAAAGTCCAGTAAAGAGCAGCGGCTGGCACAGGGGATACATGGAGGGGAAAAGGGGTTCTTCCATTACATTGGGGAGTGGAGAAAAATTATGGGCCATCTCAGCAGATTGAGATCAAAAGGAGGGTGGGTGGAAGAGGCAAGGGACCAGGCAGAGGTATTTAACGAGTACTTGCCTCTGTGTTCACTAGGAAGGGGATGGGATATCTACAAAGCAAGGCATGAAGGGGATAGAAGTGGCAGTGAGTGGGATCAGGGGAGCAACAGAAATGGAGCAAGAGGGAGGGAGGGGTAACCCAGGGGTGTCACATCTGGATAAGGATAAAAAGGCCAGTAAGGTGGAGGGGACGGATGATGCTATCTCCACCAAAAGGGTGTAGTTAGCTCTCAAGGCCCTAAAGAAAGACAAATCTCCTGGGCCGGATGGCATTCATCTGAGAGTACTATGGGAATTGGCGGACATACAGGCTGCACCCCTGGCGGAGCTCTTCAACAGGTCACTTGAGACAGGGAGGGTGCCTAGGGATTGGCGAGAGGCACATGTGGTGCCAATCCATAAAGTGGGGTTGAGGGAAGTACCAGATAACTATAGACCCATCAGTTTGACCTCGGTGGTGAGAAAATTAATGGAGAGTATACTAAAGGAATGATTGGGGGTGTACTTGGAGGAGGTGGGAAGACTGGATAGTCGGCAGC
This sequence comes from Neoceratodus forsteri, assembly GCA_016271365.2. NCBI lineage: Eukaryota > Metazoa > Chordata > Ceratodontiformes > Ceratodontidae > Neoceratodus > Neoceratodus forsteri. The sequence goes on along the minus strand of CM057459.1, from coordinate 667,860,924 downwards.
ATGGGTTTGTGCTGGGTAGATCATGTCAAACCAATCTTGTGGAGTTCTACAAATGGGTAACATCAGAACTGGACAGGGGAAAGCCTGTGGATGTATTATTCTTGGACTTCAGCAAGGCGTTTGACTCTGTCCCCCACAATGGTCTGGTGGAGAAACTGATGGGGTTAGGAGTCGGCCCTTTGATGGTCAGATGGATTGAAAACTGGCTAGCTGGACGCACTCAGAAAGTAGTGGTCTGTGGGGAGCTCTCGAACCATAGAGAGGTTGGTAGTGGGGAACCGCAGGGCTCGGTCCTGGGTCCGATCCTGTTTAATGCATACATATAGGACATCAGGGAGGATATAGGGTGTGAAATGAGTCTCTTTGTGGATGACTCCAAGATGGGAGCAGTAGTTGAGGGAGAAGAGTGGAGCTTGGCTCTGCAAGGGGACCTGGACACCCTGGAAAGCTGGGTTCACGCATGGAAATTAAATTTCAGTATCACCAAGTGCAAGGTGTTGCATCTTGGTTGGGGAAACCCTAAACACAGGTACACCCTGGGAGGGGAGGCGCTGGAGGCCTCAATAAGGGAAAAAACCTAGGGGTCATTGTGGATGCATGTATGAATAACTCTGAGTAGTGCAGGAGAGCGGCTAGCAAGGCGAATAGGATGTTGGGATGCATCGTAAGGGGAATCACCTCTAGGAGCAAGGAAGTGATTCTGCCACTGTACAATGGACTGGTTAGACCCCACCTTGAGTACTGTATGCAGTACTGGAGACCACACTTGAAAAGGGACATACAGCTCCTGGAGAGGGTACAGAGGAGGGCAACTAAGATGATACGAGAGCCAGGGCATTTGACGTATGAGAACAAACTTGAGGAGCTCTGCCTGTTTCATTGGAGGAGGAGAGACAGGGGGACATGATTGAGGTCTTCAAGTACCTCAAGGGAATAAATAGGGTAAACATGGAGGGGATCTTTAGACTAAAGCAGGGAGGTATCCCAGAGGGCATGGTTTGAAGTTGGAAGGTGGAAGGGTGAGGGGGGGGGAAGAGGAGGAGGTTTTTCACTGAGAAGGTGGTGGACCCTTGGAATGCACTGCCTGACGAGCTGGTTCAGAGATCCACAGTGGAGGGCTTCAAGACAGGGTGGGACAGACACAGAAAGTGGATGCATCAGATGATGGCCTGTCCTGGGGGGGAGTGGATGGATGATAGGGGTTTCTGAAGCACAAGGGATGGGAGGACCTCAGCACCCAATTAAGGATCTCAGGTTTCGAGCAGACTCGATAGACCGTAAGGCCTAATCTGCTGGCAAATAGTATGTTAGTATATATGCATGGTGCAAATGGGGCCATTAGCATGTCATTATGGCTTCATTTGCATGCGTTGTGCAGGGCAGCCCAGTGAAATGCTCCTAACACCCTGCACAGACTGATGTGTGGACTAAGGAGGACCAGGGGTATCCCCGCCCCGCAACCACAATTGCGGCATAATGTATAACTCACAAGCCCTGGTAGTCTAGTGGAACCCCCCTCCCTCCCCGTGAGCCTGATCATGGCAATACTGTTAAATATCCAGCCCTGGTGGTCTAGCGGTACCCCTTCCTCCTGTAAACCTGATCACAGGCAAATGTAAATGTATAATCTGTGGTGGTCTAGTGGTATCTGCCCCTCCCATGTCGCGATTGATTAGGCATCCTGGCTATATACATATATCTCTTGGTGGGTTAGTGGTACCCCCACCCTTCACCCACAGAGGACCCTGCCACCCAACTCCCCCCATCGCCGCTGGCCAGCTGCACTCCCCACATACTGCCCGACCGCCTGCGGAATGACAGCTTACACATGATCTGTGAGCCATTGGACCCGTGGATGAATGGACTTGCACATCATAGTGTACTACAAGGCACACAATCTGTGAATGGATCAGTCATGGATTCATGCCTGTGTAGTACAGTATAGTGTTGCTCCATTCATCCACACTGTGGACTCAATGGGCTTACAGATCATACTGTAAGCTGTCATTCGTCAGGCGGCCGGAAGTGCGTGCAGGCAGAGTGCAGCTGCCCACTGATGGGGGCTGGGTGAAAGGGTCCTCTGTGCATGAAGGGAGGGGGGTACCACTGGCCCATCGGGTATATATGTTTATGTCGGATGCCCATGATTGGGCAAAATGGGAGGGAGGGGGGTACTGCTAGATTACCAGGGCTGGATATTACACATTATTGCCACGATCAGGCTCACGGGGAGGGGGTTGGGTACCACTAGACTACCAGGGACCATATGGATGTTTGTGGACGGTGTTCTGGGTCAGCGGGTGGCCACCCATGGCTGACGGCTACTGTGTTGTGCCCTGCAATACAGCATCCCACCTGTGGGTGGCCTGGAGTTGTTCCTTTGTTTTTGGCACTAACTTGAGCCCCCATGCAGCAAAGGGAGGCTTGTGCCAGCATCTGCTTTGCTACATCCTGACTGAATATCAGGGATGTGCCGCGATATGCATGGGCACCACTCTTCAGATGAGCTGCATATATTGTAGTGCAACCCTTGCACTAGTAGTTGTGCTGCGTAAATGCCACTTTTGAATATCAGGCCGGGGCATGTTGCAGGGTTGCGCATGACGCAACCGAGTTGTGCCAGGCACATCCCTTTGAATATCTGGGTCCAAGTTTACAATTCTCACAGCTGCATTCCTCACAAGGAGAAATATGTAAGGGTAATTGTTACACAATGTTAAACCCCTTTCATTAGCATAAGCATAAAAAGCAGAAAATATATTTATAAAGAAAAATCCATTTTAGGAAGTTCCTCCCTGTGGACTAGCCACTTTCTGGCAGAACAAGACCCAAGCTTTCCCTATATACTAATGCAATTACATGCCAGCCCTCCCTAAGTGAATACCTTACTAAAATGGCTGCAGCATTAGCAAGGACCCTGGTTTTCCATTTTTCACAGTAAAACTGGTAAAAATCATGGAATCCTGTTTTGTTTGTGAACTTTGAATTCTTCCACCGGTGCATCAGGGAAATCGCATGTCACAGCACAGAATTCCCAAAGATTTCAGCATCTTAAAATGAATGCTGCTCTGTTGTGCATTCTTTCTGCACTGTTGCGTATAGAATCATTAAGAAAACAACCCATGCTACTTTGTTGTAACCACCCATACTTCAGTTCAACCACCCATGCTTTCCTCCAACCTTTCCATCAGCTAAGGACTGCTCTCCTGAAAACAATGTTTTCATTTAGTATGTGCCTAAACTTCTTTAATTATTTATACTACACTGGATAAAATATATAAAAATAAAAAAAGTATCAGCACACTCGGGGGAATTGGATTAGGCAGCAGGGATGGAGGTGCCAGGTTTAATGTTTAACTGCTGCTGCTTTAACCCTATATTTAATCAGCTGGTGTGACTGCTCACTGACCTGAAAGTAATATATTTTTGGAGAAAAAGTATGTACCTAAACGTTTCTCATACTAGATGATCTAAAATAACAACAAAAAAAGCTAAGACTCAGCCCATTCGGGGAATTGGGCTGGACAGCATGGGTGGAGGTGTCAGGTTTAAAGTTCATCTGCTCTGCATCTAACCCTTTGGTTAGCTGATGCAACTGCTCTCTATCCAGACAGTGAATTTTTTTGTGTAGAGAAAAGCATATGCCTAAGCTGTTTTACACTGCAAGATTAAACCCCCCAAAAAACTTAGTATTAGCACACTTGGAGGATCAAGCTGGGGGGGGGGTGTCAGCCAGGAGTCCTTAATTGTATTTATTTAAATGTGTGTCTCTGGGAAGTTGAACTGTTAACATTGCTGAGCTAGGAGGCTCAAGAGATGTTGCTGATCTGGCTGTGTTTGTGCAGGGTCATCCAACCTGGAGTGGATTACAGCACTGTATGGTCACCCACATTAAGGCACCTCCCACTTCACCCTGAGGTATGCCAGCATGCTGTGCCTTTGCATCATGCTCTAAATCTCAACAGCCTAGGGCAGGGGAGTCTGAATTGGATCAGCTCACAAACCCAGATCTCCCACTTGCCAGTGTTGTGTAGCACCAGCCTATGCTACTATATTGTTATGTTTGCTTGCACGCATATGCAAGAAACATAGTGCCATCGTCGGAGATTTCGGAGGTGTGTCACCTCCTCCTCCAATTCAGGTAGTGTGCTGGCAGAGCTGCCCTTGGTAATGCATTTTGGAGCTGTCTATGACACGCCCAAAATGCAGTGCATACTGATTGAAAGGGAGCTACGCTTGAGTGAGCAGCGAAGAAGCTGCTCACGCAGCTCCCCCAGCCACAGACGCAGGCGCGCCTGCACGCAGTGTATAGGCGACGGGTGCCCAACCCCGCCGGCTGAGCTGCATCGTCTCCCCTCCCAGTAGTTGGTGCCATGCTGGGAGCCCACCCCGCGTGGCAATCAGTCATTTGCCAATGGGGTGCCAATCCCTGCGGCTGAACGCTCCCCTAAAGTCCTTGTGGCACACTGAGCCCACCCCAGCGTGGCAAACGGTCCCACAAGGTTTTTTATTTTTCTTCCTCTGCCGGACGGGGTGCCAAAGCTCTAATCAGGCTGAACGCCCAGTCCTTGTGCACGCTGGGAGCCCACCCCAGCGTGGCAAACGGTCCTATCGACGCCTTTTTATTTTTTTACCTGTAAGGCAAAACGGTCCAGCGGGTGCCTCCCGACCCCTCCCACAACCCGCACCTACCCACTGCGCACCCAGCCTCCCCACACCCCACCCCATACTTACCTCCGGACCGGGCGCGACGATCTTCGTGGACTGGAACACGCTCTGCACTCTTCAAAGCCGACTCGAACTAAGGAAATGCCGTAAGCTGTATAATGGGCTAGATAGGAGGGTTCAACTTTGTCATATCTCAGCTATTTTGGAATTTTGAACTAAATTTTCAACATGGGTTTTGGATCCCTTCATGAATGATGTCACTGTCTGGCAGTATTCGGGCCCGAAGTGATTGCGCGAGTGACCGCGCAGTGACTGCGAATTACCTTCGGGCCCGGTCACTGCCATGAGACAGTGACATTATTCATGAGAAGGGGCCCAAAACCCACATGTTGAAAATTTGGTGCCAAAATTCCAAAAAATGACTAACGAGCGTGTGTTGTGCAGTTCCTACGCAGGCTCGTAAGTTCGCGAAATTTCAATATTTTCACTCCAGATTTTCAATATTGCCATTTCACCACACCTTCTTATGAGTAGTACAGCTGTCATTTTTCACATCTCACCCAAAATGTGTCACGCCATGTAGCGTAGAATGGCGGTCAGTGTGTGAAATCAATGTACGGGACAAATTAAGAAAATCACAGTGACACTGTTCATGAGCAAGAGGTCTTGAAATGGCTATGTTGAAAATTTGGTGAAAAATCTTAAAATGACTGTTTTATGAGCGCATGCTATGCAGTTCCTACGCTACTATAGGTTTGCGAATTTTCAATATTTCCACTCCAGATTTTCAACATTGCCATTTTTCCACACCTTCTTATGAGTAGTACAGCTGTCATTTTTCATATCTCACCCAAAATGTGTTTCCACCATGTAGCACACAATGGCTCAGTCGCAGCAAATTCAGTGTAAGGACACATTAAGAAAATCACAGTGTCACTGTTCATGAGCAGAGATCTTAAATGGCAATGCTGAAAATTTGGTGAAAAATTCCTAAAATGACTTTTTACGAGCTGCAGCGTTGCACAGTTCCTATGCATACGTGAAGTTTGCAAATTTAATATTTTCACTCTAGATTTTCAACATGTCCATTTTATTAAACTTCCTTATGAACAGTACAGCTGCAATTTTTCATATGTCACCCAAAATGTGTTATCGCACATGTAGCGCACAATGGTGCTGTTGGTGCGAAAGCAATGTTTAGGACAGATTAAGAAAATCACAGTTACACTGTTCATGAGCAGAGGTCTTAAAATGGCTATGTTGAAAATTTGGTGACAAAAGTCCATAAAATGACTGTGTTACGAGTGAGCATTGTGCAGTTTCCACGCATCCTCGTTAGTTCATGACTTTGTAATATTTACAGTCCAGATTTTCACTAGTGGCATTTTTCCACACTTCCTTATGAACAGTACAGCTGCCATTTTTCACAACATGGCCGAAGTGTGTTTTCACACTTTCAGTGCAGAGATGCGTGGTCGCTGTGGGAAATCATTGTTCGCACAGATAAAGAAAATCACAGTGACACTGTTCATGATCGGAGGCACCAAAATGCCTGAGTTGACAATCTGCTATAAAAATCCCCAACCTAATTATATTACGTGGTGCGTTGCACAGTTTCTATGTACGCCGTGGACTTCACCATTTTTAAATATTTTACTACACATTTGCAACATAGCCATTTTACACCTCCCCATGAAAGAGTACAGCTGTCTTTTACATCCTGTTCGAATATTTTGCACCTGTGGTGCTAAATGTCAGAGTCACTGTGCATAAGCAGCTTTGCTACCAAATTGATATTCCCCTGTTCATGAGGTGGGGTCACAAAACAAACATGTTGAAAATTTGGAGTGAAAATACCAACGAATGCCTGAGGTATTAGGGTTTTCTACTAAATCGCCCAACCTCTAGAGAATGACAGGAATCAGGGGTGTGACTTGGGATTCTTGCTTGTGATGCTCATACCATTCCACACCCTGCAGTCACTGAGAGGCATTGAGGTATGCCTTGGACTCTTGGCCCCAAACTTCACCCCATTCTCCTACTCTCGCACCCATCTCACGTATTTCCTAATGAAATGGGGTGCGCATAAGACCAAGACCCCAAGGAACACGTGACACTTGTCAGTCTCTGCAGAGGGTGTGGTGAAATAGCGGGTCATATGCCTGACGACCCAAACGCACACCCCAATGCCTGTCACTCTCTGCAGGGTGGTGGTGGGGTTGGCTTCAGTTCAATACTTCACTGCCATTCCTATTATGCAGCTCTGTAACTTCTACACTACCACTGCCAATGCCAGCAAGCAAACATTCGGCATTGACAAATGCTTGTTTTTAATTTTGGGAGTGTTTTTTTTAAGTTGGGTGGAGGAGCTAGGTTGCTGTTGTTGTAAGCTCTGGCTGTTCTCCATGCTGGTGTTTGTTTTGTGCCCCTGATTGGGGTGGGGTGGCTCTTGCTTCTGTGGCCTTGAACTTGCCATATGACCTGGGTGCTATTACTACTCTACTGCATGATACCAGCATGGGTGTGTGGGTGCGGGTGGTGGGTGGGATGCTGCAACATTACCCAAGCCAGACAGCATATTCAGAGGCACACAGCAGGTAAGGTGCCAGATACTGTGCAATGCCAGTGGGCAAAGTGTGGCTGCTGCTGTTGCTTGTTGCATTTCCCTAAGTGAGTCAGGGGGCCTTAGAATCTGTGTGCCTTTGAGTTTGCTGTATGACCCTACTGTTGTTGCCACTCTAACTGCCACTGTATAATGCCATAATATTACGCAGAGGTCAACCATAACCTTCTTCTACACTAGCCAGTAGGACAAATTGATTCAAAGTTGCCATAGCCTGCAAATGGTTGCGTAGCCCACAATTATAATGTGATAAATTTTGATCACCTATATAGGGAAAATAATGCAAGCATCGAAATACTCTGATTATTGCACATATATCCTGTTCCTACATTGTTTTCTGCCCCCTACCCAAAGAAAAAGACTGCAGTGCCGTCACTCTCCCTCATTGCTTCTCTCTCTCTGGCCAAAGACTCAACCTCAACCCACCCTCACTATCGCAGGGGGGAAACAGGAGGTAGGCACGGGTTTGCTATCCTCATTACCCCATTAAGGGAAATCACTGTAGGGGTCAAGAAGGAATTTTCCCATTTTTTTGTCCAAGGTTTTCCAGATTGTTTTCCTTCTCCAGCAAGATCAGGCTAGGACATGGCTAGGGCAGGTAGGCTATCACAGTCATGGAATGTAAGCCATGGTGGTCTTGGAAGGTAGTAAATTGTGCTGGTGGTGATGATGCTGAAGACAGAACAGGGGATCATGGTCTTGTGCAGCCAGCTCACCCCGAGGCTGACAGGAGTGCTGGTCTATCTGGCCGAGGCGCACACTTCACAAATAGGGTGCCAGTCAGGAAGGCAGTCTCTCTGGGCAAAGGCCTGTGGCACCATAGCATACCCTGAGAGGGGGGGGGGGCACCATGGCAGCCAGTCAAGAGACACCCCTCATGACCCAGAGTCTGGGTCCCTCATGTGGGTTTGCAATGATGAGTAGCTTCCCTCAATAAGAAGTGGAAAAGCCAGGGTTTGGCAACAGAGAATACCAACCAAGATTACCTGGCGGTGCACGTCTAGCTGACTTGTAATGATGATCAGTAGATTACTACATACATGGCTGTGGCCATTTTCTCTCCAGTGCATGGTGAGTGTCTCAGTTTGTTTGGATGGAATGATGCGTGGGGGGAGAGACTGTGTCCTTTAAGCAGGACCACTAGAAAACTACACCTGGAATTTTTCTGAAGTATCCTCAAGTTTCACCATTTATCCTCAAGTTTCACCATTCTCAACATAAAATCTGCAATTTCTTGCATTTATTGAATGTTTAACTGAAACTGTAAAAAAATATTTAAATTCTCAAGGACATCTACTCACATATGTTGCCAGTTCAGTACAGACTTGGATCTGGCTAAAACAATACTGTGTGACGTGAGAAGCGATAAAATGTGCATCTGCTTTCATGTAACACAGAAACATAGAAACATATACTTTGGTGGCAGATAAGGACCGCTTGGCCCACCCAGTCTGCCCATTTCCCTATCTACTGGATAAGCTTCAGATCCTAAACTCAACAGCCTACTTCCTTCTCATCCCCACTAGAATTGCCTTATGTCTGTCCCATGCATTCTTGAATTCCCCCACTGTTTTTGACCCCACTACTGCTTTGGGAAGGCCATTCTACGTGTCTACCACTCTGTCTGTGAAAAAATACTTCCTGACATTGCCCCTGAGCTGTCCCCCTTCTGTCTTCAAATTGTGTCCCCTTGTTCTTTCACATCTCTTTTTCTGAAAGATGCTACTGTACCCTCTTAGACTTTTTTGATTTCCTTGAGGTACGTGAAAGATTCTATCATGTCCCTCTCTCCCTCCTTTCCTCGAGGCTATACATATTAAGCTCCTTTAGTCTCGTTTGGCTTCTGGCACAGGTTCTGTACCATTTTAGTTGCCCTCCTACATAGGCGGATTTACGGGGGGGGGGCTAAGGGTATTATAGCTCCCCCATCATGGAGCCCTCTATTAGTAGCACACTGTGCTGCATTCTTAATCAGTATACACCAATGCTTCCATGAAAGTTGCCTGAGCCATGTAGGTCTCATCTGTCCTCCAGCAGAGCTGGCCTTAGTTAGGTGCAACCATGCAAACTGTACCCCTGCACCTTGGGGCCTATGCTTTTTTCTTGAGGGAAAAAATGATTTAAAACATTTAAAAATGCCTAAATGTTGTTAGAAATGAAAATGTTTACAAGCAAATAAAAGTGGAAGACTACAGGCACTGTTACTGTTACAAAAGGTAGGGGCAGCTTTGCTGCAGTGGAAAAGATTAGGTTAAGTAAGTGCTAATGGTGTTAATGGCCATACTTTACACCTCCCAGGTTCACTACTTTCACAAACAAAGGGCTATATTGACAAGAGAACCTGTTTGTAACCTGGACATGTAGGTGAAACAATGAATGACAGGACAAAATATGTTTCAAAAGTATGTGAGCACTCAAAATGGTTTAAAAACCTGACCAGCACAGAGCAAAACCAGATTTCCTTATGGGGACCCTGAAAACCTGATTGCCAGGTAAAAAAAACTGACAGGTGGCAACCTTACTGGTGTCCCAGCATGATAATCCTCTCAATTCTCTCTCACTCACACCTCCAGAAACGTTAAGTTGTTTAACCTGTTTACAAATCACAGTATCTGAAGTGTGAGTGTCCAGTGATGATGTCCCTGTCCTTACAGAAATTAATACGGTAGTAGTACCATACTTAATTAAGTTCTGGCTCCAGGCTGTCAGATTCATTTCCAGTGGTGAAGTCAAATAATTCAGTGCATTAACATACTAACATACTAAAATGCCAGCAGAATAGGCCTAACGGTCTTTCGTGTCTGCTCGTTTGGTCAGCCCCCACCCTGGGTGCTGACCTTGCTGTCCCCCTCGCCTTCTCTGGCTTCTCCCTTCCCAGTTCCGGATATTCTTGCTGCATTGGATTTTGCATCCAGAATCCTTCCCTTGTACCTGTCCCACCCCCTCTTGAACCCCTCGACTGTCTCTGCCTCCACCAGCACCCTAGGCAGTGCATTCCATGGCTCCACCACCCTCTCAGTGAAGTAGCACCTCCTTCTTTCTCCCCTGAATCTTCCCCCCTCCAGCTTCCACCCATGCCCTCTAGTGGCACCCTCCTCCTTCCTTCGAAGCACCCTGACTGTTCCTCCCCTATTTACCCTCTTCATGTACCTGAAGACCTCTATCATGTCCCCCCGGTCCCTTCTCTCTTCCAATGTGTACATATTTAGCTCTTCGAGCCTCTCCTCATAGGTCCTGTCCCCCACGCCCCAAATCATTTTGGTTGCCCTCCTCTGTACCCTCTCCAGGAGGTTAATTAATTTAATTGGCCTCATTAAATGGCACTAATTAAAAGATGCTGCTTAAACTAGTGGGGGGCAGCTGCTGGGATTGGGCAGGAGATTAGTGTTCCATCAAACCGGGTGTGCAATAAATGAAGCACTAGTGTTATTAATTTCTAGTATGGGGAACCTAAATTCATGACATTAAAATTGTTTTAAGGTCACTGCTAGTTTTGTCCTCTATGGCAATTTGATTTTGGTGTGGATTTGCAGGAGAGGGAGTTGGGGAGTAGTACCCTCTTTTACCATGCTAGGAATGGTACAAAACTAATGCTGGGGCAGGTCTGGTCTCAGCGACAGCATGAACCAGGAGAGGCAGAAACTGGTATATGAGTGCTTTGAACTGAGGTAAAATCTTCAGCATGTACTGTTTATCTAATCTGTGTTGTCTTTTCAGTCATGGTTGTATGGTGTGAATGGGCACAGAGAGAATTAATAGGCATAGGGACTTTGAAGGTGTCCTGCTGTATATTATGGCATGTGTAGGAGTTTCTGCATGCTTGAAGAGCAAAATTGCCAACAGAAGTCATATGACATTGTTTGGCTCATTGACACAGGCAGTTATAAAACCGGAAAAAAATGTGATGGAATAAAATATTTAGTTTATGTAGTTCTGTGTTGAATGGGTGTGAGGGTGGGGGTAGAGCAAGTTGTGATGTACCCAAGCAAGTGCAGTTGTTAATAGAAAAAAAAATACTTCTTTTTATATTTGTTTAAAAACTGATTTTCTGTCTTCTTATTGACTTCCTGGGCCTATCATAAAAATGAGATGCCTCATACCATGGGGCTATCCCAGTAAAGGACATTTTAAAACAATAAAAAATATTTTATTTATTTAAAAATGTATTTTCTTTGGCATACATTGTTCTATAGAATAAAATATGTTTTGCAAAAATAGCAAGCAGACTTGAAATGATATTTTCAGAAACTAGATAGCAAAGTGACTTTGTTCCCATATTTCTATAGTTATTGTATTTCTTTTTTACTGAGATAATTTTGGGGGATACATTAATCTGTACTGCAGGACAAACTGATGTGGGTTGGCTTTATGATAATGTCATAACGTGCTTGAGTGAGTGATATTTGTGAACATGTTTATTTGGACTGTCATTTAATTTGTCTGCAATTTGTCTTTATCACCAAGTCTGTTTCAACTTGTCTCATTTTTATGTGTTTCGGATGTGCTGCTGCCCAGCTGCAGTCTTTGGTATTTTGTATTTTGGGGGTATTTTAGCAACATATTGTAATGTGGATGGGGACTTTTGGATGTTGCTAGGTGCAACTAACAAAGCATGGGGAGGGAGGAAATAAGTAGAAATTGCATTAGAAATGCCCTCCAAAATGCACCAGAATACACCAAAATGTTAAAAAATTTCTGGGGGCCTAGGTAGCTCACCAGACCCCCGGCCTACTATTTTTATTTTTTATCTGACTTGAGCTCACCCATCTATAGGACTCCTGGGTCCGCCCCTGCTCCCATGGACTGCCTCCATCCTGTCCATGCCCTTGTGGAGATGGGGTTTCCAGAACTCCATGCAGTACTCCTGATGGGATCTCGCCAACTGTCAGCACAGAGGGATAACAATTTCCTGTTTTCTACTGGTGATGCCTCTCTCTATGCATCCCAGTATCCATCAGCCCTCCTTACTGCCTTTTCACATTGCTTGCCTACCTTTAGATCATCTGATATGACTACCCCCAGGTCCCTTTCCATTTTTGTTATCACCCCCCCCATTGTGTACTCTTTCCCTGGGTTTTTATTTCCCAAGTGCATTACTTTGCGCTTCTTTGCATTGAATCTAAGCTGCATTATGTTTGACCATTCCTCCAACCTTGCCAAGTCCCTTCTCATCCTTCCCCCTTGTGTATGAACTCTGTTGCAGATCTTTGAGTCATCTGCAAAGAGGCATACTTTTCCTTCCAGCCCTCTGTAATGTCATCTATAAAGACATTAAAAAGGACTGGTCCCAGTACTGAACCCTGCAGTACCCCACTAGTAACCCCACTTTCTGCAGAGTAAACGCTGTTTACTATTACTCTCTGTGTCCTGTTGTCCAGCCAGTTGTTTACCCAGGCTACCACCCTGGGACCCACTCCCAGGCTGTCTAACTTGTTTATTAATCTTTTGTGCGGGACTGTGTCAAATGCCTTGCTAAATTCTGAGTAGGCCATATCCACAGCCCCTCCATGGTCTACTACTTTGGTCACCCAGTTAAAGAAATCTATTAGATTTGTCTAACATGACCTTCCCGCTGTGAATCCATGCTGCCTTGGGTCTTGTGCCCTGCTGGCCCAAAGGTACTCAACAATTCAATCTTTCAGAAGTGATTCCATCATTTTCCCTACCACTGAGGTCAAACTAACAGGTCTGTAGATTCCTGCCTCTGCCTTGCTCCCAAATTTGTGAGGGAGAATCACATCCACCCTCCTCCAGTCCTCAGGTACCACACCAGCCTCCCATGATTTGTTAAAAAGCGTAGTCAGTGGTGTCACTAGTTCTTCCCTTAGTTATTTTAGAATTCTTGGGTGAATCCCATCAGGCCCCATTGCTTTGTCCATTTTCAGTTTTAGGAATTCTTTCAGGAACCTTTCTTCTGTGAGTGGACTGTTATCTACTCCCCTATCCAGAGTACTTCAATTGTTTGGTTTAGGTGCTTCCCCCCTCTTCTGTTGTGAATACTGAGCAAAAGTGTTCTTTCTGTATATCTGCCTTTTCACTGCCACCCTCTGCCCACCCCCCACCCTCACTTTTATTAAGCCTCACTATCCCTCCCTTGATATTTCTTCACACCTTAATGTACCTTTAAAAGGTTGTATCCCCCTCCCTGTTTTCAGAAAGTTTTTCAAAAGTCTGGTTCACATTAACCCTCCCTTTAGGGAACCCACTCCACCTTGGGATCTTAATGTCTGCATAACTCAGCTAATGCAGCCACCCTTTGAACCTCTGGCTTCAGACGAATTGAAGTACTTGACCTGGAAAACTGTGTTCCTCATAGCTATTACTTCTGCCAGGTGGATTAGTGAGTTACAGGCTCTGTCAGTGGAACCTGACTTCATCTCCTTCCATAGGGACAAAGTAGTCCTCAGAAGCAATAGGAGGTTCTTGCCCAAAGTGGTTTCAGATTTTCATCTGAACCAGTCTATATCTCTCCCTATGTTTTTCACTGAACATTCTTCTTCTTCAGGTGAAAGAAGGTTACACAGTCTGGACATTAAGAGGGCCCTTAGCTACAACATTGTGCATACTAAGGCACATAGACATAACTGTCTTTAATTGTTTCTCACTTATGGTGAAGTGGGAAAGGGTAAGCCTGCCACTAAGAGAACTATTGCCAGGTGGATTGTTTCTTGTATACAGTTTTGTTATGACAAGTTGGGTAGGACACCCCCTTCAGGCCTGAGGACTCACTCGACTAGGGGTACAGCTTCTTCTCTAGCTGCAGCCAGAGATATACCTTTGTTAGAGATCTGTACAGCAGCCACCTGAAAAAAAAAACAGTACATGCTTTCACCAAGCATTACTCCCTGGACATCCAGGCTAGGAGTGATGCTAGGTTTGGTACAGCAGCACTGCAGAGCCTCTTTTCAAAGTAGGTTCTGCATACCCTCCTCCATATAGAACTGCTTGGTAGTCTGCATTATGTCTGAATACAGCAAGACTTCATGTTGTTTGAAGAAAAAATTACTCACCATAGTAATGTTGTTTCTTCTAATGGAGTCTTGCTGTATTCAGACCTCCCCCTGCCTCCCCTCTCAGAATCTGGTTTTGGGAAGTGGGCTGGCAGGTACAGTGTTGCACCTCAGGGGTGTACCTTGTACCCTTCTTCTTGGGTGGGGTCGATATTATTATCATTTTTTCTGGTGTTTTACTAAATATTGTCACTACCTTTCCTTCTTGGGTTCTCAACTTGAGTCTTTTGGGGCCCAAAAAGATATATTTTGCCCTTTGGCTATATTTGAACAATTTCCATACTTCAGTTACTAGTTAGTTAGCTCGTAAGTGCTGGGGCTAAGTAATGTATATAGGATTCCAGTTCCTTTCCACATCTCCCACAAATTGAGTTGGCTATCTTTTCCTCAGTTTGGGCATTTGCTATTCTGACTACCTTCCACTCTTCCTTCTGCTTCAATTGATACAGTTCTCTGTCCTGCTCCTTCTGTGATTTCTTATACTTACTGAATGCTAGCTTTTTCTCCCTAACCTTCCCCACCACCTCATTTGAGAACCATAGTGTTTTTTTCCTTTGTTTTGTTTCGTTTAATTGTTTCACACAAAGGCTTGTTGCCTCTGTGATGGCAGTTTTGATTATTCTCCATCATTCCTCCACCACTCCATCCTCCTTATTTGCTAGTGCATTCCTTAGGCAATCTCCCACATTATCAAAGTCAGCCGTCCTAAAGTACAGTACCCTCACTTTTGTCTGGCATGACTCTACAGCTGCGTTTATCTTGAACCACATTTTTTGGTGTCGCCTGTTCCAAGATGGCTACCCACTTCTAAATCTGGGATCCTCTCTCCATCCCCATTTTAGAGTACTAGGTCTAAGATTGCTCCCTCCTGAGTGGGTTTCAAGACAAGCTCTCTGAGGCATGCCCCTGTAGGTTATCGAGAATGACCCTGCTCTTGGATGTGGCTGCAGCAAATGTGCTCCAGTTAACATTTGGCATATTCAGGCCCTCTCATCAACAATATCTCCCCTTTTTCTGCCATTCTAAGGATGCCTTCCATCATTTATTTGTCCATTTCCTCCCCTGAGGTGGGGTCTGTATGCAACCCCTGTGTAGATTGTGGTGCCATTTTCTGTCTCCAAGGTGACCCACAGTGCCACTTATCCTCCCTGTTTACCCTTTAGTTCCATTGCTTTGATCCCTTACCTTATGTATAGAGCTACTCCTCCTCCTCTTTTACCCTCCCTGTCCATCCTGTAGATTGTGTACCTGATATGTTGACTTCCCAGTCATGGTTTTCTGTGTACCATGTTTCTGTGACTGCTACAATATCCAGGCATCATGCTTCCATCAAGGCCACTAGTTCAGGAAGTTTGTTACCCAGGTGATGAGCATTGGTACTCATCGGCCGCCATGTTTTGATAGCCTTACTCCTTTTAGCCCCATCATTGTCCTTACTGCCTTTGCCTTTTTCTCCATTTACCCTTGTTTTGCTCCCTATCAGCCACTGTACCTTGATATTTACCTTGCTAACTGCCCTGTTTTGTGTTGGGAGGGTGGGACTTCCCTGCCCCTTTTGAGTTCCTCCCCCTTGGCTAGTTTAAAAGCTTGCCAATGAAGCATTTAAATCTATCACCTAGGATCCTGGTTCCCCTCCTGGACAGATGCATACCATTGTGCCAGTATAGGCCTGTATCTCTCCAGGTGGACCCCAGTCCTCAATGAAGCCAAAACCATGTGCTCCATACCAGTTTTTCAACCATTCATTGAATCCCATGATGTGGAGTACTCTAGCCTCACCAATGTCATAGACAGGAAGCACCTTCAAGAAGGTTACAATGCATACTACTTGTCTAAGGTCCCTCCCCAACTCCACAAACACCTCCTGCACTGCTCTGATCTCATTCCCAGCTAGGTCATTTGTTCCTAGGTGTACAATGACATCCAACTTCCTCTCCTATTCAGCTGCTCCTGCAATCCTGAGGATTTGCTTCCTGTCCCTCCAAGCCATGGCGCTGGGCAGGCACCTTACCTACCACCCCCAACAATTGAGTCCCCCACCAGGAGCTGTTTCCTTCTTCCATGGGGTCCTGGGCCACTCTCCTGTTGGTCTCCTTAGCAGAGGTCCCCAGAATCCTCCTTGGTCTCCACTGTGGGTACCTCCATAGAGGAACCACACTCCATCAGAATGGCATATGAATTCTGAAGGGGTACAACTGGAGGAATGAACCTCTTTCCACCACCCTCACCTGCCCTGAGCCCACTGTGGTCCAGCCACTTCTCTTTCTTGGCAACCTCTGAGACAGCAGCAGTAGCACTGGTGGTCCCTGGGTGGGGGAGGAGGTTTCCCTACTCCTTGCCAGGTCAGCCTGGAGATGGGCAACCTCCTCCCTCAGAGCAGAGAAGTGTCTGCAAATAGGGCAGCATCACAGCCGCCATAATGTATCCTAGAAGACTGCCATCCAACAGCCAGTGCATTGCACCACTCCCCACACATCTCTCTTCCTTTCTGTTTAAAAAGTGTTTGTGTTTTTCTTTGCTTCTGTTTTTTTGCTGTGTGTGAGTGTGTGTGCATGTGTTTACCCCTACACAGTGTGCTGGCTCTTAAGGATATGACAGGTGTATGTCCTCTTTCCCATTTGTTGAAGTGGTGTCAGAACCCCAGGTATAAAGGAAATTATAATGATACCCTTGTGGTGGGCGGGGTGAAGGGGAGAGTGGGTGGGACCAAGCCCATGCCCTCCAGAAACAATCAGCTACAGCTTTGACCAACCACCCCAATGAATGCATTCCTTCCTTTCAGCAAGACTACCTGCACAACAATTTAACAGAAAATATACCCTGCAAAAAATAATTTAAATCTGAGAAAAAGAAAGCAGTTGGGCCCAATACCAATGATGTAAGCATCCACTGACCCAACTTTATACAACCTGAAAAACAGTTTCAACCACCTGAGACACTGTCTGGGTCAAATCTACAAATCCAGTAACCTGCACTAAACTACAGGACTTACAATGAAAAATGCTCAGCCACCAGTGAATACTTCACTGTACCAGAAATAGTTTGATGCAAAATGTCACTAAAATACTAGTAAACAACAAGCCAGCTGTCCACAAGGTGAAAAAATACAGTATTTCAATCCCACTGGATTTAGACTCCCAATCTACAAGCACATAAGCAGTATTGCAAATCCCTTCTTGATTTAAAAATAAAGCAATAACAAGTGTAAAGTTTAAAGTAAGGCACACCTCCCTCAGATCTGAGCAAGATTGTGCTTTCCTGCAGATTCCCAGTTCATTATTGTCTGTCATTCCCAGCTCCCAGTTCTTTCAAAGCAGCTTCCACCTTCAAGAAGATACACCTTTCTGTCTGTGATTTAATTCCCCACTTTGGTTTCAAAACCCTGGCTATGCATATGTACACTTGAGCTCTTAAAATATATGTTGAAGCAGACTATCAAAAAACTTGTTTGCTGCCAGAGACTCAAACAATAGGTCTGAGAAAAGTTCAGTTCAGTTCAGTTTATCTTTGAAGGGATAATGGGCACCTCTCATCCAAAGCTGTCAATTGGTTCTGAAGTCCTATTTGGCTAGATGGAGCATTAACTACAATGCTTGCATTTGAGTGGTAGAGTAGGTTTTCCTTGTCTACATACATACTTTCATTCTGAATTGATTTTGATTCAATCAATCAAGATTATTTTATACTGGAAAAGGTATATGAGCAAAAATGCCCATTTTCACAAATGTCCACTTTGACAAATGGTTACTATTATACAAGAAAACCGTATATATTGTACCTGGTATACACAAGAAGTGACAGCATTATGTATAATCGAACAGCCAGCCAAACTGGAGTTAATATTATAAACGTATTACAAAAGTATCTGCATGTCTACAAGCAATATATATATAATGGAATAGACTGCCAGACCTGAGTAAATATTATAATCATATTACAAAAGTACCTGCAGGAGTACAAGCAGTCATTGACAGTGCCAGGTAAACAGGACTTACAAAACAATCATTAGGACAGAGGTGCAGGTACAGTACTTATTGGCAGTTCAGAAACTGCAAAATTTATCGGGATTCATGAGCAGTAATGAAGTAAATATAACCTGCCATGATTCCCAAGAGAAAATGTGAAAAAAAGAGGTGTAGCATGCTGGGAGAAATGGGTAGAAGGGTAGGAAAAGGAGGACTGGAGTGGGAGGGAAGAGAAGTAAAGTAAGGGTGGGAGGCGGGAGGAGATCAGGGGTTAGGAATTATTGGGTGTGGTGAAAAAACAAGTGCAGGAGAGCTTAGAAAGGAGGTGATTCTTAAGGGATCTCCGTAGGGTTTCCACCTTTGGATGAGGCAAAAACTGGATCCTAAGCTCCGCCCCTAGCAACACCCCTTTTCATGACTCATTATGCACTGTTCCTCCAGTAAAAGACAACATTGAAAGCAGCAGTGAAATAAAAATGTTAAGATACTGTACTGTGCCTGCTAAAGTTACTTTCCCAGGTTCTTCCTAATTATTTGTTTACTAATGTATTTATTTATTGACATTGGTTAACCAGATAAACATACAGAGATAAAAGAAATCTCATTTACAGATATGATCTGGGGGAGACAAGGGAAATACTGTAAATAGCACATAGCAGTATACATACTTTATATCTTTTTCTTCCTCCATTTTCTGTTCTTGTCTATAGTACTATTTTAAAGCCAAAGAAGTGACCATACTTTTTTTTTGTGAGGGAAAATAATTTACAACATTTAAAAATGTCTAAATTCTGTTAGAGATGAAAATGTTTACCAGCAAATAAAAGTAGAGGACAACTGGCTCTGTTACTGTTACAAAAGGTGGGGCAGCTTTGCTGCTATGCCACTTTAAGATGCAGTGGAAAGATTAGGTTAAGTAAGTGCTAATGGTGTTAATGACCATACTTTACACCTCCAAAGGTGACTGCATTCACAAACAAAAGGCTACACTGACAACAGAACTTGTTTGTAAACTGGACATGTAGCTGAAACAATGAGTGATATGACAAAATTTGTTTCAAAAGTATGTAAGCACTCAAAATTGCTCAAAAATATGACCAGCACAGAGCAAAACTGGATTACCTGATAGGGACCCTGAAAACCTGATCACTGGGTAAAAAACCTGTCAGATAGCAACCCTAGATGTTTAAAAGGTGTGGGTAGAGCTGCAGGCAAGTAGTGAGGGAGGGAGCTGGTTATAGAGCATGGTGCCCTTAAAGGTGAGGGAGTTTTGAGCCAGAGAAGTGTGGATGAAAGGGACATGAAATATATTGCTGAAAGTTCATCTGGTCAGGCAGGTAGACGCAGACTTAGGAAACAGGGAGACCACACTGGGTGGAAGTTTGTCCAGCTGCAATTTATGAAGGAAGGACAAGCTTTTTGTGTGAAGAGACCATGAAGGGAGAGCCAGTCAAGTGCCTTGTAAAGGATGCAGTGGTGCATTCTCCAGGGGAGACCAGTGATGAGGCAGATTAAATTGTTGTAACTAGATCTAAGTTTGCAGAGTTGAGAGTTTATAGGCGGGGCATAGATGATGGATTCATAAGCCAAAAGTGGTAGGAGAAGAGACTTAGCAAGTCTGAGCTTTGAGTCTGGTATTAGGAAATTATGAATCCTGCAGAGAAGCCCCAGCCTCATGTGGATCTTGCTATTCACATTTGAGACATGTAGGCTGAAGGACAGATGGTGATCGAGAAGGATGCCAAGGTATTTACATTCAGAAACCAGTTCTATGCTGTTCCTGAGGTTGTCTGAGACCTGAGGTTGTCTGAGAAAATGAAAAGGGGGTTGTTTGATTTCCTGGGGCCAGAAAAAAACATGTATTTAGTTTTCTTTGAGTTAAGAACCATGCCTTTGTTGGAGAACCATGTGTGAAGCTTCTGGAAATCCATTTGCAGGCAAGAGAGCATATATTCAGGGTTTCTGTTGCTGCAGTAAAGTGCTGCATCATCAACATAAAGAACCATTTTGGTCCTGGAACAGACATTGAGGAGTTTGTTAATGAAGAGTTTGAAGAGGAAGGGGCCAAAGATGGAGCCCTGGGGTACATTGTATTTAATTGGGCATTCAGAGGAGGCATGACCATCAATATTGGTTTTCTTAGATCTATGGGTGAGATAACTTCTGAGCCAAATGATACCACTGGATCAGAGGTGATGGTCAGTAAGGGTGGCAAGGAGGAGGTCGTGGTCAACAAGGTCGAAGACCTTAGTCAGGTCCATGAAAACTGAGCTCAAGTACAGGTCTTTGTCAATAGCTCCATAAATATCCCCGGTGAACTTGACTAGGGTGTTCTCTGTATTGTGGGTAGCTCTGAAGCTGTGAGAATGTTGTAGCTGTTGAGAAAGCATGTGACTATGGAGTGAACAACCTTTTCTAGGATATTGGAAAGGGGGGTGAAGAGAGAGATTGGCCTATAGTTACCAATCTCAGTCTTGGAGCCAGATTTGAATAGGGGTTTGACAATGACTGTATTCCTGATCTGTGCAAAAGAGCCAGTGCAGGGGGAGAGATTAATGATGTTGGTGAAAGGAACCATTAGAGTATGTGATGGTGAGCTTAAGGATTTTGTAATCAAACGTGACAGCTCCTTTACTGGGACAGGGGTTATTTGAGTGGACGAGCTTGATTGTGTCAGAAGGTGTCAGAGCCCAAAAATAGAAATTGGGTATGGTCCCAAGGTGAGTAGTGCCGGAAAGGGGAGTGGGTGATTCGGCAGAAATGTGAAGAGGGATGGGGTGGGAAGGTTTGTATTTATCCAAGTCCCCAGAGAAATTGTTAGACAAGTTGGCAACAGCAGAGGGGTCACTAGTAAGCTGATTGCCATGACTGAGGGTGATGGGTTCAGATTTTCTGACCCTGCCAAGGAGGTTGTTCAGGGTGCCCCACAGTTGCCTGGGATTAGAATTTTCCCCAAGCTGTCTGTTGTGGATAAAGTTGATCTTGGCAGACTTTATAGCCACTTTGCATTTATTCTGCAGGGTTTTGTAATGAGTAAATGGAGTGGGGTCACCATGTTTTCTGTGTTTGGACCAAGCCCTGTCCCTTTCCCTCATAAGTTTGAGGATGTCAAGGGTGATCCATTCACCAATGCGGCCGTGGACCCCTATTTTTTAAAGGGAGTAAATTTATTGCAAACCCTGGTAAAGATAGCTGAAAACTTGTCTATAACACCGTCAGTATTGTTCATGGATGAAGTAAAAGACCAGTTGACCTGGTAAAAGGCTATAGTAATTTCAGCAATGGTATTATCAGTTAAGCACCTTGGATAAATAAAGTTGGGAGGAGGTTTAGGGGAGTTCACAGACCAGTGGCAATAGGTGGCACAGTGGTTGCTTTGGCAGTTGTGGAGAGTCCTGGAGTTGAATATTCTAGCAGGGCTGGAAACTATGATCCAGTCTAAGACCAAATGGGATCCAGTCATGTAGTTGGTCCTAGTAGGGGACACTATAACTTGGTGTAGTCCAAGGTCAGAGATGACTGATTTGACATGATCATCATGGCAGGAGGACCAGTTTATGTTAAAATCCCCATGTCAAAGCCACTCCCTGTTAAGGGGGAGGGTGTTTTCCATGTCAATAAGTGATTCAAAGTCAGAAGTGGGGGTACTGGGCAGGAGATAAACAATGGTGATAGTAAGAGTTTTGTTATCACCAACAAGAAGGAGGATGGAGAGGGACTCAAGCTTAGAATAGCTTATAATGAGACTGAATTCCATGAAAGAAAACTTTTTAGCCACATAGAACATGCAGCCACCACCTTTCTTCCCAGGTCTGTCCTTCCTGAGTGAGAAGAAGCCATCAAGCTTGATTTCACTGCAGGAGATTTTATCCAAGAGCCAGGTCATGGAGACTGCAATACGGCTTTGCATATTGAGGTGGACAATGTTAATGTATTTATTGCTTTTGGCATGGTTACACATTCCATGGTTACTACCACAATTGAGGCTGGTGGGGGGGAGACAGGTTGGCAGGGCAGGGGTTTGGTTGTACCATCCCTGAGAGGAGGAGGAGGAGAAGGAGAAGAATGGTTCTAGTGTGCCTGGTGTTGAGGAAGCTGGGGTTATTCTTGTGGAGGCGGGAGGTTGATAATGCAGATAGTGAGACTACCTAAGCTCCATGAGAAACAGAAGGGAAGATGTTGGTGGAAGAGGAAATGGGATGGGTAAGAAGCCCAAAATGGGGGAGGGGAGGAGCTGTGGAGGAGTAGTGAGGGGGAAGAGGTGCCAGTGGAGGTGGGGGGGGGAGGAGGAGGAAAGGGGGAGATGGGGAGGCATGTGTGGAGGATGAGGGCTGGAAGGGGAGGCAAGAAGGGGGTTGGAGGAGTGAAGGGAGGAAGAGACCATCAGAAGTGGTGGGAGACCAGATTCCCAGGGCAGGAGGGATTACTGGAAAACAGCAGAAAGAAGGTGAGGAGAAACAAGAAGTGGTTAGCCACCATGATGAGAGATGCTTGGAGGAGAGATAAGCGGGATGAGAGACAGGAGTGGGGACAGTGGGCAAAGCTTTAGTAAATGACCAGAAAAGTGAGCAGATGTGAATGTTATATGGAGCAGGGGGTAAGGAGTGAGGGGGTGGGGCACTAGAAAGCTTAAGAGAATTAAAAGTCAGACATCTAATTGTCCTGCTGCAGTAGCCTAGTGGTTAGGGACACATACTTTGTTTAGGAGGGTTGGGGGTTCAAATCCCAGGGTGCAGAGTGCTTAGATGCATGGCAAAATAGGCTGAAATGTGCTTGATATGAGTAGCAGCTGACAACGAGAAGGTACTTTATATTAAGGGAAAAAGAAGTAAGAGGTGTAGGGGTGATAGTGACTCCTGGTGGCTGTAAAAGGAGCAGGGAAAAGAAGAAGAGAGAGAGAGAGAGATATGGGAAACAGCAACACCCAGTGGGTGAGGAGTATACTGTAACATGCAATAGGGAAATTGGGGAGATAATTCTGGGGGAGTGGAAGCATCTAGAAAATGGCAAAATATGTTGTTGCAGGATGTGTTTAGTACTGACCAACTGTGAATTATTAAATAAAATCTAGTTAGTACTGCATGAGTTTATGGGATCAACTTCATCAATAAATGTAGGGCCCGCCCAAGGTGGGAAGGTGGGGGTTGGAGTGGGCAGGACAGTCGCTGCACAGCGGTGATGGGGTAACACAGTTCACACTAAGCACCTGAGAGAGGAATGCTGAGGATGCTCTACCTTGAGGCTTTTCCAGCCATCTGCAGTGCTACTTGGTGTGCGAGGGGAGGTGAGGAGTGGGTAAAAGCAGTCTGGGGAAGAAAAGATAAGGAGGGCTTAGTAGAGATTAAGAGGTCAGTACAAACAAAGAACCAGGGCTTAAGGTGGAAAACAGAGATGGGACGGGGGGGGCGGGGGCTGAGCTTGCATTAGGAGCTCTGCACATGCACAAAGTGTCTGTGGCAGAATGGTGGCCAGCAGAAACGGATTCCCAAGGGAGAGTGAACAATGGAAAGGGAAGTAAAACTTACAGCAAATGAAGCAGACACAGGATGGTGCGGGGGTGGAGCGGCTCAGAGCTCAAAGAGCAGAAAAGTGAGTACAAGAGCAGCAGGCAACTAGTACTTTGCAAGGCAGCATAACACAACAGCAATTCAGGTTCAGGCAAACCCTCTGCAAAAGCACAGGGATAAGTGAACAGATAACACAGCTCAAAAACAATCTATAACAGTATGTCGACTAAAGGCACTTTAAATATTCCTAACACAGTTCACACTAAGCTCCTGAGAAAAGAATTCTGAGGATACTCTACCTGAGGCTTTTCTGGCTGCCCTCAGTGCTCCTTGGTGTGCAAGGGGAGATGAGGAGTGGTAAAAGGAGCCTGGCTTTTCCAACCACCTGTGGTGCTCCTTGGTGTGCAAGGGGAGGTGAGGAGTGAGTAAAAGCAGCCTGAAGATTTTCTAGCCCTCGCAATGCTAATTAGTGCACAAGGGGAGGTGAGGAGTGGGTAAAAGCAACCTGAGGCTTTTCCAACCACCCAAAGTGCTCCTTGGTGTGCAAGGGGAGGTGAGGAGTGGGTGAAAGCAACCTGAGGCTTTTCCAACCACCCAAAGTGCTCCTTGGTGTGCAAGGGGAAGTGAGGAGAGGGTAAAAGCAGCCTGAGGCTTTTCTAGCCACTCACGGTGCTCCTTGGTGTGCAAGGGGAGGTGAGGAGAGGGTAAAAGCAGCCTGAGGCTATTCCAGCCACCCGCGGTGCTCCTTGGTGTGCAAGGGGAGGTGAGAAGTGAGTAAATGCAGCCTGAAGCTTTTCCAGCTGCCTGCGGCGTTCCTTGGTGTGTGAGGGGAAGGGAGGAGTCAATTGTGTGAGAAGTTTGGATGGCCCTGTTGATTATAAACTTGAATGTATTTCTGAGGGGGTTGGTGAAAGTGATCTCTCACTTGATAATCTTTTACAACTACATGCTCACATGCAAAGCCTACAAAAAAAAAAATTCTGAAAATACACTGACAAAGCAGATTAAGCATATGTAAACAGTTACCTTAAAATAGGCACAAATTACTGCAATCCAAGTAATACAGAAATGCCATGTATTCAAAACTAGTGTATGACACAGTGAAAAGCTATTGGTATGATTTAATACTTTAATCATGTGATTTTAAAATGGTTGAGCAGTACTTACAGGGCTGATTATGAAAAACAATTATTTTAACAAAATAAAGTTGTTGTTTTTTTACTGGAACTTTATTAGGCACCCCAGTTATCTGTTTATGTTTTTTTCTTGCACTAAAGTAAGTAGTTGTTAAACAGGCTTCATTATTTAACATCTAGAAACTAGCAAAATATGTTCTTTCAGGATTTATTTAATACTGACCAACTGTGAATTATTAAATAAAATCTAGTTAGTACTGCATGAGTTTGGTGCTTTTAGATTTTAGAAAATATGGTTTATAATGACTAATATAACATAATGGCTAATTCGCAATTCATTTCAAAAACACAGATCCAGAAGCAAATGAACAATTGTCATAAGTCTGTGAGGAAGGACTTGGTTGGTCTGAAAGCTTAGACATTGCTTTCTTTTTGTTGCACTTATGTTGGTGCAATAAAATGTATCAAACCATTTGCTTCTGGATCTGTTCTTACAAGGACCAATACGCAACTTATCTATTTCTGTATTACAAAAATACAAACATTTCTTCATATTGAAAGCATATACAAATGGCAATACATTTATCTAAAAATTTATGTGATCAGTACATGCTACAGCAAAGAATAAAATATTTGTTATGGAGCACTGGGGTGTATAGTGACCCCCCACAATTTCTGCAAAAGGTCACTGCATTTTTCCGTAACATTTTCTGCAGTTTTCCAGTGACCCAGCCTATAAGACAATTGCTGTTCGAAATTAGCTGTTAATCACACCAGGCCTTCTGGAACATTGGGAGAGATTAATATAAGGGAGACTGCTAAAGTTGGAACTTTTTTAAACTCATTAACAACGATGAAAAATGTGCACTAGTCTAGATGGACAAGTATAGAGTTAGCTGCCCTAGTCTTGGTCAATTTGTACTAGGTCTGGTGCTGGTGAAACAATGTTAAAATCTACTCCTGCCACCCAGAAAGCACACTCAGGAACACACAGAAGGTAAGGACCCAGATGCTATACAACATCAGTGGGTAGAGTGGTGCTCAGTTCACTTCTGAGCTCTGACATGGAAACTGAGAGATCCCCTTTGCATGTAGAGCAAGTGAAAAAAGGTATCCACATGTCGGAGAGATGCATGATTTTCAATTAGAAGGTCCTCTACTAATAACTTGTGGATTTTTTAGGTGAACACATTTTATTTCAAAGAAGCCAATTCAGGCAGTTGACCAAACCGAGGAAGTCTACCTTGGCGTCTGGTGGTTTGACTTATTTCATGTCTGAGTTCTGACAAGCCATGAGGGATGGGAGCCATAGTGCTGCTCCTGCTGCTGTCACTGCAACCCCCTAGGATAGGGACCATAGTGCTTCTGCTATCACCCCTGAGGGGTGAAGGCTATAATGCTGCTGCTGTTACCCTTGATGGATGGGAGCTATAGTGCTGCTCCTGCTGCTGTCACTGCAACCCCCCAGGATAGGGACCATAGTGCTTCTGCCATCACCCTTCATGGATAGGGGCTATAATGCTGCTACTGTCACTCTTGTGTGATAGCAGCCATAGTGCTTCTGCCATCACCCCTGAGGGGTGAAAGCCATAATGCTGCTGCTTTTACCCTTGATGGATGTGAGCCATAGTACTGCTGCTGCCACTGTCACTTCTCAGGAATGGGAGCCACAGTGCTGCTGCTGCTGCCATCACCACTGAGGGATGGGGGCCACAGTGCTGCTACTGTTATCACCCCTGAGGGATGGGGGCCATAGTGCTGCTCCTGCTGCTGCCACTGTCGCTTCTCAGGAATGGGGGCCACAGTGCTGCTGCTGCTGCTGCTGCCATCACCACTGAGGGATGGGGGCCACAGTGCTGCTGCTGTTATCACCCCTGAGGGATGGGGGCCATAGTGCTGCTCCTGCTGTCACCCCCGAGAGATGGAAGCCATAGTGCTGCTGCTGTCACATATGAGGGCTGGTCAACTCGTGATGCCATACACCAGGTCAGCTATACACAGGCACGCACATGCACATGCGTGCACATACACACACACACCTCCAAGATCTGCACAGTCAGATCAGTGGCGAATAGGCATTGATAATAGTGGGAGGACTGTATATACATATAAGACACAAAACCAAAGTGAGGTATAGGTTGAGCTTATCATAGAGTTTATTATTTTTAATAACTACAAGGACTAATGCACTGTACTAGACAGCAAAACTGCTAACATACATGCTAGCTGAGAAAAACATTGTTAAAGTTAACAAAACAAAACTCCAGTAAAAACAGGTTTTTGGTTGTGTAGACACCCATGACAATACCGTTTTTTCTATTTGGCAAATGGATTTTGCCCTTTTTCAAGCATGGTAAATCAATGTCCTTGATCAGGTGCACACACCCATGAGTTTCTGAACTCCCAGCTTCCAGGCAAAAACTCCGTTTAGAAATCTTATATTCTTTTAGAGAACAACTCAGCCCATTTTAACTGTTATACTGTATGTAGTGTTAGTTTACATAACTTTTACACATCTTCTTTTCCAAAGCTATCATATATTTCTTTATTTCCTTTTAGCATAGCTATACTTACCAGGTTTAATTTTATACTTGTATCGAGGATGTGGGGGGTTACATCCTCCCATTAGTAACCAAACTGTCACTCTCACACTCCGAGTTTCTACTGCAGCGAGGAGAGTTTTAGTCATTTTAAAGCTTCTACTCTTGTTTGAAAGCACAACCCTCATGCCATGCTTGCTTTGGTGGTCTCTGCAGAACAGCATGTCTGCTGTATTCTTGGTGGGGGAGGGGAAGGGGCACAGAACACAGAAGAACACCAGATAGAAGAAGAAGAAGAAGAAGAAATACACCCAGGTAGTGGCCAGCTAGCACTGCACAGAGAAATACTAAGAACAGAATGAGAAGTGCAACAAACTTAACACAGAGGAAAGAAAAGGCATATACAACTTTATTTTACCTTTAGAGATTACTTTATGCCTAGCATACCCCTAACTTGGCACCAGGGTGTAGCTTTGTTAAAGCAGGACTGCTTTAAACATCATTACACTTTTTTAACTGGGAAAGGATCTCTGACTCTATCACAGGGACGTTATTGTAAATTAGAGTTTTCTTCACTCATTGGTAATTATCCAGCATAAAATGAAAATGAAAAATGGTGTTCTTTCTATTTTGGAAGTTATGGTTGAGCTGGTGCTAGCCTGAAATAAAACTGTTGAATTAATCCACATTCTTGCATTATTTAGCATTCTCTTCCCTCAGGCAAGCTCATAAAATGAAACAGTTCAAAACAACACAGGGTAATCTGCTGGAGGGTGGTGTCTACAAAAGGGCCAAGAGACATAATTTAAACTTGGTAAAAGGACATACAGAACAGTATATGAGAAGCAGGGAGTAATATCCAGACAAAACTTACATTAGTATTGAATGAACGTAAAGCTTAACGGTTGGGAGGAAACACCCTTTGAGACGCTAATTAATTTGCAAATCGCATCTGCTTTGCTGTAAAGGTTGCAGTAAACATAGTGAACAGATGAGTATGCATAACTACATTGCGGCCTTGGAAAATGAGCTGATGGTGTTTTATTTTGCAGTAATTTTAGAAAATAAGCTAGTAGAAAAATCTCACAATGGAAAAAAGCAGCATTTGCATGTATGCAGCATGTTATTGCCAGTGGGAGTAGGGGTACTATGTCCTTTCATCTGGTAGTTCAACAAATAATGTTCTCCTTTCCCACAGAGAAGTGGCAAAGCCATGCGTGAACCTGTCCAACATCTGCAGCAGAATTTTATCCATGGACATCAGTTCTCACTTCGCTCTACCTGAAGGAGGCAGTAAAGTCTTCACCTGTGAGAAGCACTGCTCAGCTGTATTAGAGGTAATTACAGCAAAACAAGTAAATGGATTTTCTGACACAGTAGTGGGATACACATTTATAACCAAGGCCACTGGTTTTCATTTTTTACTGGAAAACCCAGTAACATTCCAGAATTTGGACCACCTGCACACCAGTCTAAACAAAGAACGTCACGGAATTTGACTTTTTAGACCACATCAGTATATTACAGAACTTGTATTTTACTTATAATTGCTTCCTGTACTATGTTCAGTTTGTTTCATTTAACGCTGTGTAAATTAAGCCTTCTTTTATTCTGATTATTTATACACATACTGAAAGAATGACAGTAGAATTCAGGTAAAAGCTGGAAATTAGTCTAACAGTCACCAGTGAAAATTCCCAGAATTTTAAGCTTGAGACTGGAATTTCATTATTTTAATCACCGTAAATCAGTGGCCTTGCTCATAACATTAAATAGAAGGCTACATTGAAATGTTTGCCAGAGAATAGACATGTGAGCGTCAGGATTTTGTTATGTTTTAAATGTACACAATGTTCCCTCTTCTTGCATCAATATTATTTTTTTACCAGGTTTTTCAGTGGTGATTTCTGAGTCGCATCACTGGAATTTAAAGCTCACTTGGTAGCACTTATGAAGTGGGTTGGGGGGAATGCTGCAGCCTGATTGGTCCATAGCTGTGCATGGTGAGACTATTAGAAACAGAACAATACAAGTGCTGTCAACCTGGGCGAAGTGCTGGTGAAGTCTAATTACTTACAACCCTTCAGAATGTTCAGATTTTAAACAGTCATTTTTCATGCAAACAACTAACACACTAACAGAAAACTTGCCAGCTTCCCTTAGTGGCTCTGAATGATGGAGGAACTATTTTACATAAAATTTAAACATGTTTTAATGTTATTAATTGTTCTAAACTGCATGATTCATTTTTTGTTTACATATTTACCTTATTAAATAAGATACTCTAGGATTAGAGATGTTACAGATTTTAAATCTGTCAGTGAAGCTGGATAAAACCACAGATTCAAATTCACTTTTGACAACTTCACCTGGCAACATCACCTGTAACTTCACCCTTGGAGTACACCAAGATGAAGTTTGGTTAGAATGAAGCTATTGGAAAACAAGTGTCTCAAGATCACATGGAAGAGCTTCTTCAGGTCTCATGGTACATCTCTTATTTTGTTGTTGTTGTTGTTACTTTCTGTTTGTACCCCATTCCACTCTGCACTCAATCTCCTTCTGGAATTTGCCAAGGCAAGCCAGCTTTGTCACCCTTACCTTTTTTTGGGGGGCGGGCAGCATGCTTGTTCCTCCTCCATGGAGCCTTGTCTGTTAACCCAAGGCAGGGACAATGTGGAAAGGCTTACCCTCAAACTATCTGGTTTCATCAGGAGGCTCGAGAGGCAGGTCTCAGGCAGGAGGATCCTGCTTTAATACACCTCTATTCAGTGAGGCTGATTCACTTTCAGTTTTGCAGTGTTAGTGGAGAAGACTGGAGCTTGACCAGCTTTCTGTGGAAAGAATTATTGTATTCAATAGCAATTTTCAGTACTTAAACAGCTTTTTTCTTATTCTTTTTTCATTCTTATTAAATTTTTAGACTTCTTAGTAGTCATTTAGCTTTTGGTTCTTCTACACTTTGCCTATTGTTTTAGTTATAATTTTAACTTGCAGAGCTCTAATTTGACTTTTTTCATTACTGTACTTTTCTATCAGACTTTTTGCAGTCTCCCTCTGTTTCTATTTCTCTTGTTAAAGAGGGAGTCTAGTGGTCATATGTGGACTCATGGTGGCACCGTACATGTGGGATGTCCAGGATCTATTGGTCAGCCAACAGAACCTCCCCAGAGCACCACAGCAGCCACTCCAAGTCCAGCAGAAGCAGCAGCAGCAAGTTCCACTCCCTGTCCCATCTCTGCAGTAGCTCACAATTCCACCAGCTTTGCAACAGCAGCCATAGAAACGTAGAAACATGAATTTGACGGCAGATAAGGACCGCTTGGCCCAACCAGTCTGCCCATTTCCCTACCTACTGGATAAGCTGCAGATCCTAGTTAGCCAGCAGCCTACTTCTTCTTACCCCCAACCCCCAGAATTGCCTTATGACTGTCCCATGCATGCTTGAATTCCACCACTGATTTTGACTCCACAATAGCCAGAACCACTGAACAGCTTTACAGCAGCCCCTTCTTCCCCCCCACTTCACAGCAGCTGCAATAGCAGCCAGAACCACCAGCACCACCTCCTCAGCAGTCTCTCATTGCATCAGTTCTGCAGCAGCCTGAACATCCATGGTGATATTTATTTATTGAAATGTTTCACCAGGAAGGCACGCTGAGCAAAAAAACTGCTCATCTCCCGGTGTGTCCTGCGGGTAGGAAATAAAGGGATATAATGCTGAGAAATGTTACAATGTTGGAATACTATATGCTTACTTGCCTACAATGAGAGGAGGAGGGATTACATGTGAATAACACTGGCTAACAATACAACAGTTAAGTATAGTAGATATGAAGACACATATAGCAAATTGGCAACAGTTGATAATAGTTGGTAACACTGGAACACCTATAATAACTTGGCAACAGTATGTCGCACTAGATGGTAAGGTGACAAAATAGTAATTGGTATCCATTAGTGTGACATAGATATTCAAGATTTACAGTGATTGGAGTAAAGACAGGAAGAATGGAAGGAGGGAATGAAAAATTGCAGAGGGTAGAATGTAAGAAGGAAAGGAAATTTATGGATACACACAGACAGAACACAATTTTTGATGCAAACAGAGATAACAGGGTGGACTAAAGTGCATGTAAGAGGGTATGAGGTAGGTTATAAGTGCCTAATTGAGTGTAAGGGTAGGCCAGTGTTAGGCTATGTTAACCGGAAGGGAGTAGGAGGAGAGGAGAGGCAAGGTAGAGTGTGGCAGGGTGAATGAGAGAGAGGTATTGTGGGTGGAGGTATCCAAGGGGGGAAAGGGGGTGAGTTGAAATTTGACAGTGTCCTGTCATCCCTATTTGGGCAGAGTGGTGGACAGCCCTACTGGTAGGAAACCAGTTATAGGTGATGAGAGTTATTTATATATAGTGATGTTTTGAGAGAGGGGTGTTGAGGGAGGGATGTTGTGGGAGGGGGTAGAAAAGGTCAACTATAGTGGGGGGTAGTACCCCACCAGTGTGCTGGGTGACCCTGTCTGCACAAGACAGTAATCTAGCACTAACTGAGGGGGTGCAGTAAAAGAAGAAATAGGGGAAAGGGAGTAAGGTTGTTGCCCACCGTGCGCTATGGATCCTGCCTGCACAAGGCAGTGATCAATCTCACAGGAGGGAGATAGAATAAGGGTAGAGAAAGAGGGGGAAGGAAGATTTTAGGAGGAGGGAGAGTAGGGGACAAGGAGGAACATGATCAGAGGGAAACAATAGTAGTGGGGAGTAGGCATATGAGCCTGAACAGAGATAAACTATAGTAGAGGGGGTAGAACCCCACCAGTGTGCTGGGTGACCCTGCTTGCACAAGGCAGTGATCTAGCAGTGACTGAGGGGGTAAGAAAAAGGAGAAATAGGGGAAAGGGGGTAAAGTTGTTGCCCACAGTGCGCTATGGATCCTGCCTGCACAAGGCAGTGATTGAACACTCAGGAGGGAGATAGATTAAGGGTAGAGAAAGAAGGCAGAAGAACACTTTAGGAGGAAGGAGAGTAGGGTAAAAGGAGGAGGAACATGATCAGAGGGAAATAGGAGTGGTGGGGAGTAGGCATATGGTAATACGGGCATAGGGAAGATAGTGGGGGGGGATTAGGGAGGGTCATGGCAGGCACATGAAGGTGCAAGGAAGTTCTTGAGGGCAGAATTAATGGAGTAGCAAGAGAATGAGTGGCAAATTTAAAGGGGGGGTGGATTCCAGATTATTGGGAGGTGATAAGAATAACCCAACTGGCCAGTAAGGGTGGAGCAGCATGGGACCACTAGGGTTCATGAGTCGGTAGAGCTTAAGGAGTGGGAAGGAGAGAGGCAATTTTAAAGGCAGGGGAGAGATAGGAGGGAAGTTCACCCAGCTAGTGATTGGAGGTGAATTTTGCACAGTGAGAGAGATATCAGTTAGGAAGGAAAGGATAAGGCATGGTAGAGATCACAATGGTGAGTGTGGAGGGGGCATCAAGGGCAAAATGGCAAAAGGAGTTGAAAAGGGTATCTAGTCTGGCCAGAGAGGACTTAGTGGCAGCACTATAGACTACATCACAATATTCAAAGATAGGTAGGATCATCTTCTGGACACTCTCACGCCTAGCCATGGGTGGGAGGCAGGCATGGTTCCTGAATAAGGCACTGAGCTTGGGATGCAGTTTTTTCTGAATGGAGTCGATATGACCAGAGAAGTTCAGGTGTTGGTCCAGCGAGACACCTAAAAACCTGAAGGAGGATGTTTCCTTGACTAATGTCCCATCAAGGGTGTGGAAGGAGGGTAGAGAGGGAAACCTGGTAAGTCTCTGCCTGATGCTGAAGATCATGGAGACTGTTTTTTTTGTGTTGCGAGATAGTTGGTGGTTTGCAAACCAATGCTGAACTTTGTTGAAGTCATGCTGCAAGTTGGATGCAACCTTGGTGGGGCAGGAGCCAGATGCATACACGACTTTGTCATCAGTGTACATGTGAATGGAGGAGAATGGAGAGCAAGTGTGTGGGAGATCATTTAGAAAAATAGAGAAAAGTATGGGGCCTAATACAAATAGGTGGAGGATGCCAGTTCTTATCGGGAGGGGTGGGGAAATTGTGTCAGAGATCTTGACTGATTGGGTTCGGCCAGTGAGGTATTCCTTGAGCCAGTCTGTGGCTAAGGGGGATAGCCCAGCTGTTGATGGGATGTCAAGGAGAAGGTAGTGGGAATCTGTGTCGAAAGCTTTGGCCAGATCGACAAAAATGGTTGAAGTGATTTGGCCATTGTCCATTCCCATGATGATAGAATCAGTGAGCCAAAGAAGGGAGGTGGTAGTGATGTACTGATTTTTCCTGAAGCCAAATTGATAGAGGAGTCATTGAGGTAAGTGGAGAACTGGGAGAGGGCTAGGTGTTCCTGAAGTTTGGCAAAGGTAGGGAGAAGAGAGATAAGATGCTAGTTGCCAGGGAAGGTGGTGTCTTCATCTTTGGGAAGGGGAAGGACCACTGCATGTTTCCATGGGGAAGGTACTGAGGCAGTTGAGAAAGAGAGGTTCAGGATAATAGAGAGTGGACAGGTGATGGCTGGGGCTGAGAGGGATAGTAGTTTAGGGTCAAGGCCATCCAGGGAGGAGCCTTTTGAAGGGTTGATCACTAGCAGGGCATTTAGGGTGTCATTTGGGGAGAAAGTAGTGAAGGAGAAGGGGGAATCGGAGGGGGGGGTCATTCATTGCCAATAGGGAGGGGGAGAGGGAGGGGAATAGTTTGGGAGGGATTGGAGTAGCTCATCAGCACAAGTGATGTAATATGAGTTGAATTCAGTAGCTATTGCAACTGGATCAGCAATGAGAGTCGCGTTTATCTTAAGTATAGGGGTGGGTGGACAGGCTGGGGGGTAAAGAGGGCATATGCCACTCTCCAGAACTTGGAGGGGGAGTTGATGTTTGTTGCGAAGGTAGATTTGAAGTACTCTGTTTTGCCTAGCCTGGTAGCCCGGGTGCAGGCATTATGGCATTTTTGGTAAATAAGAAGGTAATTTGGAAGCTGGGAGACTTTGTGCCGTTTCCAGGCCTGATCTCTGGCTCCATGGCAGGCTAGTAATTCAGGGGTAATCTAGGAGAGGTGATGACCTCTAACCCTTGTTTCTTTTAGGGGTGCGAAGGCATTCCAATTAGCTAGGAAGATGTCTTTAAAATAGATTAGGGCTTTATCAACCAAGGAGGTGCTTGCTAGAAGGGACCAGTCTGAGAGGGCAAGGCTATGCAGGATAGGTTCCCATTCTAGGGATTTATAGGTCCATATTTTTAGGGTTTTATGTGGGAATTTAGGGCTGTGAACTTTTCTGACCAGGAAAACTGGGTTGTGGTCACTAAGAGCATCTGGAAGGATGCTGGAGGTGATGATTCTATGGGGGTGGGAAGTTAGGGCCCAATCAAGTAGGAAGTGGGTTTGGGTCTTGTGATTAGGGTGGGTGGGATCTGTAATTAATTGTGTGAGGTTGAGGGCACTGATAGCATTTCTTGTGGTAGATGTTGTTGAGGACAACCAATTTAAATTGAGTTCACCAAGGATGTAAAGCTCATCAGATTGAGAGAGGGAAGTAATGGAAGTTAAGAGGTAAAGGGAGACAGCAGGTTGGATATTTGGACAGCAGTAGATACCGGCTACAAAGATAGGGAGTGAGAAAGGGAGGAATACATTGATGACTAAGGTGTCATGGGTTGCTGGATTGGAGGAGGAGACATGGAAATACTGGAGGGAGGCACAGATATACATGGCCCCTCCACGACCTCCACGACCCCTGCCTGCTCGGTCTAACCTTAGGATGGAGTAACCAGGAATGGAGACGGAGTGGTCAGGAATCGTGCTCTTTAGCCATGTTTCTGTTATAATTAGAATGTTTGGTTTCAGGGCAGCAACCATGGCTTGCAGGAGGTCTAATTTTTGAACTAGGCTATGAATGTTTAAGTTTGATATCTTGAAACCCTTTATGAGGGCTGTTGGGGTAGGGGAACTGGCAGCGGCAGTGGTGGAGATGGCAGGGGTAAAGGAAGTAGCAGGACTGGGGTTGGGGTGGATATTCCCCAAGGCAAGCAATAGTAGAGCTAGGATGAGGAAGTGTAGCATCATGGATTTGGAGTGATGGGGCTTGGAGGCTGAGTGAGTGAGGTAGAAGGAAGTGGCATAGTGAGGAAGCAGGAGATGGAGAACAGCAAAGACATTTGGTAAAGTTAGTAGGTATGCATGTTGAATGATGAGGAAATGAGACCAGAATATGTTAGGTGGGGGCAGGAGTAATAGCATGAATATAAGTTGGGGCCTGGAGACAGGAAGTTTGGATGAGTTTGAAGTTACAGGGCCCTGGGCTGGCAAAAGCAGGAGGGGTGGGTAGGAAAAGGGTAAGAAATAAGGTTGGGGGAGGAGGAGGAAGAAGGGAGAAGGATTTGAGTGGAGTGAAAACATCCTTAGCATCAAGGAGCAGCGGGGGTGGATTTTGGTAGGTAGTAGACTACAACAAGGGGTTGTAGCTGAACAGAGTTGCTTAGATACTGAGGGGAAGGGGTGCAATGCTTAAAATAAAGCTCCCTGAGGTATCCAGCTGAATAGCCTGTAGTAGGGAAGTAGAAAGTGAAGGATACATGCTTAAGTATACACCAACTAGTGGAGGAGCTGTATAACATGCTAATGAGGAAGTAGGTACTAATGGAGTTGTAAAGAAATCCTGGTATTGTGGATCTTAGTTTTAACCCTTTAAGTGCTTTGCTGTCGCTCTTAGGCGCTTCCCCTTTAAGAGAAAAAGTGAAGTGTAACCAAGTAGGAAGTAGGCTGGTCTCTCAGCTCTGGAAGTGTATTTAATAAAGGAAGGAGGTGGGGGTGTGGCGGGGGGGGGCGTAAATTCACTGAGAGGCCAGTTCGGGTTAGGCAAATGTTGCTTTGCACTGTACAGCTCACAGAAGTGTGCAGCTGAGTGAACTTGAAACAAAAAGGTCAGGACTTCACTACGCAGCTGCTAAAGGAAGAAAAGTCAAAGGTCAGCATTTCTCTACAGTCTTATGCCCCAGTCCAATGATTTCAGCACTGACTGCAGCGCTGGGAAGGAAACCAATGTCAGCACTCTGGGGTCGTCTGGAATACCATCACCACCACCACCTGTCCCACCTCAGCAGTCATGCTCACCATCCTCATCAGGCAACTCAGTGCCATGGATCTCCAGAGTTAAGCAGCCACCGTCTTCCCTAGTATGGGAGTTTTTCTGTGGTGGACCCCCAGGATGACAGTTTTGCCCAATGTACTATCTGTGACATGTGTCAGACAGGGGAAGAGGGGACCCACCTAGACACCAGTGGCCAGTTGATACATTTAATGAGCCGCCATCTGAAGGCAAGACAGCAAATGGTCACTAGCAGTTGTGGTGGTGGACCATCTGTTCCAGCCGCTGTAGAGCACCTGCCCACAGGGAAGTGCACACTCCATCACTGCCCTTCTCTGCATGGCAGTGAGAGTGGGACTGCACCAGGAACTCCTGCACCCACACCAAACATTGGTATCTGCACTGACGCAAAACACCACAGAAGAGATTTTTCAGCTTCAACAGGAGATGAGTGATCTCTTCCGGCATGCTGAAAGTACTGGAGAGCCAGCAGCTTCTCCTCCAGGAAATGGGAGAGCACCATCACAGTGCTGCAGGTACTGGTCTGTCTGACAGTGGGACACCCTGAGATCCACATGATTGGAAAGTTTGACTCCATCTCTCCTTTTCAATGCTTCCTCATTCCTCCCTCTTTTACACCCCATTTTTTTCTCTAAGTATCCTATACTCCTTTCTTTCTCCTCTTAGTCTTTCTTTCTCCCTCTTTGTTTAATCCCCCTCCCACAAAATATAAAACATTTCAAAATACAGTACCATCAAAATGTAAACTCTTTTCCTGTCTTACACTTTTACTGTTTCATTTAATTCCATTCTCTCATCTTTACTTCCGAAGTCTCTCTCTCCTTAAAACAAAACAAAAAATTCTATTTTCTATCTATGTTTCCTTTAATGGTGCTGTTTATGTTGCATATCATTATCTTCTCTCTCACTACTTCTTTTGCTGTAAAGCCATTCTCTCCTGAACACAAAATTATTAAACAACGGTAGCTACAGCTGTGCTGTTAGTCGCCCTCTCAAGCAGTATTTGTCAATCATAGTCAAGGCCTCAATTTTTCTGCAGTTGTTTGGGTCTAAATTCTGCAGCAAGCCCCCTGTTGCCACAGAACTTCTGCGGCATTAGTTTCCTACTTCCATGGAAAATCTGTGGCGGCAGTTGGGGGCTTCAGTTGCAGACAGCAGCCCCCTTTCCCAAGCACCCAGATAGGAGAAAAATGTTAGTTTTTGAGCTGGGACCTACAAACCGGGGAAGGTTGTCAATTTACTCCTGAGTTCTTAGTATTAGAAAGTAAAAAAATCCGGCCCATTCCTCTCAGCCCCATCACCTCATCCACCCCAGCCTGAGTCCGCAGGGCCACCAAATTTGAATAAGTAATGTTTTCAGTGGCTACCACACTGCACAGTGATTCTCATCCTTCTAATTTTATCACTAAGCCGGAATGCCACTTTTTCATTCCAGTAGTGCTTTGTGCGGTTGTGCTCAAAGCACTTACAGGACAAGAAACCAGAATTCGGGCCCGGTGGTGAAATTAAAAGGATGAGGACTGCAGCACAGTACGGGACCTGATCAAAATATTTCTTTTTTGAAATTTAAGTTTATTGGTTTTACACATAAAACAACCATAAGGCAAACAAGTATACAATTCACAGAGAATACATGGTATAACAAAAGAAAAGAGGAAAAAAACAAACAAACAAAAAAACAACAAACAAACACATCCCCCCAACTCCACCTCCCCCACCAGTCCCTCCCCATTACCCTCCCCATCTCCCTTTCACCCACCCGTCCACCACCCTCCCCAACCAAAAACCACCCCTACACCTCCCACCCAACCAAACTGAGTGTGCCAGGTAACCAATATATCCAAGTTGGGTATTTAACATAGTAACAGTTAGGAAGTACTCCGTCCCCTAACTTAACAGATACAGAACAACAATATGTGACAAACACAGAGTACCATCACGGGCATCAGGCGAAAGGCCAAGAACTCATTGATGCAAATATAGTGCTTGTAACACCCCATTTTTCTGGAACAAGTCCATGCGACCGCAAACTGGCCACTAAGTTTTCAGAACTAAGATAGGCAGAAAGCTCGTTCAACCATTGGCATAGGACAATGCCAATTGATCAGTCAATGCCTAAGAACCAGTCTTTTAACATAACGGACACTAAGGCAATGTGGTATCGACGCTCCACACTGTCTATGCTAGCATAATCGCCCAGAATACAAATCTCAGGGTGAAACAATCTGAGAGACCTAGTAGGGGATCTAAGTTATCACGGATAGAGGACCATAAGGGGCAACTTTACTATAAAACCAGAAAATAGCAGATCCCCTCCCCTGCATACACCTGGAGCAGAGAGAAGTGGGAAGCCTCTTAAGCTTGAAGAGCTTTTTAGGAGTATAATACATGTTATTCACTATATAATATTGAGTAAGCCTGAATCTGTCCTGCGAGTGATACTTGTGGAGGTCCTTCCAGATGCGAGACCAATCCAGAGTAGATTCAGGTAACAGAGAAGGCCAAATACTAGAGCCCCCAACAGGTTCCGGAAATTTATAGTTTAGGAGAAAGGAATATATTAATGAGATAGAATGCGGTTTGGAAGCAAGGGTTGCTATTTGAGAAGGAAGGAAGCGGATCATCGGCTCGCTAAAAGGTGCCAAATTTCCCTGCAATGAGGTGTCTCAGTTGGTAAACTTTGAAAATCATAGTATTAAGAATAGCATACTTATTGAGAATGTCCACTGATGAGAGGAGGATCCTTGGTCGTAGAGATGTTCTAGATTAACATCTTTAATTTGCGAAGCCACTCGGGAGTGATCACCGAGTTGCCAGCTTAATATTGGGGTTAAGCATAACGGTTGGCCCAAATCCAGCCAGGAAAGTATTTACAGAACACCAGCACTGAAAAAGAGACTTAGGGACCACGAGACTCATCGATCATCTATCCACTGAGAAAGCGCTGAAGGGGAGAGGTATAGAAAATAGCATATGGATCTATCCTAGCTTCCGAGAGAATCAACCTTTCGATTTGGAGCCAGACTGGGCAAAAGGAGTCTGGATTAGCAGGAAGCCATCTCCCTAACTTAGCAAGGTGGGCCGCCCAGTGGTAAAGCAAAAGATTGGGGAGCCGGAGGCCGCCCTTATCCTTGGGAAGGGAAAGCTTACTAAACGACCGCCACACTACTTTTCCTCGCCAGACAAAGTTTGAGAACATCACATGAAACTGTTGAAAATAGGAAATGGGCAACCAGAGATTTAGTAAGTTGAGGGGGTTAAAGATACGGGGAAGAACATTCATTTTAATGATATTGATCCGGCCCCAAAGAGAAATGGGAAGGGCAGACCACCGCGACAGATCTTGCTGGATGAGACTCTTAAGATCATCTAAATTAAGCTTCTTAAGAAGGGAAGGGTCCGTTGTGAAATGGATCCCTAAATATTTAATCGATCTAGGAGACCATCTCATACCAAAATTAGCGAAATCCTGCTTATACGTATGGGTATTTAATAGGAAGATTTCAGATTTAGAAATATTCAATCTATATTGAGAAAGGGCACCATATTGTCTGATAACATCCAATGCAGATCTGAGGGAATCGGCAGGAGATTCAATATGCAGGAGTATATCATCTGCATAAGCAGAGAGAACCAGCTCCTGTTGGCACACCAAGCATCCCTTAATAAGTGCAGAGGATTTGAGCTTAATAAGAAGGGGTTCTAAATATAAATTAAATAAGAAAGGCGAAAGAGGGCAGCCTTGCCTAGTGCCTGTATACAACCGAAACAGTGAGGAGAAAACTCCATTACAGTATATTCTGGCTGAAGGAGCATTATAAAAGATCTGAACCCACTCTAAGAAGGAAGCCGGAAAACCCATCCTGGCCATCACAGCCCAAAGAAAGGACCAATCCACCCGGTAAAAAGCTTTCTCTGCTTGCTCCATGCTTCTATGTAATGTTCACTGTCTGGAATGGTTTGAAATACCGTTCTGTCTTCATGCTGTATTTACCAGTTTGGTGTAATAATAATTGAAAATGAATAAAAAGAGAATTTCAAAAAAAAAAAAAAGCTTTCTCTGCATCTAATGAAACTAAGGCCATAGGGAGTTGAGATGCGCGAGCGTATTGAGAGATGTGAGAAAGGGTTCTTAAATGGTCTGATGAGGATCTAGAATGCACAAAGCCCACTTGTTCTGGACTAAGTAGATGAGTCCAGACAGTCTTGATCTTTCGGCGCAGAACTTTAGAGGATTTTCATATCATAGTTTTGAAGGGATATGGGTCGGTAACTCGCTGGATCTGTAGGAGTTTTACCTGGCTGGAATTAAAATAATGGTGGCTTCAAGAAGAGTAGGGTCTATGACACAGGAAGAGAAAGACATTCATAAAGTTTAAGAAGTATAGGAGCAAGATCCTTAGAAAAACCTTATAGAAATTGACAGGAAACCCATCTGGGCGGGTGCCTTATCCAAGTCATAGAGGCAATAACTTTCTCTATCTCCCCAGAGAGAGGGCAGTCAAGATTTCTTTGTGAGGAGACAAAAGCTGAGGGATATCAATACCAGCTAGATATGCCTTAATGTCTGAGAGAGGGCAGGAGATAGGGGCCAGCTATATAAGTCCTTATAGTAATTTTCAAAAATTCGCACGATTTCTCTAGGAGAGGTTTCTATGGAACCGGTGGGCGCTTGCAAGGTCGGAATTATCCTGGAACCTTCCAATGCACGAACGCGCAGAGCTAGGAGCCTCCCGGCCTTTTCCCCATGATCGATGTACTTAGCTTGGGTTCTAACAAGACAGTACTCGGCCCTCTCTTTTAGAAGGTCAGTGTACTCGTTTTTGACTGCCACGAGGGCCTCTAAGGAAGACAACGGAGAGGCCGGAGAATGGGCAGCTTCTAGATCCTTGATTCTATTCATTAAGGAAACTGCTCGCGCTAACCGGGCTTTCTTCCTTGCAGAAGCTAATTTAATTAGCTCACCCCTGAGGTAACATTTTAGAGCACACCAGATAATATCAAACCTCGGGGAAGAACCAAGGTTATCCGCCATGAAAAGAGAAATCAAGGATCTTATTTGCATCACCGTATGAGGATCCTTAAGTAACTGGGTATTAAGTCTCCAGGCAGTATCTCGGTGAAACTCAGGATCCGGAGAAACTTTTATCCAAACTATTGCATGATCAGAGAGAATGATCGGCTCAATGCCAGACTGGCGGAGGCCCGGAAGGCGGGTTTGCTAAGCAAGATGTAGTCTATTCTCGACCACGATCCATGGGGTTGGGAAAAAACAAGAAGGCCGAAGAAGGGTTAGAGAGTCTCCAGGATCACACAACCCCAACATCTGTGAGAAATCATGCAAAGCCCTTTGCGTGGATGTCGGGGGCCGATTATCTTGGGGATCTCTATCCAGGAGA
Source organism: Neoceratodus forsteri (assembly GCA_016271365.2). NCBI lineage: Eukaryota > Metazoa > Chordata > Ceratodontiformes > Ceratodontidae > Neoceratodus > Neoceratodus forsteri. The sequence continues at coordinate 667,818,931 of CM057459.1, read as the reverse complement.
TAGGAAGGTGGGACATTCCAGTCCCCCCCCAAAATAAATTGCGAGGGAAGGAGAACACTCATTTTATCAGCAAGGACCATAAAAAAATCAGGACTTCCCCCAACAGGCCCATAAACAGAGCCTAAGACTACGGTGTTCCCATTGAGGGTGCCCTTAACCAAAATAAACCTCCCATCCGGGTCTTCCACTACCAGGTCTCTAGTAAACAGAACATGCTTTTTAATGAGTATAGCTACCCTCTACTATAATTAGATCCACCGCCACATATACCTCAGAAACCAGATCGAGATAACCATTTAACCTCCACACCATTTAGGTGGGTCTCTTGGAGAAATAATATATCTATTTGCATCAGAGTACAGTGGTTAAAAACCTGAGTTCTTTTGACCTTTTCCCTGAGCCCACGCACGTTCCACAACGCTATTTTAATATCACCAGTAACCATTTTAAGAACAGTATAAAAAGGAAACAGATATTAGGACATCCAGAAGTAAAACAGGAATAAAGGCACACTCGAACCCCAAAATCCCATGCCACCCCAGCCTGCCAGAAAGTATCTATTAAAGGTAATGGCACTCTGAAAAAACTAACTTCAATTAAAATACAATCACACCAATGTGAAACTTGGCAGGCAAGCTCCCTCCCCCCCCAAAATACCCTCCCTAAACCCCAGTAAATAACTATATACAGTATGGTACCAGAACTGGGAAAAATCAGAACCAACATGAAGGATCCAGAGTTCTGGAAACCATCCCCCCAATGCGAATCCAGAGCCTCCCACCACACAAAGACCAGTTAGGAGAAGGAAGTACCTGAAAACTATCCCACTGGAAAGAACATCCTTCCCAACCCACGCAAGAGAAGCCAGCAGGAACTCTGCTGATGGGCCTGGATTGGCAAACCCCCCTTCCATGGGTTCGCGACTCAGCTACCACAAGCCAGGCCCAGAAAACACACACCCCCATCCACCAACTGCCAAATCTATAGAAAAAAAAAAAACACCATAACAGTTAGCGATCCATGCTGGTTACAGCCTCCTCCCATTTAGATTTAAAAGAGGCGTTATTACTCACCCCTGGGTAAAACAGGGAAAGGCGCCACCACGAGCTGGATAATCACGGAGTGGAGGCTGGCCATCAACCAGGCCGCTTTGTTTCCGGGGTACTACATAATAAGTAGGACCAAAACCGGTCCTGCATCTAAAACCGAGCCCTAGAAACCCCATCCCTGATACACAGTTCCGGGAAAGGACCAAAGGGTCCGCGATCACGACCTAGTTCACCCCTCGCGAGCCTGCCAGGATCTCCCACCAGCAAGGGCCCAAGGACTGACCAAGGCAGGTAAGAACCTCTAAAGACAGCCAGGGAAATAGACGACAGGGGTATCAGAGTGCATACCAATGGAACTGGCAAAAATAACCACCCAAAATCACTTAGAACTAAGACCCTTCAAAACACCTCACAGATGCAATGTCCACTGCACATTTCAGCCATTCAACTTGAAAAGGTCAGGAAGCTTGGCCACAAGGTCCTTTTGGGCCGCATCTGGTGAATCATAGCTGTAGGTGGCACTGGCAATTGAGACTTTGAGGGTAGCGGGATACACCATCCTGAAAGGAATAGACGCGGTGATCAGCTTTTGAACTGTTGGGTGAAAAGCGGCCCTTTTAAGTCTCATTTCTTTGGGGAGATCCTGTGCAACCCGTAGCCTAGCTGATCCCCATGTAATCTCCTGTAGATCTCGGGATTTACTGAAAACGTGCTGCCTCTCAATATAGCTCAAGAATTTTATAATTATAGCCCACGGGGGAGAGCCAGGTGGCGGTCGGGGCCTCAGTGACCTATGTGCCCTCTCGAGATGATAACTTGGGTTGATCGGTGAGGGCCCGACTATTTTAGTGAAGAATCGCTGCAAAAACGCCATCAGGTCTGGTCCTTCTTCTAGCTCTGGCAGGCCCAAGATGAGGAGGTTGTTCCTCCGGTTGCGGCCCTCCAAATCCTCAGCTTTCAGTTGGAGTTTCACACCTGTAGGGTCAGCCGGACATCTCTGTTTCAGCCTTGCCTCCATTGCTCCAAAGAAAGATCCTGGCCTCCGAGTCTGACACCCTCATGGTAAGGGGAGGAGGTCCCCTGTAGCGATTTCAACTCCGCCGTGATGTCTTGTAGGATATTCCTTATTGGGGCCAGCTCCTGCATGAACTTGTCCTTGGTAAGCAGACCCAGTGACTGGGACTTGTCTCCGTTTTCTCGTCCCTATACCAGCCTGCTCCAAGGGGTTTTTTGACTGCTTCGGGGTCGCAGGCGTGTATGCCTGGTCATGGCCTGTTTCTTATCATCCACCTCCATCTCCTCACAGAATCCAAAGGGCTGGCAGGATTCACACCCAAGGGTCGATAATTAAAGCTTAGGCGACCCAGTGATAGCGATTTGACCAAATTTATGACCCGAGGATCGCAAAATGTGGCAGTTGGGACGGTTGGAGGAGAGAGCTCTAAGTCCCTGCTGCCATTCAGCAAGCTGCCATCCTGTGACCTCTGATCAAAATATTTCTACTTCAAATGAAGGGACTCAAGAAAGTTCTCAGGATGGGCTAGGGAGGGCGGTGGGGCTGAGCTGGATGGGGGGGGCAGGATTTACCTGTTTTGATTTTTTTCTTTTTTGCATAATTTGTTTATTCAAATTTTATCCAAATACAGAAAGACAAAACAAGACAAACCAAAATTTCATACATACAGTAAACAATAAAAACACTAATTCATCATAACTGTGTACATGGGTCCAGAACATTCCCTTATAAATGAGCTGTTCATAAACAAAGTATACTTAATAAAATAAGGTAAGATAGCATAAAATAAATTACGGTACAACACATTACCTGGGTTTCATGTTGTATGTGTCTAAATGGACCAGACTAGGTCTATCCTTTCAGTGGACATATCATCAGAACCCACACCCTATTCAGAGCTCTACTGCCACAAGGATACCTCTGTCACCTGCCATATGGTTCTTCATTTCATTGTAGTCCTTCCTTCAGTATCTGGGCCCCTGTTGAAGACAGAGAGGTCAGGACGGAGTGCCATACCAAGAAGAATTTCTCAGTTTTATCCTTAATTACACAAGACTAGTGCTCTTAAGCAAGAGCTTGGATGGCTAGATTATGCCACTGCTGTATTGTTAGGATTATCCCTGAGACGCATGTGTTTAAGATACACTGCCAGTCTAAAATTAATAATACATGGACCCATCTCCCTAGAAGCTTCCACCCATCGGGTCCCAAGTCCTCAATGCCATATAGAAGGAGCAGAGGGTCCAATGGGACCTGTTTGCCCAACAGCATTCCTAATTTATGTGCTATGTTTTTCCAGAACCCCGGAAGGGAAGGGCATGACCTAAAGTAATGTATATAGGAGTCCAGTTCCTTTCCACATCTCCCACATATCAGAGACATTACAAGCTTGAACTTATGTGCAGTCACAGAGAAGCAATAAAGTCTATGCACGAATTTATCAGAGGACTCTTTATATTTGTTACAAATCAGTATTCCCCAATGTAAGTTAAGTATCATTGCCCGATTGCCATTCTGAAGCTATATTCCTAAGTCACGCTCCCATAGAAGCTTAGTTTTATACATGATGTCAGGGAGAAATTGTCTCCCAAGTTGCACTGCCTTCCGGATTAAGCCCCTTGCATCCATCCTGGTCGAATATACGAGGTGCTCAACCTTTTCCGAAGGTGAATCAGTCCCTGGGTCCCTGCCCATTCCCCTAACATATACTCTGATTTGTAGATAACAAAAAAGATGATTTTATGCCAGGTCAACACATCCCTGTAACTCTTCAAAAGTGCACAGACCATCCTTCGTACGAAGGGTTTCAATACAAATAAGGCTCTTTGCCTCCCATTCCTTAACCCCCCTGTCTTCCAAGCCAGGGAAAAGAAGGGATTCCCAGTGTTTTGATTTTTAAGGTAAAGCCCTAGCAGAGAAACTAATGAACAGGAGCCCTAACCGACAACTAATGAGCAGGGATGTTCCAAAATACTTTTCAGATTTTTGCTTTTAAAATCCACAGAATTCCAAAAGGCATTCTGCAGAATTTAATATAAACCATGGAATAGTTTTCTGGGGTTTGTATAATCCATGGAATAACCGCAGTTTATATGATCCATGGAATAATTTTCCTTGGTCAGAGTCAATGGAAACTGCAGATTTGTTTTACTCACACTTTATACTGACTCTTCATTTTTTAAATGTATTATGCTTTATCTTCTCATCTGCTGGCCCCCATTGTTATGATCTACACACGTTCAGCCCTGCCACACACCCCAGGACTTACCTTACTCCCATACAACCCCAAATTATGCTCCAGGGGCAGGGCCATGGGGGGCCTTTCCCTGATGAAGACTGAATGGTACAATGGTAGCGAGAGCTCGATCGGTGGCACAGGGGCTGCAATGTTGGGGGCTGATGTCATCATGCAGTGGCAGAACCTCCATTTTCCTGTTTTCTCGCCAGGAGGCATGTCGTGCAATGATGTTGAGATGGCATGCTGAATGTCTGACACACCTGCCAAACATAATCAGTCCTGGCTGTCATACCCCAGGCTACCACAAGGGGTTAACCAAACACTGGTAACTCCCCCACCCCTCCCCAAAGGAAAGCAGTCCATAGGATGCTCGATCCTCCTCCCCCGGCCAGCCCTCCAACTCTTGAGGCTTGTTCCCGAACCTGAGTTGTCGGCGTCTGGAGCAGTAGTGGTACTGCTGCACCAGCATGCCAGCTAAACACTGACTCTTCAGTATAAACTGCATAATAATATTCTGCATTTCATATAAACCGTGCAATAATATTCTGCAGTTCATGTAAACCGTGGAATAATATTCTGCAGTCCATGTAAAACCGAGGAATAATATTATGTGTTTTTTCCGTGGTTTGTACTAAATTCTGCGGAAACTTCCGTGGCCGCAGAATTGCGTAAAAATTTGGGCCTTGAACACAGTGAGTTGACACAAGTGCTTAAGCCCAGTGTATACATTTCTCACTTCTTGAAATGTTCTCCCACATGGGAAAGTATTAAATGGTGGTAATGTGGTGTTGGTGCTACTGCTACAAACATGGTACGGCACTGTGTCTCAGTCCCCCACCACATTTCTTGTCATGCACTTTAGGGGAAATTATGAGAAAAGCACAACATTCATAAATGCTGTGCTCCCAGAATGTTTCTCAACTACCAGATTAAATACTTCAGGCTACTGAATGCTGCTGCATCAAGTACTGCACTGTGTTTCAGACCCCGCTCCCCATGCCACAGTTCTTGTAACACACTTTAGGGAAAATTTTGGGAACAGCCTAACATATAGTATATACATTCTGTGCTCTCAGAATTTTTCTCTACTGCAGTACCAGAATAAATACTTCAGGCTGCTGGATGCTGCTACAAGGTACTACACCGTGTCTCAGTTACTATATCACAGTTCCTGTAACACATTTTAGGGGAAATTGTGAGTAAAGCACACCATACATAAATTCTGTGCTCCCAGAATTTTTCTCAGCTACCAGATTAAATACTTCAGGCTGCTGGATGCTGCTACAAGGAGCAGTGTTTTGTATCATTCCCCTGCCACAGTTCTTATAATGCACTCTAAGGGAAACTGTGAGAAAAGCACAACATACATAAATGCTGTGCTCCCAGAATTTTTCTCAGCTACCAGATTAAATACTTCAGGCTGCTGGATGCTGCTACAAGGAGCAGTGTTTTGTATCATTCCCCTGCCACAGTTCTTATAATGTACTCTAAGGGAAACTGTGAGAAAAGCACAACATACATAAATGCTGTGCTCCCAGAATTTTTCTCAGCTACCAGATTAAATACTTCAGGCTGCTGGATGCTGCTACAAGGTGCTGTGTTGTGTGTCAGTCCTTACGCCACCACCTCGCATGGACATTAGTGAACAGAAATTCTTCATGTCTTTGCACAAAGTGATAGTTCCTCTTTGTGTCACTGATCTGGATGAAGATCTTCAAATATGTCTATATGTCCTACCAGCAAATGTAAGTATTTACTTTTAGTATGTACAGTATGTATTTATTTATTGTTTACTTTTCAGCCTTGTTGGAGGGAATGTCTTTCTAACCACCTTTTACCCTGTTTCTCTCTTTTCAGATATTTATAACTAGGTGTTGAAATCCTGTTGCTCCTTGTATCCAGCCTGAATCCAGTTACTTAATTTAACAGTGCTTCCTACAAGGGAAAGGAAGTATTTTTCTTGGTTAGATTTTTTTTTATTCTGAAAAGCTATCCAGATGTCAGACTGTTTTCTGCTTCTGTTTCTGTCATTTCAAGTAATTTTCAGCTATGTGGCAATGAATCGGGCAGCATCAACAAACAGAGTTGGTTTATTTTGGTCACAGACAGGAACTGAAGAGGCTTTTCTGAGTCAACATAGGTGAGGTAAGTTGTGGGGGGAAACTTGGTGAGATAGTGTCTTCATTATTATCTGGAGGGTAAATTAAGACCAGCCACAGCAGATCACATTTGAGGGCTATAATAAAGAGCCATGTCTTGCCCTGTAGTTTGGGGGCTGGGTGAGAATTGGTTGGCTTGTGGCCTCAGCTAGGTGATAATTGGAGGAGAGACCGAGTGAGTCAAATTTCTGATTTCAGGTTGGTTTTGGCTTGCTAAGATTCACTCCTGTAGGTTGTTGCCTTAAAGCAGAGTCTGGGTAGGAGTAATTAAGAGTTTAAAGTGAAGAAAACAAACACGGGCAGGGTAGAGGTGAGTTAGAGTCAAACAATAGTTGGGCAAGGGGTAAAAAGAGTCAAAACAGAAAAACAGACAAGGGATGCCATAGTTATGCTGGGAGTAGTGCAGTGCAGTGGCTGTGAGGTAGCAGTCTTCAGGGAGACTTTCTGAAGACTATGTTACTGCCCGATCTGCATGCACCTCTCTGAGCTGAGGGAGGAGGTTGCCAGACTCAAGCTCGAGTTGACTTGGGTTGAGAGGACCTACTGCCCCACTCAGAGACCACATACTGCTGTCGCTACCTTGTAGGTTGCCCAGAAAGAGGAGTGGCTAGACAACACTGGACTTGGGAAGGGTTAGGGTGGTGGAGTGTAGGCACATCCCCCATCTGGTGTCATTATGAAACACTTACGCTGTACTGGCCAAGCCAGAATGTCCAACAGAGGCACCCAAAGTAATGACCAGGGTGGATGTAAGGATCCATCATAGTGGAGACCCCAAGGGGGGTGGCAAAGGACCCCAGAGGAGCAGGAGGAAGTGAATCCTGTTGGGGGACTCCAGAGTGAGGGGGATACAGTTGGGCACAGGTACGGATGAGGAGAGGGAGATTAAGTGCCTTCCCAGCACCATGGCTTACAGGGATGGAATGAGAATCCAAAGGATCACTGGGGCCACAGGAAGAGATGGAGAGCAGGATGTCATTGTCCATCTGGGGAAAAATGACCTGGCTAGGGATGAGTGAGCAATAGTTCAGGAGTAGTTTAGGGAATTGGGGAGGAGGTCTTAGGCAAGTAACATGATCTGTGACCTTCTCAGAGGTGTTACCTGTCTATGGCAGGAAGGAGGACAGGGTTATCTGCACCAGGATGCATGGTTGAAGGAATGGTGCAGAGAGGAAGGTTTCAGATTCATGAGAGACTGGGGCCCCACCTGGCGGAATAAGGGCCTATACAGGGGCAATGGCATGCATCCATCCAGGAGAGGAACCATGGTCCTCAGTCAATGGTTTAAATGCTACATTGGTGAGCATTTAAATTAGCCAAGGGAGGAGGTGGAATAAGGCTGGCAGACATAAGCTGCTACCCCCACAGGTGCATGAGGTCAGTAATGGGAATCCTGAAGGAGTAAAATCCCAAAGGAACCAAATAACAAAGGAATCCAAAGGGTAAAGGCAAAGAGAGATAGTAAAAAAAAAAGTGGATGGTCCACCACTAAGCAGATATATTTATTTATTCATTTGCTTTTGTTAACCAGGTAAGCACACTAAACATCCAAGTGCCTATTTTCAGTTGCGACCCGGGAGGGTTATAGTGTACATAATACAGAGTCGAGGTAACATGCAGGAGCGACAGGCTCTGACAAGTGGGTGGTACAGCTTATAGTACAACAGAATTTGAAATAGACAGGTAAGCAGTATAGCAACAAGTTACATAACAGCATTGAGAGGCAGGATAACATCAAATAACTACACAAAAGAGAATAACATCAAAATTATCCAATGTACAGGTATGTATTTGCGTGACATGAGCGCTTATAATGAGAGAGAATGGAAAGAATAAAGCAGAAAAGGGGCAAGTACAGATATTACAGGATCCCCTCTCTAACAGGAGGGCAGTAAGTGCCTTATGTTGGTTATCAGCAGAGATTTCTCATCAGCCTGTGAAACTGCTTTCAGGACAACTCCCTCAGAGAAACAGGGTGAGGGAGAAAAATACGCTGGGACTATGTGGTACATAGACAGCCAGAGGCAGATTTGAGGAAGCTCCATAGGGGTGTTTTGAAGCAGGGATGGGAGGGACAGGCATGGACTAGGGCGGAAAGGGAGTTCCACAGTCTTGGTGCATGGATGGAGAAGGCCCAGTCACCTGTGAGGGTGCGGGTCTTAGGAACCAGGCGAACCAGAGCTGCACTGGATCTTAAGTGGTAGGCAGGAGTTACATGTTTAAGGGGAAGGGTGAGTGCAGAGTAGGTGGCTGTTCTAACTGTGTTATTAATGAAGTTGCCAAGGACAAAGGCATGGTGCTTTTCAGGGGAGAGCCACTCCAGCCGTGAGTAGAGCTCACAATGATACCCTTGGCTGTTACATATAGTCCTAATCTGGAGTCCCTATGTAAAATTAGTAAGGACCTCCAATCAATGTTCAGTGAGGATGACACCTTGAAATATATCTTCTAAGAACTACCTTTACTGTCTTTCATACAGCCACCTCATTTATCCAACCTGATTATCACGAGCAAACTTATTCCTGACCAAAACAACAGAACACTAGGTGGCACTAAACTTTGCAATACTCCTAAATGCAAGACATATGAGTATATTTCCACCTCTGACTCTGTCAACATCCCCCAAAACAAACAATTTGAGATACAGTGGAATTATATATGTACATCTAAGAATATCTTTTACTACATCCAATGCAAGAAATGTTCACATACAGGTTATATGGAGGAATCGGACAACGCCGGGGGACAACACCTTCAAACCTGAATAAACTCACACAGACATGACATTAACATGAAAAATACTGTAAAACCAGTGGGACAACATTTCTCTCAGTCTGATCACTCCATTTCTGACCTCTCTGTCCTGGTTCTTAAGGGACATTTCAGGAATACACATGAGAGGTGAGCGTATGAGGTCAAATTTATTTTCCTTCTAAATATATTTAATGGTGGTAGGAATATGGAACTTAATTTTATGACCCATTATACAATCTGAACTCCAACTGCTTTTTTCTTGTCTCAGATTCATACACACAGACATACCATATTTACTCGTGTATAAGTCGGGACCCGATCTTATGAGAAACAATTGTAGCATTAACTATTGACCCATGTATAAGTCTGTCGCTAACTTACCACTGATCCTTCAGTTGACAAAGTGTCACTGGCTGCCATAAAAAAAACTGCACTGCAAACTGCAGAGATGCCAACTATTACTGGGAGGGATAATCATGCTGCAAACATAACACTGTCATTCCATGACTGCTACACACCTTACTCCTTTTTTAAATAAAATTAAGTGACATTTACTGCAATGAAATGAAATGCAAATAAAATGTTGTATGAACATTTATTATATTTATTGTATTTATTCTATTTATTCCTTTAATTTATTTATTGAACTGTAAATAAAAATTAAAAAAAAGCAATCAGGACTTCCAGTGTGAGCACCACCCGGGTGGCAGCCTGAACTGAGAGCTCTGGGACACCACTATAACAATCCACTGGCATCATTAGCACAAACGCTTCATCCCACTTCTGTAATTGGAGTAACCAGTGCAGGATGGCCTCCAAACACAAGGCAAAGAAAAATCACATGGACAGACAACAAAACAAGCGAAAACATTGCTGGACTATCTGTAGCTTACCACTGCCTATATATCCACGGCCTCACAGCAACTAATTCAGAGTCGGAAGCCTTAGACAAATCGGACTATACAATTGCCTCAAAACAACTTTGTGCAACATTACAAAAAATACAAGCCACATTAGAATGCCTAGAATCATGATCCATGGAAGACCACCGCCAAATTGAACAACACACACACAAAAAAAAACAGACAGCATAGAAAAAAGCCTTGCGGATTACACAACAACTACTGATATCCACAATTCAGCGTTACTAGAGCTACATAGAAGAGCAAATACTGAAGCTTAGGTTAAAAGATCTCAAAAATCGTAATAGAAGAAATAATATCCATATCCACAGTTTACCAGAGGAGACAGAGTCAGGCAGCATGACTAACTATATGGAAAGTTTCTTATCAGAATTTCTGAACTGGCCAGCTAAAAAGCCTTTAAACATAATTCATGCCCACAGATCTTTAGTTCTTCATCTCAAGGACCCTAATGCATGCCCTCGATCAATTGTCATCGCCTTCCTTGACTTTCATGTTAAGGAAGAAATAATCAAAAAAGCATGGGCCAAAAAAAATGCTATTAGGAGACAGATTATTTTTTGACCATGACTATACCCCTCAGCTACTGGCTCAAAGACAAAGGGTTATTATGGTGGTTCACCTACTTCAGCAAAATGGATACAAGGCCTTCATAGAATACCCAGCAAAACTTAAGGTACTCACCAAACGAGGACCCCAAAGATATGCAGACTTAAAAGCAGCTGAGCAATTTCTGGCCTTGGTCGACGTGAGTGTGCCCCAAAGCTCATTTCAGAAGCAGAAGGCCAAAGTGTTGACCAGATTTTGGCAGACGACCGGAACCAAAAAGAAGAGGTTAGAAGACCGCACAGAAACTTCCAGCTTGTGGAAATCAATCTGCACACACAGAGAACCACCAGCTACATCAGTGCACACAGAAGAACCAGTGTCTACCTCAACAGCTGAGTTTCCTTACAATAACCAGAGCAATGGCGATGCGGTTCTGCCTTGAGGGATCTGAACTTTCAGTCATGTAATCCGATGAAAACCTTGGCAATATATGGACTGATTCACTAAAGGACTCACTGGTGAAGGCCTTTAATTTTCTCTATGAACAGCTACTGAGGGGGGATGCGTGTTTACTGTTTTTCCTTAAAGAACTAACTAAAATGCAGTCTAAAAATGTTATTTATTTTCTTAATCTTGGTTGTTCTTAAAATATGAACGAAAAGAAGTGGGTAATGTAAATTAGAGTGCTGGAGAGATGGTGACCCTGTCTGAGAAAGGAGAGAAGAGAGGATGCTGGTCAGGAGACTCCCCTGCCTCCTTCTGGCATTCCAGAAGTGGTCCTGGGGGTTTCAGTGGGGCAAGATAGGCCATGCTCTCCAGAGGTGATCACCTATTTGAGTGAGACACATGGACCACAAGACCCACCCAGCCAAACAGCTCCCAAAAGAGAGTCTATAACTAAAAAGGGATTTAACCTAGGCCCCGGAGGTTAAATTGCCAGCCTCAGGAGCTAGCACCAGTGATGGGCCTTTTCTCATGCATCTAAAGATATAACAGTGGACCCTGAAGGCCAACTTGGTGCATCCTCAGGATGATGCCACTGGCAATGGGCCCCCCCATATAACATACCCACCAGGTCAAATTAAACTTTGGACACCTTTTATCCTGAGTTACAGTTACAGATAAACTGGAAGGTTCATGGCTGGTCCAGATCGCCTACAAATAGACTCAAGGCAGATCTTTCTGGTGGAGCCATTAAATTTGAGCATCTTACTTCTCCATCTGCCTGAGATATCCCCCTTGGGATGCGAAGAGTGGTGTGCCAGAGGGAGGGAGGGATCAGGGACCCACATTCCTACATACAGTACTTGGCGTGGGGTGAAAGAGGGGGCCCCAACTCCGACACTCTACTAGCAGGACAGGTTGTCCTCCTAGCAAGATGACGTTAAATGGGAAATAATAGTGGTGGTCCAATATAGACCAACAGCTTGAGCTACTGATAATGGGAATTAGATATATACAGGAGATGTGGTGCACAACTTGTTTACTGCCCTTGGTTATGGGGTTCATTTGCAGCCTAAACCAGACAGAAGACCTATCTTAGAGTGGTGCCTTCTACACACCCCAAGGTTAGTTTTATGACAGGTATGGCACAAGGCGAATACACTTCAGAGGTCAGATATTATTGTATATATTGTTACTTGTTAAGTTCTATACATACATAATGTCTAGTGATTGGTTAACGTGCACTCCTATTCCCCTCTCTTGTCAGGATATTTCTGATGCACACATCCCATTAATATGTCGGATCTTAAGGTGGTCTCCTTTAATGTGAGGGGTATTAATAACCCAGTTAAAAGGGCAAAAATCCTGCAGGAATTACAGCGTCATAAAACCACCGTGGTGTTTCTTCAGGAACTCCACCTGACAGCTGCCGAACATCTGAAGCTGAGATGTTCATGGGTGGGAAGAGTATATGCCTCAAGTTCAAGGTGAACCCACACTGCAGGGGGGTAGCCATACTGGTGCAGTGTGATACCCCACTGCAAGTTACAAAGGTTAAGACAGATCCAGAGGATAGGTGCATGTCCATTCAGGGAATGTACAGGGGTCAAAATTGTGTACTGGTCAATATCTATGCCCCTAAAGAGGAGCCCCCCCGTCTCTCATTCTTAGAAAAAACTTTAAAGGAGAGTTTTGTAGACTCACAGAGTCTCATAGTATTTGGAGGAGACTTTAATGAAGTTATGAATTGGGGGTGGATCAACAGGGAGAGGGAAGAAAATGAAATAACTGGACAGGAAAGTTGCACTTGAGGTTAAGTCAGGAGTTGAGATTAGTGGATAGTTGGCATTTCTTGCACCCCAGAGACAAAGGACCTGATTCCAAGACTGGGTACACTGGCGTAAACTGAGATATGCCAAACCCCTTGGCATATCTCGTGACTTATGCCATGTGGCACACCAGCCCGGGTTCCAAGAAGCACCTTGCGCCATGTCAGCTGTGGGTTATGACAACCGCAGCATATGCCACCCACTACGCCACAGCCCACAGTGACATGGTGCAAGGGCTGGTTATGGCAGCAACTGCACCCTATTCCAAGAGGGTGGCTGCCATAACCCACTAGTGTGATTCTGAGAGCCACACTGGCGGCGCTAAGTTAGAGCAGCCCGAAGCTGCTCTAAGGGGTATCCAACAGTGCTATCCATTGGCTGCCCACACCTTGGTGTACGACAATGGTGCCAATGTGCCCTCTGTGCCTCCACAAGCATACCCCTGCCCCCACCCCAAATGTCGGGGACCCGTGGGGGTCTGTTCTTCAGCACACACCCCTGGACTCCTGTGCCACCTGTCCTGTCTCCCCATGCCCCCTGGTGTGTGCTGTGGTGTTCCACGGTGGGGGGGCTGCTGGTAGCTGGCCGCTACTTGTGACATGTGGAACATCTACACCATGCCTGTGGCATATGCCTCCGCATGGCATAACCCACATGTCACAGGTGCCGGGACCCTGCCATTCTTGAAATGCAGCTTAGGGTCCCTGGTGTAGCACTGAATGTTGCAACTTGTATATGCCAGTGAGTTGAAACATTCTACTTGGAATTGGGCCCCAAGATTTTACATATTACTCTCCTAGGCATAAGGGATATTCTATAATCAATTACGTCTTTATATCAGCAAACTGGATTCAAAGAGTACATAGATGTGACATAGGACATATCATTCTGTTGGACCATGCCCCAGTGTCCTTACAGCTTGCCACCTCCGTGACTCCCTCTGAGACTTGCTGGGATTAAAGGTAAGTCACCTTACCAGGGAAGACTTTAAAGAATTAGTTACATAAACTGTCCCATCATTTACCCAGAACAATCCTCAGGGGGGTACTAGGGAAGGTTTAGGATGGGATACTCTGAAATGTTGCCTAAGGGGGGGAAATAATTTGATATTCAGCTAAGTTGAAAAGAGACAGACAAAAAAAAAAGGAATGGAATTGGAACAGCATATTGCGCAACTCAAGTCTCAGCATTGGAGCAGAAAAGAAGAACACCGAATCACCTAATAGAGGGCCAGTTGAGATATGCAAGACAAAAATATTATGAAAATGGGGAATAGGGTGGGAAAATTATTAGCCTGTCAGTTACGTAGGAAAGCAGCTAGTAAAGCAGTTGTTAGACTTAGAGGCAAGGAAGGAGACACCTCTATCACTTGTCCAAAGAAAATAGCCCAAACGTTTGCCCAATTCTACTCAGAGTTATATGATTCAAAGCCCACCCCAAGTCACCAAGTTAAAGTCCAAAACTTTCTGGTCAGTCTCCCACTACCATCTCTTGACAATACAGTGAGAACTGCTTTGAATGCCCCATCTCCAAATCTGAGGTAGTTAACAAAATAAAAAAAAACTTAAAAATGGGAAGGCACCCGGATTAGACAGTTGTTCAGATGAGTTTTATATAAAAAGTTCATCCCCAGTTCATGGACATCTTGGTCTCGGCTTATAATGAAATTTTAGCAAAGAAGTAGGAAGTTTCTCCATCATGGAACTTAACACAAATCTCAGTCACACTCAGACCTGACAAAAACCCAGAATCATGTGGGTCATACCACCCAATATCCCTATTGCAAGTGGATATGAAGATCTTCACAGGCATTCTAACAGACAGGCTCCAGCAATGTATCTCCCCTCTGATATACAGTACCATGATCAAACAGGCTTTATTTCCGGTCAATTTTTCAAGACAACATATGATGGATTTTGAATATTATCTCTGCCCAACACCACTCCTCCACATTCTAGCTCACCATAAGCATGAATGCGGAGAAGGCATTTGACAGGGTGGAATGGTATTTTATGACCTTCACCCTGTCCAAAATGGGCCTTGGGGAACAATTCATCTTAACAATATCAACCTTATACCAAAAAACTGGAAGCGAGATTGAAGGTTAATGGATTCTTGTCAGATAGAATACCCCTAAAAAGAGGTACTAGATAGGGATTTCCCCTTCCCCCCTGCTCTTTACTCTATCCCTAGAAACCCTAGCAGTCTGGATTCGCACCAACCCAGAAATTAAGGGAGTAATGGCTGGAGGAATGAAGCAAACGCTAGCACTATATGGAGACGATTCACTTTTCTAAGTGAACTGCAGACCTCTCTTCCCCATTTGTTAGAGATGCTGCAAAACTTTGGAGAGCTGGCGGGATATAAAATAAATCTCTCTTAATCAGAGGCAATAATCCTAATTGGTATATCCATGCTGGAGTTTGAAGAGACTTTCCCATTTCTATGGCCAAGAAAAATACCTTAAAATACCTGGGAATCCTAATTTCCGGCTGATCAATCTAAACTGTTTAGTATTAACTATCTCAAGTTTCACAATGATTTACAGGCAGACTTACTTCGGACAATTTGTAAATCTTTTTTGGTCCAATAAAGGGTATCAAACCACTCATTTTGTTCATCTTTTTGTGCAAGAAGTAGAGATGTTCAAAGTCCGCAAACTTCACTCTGTGAAAAACATTTTGTCAATTGCGCTCAGTACGAAAAGCGCAATCCATGAAATTCGCAGATCATGGACAGCAGGATCAAATATGAAGTACGGAATTTTGCAGGTGAAATTCCACGCTTTGCATACAAACCTTGCCCATAAACATGTAAAAAAACAAATATGAATCCCTCTCTTGTGTCTAGTGTGTCCCCCCCACTGATCACCAGACCCCACCATCGCTGGCCACTGGGCTACAATGTAAAAAATACATATATTTATTTTTCAATTAAATCCCCTGGTGTTTCCCCTTCCTGCTGATCATGGGCCACAGTTGAAATAAAGAAACCTACCCCAGGCCCCTACACACCCCTGCCAATTGCTGGTTAGTCAGCCAAAATGTAGAAATATAACATACATTTTTTTAAATTCAATCCCTGGTGTCTAGTGGACCATCTATCCCCCACCTACACAGGTGTGCCCCACCAGTGCCACCACATCACCCCACTCACCCATCCTGATCTCACCCCAACCAGGCCACCAGCACAGCTCTCCACTCACCTCTATGGCCGGAAGCCCAACTGAGCTCTTAATGAAAGAGCACGTGCTTGCTTGTGCAAGCACATGCTTATTCATTGACAACTGCAGCTCATGGTCATTTTAGTTGCTTTTTCAGGAGGCTAGAGAATGGGAGGGGGGCTACCCTCTGGGGTCCACAGCACTGTCCCCATCCCACCCCCATCAGTGACCAGAGCAGCCCTCTCCCATTCTCTAGTCCCCCCCCAAAAAAGCAACTAAAATAACTATGAGCTGGAGCTGTCAATGAATGAGTGTGTGCTCATACAAGCAAGTACTCATTCAATAAGAGCTCAGTAGTGAGTGGAGGGCTGTGCCGATGGACTGTTGGGGTGGGATCAGGATTAGGGGGAATGAGATGGTGTGGTTATGGTGGGGCACTCGCTGGTGGGGTAGGGTATCCACTAGACACCAGGGATTGAATTTACAAAAATGTATTTTATGTTTTTACATGGCTGCTGACTCGATGGCCAGCATTCAGTGGGTGTGTGTGGGGGCCTGGGGTGAGTTGTTAATTTCAACTGTGGCCCACGATCAGTGGGAGGGGGCACCACTAAGGATTTATTTTATTAAAAAATATATATATTTTTTTTTACATTGTGGTCGACTGGCCAGCGATGTGGGGGGACCTCTAGACACAAGGGATTTGGAACATAACTTCTTCTTGCTTTGTTTTTTTTTTAAGTGCAATTTGCACTTTAAAAAAACCAAAAGCAAGGTGAATTAACAAATTGTGAAGTTTCAGTGAAAGCCACAATTTTGCAAATTGATCCACAGATGCAAATTTTGTGACTTTGCTAAAACTTCCGAAAGGGGAGTGAAACTTTGCTGCATCTCTAGCAAAGACCAATACAGCAACAAACATTTTTATTTAGAAATGTGATTTCTTTAAATGATGAATGAATATGAAATGTATTTTACCGTGATTGAGGAAGATGGATGGTGGAGCAGGAGACTGACACCTCACCTTGGATAAGGTAGATATGTTGGAAGTCAGCATAAGAGTTAAATTACTAATTATTATTTAATAATATGCATTTCTTTAAGTGATGAATGAAGATGAAATTTATTTTACCATTACTGAGGAAGACTAAGTGTTGAGTGGGAGATTTGTACCCTAATCTTGTATCAGGTAGATGTGTTGGAAGTTGATGCAAGAATGAAATTACTATTACTCATTATTATTTTATCAATGTGTATGTCATTAAATGATGAATGCAGATGAAATTTAGTTTATCATGATTGAAGAAGATGGAAGGTGAAGCTGGAGACTCTGTCATCTCATTTTTGATGAGGTAGATGTGTTGGAATTCAAAGCAAGAATGAATTGATTATTTATAAATGAGTGTTTCATTAGATGATGATATGAAGATTAAATTTATTTTGCTGTGATTGAGGAAAATGAAGGGAGGATGAAGAAACTCTGGCATATCAAATTAGAAGAGGTAAATGTTTTGGATGTTGATACAAGAATGAAATTATTATTATTTATAAATTGTAGTCATTTAAAGAGACACTGTCAACCTTTTTTGAATAATATTATTTTTAGGTAAAAACTCACATTTTATGATTGCTTACCTTCTCTAAAATTCAGTGATGTTGCTGGTTGTTTTATCTGCCTCTTTGCTTATTAAGAAATGCATTTTACCATGATTGTAGAAGATGAAGGGTGGAGCAGGAGACTCTGCTACTTAATTTTGGGTGTGGTAGATGTGTCAGAAGTTGGCATAGTTGACTTGTATGGTTTCATTCAAATGAAAATAGGATTAGTAATTATAATTATTGATTGATTTATTTTATTTTAGTTGATTTATTTCATGTAAATGTATTTTAATGTGATTGAGGATGGAGGGAGGGAGGAGGATAATGGATAAAGTGGACTTATTGTTTTTAGTACCAGCCAACATCTATATTTTTTCAGTGTAATGGGGGGATTTATAATATTAATAACCCTCTTTTATTCCTGTTTCTCTCTTTCAAATGGTTTAGCTTTCTGGATCTTAAATCCTGTTGTGGCACAGTTCTGGCCTGGATATTGTTATTTAATTTAGCAGGGTTTTCTAAATGTGAAGATAAGTATTTTATATATATATATATTTTTTATTGACTGGTATTCATATCTATATCACTTTATAACCATTTTCTGCACTGGTCTGTTTTGTTTCAGGTCACTTACAGCTGTGTGTCAATGACAATTTATAATAAGCCAACAGCAAAGATGGATCACTGTTGTTCATGAAGGATACAGAGGATGTGTTGACAGTGGTAGTGAAGCTGCAGGAGAAGTGAGAGTAGGAGGAGGTGCAATCATGAGCCTCAAACATTGACCACATAAGTGATCTGGTGGATCTGATGGCAATTGCTTACTTGCTTGACTAAGTGTCTGCCAATCCTGACATAATGGAAACAAAGCTGTAAATGTATGGTAGAAATTATTGAGACTGTAGTAAAATCCCAATTGTAACATGGGGAAGAGAAAGGGTTGTGCCTGACTGGAGAAACTGCATCAGGTGTCCATTGATTAATTCTCAATGAATCCATGGTACAGTACGCACCATATCTCTTCCCCATTTTAGTTTCCTGTGCAAGATGGTTCCTCCTGAATTAATCCATAGTAGAGTGCTCACCACATGCATTCCACATTTTACAGTAGAGTGCCCACCACATCTAGTCCCCCTGTCATAAGTAGCTTGAAAACTTCTATATGACTAAGTAATGTTTTTTTTTTTTTTAACTTGGTCTGTTGGCTCAGAAATACATATCCTTTCAGTAACTACACAGTAATGTATGCAACATATGATTTTCCAGATTGCCTCCATGTCTTTTATTAAATATTTTAAATAACTGCATTAACAGTGGGACATAAAAACTACAAAAGCGCACACTTTGGACCAATTTCTATCAAATCTGAAAGTTACAGGTTTCAAAGTCTCCTATTTTTTTTTTAGTTATCCGGTGGCAAAATAAGTCAACATTTTCAAAAACTGAGACTTTGGCATTTTTTTGCACCTCTGTAACTTTGCCTCTCCTGAACCAATCTACATGGAATTTACAGGATTAAGAGTTCCTGACACAGAGGCTAAACTTTCTAAAGTTCATGTAAATCAGTTGAAAGGGGAAACGTTATTAATGTGTAAAGCTGGCTGTAAAATTCACAGATAAAAAGGATGTAAGGCTCAGTGTACCTTCTGTTGGCCAGCCAAAGGAATTGTAGCAACAACTAACAGATCTCAAATATCCTCTGCACTTACATATATGCATTTCCCATAATATTTGGCACCCAAATCCCAATCAGCAAACAGCAGAAAAACAGAGATGATTCCACAGTTCACAAAAGTAAGTCAGCTAAAATAAGTACATTTTCTGAAATGTGTAAGATGCCTTTCAGCACCATGCAATTCTGCTTAAAGTTGAACCAGGATAACATTCTGTGGTGATTTGCATGTGCAGCCCATGATGCTTTGCATTGTGTGGGCATGTGTGATTTTGTATTTTCTTGAAACTTGGCTTCCCAGCCAAATGCCCGTTGGGGTAACCCTTGACTCAGTGTTTGCGCACAGAGGTTCTTTGTCTTTTAAATAGTTTTTTATTTTAATGGGTTCACCACAATGTAACCCAGACAGACCATCTTAGGGTAGCTGGTTCATTCCACTGGGGTGTCAAACAGACAAGGCATACTGATGAGTCCTGGTAGGATGAAACACTTGTCTATGTCATCTGTTAGCACCCTTTGCAAACTGTGTGAGAGGCCTTTCGGCACCATGCAATTCTGCCTAAAGTTGAACCAGCATAACATTCTGTGGTGATTTGCATATGTAGCTCATGATGCTTTGCATTGTATGGGCATGTGTGATTTTGTATTTTCTTGAAACTTGGCTTCCCAGCCAAATGCCCTTTGGGGTAACCCTTGCCTCAGTATTTGCACACAGAGGTTCTTTGCCTTTTAAATAGTTTTTTATCTTAATGGGTTCACCACAACATAACCCAGACAGACCATCTTAGGGTAGCTGGTTCATTCCACTAGGGTGTCAAACAGACGAGGCATACTGATGTGTCCTGGTAGGAGGAAACACATGTCTATATCATCTGTTAGCACCCTTTGCAAACTGTGTGAGAGGCCTTTCGGCACCATGCAATTCTGCTTAAAGTTGAACCAGCATAACATTTTGTGGTGATTTGCATATGCTGCCCATGATGCTTTGCATTGTGTGGCATGTGTGATTTTGTATTCTGAAATGTTGATCACATCTACATGTAATCAGTAATTGTTCACTGTTGCACTCACAATATTAAAAAAAAAATTCAGTCTGTTCTGCATGCAGTTTCTCCAAACTGGTGCAATCCTTTTTTCTTACCCATGTTACAAATAGGAACTTAAATGTCCTCCCAGAACCCTTTAAACACTGCAGTTTTCACAGTTTTAAATTACTTTTTGAACACTTTCACATGGGGAAGAGGCACAAACAAAAAGGGAGCCAAACCCTTTCTCTTCCCCATGTTACATGTGAATTAACCCACTCCAGAGCATGGGTCTATTTGAGAATTAATCCATGGCTGGCTGGTTGGAACCACTTGGCCTGTGACCTCATTGCCCATCCCTCCCAACCATGGATTAATTTCCAATAGACCCACGCTCTGTTGTGGGTTAATCCTTACTTGTGTTTCTCTTGCATCTCTGTAGGAAAAGCAAAAAATAAACCATTAAAAGTAGAAGGCAATTTGCCAATGCCAGTAATATCCACCTCTTCATGTTTAATGCCACCACCATCGCTACCTTTCTGCGGTATGAATGCTGACGTTACTGTGTTCCATGAAACACACCCCAAATTCCTTTTCAGAAATATTGGCAATCCAAGATTTTTAGGGGCAGATTCATACACCTGTCATGCACAATGGCTCCTGCTAAACTGAATACCCTCTCAACTTTAACTCTACGGGATGGACAGCATGGAAATGTTACTGCGTGGAGGTCTGTGCTGGCCAATCAGCACATCAGGGGCTCTTCTATGATGTTAAGGTGCCTAGTATTCACCAAAGAAGTATCCACCATGTGTTACATTGCATGTACTCCTGCAGCCTCATCAGCCACCCCCTCCTTTTCATTCACACCTTCAATTCCCACTTGCGCCAAAACATCCCAAAGTGGATTTGTGGTTGTTTTCTCAATTGGCTTGTAGGTTTTATCAGAGCACTTACAATGTGAGGTGGTAGCAATATTTGATTTATGACCACTTTCAGGCTGTGACTTACATAACTGTAACTCAATTATCTGTGCCCTGTGTACTCATCTTATTTGCTGCTGTGTTAAATTTTGGACCTGATCATGGTTACCCTCAAGTAGCAATGACAGGCCCCATATAAGGCATGGGCCAGCATGGAGGTAGTGCTAAAATCTGCTAACTGTAGAATGCTGTAAATATGGGTACTGCAGTCCAATACATGGAGCACATGTCTCATTAAGGCATCGCTCCCTGTATCATCACTTGCCTCCAGTACCTGCTGCACATTTAACAGCATCTGCCTCTGCACCCGTAAAAGTGGGATGACCTGACTGATACAGGCAGTGTCCCCACTCACTGCCTGTTTTGCCTGTTCAAATGGCGTTAGGATCATTATCAGGAAATCGATTAGTTGCCACTGGTCTGTTGTCAAAAACATGGAGTCTCCGGCACTGTCACAACTTCTAGGCAGCTGAGATGTTCTGAAATGGCTTTGTACTGCTCATACAAGTACTCAAACATGTACACTACTGAGTTCTACATAGTAACAACTTCAAGCTTCATCTGGTGCGGAGGCAGTTTGTTCTGGATCAGATGCTGCAGGCCTTTCCTGAATGGGCAAACTGGGCAAAAATGCAACAGGCAGCAGTCAACATGGACTTGATTTCAGGATAGGATATAAACTTCTGCACTGCTAGACTAAGAGAGTGTGCCTTGCATGGCACCCTGAGAAACACCCCATTATGATGCATTTATCCACATTTCAGCCATTATCATTCACAGTGAAACCCATTTATAGGTAATGTGGGTGCACTCATCAGTCTCAGTCAGGAGCAGATCTAACATTTCTTGACCTGTGTGTGAGCCAGTTACACTCTTCATTGCTACTGTGGCATGTTAGTTAATACCCAGAGTGTTATTTCCTCTGCAGTTGTGCTTAGTACACTTTTTCCCACTTCAGAGTCAAATATTTCCCCAGATTCCTGTGCCCAATGAGCTGTAATGAACAGATAGAAGCTACCAGCTGTTTGGCCACTGGTCTACATATCCATGCAAGACGTATGAATGGGGATGCTGACAGCAGCGTCTATTATCATGTGTGCCACGGTCTCATAAAGTTTGGAAATGGCAGGGGTTGAAAAGTTGATTCACAATTGAATCTGCTATTTGGGACAGGCATGCACCATCAACCTTCTGAATCTGACTTTCTCCATAAAAGAAAATGGTAGTAAGTCAATTGCCGGCATTTCAGCAGTTGCTGCATTCAGTTCCTGTGCAATAGAATGATTGGGTGGGTATTTTTTATAATGCTTAAACATGTTATGTAATGAGGCTACGCTATTTGGAATGTTGGGCTACCAATCAGCTGGAACAAATCCAGAATTAGCTAGACTCTGTGTGGCAGCATGGCTGGTGTGGTAGCATTTGACTTGGGTTCACAGATGCTGCTCGAATGAAAGCAGTGATTTTTTTATGTTTTCTGGACTGGGATGATGTGCTTTGGTGCCTCTTACTGTGTGCACTCAACCCACCACTGTTACTGTGCACACTGCTAGGCAATCCCACAGACTCCTCCTCCTCTCTGTAGTAATTCTTGGCAGTCAACCCTGCATCCATTAGGACTGTTTTCCTGCCACTTGGGGGTGCCGTGCCAAATGAAGATGATAAAGGGGAAGGCTTCCCAGCACTGACTTCTCTTTGGTGTTGAGTCCAGCATAACGGGTGCCTGGACTTGAGGTGTGTGTTGACCACCAGTGCCTAGGTAGCTCCCCTTTGTTCCATGGCTAACTCATGCTTAACACAGCCGACAGATAGCCACTTTTCTGTCACCTGGATCTAGTATGTAAAAATCCCAAAGTAGGGATTTTGTAGCACCTGACATTACATGGTGGTGGTGGTGGTGGTACTGGGACAGTGGAGGGTGATAATGGGTGTTTTGGAGGACAATTTTTGCTCTGCAAGAGTGGGTGACTCACACAATGTGATTGGATCAACAGTCCTAATAGGAACAACAGTTTCAGGATTCTGGGGGGGGGGCTGTGGTAATTCCATGAAATAATTGTAGTATGCACAGCACCACAGGTTCAGCAGCATGGCCTTTCCTTTTTGGAACCCATCATCCAGATCAGGCTCAGTGCCACCATCACCAGCAGTCTCGGGGACAACAGCAACCACCTCTTCGACCACTGTTCCAGTGCCAGACATTTTTCTACTACTTGTACATATCTCCTTGTCACTGCCTCCCCTTCTCCCAGCACCCACCAGCATGGATGTCACAGATGTGGCAGAGAAAAATTCGACCACACTAATCTCACCATCACTTCTACTAACTACTCCTTTGCTATTAGTAGAACTGACCCCAGAAGAAGCTGCTGCAGTGGTAGTTTTCTTAGGTGTGACTTTCTTTTTACCCACAGAACCTACACTTTTCTTGCCAGCATCATCAGCAACTCTCTATTTACAAGTCAAGCATCTCTTTCCAGTCATTTTTGATATTTAGATTATTAAACACTGCAGTAAAACTAAATACCAGCAGCAGAGACATACAACCCCTTACCACAGCAGTGTGATCTTAATTTCAAGTTCACAACAGGACAACACAACAATTTTTTTTTCTTAATTTTTTTTAACATGACAGGGATTAACAGGAGACACAACAAGACAGGGATAATTTTAAACAAGTAACCGTAAATATTACAGTAATGCAATGACTTAAATAACTAAACAAAAGAACCACAATCACTGTAGAAACAGACTGACAAAAGTAATTCACTTAAACACACAACATTGTTCTAAGAAAATAAAATAAATCATAGACTGTAGGCAAAAATAATTAAGAAGAAAGAGTGAGAAAAACACATAAGACTAGTGCTCAGTCTGTTCACATCGCTGCCTGACTTCCTAGCTAATTTCTTGAGATACATGAGTGAAAAGAGGAAGGCACGTTGTGGTATGATGAAGAGCAGAATATCAGGAGGGGTAGACTGTGCAGAGGAAGACCACAAAAAAGCTAAAATTCTAAACAAAAATAATTCTGCTTAGTCTTCACAGTGGAGGGTGGGATGGGCTCTCATGCATTAACAGGCACTGGGGGAGTGGACACAAGTCCATTTCTGGGAGAGAAGTCCACCGTGGGCTGGAATCCCTTAAGGAGCTCCAGGCGATTGGGCTGGACAAGATTCACCCAAGGGTACTTAAGAACTGAGCATGGTGCTAGTCACCCCCTCTGTCAACATTATTTAGCACCTCATTGGAGACTGGGGTGCTTCCCAAGGAATGGAGGAGGGCCAATATGCTCCCTCTGCACAGCAGCGGCATCAAGGAGAAGGCCAGCAAAAACAGACCAGTCAGTCTCACATCTGTAGAGGGAAAGTTAATGTTTTCCTGCTAAAGGAGAGATTGGTGGCATACTTGGAGGCATATGGGTTGCAGGACCACCAGCAGCATGGGTTCATAATGGGGGAGATCATGTCAAATAAATCTCATAGATTTCTTTGATTGGGTAATTAGGGAGGTGGACTGAGGGAAATCAGTGAATGTGGCCTATCTGAACTTCAGTAAGGCCTTTGACGCTGTAGTACACAGGAGGCTAATTAAGAAACTCAGCAGCCTGGAAGTGGGGGAGAAGGTGGTGAGCTGGATATCTAACTGGTTGAACGATTGGAGGCAGAGGGTAATAGTAAACAGCAGTCAATCGCAGGATGGAAGAGTGACCAGTGGAGTACCACAGGGATCAGTTCTGGACCCTGTCCTCTTCAATGACTATGTGAGTGACACTGCTGAGGAACTAGAGGGGGAAAGGAGTGTATTTTTGCAGATGACATAAAAATCTGCAGCTGGGTGAACATCCATTGGTGGGAAGGGAATGCAAAGGGATCTGGGGAAACAAGAGGAGTTGTCTAGGGAGTAGCAGCTGGGTTTCAATGCCAAAAAGTGTAAAGTTATGCACCTAGGGCAGGGAAACCCAGAGGCTGTGCATACAATGGGGGAGGTACCTACAGTTACCAAGCAAGAGAGGGACCCTGGGGTGATCATATCTGAAGATCTCAAGGTGGCAGGTCAGTGCAGCAGTGCAGTAGGCAAGGTGAACTGGATGCTAGGGTGCATATGGAGGGGGATCTCTAGCAGGGTGATGAGGTGGTGTTGCCTCTGTATTGTTGTGAGAGCCCACCTGGAGTACTGTGTCCAGTTCTGGAGGCTGCACCTGCACAAGGACATTGACAGGATGGAAGTGGTCCAGAGGAGGGCTACTAAAATGGTGAGGGGTTGCACAAGAAACCATATGAGAAAAGGCTGTGGGAGCTCAACATGTACTCCCTGGAGGAGAGGAGAGTGACGGGGGACATGATTGGCACCTATAAGTACATTGGGGGTGGTGAACAAAGTGCAGGAAGGAAGTCTCTTTCATAGAAAGAAGAGCACCAGAACATGGGGGCATGCTATGAAGCTTGAGGGAGGAAATACTACTTCACAGAAAGGGTGGTGGTTGCCTGGAACAACCTGCCAGAAGAGGTGGTGGGAGCAAAGACTTTCAGGAGCTTTAAGCACATGGGTGTGATTAATAGAGATGAGGGAGGAGCACCTGTGACTAGACATAGTCCAGAGTGTAGTATTGGGCAGGGAAAATGACAGACTAGATGGGCCTACCAGACCTTTGCTACAGACACATTCTGTTTCCAATTAAATTGTGAATATTCAGGTAATACCATGTATTATTTTTAATTCTTTCTGGTTTGCATGAATTTTGATGGCATGGGGTCAAAATGTTGCTCAATTTATTCATTTGATATGATCCGTAGGAGGTCTGCCCCACACCTCCTGTTATGGGGGGATGTGCTCCTGGACCCCCCCACTTTGGATTCCAATTCCAGGGGGGTACAACACAGAAAGCGCCTGAGTCAGGGCCATGGCGTGTGTTATGCCGTAATGGCGTACGACATTATGACCCAGTAGGAATTTTGACTACATAAAACGTTTGCAATGTTTCCACAATGTTTTTTTACTTTAGATGTTTTCTGGGGGAAAACTTTCTCAGGTTTGCATAGCTCTAGTTATGAAGCCTTAAAGTGACTGAACACATTGAACTTTCAACATGCAATTCACCAAAATTGATTCTGTTGTGGAGTTTTGGACGTATTGTGATGTGATCTAACTAAAGCAGTTCACATTTTTTAGTAAGTTTTATGATTATTAGTTTAGTCCTTATTTAAAAAGTAGGCCAACTGTTGTCTTAACTGTTTTTAATCAATGCTAAAATCTTTATGAAATTTCTAGCTGGCCCATCAGCACAGTGCTAGGGCTACCACTAATGATGCTGGTGACCTGGCCCATCAGCACGGTGTTAGGGTTACCATAAATGATGTTGCTGACCTGGCCCATTGGCACGGTGTTAGGGTTACCACTAATGATGCTGGTGACCTTGGCCATCGGCACGGTGTTAGGGTTACCACTAATGATGCTGGTGACCTTGCCCATCGGCACGGTGCTAGGGTTACCACTAATGATGCTGGTGACCTGGCCCATCGGCACGGTGTTAGGGTTACCACTAATGATGCTGGTGACCTGGCCCATCGGCATGGTGTTAAGGTTACCACTAATGATGCTGGTGACCTGGCCCACTGGCACAGTGTTAGGGTTACCACTAATGATTCTGGTGACCTGGACCATCGGCACGGTGTTAGGGTTGCCACTAATGATGCTAGTGACCTAGCCCATCAGCATGGTGTTAGGGTTACCACTAATGATGCTGGTGACCTGCCCATCGGCATGGTGTTAGGGTTACCACTAATGATGCTGATGACCAGGCCCATCAGCACTGCGTAAGGGTTACCACTAATGATGCTGGTGACCTGGCCCATCGGCATGGTGTTAAGGTTACCACTAATGATGCTGGTGACCTGCCCATCGGCATGGTGTTAGGGTTACCACTAATGATTCTGGTGATCTGGCCCATCGGCATGGTGTTAAGGTTACCACTAATGATGCTGGTGACCTGCCCATCGGCATGGTGTTAGGGTTACCATTAATGGATCTAGTGACCTGGCCCATCGGCACGGTGTTAGGGTTACCACTAATGATGCTGGTGACCTGGCCCATTGGCACGGTGTTAGGGTTACCACTAATGATGCTGGTGACCTGGCCCATTGGCACAGTGTTAGGGTTACCATTAATGAATCTAGTGACCTGGCCTATTGGCACGGTGTTAGGGTTACCACTAATGATTCTGGTGACCTGGACCATCGACATGGTGTTAGGGTTACCACTAATGATGCTGGTGACCTGGCCCATCGGCACGGTGTTAGGGTTACCATTAATGAATCTGGTGACCTGGCCCATTGGCATGGTGTTAGGGTTACCACTAATGATTCTGGTGACCTGGACCACCGACATGGTGTTAGGGTTATCACTAATCATGCTGGTGACCTGGCCCATTGGCACGGTGTTAGGGATACCACTAACGATGCTGGTGACCTGCTCATCGGCATGGTGTTAGGGTTATCACTAACGATGCTGGTGACGTGGCCCATCGGCATGGTGTTAAGGTTACCACTAATGATGCTGGTGACCTGCCCATCGGCATGGTGTTAGGGTTACCACTAATGATGCTGGTGACCTGCTCATCGGCATGGTGTTAGGGTTACCACTAATGATGCTGGTGACCTGCTCATCGGCATGGTGTTAGGGTTACCACTAATGATGCTGGTGACCTGGCCCATCGGCACTGTGTTAGGGTTACCACTAATGATGCTGGTGACCTGCCCATCGGCATGGTGTTAAGGTTACCACTAATGATGCTGGTGACCTGCCCATCAGCATGGTGTTAGGGTTACCACTAATGATGCTGGTGACCTGTTCATCGGCATGGTATTAGGGTTACCACTAATGATGCTGGTGACATGGCCCATCGGCATAGTGTTAGGGTTACCACTAATGATTCTGGTGACCTGGCCCATTGACACGGTGTTAGGGTTACCACTAATGATGCTGGTGACCTGGCCCATCGGCATGGTGTTAAGGTTACCACTAATGATGCTGGTGACCTGCCCATTGGCATGGTGTTAGGGTTACCACTAATGATGCTGGTGACCTGGCCCATCGGCACGGTGTTAAGGTTACCACTAATGATGCTGGTGACCTGCCCATTGGCATGGTGTTAGGGTTACCACTAATGATGCTGGTGACCTGGCCCATCGGCATGGTGTTAAGATTACCACTAATGATGCTGGTGACCTGTCCATCAGCATGGTGTTAGGGTTACCACTAATGATGCTGGTGACCTGGCCCATCGGCACGGTGTTAGGGTTACCACTAATGATGCTGGTGACCTGGCCCATCGGCATGGTGTTAGGGTTACCACTAATGATGCTGGTGACCTGGCCCATCGACATGGTGTTAGGGTTACCACTAATGATGCTGGTGACCTGCTCATCGGCATGGTGTTAGGGTTACCACTAATGATGCTGGTGACCTGCTCATCGGCATGGTGTTAGGGTTACCACTAACGATGCTGGTGACGTGGCCCATCGGCATGGTGTTAGGGTTACCACTAATGATGCTGGTGACCTGGCCCATCGGCATGGTGTTAGGGTTACCACTAATGATGCTGGTGACCTGCTCATTGGCATGGTGTTAGGGTTACCACTAACGATGCTGGTGACCTGCTCATCGGCATGGTGTTAGGGTTACTACTAATGATGCTGGTGACCTGCCCATCGGCACGGTGTTAGGGTTACCACTAATGATTCTGGTGACCTGGCCCATTGGCACGGTGTTAGGGTTACTGCTAAAGATTCTGGTGACCTGGATCATTGACACAGTGTTAGGATTACCACTAATCATGCTGGCGACCTGGCCCATTGGCATGGTGTTAGGGTTACCACTAATGATGCTGGTGACCTGCCGATTGGCATGGTGTTAGGGTTACCACTAATGATGCTGGTGACCTGCTCATCGGCATGGTGTTAGGGTTACCACTAATGATTCTGGTGACCTGGCCCATCAGCATGGTGTTAGAGTTACCACTAATGATGCTGATGACCTGGCCCATCGGCATGGTGTTAGGGTTACCACTAATGATTCTGGTGACCTGGCCCATCAGCATGGTGTTAGAGTTACCACTAATGATGCTGATGACCTGGCCCATCGGCATGGTGTTAGGGTTACCACTAATGATTCTGGTGACCTAGCCCATCAGCATGGTGTTAGAGTTACCACTAATGATTCTGGTGACCTAGCCCATCGGCATGGTGTTAGAGTTACCACTAATGATGCTGATGACCTGGCCCATCGGCACGGTGTTAGGGTTACCACTAATGATGCTGGTGACCTAGCCCATCAGCACGGTGTTAGGGTTACCACTAATGATTCTGGTGACCTAGCCCATCAGCACGGTGTTAGGGTTACCACTAATGATTCTGGTGACCTAGCCCATCAGCATGGTGTTAGGGTTACCACTAATGATTCTGGTGACCTGCTCATCAGCACGGTGTTAGGGTTACCACTAACAATGCTGGTGACCTGGCCCATCGGCATGGTGTTAGGGTTACCACTAACGATGCTGGTGACCTGCTCATCGGCACGGTGTTAGGGTTACCACTAACGATGCTGGTGACCTGCTCATTGGCATGGTGTTAGGGTTACCACTAATAATGCTGGCGGCCTGGCCCATTGGCATGGTGTTATGGTTACCACTAATGATGCTGGTGACCTGCTTATTGGCACGGTGTTAGGGTTACCACTAATGATTCTGGTGACCTAGCCCATCGGCATGGTGTTATGGTTACCACTAATGATGCTGGTTACCTGGCCCATCGGCATGGTGTTATGGTTACCACTAATGATGCTGGCGACCTGGCCCATTGGCATGGTGTTATGGTTACCACTAATGATGCTGGCGACCTGGCCCATTGGCATGGTGTTATGGTTACCACTAATGATGCTGGTGACCTGGCCCATCGGCATGGTGTTAGGGTTACCACTAACGATGCTGGTGACCTGGCCCATCGGCACGGTGTTAGGGTTACCACTAATGATGCTTGTGACCTGCTCATCGGCATGGTGTTAGGGTTGCCACTAACGATGCTGGTGACCTGGCCCATTGGCATGGTGTTATGGTTACCACTAATGATGCTGGTTACCTGGCCCATTGGCATGGTGTTAGGGTTACCACTAATGATTCTGGTTACCTGGCCCATCGGCATGGTGTTAGGGTTACCACTAATGATGCTGGTGACCTAGCCCATCAGCATGGTGTTAGGGTTACTGCTAATAATGCTGGTGAGCCAGGTTTGGGAACAAGCTTGTGATGTCTGTAATGTCTGGGGGAGGAGGACTGAGCATCCCAGGGGAAGCTTTCCTTCTCTGCGGAGGGAGAGAGTGAGCAATGCCTCCACATCAGCACCACCTGGATAACCACAGCTGAAGATGCAGATAGTGCCTCTGAGGGGTGGGGAGGCTTTTGGCTCATGCTGCACTGCAGCACACTTTCTATATGAGTTCAAGCTTTGGAATCACAGTTGCCAGTATCTCAAAAGGAAAAGCACTTAAAAACAGGCGAAATGGTCCCCACAACCAAAAATAATGTTACATCAAGGCTCTGCCCCGCCACTGCACCACCTCTGAATGAAGAACCCCTTTTGGGGTAAATCCCCCCTGACACTCCATCAGGAGTAAACATAGCTGCATGGAGAACCAGTGATGGCAAGTAAACAGGTGTGGGGGTGTCAGAGTACCCTCGAGATCCTTAAGGAGATGGAAGGAGTAAAAGTACTGATAAAAAAAATAATAATTTCCTGGTCTTGAACTTAGTTGTTAGACATATTTAAATTCAATCTGTTTTTTATTTATATTGCTTTTTATTGCTTCCCTTGCTGTCTTCCAGGGATTTAGCCTGCATTCACCTGCCATTGCTCTCCCCATTACTTTACTTTTAAATCTTTCCTTCTCTTTTGCTACTGTTACCAATTTTTGGAAACAGGCTATTGTCATACCTATACACAAAGGTGGTGATCCCACTTCTCCTGGTAACTTCCATCCAATATCTCTCCTTTCTACTGTGGCTAAGATACAGGAACACATTGTTCGATCTCAGCTCTCTTCCTTTCTTGATGACCCCTTTTTTACTCCTTTCCAATTTGGTTTTCTGGTTTTAGGAAATTCTACTCCACTTCCATCTCCCTCCTTCGGCTCACTGACTCCATACTTATAGATACAGATTGAGGTCTGATTATGCCTGCCATTTTTGTTGATCTTGCTAAGGCTTTGACACTTTGGCACATCCTCTACTTCTGGGCAAACACAACGCAGTTGCCCTTTCTGACTCGTCAGTGAGCTGGTTTTGTTCTTACTTTGAAGGCAGATCTCAATTAGGAATGGGCAAACCAGTTCAGCCAAAATACGAACGACCCAAACATGCCGAAGTGTTTGTAAATGAACGGCTTCTGAACACTTTCAGCTGTTAGGATTGATTCTGATAGCCATCGTATCACTGGAAATGCAGCCCGAGAAGTTCCAGAGCAGGAGGAACCCACAGAAGGGACCAGAGACAAGACTCTGGTTCCTCATTGGAGAGATCCGTACGACTTCCCAACGCATAAATGCCCGACAGTAATGTGACCGACACTGGCTGCCTGTATTGTACAGTTCGACGACAAAAAATATCTTGTAAGGTAATATCCTGCAATGTAAAAATCTGACAGTACCCCCATCCTGAAGCTTAGAAGCTTATTTAACAAGCATTTGTCAATGCCGAATGTTTGCTTTCTGGCATTGGCAGTGGTAGTGTAGAAGTTACAGAGCTGCGTAATAGGAATGGCAGTGAAGTACTGAACTGAAGCCCACCCCACCACCACCCTGCAGAGAGTGACAGGCATTAGGGTGTGCGTTTGGGTCGTCAGGCATAACGGCCCCGCTATTTCACACACCCACCCTGCAGACACTGACAAGTGTCACGGTGTTCATAGGGTCTTTGGCCATTATGCATCCCATTTCATTAGGAAATATGGTGAGATGGGTGTGATATAGGAGAATGGGGTGAACTTTGGGGCCAAAGAGTCCAAGGCATACCTTGATGCCTCTCACTGGCTGCAGGGTGTGTAATGGTATGAGCATGACAGGCAAGAATCCCAAGTCACACCCCTGATGCCTGTCATTCTCTACAGGGTTGGGCATTATGGTTGGAAACCCTAATACCTCAGGCATTCGTTGGTATTTTCACTCCAAATTTTCAACATGTTTTTTTTGTGACCCCCACCTCATGAACAGGGGTAATATCAGTTTGTTAGCCGAAAGCTGCTTATGCACAGTGACTACGGTATTTAGCACCACAGGTGCAAAAACATTCCGAACAGGATGTAAAAAGTGACAGCTGTACTGTTCATGGGGAGGTGTAAAAAATGGCAATGTTGCAAATCTGCAGTTAAAAATATTTAAAAAAATGGTGAAGTCACGAGCACACATAGAAACGGAGCAACGCACACCCGTAATATAATTAGGTTGGGGATTTTTTACAGCAGATTATCAGCTCAGGCATTTTGGTGCCTCGGTCATGAACAGTGCCACTGTGATTTTCTTTATCTGTGCCAAACAATGATTTCCACAGCGACCATGCATCTCTGCGCTGAAAGTGTGAAAACACACTTCAGCCATGTTGTGAAAAATGACAGCTGTACTGTTCATAAGAAAGTGTGGAAAATGCCACTGGTGAAAATCTGGACTGAAAATATTACAAAGTCACGGTAGCGTGGAAACTGCGCAATGCTCACTAAGTAACACAGTCATTTTATGGACTTTTGTCACCAAATTTTCAACATACGCCATTGTAAGACCTCTGCTCATGAACAGTGTAACTGTGATTTTCTTAATCTGTCCTAAACATTGCTTTTGCACACAAGAGCACTACTGTACGCTACATGTGCGAAAACACATTTTGAGCGACATATGAAAATTGCAGCTGTACTGTTCATAAAGAAGTATAATAAAATGGCAATGTTGAAAATCTGGAATGAAAATATTAAATTCGCAAACTTACGAGTATGCATAGGAACTGCATAATACACGTTCGTAAAACAGTCATTTTTAGGAATTTTTTCACCAAATTTTCAACATACCCATTTTAAGACCTCTGCTCATGAACAGTGTCACTGTGATTTTCTTAATGTGTCCCATACATTGATTTTGCACATTGACTGTGCCATTGTGCGTTACATGGGAAGAAACCCATTTTGGACAAGATGTGAAAAATGACAGCTGTACTGCTCATAAGGAGGTGTGGTAAAATGGCAATGTTGAAAATCTGGAGTGAATATATTGAAAATTCACAAACTTACGAGCGTGCGTAGGAACTGCGCAATGCACCCTCGTAAAACAGTCATTTTTAGGAATTTTTTCACCAAATTTTCAACATAGCCATTTTAACACCTCTGCTCATGAACAGTGTCACTGTGATTTTCTTAATTTATCCCGTACATTGATTTCGCACACCGACTGCGCCATTGTGTACTACATAGGCGGAAACATGTTTTGTGTGAGATGTGAAAAATGACAGCTGTACTACTCATAAGAAGGTGTGGTAAAATGGCAATGTTGAAAATTTGGAGTGAAAATATTGAAAATTCGTGAACTTACGGCGTGTGTAGGAACTGCTGGCATGCGCTCGTAAAACAGTCATTTTTGGAATTTTTCACCAAATTTTCAACATAGCCATTTAAGACATCTGCTCATGAACAGTGTCACTGTGATTTTCTTAATTTATCCCGTACATTGATTTTGAACACCGACTGCACCATTGTGCGCTACATGGGCGGAAACACGTTTTGGGTGAGATGTTAAAAATGACAGCTGTACTACTCATAAGAAGGTGTGGTAAAATGACAATGTTGAAAATCTGGAGTGAAAATATTGAAAATTCATGAACTTATGAGCCTGCGTAGGAACTGCGCAACACACGCTCATAAAACAGTCATTTTTTGGAATTTTTGCGCCAAATTTTCAACATGGGGTTTTTGTGACCCCTTCTCATGAACGATGTCACTGTCATGGCATTATTCAGGCTCAAAGGGTGATTTCATGCAGTGACTGAACAGTGACTGTGAAATCACCCTTCGGGCCAGAATAACGCCATGACAGTGACATAATTCATGAGAAGGAATCCCAAAAACCCCATGTTGAAAGTTTGGTGCAAAAATTCCAAAAAATGCCTGAGATATGCAATAAAGTTGAAACCCCCCTATCTAGCCCATTATACAGCTTACCGACATTCCCTCAGCTCGCGGTCGGCTTTGAAGAGTGCAGATGTGTTCCCGGTCCACCGCAGATCATCACGCCGAGCTCTGGAGGTAAGTATGGGGTGAGGGTGTGGGGAGGCAGGGTGTGCAGTGGATGGGTGTGGGTTGTGGGAGGCGGGGAGACTATGTGGGACCGTTTTTTTCTTTTTGCCGTGCTGGGTGGGCTCCCAGCATGGCACAAGCTCTGGTTGAGGGGTGTTCAGCCGGCGAAGTTGGGCATCCCGTCAGTCAGGAGAATCACCCCACCCACGCTGGGGTGGGCTCCCAGCGTGGCTCGCCACTGGAAATGAAGCCGAGCGGGGATTGGGCACCCCGTCAGCCATAGCATGGGGAGACAGAGAAGCCGACTCAGGGTTGGGCACCCTTGTCGGCTATTCCATCAGTTGCCCAGCGTGGCATTTGGGAGGCTTTTTGGGGTGCAGCACTGGCCGACGGGGATTGGGCACCCCATTGGCTGAGAGTGTGTGCGTGGGTGGGCAGCACGCGCCCAGTGTGTGTGCGGGCTGTATTATTGTGTTGGGGAGCTGCGCCAGGCACGATATCTTATCGCTGCTCACTGAAGCGTAGCTCCCCCTTTCAACTGTCTGCCACTGCATTTTGGAGCTTGTCATAGACAGCTCCAGCATGCACTGGCTTACAGAGGCCGCGCCTGCCAGCACACTGACTGAATTGGAGGAGGAGGTGACACACCTCCGAAATCTCCAATGATGGCACTATGTTTCTTGCACATTCGTGCAAGCAAACATAAAAATTAGAAAAAAACATGTTATTATTTTCTAAGTGATGCATGCTTAGAAAGGAATGTCACTTAGCTGGCAAGAGCAGAGCTAATAATTTTACAAGCACAGTGTACACTGTCGAGCGAGTGAATTTTTGTCAGACCAGCAAGTGCAGAACTAATTTAAGTGGATTAAACTGTTACTTATACCAGTAAGAGGATCGCAATGACTTGCCTAATTATTTAGTGTCTGTAATGCGTACAAAATGGTAGATACATGGGGTGATATTGCACATGGGAAGACCTTATAAGAAGAGAGCATGACTATAATGGCAGGCATACGGGGACACAATGAAGTAGAAAGCCTCACATTGCACACATGTTCAGGCTCAGTACGGACAAGGGAAAACAATTTTTGGATTAATTGCTGCCAGCTACAGTGTGCCATCAGTCAGCCCCAGTATGGAGATAGCGAGCAGCAGTAACTGTCTCTCTCCTGCAGCAACTGGCTGCTGCGTGTCCCTCTCACACTCACTGTGTCTTTTGCTCAGTGCCCACAGATGCAGAATTAATTTAAACACTTTTCTGCAGAGCGAGTGAATTTTTGTCAGAAAAGCAAGTACCTGCAGTCAGGAGATTTCTATGATGGGTGAAATAACCTTGCAGGCAGATGAAAGTCGGCAAATCAGGAATTGACTCATCAGGTCATTCAGAGTCTGGAATTCGTACTAGACCCTCATTGGGTGGCTGAGCTGTCTGCTCTCTAAGGTGGCACCTGATTGGGGTGTTGCTTTAGCAATCCATGTGGTCCATCTTAGAGCTAAATGAAGGAATCTGGACAGAGAAGGAGCAGCAGCTTCTGTAGGCTGCTCTGTGCTACGTCAAATTCTCTGTGCTTGACTTGTACTGCTTGCATTTTTATTTGCCCCTTGGGCAACAAAGGAAGAAGTCGACTCTAGAAAAACTAAAGAATAATTTATATATATATATTATATAAAAAAGTACTAAACTGGGGGATCAGGAGGGGATTGAGCCGAGGACTGAGTGTGGGAGTTGGGGACTGGGGTGAGGAGAGGAGTAGTTATTGTTGGGAGAGAAGACTTGGGGAGGGGAAGAGGAACTTGGAGGAGAATGGGTGCAACTTGTTGTGAGAAAGAACTTGAAGACAGAATGCAGCAGCCCAGAAAGAAGAGAACAAGAGATTGAAGAGAGATTTCACTATTAAGTGCCAGAGCCAGACTGGCCAGTATTTTTTTGGGGGGTAGCTGTCTAGCAGAGGGGGTGAAGTCTGCTGAACTGTGCCAGTGTGCCATCCAATACCACACCACTCCCACTTATCCATCTTGCTGTTTGCCCAGTTGCACTCCCAACAAGTCAGCTCTCTCAGTTCTCCTGCCTCTGCTCAGTCACTTCAGTGGGGACTTCTTTTATTTTTTTTATACTATACAGTGTTTGTGTGTGTGTGTGTGTGAATCTGCCAGGTCAACCAGTCATCACAGTCAGTGCATCAGTGTCACTTCTTGCATACTGTGTGACCCCCCCAAGAAGTCAGTCATCTGTCATCTTCCTCCGTGTTCTCACTTATTGGGGTATAAACTTTGGCTCAGTGGGCAGGGCATTCTGTCACATCACATGGAATAAATAGAAAATAAAACATCTTTGAAGGGAAAAAGTACTGTGTCAGAGAGGGTTAGGCCAGGCAGGGTCCCTGAATCTGTGTGGGTAGCAGCAGTGCCTGCAGTTTTGCCTTTGGCATAGGTGATGTGTGAAATAATTCTGTGTGTGTGTGTGTGTGTGTGTGTGTAAAACAAAATCTGCCAGATAGTCATCAGTGCACTGGTGCTACTTCTTGCATTCTGTCTGTGTGACCCCCACCCCCAGAAGTCAGTCATCTGTCATCTGCCTCTCTGCTTGCTCAGTGTGATATAGGCTTTGTCTCAGTGGGCAGGGCTTTCCATCACATCATGTGGAATAAATGAAAAAAATAAAATAAAACCCTTGAAGGGAAGGCACTGTGTCAGAGAGGGTTAGGCCAGGCAGGGTCCCTGATTCTCTGTTGCTAGCAGCAGTGCATGCAGCATCACCCTTAGCGTAGGTGGCATGTGAAATAAAATCTGTCAGCCAGTCACCAGTGCCACTTCTTGCATACTGTCTATGTACACCCCCCCAAATAAAAAATCCAGTGAACTGTCATCTTCCTCCCCATGCTTGCTCAGTGGGGTATAAGCTTTGGCTCAGTGGGCAGAGCAGTTAGTCACATCATGTGGAATATATAACAAAATAAATCCTTGAAGGGAAAGTACTGTGTCAGAGTGGGTTAGGCCAGGCAGGGTCCCTGATTCTCTGTTGGCAGTAGTAGTGCATGCAGCATTGCCCTTAGCCTAGGTGGTGTGTGAAATAAATTCTGTGTGTGAAATAAAATCTGCTAGATAGCCATCAGTGCACCAGTGCCACTTCTTGCATACTGTCTGTGTGACCCCCCCCCAAAGAAGTCAGTCATCTGTCATCTGCCAACCTGTGCTCACTCAGTGGGGTATAAGCTTTGGCTCAGTGGGCAGGGCAGTTAGTCACATCACATGGAATAAATAACAAAATAAAATCCAGGCAGGCAGGCAGGGTCCCTGATACTCTGTTGGTAGCAGCAGTGCCTGCAGCATCAGCCTGTAGCCTAGGTGGTGTGTGAAATAAGTTGTGTGAAATAAAATCTGCCAGCCAGTCACCAGTGCCACTTCTTGCATACTGTCTGTGACCCCCAGAAGCCTGTGGCCTGTCATCTTCCTCCCTGTGCTCGCTCGGTGGAGTATAAGCTTTGGCTCAGTGAACAGGACTTTCTATCACATGTGAAATAAATACAAAAAATTTAATTCTCGAAGGGAAAGTACTGTGTCAGAGAGGGTTAGGCCAGACAGGGTCCCTGATTCTCTATTGGTAGCAGCAGTTCCTGCAGCATCGGCCTGTAGCCTAGGTGATGTGTGAAATAAATTCTGTTTGTAAAATATTATCTGCCAGCCAGTTGTCAGTGCACCAGTGCCACTTGTTGCATACTGTCTGTGAGACCCCTTCCTCCAAGAAGTCAGTCATCTGTCATCTTCCTCCCTGTGCTCGCTTAGTAGGGTATAAGCTTTGGCTCAGTGAGCAGGGCATACCATCACATCACATGGAATAAATAAAAAATAAATAAATAAAATCATGTACACAGTCATCACAGTCACAAATTTCACATTTGGAAACTATTTCTGGAAGCTCTGTTCCATTCAGTATCTGAAGCTCTGGGAAGCGTTGCCACTGTCAGAAGATTCTTCATCCTCATGACAAATCGTGTTCGCATTCACGGTTATCATGGTCACAGAGAAGCTCAGTTCCATCCAGTGTTGTGAGCTCTGTGAAGAGCTCTCACTGTTACACAATTCCTCATCCTCAAGAGTCACGACAAATCACATTCACATTCGCAGTCACCATGGTGACAGAGAAGCTCAGTTCCATCCAGTATCTGAAGCTCCGGGAAGTGCTGCCACTGTAACACGACTCCACATCCTCACAACGAATCACATTCACGGTCATCACAGTCATGAAGAAACTCAGCTCCATCCAGTATCTGAAGCTCAGGGAAGCGCTGCCACTGTTACACAATTCCTCATTCTCATGACGAATCACATTCATGGTCATCACGGTCTTGATCACATTCACAGTCATCATGGTCATGATTTTCACATTTGCCAACTATTTCTGGGAGTTTGTTTTAGTACAATATCACAGCAGTAGCAAACCCTTCCAGTAGGGACAGTATCCTCATCTCTGAGATACAAAACACTTAAATTGTGTCTTCTTCAGAAAGAAAACATGCATCATTGCAACTCTTGAGTTTTTGCTATTCCCTTTGGGACTTTACAAAGCAA
Source organism: Neoceratodus forsteri (assembly GCA_016271365.2). Lineage (NCBI taxonomy): Eukaryota > Metazoa > Chordata > Ceratodontiformes > Ceratodontidae > Neoceratodus > Neoceratodus forsteri. The sequence goes on along the minus strand of CM057459.1, from coordinate 667,779,634 downwards.
CTATCCATTCTTTAAACACATACCATGTTTTGTTCTATTCTCAGAAAAGAGGTTACTAAGAAAGTATATCAAGGCTGCTTAACAAAGTTTACCTCTGATTGCAATGACATAGAAATCCTACAAAAATACAGCTACAGTATCTGTTCCACACTTGTGGCTACAGAAGAAATAGCTTTTTTTTTTTTGGTGAACCTTGTTTTCTTTTAATTCTTCAGTTTCATCATGAATCAGGACACCCAGTTATCATGTCATGTCACTCATGAGCCTTGGTCCAGTACAATGCTTCTGTTAGTGTTCACGTTCTGCATGATGCCCTACTAGCAGATGGGCTTGAATCTTTGTCCTCACAAGTCAGCTCTACTTAATCCAGTAACTATAATCTCCGAGCGAACACTGCAGCATGTGTGTTTCTCAGTCAGGCAGTTCAGGGAAGTACAGCCGTAGGTATTTCAATTATTTTTCAATGGCAACTATTTGTGGAAGCTCAGTTCCATCAAGTTTCTGGTGCTCTGAGAAGCACTGCCAGTGCCAACAAGACTCATATCATGTCACGATGAATCACGTTCATGGTCATCACGAATCTCAACACTTCAACTCTTTTTGGTGCAACCCTGTTTTTGTATTCTTTTTTAATCTTCAGTTTCGTCATGAATCAGTACACCTAGTTAGCATGTCACGTCATACATGAGCCTTGGTCCAGTCTGATACTTCTGTTAGTGTTCATGCTCTGCAGGATGCCCTACCTGTTGTGCTCCATATCAAGAGCTGTTGCTGAACATAATTAGTGACATACAGTACAAATACATTATCCTCTTCAAAAAGTCAGACTCAGGAGACTGGTTTAAAAGAAAAATAGAGATCTGGGACTTGCCTGCCTTTGGACCATATCATCATTATCCTCCAGTAGGCACATCCGCAGTCACATTATCCACTCCTCATCTCATTTCACTAGTCATGCATTTTAGTACTACTGAACAGTGGTTTAATTGCTTTCCTCTATAGATATGTTGATTAAAAGCTGTTTAAATGTTTTTTTCACATACAGTCACCATAAAATAATAAAGGCTATAAAAGGTTCAGATAAGGTTCGGATAACCATCCAAACATTTTTTTGCTTATTAGAACCTTTTAGAACCTCAGAACCTTTTGAGTCTTAGTGACTTTTGGCACCCATCAAAGGCTTGCCAAACATACTTCTCTACCACTGTTTAATACTTTTGATGGCGCTAAGATTGAAGATGCTTTCTCCTTTAAGTGCCTCGGGGTTTGACTTGACTGGCATCTTGATTTCTCACTGCATGTTGATGCAACTCACTGATGAGCTTCATCCTAAGCTAGGTGCTTTGTACAGGAATGAAGTGAGTATTCTGCTCCCTGCCCAACAAAAAATTGTCTTAAAAAGTGTGCTTCCTACTTTTGATTATGATGACTTAGTCTGCAGTAGTACCCCTAAATTCTTTCTTGTCAGACTAGACCATCTTATTCATTCTCTGCCATTTTGCTTTAGATTGCTCACCTCATACTCACCACTACTTTCTGGATACTAGGTGCTTTTCCCATTGTGTCTCTTTTTTATCCAAATTCTGATTCATCACCCTTCCATCTATTTCACATCACTCCTATTCCCTCCTCTTTCTTCCTCCTATCCTCTCTGTACCACTACTTCCCATTCTCTTTCTCTCTCTCTCTCTCTCTCTCTCTCTCTCTCTTCCATCTAGAAAACTTATTGTTGGGCAATCTGCTTTTTCTTACAATTTTCCTAAACTTTGGTCCTCACTTCCCCTTTTTATTATTCTGCCTCTTCTCCTTCCTCCCTAAAGTCTCTTCTTTATGGCTAGTGCTATCTTTCCTGCAGCTGCCTATGGCCCTTTCTTCTTTTACCCCCTCATTACTTGCTTCTGGTTGTCCTCTTCTTGCTCCCCTTCTCTAGTTTTGCCCTGTTCATGCTATTTTCATTACTTGTCCCTTCTATACATATAGAAATTATCATTTCTTATTGTATTTCACTACTAAATTGTCTCTAACATTCATGATTCTGCTTGTAAATCTATATAATTGTATTTTGACATCTGCATTTTTAGTAATTATATTGTCTAGTTATCTCCTTCTCCCCTCTCCCCAGGACACATCTGGAAATGAGCTGGTATAAGCTCAATATGTATTTCCTGGTTAAACAAAGGAAGGAAGGAAAGAAAGAAAGAAAGAAAGAAAGAAAGAAAGAAAGAAAGAAAGAAAGAAAGAAAGAAAGAAAGAAAGAAAGAAAGAAAGAAAGAAAGAAAGAAAGAAAGAAAGATGGATTAAGGGATGTATCCTGTTCAGGCATTTAGCTGCTAGTCGGATGGTAGTTTGTTTTTTTTTCTATGTTTTTTCTCCAGCATCCTCCCGTCTCTCTGCAGCAATGAGAGTGCCTCTATTGGTCTCATGTGCACACAGAGCCCTTATAAAGACAGCAAATTACCTGGCCTAGCTGCAGGGGTTGCTATGGCACCAGACCTTGCTGTCAGTCCTCCCTGACTGAGGCTCACTGTGATGTGGAAGATAACTCAGCCTGACCCACCTCCTAATGCAGCAATGCAATCTCATTCCCTAACTCAGGTCTCCTGCAGGGCAGCATACTGCAGGACATCGGGGCATCCTCGTCTCTTATTTTTACATTGGTTGTGCTTGCACACCCAACTTTTGTGGCAATGATAGGGATTTCGGAGGGGGGGGTCATTGCCAAACCTCTTGCAGTTCACAAAAGCAAGGGCTCAGCAGTCTACACAAATGACCATGGGCTATGGTCCTGACATCTCTCTCAGCCTGGTGAGCTGAAACTTTGTGTATTTCAAAGGAAACAGCTAAGCAGCTTTCAAGAAGCCTGTTAGTCTGTTAGGATGAAACACTGAAAAAAGTTTCCTTTGCTATGCCATCTGCCCTCTTTAGTTGCTAAGCTATTCAAAGCTGAAGCAATGTTTAGAATCTGTAAATGCAGAAGAATACAGTCCATGTTAATGGACGTGAGTAAATCTAGCTTCAGCGTAGCGCATGCTCTAAATTGAGAAGCAGGTCCCCGAGACAGATAGTCAAGTTCAGTTTCGTTTTGACTTTATTCCAGAAATTTACAGATTAAAGCTACTCCCTGTCAATGGATAGTGCCAATCATTACTGATAGTTGTTGTTACAGTAAGGACTGGTGCTATCAGAGTGTTTTTTTTAATTATTTTTTTATGGATATGGTGCTGTATAGGTAAGAGAAACACAGTGCCCACCAAATTATTCGTACATCTCTGGTCTTTTAAAATGTTGGCACCAGTAACATTTATCCACTAGTTGCCCATCCCCAGCTTTATTGGTAACATTAACAGTGAAGGTAACTAAAAACTATTTATAGGCAGGTGAGTTAACTTAAAGAAAATACTATGAGACATTTCCCACAGTGAATTGATTTACTTTATTCCATTTGTAGTCAGTAGAATGCCAATGGAAGCAGCCTAATGGGGGAGACTCATTTAGCTGCACTGCATGGTTTGTGCCCCGTAACTGTGCCCCCATCCAACCCTTCCTTTCAGCCCCCCCCCCCATTAAATGTAACACTGACACTGGGGGTGCCCAATCCCCCAGTGTCATCATCTGAAATTTAGAAAACTGCCCAGCATAGTTTTTTTTAGTTTTTTTAACCCTATAAAATGGAAAACTGTCCTTTGATGTCTTTTGCACCATTAGTCCCCCCACCTGACCCTCCCACTCAGCACTCACCACCCCACCCCAGGCCATTACTTACTCACCAGGGGGTCTGAGGCTGAAATCTTCTTTGGACCGCAGACACATCTTCACTCTTCAAAGCCGGACTGTGAACTGAGGAAATCAAGTGTGCAGTTCAATGTATTTCAATGGGGGTTTGAACTTAGTGGCATATCTTGGCCATTTTTTTATATTTTTGCTCCAGATTTTCAACATACCTTTTTTGGGACCCCGCCTCATGAACAATTCAGTGACATTAGGCAGATCTGTCCCAAACGTTGATTTCCCAGTCACTGTGCGAAATCATCTTTTGAGGAGGAGTTGAAAATGTTCTCTACCCTTGTTCATGAGGTGAGAGTATGAGAAAGCTATGTTGAAAATTTGGTGTAAGAAATATTAAAAAACAACAAAGTTATAAGCCTATGTTGAAATTTGCAAACACAGGCTCATAACTGGTGATTTTTAATATTTTCACCCCAGATTTTCAACATAGCCATTTCTTTACAGCACATCATGAATGTGACAGCTGTCATTTTTAAAATCCTGGCCAAAATGTGTTTTTGCATCCCAAAAGGTGATTTTACACTTTGCAGTCATTGTGCGATATCACCTTTCAGGCAAGAGTTGAAAATTTTCCTTGCAATTGTTCATGAGGTGGGGTCAAAAGAGGCCTATGCTGAAAATTTGGGGCAAAAAATATTAAAAATTTGGTGCACAAATAAGTGGGTCAGAATTTCAAAACACAAATTGTTTATCAAGCAGCCAACATTCAGCATTGACAAATGCTTGTTATTGGATAATAATTAATGGTCTCCATTTTTTGCATTGACAAAACCGCGTGTTAAATGCCGTAACACCTGAGTAGGTGTTACGACATTCACGCGCTCCCTTTTAACACCAAAGCGCTCGAGACAACTAACGAAACATAGCGCAAGCTTCTAACTGTCCTGTCACCTCAAGCAGCATGAACTGAAAAAAAAAACACTTACTTCTCGGGTGTTACCTCCATCGCAAATAGCCTCCAGCAGCATCACATCACTCAGAAGTAAAAAAAAAAAATGTTAAGCAGATTCCAAACAGCGGACGAAACCGAAAGACAAAAAACGGAGCCCTTCAATTATATAAAATAAAATATGGTGAGAAGTGTGTCAAACTCGAATTTAAAACTCACCCTCATTGTTGGATGTCATTCATAAACCCCTCGGGCTTTGCCCTCGGGGTTTATGTGCCATCCAACAACTCGAGTGTGTGTTAAAGTCTCGTAACACACTTCTCCCCATACTTTATCCTATATTTATTACACTCTAAATGGACCTTCTTACTGTTAATGAGAGCAAAGAAAGAATCATTGCCTGGAATTTGTAAACTTTCTACTAGGGCCTTCAGCATACATCTTACCCAACCACTCATGCTGTGCACAGTACTTTAACTTAGGATGGAATACCCATTACAGAATTTGGCATGCAGACAGTGACAGATCCCTTACCTTAAATCTTTAGCCTGTCTTTGTAAATGGGGGAATCAGCTGTACAATGAAGATGTTCCTATTGTAGCCCAGGCCAATTTGTTTAAAATAAATCTATTTGACAAGCATTATTTATTATCTGTTTGAAACTGGTAAACGTAAGAGGCACAATGAGCCAAGGCTCATTTCTAAGAGCAACCCATGGTAGGGGAATGGTAGAACAGCAGCAAAATACATAGTAGCAATTCACTGAACAAAATTCAGTTAAAAAAATCTGAACAAAATTAGAATAAATACAAGAAGTTGTATGTGCAGATAATATAGTGAAATACAACTCAGTGAGAACACCTAGCAAGTGAATATTCAGAAGTGGTAGCTATACTTAGTGAATAAGAACTATACTGACAATTGGTGATCAACCTGAGGGACAAGTTATTGTCTGACCTCATAAAACAGGGAGAAAACTGTAATGGTGTGGAAGTTAACCCAAGGCAGGATTGGTGACCCGGCTGGCTGCTTACCAGGATGGTTAAAGGCATTGCTGTGGTGGTATCATGAGGAAGGGTAACAAGAGGGAAAGGTTTGAAGTTTCAACTGATGCCTGAGGGAGCCATGGGATGGGGAGAGGTAGCAGGAGGAGGACAGTTGATTCCAGAGTGAGGGATTTTGATAGAAGAAGGCAGGTTGTCCAGCAGAAGAGCAGGGGTCAGGAGTGGCAAATGTGTGATGATCCCTGGAATGGAAGGAACAAGAAGCAGGGGGAGTTGGGAGAGGAGAGGAGAGGTAAGAGGAAAATTAACTAAACCAGTATTTGGATATTAGAGACGTTACAAAATTAAATTTGCCAATGAAATTGCCATGAAATGTTTCCTGAAATTGTGGCAAAATTTCATCGCAATTTTGCACCCTGCTATTCCCTATGTAAAACTCTCCCTGGTGTCAAGAGGTCCCCCACCCTCCTGGACGCTCACTGGCCCAAATTATTCTCCCTGGTGCCTAGTGGTCTCCCCCAGCTGATCACGAGCCATAATTGAATAAATCTCCCCCAGTTACCCTGGCCCCTTCATGTCCTTTTTTATTAATAAAAAAAATTAAACCCACACTCCCTGGTGTCTAGTGGTCCCCGCCCCCACTACCACTCAGCCCAAACTATTCTCCCTGGTGTCTGGAGGTCCCCCCTGGCCAATCACCAGCTGTAATTGAATAAAGCTCACCCTCAGTTGCCCAGGCCCCCTCATTTTCTTTTCCTAAAAAAAAATAAATGAATAAAACCCACACTCCCTGGTGTCTCATAGGCCCCCCACCCTGTCATCGTGAGCTAGCTCCCACCCCGCTCTACCCAGTACCCTGATCGGGCCACCAGCACAGCCCTACACTCACCTCCATGGCTGGCAGCCTGACTGAGCACTTGAATGAATGAGCGCATGCATACAAGAACCTTTTCTGAGGCTGACTATGATCCTTTATCATTCTACATCCAATTTTATTCGAGGATGCTGAAAACACAGCAAAATTCTTAAAATCAGTTCTAAAAATAAAAAAAAATGATGTATTGAAAAAATAAGAAAGAAGCAGATAATGCAATAGTATCAACAACATACTGAAGTGCAATAACAAGAGGTGCTCCCTTGTGGATAATGGGTGAATGCTATTTTAATAATTGTTATAGTGTTAAGAGTATATATGTTTGATTGTACAGAATAAAGCATGGATTTTGTATATATGCTGTTTTTATTCTTCTGTGTTATATGTGTGGTAATTTGTTGTAATATCCAATGTGTAATGCTACCTTGGCTGAACAATAAGCATGAACTGAATTGCACTAACAAGCTCCCTGCATGCATGTGGAGATAAGCAGTCTTTGCAGTACAGGTACTGAGCCTGGGATAGAGATTTTCATGGATGACATCGATGTGGGCTGAGAAGTCAAACTGGCTTTCTATCCACACTTCAGAGTACTTGAGGAACTGAACTGCTTCAAGAGCCATGCCATCCAGAGTGGTGAAAACAAGGGGGCAGTGAGTCTGGCCAGTTTCTGACTGGTCCCAAAGGTCATGGACACTTTTATTTAGTGTTGACTCTGAGTTGGTTGGATTGGAACCAGAGAAGAATGTTGTTGAGGTCCTGCTGGGGTAAGTTTTCCACAGCTGAGGAGAGACTGGAGGTGAAGCTATGTGGATGTGGGAGTGGCAGAAGGGAGGTCATTCAGGAAGATGGAAAAATGACGGGACTCAGGGTGGAGCCCAATGGGACTCCAGCCTGAATAGGAAGGGGATGTGACAGGGCACCTGAAAGCTGTACCGATTGTTGTTGGCCCATTAGGTAGGAACAGAATCCATCAACAACAGGAGCTGAGAGGCCAGCTGAACTCAACTTGTTCAGAAGGAGTGGATGAGACACCAAAGCAAAGACTTGGGCCAGATTGATGAATATAGCAGTTGTAATGGGCCCCTGATACATTCTGGAGAAGACAGAATCCATGACATGCAGCAGGGAGGAGATGGTTGAAGTGTGCTTTCAGAAACCAGACTGGAAGGGTGAGAAGAACATGGAGGAAGAAAGGAAGATGAGGAGTCAAGAGTAGGCCAGATATTGTTGTAGCTTACAGAGGAAGGCAAGGAGGGAGATGGGACGGAAGTTGACAGGGTAGGAGGGATCTCCTCCTCCTTTGTGAACTGGAATAACTTTGGTTGACTTCCAGAATGAAGAACAGCACAGAGGGAGGAAGAAAGACTGAGTAGGTCAGTAAGGAGAGCTGAAAGTCTGTGACTTTTGTGGGGCCAGAATTATAACACGCTGTGTTCCTCATCCCTTTATAACTACAAAAACAAATATTCAAAATCACTAACACAGGAAGTGACATCACTGGGGGGGGGTATACTGTAGAGGTCTAATACAGTACTGCCAGTAAATCCTTATGAAGTTTTCCTGATTCCTTACAGTGCTCAATGACATTTTTGGAAAGTTGTCCTAATGGAATTTCCAGGCACCTGCACTCATGTGATCTTACAAAATTTGCACATACATACTAGTTTCTAGGCTACTAATTACAGTTGTGCTGAATTTCTGACAGAATTTTGTAGGTTCTGAAATTCCACAAGTGGTCTGCAGTCTTTAATTAAAATGCTGATTAATGATTTACAGTTTACATTAACTAGCATTTCACCATTTACCTAAACCATAGAAAAGTGATGCCTAGTATTAAGGGAGGGAATAAGAATTGGATCTTAAGGGATCTAATGGCCACAGTGAGAAGAAGAGATAATTCATGGAGTGAATATAAGACTCAGCCTACTACGGTAAACTTGGACAAACACAAAAAACTCAGGAATCAATGCAAATAAGAGTCAAAATCTCCCAAAGCCTCATATTTTAAGGCTCAACAAATAAGGAACCTAGGTGACTCCCATCATTTTTGGTTGTTTGTGAACTCAGCTTTGGAATCCACCCTGAAGCTAGGCACTATAAACCTGATTGATGACTCAGGTCTTCAAGTGGACCCCAAAACTGTGTGGACATATTCAACAAAAAATTTACAAATCTGGAATCTCTCCAATCCTAACTTCCTCCAGCCCCCCCCTCGGTACTTTTTCTACAAATCAGGCTATGAAATATATCCACCCACCTTTCTATTTCAGAACCACTATACCACTTGGGATTAATTGACTACTATGCACTCTACCTCACTCAGGTAGTGCAGGCAATAATGGGTTCTGCCTCAGGTTCCTGAAACTAGTATCTGACAGTCCTTGGTCCTTTCCCAGTCATTAATTTCAACTAAACAAGTGTGACTGTTTAGAAAATAAAGTAAAAAATGTTCATCTATAGACATGATTAGTTGATAGACTACCCCACTGACAGAATGCTGGACAGTACTTTGGCTTAACCAAATGCAGAACCAGATACTGATGATTGTTTTCAAAGGTGGTATAAAACGTTTGAGTGTCCAAAAGTGGTATAAAAGGTTTGAGTGCTGTTTTCTGGGTGGCTTGTCATTTCAGTACCTTTGGGCTCCAGTTACAGTTGTGGTGGTCATTGAACTCATGTGGGGTGCACTTGGCTCTATGTACTGCCAACCACAAAAACTGCCATAGAAAAATAAAAGCCTTTGTCTACAGGGTGCAGAATGTTCCCTGCTACACCAGTGCTGCATACAGTTATGCCACACGTCATTCCAGCTATTAGTGATTGCAAATAGGCTCTGCAGACACTGCCAGTGTGGAACTGTGGCTGCTGCAGGGGTGAGCCCTTGGCATAGCATATGTTGCATGGTGACATTCCATGGCCTGTGCCTTGGACATCAACACTCCCATTGATGCCTTCCCCCCACTCCCGCCTCATGCCTTTAGGCCCTCTTGTGGAATGAACCCTGCTCCATTTATGAGGTCCCTCAGTGGTCATCATTGGTGGTAGTTGCCCACAAACCAGTTCTCATAATACTAATGTCCTGGTGTCCAGTGGATCCACACTCACTAGCTCAGCCCTGTCCAGCCTGTGTCACCATTCTCCCTCATGGAACAAATGGCCTGTCTCACAGAGTTGCAAAATGGCCTGGGCTGCTTTCAAGCTGCATCTCTAAATGTGTCTCAGTTCAGAGTGCTTTTCATAGAAACATAGACTTTGATGGCAGATAAGGACCACTTGGCCCACCTAGTCTGCCCATTTGCTTACCTATCGGGTAGGCTACAGATCCTAGTTAACCAACAGCCTACTTCTCCCTACCCCACACAAAAATTGCATTATGTCTATCCCATACATTCTTGAATTCCCCCACTGTTTTTGACCCCACAATCTCCTCAGGAAGGCCGTTCCATGCGTCCACCACCCTCCCTGTGAAAAAATACTTCCTCACATTGCCCCGGAGCTGTCCGCCCTCTATCCTCAAATTGTGTCCCATTGTTCTTGCACGCCTCTTTTTCTGAAAGATGCCACTGTCTTGGACTTTGTTGCTTCCCTTGAGGTACTTAAATGTTTCTGTCATGTCCCCCCTCTCCCTCCTTTCCTCAAGGGTTTACATATTAAGCTCTTTTAGTCTCTCTTTGTAGGGCTTCTCTTGCAGACCCTGCACCATTTTAGTTGCTATTCTCTGGACTGCATCCATCCTTTCTATGTCCTTGCAGAGATGGGGTCTTCAGAACTGCACACAATACTCCAGATGGGGTCTCACCAACTGTCTGTACAGAGGGATAACAACTTCTTGTTTTCTACTGGTGGTGCCTCTTCCTATACATCCCAGTATCCCCAGCCCTCCTTGCTGCCTTCTCACATTGCTTGCTTACCTTTAGGTCATCTGATATGACTACCCCCAGGTCCCTTTCCATTTTTGTTGCTGTTACTACCTCCCCCCTCATTGTGTACTCTTCCTCTGGGTTTTTGTTTCCCAGATGTATTACTTTTCCCGTCTTTGCATTGAATCTAAGCTGCCATACTTTTGATCGTTCCTCCAACCTTGCTAAGTCCCTTCTCATCCTTTCCACCCTCCCTTGTGTATCAACTCTGTTTCAGAACTTTGTGTTGACAGCAAAGAGGCTTACTTTTCCTTCCAGTTCCTCTGCAATGTCACTTATAAAGACATTAAAAAGGACCGGACCAAATACTGAACCCTGTGGTACCCCACTAGTTTTTCTTGACAGAACCTTCTACTAAATAAATATCATGTAAGACATGAGGGAACTGATGCACAGCGGCAGTCGGTGGTGAAGCAGAAACATGGAAAACTACTGGTAGAAGAGTTTGCAGTCTCTCTGGTCTTCCCCCAGAGGTTGTACATGCCCCCAAGGAGACCATGACCAACCTCGCCCCCTTCCTTGCCCTCCCTGATCCCTTAACATATCCTTTGCGCCATTTTGTGTGCAAAGAGGCACCCCATAACAACACCAAAACTGGCACATCCAAAACCTATACTAATCAGCCAGAGGAGGAATCTTTCTCAGTGGCTAAGTTACAGTGCAAAGAATGATCACCAGATGTTTGTGGTCGGAAACCTTCAGACTGCCAACATGAAAGCCATAACCATCATGGATGTCCGGACATGGAATTACCTCAGTTGTATGCCGTGATGCCATCCCCAGAGATCATTGTGTCGGGAGCTGCAATCTCAGTCATTTGTAGACCATGGAGTTTTTTCAGTTTTTTTGTCCCTCACAGGCCTACCTCAGTGGTGCAGTGGCCTCCCAAATGGCCTTGTGACTGTACTCTAGCCATTGTGTCCAGTGGAGCCACACTCCCAAGCCCCATTCCACATTGATTTATTTTTACTAAATGGTTCCTGGACAATCTCAGCCCTACAGCAGTACTTCAATATGCTGCCACAGTCAACACGACACCATTATAACTGCTTCATGTAGTTCTAAGGGGGGTGCTGGTGCAGAAACATAGAAACATAGAAATATAGAATTTGATGGCAGATAAGGACCGCTTGGCCCACCCAGTCTGCCCATTTCCCTGCCTACTGGATAAGCTGCAGATCCTAGTTAACCAGCAGCCTACTTCTTCCTACCCCCACCCCCTAGAATTGCCTTATGACTGTCCCGTGCATGCTTGAATTCCACCACTGTTTTTGACTCCACAACCTCCTCCAGAAGGCCGTTCCATGCATCCACAACCCTCTCTGTGAAAAAATACTTCCTTAAATTACCTCTGAGCAGCCTCCTTGTTCTTGTACACCTCTTTTTTTGAAAGATGCTACCCTCTTGGACTTTGTTGATTCCCTTGAGGTACTTGAAAGTTTCTTTCCTGTCCCCCCTCTCCCTCTTTTCCTCGAGGCTATACATATTAAGCTCCTTTAGTCTCTCTTCATATGTCTTCCGGTGCAGACCCTGGACCATTTTAGTTGCCCTCCTCTGGACAGCTTCCATTCTGTCTATGTCTTTGCGAAGACTGGGTCTCCAGAACTGCACACAGTACTCCAGACGGGGTCTGACCAGTTGTCTGTATGAGGGATAATAACTTCCTGTTTTCTACTGGTGATGCCTCTCCCTATGCATCCCAGTATCCCCTCAGCCCTCCTTGCTGCCCTCTCACATTGCTTGCCCACCTTTAGGTCATCTGATATGACTACCCCCAGGTCCCTTTCCATTTTTGTTGTTGTTAGTATCTCACCTCCCATTGTGTACTCTTCCCCTGGGTTTTTGTTTCCCAGGTGTATTACCTTGCACTTCTTAGCATTGAATCTAAGCTGCCATACATTTGACCATTCCTCTAACCTTGCCAAGTCCCTTTTCATCCTTTCCACCCCACCTTGTGCATCAACTCTGTTACAGATCTTTGTGTCATCTGCAAAGAGACATACTGAAACAGGCCATTTAGGGGTCGGCAGACATAAAGACAGCTCAGTGGCTTTGTTACATACTGGCCCCAGCACCCTTCTCTATGTTGTCATAGTAACCATCATAGTAGCAAAGAGAAAGGCTTGCGAACCCTTTCTACATGTAACAAATGGGCACAATTAGGAACAGTGGCACAAAGGGCTCGTTTGTGTCACTAAGTTGCAACCAAGATGTTTTCAGTATTACCTTTGACAGAAAGAGGTTACTCAAAAAGAAACAAAGCGGCTTGCATATTGTCACAAAGAAAGCAAAGGACAGCTATGGGCTTCAGACCTAGGACTCCAGATGATAGCTCCGTGCTCTAACCAGATCAACAGAGTGTGTCTTAGGACTCTCCACTACTTGCTAGAAAATTCTAAAGGTTACACTTTGTCGCAGGTTGCATACTTCATGGTTATTTTGTTGGCTTACCATCTTTTTTTTTTAAATCCCTTATCTCTCTAGGGGTTTAACCAACTGCGTTCTGAAGGATTACTCTGTGATGTCACCCTGATCCCAGACAATGGAAACATATCATTTCCTGTTCACAGAGCAATGATGGCATCATCCAGTGACTACTTCAAGGCTATGTTCACAGGTAAATGTTGTACTGAGAAGTTAAACACAGTAAACCATCAGTTTTATTTAATTTTTAGACCTCCCCAACTTGTGTTTAGTCCATGGGCTCATCCTCCTCACGTGCATGACCTTGAACTTCTTTACATTTAAGATCAGCTGGCAGCTCCTGGCCCACCTTTTCAGCCTTTCCAGATCTTCTCTTATGTCCCTGATCCCCTCATGTTGTATCCCCTCTCCAATGTTGCAGATAAAGATGTTGAAGAGGACATGTCCCATGACTGATCCCTGTGGCACTCCACTAGTAACCACCCTGTCCCCAAAGAATTATCCATTAATTACCACCCTCTGGGTTCAGTCACACACCCAGCACACACCCAGTTTCACACCCATTTTGTGACCTTATTCCCCACCCCCAGGTTGTGCATCTTTTTACCACCCATTCATGTAGAATGGAGTTGAAGGCTCTACTAAAATCAAAATGCAGTTTGTCTACCACCTGCCCCTTAGCCACTACCTTCAACACCCAATCAAAAGAAGGGGTCAGATTTGTCTGACATGACTGCCCCAATGTGAACCAACATTATATTTTGTCCAGAAGTTTGTTGGTCTCCAAGAAACTTACCAGCCTCTCCTCTAATTATGTTGTACAGCAGCTTACCCACTGTAGATGTTAAACTGAAAAGCCTGTAGTTCCCTAGATTGTCTTTGCTCGTGTCTTGTGCAAGGGAACAACATTCACTGTTCTCCAGTCCCTGGGTACTATCCCTGTCTCCAGTGAGCTGTTGAAGAGCTCAGTCATTGGCTCCACTAGGACCTGTCCCATCTCCTTCAACACACAGAGATGCAACCCATCCAGGTCCACTGGCTTTTCCTCTTTCAGTGTGCTTAAGCCCTCTAGCACCCTGGTCACCAACACTGGACCCTTATTGGCACCCTGCCCTCTCCCCTCTTTGCCCTGATCATTCAGTCAAGCAATGACCCCTTCCCCTCTACTGTGAGCACTGAAGAAAAAAACTGTTCAAGATGTCCACCTTTCTTTCATCCTCTTCTTCAGGTTCTTCAGTCAGATAATTCCTTTATTTTTTTTTCACTTTTCTTATGTGTAATGGGGACATGATAGAGGTCTTCAGGTACATGAAGGGGTAAATAGGGGAGGAGCAATCAGGGTGCTTCGAAGAAAAGAGGGGGCAACTAGAGGGCATGGGTGGAAGCTGGAGGGGGAAATTCAGGGGAGAAAGGAGAAGGTGCTACTTCACTGAGAGGGTGGTGGAGCCATGGAATGCACTGCCCAGGGGGCTGGTGGAGGCAGAGACAGTGGAGGGTTTCAAGATGGAGTGGGACAGGTACAGGGGAAGGGTTCTGGAAGCAAAATCCAGTGCAGTGAAAATATCTGGAACTGGGAAGGGAGAAGCCAGAGAGGGCGAGGAGGGCAGCAAGGTCAGCTCCCAGGGTGGGGGCTGACCAAACAAGCAGACACGAAAGACCATTAGGCCTATTCTGCTGGCATTTTAGCATGTTAGTATGTAATGAAAGAAAGTTGTGTCACCTTTCTTCATTCCCTTCACTATTCTCAACAGTGTGTGAGCCTTAGCCTTCCTCACCGCTCTGCTGGCCTCATTCATCCTGTTTTGAAACTCCACCCTTACCCCTTCCTCTTATCTGGATTTGTATTTGTATTTTTTAAATGACCTTTTGTTTGCCCTCACAGCTGCCCCAACCTTCCTTGTGCATGGCAATTGTTTCTAATCCTTTTGTTCGTCCCTATTGCACTAACACAAAGATCTGTGATTTCTAATAGTCCCTTTTTTATCATTTCCCACTTTGCTTCCACCCCTCTGCCCATTTTATTGTGTTCCAGTTTCCCTTTCAACAGCTCCCTCATTCTATCCTAACCAGCCCTCCCAAAATCCAAAACATTTGTCTGGGACTGATTCCTTTCTGCCTTCAGTTTGATGCCAAACCATACTTTGTGGTGGTCATTGGCTCCTAGCAGGTCTAGCACTGTGACCTACTATTTGCATTTGTAAGGACTAAGTTGAGTATGGTCTTCCCTGTTGTGAGCTCCTCCACCCTCTGTACCAGGAAGGATTTCTGAAAAACCTCCACCAGCCACTGACTCCTCACACTTTCTGCTGCTGGGATCTTACAGCCCTAACCAGGTATGTTAAAATCACACATCAGCAGCACCACTCCCAGCCTTGTTGCCTTATAGTCTCATATGATAGCTCCCTATCCACTTCCTATTTTTGAGATGGCGGCCTATATAACACCCCTACCCTGGCACTTCCCTTAATTACCACCTGCATCCATACTGTCTCTGCACACTTGCCTTTCCTCATACCCTTGATTTCTGTAGCCTTTATACTGTCCCTTACATACAATGCCGCACCTCACCCTTCTTCCCTCTCTAGCTCTCCTAAATGCTGTGTATTCTGATATAGATGTGACCCAGTCATGTGGCATGGTTGTCGATATCTCAGACATTGCCAGCAGGTTAAGTGTGCTTTTGTCACTACTGTCTCCAGGTTACTGGTCTTATTGCCAAAGCTCCTGGCATTGCTGCACATAACCTTCCAGTACACCCGCTTCCCACCTTCTTCTGGCAGCTTTGGCTCCACTGTCTTCCCCTTTCTTTGGACCCCTTTTCCAGCCTTGACCTTGCCCCATTTCCCCCACCATCCTCCTGGACCTGTGGCACCCCACTCATGCAGCTTGTCCTTGCATCCCTCTGTCTCTACACTCATTATCTATCATTATTTCATCAGTGTATCCTAGCACTGGGGAGGCCTTCCAGGTCTTCAACAATTGGGTAACTACCCCTGTCTACATCTGCTCTAGGGAAGGCTTCTGTCTAGGCAGTACTAGTACTGTATATTTAGAGTTGTACTTCAGGTAACCATGACTATAACCACCAATCAGAACTCAAATTGGCCAAAACAAAATTCCAGGTTGCTGAAATATATATACGTAGATATAGATATAGATATAGGTATAGATATAGATATGCATAGTTTGCATAACATATAAAAGTATGTGTGTGTGTGTGTGTGTGTGTGTGTGTGTGTGTGTGTCTTATTGCATGAGTTTGTTGGTCAGGTAGCCAAATAGGTCACTTACTGAGATTTAATTTAGATAAACATAAATTCAACTGGAGATAGGCTAGCATTCTGGTGATCATGGAGCGCAATGGTCAATACTGTATCAGAAGGGTTGTATTGCACACATAAATATATACTTAGATTAGATACATAGATTCTAACCACATTAATCTATTAAGTTTGACCATTTCCTACTTACTGCAACTCTGTGTGATGTTATATGCTGGGTGTGTTTTTTGGAACTCTGTTATGGCTTTACATATTACTAGAATTAAGCTGGAAATTAGGCAATCATAAATCAATTTGAAGGCCACCTACTTGGGGAGGGGGCATAACTATTTGTGTTTCATAGTGGGCTACATATTCTACCACCACACAAGACACACCTGGACAACCAGTGATAGCTTGGTCTTGTTTTGTTGGAGTTCTGTGGCTAGCTATGCATTATGCTGGCATTAGCCAATGCACACCCAGGTTATCAAATGATTCAGTTCATGCAAGATAACATTTATTTAATTATATTTATATTTTGACAGGATAGGACCTCTAGGCAAAGCTTGTTCTTATGATCAACCTGTATCATATACATAAACATAAACATATACATATACATACAATAAATACATAAGGGATATGCAGGGATATGCAGTAGGGAGGAGTTAAATAAATGGTTTATGTGCACAAGAACAGTTTGACCTAGGGTAACCTCACAAGTGGCATAAGTCATGAGTGTGTTGCCCAAGGTCATAATGCTTGAATGCACATACATCATTAATGTAATTCGTTCCCCACTGCATATTCACTTATGCAATAGGGATGTATTTTTTTTGAGGAACTGTTATTCATTTTTGATTAGTTTTCGTTATATAAATAGGTGGGATTTTTTTTGTGCTCCACTGCATAATCATACTCTGTTTAGGGCTGGTTGCTAGGGTCACTAGCATAGTTGCTATGGAGCTGATGTTGTGATGTTCAGAATGCACATTGTGGTTGAATGGTTTCGCCATGTAGGAGGGCTGAAGATTTTGCAAAACATAGCAAATCCATTCTTCACTTAGCATGGACCCGCAATACTGTTGGTTCTCTTGTATTTTTTTAATTTAAGAATTATTTATTTATTTATTTATTTTAACATCAGTTTAACAACCTTTGAGCCAGAGGCTCATTTACAAAGATACCTCGTCACAGAGAGGTCAAAACAATGGTACAACAGACAACAGACAAGGCAGCAATACAGAGTACACAGTAGGTATCAGTCAAAGTTACAAGCATTTCTAAGGCAGTAAAAATAATGTATACAGGTGAGTTTGGCAAAATAGACAGTGGATACAGGAAGATCGATTCAGTAGATGGATAGGGGAGGATGAGAGGAGGTCACCAGAGAGAGGAGAGCAGACAAGTGAAGGTAGCGCTAGTCAGAAGGTAAGAGTGCTGCTCAGCAAGCATTGTCAGGGACAGAAGAAGAGTTAAGGGCAGCAACAACTGCGTGAAGTGAGCAGGTGATTTCTGAGGCTGTACTTAAAACAAGATAACAAGGGGGCATCAGAGATTCCGGCAGGGAGGGTGTTATACCAGGAGGGGGCTCTATAGGGGTAAGCCCTTTGACCTTGTGAGGTTCTCGCCCTCAGTATAACCAGTGCAGCTTTGCAGGAACTATGGGTATGCACTGTGGGGTTTGCTTGGTGGATAGTGTCAGACAGGCCCGGGGGGGGGTAGACCATGGAGAGCTTTATAGGTTAGTTGGCAGGTTTGGTACATGAGGCACTCATCCAGGTTGAGTAGATTGGCCATGGAATAAAGAAAGCAGGTATGGGTAAGTCTAGGAGCACCAGTTATAAGTCTACAGGCTTTGTTAAGGGTAAGGCATATCTTGAAAAGGGCAGTCTGATCAGCTGCACCATAGACAGGAAGACCATAGTCTGTTAGGGATATAACAGAGGAGGTGACTGCAAGGTAGAGGGCATCAGTGGGGAGGCAGTTTTTATGAAGATAGAGGATACTCAGTCGACTGTTAGAGGCAGAGGTCAGGGCAGAGATGTGGGCATGAAAAGAGAGGGCAGAGTCAAAGGTTATACCTAGGTATTAATAAGAGTGAACTAGTTCAATAGGGAGATTGGAGGTGGAGTGGATAGAGAGAGGAAAGTTACTGGACTTATTTTGGGGGTGGGCAAAGAGCATGGCTTTGGTTTTCTTTAGGTTGATAACGAGTCTGTGCTCAGTGAACCAGGCTTCTGCATCATTGTAGGACTGCTGAAGAGAGGTCTGGAGTGAGATGGGGTTACTATCAGAGGCAAAGAGTACCATATCATCAGCACAGAGTAGGATTTTACCAGTACATTCACTGGGCAGGGAGTTGAGAAAGAGGGAGAAGAGCAAGGATCCAAGAACAGAGCCCTGAGGGACTCCAGAATGGATAGGGCAGGTGTTGGAGAGTGTTCTGCTAACTTTCACACATTGCGAGCGGGCTGACAAGTAGCTGGAGCACCAGGAGACTGGTCCAATGGCAAAACCTAGGTGACTAAGGGTAGCTAACAGGAGGGGGTGTGAGACAGTATCAAAGGCTTTTAATAAGTCAAAGAACACAGCACCAGCCAAGGAGCCAGAGTCCAGAGAGGTGTGTAGAAAGTTAGAGAACTCCAGGAGGGCAGTATTGGTGCTATGGCCAGCTCTAAAGCCATGTTGTTCAGGGCAAAGGACACCATATTTGAGGAAATTATTCAGAGATTTGGGTGGCCACACTTTCTCTAAGGCCTTAGAGAGAGGAGAGAGGATTGAAATAGGCCGATAGTTGCCCAGGTGCATCCTATCACCACCCTTGTGAATTGGGGTGACAGTAGCAACCTTCCAGGCAGAGGGGAAATGCCCTAGGCAGAGAGACTTATTAAAGAGGCAGGTGATAGGTGAGATGACCTGATCCAGGACCTGGCGAAGAAGACAGGGATCAAGGGAGTCATTGCCAATAGTGTTACTCTTTAAGGCTTTAAGTAGGTATGGCCTGACTTCCTGGGCAGTGACCCGATGCAGGTGGAACAGGGGGCATGGAATAGTAGGGACAGCCCTGGAGGGAGGGGGATTGAAGAAATTATCTAGGAGCACTGAGCTAAGGTCCGTGAAGGAGTTATTGAGGTGAGTAGCAATAAGCACAGGGTCTGAGAAGACTGTACCATTAATGTTAATAAGCTGGGGTGGGGGGGAGCGTGTGCCACCATTCAGCTGCTTGAGATTGTCCCAGAAGGGCCTGGGGTTCCCCCATGAGGAGGTGAGGGAAGCTTGATAATACTCAGCCTTTGCTTTGCAGGTGGCCCACTTACATTTGTTCCGGGCAGCAGCAGCATAGGCCTGCCTGCCGACTGGGTGGCCAGTTTCAACTGCAAGGTGCCATAGGTTATCCCGATGCTTAAAAAGTAGGTGCAGGGTGAGGGTGACCCAGGGGGCATGACTTACTTTGGACCTGTGTTCAGATAAGGGTGCAAAAATGTCCAAGCAGAGTTGAAGGTGCGGATAAAGAAGGCCAGGGCCTTGTCATTGTCCACGGGTGTTTTGTAATGGGGACCAGTCAATGTGGGCTAGGAGAAGCTTAAGGTCTTTCAACCCACCATGTCTGAGCCACCACCGATGGGTAGTTTGTACAGTGGGCTTTGGCAGGGAGGTTGACCAGTTGAAGAGAACAAGGGAGTGGTCACTAAGACAGTCAGGGAGAATTTGGACATTGTGGATGCGGCAAGGGCGGTTAGTGAGGACCACTTCCAAGAGAGTGCTAGAGCCCCTTCTGGGGTTTATTCTAGTAGGTTGGGAGACTAGTTGAGTTAGGTGAATAGCAGCAAAAGCATCACGGGAAGAAGAGGATGCAGGGCTAAGCCAGTTGATGTTCAAGTCCCCCACCAGGATTTGGTCAGAGGAGTAGGGTAAGGAGGTAAGATAGTCAATTAGCGGGATTAGTGCCTGAGCTTGATTTTTTGGAGGCATGTATGCTGTAGTCAGGTAGATGGGACCCCTAGAGGGGTCAGGAGATAGTTTTAGTGTTACAGCCTGGGCCTTGTGGTCAAGGACAGGGGCAGAGAGGGCTAGTCCAATAAGAGGATCTTTGACATAAATGGCACATTCCCCACCTCGCCTACCAACACGGTCCTGCCAGTGGAGGAAGTAGCCAGGGAATGAGACCAGGGAGTCAGGGGTGGAGTCTGACAGCCAGATTTCGACTATGGCAATAACGTCTGGTTTATGAACCGCCACCCAGCAATGTAGAGAATCAAGTTTTTTAAGGAGGCTACATATGTTCATGGACACAATACATAGTTCGGAGGATTTCAATGGGGAGCCACTACTGGCAGGCCCAGGATTGGGATGTATGTTACCAGTCAGGAGCAAGAGGAGGAGAGCTGCCCTTGATAGTGGGTGGCAGAAGGAGAGTTTACGCTGATGGGGATAGGAGGGATGGGGGAGTTTAGTAGCACAGGGGGTGGCTAGAGCAGCACAGGCTGGGAATGCAAGTGTGATAAGATGCTCAAGGAAGCAGGGGGGGTGGGAGAGGTGGTGCCCAGGTGGAGGGTGGTGTGGAGAGGAGCATATTGGATTGGCGGAGGAGGAAAGAGGGAAGGGGCAGAAAAGGAGGGGAGAGCAGGAGGGCAACTAGGGGCGCAAGAGTAGAGAGTCTGTGGGCAAACAGTGACCCTAGAGAAAGCAAGAGACATTAGTAGGAGGGGAAGGAGAGAAAGACAAGCAGGAAGGAGGATGACAGGCATGATAGGAGTGAGGCAAGAATTGAAGGGAGTAAGATGAGGAGCTTGGATGACAGCGGAGAGGGTGGACAGGGGTGGGAGATGCAAGAGGTGAGGTAGGGAGACAGACACAGGGATATAATAGAATTAGTTGGTAGGAGCAAAAATAGGCAAGGGGCACAGTGACCTCTGGTGGCCAGCAGGTATAACCTGCAAATGGGAAAGTGGGGACTTAGAATTTGGCACACCAGCACACCAGAAGTGATGTAACCAGAAGTGATGTAATAAGTGCGGGCCAATATATTTGGGGCCACCCCTGGGTGGGTGGGTGGTTGGGGCGGGTGGGGCAGATGATGCAAAGTTATCTGGTTGAGCCCACCTTTACATTTATTTGGCATGTGTCTAGTTGATTTTTCTTGTGGATTAGTGAGTCAGCACTATTGGATTTATCACAAAGCCACTTGTTAATAAAAAAAATTCATCTTGTGCAGTGTCTTGCTTAGTGCTATTCATGTTTTGTTGGAGCTGGAGAGAGGCTATGGAACATGCAAGAGGCAGTGAGAGTGAAAGGTGAGTTGGTAATGTGGCAGATTGGGCAGGCAGGTGGGGGAGCATTTCACTGTTTTATCAGGTGGAGCTGCTGCATACATACTGACATGAGTGTATATTGAATAACACAACAAAAAGAGAAAATACATTTTCATAGATGTGGGGTGGCTTGTGAGGCATTGCAAATGTGACAGCAAACAGACGACTGATGGCAGAGAAGACTAAAGACAGGAGCTGTGAGTGTGAACCATGGAGAAGGTGAAAGTGTAGTGAGTGAACTAGTTCCAGTAGGAAGGGTGGTGATTAACAGACAGGGTGAAATAAATCTAAGCTTCTACGATTTAATAGCAGTGGAAATAAATAGATTTATTTATTACACCCCCCTCAAAGTTCACACTTATTGCATAAATATATATATAAATATATATATATATTTAAACAATATAAATACAACCACATTTCAGGTAAAAACAGATTCAAAGTGACACCTCTTTAAAATAGCTGCTTTAGGCGGATTAGGCTTTAGGCTTAATAACACAAGTAGGTAGTTTACGTAAATAAAAAGCTAGGAGATTCCGGATTCTGGAAAGAAGTTGCCATATGCCAAAAGGTCATTTGATCATAATTTGACAAGTGATACCTTTATACCCCATTGATATAGAATACTATAAATGTGATAATAGTAACATACTATTATTAAATAACATTAAACATTTTATTAGAAAAAACATATTCTGCTTTTGGAGCATTATGATTTTAATATTAAAGAACAAGGCCACCAAAAATAATAAGACTTTAAGTATATTTTTCAGATCAAATGTTAGAAGGTAGGATCAGTTTCCTGCCTTAATTATGTGAATTTTGCACCACTGGCAGGCCAAGGGGATCCCGGTTCTGTCTTCAGTCCACATCTCTTGCAATCTATAGTCAGTTTATATGAGATTATCCACTCACCAGCTGGGCTGGATGTAACAAAAAGTTAAATTTCTTTCAGGGTGCATGTATACTAGTCTCAATCTATGCTGTAGTCCAAGAGTGTTTTCTGACATCTAGCTACTGTAACTGTTACAATTCCAAAGCCATAAAAAGAACTACAAAAGAATGCGGCTATACTGAGACAGAACAACACTAGCACAGTATCTTCCAGCCGTTTCCAAAATTATATGATATTTGTATAATACTTGAAGCTACATTTTGAAAGGTGTAACATTTGAACAGTTGAAGCAGGTCTCCTGTGTTGCTACTGTACATCCCTATACATGTCGATATATTATGTGAAAAATGACAGGACTTTAAAAATGCAGTGAAACATTTTGTTTTTATATCGATATATGATCACTGTAGTGGCATACTAACAATATATCTACTTAGGTGATTCCAAGCTTTAATTTAAAATATGTCTCTCATCCTAATGGTTCCAATGTTATCTCTTTTTAAAGAAAATATCTTTTGGCAGGTAGAACTCTGGAACTGTTGAGGCTTGAAACTTTTTTGTCTCAAATGAAAGCTTGGAGTCCAACTGTTAAGAAATGGCGTCATTATTAGATCATTCTTGTGTAACAGTAGAAATTATGTTATCAATATAGAAACAGGCAGTTATCTCTAGCTATATTGATCTGGATGTTCAGTGCAAAAAACGTCATTAATGCATCAGTTAGGGCTACGTTAACAAAAATAGGGAAAAGTGACATTAGGGTTTCTAACCCTTACACCCCATTCCCCACCCTGTACAAACCCACAAGCAGGGGGGCTGTCTTGGAGCCATCAACCCTAATAAGCACCCCATTCCAGTACAAAATTAGGTGACATGGCTACAGCATAGGAGAATTGGGTGAATGTTGTGGTTGATGGCCCCAAGACAGCTCCCCTGCTTGTGCATCTGTGCAGGGTGGGGAATAGGGTGTTAGGGATGGAAAAGCTAACATCACATTTCACTACTTTTGACAGTTTAACCCTAACTGATGCGTGAACAAAGTTTTTTGCAATCTGTTTTCTTACTTTATGAGATAGTATAATCATATCCTTATTTGACTGTGGGAGCACAGGGCCCTCTGGGGTCTGCACTCCCATCTCTTCATAGATGCATATACAGTATGCATCCAGCTGTGGAAGCACAGGGACATCCGGCCTGTGCGCTTCCAGTTATAGGACAACAGTCACCAAATTGTCACCATTTCCATGTTATTGCCCCACCTCATATACCTGATGTAGAAGATTTTTAAGTTCCCACCAAAATATAACTCTACACAAGCACGTTGCCAATCCGCAGTGCAGGTGCAGAAACACATTTTTGACAGGATTTGAAAACTTACAGCTGTGACATACATGATGTGGTGTAATAAGAAGGCTATGTTGAAAATTTGGGCTCAAAATATTTAAAATTTACAAAGTTACAAGCATGCATAGTGAAATTGCAACAAATAGTCATAACTGTGCCATTTTTAAAAATGTTAATCCCAAATTGTCAACATAGCCATCTTATTACCTAACAACATCTACCGAGTACTGACAATTTTCAAATCCCCAACAAAACATAATTCTGTGCAACTGCAACCCCATTCTGCACCACAGGTACGAAAACACATTTTGGTCAAGATCTGAAAAATGACAGCTGTGACAAACATCGGGTGATAATATTGAAAATGTTGAAGGTTACGAGCGTGTGTAGTGAAAATGCAAGGAATGGTCATAACGCAGCAATTTTTTGAAATTTGGATCCCAAATTTTTAACATAGCCTTCTTATGACCTCACCTCATAAACAAAATGTCATTACATAAATCCCACTGGAAAGGTGATTTCACCAACTGACCGCAAAATCACCTTTCCAGCAGGAGTTACCTAATGACAGTTATATTGTTCATCAGATGGGGTCCCCAAAAGGCCATGTTGAAAATTTGGGGTCAAAATCTCAAAAAACGACTGAGTTATGTACCAAAGTTAAACCCCCCCATTGAAATACATTGACACACATTTACCTTAGTTTCTCGTATTGCAGTTGCCAGTTGTAGCAGTAATACGTGTCTTCGATCAGGAAAGTGGATTTCAAACTTGGGACCTCTGCAGGTGAGTGACGGTCTGTGGGAGTGTTAAGGGGGTGTGTGGGGAGTTGGATACACAGTGGGTGGTCAGGTGTGGGGTGCGGGAGTGCTCGGTAATGGACCCTTAATTTTCACAGGTTAGAAAAAAGACAATGAGGGATGTTTTTCTCATTTTCAGCTAAAAACAAACCTGTAGGAGTGTGTAGGGATGCAACTAACCACCAACGAAGAAACAGCAAAAAATCAGAAGGTGAGGAGTGGTACCATTAGACACCAGAGATAAGAATCAAAGTGGCACAAAGCCCCATTTGTAAAAAACATATAGAAATAAACATATGCATAGGAACTGGGGTGGGGCAGAAGGGGCAGCAACCCCCCACACTTTTTATTTTTGTATGGCAAAAACTAGTTTAGACAAAGTGCCTTTTTTACCCTCATAAGTGCCCTTCTGATCCTCCATCCCCTCAGCTTTTACTATCTTCTGGCACCCTTGAAAATAAAGGAAAAATAAACATTATATATACACACACACATATATTTTTAAAAAAATATATGGGGATAGAGGTCCCACTAGACACCAGGGATATTTACAACAAGGAGTTTTTTTTTTTATTTAGTTGTTTAACCAGGTATAGCACACTAAGCTGAAAGCTTTTTTACAGGAGTGACCTGGGAGCACAAGGAGGTTAAGTGACTTGCTCAGGGTCACACAGTATGCAAGTGGAAGCTGTGGGATTCAAACCCAGGTCTGGTCTGCTGGATGTCACCAAATTTGCAGCTCAGAGCCTTAGACCACTGTACTATACTGCCTCCTCAATGATGACCAGACGGTTGTATTTTTTTGGACTAGATGTCCCAAAACTATTTTTATGACTAGTTGGCCTTGCCAAGAGTCCTTTTTTGCCAGCCTGTTTCCTTTTTCACCATCCTTTTCCATCATGGCAAAAAAGGAAATTGGCTAGTGAAAAATGATTTCCCCTTTTCACAACCAGATGGTCATGCCAGTAATCCTTTTATGCCACAGCAATTCCTTTTTCACCATCTTTTTTTGTCATTGTGAAAAATAAATCAACTGGCAAAAAAATAGGATTACCAGCATGGCCATCTGATTGAGAAAAGGGGTAATTCTTTTTCGTCAGCCAATTTTCTTTTTCGCTATGATGAAAAAGGATTGGCAAAAAGGAAGTTAGCAAGTGTTGAAAGGTGGTACCAAGTGATTTTTGTTTTCTCAGAAGAAGCCAGAAGCCAGAAGGGGAAGGAAACTGATTCATTTCAATGCGTTACATTAACTGTTCATTGCTATTTTTGGTTTAAACTTAGATTGTGGGCTTTTATTGATACTAATTTATTTATTGTCTTTACTTAGAATTGTTTTTGGGCTGTTGACAATTTAAAATCTAGTTTGGTATGCTTGTAGTGGTGGTCTGTTCCGTTGCTGTTTTTAATTGCTGCAAATTTAGTCTTGGCTTGTCTGACTTGCCCTGTAGTTTGGGTGAGTGGTTCTAATTTTCTGGCCTCTGACTTCAGCTACGTGATTACTGGAGGTGGGGCTTAGTTAGAGTCAAGGTAGCAAATGATTTTTGTTTTCTTTAGAAGAAGCCAGAAGCCAGAAGGGGAAGGAAACATATTCATTTCAGTGCTTTACAATAACTGTTCACTGCTATTTTTGTTTTAAACTTAGATTGTGAGTTTTTAGTGACACTGTAATTTCTTTGCTCTCTTTACTTATAATTGTTTTTGGGTTGTTGAAAATGTAAAATCTAGCTTGGTGTGCTTGTAGTGGTGGTTTATTCCTTTGTTGTCTTTAATTGCTGCAAATATTTGCCCCCCCACCCCAACTCTTAATTATATGCCCTGTTAAATCTAATTGACAGGAGCTAAGCACAGGGGATAGTAGGGGTTGTGGAGTAGGAGGGGCATAAGGGTGAAGAAGCCCACCCTCAGCACAAGTGTTTTAACTAATTTTTTTCTTTCTTTCTTTTTTTTTAAGGAAAAGTATCTCAGGATCAGTGGCAGGATTTTTAGGACAGTAAATGAATAAAAAGGGAACTAGGAGAGCTTCAGTAATAGACAAGTACTGAAATAGCAGTATAGGTGCTGTATAATGTGGGTAGTGGTGCAATGCAGTGACTGCAGGGCACCCATATTTAGGCAGACCTTTTGGATGCTGAGATGCTGCCCTATCTGCATGCATCTCTCCAGACTGCAGGATGAGGTAGCCAGACTCAAAGCATAAGTAAAGTGGGTCAGGAGTACCATCACCCCTATCCAGAGACCACCCATCCAATGCCGCTGCCTCAAAGGATGCCAAGAAAGAAACGCACTTGGATGACAGTGGGCTCAGGGAGGGTTGGAGTGGTCAGACAGAGGCACATCCCAGATCTTATTCCACTCAAGAACTCATATGCCACACTGGCAAACAGGAACAACCAAATAAAGGTACCCAGAGAAGTGGAAGGAAAGGATGTGGAGGTTGGTCAAAGAGGTGACCTTAGTGTGGAGAGCAGTGGATCCAAGAGGAGGAGGAGGAAGCAAATCCTAGTGGGGAACTCCATCATAAGAGAGATCCAGCTAGGAACACAGGTGGGGGAGGACAGGGGGGTGAGGTGCCTACCAGGTACCACGGCATGGAGGGATGGAAGGAAGATCCTGAGATTCACTGGGAAGGCAAGATGGGAGGGTGAGCTGGATGTCATTATCCACCTAGGTACTAATGACCTGACAAATGGGGAGCCAAAGGAAGTTCAGGAAGAGTCTAGGAAAATGGGGAGTGGTCTCAAGCAAGTAGCTACTTCTGTCACCTTCTCAGAAGTACTACCTGTGAGAGGCATGTGGGAGCATATGGGTGCATGCACCAGGAACTTTAACTCATGTTTGAAGAACTGGTGCTGAGAGGAAGGCTTTGGATTCATTGGTGATGGGGGACACACCTGGAGGAATGGAGGCTTGTTCAAGCCTGATGGCCTGCATCCATCCTGGAGGGGAATCCAAGCACTCAGTGATAAGTTTAAATGCTACATTGACAAGCATTTAAACTAGCCAATGGGGGGTGGCAGGCCAGTGAGGTAAGGTGCCAGTGCCCACAGCTAACAGTAGAACCAGTGAACCAGAGGGTGGATATCTATACAAAGCAGTGTGCAAAGATGGAGATAAGTGCCCAAGAGGTGGATAGGCAGAAAAGGGGCAAAATTAAACAGAAGGGCAGACAGCAAGGAGAACCACGGATACACGACAACCAGGGAAGGGTCTGGAGTAGAACAGTGAAACAGTCTAGGGAGGTCAAATCATGGAAAGTCATGTCTGCCAATATCAGGAGCCTTAGCAACAACATGGAGGATCTGGAGGCTGTCATGGTGCAGTCAGACCTGGACATTGTGGTCATCACTGAAACCTGGTGTAATGATAACCATGACTGAGAGATGGCCATACCTGGCTACAACATATTCAGAAGAGACAGGGCAGGTATGAAGGGAGGAGGAGTGGCACTGTATGTGAAAAATGACATAAGGCCACAGAGATCCAGGAGGAACAAAATGGGGAGAGCTTTTGACACTGTTCACATAGAAGATTGATAAATAAGCTAGGTAGGCTCGGGTGGGTCAGAAGTTGGTCAACTGGGTGGCAAACTGGTTGACTGGCAGAAAACAGAGAGTGGTGGTAAATGGTATACAGTCAGAAGAGATGCAAGTCACAAGTGGGTACCTCAGGGATCAGTCCTGGGGCCAGTCCTATTCAACATCTTCATTAGTGACCTCGAGATGGACTAGAGGTAAAGCTTGTCTGTTTGCAGATGACACCAAGATCTGCAACAGAGTAGATGATCCAGATGGGGTGGGCAGAATGAGAAAGATCTGGATAAACTAGCAAAATGGTCAGAAGAGTGGCAACTGGATTTAATGCAAAGAAGTGCAAAATCATGCACATAGGAAGAAACCCTGAAGCCACTTATAGGCTGGGAGGAGTTGCTAGCAGTCACAAAGAAAGAAAGAGACTTGGGCATCATCATCACTGATGACCTAAAATCATCAAGCAGACCTCTAAAGCAGTAGGTAAGGCTAGGAGGGTGTTAGGGTGTATTAGTAGGGGTATCACAAGTCATAAGAGGAGGTAATAATCCTTCTGTACAAGACATTGGTTAGGCCCCATCTGGAGTACTGCGTGCGGTATTGGAGCCACACCTTCACAAGGACATTAACCAAATTGAGGCAGTCCAGATAAGGGCAGCCAAATGGTGCAGGGACTGCATCAGAAGACATATGAGGACAGATTAACGGAGCTCAATATGTATACCCTTGAGCAAGGAGGAGAGAGGTGATATGATGAGACATTTAAACACCTTAAGGGCATAAACAAGGAGAAAGAGTCTAACATGTTTAAATATAAGAAAAATAGCAGGACAAGAGGACACAGCATGAGATTAGAGGGAGGCCGATTAAGGGGAATGAGGAAATTCTTTTCACAGAAAGGGTGGTAGATGCATGGAATGGACACCACAAGAAGTGGTGGCTATGAATACAGTACAGGGCTTCAAACAGGCATGGGATAGGCATAAGGAGCAATACAAATGACTATGAATAGATAGGTCACTGACAGAGCAAAGGCCGATGGCACATTTATAAGGTAGAAAAAGAAATGGGCAGACTGGATGGGCCTTGCGGTTCTTATCTGCCGTCAACTTCTATGTTTCTATGTTTCTATGTTAGATACTGTGGGTTAAACTGGAAAGAAAAATGGGTCCAGCCATCTGCACAGGTGTGGTCTATATACCCCCAGCCCAGGAGGAAGAAACAGATAGGGAGCTGATGCTAGCCATCCAAAAGATGGCAGACAAGGGTGAGGTAGTGCTAGCTGGAGACCTCAATATTCCAGATGTGGACTGGAGCATCCCAGCAGCAGTATCAACTAGGAGCAGATTAATCCTGGACTTCCTTCAGGGTGCCTTCCTCAAGGAACTGGTCATGGAACTAACTCATCAGAAGGCAATACTGGACCTAGTGCTCACAAACAGGGACCGTATGATGGAGGTAACAGTTGGGGAGCACCTGGGGAACAGCGACCACCAGTCATTCTGGTTTGAAATCACAGAAGAAGCAGAACCAAACCACACAAAAACATGTATCCTGGATTTTGGGGGGGGTAGACTTTGGGAAAATTGG